>JADMNL010000023.1:266382500-267782500 GCA_016271365.2 Neoceratodus forsteri | reverse complement strand
ATGGGGACGTGGGAAAGGGCAGACCTGCCAGCAAGAGAGAACTATTGCCAGATGGATTGTGTCTTGTATACAATTCTGCTATGAGAAACTGGGAAAAATTCCTCCCTCAGGCCTGAGGGCTCACTCTACAAGAGGTACAGCTGCGTCCCTTGCTGCTGCCAGGGATATCCCTCTATTAGAAATTTGTCAAGCAGCCACCTGGAAAACAATCCATACCTTTACCGAGCATTACTCTCTGGATATCCAGGCTAGGAGTGATGCTCGGTTTGGCACAGCAGTACTTCAGAGTCTATTCCCAAAGTAGGTTCTCTTCCCTCCTCCATGGAGGTATTACTTGGTAGTCTGCAGATTGTTAGAATACAGCAAGACTTCTTGTTGTTCGAAGAAAAAATTACTCACCTTAGTAATTGTGTTTCTTCTAATGGAGTCTTGCTGTATTCTGACCTCCCTCCCTGCTTCCCCTCTCAGAACCTGGTTTTTGGGAAGTGGGTGGGCAGGCACAGTGTTGCACCCCAGGGGTGCTTCAAGCACACCCTCCTTTTATCTGGGCGGTTTTGTATTATCTTTATTTTAAATAGGTTTTAGGTTTCCTGACTTGAGTCTTCCTTTGGGAATCCAAAACTTTCTGTTGCCAGTTGGCTAGTTAAAAATGTAACTGTTTCCACATAGTATAGTTGGTGAGCTCGTAAGAATCTGACAATTGGGTTTCAAAGTGCTGCAGACAGAGACCTCAACTGAGCTCGAGCTCAGCGTTCTATGCACTGCATAGAAAATGAACCCTGTACTCTCCGGGGCAGTTTAAAGGCTGGAGCTAACTGCAGATTGTCAGAAAACAGCAAGACTCCTTTAGAAGAAACACAGTTACTAAGGTGAGTATTTTTTCTTCTGGCCAATGAGAGTTGCCATGGTTCCCATTGATCAAATGTGGTGTGGATTTTGGCTAGGAGGGGAGTAAGGTTAAACTTGCATAGGTTGGTAAACTTGGGGGAGATTTTAACACTGAAGTACACAATATGCTCTTGGGTCCAGTGAAGACCTAGGGCATGTACCTGTTGGTGTTTACAGTGGTGATTTAAGGACAGGGCCTCTGTTTTCAGTCGGTTCACCTTGAGCCCTGATAGGTGAGTGTGGGATGTCAGGAACTTGGAAAGCTGTGCAGTTGAGTTAAGTGCCTGGTCAGTGACCACTTACAGGTTGTGTGCATAGTGCAGAGTTTTTTTTTTAATAGGATTCTTGGCCTACTGAGATCCCACCTATCAGGGATCCTGCTTGATTGCATCCACCAGTGGCTAAATAGCAAACACAATAGGAAGAGAGAAGGGGGCAACCTTGGCAGGTCCCTTTCGCTAGGGGGTAGGGGCGGACAGAGTCAAGTTGCCCAGTACTTTGGACTCGGGGTTAGAATACATGTTTTTTATATTTTAGGAAGTGAGGGCCAAAGCCCATGTGTTCTAGCACCATATAGAGGTACCCCAGCTCCAGTGAGTCAGAGGTTTTTTCGAAGACTATAGCCACTGCAGCAGTGGAATTGGGGGCCTTTTGTGAAGTTTGGATTAGTGTGAGGAGTGTACGGAGGTGATCAGCGCTATGGCGACCCTGGACAAACCCCACTTGAGCTGGATGAATCAGGTTCTGGATGGGAACCTCCATCCTAGTGGCTAATGCTTTGACAAAGACCTTGCTGTCTACTGAGACAGGGAGATGGGTCTACAGTGGGCTGGCACTGTGGTGTCCTTGCCCTTTTTTTGGGAGGACAGTGATGGTACATATGAAGCTAGCAGAAGAAGGCCATTTGGTCTATCTAGTCTGCTCGTATTGCAGGGTCCACAGCTTGAGCTACTGTCCCAGCCCACCCTCCCCTCTCCTTCCATCTTCCCTACCCATGATCCTTATCTTTCCCATGTCTATTCCAGTCTCTCCTGAAGCTGCCCACTGTCTTCAGGGAGACCGCCTCTTCTGACAGAGCATTCCGAGTGTCCACCACCCTTTCTGTGAAGAAGTGCTTCCTGACATCCCTTCTAAACCTCCCCCATCCAGCTTAAGACACTGCCCCTTCATGTTATGATTGCAACTCAACTTAAAAGAGAACCTCCTTATCCATTTAATATATACCTTATTCAAGTACTTGGAAGTTCCCAATCATGTCCCCCCCCACCCCGTGTGTGTGTGTGTCTCTCTCCTTTCCTCCAGGAAGTACAGGTTCAGAGCCCTCAACCTCTCCTTGTATGCCTTACCCTGCTGACCCACTGTCATCTTTGTAGCCCTCCTCTGGACCTTCTCCAGCAGGTTAATGTCCTTTTTTGAGGTGTGTGCACCAATATTGAACTCTCTACTTTAGATGTGGCCACACCAGTGACCTGTACAAGGGTAGTATAATCTCCTTTCTCATACTACTGATCCTCCTAGCTATGCATATAAGTAGCTCTTCTCTGTGTGTGGGGGAAGGCGCTATGTGTTTTTTACTGATTCCTTAGGCGTGTAAGAATTTGGCATACTGTGGGGAAGAGGATTTGGAGGAGCTCTGCCGTGTAGCCATTTCCTGATGCCTTGTGTGGGTTCAAGGCCTTCAGATCCAATTCTGTCTCGTAATGGAGAGAGACATCTCTTGTACATGTGCTTGTTCTGCTGAAAGCTTAGGTATTGTAAAGGCTCTAAGAAGGCCTCCACCTGGTGAGTGTGTGTGTGTGTGTGTGTGTGTGTGTCTGTCTGTAAAGATGTTTGTAGAAGTCCCTCATTACCTGACTGAAGTGATCTTGAGTGCAGAGCACTCCTCCTGTATTTTGGAGAGCTGGTATATGTCTCTCGACTTCTTGTCCTTTTTTCAGTCTGTAAGCCAGGACTTTACTGCATCCTTCACCTCATTCCCAATATTTAAGCTAGAGACGTAGTATAGCTAGTTTGGCTTTTCTGACAAGCAGGGAGTCTGTTTCTAGTCTGAGCTGAGTGATTTCTGTATGGCGCAGGGAGTTCATGTCAGCTGTATGCTGAGTGTTGAATTCTGCCTCTTTTGCCTTCAACTTAGTTACGAGGAGCTTCCTAGTAGCCGACCACCCAAAAATATATTACAACTGACCTGGCCAGGAGTTGCCTGACACAAATTGTTCTGCAGACAACTTCCATATTAAAAAGTTATTTAATTTGTAATTTTATTCCTAGACCTCACCGACAAAAAAAATAAATAAACGGAACCACTTCTCTATACTGGAACCGCGCCCCATGCTGGCACATGCAGCCCCATTTTGTGATGTCAGTAAATCAAGGTGGCATGTGTGTGCCCCATTGATTTGAATGGGGGCTATTTTCTGATAACGTATTAATACTATTTATTGTTGGGATTTTAATAAATCAAAGCGACCACTTAACTAACAGGGACCCGGGCCTGGGAGGGTGGTTAGTGATGAGGGAATCAGGAAAATGCTGAATGACTTACAAAAGCTAGAGGGGTGGTCTAAGGTTTGGCAGTTGAAATTCAACACCAAAATGTACAAAGTAATGCACCTAGGGAATTAGAACTCCAGGACAGAACAATACAGCCGAGGAATGTAATACTTCCCCTTTATAGATCTTTAGTGATGCCACACCTGGAATACATCTTCTGGTTCTGGAGCCCTCACCTCAGGAAGGATAAGGACATGCTGGAGACCGTGCAGTGCAGGGTGATAAAAATGATTCAGGGTCAACAGGGCAGGCATTACAAGGAGTGCCTCAAGGCACTAAACGTACTCGCTGAAGTCCAGAAGTGAGAAGGGGATATGATAGAGATCTTCCAGTTCCTAAGAGAAACAAACAAGGTGAATTGCAGGGAACCTTTTAACTTGAATGCTAGTTCAAGTTCACAGGGCCATGGATGGTAATTGACAGGAGGGAGGTTCGGCCGGGACATAAGCAAGTATTCTTTTAAAGCAAGGGTGATGGGGCCATGGAACAGTCTACCAGCTGAGGTGGTGGGCGCTAAAACAGTTGTCTGTTTGAAGCACAGTTGGGACGGAGTAAACAGTATAGAGGTCACTTGGGGTGACTATATCAGGAACGAAAGTAGGGGAGGATGGGTAAGGCTAGGACCCTGGATAGACAGCAGGTCCCAGGGTAGGATAGGGGAATCGAGCAAACCGGATAGTCTGTTGGTCTTTTTCTGCCATCATTTTCTAGGTTTCTATATTGATTATTTTTTTCGCCCTGTTCAGCTGTTGCCAGAGCCCTGTTGAACCATAGGTCATCAGAAAGTGTACTGTTCTGGATCCTCATACCTGATCATAGTTTGTTGTTGGCACAGTGCTGAGGACGACAACTAGTGGGAATATGTCATAGAAGGGTTGTCCCATACAGATTACATGACATTCAGAAGACTTCTGCACCATATTTTTTTTTTTTTGGGGGTGGGGTGCTGCCAACTTGAATGCTCTTTGCGGAGTCCTAGGTTGGTGGGAAGGAGGATGTCTGTGTTAATCAGCCAGGTGCTTAGAATGGAGGTGATGGTGGAGTCAAGTCCACCCACCCGGCAGAAGCTCATTGAGATGTTGTATCCATTCATTTAGACGGAGCATATATTTAAAAGATGTTCTCCCCAACCCCTGCTATGTTGAAATGCAGCCTTTGATGCTGTAGGTCAGTGAATCGGGGGTGGGGGCCCAAATATGGTGGAGGGGTACCAGGGAGTTATGGGGATCCATCTTGCTGACGAACCTTAGGCTGAATAAGGTGGAAAAGAAAGGGAGACCCTGGAGGGTAATTACTAGCATCGACCTGTACAAAAACATGCATAAAGGCATACTTAAACTTTATACAGATAGGAGCCATCTGGAAACCACACTTAAAAAAGGGCGTACTGCTCTGTGCATTCACCAGTACTCAGTCATTCAACTCTTATTAGCACTTTGCTGCAGGAGACAGCACAGGTGGTGTCATGTCTGAGCTGACCCACACTGACTGCACCCAAAAATGCTGCCCTCTCGAGTGTTCTGTGCACTGTTTGAAAATGTCTAGTAAAGCAGAGTTGGTAGGGACTGGTGGAGAATGACATGAAGGTGAAATTGTAGGCTAAAAGTTGACCAGAGTTCATTTAGGGGAGCACATAGTGAATGGTGTCCAGAAAACGTTCCACGCCCGTTTCCTTTAATGTCACTGTCTGTCCTGCTTTCTGGCACCAGGCTGTCAATTACAGTGATAGGGGCAGCATGAATGCCAATAAGAAAGGTTAACTTGCAAATGGGGTGGAAGTTGGAAGAGGGAGTGGCGAGTCATGGCTGGCGCATCTTGAGAAGAAATGGAGGATTTAGCAGTTGGGTGCATGTTACCGGTGCTGTCATGATGGTCAGTACCATCCGTTCAACCCACCTTTCCCAATTTTACACACTTGGGTCAGAAAGAAAACCAGAGGGCCTTAATCATGGAGAGGAGGGTGTGAATTCCCCTCTGTTCTCAGCTGAAGGTTGGGCTGTGCTCGAGAATGGTAGGGGGCATAGTAGCTGCCACTCCCTGTAAGCAGGAGATTGACTGGAGTCACACCGATAGATTGCTGATCGCACACTGTAGCCGGTGACAGTATTGAAACGGTTGTCCAACTGGGATAGAATGATGGATTCAGATGGACAGTGACTATAAGACTTAGAGATCGGGGATCAAGCAGCATTCCTGCTTGAACTCTGGCCCCACTACGTGGTGGTTGCTTCCTAATAAGATACTTTGTGATCTTTAGGAAATAATGTGGAAGGATTTAAGTTGCAGTTTATTTGCTGGTTTTATATATTTCTTTTAAAGAACAGCTGACATGATCCAGGCCAGCAGCTCTTACGAAGCAGTTGCCTGCCTTAGGAGCTAGCCTTAAATTTGAATTATTTTTTTTTTTTTTGCCAATTTATAAAAGAAAGATTTAACCTACAATGATCAACTTATAGCTTCATATACTATCCGAGTGATCCCAAGCATTCAAACAACATGAAGTCTTGCTGTATTCTGACATATTGCAGTGATGTCCAACCTTTGAACTGCCCCAGAGATGAAAGAGTTAACTTTCCATGCCAGGCATGGAACGCTGAGCTCGAGCTCGGTTGAGACTCTGTCTGTTGCTGTTTGAACTCAAACCGTCAGATTCTTTACTTCGCCTCACTGAACAGTTGCTCCGGAAATTTCTCCTTTGCTCGGTTCAAGTTGTCTGTTAAAGTGCCATTTTTTCTCGATTTCGACCGAATTTAATCCGTTAACCTATCTGTGGTATCGTGAGTACTAGATAGGTTTATTTTCTTGTTTTTCTGTGTGGAACTTGTAAACATGGGATTGGTTTGGTTTGAACCGATCAAGTTGTTCAGAAAAAGTTTACTCTACTTTTAGTGTGTGGTAACTGGTCCTTATCGGTTCTAAAAAAAAAAAAAAAACGGATTTCATTACGGTTTTTTCTACGACCCGTACTGTCAGGAACCGATAAGGGTACTTGCCTAAAAAAAAAAAAAAAGGGCACGTTTTGTTAGGACTGGCCATGTCTGAGAATCCCAAAAGGAAAACAGAGTCCACTGGGTTTCAACACTGTAGTGTGTGTGGGGAAGCCTTTGCTAAGGCTGATCCCCACACCACCTGTGTTTATTGTCTGGTGTTTGACCACCTCAATTCAGACTGCCAGATTTGCAAGAATTCTCCTGCAGCTACCCTGGAAAAGAGTTGGTAGGCTCAGGGAAAGGGAGGCCAAGAAGTCCGCTGACCCGGATGGCCAGCCTGGTTCGGTTCCAACCGAACCAGAAGGAGTGCCCTCTGACCAGGGCGAAACTTTTTCGGGCAAAAGGAAAACCGACTCCGAGGAGTCGGTTCCAGTTAAAAGAAGGGATAAGTCAGCCGGTGCGCATCCACAGATTATTTCTCTGACCGCTGATGAAATAGCCAAAGCGATAAGGATTGTTCAGTCACTAACCCCAGTTCCGACCGAACCGGCGCCATCAGGAAGGGGCTCGGTTCGGTCTGTTCCCCCGGTTCCCGATTATAATTTAGAAGATTTTTATGAACCGGAGGAGGAGGAGGAAGAAGAGTATGAGGATAGTGAGGGTGATTACGAAAGTCTGGATGTTCCTATTGACCCGGACATCTCCCCAGACAGACCTTCAGGGGTTTTCTCCTCCTAGCCTTTCTGTGTCCCCTTCCCATTTTATGTTCTACAAAAAAGTGGCTGAAACTCTTCAGCTTCCTATGGAAGAAGGTGTGGACGACCAGGAGGAGCCTGACTATGTCGAAATGATGGATATCCCAGAGTCTAGGAGGCTGTCTATTCCCCTTCATAAGTCCTTTGGGAAACAGACTAAAATTTTAAAGACTCCTAATTCTGTACCTCCTGTGGACAAGAGAATGGACAAGAGGTATACTCTCTCAGGCTCAGATATGGAGTTCCTTACCCAGCAATGCAGCCATGTTGGGGTAGTGCAGGCTGCTGCGTGTGATAAGGCAAATATACCCTTGGCTTCACACCCCCCAGATAAGGACTCCAGGAGGCTTGATGCCATGGCAAAGAAACAGTACATGGCAGCATCCTTGGGACTCATGCAGGCTAATTATATGGCCTATACAGCTAGATATCAGAAATCTAGATGGGACACTGTAATGGCTTTAGCTAAACAGGTCCCTGGCCAGCTTGCCAAGGAGTTGGAGCAGGTGGCTGCGGATGGTATTGAGGCATCCAAGGTGCAATTCCATGCTGCAGTGGACTCCAATGATGTTTCATCTAGAATCATGGCTACATCTGTGGCCCTTCGTAGGATGGCTTGGCTCAGATGTGCTAGCCTGTCTCAGGATACCCAGACTAAGGCCATGGATTTTCCTGTTGTGGGTAATTCTCTGTTTGGGGAGCAAACAGAGAACTACATGAAGAAAATGGATGAATACAGGACCACCTACAGGAGTGCTCAGGCCAAGGAAAGGCAAGCCACTCCCCAGAGGCAGCATTCCAGGGGCAGGCCTTTTCATAGGCCTTTCTACCAAGCCCAGGCCTCCTCTTCTGCTTCTGCTCATAGGGGGCTCTTCAGAGGGAGAGGCAGACTGGGTACAAGCAGGCCTGCTTCCACCCCCAGCCTAAAGCCCCTGCCAAACAGGCACCCTGATGGGTTTGCCAGGGCCGATTCTCCACCACCTGTAGGGGGCAGGCTGGCTTACTTTGTCCAGGACTGGATGTCTTTAACATCAGACAAATGGGTCCTGGAAGTAGTAAGCCAGGGACTGGTTCTCGGCTTCAAAAAATTTCCAAAGATGAGAACCAGATCCTTTCCACCTGCAAATCCTTCAGAGGCACTTGCCCTAGAGGCAGAGGTCTCTTTCCTCTTGGTTCTGAGAGCCATAGAGAGGGTTCCACCCCTGCACAAAGGAAAAGGATTGTACTCCAGGTACTTCCTAACCCCAAAAAGACAGGAGAGTGGTGGCTCATCCTGGATCTCAGATATTTAAACAAGCACCTTTTAAAGCCAAAGTTCAAAATGGTGACTCTGGGAATAATTCTACCCTCTCTAAGGCCAGGGGACTGGCTAGTTTCCCTGGACATCAAGGGTGCCTATTTCCATATTCTCATCAGAAGCTCCCACCGAAAGTACCTCAGGTTCGAGCTGCCCTCAGGCCATTACCAATTCAGAGCAATGCCCTTCGGCCTAACTTCTGCTCCAAGGGTGTTCACAAAATGCCTGGCAGTAGTAGTTGCCTTTCTAAGGAGAAAAAGGATCTCCATCTTTCCATACCTGGATGACTGGCTCATAGTAGGCCAGTCTCCAGACCAAGTCAAGTTACATCTACAGATAACTCAGCAACTGCTAACTTCTCTAGGTTTCCTTCTGAATCTTTCAAAATCAGTTCTAGAGCCTGTGCAGCTCCTCACCTTCATAGGGGCAGAGCTGGATGCAGTCAGGGCAAGAGCCTTCCTTCCCCTGGACAGGGCAAGGACCCTTATCTCACTGGCTTCTTCATTCACCCTCCAGGTGTCTTGACCAGCAAGGCATTTTCTGCAGCTCCTGGGGCACATGGCTGCTTCTACAGCAGTGGTGCAGGGAGCAAGATTTCAGATGAGGGACATTCAGTTCCACTTGAGAACCTTCTGGTTTCAGAAAAAGGACCCTCTGACCAAACTGATTCCAGTGACTCGGACCCTGATCCAGGCGTTACAGTGGTGGCAGGATCAGGACAATCTAAGACAGGGAGTTCCTTTTGTCACTCAGTCTCATTCTCTAATCCTTACTACGGATGCCTCCCTCTTGGGCTGGGGAGCCCACTTGAGGAACCTGACCACCCAAGGGTTGTGGTCTCCTCAGGAATCTCTGCTTCACATCAATCTATTAGAACTCAGAGCAGTGTTTCTAGCACTTCAAGCTTTTTCCAAGTCTGTTCAGAACAAAGTAGTTCAGATCAGGACAGACAATACCACCACAATGTGGTATATCAACAAACAAGGGGGCACTCTGTCTATGACCTTGTGCACAGAGGCAATGAAGTTATGGTCTCTGGCCTATTCCCTGAACACCTCTCTTACAGCAGTACACCTCCCAGGCAAGGACAATGTCCTGGCAGATGCTCTCAGCAGGATATCTCGGGGCCATCACGAATGGTCCCTGGATCCCCTGGTTTTGAAGGTGATCATCTCCAGATGGGGCACTCCACAGATGGATCTTTTTGCAGCCCCAGACAATCACCAACTTCCTCTCTTTTGCTGCAGGCCTCCAGTGTTGGGCTCAGTCCCCCTGGATGCCCTAGTTCTCAATTGGGAAGGGAAGTTCCTGTATGCTTCCCCCCCTTCCCGCTCCTGTTCAAGGTGTTAGTCAAAATCAGGTCTCAACCCTGCAAGGTGATTCTGATTGCTCCAGACTGGGCCAGACAGCCCTGGTACCCTCTCTTGTTGTCCTTAGCAGTCCACCTTCCCGTCTCTTCCCAGGAATTACAACCTGTTAACATGTGCTCGGGGGGGTTTGGTATCCCAATCTCAAATCTCTCAACCTCAAGGCCTGGCTCTTGAAGAGTTGCAGTTTGCTGATTTACACCTCTCTCAAGGTGTTCTGGATATCTTAAAGGCTTCTCGTAAGCCTTCCACCAGAAACACTTACAACTCCAAGTGGAAAAGATTTTCTATATGGTGCTCTGGGAAGCATATTTCTCCAGAGTCTGCTGGCCTGCCCACAGTCCTTGACTATATGGTTCATCTTAATAGCTTGTGACTCAGACCTGCTACACTAAGAGTGCATCTGGCAGCTGTCTCTGGCTTCCTTTCAGCAGGCAAATACTCTTCCATTTCAGCTCATCCTGTAGTTTCTAAATTTTTCAAGGGATTGCTTCATACCAATCCTCCCTTTAGGGACCCTGCCCCTGCTTGGGACCTTAATGTTTGCATTGCTCAGCTTATGCAACCCCCTTTTGAGCCTTTGTCCTCAGCAGAGCTTAAGTACTTGACTTGGAAAACTGTTTTCTTGGTGGCCATCACTTCTGCCAGACGAGTAAGTGAGTTACAGGCCCTGTCAGTGGAGCCTGATTTTATCTCTTTCCATAGAGATAAGGTGGTCCTCAGGACTAATAGGAAGTTTTTGCCTAAGGTGGTTTCAGATTTCCACCTTAACCAGTCTGTGTCTCTTCCTGTTTTCTTCACTGACTATTCCTTCTCTGGGGAGAGGAGGCTGCACAGTTTGGATGTGAAAAGGGCCCTTAGCTACTGCATAGAGAGCACCAAGGGTCACAGGTTTGACTCCCTCCAACTGTTCCTCACTTATGGTGAGGTTGGTAAGGGAAAACCTGCCACTAAGAGATCTGTTGCCAGGTGGATTGTTTCTTGCATTCAATTTTGCTATGAAAAGCTAAGTAGGATCCCACCCTCAGGCCTGAGGGCTCACTCTACCAGAGGTACAGCTGCTTCCCTGGCTGCTGCCAGGGATATTCCTGTCTTAGAGATTTGTCAGGCAGCCACCTGGAAAACAGTACACACTTTTACCAAGCATTACTCTCTTGATATCCAGGCTAGGAGTGATGCTCAGTTTGGCACAGCAGTGCTTCAGAGCCTATTTCCTAAGTAGGTTCTGTCCCTCCTCCATGGAGGTACTGCTTGGTAGTCTGCAATTCGTCAGAATACAGCAAAACTTCATCATGTTTGAAGAAAAAATTACTCACCTTAGTAATGTTGTTTCTTCTAATGGAGTCTTGCTGTGTTCTGACCTCCCCCGCCTCCCTCTCAGAACCTTGGTTTTGGGATGTGGGTGGGCAGTAGCAGTGTTGGCACTCGGGAGGTGCCCACCCTTCTTTTCTCACACCTTTAGTTTGGGTGTGTGGGTGTTGTGTTTTATTTTTTGGATTTCCTGACTTGAGTCTTTGTTTTGGGACCAAAAAATATTTTTATTATATTTAGTAGCCAGTTGGCTAGTGTAAGTTTACAGTTTCCACACAGTGCACCCAGTGAGTATAGCTCGTAAAGATCTGACGGTTTGAGTTCAAACAGCAACAGACAGAGTCTCAACCGAGCTCGAGCTCAGCGTTCCATGCCTGGCATGGAAAGTTAACTCTTTCATCTCTGGGGCAGTTCAAAGGCTGGACATCACTGCAATATGTCAGAATACAGCAAGACTCAATTAGAAGAAACAACATTACAAAGGTGAGTAATTTTTTTCTTGCATCCCCTTCCCTGAAATCAGCACTTTGATGCTAATTAGGGAACAGGGCTTCATGTACAGAATATACTTATGACTAGGATGGGGGGGGGGGGTGCTGTCCCAGGATACATTTACTAACTTTGAGAGCAGTTCTGCATGTATTTGGTAGTAATATTTGTAAGCAGTAAGGCACGGCAGGGCTTGGATCACTGTTCCTGAACTGTACACCCAAGTGCCTTGTGAGGTACGAGGCACTTGCCCTGAGGCCTCAACCACTTGAAAGTGCGGTTCTGTAAGTAGTTTGTACATTTTTAGGCTTTTTATCCCCCGACCCTGTGGGTCCCTGCGTAGCGTGTGGAGGCTCACACACACCACGCACTATGGGAAGCCCCACCCTATCTGTCACACTGTTACCACCTGCACCTGTCACCAGACCTCCATCTGGTGATGGTGGGCGACCCTACCCCCCCCTTCGAGAAGAGAGCCAGTGCTCCATCCTGCCCCCCCCCCCGGTGCGGGCACCCTGAGGCCATTCTCGAAACTGGGTCGCCAGTGTAGTGCGAGGTACTGTAAGGCGCCCAGTGCCACCGGGCCATCACACCCTGGAGTGTTTTATTGTGCTTATAAAATGATCTACAGTACTAAAAGAAAGAAAAAGTTTAGAGCAGTTATCACAGAATTACTGTGTTTTGGAACCTTCTCCACCATTTGGGAAGGAAGATTCTCCCTACCCTTTTTCATAAAATATATATTAGCCACATAGATGTGGAACTGCCTGCAAAGTTAAAAGTGCAAAAGCTGTTCTGTAGTGCATGGGGGCTGCTTGGCTTGTATACAGACGCTACGAGCGGGTATTTTAACTTAAGACTTTCTTTTATTGCATGGCAGAAAAATTCAAATTATGGCTTTAAGTAGCTCATCAAGCAGGCAACTCCTTAGTTCTGTTTGCCTTTTTGAGATTAAGTAGGTGTTGGCATCTCTTTAAGGGCAAGCTACACATAGTGGGTCCAGATGAAATCCATCAGTTTCATGGAACTGAGCTAGAATCTGCACCCGCCCTCCACCCTGTGCTTCGTGACAATGTATTGTTACCTATTACATTTAAAATAAATTAGAAACAATCTATACATGCAATTATATACAGACAATCCATGGGAGAATATGGGGAATTTGATTTTAATTGTAACTGTTAATTAGAATCACATTGTCATTTCAAGCAACTGTGTATACGTCTCTTAAGGGACTGCACTGTTGTATGCCACTGTGGTGTTTAGTGTGTGTTTTATTTTGCAAACACAGTAAAATGTAGCCTTGGGCTGATATTTGTTTGTAAATGTGATAAATTGCATTAAGTTTCAGAATCCCAGTGAGTGCATAGTTTTGTTCTCTGTATGTTTTAGATAGTAGCTGTTCAGAGGTTTAAGGAGGGTCTTTGCTGGTTGAGAGTGGGGTGTGGGCTACCAGTGCTGGATTCCATGAAAGGGGTGGTGTTTCCCCATTACTGGGTGTGTGCGTAGGGAACCATCTTGGCTGACGGGCTTCCAGTGCCACCTTTGTATGGTCTGGTGTGTTTCCTAGTATCATGGATGGAATGCTGGTGCCGGATTTTGGGATGGGGGACACCTGCACCAGAAGGGAGAGCCTCCCATTTCTGGTTTTGATATTTCTGGGTGAGGGGGGAATGTTTCTAGCACCAGTGCTGGTCTCACTGTCTGCCTTTATGTTTTGTGGTTGATGGGGTCATTTCTTTAATCTGACATTGGTCCATAGTGCTGACAGCTCCTCTTCCTGGTTTGGGGGGTGAGAACATGCTGCACTGCTCCTGTGCTGCCACCATGTGGAGGCGTGGTGGTGGAGCAGTGTTTGTGGCCAGAGCAGGGAGCAGCTAGAGGCTGCGTGCAACATTGCATGCCACCGGCTGTAGGGGTGACAACAGAAGGGGAAAACTGGTGTGGCAGGATGCTGCCTACCCAGCACCACTGCCCAACAAGATCATAGGCATGATTTGGAGACTGGGGTGGGGGACGATGGCCTCTCCACACCTGGTCCTGCCATGGGGGGGGGGGGCAGTTTGGGACAGTACAGTGGTCGATAAGTCCTGTGGAAGGTATGTGCTGGCCAAGAGCAGGGTGGGGTGGAAGAGGACCCTACTGCATGAGAAACATCAATCTGGGGGAAAAAAAAAAAAAAAAGAGTAGAAGCAGGAACCTGTTGGAAACAGGATATTGCCTTTCAACTCTGTTATCCTGGGTAAATAAACTTAAAAACAATGCAGACAATGTGATTTATTATCTAGAGCGCTGTTGAAAACCCGGGTAGTTGCAGATTCAAACCTTGCTGGAGTCACATACTGTGTGAGCCTTGGCAAAGCACTTAATCTTCCAGTGCTCCAGTCCACCCAGATTTGGAAATGGGTGGAAGCAGGACTCCATCAGACTTGAGATGCTGCTTCTCAGCTGAGCTATCCTGAGGAAATAAATCATAAAAACAAAAAACTACACACAAAAAACACAAAAGAACCACAAAAAAAAAAAAGTGTTGGCAGTCCCTGACCACCTCCCCTCAGGGGCTATGCAGACAGCGTGTTCTAGTGGTTAACCCACTGTTGGAATCTTGAAAATCACCGGTTCAAACCCTGCTGGTGCCAAATATTTGTGACCTTGAGGAGGCCACTTAACCTCCCAGTTCTCTAGTCTTTGCAGCTGCAGGAGGTGAGCAGAAGCATGATCCCATGGATAAATTGCAACGAAGAGAACCTTTCCAGCAGCTGCTACCCTTTTCAGCTCCCTCCTTTAGTGGTTAGGGCACTGTTGGGGAACTAGATCAACATGTTCAAACCCTGCTAGGACTAGATACGCACAGTATAACTGTGAGAAAGTCTTGTAATCTCCCAGTGCTCACGTCCATGCACCTGCAGAACTGAGCAGAAGCAGTACCACACAGGAAAGCAGATGTTGCATCTCAGCCGAGATATCTAGGGTAAATACATTGTAACCAAAAAAATTGCACTTAAACCTGCCCTCTCTGCAGCATTCCCACACCCGTGGAGTGTCTCTGGACCAGGGGAGCCACTGAACAAGGCTTACTCCAATCCGCCCATCCTGCAGCATTCCCACACCCGCAGAGCGTCTCTGGACCAGGGGAGCCACTGAACAAGGTGACCAGAAAACTGACTTGTAGCCTTGGGAGCAGTGCCCTATGCACCTGTGTTATTTAGCTAAAGAGTTTTAAAGCTTACCTGTGCTAGTGAATTTCAAGAGCTAATTCAGATTTGCTGTTTGTTTCTGCAAGTTATCCATGTATGTGCAGTTACTCTCTCCCCCCCCAACCGAAATCCAAATCCTGTGTCTCCCTCCTACTTAACTTGTCTTTCTTCCCTCAACAGGCTCACTCCAACCTGCCCGCATTCCCATGCCCGTGGAGCGTCTCTGGACCAGGAGAGCCACTGAATAAGGTGACCGGAAAACTAACTTGTAGCATTGGGAGTGGTGCCCTAGTGCACCATCGTTACTTTGTGATGACTACCCCTGCCCGCTATGGATGTCACGTCTAGGTCTAGATCCTATCAACTCATTTTCCCATTTGAACTTTATATTCTGTGTCCACTAGGAGTCACTGTGACACACTCAACCACCCTCCCACTGCTGGCTCATAGATCTCTTATCTTCCTACACATGCCCCCCCCGACTCACTCTCCAACTCCACTTCCTTGCCCCTTCCCACCCATCTCCCCAACTGCCTGTGCTGGGTTTAGAACCCATGACCTTCTTCTCCAAAGGCAGCAGCCCTGCTGTTGCACCACTGAAGCCGCCTATCTTCTCCCTGCTCCCAGCTAACCTTATCCTGAGTAGCACACCTCCTATGTCAAGAATGTCAACACTATCCAGTCTGCACTACACAACCTTCCTTGCCACTTCCCTAGTTCTGCTTTCCCTTAGCACTCCTCTTAGCACTAACCTCGGTCCCCCCCTTCCTCCTTCACCCTCCTCTCTGAGGCTCAGCCCCCCTCACCTTTACCTTTCCATCCCCTCTACAGCACCCTGTCTCCCCCTTCTGGTCTCCGCCCCGCCCAACCTTCCTCCTCTCCGAGCCCTCAAACCCAGTACCCAATCCCCTGGCCCACTTGGGGGGAAAAAAAACTCCTGAAATTCCCTTTTCCATGCCTCTTATTCCTCCTGTTCACCAGTAACATCGAGCCTAACCCCGGGCCCAACTCCTTTACCCCCGCGGCTGCCCATCCCCCTCCTGCGGGCTTGTCATCTACCATATAAATGCTAGGAGCCTCCTGCCAAAACTAGATTACATCAAGGCTTGGATAACGGTGCTTTCCCGACATCCTCTACATCTGAGACTTGGTTATCCGCCAAAGTTCCGGACTTCTTAGTGGTGATCCCAGGGGACTCCCATCTTTCGCCAGGACAGGGACAAACGTGGTGGTGGCATCGGCACTTACATCGAATCCCTGCAGGCAACCACTGTCCTCCAGGAGGCTGTCTCCAAGTCGCATGAACTACACCTCTCCAAACTGGTCTTCCTCGCCACTTTTCCCCTCTTCATCACTAACTATTTCCTCCCCAACCCCTCTTTTACATCTACAGCCTCTAAACTTGCCTCCCTCCTTTCCCTCTGTTCTGGCGAGCTCCTCATCCTGGGTGATTTTAGTCTAAACTGGACCTCCCCATCAACCCATCCAACAGTATAAGAAATAGTCCTTCAAACAACATGAAGTCTTGCTATATTATGACATATGCAGTTTGACCCAGCTTTTGAACTGCTCCGGAGGTGAAAGAGTTAACTTTCCATGCCAGGCATGGAATCTTGAGCGCGAGCTCGGTTGAGAACTCTGTTGTTCTTCAAACTCAAACTGTCAGATTCTTTACTCCGCCTCGCTGAACAGTTAATAGATAGGTTTTACATTATTTCTGTGTGGAACTTGCAAACGATATCGGTTCGGTTTGAACTGATCAGGTTGTTGTTAAACTTTATTAAATTGCATTTAGAGTGCGGTTCTTAAAAAAAAAAAAAAAAACTGATTTCCTTACGATTTTTTCCATGACCCGTGACACGGTTGGGAACCGATAAGGGTGTCTTGTGGCAGATTGCCGTAAACCAACACGTTTTAGTTAGGCTGGCACTATGTCTGAGAAACCCAAAAGAAAAACCCGGCCCACTGGGTTTCAGCACTGTAGTGTCTGTGGGGAAGCCTTTGCCAAGGCTGACCCACACACCACGTGGTTTATTGTCTGGGGTTTGACCACCTCAATGCAGACTGCCAGATTTGCAAGAATTTCCCTGCAGCTACCCTGGATAAGAGAGTTGGTAGGCTCAGGAGCAGAGGCCAAAGTCCGCTGACCCAGATGGCCAGCCCGGTTCGGTGCCAACCGTCCCCTGAGGGAGTGCCCTGACCAGGGCGAGACTGGCAAACGGAGGGCTGACTCGGAGGAGTCAGTCCCAGCAAAAAGGACTAGAAAATCAGCAGGTATGGAGCCAAAATTTCCTTCTCCAACCGCTGCAGAGATAGCCAAAGTGATCAAAATTGTCCAGTCGCTTTCCCCGGTTCCGACCGAACCGGCACCATCAGGTAAGTGGTCGGTGCCACCGGTTCAAGAATATGATATAGAGGAATTTTATGAACCGGAGGAGGGGAGGAAGATTATGAAGAGAGTGAATGTGATTTTGAAAGTCTGGATGTGCCCATTGAACCGGACATCTCCCCAGACAGACCTTCAGAGTGTCTCCCTAGGCTTCTGAGTCCCTCTCATTTTATGTTTTATAAGAAAGTGGCTGAAACCCTCCAGCTCCCTTTGGAGGAAGCTGTGGATGAACAGGAGGAGCCTGACTATGTAGAAATGATGGATATCCCAGAGTCTAGGAGATTGTCTATTCCTTTACATAAATCTTTTAGGAAACAGACAATAAAAATTTTAAAAGTTCCTCACACTGTACCTCCTGTGGATAAAAAAATGGACAAGAGGTACACATTGTCAGGCCCTGATATGGAGTTCCTTTCACAACAGTGCAGCCATGTTGGAGTAGTGCAGGCTGCAGCCTGTGATAAGGCAAATATTCCCTTGGCTTCACACCCCCCTGACAAGGACTCCAGAAGAATTGATGCCATGGCAAAGAAACAGTACATGGCAGCATCCTTGGGACTCAGACAGGCAAATTATATGGCCCATGTTGCAAGATACCAGAAATCCAGATGGGATACTGTTATGGCTCTAGCGAAACAGGTCCCTGACCAGCTTGTCAAGGAGCTGGAGCAGGTGGCTGCTGATGTTATTGAGGCATCCAAGGTGCAGTTCCATGCTGCAGTGGACTCTAATGATGTATCTTCAAGAGTCATGGCTCCATCTGTGGCACTTCGCAGAATGGCTTGGCTCAGGTGTACTAGCCTGTCACAGGATACCCAGGCTAAGGCCATGGATTTTCCTGTTGTGGGTAACTCTCTGTTTGGGGAACAGACAGAGAATCCGTCAGAAAGAACTGGAAGGGGACAGGATCAGTTGTGTTCCAGGACAGTAGCTGCTGCTGTTGTTTTCACAGGGTTCTTGTGGATTTTACTTGGTAGGTTAGTTCTTTTCTTTCTTACTTCTAAGGGGCTAGCAGGGTATTGTTTTGGGGGCTGCTGGATGTTTGTAAACTGATTTGGTAGTTGTAAGTGGGGCTCATTTTGTGGATGTTTCACTGTGTAACAGGCTGTGCTGGTAGAGGCCTATTTCTTCTGATTTAAAACCTATTTGGTGGGATTTGCTTGGGCCTGGTTCTTTGGCTGCTGGGCTTGGAGGGGAGACACAGGGCTGATACACTCTCTCTCGAGTCAGGTGTCTGCCCAAGACCAGCCTCCCACCCCTCTCCTCCCTCCCAGAGTCTCGCGAATTCATAGGGGAGCACCTGCCCTGCAATTGGAGGAAAAGGCTGCAGGTGCAGCTCATGTAGTTCTAGCCACTGGGGTTGGATTTAAAGGCTGGGAGAGAGGAGCTTGGGAGTTGTTCATTTCCTTATAAGTTTAATGTGTTGTACTGCACCTAGTAACAGGGTTACTGGTGTACAGTGGGACTGTCTCTAAGATTAGTGGGTGGCCTGATTAGGCAGTAGGGTATCTTGGACTAGGGGGAACCTGGTGGCTCACCCAAGGAAACCTATTTGGAAGGGGATGGAACCACACATCATTAGGGCCGGCATCTTTGGGAGGGTGGTGGGGTGCACAGGGTGTGGAGCAGCCATGATACTGGACTGGGCTTGGAAGTTCGGTGGTTGCCCAATGTGCTACCAGCTAGCACAGCTTAGGGAGGAGGTTGCGGGGATTAGGAGAAAGCTGGGGAAGGGGGTGGTATGGTTGGGGAAGGGGCTGGGAATCTCCCACAGGGTTGCACCAAGCACTGGGGGTGGGGACATAGGGAAAGGAGTGCAGGAGAATACTCAGGGGTTACATAGGGACCCTGGCAGAGGGGGTTCAGAAGGACACTACCAAGGAAGCAGGCAGGTAACTGGGGACCCTCACAAAGGGGGGATGGAGAGACAGCATTCTCAGGGAAGTAGGCAGATGGCCAGGGCTGGACAGAAGGAAGCAAGGCAGGGAGGTGAATCAGACCTTACACTCAGTAACCGCTTCAATTCTCTTCTTCTGCTCAAGGATGAGGGGGGTGATGTAGCCACGACAGGGGTGGTTAGAGACGGAAAGGGAGTGGGGGGCAGGAGGCAGGGGCCATATAGCAGAAAGAACGGGGGACCTGGAATGCAGGAGAATGGGGAGCAGTGAATCAGAGCAGGAGGGCAGGGGAAGAGGAGGAAAGCAGAGGAGAAGGACCAGTTGGGAGGAAAGGTAAAGGAGAAGGACCAGAAGTACAAGGAGGATTCAGTAAGGGAGCTGAGGGTTTAGGCCAGGGGAGCACAGAGCAAGGAGGAACTAAATGGAGACAGGAAGGAAGGGAGGATGAGCCAGAGCTGGTTTAGCAGATGGGGAGAAAGGACCAGTTGCGAGCAGTGAGGGGGTGAGCAAGGTACAGAAGGATACTCAGGAGGAGGAGGCATAGGATTGGAGGGAGGGGTGGCCATGGTAAATGAGGGGGTGGCATGTGGCACCCAGATAGGGGGAGGAATGAGGAGCCAGCTGGGTGGAGGGGCCTGTAGAAAGGATGAGGGACATGGAAGGGGGGGAATGGAGGAAAAGGAGTGGTCAGAGTGCTCCTGCTGGGGGATTCTATGATCAGGGGTATCAAATGGGATAGGGAGGGAGAAGCCTGGCCAGTTAGAACAAGATGCTTCCCTGGACTAACTGTGCACAGGGCTATGCACGAGGTATATCAGCTGGCAGAGGATTGTGGGGTTCCCAGACATACTGGTCCACCTGGGTACAAATGACATTGAGGGAAATAGCGAGCAGAGATACAGGCAAGATTCAGGAGACTCGCCTGAGGTCTGTCATGACATAGGATGCACAGTTTCCTTCTCAGAAATCCTGCCAGTGCCAAGGGCTAGTGGGGAACACAAAGGAAAATTAGGGAGATAAACCAGTGGCTCAGGGAGTGGTGTGAGGCCAGAGGGTATGGGTTGATGGGGATTGGGGAGACCTGGGAGGATAAGGAGCTGTATGCTAGAGATAGACTACATCTCAATTTGGAGGAGGGAATCCTTAAGTTGAAAATAGAGGGTTCATTGGTGAAAAGTGGGGTTTAAACTTGTGAAGGGGTGGGATGGGAGAAAAAGGCTGTCAAGGGGTGCCGATAAAGGAGGACTCCTGTCTCCACCCCTAGGGACAGGAGGATTGCAGGAAAGGCCGACTGGCAGAAGTGCAGACCAGGGAAAACAAATCCCATGGAACACGAGCAGGGGAAATGGAACTATAGGGAAAGGGTGGAAGGTAGTCCTGCTAAATGCCAGGAGCTTGGGCAATAAATGCCTGAGCTCCAAGCGATGCTAACTGAGGGAGCAGTGGATGTGGCAGCGGTCACTGAGACTTGGGCCACTACAAGACATGACTGGGACCACGACCGGAGGGCTACACTGTGTTCAGGAAGGGCGGGGGTAGGGAAGGGGAGGAGGGTAGCATTGATAGTCAAAACCGCATTGGCATAGGGAGTAGAGGCGGAGGGAACCGTGGAGGCGATTTGGGTCACCTTGATAACAAGGGGGGGCAAGAGAGTAAAAATAGGAGTGGTGTATAGACCCTCTGCCCTGGCGGAGGAGCTGGAGGACAGTCTGGTGGCAGATGTTAGGAGACACTGCAGACTGGGCAGAGGAACGGTGGTGGTGTTGGGGGACTTAAACATGCCAGGAACAGACTGGGAGACTATGACATCCTCTGTGACCAGGGAACAGAGGTTGTTGGATGTTTTTCAAGACGTGTTCCTAACTCAGCAGGTGAGGGAACTGACCAGGGAGGCACGGGTACTGGATGTGGTCCTGGCAGACAGTGACCAGATTGGGGGCCTGGAGGTAAGGGACACATTGGCTGGGAGTGACCATGCCACGGTCTGGTTCTGCCTGGACCTAGGAGGGGTAGAAGGCTGCACAAAGAGCGAAGTAACCGACTTCAGGGGCGATTTAAGGAAATGGGAAGGATCCTTAAGGAGCATTTGGATGGGATTGGGTCAGACATGGACGCTGATAGTAGGTGGGAAATCATCAGAGAGGGTGCAGGATACTACCAGCACCTGTGCAAGAGTAAAGGCGAAAATGCGGTAGGGCCCAAAACCCTGTTGGTGGACCAGGGAGGTCCAGGAGGTGGAGGCGGAAAGAAAGCAGCCTATAAGCAATTCAAGTGCTCCAAGGGTGAAAGGGATCGAGAGTGCGAGGCTGATGGCTAGAAGGGCCACTAGAGTGGTGAGGGCGGCTAAGGCAAGGAAGGAGCAGAACCTGGCCAGGAAATTAGGAGAGGAACAAGGGTTCTTTAGATACATTGGGGAAAAGCGAGGGTGAAGGGCAGATTAGCAGGATTAAATCAGGAGGGATGGGCACAAGACCGGGAGCAGGCTGAGGTACTAAATGAGTACTTCACCCAGTTTTCACCAGGAAAATGGGGGTGCTGCATCATCATGGGAGGAGGCGGAGATACTGCGGAGGGGGACCCTTACCGATCGGCAGGTCTGGGGAGAGGGAGGCATCACTGGCAGGTGGGGAGGCTAAGCAGGGAGAAGAGGTACCAGAAGTGGAAATCACAGCAGAGGTGTGAGGAAGCCTCAGCTCCCTTAAGACAGAGAAAGCACCGGGGCGGATAAATTACATCCCAGAGTGCTGAAGGAACTTGCAGATGTCCTGGCGAAACCTCTGGCAGAGCTTTTCACCATCTCTCTGAGGACAGGTGGGTGCCCCAAGACTGGAAGGTGGCGCATATATGTGCCTATCCACAAGGGGATCAAGGGAGGTGGCAGAGGAACTACAGGCCTGTCAGCCTGACATCGGTGGTGGGCAAGGTGATGGAGGGCATTGTCAAGCAGAGGCTAGGGGGGACCTGGATAAGTCAGGGTGCCTGGACGATAGACAGCATGGATTCATCCGGAAAATCGTCAGACAAACCTGGTGGAGTTCTATGGCTGGGTGACAAGTGCCTTGGACCTGGGTAGACCAGTGGATGTCCTCTTTCTAGACTTCAGCAAGGCATTTGACTCTGTTCCTCCACGTGGGCCTGTTGGATAAGCTGGGAGAAATGGGGTGGGGAACCAGATGATCAGATGGATGAGCAATTGGCTCAGGACCGGACCCAGAGGTCGTAGTTGAGTGGGATAGTCTCATCCCCAAGGAGGGTCATTAGTGGGGTCCCACAGGGATCAGTCCTTGGCCCCTTCTGTTCACACTACGTATCTGACATAAGGACAGGAATCAGGAGTGAGATAGTCTCTTTGCAGATGACTGGAAACTGGGGGCGGTGGTGGATGGGAGGAGGAAGGTGGCCTACAGGGGGCCTGGAGCTCTGGAAAGATGGTCTAGAAAGTGGAAGCTGAGGTTCAATGCAGAAATGCAAAGTACTCCACCTGGGGCAGAAACCCAGGCCAAGTGTACACCCTGGGGGAATGCTACAAGTCTCGATGGCTGAGAGGGACCTGGGGGTGGTGGTGGATGTCAAGATGAACAACTCTGAGACTTGTAGGAGGCAGCAGCCAAGGCCAACAGGATGCTGGGATGCATCGCTAGGGGATCACCTCCAGCAGGAGGAAGTGATACTCCTCTGTATAACTGCTTGGTGAGGCCGCACCTTGAGTACTGGTGCAGTTTGAGAGCCACACTTAAAGAGGACATTAACCTCCTGGAGAGGGTCCAGAGGAGGGCAACCAAAATGATTTGGGGCTTGGGGACAGGACCTATGAGGAGAGGCTGAAGAGCTAAATATGTACACATTGGAAGAGAGAAGGGACTGGGGGACATGATAGAGGTCTTCAGGTACATGAAGAGGGTAAATAGGGAGGAACAGTCGGGTGCTTGAAGGAAGGAGGAAGGGGCCACTAGAGGGCATGGGTGGAAGCTGGAGGGAAGATTCGGGAGAAAGGAGGTGCTACTTCACTGAGGAGGTGGTGGAGCCATGGAATGCACTGCCTAGGGGCTGGTGGAGGCAGAGAGACAGTGGAGGTTCAAGAGGGTGGGACAGGTACAGGGAAGGGTTCTGGAAGCAGAATCAATGCAGCAAGAATATCCGGAACTGGGAAGGGAGAACCCAGAGAGGCGAGGGGACAGCAAGGTCAGCACCCAGGGTGGGGGCTGACCAAACAAGCAGAACGAAAGACCGTTAGGCCTATTCTGCTGGCATTTTAGTATGTTAGAATTACATGAAGAAAATGGATGAGTATAGGACCACTTATAGGAGTGCACAGGCCAAGGAAAGGCAGGCCACTCCTCAGAGGCAGCTTTCCAGGGGCAGGGGCAGACCTTTTCACAGACCTTTTTACCAAGCCCAGGCCTCCTCTTCAGCCTATGCCCAGAGGGGGTTCTTCAGAGGGAGAGGCAGATGGGGTACGAGCAGGTCTGCTCCCACCCCTCAGCCTAAAGCCCCTGCCAAACAGGCACCCTGATGGGAGGGCCAAGGCCGATTCTCCATTACCTGTAGGGGGCAGGCTGGCTTACTTCGTCCAGGACTGGGAGTCTTTAACATCAGACAAGTGGGTCCTAGAAGTAGTAAGCCAGGGACTGGTTCTCAGCTTCAAAAAATTTCCAAAGATGAGAACCAGATCCTTTCCACCTGCAAATCCATTAGAGGCTCTCGCTCTGGAAACAGAAGTCTCAACCCTCCTGGCTCTCAGAGCTGTAGAAAGGGTACATCCCCTACACCAGGGCAAAGGACTGTACTCTAGGTACTTCCTTACCCCAAAAAAGACAGGGGAATGGCGTCCCATCCTGGATCTGATACCTAAACAAGCACCTTTTAAAACCAAAATTCAAAATGGTGACTCTGGGAATTATTTTACCCTCTCTAAGGCCAGGAGACTGGCTAGCGTCCCTGGACCTCAAGGATGCCTACTTCCATGTTCTCATCAGAAGCTCCCACCGAAAGTACCTCAGATTTGCAATGCCCTTCGGCCTCACCTCTGCCCCAAGGGTATTCACAAAATGCCTGGCAATAGCAGTTGCTCATTTAAGAAGGCTAAAGATTGCCATCTTTCCTTACCTGGACGACTGGCTCATAGTGGGCCAGTCTCCAGACCAAGTCAAATTACACCTTCAGGTTACCCAGCAGCTGCTTACGTCTTTAGGTTTCCTTCTCAATCTCCCAAAGTCAGTTCTAGAGCCTGTTCAGCTACTCACCTTCATAGGCGCAGAACTGGACACAAAGCAGGCCAGAGCTTTCCTCCCTCTAGAAAGAGCAAAGACCCTGGTGGCTCTGGCCTCCTCCTTCACTCTGCAGGTCTCTCGACCAGCAAGGCATTTTCTGCAGCTCCTAGGGCACATGGCTGCCTCCACAGCAGTAGTGCAGGGAGCAAGATTTCAGATGAGGACATTCAGTTCCATTTGAGAGCCTTCTGGTCTCAAAGGAGATCCTCTAACCAAATTGATCCCAGTAACTCGAACCCTGATCCAGGCCCTACAGTGGTGGCAGGATCAGAGCAATCTGAGACAAGGGTTCCCTTCATCCCTCAATCTCACTCCTTGACCCTTACTACAGATCGTCCCTCTTGGGGTGGGAGCTCCCATGAGCAACCTCACCACCCAGGGATTGTGGTCCCCTCAGGAATCTCTGCTCCACATCAATCTGTTGGAACTCAGGCAGTTTTCTAGCACTTCAGGTTTTCTGCATCTGTTCAGAACAAAGTGGTACAGGTCAGAGCGGACACCACTACAATGTGGTACATCAACAAGCAAGGGGCACTTCGGTCTTCGGCCTTGTACACTGAGGCAATGAAGTTGTGGTCTCTGGCTTATTCCCTGAACACCTCCCTCATGGCAGTTCACCTCCCAGGCAAGGACAATGTCCTGGCAGATGCTCTCAGCAGGATTTCCCAGGGCCATCATGAATGGTCTCTGGATCCCCTAGTACTGGAGGTAGTATTTGCCAGGTAGGGCACCCCTCAGATCTTTTTGCAGCCCCAGACTGTCACCAACTTCCGCTATTTTGCTGCAGGCCCCGAGTGTTGGGCTCAGTCCCTCTGGATGCCTTCCTTCTCAAATGGGAAGGGAAGTTTCTCTGTGCCCCCCCCCTTCCCTCTCTTGTTCAAGGTGCTAGTCAGAATCAGTTCTCAACCTTGCAGGATGATTCTGATTGCTCCAGATTGGGCCAGACAGCCCTGGTATCCACTCCTTCTGTCCTTAGCAGTCCACCTTCCCCTGTGTCTTCCCAGGAATCACAATCTGTTAACCTGTGCCCTGGGGAGAGTTTGGTACCCGAATCTCAAATCCCTCAATCTCAAGGCCTGGCTCTTGAAGAGTTAGAGTTTGCTGACCTACACCTTTCTCAAGGTGTACTCGATATCTTGAAAGCTTCTAGGAAGCCTTCCACCAGGGCTACTTATAATTCTAAATGGAAAAGGTTTTCCATATGGTGCTCTGGAAAGCATATTTCTCCAGAATCTGCTGATTTGCCCACAGTCCTGGATTATGTGGTCCACTTAAATACTTTGGGGCTGAGGCCAGCTACCCTGAAAGTGCACTTGGCAGCTGTCCTCTGCTTTTATATCAGCAGGAAAGCCCTCTTCTCTTTCTGCTCACCCTGTATTCTCCAAGTTTTTCAAGGGATTGCTTCACACCAACCCTCCATTCAGGGACCCTGCTTCCGCCTGGGATCTTAATGTTTGCATTGCTCAGCTTATGCAACCCCCCTTTGAGCCTTTGTCTTCAGCAGAGCTTAAGTACTTGACTTGGAAAACTGTGTTTCTGGTGGCCATCACTTCTGCCAGACGCATAAGTGAATTACAAGCTTTGTCGGTGGAGTCTGATTTTATCTCTTTTTCACAGAGATAAGGTGGTCCTCAGGACTAACAGGAAGTTCTTGCCTAAGGTGGTTTCAGATTTCCACCTTAATCAATCTATATCTCTTCCAGTGTACTTCACTGACCATTCCTCCTCTGGCGAGAGGAAGAAGCACAGCCTAGATATGAAGAGAGCCCTTAGTTACTACATAGAGCGTACCAAGGGTCACAGGTTTGACTCCCTCCAACTGTTCCTCACTTATGATGAGGTTGATAAAGGGAAACCTGCCACTAAAAGATCCATTGCCAGGTGGATTGTCTCTTGTATCCAATTTTGTTATCAAAAACTGGGTAAGGTTCCCCCTTCAGGCCTGAGGGCTCACTCTACCAGAGGTACAGCTGCGTCCCTGGCTGCAGCCAGGGACATCGCTATTATAGAGATATGTCAAGCAGCTACCTGGAAAACAGTTCACACTTTCACCAAGCATTACCTCTGGACATCAGGCTGGGAGTGATGCTCGGGTTTCTACAGCTGTATAACTTCAGAGCCTATTTCCTAAGTAGGTTCTGTCCCTCCTCCATGGAGGTACTGCTGTGTGAGTCTGCATATGTCATAATATAGCAAGACTTCATGTTTTTGAAGAAAAATTATTCGCCTTAGTAATGTTTCTTCTAATGGAGTCTTGCTATATTATGACCTCCCCACCTGCCCCTCTCAGAACCTCTGCTTTTGAGATGTGGGTGGGCAGTGCAATGTTGGCACTTAGTAGATGCCCACCTTGTTTTTCATCCCCCTTTTTTTTGGGTGTTTGGGTGTTGTGTTTTTATTTTTTGGATCCCCTGACTTGAGTCTTTGTTTTGGGACCAAAAAATGTGTTAATATTTTAGTAGCCAGTTGGCTAGTGTAGGTTTACAGCTTCCACACAGAATCTTAGTGAGTTTTGCTCGTAAAGATCTGACAGTTTGAGTTTGAAGAACAGACAGAGTTCTCAACTGAGCTCGCGGTCAAGATTCCATGCCTGGCATGGAAAGTTAACTCTTTCACCTCCGGAGCAGTTCGAAGGCTGGGTCAAACTGCATATGTCATAATATAGCAAGACTCCATTAGAAGAAACAACATTACTAAGGTGAGTAATTTTTTCTTTTAATCTCTCAGAGCTAATATCTGACCCCACAAGACTCAACCCCTGCTCCAACGATCACTCACAAATCAACAGGATTCTTACCACTCACCCACACACATACTCCTCAGCTGGTACTCTCCCAGATACTTTCAACAACTGTATCATCCAGTGCCACAGGAAGTCTCCCCCACCCCAACTCCGAAATATTCAATTCAGGTCCCTAAGGTCTCTGAGCCAACAGTCCCTGTTGGCCGATCTATACCTCACTGACTTGTCTGGTGTCTTCACTGTCCCAGACATTGACCCTGCACTGGCAGCCTTCAGCTCTGCTTTCCTTAATGTCTGGAACTCCCATGCCCCCCCTTAAGAGGCTGAGGCTACAGTGCAGACACTTGCTCAGGCTCTCTCCCCACCTGGTGAAACTCTTCAAAACTTGAGATCGAGCCTGGAAGACCTACAAGGCCTCCTTAAACTCCTCTGACCTGCTCAAATACAGACAACTTAGGAACTCCTGCACAAAGGCAGTGCGCACCGTCCAAGCCGATTTCTTTAAAATGCAGCTTGACAACTGCTGTTCTACCCTGGCCACTTTCCTGGAAAACCCTACACTCCCTGTTAGACTCCTGGCCCTTTAAACCCCCCCTCCCCCCACTCCTAGTCCCCAAATGGGATGAGTTGATGCCTCCACCTCCTAAATCGCTTTTTCTACCTGTGCCTTGCCCTCAGGCCCCCCAATGTACATCTGTCTCCCCAGCATTAACTCACACTCACTGGCTACCCCCACCTCCTCACACAGACTCCTGCCTACTCTAACTTCCACTCTGTTACCCCTCTAGAGGTACTCCGCACCCACAAAGCACTAAACTCCTTTAAAACAAAGCTCAGACAGTATTCACCCCGTACTTTTGAAAAAAAAACTGCTCCAGCCACCGTTCCTCCAATCGCATAAATTTTCAATTTCTCTCTTGAGAGACTCTCTACCGCAAGCCTTGAAGTTGGCCACGGTCATCCCCTTACACAAGGGCGGCCCTTCTAATCCGGGCAGTTAGACCAATCTTATGCCATCCCCCCCTCCTCTAAGATCCTAGAATACCTTGTTTCCAAAAGAATAAATTCCTTCCTGTCCGGCAGTGACATTCTGATCTCTTACCAGTCCGGCTTTCATTGTCACCTCTTCACCTCCTGATCTCTGCTCCTCCTCACTAATACATGCACTTCACCGTGGACAAGGGTCATTTGACATTGTTCATCTTTGTTGACCTGGCCAAAGCATTTGACTCTGTTGCCCACAGATTTCTTCTAATTGACTACCTTACATCAGTTAGCGTCCCCCCTCCGCTGTTGCCTGTTTCAAGGCCTGCCTCTTGGACAGGTAACAGTTTGTGCAGCTGGCCAAATCTAAATCCGCCCCTCTTCCCATCCTGGCTGGAGTCCCTCAAGGGTCGATTCTTGGCCCAACCCTTTTCTCCATTTTCATAAATAATCTGCCTGCCCTCCTTTCTTGTTCAGATGTACGCTGCTGATTCCGTGATCTTTGCTTCTAGCCCTTCCCTAGCCCAAATCGAACCCGTCCTGCAGGCCGCTCTGGCCAGATGCAAAATCTCTCAAATGCAGTGCCAAAAAAACAGTTGCAGTGGCTTTCATCTCTGCCCGGAAGCTGGCCAAAATGCCCTCCCCCCCCCGGTCCTTCACTGCTCTAGACGGGTCAACAATCATGACTGTGGACAGCTTCAAGTACTTGGGAGTATGACTCGATCCCAAACTAGACTTCTCCCTTCACCTTGACTCAATCCACAACAAGCTCCGCCCCAAACTAGGCATGTTGCACAGGCACAAACATTGTCTCTCCCTCCCTATTAGGAGAGAAAGAACCAAGCTAATTCTACTCTCTTTCGATTATGCAGATGTGGTCTACAGCTCAGCCCCTCCCCCCCAATCCTCCCTTGCCATACTAGACCCCCCTTTTTCATGCCTTTGCTGTTACGCCTCTAACCTCCCGTACCGAACGCATCACTGCTTCCTATATCAAACAGTCCCCGGTAGTAAATAGCCTGCTCTGTGTACCTCTCCTCTGTTCTATCCTAGCCCCCTGTGAGGTAGCCCCCTCGCTCATTCTCCTTGGCTATCCCACATTTCTCTCGCAGGTAAACAAGCCTTCGCCTATCACATCCGAGACGGGAAATGGCACCACAGTCCGCAGAGGGGTTGTATACAGACCCCTGTCTCGGGGAGGAAATGGACAAGGAAATGATAGAAGGCATCCTTAGGATGGCAGAGAAAGGGGAGGTATTGCTGATGGGGGACCTGAATATGCCAGATGTTAGCTGAAGCCACATCCAAGAGCAGGGCCATTCTTGATGCCCTACAGGAGGCATGCCTCAGACAGCTAGTTTTGGAGCCCACTCTGAAGGGAGCAGTCTTAGACCTGGTACTCTCAAATGGGGACCGAGAGAGGATCTCCGATCTTGAAGTGGTTTGCCATCTGGAAACAAATGACCACCAAACAGTGTGGTTCACGATAAACTTAGCTGTAGAGTCAAGCCATACAAAAGTGAAGGTACTGGACTTCAGGAGGGCTGAATTTGTAAAAATGGGAGAGTGCCCCAGAAAAGCACTAGCAAACAGGCAAGAAGGTGGGGTGGAGCAACAATGGGGAAACATCAAAACCGCCATCACAGAGGTAACAAGCCTTTGTGTGAAGTAAATAAAACAAAAGAAAAAAACACAGTGGTTATCAAATGAAGTGGCGGGGAAGGTTAGGGAGAAAAAGCATTCAGGAAGTATAAGGAAACACAGAAGAAAGGGGCAGGACAGAGAACTTTACCAGTTAAAGCAGAAGGACGTGGGGAAGGCAGTCGTAATAGCAATGGCCCAAACCGAGGAAAAGATAGTCAACTCGGATAAGAAGGGGGATAAAACCTTTTATAGGAACGTTACGGAGCAAAGAAAGACTAAGGCAGGGATACTGAGTTGAATAAAGATGAAGGTGGTTGGGCAGAGAGTGACAGTGAAAAAGCAGGGATACTGAACGAATACTTCTGCTCAGTAGTCACAGTGGAAGAGCAGGGGGAGATGCTTAATCCAGTCAGTAGAAGCACTCTGGATAGGGGGGTTGATATTAGTCCTTTCACAGAAGAAAGGGTTCTGAAAGAACTGTTAAAACTGAAGGTGGATAAAGCAGTGGGGCCTGATGGGATTCACCCCAGAATTCTAAAAGAACTAAGGGAAGAACTAGTAACACCACTGACTACCCTTTTTAATAGCTCATGGGAGGATGGTGTGGTACCTGAGAACTGGAGGAGGGTGGATGTGACTCCCCTACACAAAAGTGGGAGCAAGACAGAGGCAGGAAACTACAGACCTGTCAGTTTGACCTCAGTGGTAGGGAAAATGATGGAATCACTTCTGAAGGAAAGAGTTGTTGAGCACCTAGAGGCCAGTGGGGCACAGGACCCAAGGCAGCATGGATTCACAGCAGGAAGTTCATCTCGGACAAATCTGATTGATTTCTTTGACTGGGTGACCAAAGTAGTAGACCAGGGAGGGGCTGTGGACATGGCCTACCTAGACTTAAGCAAGGCATTTGATACAGTCCCACACAAAAGATTAATAAACAAATTACCCAGCCTGGAAGTGGGTCCCAGGGTGGTAGCCTGGGTAAAACACTGGCTGGACAACAGGACACAGAGAGTAATAGTAAATGGCATCCACAGTGAAGAAAGGAGGGTTACTAGTGGGGTACCACAGGGTTCAGTACTGGGGCCGGTCCTTTTTAATGTCTTTATAAGTAACATTGCAGAAAGACTGGAAGGAAAAGTATGTCTCTTTGCAGATGACACAAAGATCTGTAACAGGGTTGATGCACAGGGTGGGGTGGAAAGGATGAAAAGGGACTTGGCAAGGTTGGAGGAATGGTCAAATGTATGGCAGCTTAGATTCAGTGCAAAGTAGTGCACCTGGGAAACAAACCGGGGAAGAGTACACAGTGGGGGGTGAGATACTGGCAACAACAAAATGGAAAGAGACCTGGGTAGTCATATCAGATGACCTAAAGGTGGGCCAGCAATGTGGGAAGGCAGTAAGGAGGGCTGGGGGGATACTGGGATGCATAGGGAGAGGCATCACCAGTAGAAAACAGGAAGTTGTTGGCCCTCTGTACAGACAGTTGGTAAGACCACATCTGGAGTACTGTGTGCAGTTCTGGAGACCCCATCTCCGCAAAGACATAGACTGGTTGGAGGCTGTCCAGAGGCGGGCAACCAAAATGGTGCAGGGTCTGCACCAGAAGACGCATGAAGAAAGACTAAAGGAGCTTAAGATGTATAGCCTCGAGGAAACTAGGAGAGGGGGGACATGATAGAAACTTTCAAATACCTCAAGGGAGTCAACAAAGTCCAAGAGGGTAGCATCTTTGAAAAAAAGAGATATGCAAGAACAAGGGAGCCCAATTTGAAGATAAGAGGGGGCACGGCTCAGAGGTAATGTGAGGAAGTATTTCTTCACAGAGAGGGTTGTAGATGCATGGAACAGCCTTCCTGAGTAGGTTGTAGAGTCAGCAGTGGGGGAATTCAGGAATGCATGGGACAGACATAAGGCAATTCTAGTGGGGAATAGAAGGAAGTAGGCTGTTGGTTAACTACTATCTGCAGCTTATCCATCAGGTAGGGAAATGGGCAGACTAGGTGGGCCAAGCGGTCCTTATCTGCCATCAGATTCTATGTTTATATTGTGGAAATTGCTACCCATCACTGTCTGCAGCTTGTCAACCTTGACGTCCATTAAAAACTACTCCCCCTACCTCCCTGCCTCTGCTACTCCCCCCTCCTAAATTTTTGCCCCTTCCCATTATCATACCTCTCCTCCTTCCCCTGACCTGCACCATCGCCTGCTCTGACTCTGGTTGTACCATATAGTATATTCCATCAATCCTATGTGGTTCCCTTTTGTTGCCTGCTCTTCTGCCACTTATAACAGTCTCTTATCTCAACTGTTAGTGTATACAGTATTTACATGCAGCTCCTTGCAACTGTTCTGATGTCCAACATACTTTATTGCTTTAAACTACTCCTGTAACACTTGTACATTATGTCGATACGCATTGTCCCCTATATTCCTGCAACTTGTATACTGTGACAAATCTTTTGTTTATACTTTTTGTAACTTTTGTATATAGCGGCGTTGTATATCGTGTCATAATTTTTTGTACATAGTAACTTTGTATACTGTGGCATACCTTGTTATGCTACTTCTGTAACATCGTATTCTGTACCCACGCCCTGCCCCAGGTCGCACCTGGAATCGAGCCGTGGCTCTGTGTGCCGTTCCCAGTTATCAACTTTTAAATAAATAAAATGTTGGATTTAGAGGGCCCCACAAATAAGGGAGTGTGCTCTAGTCATTAGGGTACTGTTGAAGCTGGGAGATGGTAGGTTCAAACCCTGCTACAGCCAAATACTTATATTGTGAGATCCTGAGCAAGTCACTTAACCTCTTAGTGCTCCGCTCTACCTAGCTATGGAAATTAGTTGAAGCAGGACCCCACTGCAGATGAGATGTTGCATCCCAACTGGGCTGTTGGTGTTTTCCCCAGAAGAGATTGAAAGGATAGCAGGTTTTTCAAAATCAAAATCCCTAACCAGTCTAAGAAGAGTCCGGGGGCATGCCCTCTGGAAAATATTTGAAAAACGTGGTGCATTCTGCGGGGGTGTTTCCTGACTGTTTTCTTATTTTATTTCTACTTTTAAAAAGTAACATTTTATATTGGAAAGCTACTTTTCTGTAGCGCTCCATGATGTCAGTGGGTAATCAATACAACTGGGTATAGTGCACCCTTACCAGGGGAATGGCGCAGACAATGCTTTCATGCAGCAGCAGCAACTCCCCAGTTGAGCTGTGCCATTAAAAGGGGAAAGAGCTACTTTTCAGCTCTCTCAGGATTTTCATGTTTCAAGATTTCAAGACTTCAGTTGGGGCTGCAGTTCTGCTGTGCAGGTTGGGGGGCTACCTGTTTGTTTGTTTATTTATTTATTTGTAAAATCAGTTTACAACCTTTGAGCCAGAGGCTCGTTTCCAAAGGTACCTCGTCACATTAAAGACATACATAGAGTTTTAGGTTACATAGCATAGGTTTGCAAAACAATAGGCGTTCAACAGGCGCCACGTCACACTGAGGTCAGATAAAATACATTTAGGTTACGGGGTACATGTAATTGAGAACAGGTGTTACACAAGTTGGTATCAAAAATTGAGCAATCTATTAGGTATACAATGAAACAGCTGGCACTGGCCAGGTTAGACATAGGCACGGTGTACCGGGAAGTGATGGTGGGGATGGCTAGGTGGAGAGCCGCCCGGTGGGCGTTGCCATGAAGTCGGGGTGGAGGCTACTTTCAGAGACAGGAGCAGCTACGAGTGTTGAAGAGTTGGTTTCGAAGGGTGGTTTTGAACTTGGCGATGGTGGTGGCATTGGTGATGGTGGCAGGGAGAGAGTTAAACCAGGATGGGGCTCTGTAGCAGAAGGACCTCTGGCCACGACTGGTTCTTGATCTGGGGACCATTAGGGTGGTCTTGTTGGATGACCGTGTTGCAATAGTGGGAGGGCTCTGGTGGATGGATGCGTTACCCTGGGGGAGAGCCCGAGTAGGGTTTTTTTTTTTGTGAGGAGACAGGTTTGACATCGGAGCCGCTCATCGAGGGTAAGGAGTTTAGCCTCGCCTACAGCTGACAGTGTGTGTGAGCCTGGGGGCACCAGTAATCAATCTGCAGGCTTTATTCAGGTTAGTGAATTTTTTGAGTGCAGTCGGTCGGCAGCACATAGACCGGTAGACCATAGCTCAAGGCGGGACAAACGGATGATGTAACAGCGAGCCGGAGCATTTGGGGAAGGCAGGTTCTATGGCGGAAGAGGATGCTAAGTCGTGTTAGTGGCAGATGTTAGGGCATCTTTGTGGTTGTGAAATGTGAGGGCTGAGTCGAAGGTAACCTCAAGGTATTTGTAGGTGCAGACTTGTTCCAGTGGCTGATTGGTACTAGGAAGGATATAGAGTGGGTGGTTGCTAGCTTTGTTTTGGGGATGGGAAAAGAGCATAGCTTTGGTCTTTTAGATTGATGACTGAGTCTAGCTCCTTAAACCAAGCTTCGGCACTATTGAAAGACTGCTGTAGGGTGTCCTGAAGGGAAATGGGATTGCGGTGGGTGGCAAAAAGGACAGTGTCATCTGCATACAGGAGAATTTTGCCAGGGCATGCACTGGGCAGGGTGTTCAGATAGAGCGAGAAGAGAAGGGGGCCCAGGATGGAGCCTTGGGGGACCCCAGAGTGAATGGGACGGGTATCTGAGAGTATCCCATTGATTTTTACACACTGTGATCGAGCGGCAAGATAGCTTGTGCACCATGCTAGGGGGCCAGCTGAGAGACCAGTGTAGCAGAGAGCATTCAGCAGAAGTGGATGGGAGACAGAGTCCAAAGCCTTTTGAGAGGTCTATGAACACTGCACCAGCTAGGGAGCTGGTATCCAAGGAGGAGTGTAGGAAGTTGAGAATTCAATTAGGGCAGTGCTGGTACTGTGACCAGCACGAAGCTATGTTGCTCTGGGCATAAGATGTTATGCTTAGCCAGATAATCAGTGATTTGAATGGCCACCACTTTCTCAGGGCTTTAGAGATGGGGAGGATGGAGATTGGCGGTAGTTGTTGGCTGACGACCTGTCACCCCTTATGAATTGGTGTGATTATGGCTGTTTTCCAGCCGTGGAAATTGTCCCAGGCAGAGCGATCGGTTAATTAGGCTGGTGAGTGGGGCAGTACTTCATCTAGCACCAGCCTGAGGATACTGGGGTCCAGTGAGTCACTGCCGGACTGTTGCTATTTAAAGCTTTGATTAGGATGGGTCTGGCTTCCCAGGTGGAAATCTTAGCAGGTGGAAGCTGGGGTGCTGGAAGACAGGGGAGGTTGGTTGGGGAGGGTCAAAGAAATTACTAGGAGGACTGAGCTAAGGTCAGTGAAAGGTGTTGAGCCAGTTAGCTATGGTGGCAGGCTTGGTGGTGGTAGTGCCATTTCTAGTGAGCTGGGATGGGGCAGGAGCGAGAGTTTCCGTTTGGTTGTTTAATATTATCCCAGAAAGTCCGGCGAGCCCCAGGAGGAGGTAAGGGTGGCCTGGTAATGGTCGGCCTTGGCTTTCGGATGGCCCAAGAGCACTTATTCCGGCTGCATTGTAAGCCTGCCTATCAGACAGACGACCCGTTTCAGTGGCAAGGTGCCAGAGGTTATCCCGATTTCTTAGTAATTGTAGAAGGGCAGGCTAACCAGGGTGCATTCTGCTTTTTGGACCGGATTTGGTGAAGGGTGCAAAGAGATCACAGGCCATGTTGAAGGCGTGTGTGAAGAAGGCGAGGGCAGTGTCAATGTCGGTTGCATGATGAATGGGGGACCAATTTATCTGGGTGAGGAATACTTTAAGTTTTTTCAGCCCACCAGGGCGGAGGCACCTGCGGAGGGTGGTCTGGGCTTTGGGATTGGGGACTGCCCAATGAAATAGGATAGGGGAGTGGTCACTTAGGGAGTCTGGTAGGACCTGGATGTTTTGGATTTTTTGGGGTCGGTTGGTTATAACAACATCCAGAAGGGTGCTGGTACCTCTCTTAGGGTTTATTCTCGTGGGCTGGGTGACGAGTTGCGTCAGGTCTTGGGTGGCAAATGAGTCTCTGATCGCTGAAGAGGAGGTGCTGAGCCAATTTACATTGTCACCAACTAGGATTTGTTCCGCCTTATGGTGGAGGGAGGCCAGGTAGTCAGTTAAAGATACCAGGGCCGGGTGCTGGTTCTTTGGGGGAACGTAGGCCGTGGTGAGATAGAGAGGGCTCCTAGAGGGGTCCGGGGTGAGTTTGAGGGCAAGAGCCTGGGCCCCATTTACAAGGGCAGGGGTGGGGAGTGCGTGTCCAAGTATTGTGTCCCTAGTGTAGATTGCACAGCCTCCCCCTCGTTTGCCTACTCGGTCCTCCTGGTATAAGGTATAGCCTGGGAGGGAGACAAATGAGTCAGAGGTGGATTTGGACAGCCAGGTTTCAACCAGGGCTATGATGTCTGGTTGATGAGCCAAGGCCCAGCACTGTAGGCATGCCATATTTTTTCAGCAGGCTGCATATGTTCATGGAGGCTACTTGGAGACCAGTGGGCCGAGGGTGGGTGGGAGGGGCAGGGCCTGGGTTGGGATGTATGTTCCTGTAAGGAGTAGAAGGAGGAGAACTGCTCTGGTCAGAGGGTGGCAGATGGAGAGTTTACGCTGGGAGCAATAGGATGAGAAATGGGGTCTCATAGCACAGGGGTGGGTAGGCAGCACAGGCAGAGAAGGCTTGAGTGATCAGATGCCCAAGGGAGCGGGGGGGAGGAAAGGTAATGTCTGGATGGGGGGTGAGGTGGAGAGGAGCATATGGGGTGTGGGGAGGAGCAGTGGTAAAGGAGGAGGGGAGGACAGGAGGGTAGGTAGGAACACTGGAGTAGCGAGGCTGAGGGTTAATAGGGACAGTGGGGTTGGTGGAAGGCAAAAGAAGGAGGAGAAGAGAGAGGCCGGTGGGCAGGAGGTGCACATGCATAGTTGGTAAGGGTGGGAGAGCTGAAGTGAAGAAAGAGTGGGGGAACTAGGATGATAGATGCGGAGATAGTAGTGAGAGGTCACCTCTAAGTGTAGTTGCCACTTTGGTACAGTGGCAGAGCTGGTGCCTGAGGTGTACAGGGCACTAGGTTCAAGTCTTGCCCAGGGTAGCAGAAAGGACCCCAGCCAGTGGCTGTAGCAGCAGGGAGTTGGGTTCAAGGTGTGCAGAAACAAGCAGATAACAATTTTGCAGTGTCAGAGGGTTAGAGTGTTTTTTAGAGTTTGAAATCCTGCAGAAATAATAGACAGGTATGCTAGCTGAGTGGTGGAACTGCTGACTTTGACAGTGAGGGTGCAGGGTTCAAAGCCTGCAAAGGCGGCCAGAAAGAAGTGGTAAACTTATATTTTGGGGGTAAGAGACTAAAAGGCATAGGAAGTAGGAATAAAATAAGTAGACAAAGTGGTTAAGAGGTAGAGCTGCTGACTCTGACTGCAAGGGTACTGGGTTTGAGCACAGCTTAGGGACAGAGTGTAGAAAGTTTTTTAATTCAGAAAAGGAGGGAGGAAGGGTTAAGAGTTTGAAAGTAGAGGAAGATGTTGGCCTGGTTCATTGGCTTAGCGGTTAGTCAGTAGACTTTGGAAAAAAGGGTACCAGGTTTGAGGCTGCCGGGTGCTTAGTGGTGGGCTGATGGGAGGAGTGAGGAAAGTAGGTGGCAGAAAGGAATCAAAGGGAACTGCAGGGACCTCTAGTGGGTAGGTTTGCAAACAGTTGCTAGGAAGGGGTGGAGAGTTGAAAGAGGAGCTAGAGTGGAGAGTGCAGCAACCCCTTGTGGTTGGTGTCTATAAGCTGCAAATGGGAAAGTGGACACTTAGTAAAAAGAAGGGTAGGTCACGTGATGTGACACGTGACCTGCCAGCAGCAATAAATGAAGCGCCGACCCGGCTGGGGGGGCGGGCAGGAAGTGTTACACAACAGTCAGGCTGTAGTGCAGGACACTTTACCTCTTACAGGCTCTGGCAATCCCCGAGTTCAGTCTCCGCTGCTGGGCAGAGTTCAGTTTAAGGGAGCACCTCTAAATTTGAATTGTCAATTAAGCTGCCGCTTTCAAATTGAATAAACTGACTTGTTCTCATTCCCTGTGTAGATTGGGAGCCACTTCTGCCTTGCTAGGGTGTTTTTTAATGGTCTCCTGTTGAAAACCTAAAAAGAAAAAAGGTGCCATGGGTAGGTACAAATTTAATTATAGGGAGTGTACGGTCTCGGGGGGGGGGGGTCACTTGTCATTGGCGTTGATTCCCTTGCACCCCACACCAGCTTGAGTTTTTTGGTTTTCACAGTTTGTCGTCCGATTTGTGATTTTGGTGAACTTCTGTGGTTTTTTTGGTGATTTTCTACCTCAGCTTCTGTTTTTACCGTTTGTGCGATCGCCATTAGGGCTGGGCGGGCGCTTCTTCATCAGTGCGGCTTCTTGCCAGTGTCCACATGTGCCTATGGTGCACGCGTGTGTGCAGTGCTAACGGCAGTGCACAGCGCTAATCTCAATTGAATCCTATTGTGCAAGTGCACACACGCATTGAGCAGGTGCCTGCCCGCGTGCCAACACTTCCATGTGCCCGGTTGGTGTGCGCACTCTGTTTAGTGCTTTGGAGCCTGCAGGATCATCTTGGCAGTTGTGAAGCAATCACTAATACAGTTTTAAAATCTGGGATTTTTTCCTGTCAGAATTTTCTGTTATTGGCACCATGGCTTACAGGAGATCATTAATTACAGTCGTGGCCAAAAATATCGGCGCCCTTGCAGTTTTTTTCTAATAATGCACCATTCCTTCCAGAAAATTGTTGAAATTCAAAAATATTTTGGTATCCACATATGTATTTCTTTGGTTTGCAGTGGAATAAAACACAAAAAGCAGAACAATTTACTAAGTCTTAGCTTATTCCACACAGAAATCCTTAAATGGCCCGGACAAAATTATTGGCACCTTTTAGAAGCAGCTAGAAATAATTAGATTTCGAGCAGGTGATTCTCCTTCACTTTGGAATTGAACTCACCTGTGGTGAGTTGCAGGTGCCTGCAATATAAAAATCACTCATTCAGCCAGTTTGAATAGAGAAAAGGACTCATTCTCCTGTTTTGTCACTGTATGTACCGCAGTGAGCATGGAGAAAAGAAAGGCAGCCAGAAAATTGTCTGAGGTCAGACAGAAGATTGTAGCCAAGCATGGACAATTTCAAGGCTACAAATCAATCTCCAGAGACCTTGATGTTCCTGTTTCCACCGTACATAATGTTATCAGGATGTTTAAGGCCCACGGCACTGTAGCCAACCTCCCTGGACGTGGCCGCAAGGGAAAACTTGATCGAAGATTGCTGCGCAGGATTGTTCGAATGGTGGAGAAAGCACCTCTATCAACTGCCAAACAGATTCAAGCTGACCTTCAGACACAAGGTACGACAGTTTCAACTCTCACCATCTGTCGCCAACTAAATGAAAGGGGGTTATATGGTAGGAGGACCCCACTGCTGAGAGAGAGAGAGAGAGAGAGACATAAGAAAGCCTGACTGGGGTTTGCCAAAACACACCTGAACAAGCCAGAATCCTTCTGGGAGAATGTCCTGTGGACAGATGAGACCAAATTAGAGCTTTTGGGTAAAGCACGTCCTCTCTATGTTTTTACAGAAAACAAAATGAAGCCTTCTAGGAAAAGAACACCTTCCCTACAGTCAAACATGGAGGAGGTTCAGTGATGTTTTGGGGTTGCTGTGCTGCCTCTGGCACTGGGTGCCTTGAACGTGTGCATAGCATCATGAAATCTGGAGATTACCAGGCCATTTTGGAGTGCAACGTTGAACCCAGTGTCAGAAAGCTGGGTCTCCGTCGAAGGTCATGGGTCTTCCAGCAGGACAATGACCCCAAACACACTTCAAAAAGCACCCAGGAATGGTTCAAGACAAGACGCTGGACTGTTCTGAAGTGGCCAGCAATGAGTCCAGATCTAAATCCCATTGAAAACCTGTGGAGAGATCTGAAAACAGCAGTTGGGAGAAGGCACCCTTCAAGTCTCTGAGAACTGGAGCAGTTTGCACAAGAAGAGTGGGCCAAACTGCCAGTAGAGAGGTGCAGGAAGCTCAACCATGGCTATAGGAAGCAGTTGATTGCAGTTATTTTGACCAAAGGCTGTGCTACCAAATATTAAGTCTAGGGTGCCAATAGTTTTGTCAATGCCATTTCTTTTCATTTTCTGATTTAAAAGGATATATTAAATTCTGAATCAAAATGAAAGGTTCTGTAATATTAACAGAGAAATAAAGAACTGTGGAGACCAAATACTGTACTGCTGTTAATTTCAACTTATGTTTAGGGTAATTGTGAGTTATTTGAAAAAGTGCAAGGGCGCCAATATTTTTGGCCACGACTGTATGAGATGATGAAAGACCTGCAGAAGGGTGATGAGGCCGTCCTCCATGGGTACATATTATTCTCATTGTGTTGCCCAGCATAATGTTTCTCTCATGGTACCCCAATCAGGTCCTCTGAGCTGGGGCTGGGAGCTCCTGGTCTGTCTCTTGGCAGTGGCAAAGCAGAATTGGAAAAATTTCTCTTTAAACAAGAAGTCTTGCTGTATTCTGACATTATGCAGTTAGCACCAGCACTTGAACTGTTCCGGAGAGGAAAGAGTTAACTCTATGCCAGAGCATAGAACCTTGAGCACAAGCTTGGTTCACACCTCTGTCTGCTGCACTTTCAAGTGTAACCATCAGATTCTTTACTCCGCCTAACTGAACAGTCACTCTGGAGATTTCTCCTTTGCTAACGGTTCAGTCCAGTTAAAAAAATGTCTGTTTATACTGCTATTTTCTTTTTTTATTTCGGTTCAGATCTCTGTCTGTGGTACAGTAAGTACATAGGTAGTGGACTAGTGCTGAATTTTTTTTTTTGTTTGTGTGTGGAAATTGTAAAAACTGTATTTCAGCCGGTTCGACTGAACCGGTTGTCTGTGTCTTTTTTCTTTTAGTTGAGTTTAGTGTGAGGTACCGGTCCTTATCGGTTCTTTAAAAAAAAAAAAAAAAAAATTTCATCAGTCTTCCAACATCCATAACACGGTTAGGAACCGATAAGGGGGTCTTGCCTGGCTGTTGCCATAAAAAGGGTAAGTGATAGGATGGCTTTTCTGAAACCCATGAGAAAAACCGGGCCCACTGGGTTTCAACAGTGCAGTGAGGGTTGGGGGGGGGGGGCCTTTGCTAAGGCCGATCCCCATACCACCTGTGTTCATTGTCTGGGTTTTGACCACCTGGGGTTAGACTGCCAAATATGTAAATATTTCCCTAAAGCCACCCTGGATAAAAGATTTGGCAGGCTTAGGGAGAAGGAGGCCGAGAAGTCTGCTGACCTGGATGGCCTGCCCGGTTCGATTTCTGACCGAACCTGAGGGAGTGCCCACTGACCTGGTTGAGACTCCCTCAGGCAAACAGAGAGCTGATCCTGAGGGGTCAGTTCCGGAAGAAAGAGAAATTGGCCAGTTTGGATCCAGAACCCCATCGTCCAACCTCCGAAGAAATTGCCAGGGCGATTAGTATAGTTGAATTGCTCAGTTCGGTTCTAACTGATCCGACGCCTCCTGGTAGGCATTCGGTTCGGTTGGTTAATCTGGTTCAGGATTATTCCCTTGAAGACTATTATGAACCGGATTTGGAGGGGGACGAAGGTGGTGGTGGTGTGGAAGGTCTGGATGAGCTCATAGAACTGGATATCTCCCAAGGCTGGCCTGGTGTTTCCCCTCCTAGGCTTTCTGAGTCCCCTTCCCACTTTGTTTTACGAAAAAGTGGCAGAAACCCTCCAGCTCCATTTGGATGAAGCTGTCGGAGCAAGAGGAGCCTGACTATGTGAAGGTGAGGGATATCTCAGAGTCCAAGAGATTGTCTGTTCCCCTTCACAAATCTTTTGGGGAAACGGACACAGAAGTTACTTAACTCATTACCTCCACAGGCTCACTCTCAGATTACACCACTTGTCTCCTGAACCTCCTGTATACTTTTAACAGTGAATCCTGGGCTTTTCTAAGCAAATCAAGCCATAGTTAGCATGTCACAAACAAATGCTAATGGCTCAATAACCGTACATGCTAGACACAAAGTATGAGTGGCAGAGTTATTCAGCACAAGATCGCCTTTCCAATGGTGGTATGCATGTAATAATAAGTAATTTTACTTTTTTTCTATGCTGGTCGAAACCGTAAAAAAAAAAAAAAAAATTTTCACTAGAAAAAGGCAACACAAGCCATTTTTTATTGGAAAATGTCAACTATCAACACAAAAATAAGCATGCATACATTGCATGGTGTTTTACTATTATGTTTTTTAAAAAAAAAAAATATCTTTTTACCATGAAATGTAATTTTTCCCCATTTTTGTCAAGGTGGTTTGGTTCGATTTGAGGGATGAATCTCAACCACACACACCATATCATAAACAAATGCACATAACTCCAAAAGTATACATTATACACACAAAGTATCAGCATGAAAGATGATCACCACAAAATTGCCTTTCTAACAATGCTGTGCGATCAATTGTAATTAATACAGTATTTTTTTTTATGCCTGCTGAAGTGTCAAAAAAGTGCATTTTAGTAAAGCTGCTTAGGTGAGTCTTGATGGAAAAAATGTTAGCCATTCACACCATACCATACACAAATGTAAATAGCTCCTAAAGTATACATGATACACACAAAGTATCAGCATGAAAGTTGTTTAGCACTAAATTGCCTTTCCAACGATGCTATGCTATCAATTGTAATCAGTACGGTATTTTTTTTATACCTGCTGACGTGGTAAAAAGTGCATTTTATTCAAGCTGCTTAGGTGACTCCTGACAGACAACTGTCAGACACACACGCACACACACACAGCACCGCAAACAAATGTGCATAACTTTTCATTTATATGTGAAGGGCAAAGCATCAGATAACTTCTTCAGCACAAATAACCTTGCTAATCTGTCCAAGCATTCAGTTATAATCAATTTTTTTTGTACTACCGGAAAAACAAATTCAGTTTTCTGAAACTAAAAGCAGTTATTTAAGCAATAAGACGATAAGGTGTGTGTTATGTGTAGACATCCTCCTGGTGGGTTGAAGCACGAGGTGAACACCACCACCCCAGGAGTGACCTTATTACACAAGATAACACACACCTTGGAGTGCCTTATTGCAATTATACAATGGCTCGATGTCATACAAAACAAAAATAAAAATGTTTTTAGTAGATTTTTAGTGAGGCAGTATATCTTTGTTTCTGAAAAAAATGAGCCATATCAGCCATATGATCATCCAAAAAATCAGCACAGTGATGTTATTGTGTAATAACATCACTGTCTCAGGCACACACTGACCAATCAGAGTCCAGGAAATTTTCTTGCCATTGTATAATATACAATAGGAGTGAGCAGAAAAAGTATTCTCACTGCAGTATGAAAACTCCAGATGTCGCAATGTCTCCAGATATCTCCACATATCACTCTGTAATTCTCCATTTATTACTGATTACTACCAAACCCAGTACAAAACACTCCTGTTGTATGAAAGCACTGTAATGGACAGGTGTATGATACAGACTAGATCTGAACTCATTGCAAGTGAACTCAGGCAACCTATTCGTGCTAAGCTCCATCATTCGCTCATGCTATTCCACCAGTTCACTTGCCAAGCATTCAGATATATTCTGCATCACACCCTTAGCCATCATGTACCCCTTTAGTCCTTTGGTACAAAAGACCAATCTTTCATGTCTGTCTATCGCACCAACATATGCAATGACATTCAACACAGTTTAGTCCCAAATATCAGAAGGTGGACAGCGGCACACTCTTTCATACACCCACATGTAAGAATGAGCACATCTCAACACATACAAGCATGTGCACAGCGGCGCCCATGTTATTCAGTACAATGCCCACAAGTTGCAACACAGAAAACAGAATGTCGACAAAATTATTACAATCACCACAATTTCATTTTTCTTACCTTTTCAGGTGGTGTCCCATGATGATGTCACTGCACTGAAGCGCTTTCAACATCCTCACCTGGTGTTGTTCCAACCTCTCCTCTGTTGTCTGTCATCTTTCTGTAAATCAAGTAGTTCCATCCTCTCGTCTGTGAAATCCTTCTGTAAATAAAGTATTTTCATCCTCTCCACTGTTGTCTGTGTCATTTTTATAAACGGAAAAAGGAAAAATGTCCTACCTCTACCCTGCTGTCTCTGCCGTCCTGTGATGAGAAAATAAAAAGTTAGTTACAACCAGTTTTCTGTAGTCTGTGTCAGATATTTGCCTTTACAAAGTCCTCTAGCTGTGCTCCTGTAGTCTTCTGTGGCAAATTTGTCATCTTCTGTGGTCCTCTGCTGTTCACTCGCTGTGTTCCACTCAACTGCCACCTTCACATAAATGCGGGACCACCACCTCTGCATGTCTCTCCACTCCATGCACTGCAGCAGCTGTAGCTGAAGGAGATACTCCATCTTGCATGTCTTCGCATTCTCTTCCATTCTTCTTTCTTCCCCGGGTAGGGTAGGACTTTGTTTCAACCAATGTGCAGTGCAAAGGACAGCACAAAACACAGAACAGCCAATGTGCCAGGGTGTCAATCAAGTCCAGTGCTCTTTCTCCTCCGCAGTTTCGCGGTCATGCTCCACTATGCACCAACCACCACCTCTGTGTGCATCTCCACTCCATCCATGGCAGCTGCTGTAGCCCTAGGTGATTGGGAACATGGTCTATTTTGTGTCCTCCGGTTTCTATCCTCCCTGGGCCGGACTTTGCGTCAACCACATATTCAGCGCCACGCACAAAGAGAAGAATTAGCATTTGTATAGTCCTTTTCGTACACAATGCATCCCAAAGCGCTATATAAGCAATGTTAGACTGGTAGTGAAGTGACTGAATGTGTAGTGGTGGCCATATGGCACCTTACCCATCTACAGCCTGGACAATTGCATGAAACAGTTTTATGGGAAGGGGACTGTTGGCCATGACACCGGAATTGTTCCTGACTCTTTGCAAAGAGTTCCCTGGTTTCTTTTACTTCCACCTGGACACCCATCATGATAGGTAGAAGGGACCTTGGTTTAACGTCTCATCTGAACGATGGCACACCTCAGCAGCACTGCGCCCCACCCCCAATACTGCGCCAAGAATGATCGCTTTTAAGTGCAAGTCCAACCTGTGTGGGATGAGAACCCACGACCCTTTGGCCCAGAGGTGCATGAGCTTCCATGTCAGCCACACCGACACCTCTTGGTGTCACAATGGACAGCGCGAAACACAGAACAGCCAATGTGGCAGCCAAATGAAAATAAAAAATATTGAGCTAAAACCTCCACTCCACATAAATTACACTGAAAGTGGTACTGGAGACAAACAGGCACACTGGCATAGTCACTCGTATTTCTGAAGTTTTGTTTTGTATTCCTTTTGATCCTTTCAGTCAGAACAATTCTCTGTCTGCCAACCGACATCAGCTCTATGGCACCACACCACCACATCACCATTGCGATTGCTCAATGAAACACTGTCAGTACACTAACACATGATGTGGTGGTGGCCATTACAGATATAATGAGTCAAGCAGAGCTGCTATGCTCATCAGACATAACGGCAGGTGACAGCAGTTCCGACTGAACAAAAGGAAAAGTAAGTACTTCAGTTATAATGAGGTGATGGCTGACTCCCAAAGAAATGCAAGTTTCAGCCCTCCGCTTAGCATTTCTCAGTTGGCCCCTTGGTCTGGGTGAGTGAAATAATCCTCACACTGTCATCCGCTGTGTGAAGCCACACTCAACTCTTTCTGAACACACCCACTTTTCTCTCACCAACGTCAACTCCAAAGTAACGCTTCCGTCACTTTTCCCCTTTACTTTCACTCACCAGACCTCTTTAGCTCAGTCTTTCTCGTTTCATTTGGCGAGCCCATTCAATGACTGGCATGTCACTGCATTACGACTGAAACACCAACGGGCCTAACTACTTTCACCAACAACATCGAAAAATGTTTTCCGCCTATGAAACTGCATCTCTGTGACTTTCTTTTGCGCATTTCACAAAGTTTATTCCACAAATCAGTAACAATACCTGTCTCAGCAACTTTTACATTACACATGCTGTGCTCCCTTCCTACAAACCATTTTATCTACTTTCTCGCTTCCACCATGGTGTCCATCAAGTCCAGTGCCCTTTCTCCTTCGCAGTTTCGCGGTCATGCTCCACTATGCACCGACCACCACCTCTGTGTGCATCTCCACTCCATCCATGGCAGCTGCTGTAGCCCTAGGTGATTGGGAACATGGTCTATTTGGTGTCTTCTGGTTTCCATCCTCCCCGGGCCGGACTTTGCGTCAACCACATATTCAGCGCCACGCACAAAGAGAGAAGAATCAGCATTTATATAGTGCTTTTCGGTACACAGTGTATCCCAAAGCGCTATACAAGCAATGTTAGACTGGTAGTGAAGTGACTGAATGTGTAGTGGTGGCCATGTGGCACCTTACCCATCTACAGCCTGGACAATTGCATGAACCAGTTTTATGGGAAGGGGACTGTTGGCCATGACACTAGGAATGTTCCCGACTCTTTGCAAAGAGTGCCCTGGGTTCTTTTACTTCCACCTGGACACCCACCATGATGTGTAGAAGGAACCTTGGTTTAACGTCTCATCTGAACGATGGCACACCTCAGCAGCACTGCGCCCCACCCCCCAACACTGCACTTGAAGAATGATCATTTTTAAGTGCAAGTCCAATCCCGGTGTGGGACGAGAACCCACAACCCTCTGGCCCAAAGGTGCATGAGCTACCAACTCAGCCACACCGACACCTCTTGGTGTCACAATGGACAGCGTGAAACACAGAACAGCCAATGTGGCAGCCAAATGAAAATAAAAAATACTGAGCTAAAACCTCCACTCCACATAAATTATACTGAAAGTGGTACTGGAGACAAACAGGCACACTGGCATAGTCACTCTTATTTCTGAAGTTTTGTTTTGTATTCCTTTTGATCCTTTCAGTCAGAACAATTATCTGTCTGCCAACCGACACATCAGCCCCTATGGCACCACACCACCACATCATCATTGCGATCGCTCAATGAAAATACTGTCAGTACACTAACACATGATGTGGTGGGTGGCCAGTACAGATATGTGCGCGGTCAAGCAGAGCGCTGCTATGCTCATCACACATAATGGCAGGTGACAGCAGTTCCGGACTGAACAAAAGGAAAAGTAAGTACTTCAGTTATAACGAGGTGATGGCTGACTCCCAAAGAAATGCAAGTCTCAGCCCTCCGCTAGCACTTTCAGTTGGCCCCCTTGGTCTGGTGAGTGAAATAATCCTCACACTGTCATCCGCTGTTTGAAGCCACACTCTCAACTCTTTCTGAACACACCCACTTTTCTCTCACCAAACGTCAACTCCAAAGTAACGTTTCCGTCACTTTTCCCCTTTACTTTCACTCACCAGACCTCTTTTAGCTCAGTCTTTCTCATTTTCATTTGGCGCAGCCCATTCAATGACTGGCATGTCACTGCATTACGACTGAAACACCAACGGGCCTAACCTACTTTCTCTCTCTCCGCGCTCTCTCTCTCTCTCTCTCTCTCGTCGACTGTCTCTCTCTCTCTCTCGGTCGATGGTCTCTTTCTCTCTCCGGTCGATGGTCTCTTTCTCTCCCTCTCTCTCTCTCTCTCCTCTCTCTCGCTCCGACGGTCTCTCTCTCTCCTCTCTCGGTCGACGGTCTCTCTCTCTCTCCCTCTCTCGATTACGGTCTCTCTCTCTCCTCTCTCGGTCGACGGTCTCTCTCTCTCTCTCTCTCGGCTGTGGTCCTCTCTCTCTCTCTCCTCTCTCGATCGGTCCTCTCTCTCCCTCTCTCGCTCTCTCTCTCTCTCTCTCTCCTCTCTCGGTCTCTCTCTCTCTCTCCTCCCTCTCTCTCTCTCTCTCTCTCTCTCCTCCTCTCTCTCTCTCTCTCTCGTCGACGGTCTCTCTCCCTCTTGGTCGACGGTCTCTCCTCTCTCTCCTCTCTCGATGGTCTCTCTCCTCTCGTCGTCTTCGTCTCTCTCTCCTCTCTCCTCTCTCGACGGTCTCTCTCTCTCCCGACGGTCTCTCTCCTCTCGGTTCGATTGTCTCTCCCTCTCTCTGGGTCAATGGTGTTTTCTCTCTCGGTCGGCCGTTCTCTCGGCTTACTGCCCGGTCTCTCTGAACTGGTCTCTCTCTCGATCGGCGGTCTTCTCTCTCTCTCTCTCTTAGGCGGTCTCTCTCTCTCTCCGCTCCGATCTGCCCCTCTCTATCTCGGTCAGCCGGGGTCTGTCTCACAAACTCTTCCTGGTACCATTGTCTGCTTCTGCAGCTCCTCATCATGTACACTCAGAGAAGCTGCAGAGGGACTACTGGGGCAAGTCTTTGTGTCGCTAGTGTGATCCTCGTTATCTGTAGTTGTGATACTCTGAAAGCAGTCAACATAGAGGTGTACATTGCACGCTAGGCATATATATGATGGTTCAGCACGCTTTGTCAGTGAACAATTTCTGCACCTACCCTTCTTCACTTTCACCGGTAGTTGGTCCAGCCGCTAATAGGATCCTGCTCAGTTACAGCAACTGGGGTACTTTATTCCTATTGGTGTACCCTTCCAGCAGATGCTCCGAGTGCAATGCTAAAATTTAGCTGCCTATGCTTGTTCACCCTCCCTGACTTGGATCGTTGAACATGATGCACACTCTCGAAACAAAGTAAAAGCATTTGCCAATGCCATGTCCCACAAAACCAGAAAAGATATATCCACCACTTCTTAGATTTTCTGCCACTGTGGTACTGGCCCCAGGCTGGTCGGACATCCATCACCGTCATGTGCATGTTATACTGCTTCAGGACTTCAGGACAGGAACGGATACTTCAGTGCCAGTTCTTTGTCGCCTGGTCACAGATGTTGCTGGTAAGGTCGGGTCATGTTGTGTTGAGAGAAGGAAAACAGGATTGTTGTCTTTCCAAGCTGTGGCGACAAGTGATCCATCCTGTAGCTGTTCGCAATGACCATGGACTTTCTTCTTCATTGCTACTTTAAGTTCTGCAGGCCACCCAACCCTGTTGGTACGCATTGTGCCACATGCATACAAGCCAACATTCAAAAGTTCTTTTGCCAGGTGAACCGATGTGAAAAAATTATCATAATATACATGGTGTCTTTTGCCACGCAGATATTTAGTCAGGTCTATCACCACCCTCTCTCCAAGGCCCACTTCCACAGTGCCAGCAACCTTTCCTGTGTAGACTTGAAGTCTGACGATAACCATTGTTAGTATCTGCAAGAACCCACCTTTATTCCATACCGCTATGCTTGCTTCAAGATATACTGCTTGAATGAGAGCCGCCCTCTGAATCCAACCATGGCCTCATCGATTGACACTTCTCGGTGTAGGTGGTACTCCATCTTGCAGGCATCCGAACGCGCTCCAGGATGGGACGCACATGATGAAGTTTGTCGTGATTTTCTGATCCTCTGGGTGGATTTAGTGTGCTATCGTTGGCATGTAGATACTGCGTAATCTTCTCATAACGCTCACAGGTCATCACCTTTGAAATCTGACAACGTCCATAGAGATGGTGCTTCCCCCAGTACATACGATAGTGTGGCGCCTTCATAATAGACATGTATAGCCGTATTCCAAAAAAACATTTTATGTCGCATGCTGTCACCGGAGTCCATCAGGTGTCCACTTTATTCGCTTCTGCCTGCTTACGGGCACTGTACCGGTTTGTCTCCTCGGCTATCAGTTCGTAGAGTATCGGTGGAAATGTAAGGTTCATGAAATCCATGGCAGTCTTCTCTGCTCCCAACACTGTGGCCGGACCCACAGGCTCCTTGAAGTCTTCAACATGCACTGGCTGGAGCAGACATGTCCAACCATCACTGCGAGCCGCATCAAGATGTGTTGAAAGTTGCTCTTGTTCTGCAGCAGCATCCACTTCAACAGGGCTACATGCACGCTGCAGTCTAGCCAAAGGGAGATCATCTTCACTATCCGTGTAGTTGCTCTGCTGCCGTAGCTTGGCTAGTGGAACATCATCCTCTTCGCGCTCCTAGCAGTGCCTCTTCTGGCGCAATGTGGCCAGGGGCAGATCATCTTCTTCACTGAATTCACTATCTGGTATACTCAGTGGCGCCATGCGCATCAAGTCCACCTGGATGTCGGAATCATCAGAACTGCCAAACCCCGGAAAGTCATCTGCCTCATTTTCACTAGCACTATCAAACAAGCACAGCAGGTCATTATTGTACACATTCTCCACTTTGATTGCTCTGCACTCTTTACAAGGTTCTGAGACTGTCCCGGGATGGTCTTTCTGGAGGTTATAATGATCGAGGTTCTAACAATCTCCGGCGGTTGCAATGATCTCTGGCAGTCACGCACAGTCTCTACAATAGAAAAATAAAGCCATATCTTTGCACTGCGAGCCACAGAAACTTGCTGTATTCAACATATGCTCTGCCTACTATGCTCCGTTACCCGGTACAATAAAAGACAAACTGCACCCAGAAAACAGGACTGCTCTTTGCTGGATGGTGCCGGGCTTAGGCTACCTGCCACCATTCCACAAACAGCAATGCCTGTTGTCTGGCCCCCCGAGAGCTGATGCCAGCACACAAAATGGTTTACTATGCTATCAGGGTCCTCCATCCAACCGTCAAACATATGGCGCCATCGCACAAAATGGATTCCCTGGTGGCCTGTGGTCTCCACAGCTACGGTATCCACTAACAAATCAGACAGTATTCTCAACGGTGTGTAGTGGTACCTGCCCCGACCCCCAATGCCCGGCAACAACACAAAATGGCATTCAGCTTACATCACATCTCTTTTGCAAACAGCTAGCCGCAGGTCGGAGACCACGAGACTCCAAGGAATCCATTTTGTGTGGTGGTGCCTGGTGTTTGAAGGTGGGATGGAGCACCTAACAGCATAGCAACCATTTTGTGTGCAGAATCAGGTCTCGGGGGCACCAGAAAACAGGACTGTTTTTTTGTGATGGTGCTGGGCCTTGCGTCACCTGCCACCATCCCACAAACAGCAATGCCTGTTGTCTGCCCCCGGAGATCTGACGCCGGCACACAGGGTGGTTTACTATGCTATCAGGGTCCTCCATCCAACCGTCAAACATATGGCGCCATCCCACAAAATGGATTCCCTGGTGGCCTGTGGTCTCCACAGCTATGTGGTAGCTGCATGAAACTCCATTTTGTGTGAAGGTGCCTGTTGTCGGGGGGGCTCCCACCACCTCTCCCATCAGACCAGCAAACACACAGCGCCATACTCTTCCCTGGTGTTCTCCTCCCCACACTCTCCGAGACACCACTTTTTCGGCTAGCAGCCACCTGTAGTTCAAAACCAACACTGATCCAAAAGGAAGGACACACACAGCAATGACCCACAAGTACCCTTACCTGCAGACTATATCCATACCAGGACAGCCAGGATAGCCACAAAGACAAGCTATAACCAAAATAACCCAAAAATAACAGGGAGTTTGGCTGAGGCGCATACATACGTGCAGAACACTGGCATGGAACAAAAACAAATAAACTCCGAAGTGACCTAGAAGCCGTAATTCAGCTTCTCAGTTCAGTGGTTTTCCAGCTTGCAAGCAATTGAAAGCACAAGGCAAACGAACGAAAAAAAATAACGGGAAGGCAAGAATGGGAGCCATGTTTTCAGCTTTAACTAACATGGCTCAGGGTACTAGTGTTCTCGCAGAATGCCACACAAAAAGCAACCAAACAAAAAAAAAACCGAACTGAACCTAAATAAAACAAAAAAAACGGTGGACTGAGAAGCCATAAATCTTTGCCAGCTTCTCGGTAATGCCTTTGTGGATTCTCGGTGACGCGGCTCAAATAAGCAAGCAAAAGCATTGAATAACACTGCACAGCAAATAAATTTAAGTGTTAAAAAATATCACAAACCTGAAACTGACTGTTGAGTGAAATCGGGTATGCACAGATATTCAAAGACCGCCGATTCAAACACCGAAGACTGCAGTAGCGCAATGCCAGTAGGAAAGTGAGGACGCCAGCAATACAAACGGGGTTTTCTCGAGATTTTCAAATAGGACCCCTACACTTGCCAGCCAATCCCAAGAGGCTTAACATGTAAAGTATCATCTAAAGAGGGTTTATAAGCCATGTCTGGATTGGCTGGCAAGTAACATTAAAATATTTTACCGACGTGTCCAGACGTCGCAAGGGTACACAGGGACCATTCAGCTGACGTCTGGAGTCGTCCTCGGAGACACTAAGGAAATTAATCTGACGACTCCAGGCGGCGGCTTGGACACAAAGAGTTAAGACTCCAAATTCTTTATCTCCTGTGGACAAGCAGATGGACAAGAGGTATATGTTGTCAGGCCCATGTACGGAGTACTTGTACCATCAGTGCAGCCATGCTGGGGTTGTGCAGGCTGCAGCCTGTGTTAAGGCTAATATACCCTTGGCTTCACACCCCCCAGATAAAGACTCCAGGAAGCTGGATGCCATGGCAAAGAAACAGTAGATGGCATCTTCCTTGGGACTCAGGCAGGCTAATTATATGGCCTACACAGCCAGATACCAGAAGTCCAGATGAGATACTGTTCTGGAACTGGCTAAACAGGCTTCGCCCCAGCTTGCCAAGGAGCTGGAGGAGGTGGCTGCTTATGGGATTGAGGCATCAAAAATTCAGTTTCATGCTGCTGTGGACTCCAGTGATGTCATCAAGACTCATGGCTACATCTGTGGCTCTTTGGAGGCTGACTTGGCTCAGATGTACTAGCCTATCACAGGACGCCCAGGCTAAGGCCATGGATTTCCCTGTTGAGGATTCTCTGTTTGGGTAGCAGAGAATTATATGAAAAAGATGGATGAGTACAGGACCACCTACCGGAGTGCACAGGCCAGTGAAAGGCAGGCAACTCCCCAGAAGCAGCAGGCTAGGGGCAGGCCTTTTCACAGGCCTTTCTACCAGGCACAGGCCTCCTCCTCCTTTTTCTCAGAGGGGTTTCTTCAGAGGGAGAGACAGAAGGGGGGATGAGCAGGGCTGCATCCTCCCCTCAGCCTAAGGCTCCTGCCAAGCAGACACCCCGAGATGTCAGCCTGGGTAGACTTCCCAATTCCAGTAGGAGGCAGGCTGGCTTACTACTTCCAGGACTGGAAGTCTGTTATCTCAGACAAGTGGGTCCTGGAGGTAGTAAGCCAGGGACTGGCCTTCAGCTTCAGAAAATGTCCAAAGCTGAGGGTCAGGTCCTTTCCACCTGCAAACATCTCTGAAACCGTTGCCCTAGAGGCAGAGGTTTAATCTATTTGCTGGCTTCCAGAGCCATAGAGAAAGTTCCTACACTTCACGGGGCAAAGATCTGTATTCCAGATACTTCCTTACTCCGAGGAAAAAAAAAAAAAAAAAACTGGAGTGGTGGCCCATCCATGCCTTAAGATAGCTAAACAATCACCTACCAAAGCCAAAATTCAGAATGGTGACTCTGGGAATAATTCTTTCCTCTCTAAGGCCAGGGGACTGGCTAGCCTCCCTGGACCTAAAGGATGCCTGCTTTCACATTCCCATCAGGTGCTCCTACAGAAAGTACCTCATGTTCAAACTGCCTTCAGGTCATTACCAGTTCAAAGCAATGCCCTTCAGCCTAACATCTGCTTCAAGGGTGTTTACAAAATGCTTAGCAGTAGTAGTGGACTTTCTGAGGAGACAAAACATCTCCATATTCCCATACCTGGACGACTGGCTCATAGTGGGTCAGTCTTCAGACCAAGTCAAGTCAGATTTACAAGTGACCCAACAAGTGCTCACTTCTCTAGGATTCCTCCTCAGTCTTCCCAAATCAGTTCTCGAGCTAGTACAACTCTTAATCTTCATAGGGGTAGACCTGGATACTGTCAAACCAAGAGTCTTTCTCCCTCTGGCAAGGGTAAAAGCCATTATAGAGTGGCTTCTTCTTTCCACCTGCTGGTGTCTCGACGAGCAAGGCGTTTCCTTCAACTCCTGGGCCATATGGCAGCTTCCACTGCAGTGGTCCAAGGGGCCAGATTTCAGATGAGGGACATCCTGTTCCATTTGAGGGCTTTTTGGTCTCAGAAAAAAGATCCTCTAACCAGGCTTATTCCAGTGACTCAGACCCTGATCTAGGCTCTCCCATGGTGGCTGGATCAGCACAACCTCGGACAAGGAGTTCCATTCATCACTCAGTCTCATTTCTGTGGTTCTAACTATGGATGCTTCTGTCCTGGGGTGGGGAGCTCACCTGGGAGCTCTCACAGCTAAGGGATTGTGATCCCCTCAGGAGTCTCTTCTCCACATCAGTCTTCTGGAGATCAGGGCAGTGTACCTGGCTCTACAAGCCTTCTTGGAATCAGAACAGACACCACCACCACCATGTGGTACATTAACAAACAGGGAGGCATTCTGTTTATGGCCTTGTGCGCAGAAGCCATGAAATTATGGTCCCTGGCTTATTCTCTACAGACCTCTCTGGTAGCAGTCTACCTTCCAGGGAAGGACAATGTGCTAGCAGATGCATTGAGCAGGATTTCCCAAGGCCATCACAAATGATCCCTGAAGCCCCTAGTGTTAAAAGTGATTTTCTCAAGGTGGGGCACTCCAGAAATCTTTTTGCAGCCCCAGACAATCACCAACTTCCTCTCTTATGTTGCAGACCCCCAGTCTTGGGTTCAGTCCCTCTGGGTGCTCTTAATTCTGGATTGGGAAGGGATGCCTTTCCTCCTTTTCCTCTGCTGTTCAAAGTCCTGGTCAAAATAAGGTCACAATCTTGCAAAGTGATCATAATTGTTCCAGACTGGACCAGACAGCCTTGCTATCCCCTGTTGCTGTCCTTAGCAGTCCATTTTCCCCTATCTCTTCCCAGGAATCACAACCTGTTAGCCTCCTCTCAGGTACCCCAACCTTCGGTGTCTCAGTCTCAAGGCATGGCTCTTGTAGAGCTAGAATATGCAAATTTGCATCTGTCTCAAGGGGTTCTGGACATTCTCAAAGCCTCTCAAAAAATCTGCCGCCAGAAAAACTTATAACTCCAAATTGTATACAGTTCTGGATTACATGGTTCATCTTAAGTCTCGGCCTCAGACCAGCTACCCTCAAAGTACACTTGTCAGCTGTTTCTGCTTTTCTGTCGGTGGGAAAGCCCACCTCACTGGCATCTCGCCCTGTTTTCTGTAAATTCTTCAAAGGATTGCTTCACACCAATCCCCCCCTTTAGGGCTCCTGCTCCTGCTTGGGAGCTTAATGTTTGCTTTACTCAGATTATGCAACCTCCTTTTGAGCCTTTGCCCTCAGCAGAGCTTAAGTACTTGACTTGTTCCTGGTAGCTATTACCTCTGCCAGGCGTATCGGTGAATTGCAAACTCTGTCAGTGGAGTCTGATGTTTGTCTCATTCCATAGAGCTAAGGTGGTCCTTAGAACCAACAGGAGGTTCTTACCCAAAGTGGTTTCAGATTTTTATCTGTACCAATCCATGTCTTTTCGTGTATTCTTTGCTGATCATTCTTCTTCAGGAGAGAGAAGATTACACAGTTTGGATGTTAAAAGGGCTCTTAGTTACTACATGGAGCGTACTAAGGCTCTTGGGTTTGACTCTCTTCAGTTCCTCACTTATGGCGAAGTGGGGAAGGGCAAACCTGCTACTTAAAGAACTATTGCCAGGTGGATTGTCTCTTGTATAAAATTCTGCTATGAAAAGCTAGGCAAAGTACCCCCCTCAGGCCTGAGGGCTCATTCGACTAGAGGTACAGCTGCTTCTCCGATTGCTGCCAGAGATATCTCCTTATTAGAGATATGCAAAGCAGCCACCTGGAAAACAGTCCATACTTTCACCAAGCATTACTCTCTGGATATCCAGGTTAGGAGTGATGCTAGGTTTGGTACAGCAGTACTGCAGAGTCTAGTCCCAAAAATTGCTTTGATACCCTCCTCCATTTAGGTACTGCTTGGTAGTCTGCATAATGTCAGAATACAGCAAGACTTCATGTTGTTTGAAGATAAAATTATTCACCTTAGTAATTGTCTTTCTTCTAATGGAGTCTTGCTGTATTCTGACCTAGGCACAGTGTTGCACCTCAGGGGTGTACTTGGCACTCTCCCCCTTTAGACGGGGGGAGTGGGTTATTTATATGTTTTGGTAATTATTTTATTCACTACCTAGTTTTTGTTTTGGATTTCTCTGCTTGAGTCTTTTGGGGATCCAAAATATTGGGTTGCCTTTTTGGCTAGCAAATATTTTATAATTTCCATATAGTGGGGGTTAGTTAGTGTTAGCTCGTAAGAATCTGACAGTTGCACTTCAAAGTGCAGCAGATAGAGGTTTGAACTGAGCTCGAGCTCAACGTTCTATGCTCTGGAATTGAGTTAACTCTTTCCTCTCCAGAGCAGTTCAAGTGCTGGGGCTAACTGCATAATGTCAATACAGCAAGACTCCATTAGAAGAAACACAATTACTAAGGTGAGTAATTTTTTTCTTATTGCTCCTTGGTGAGCTTCTGAGCCCCAGTGTCCTCCAGGACATCCCAGCAGATACAACTGACCTAAACTGGGCCCCTCTGGGCATGTCCAGGTGCCACACAGCAAGAGCAGGCTGCGAATAGGATGGATGGACAGACCTAGACCCTGACTTTGTTATTAGAAGGCCAGGATTGCAGGGATCTTGGGGAAACTCCTGACCTAAACAAATTACTCTCAGACAAGGATGATGTCCCCTCCAAAGAGGAGGAGGTGGAGGAAGGAGAGTGGATGGAGCACAAGACCACGATTCTGATCCCACCCCTGTTTGATAATAGGTTCATAGGTGATGTTATAAGTCAAGAGGCTGTGAGGCCATAATAGACTTGCCACTTACTCAGTGGAGGTAGTTCCTTTTTTTTTTTTTTTTTACCCATAAAGTTAACTGGTAAGTGTTTAAAGGAGGACATACTTGTTGCTTGCACCACCTTGGCTGGGAGTGCATTCCACACATCCACCACCCTCTGGTTGAACCACTTGTCCCTTCTAGTAGTCTTATATACTTCCCCTTGTATCTGAAACATATGAGTTCTAGTTGCCCAACCAGTAAGTCCTTGTCCTTTTTGATAGCTGAGGCTTGTAGATCCTTACAGCTTAAGAAAGAGCAGGCTGTGGATGTTAATCCAATTCTGTCTGCGTCGTCTTTCCGCTCCAAAATGTTTCCCAGGTTTTATTCATTGTGACCAAATTATTGAACAAGAATGGGCCGGTGTGGATCAGAGAAAGTATTCGAAAACAAAAAACTTGGACTTATCCTATTTTAGGGTCAAGGTCTCGCAAGTGGGAATCTCCCCCTCTGGCCGACAGAGCAGTTTATAATTCTATAAAATTCTATAAAACATACCACCTTTCCAGTCGTGGGTGCTCTGGGACTATCAGATTCTTATGACAAGCAGATGGATACCACATGCAGGAGGGCTTTCGCCTCTACGGGCGCAAACATTCATACTCGCTGTGCTTCATTTATTGTTGCCAGAGCCTTAAACCTTTGGGTCACTATGCTGACCGATTTTGGTCCTCCTGATTTGGAAGGTGCGAACATTTAGCAGTTGATGTCCATGGCATCCACCTTTATTGGTGAAGCCATAGTGGACAATTTATACATTAGCCTGTTCGGCCTACCACATAGTGTTGGCCATGAAGGCTGTGTGACTCAGACATTGGTCTGCTGATCAGACTTCAAAGCCGAAACTGCTTAGTCTTCTATTTGAAGGCGTTTTTTTGTTTGGTTCTGGTCTGGATTCTGTCCTGCAGGACATGCAGGATGAGAAGGACCACCTCTCAGTGTCTAAAATGCAGCGCAAGGCCGCAGCACCCCAACAGGGTCAGGGCGATGGCCGACGCAGGCAGTCCTGGGGCCGGGGGTGGGTTTGTCCAAAGAAACAGAGGTGCCTATTCGGGCAACACGGGTTATGGCAATAGAGGGTCTTGTCCGAGGTACTGTGGAGGAGGACTAGCACAAAAGCCTGTTTCCTCACAATGAAAGTACGTGGGCCCATCCTTGCCCCTTTCCCTTGGTGGAAGACTCCAGGAGTTTCTGGCAACATAGGACCAAATGTCAGACGCTTTGATTCTGGAAATCCTTCAACTGGGTTATGCTATAGGATTCTTAATGGTTCCTTCAAGGGGACATTTTCTGCTGTCCCCGGTTTCGAAGCAAGTGAAAAATGCCAGGGGATGTTGCACACTCTGGCCCACCTCATTCAAATTGGGGCCATTGTGCTGGTTCCCCCAAACAAGGAGGGTCAAGGGTTCTTCTATTCCATCTAGTTCATAAGAAGTCCAGGGGTTTCAGGCCCATTCTGGATCTGAAGCATCTGAACAAGTTTGTTCGACACAAGACATTCGAGATGGAGTCTCTGAGGTTAATAACCAGGCTGTTCAGCCAGGAGACTTCTTGGCCTCATTAGAGCTGATGGATGCTTATCTTCACACCCCATCCGTCAGTCCCACTAGAAGTATCTCAGATGGCCAGTCTGGTAGCGCAGAGGGCTGAGGTGCTGGGTGCCTTACCTAATGCCATGCCGGCAACCCAGGTTCAGGAACGAGCCAGGGTTGTCGGAGTCGGTGGGGTTGGGTGGGGCAGGATTGAACAGCCGTAATGTCAGCTCTGCCTTCCTGGGGAGGATCTCTGGTGCGCCCCCCCCCCCCGCAGTTCCACAGCCATCTGGTGGAGGTCCGATGGACAGCACAGGAGGGCGGGGGCAGCAAGTAGTGGGAGTGCCCCTTGGTAATGTGGCATTCACATGCGCGACCGAGGCATGAGGGTGTAAAACTGGGGGTCGGGGCATAAAAAATAGAAGTACCTTAGATTCACGATACTGGGACAGCGTTTCCTGTACAAGGCGCTTCCCTTTGGCCTTGCAACAGCCCCTCGAGTCTTCTTGAAGGTGTTGATAGATCTTACTTCGAGATACAGCTCTTGCAGCAGGTTACACCATTAGGACTGAAGCCGGCAGGCACCAGGACCCCACGGAAAAATTCTAGCTAGCTATCTTCAGCGGGGACCACCCCCGACGTCGGTCCCGCCTCCGACGTCAGGCGTGGTACATAAGGGGGGCGGTCCTGCCAGATTCCCCAGTTCTTTCCCGCCGGGCCGACTTGCATGCTTCGACCTCCGGGTCTTAGTCTAGCGCCGCGACGCTGGTTGCAGAGCTTTCCCACGGGAATTTCATCCTACTTCAAGATTTTTCGCTGATGTCCTCTCCGACCTCCGGGCATACATCAAGTGTGCTTATGGAAGCAGATCCCCTTTGATGATCCCACACGGCCTGCGCTCCGTGCCTGGGCCCAGAGCGATACCCGGCCTGTTCCTCTGCCAGGGTTTAATAGCCGCACAGGATCCGCATCAGAAGGCTCTTCAGGCGCTCCTGCTGGAAGAAAAGTTGAGAGCCATGTCTCTAAAGGGGAATCTTCAAATCCACAAACATGCCAAAAGAAGAGAAGGAGAAGGACCCTTCCAGGTCTCCGACGGCCTCAGAGTCCCGCAGCTCCGGTCGAAGTCTGACCGGTCTCCATCCAGGGCCTCTTCTCTCCCCCCGGCTGCAGTTACTGTTTCTCGCTCTTCTCAGGCCCCTCCCGCCAGGCCGTCGTCGTCCTCCACCCCCAAGGCCTCGGCGAAGTCCGGGGAGCGTCACCACCACCACCATAGGTCGGGTTCCCACCTGTCGGCACCCGACGTCCGGGCCTCTTCCGTTCCACCCCGCAAAACGTTGGAACTTACCCCTCTGAAGAGGCCGGTAGATCAGACGCCGGTTCGACCTACGTCGACCGTCCATCATCCTCCTCGGAGCCGGGCCGGGCAGGTACCGCCGCCGCTGCCTTCCCACTGGATGTCAGTTGGGGACCGCGCCTGCCACGCCTGAGAAGAGGACTCCTGTGCCTCTGACCGTCGCCGGGCAGGAGTCACTGACGGAGGAGGATCTGGACGAGCTCAAGACCAGACGGGCGACCTGGCCTCTGCGAGTCTCCTAGGGCTCCCTTGCCGCCCCCGAGGTCCCTGTGGAGCCGCCGCGAACCTCGACGACCGCCTCCGGCGCCTAGGCCGCCGCCGGGATTGTCTTTAGCGGAAGTGAAGGACCTCTTCACGTACTGGTGGGACACCATCAAGAGGGATGTGGTGCCCACTGCTCTTCCTCCTCCTCCTCCTCCGGCTCCGGCCCCCCCCTACACCTGCGGGGTCGACTGGCCGTTCAACCCTCCCCAGGGAGTCCAGATCTCCTACCAGGGGTCAATCAGATAAGAGGAGACCTCCGTCAAGATCATCTTCTGGATCACCCAGCCCCAAGAGATCCAGGGGACATCGACGTTCGCCGTCGACGGAGGACACGGGATCAGTTTACTCCACCTCTAGATCCCCATCTCCAATTTCCATCCCTTCTCCGGACCCACGTGAGACGCCACGGTCTCCTCGGATGACCCCTCGTTCATGGATATCATGCGCCATATCCAGGAGAATATGGGGTGGGATGCGAAGAGTTAGACCCGAAGGCTACTGCCAAGTATCTTCGGCAAAGGACCCCAAGCCTGTGGTGGTGCCACCCTTGGTGGATACTTTTTGTGGATCGCCACTGCTGTCAGAGTGGAAGGCCCATTCGCCTCCCGGTGGTGCCAAGAAAGCTGACCATCTATACAAGGCTCCTGGCAGGACCAGTATCTGACGCAACAACCTCAGGCCGATTCTCTGGTCATCACAGCCTCACATGACCGGTCACAGAGGCCGCAGCATTTGAGCACACTGCCACCGGATCCAGAATCCAAGCAATTGGACTCTCTGGGCAGGTGCACGTATGCTTCCGCTACTTGCGCCATCAGATCCTTAAATTACTTGACCCACATGGTTCAGTTTCAGAACGCTCTGTGGGAACAGGGTCTGGGGATAGCTGAGAAACTACCCGATGGTGAGCAGAAGGAGGAGATGCTCCAGCTCCTCCGTACGGGTTCAGACGTGGGGACCCAAGTGCTTCGAGCCGCGTACGATTCCACGGACTCTTCGGCCCGAGCTGCAGCCTCCGGCGTTTGCCTCCGGAGACGCTCCTGGCTTCGTGTCTCCGGCTTTACCCCGGACGTCCAGAAGAACATTATGGACGCCCCTTTCAAGGGAGATGTTTTATTTGGTAATCCTTCTGAGAAGATTATTACCAAAATTCAAGAGGCCGGGAAGGCAGTGAGGTCGGTCCAGGCCATGTACCGACCTAGGCTTGGTTCCTTTCATAGGACCCAAAGCCGTTTTCGTGGGCGGACACAGAGGCAGCAGCCCCGCTCCGCTACACACCAGAGGGGCTCTGGTTTCCGTAGAACCCAGGGTAAACAGCCCGCTAGCCGAGGTCAGCGCCCCCCCAGGCCTACCCAGCAAACTGGCCCATCTGCCGCCACAGCCTGACTCCTTTCCAGCCTCCGCCCCTCAGGATCAACGGGAAATTATGGTCGGGGGTCGCATTGCGAACTTCCTGCCGGGATGGCAGGTTATCACCACAGACAGGTGGGTTCTGCAATTGGTCAGTCTTGGCCACTTTATAGAGTTTGCAGAAAAGCCACCCTCGAGGCCTCCTGTGCTCTCCCGGTATCCGGGTCAGCACAGAAACTTAATTGGCAAGAGGTACTCGCGCTCCTAAAAAGGGGGCGATAGAGTCGCCCGGAGAACCAGAGAGGACAAGGATATTATTCCCACTTCTTCCTGGTTCCAAAGAAAACAGGGGACCTCCGTCCGATTCTGGACCTCAGCGACCTCAACGTGTCGGTCGCCTACAAAAGATTCCGCATGGTGACTCTTCCGGGCCTTATTCCCATGCTGAAACAAGACGCCTTTCTAGCGTCCCTAGACATGCAGGACGCGTACCTGCATATCCCCATAGCTCAGGCGCACCAGAGGTTCCTGCGCTTCGAGTTCCTCGACCACCATTTTCAGTTCCGAGCTCTTCCGTTCGGACTGTCATCCGCACCAAGGGTCTTTACCAAGTGCATGGCAGTCGTGGCAGCGTCTCTAAGGAGACAGGACCACTATGTGTTCCCGTACCTCGACGACTGGCTTCTCATGGCTGCCTCCGGAGAGGCGTTGTTGCTTGCGGTCCAGAGCACTCAAGACTTGTTCCAGTCTCTGGGCATTCTCATAAATTACGAGAAGTCTCTCTTGGTACCGTCGCAGAAACTGCAATTTATAGGCGCAGTTCTGGACACTGTCCAGGGAAGAGCCTTTCTTCCGGGCGACAGAGCGGAACGCATCAGGTCCCTCATAAGGGATTTGTCTTCGAACAAGATCGTACCTGCCAGGTCGGTCCTTCGTCTGCTCAGTCACATGGCTGCGGCCATTCCAACAGTCCCTCTCGCACGGCTCCACACATGCGGGTAACCCAGTGGATGCTCAAGGTGCAATGGGACCAAAGGCAAGACCACTGCAGCATCCGGTCAGGATCACGAAATCTGTGATCCATGACTGGCAGTGGTGTCAGCCCCGGTCGCTTCTCAAGGCGTCCCATTTGTAGCGCCGTCCCCGGAGGTAACCCTCACCACGGATGCTTCAGGTCTCGGGTGGGGGGCACACCTGGACGGGGTGAAGTCTCAGGATTCGTGGACCCCGTTGGAGGCTCATCTCCATATCAGTGTTCTAGAGATGAGGGCGGTCCTCTATGCCCTGCAGGCTTTTCAGTCAATAATCCCACCGTGCACTCTCCTGCTTCAGACAGACAACATGGCGGTGATGTATTACCTCAACAAAAAAGGAGGCGCACACTCTTACCCCCTTTGCAGGGAGGCCATGAGAGTGTGGGATTGGGTAATCGGACACGGCGCAAACCTGATCGCTGTACATGTTCCCAAGGTGGACAACACAATCGCAGACGGCCTGAGTCGCTCCCAGGCCAGAGTCCACGAGTGGGAACTTCTTCAGGAGGTGGCAGAGGATCTGTTCCTTCGATGGGGAACTCCAGAGCTGGACTTGTTTGCATCCCCATCCAACGCAAAACTGCCCAATTTTTGCTCGCTAGATCCAGGGCCTGGTGCTTTCTGGCGAGACGCGTTGTCCCTCTCCTGGGCGAACAGGAATCCTCTATGCGTTCCCTCCCTTCCCGTTGATCCAAAGAGTTCTTCTCAAACTGCGCAGGGAGCATGCACAAATGATTCTGGTGGCCCCATTCTGGCCCAGACAGATCTGGTTCCCCCTGCTGGTACAGCTGTCTTGGGAACCCCGCTCCCGCTGCTGCTCAGCTCCCACCTACTGTCTCAGGAGAATGGTTCGTTGCTCCATCCGGTTCTCGTCTCTCTGAACCTGCATGCTTGGCTCCTAGAGACATAGTCATCTTCAGTCCGCGGGGGTCTTCCAAAGAGGTTGCAGAGGTTCTTTCTGCAGCCGGAAAGCCGCAACGATGCGGCGTATGCCATGAAGTGGCGCCTGCTTTTTGTTTGTGGTCACGGGCTCGTGATCTTTCCCTTTAGGTTGTCCTGTGGGAGTAATTTTGGATTATCTCCTCTCTCTTTTCATTCAGGCCTAGCCTACTCCTCTATTAAGGTGCACCTTTAGCTATTTCTGCATACCACCTTCCGGTGGGACATCGTACTGTTGCTCAATTAGATGCATCTCGGGAATTTCTTAGAGGTGTTATCCTTAGGCCTCCCATTAGGGACCGGTGCCTCCATGGGATCTGCTCTTTGTCCTGGAACAGCTCACACTCCTCCCTTTGAACCTGCCGTGGATTAAAGGCTACGTTTTCTGTCGTGGAAGACGTTATTTTTAGTTGCTGTTACTTCAGCTAGAAGGATTTCTGAGCTTCACGCTGTCGTGCAAAGAGCCTTATTTAGTTTTCCACCGGGACAGAGTATCCCTGAGGACGAACCCTAAGTTTCTGCCTAAGGTGGTTTCGGCACTCACTCACTCTAAACCAGGATATTGACCTTCTGGTCTATTTCCCGAGTTATTCTAATTGAGGAGAGGCCTTGCTCCACACCCTGGATGTTCACCGCAGCCTGAGGTATTACCTCAACAGAACTAAACCCTCTCATAGTTCTGACCAGCTTTTTGGTTCCTTCTCTCAGAGAATGATGGGCCATCCAGTATCCAAACAGACCCTGTCTCGCTGGCTTGTTCAGTGTATTTCATACTGTTATGATATTAAGCAGAAGCCCCTCCCAGGTTCTATCCGGGGTCATTCTACCAGGGGGATGGCTACTTCCTTTGCAGCACTTAAAAATGTCTCCATCTCTGCTATTTGTGCTACCACTTGGAGTTCTGTGCATACCTTTATCAGGCATTATAGTCTGGATATCGCCTCTCGGCAGAGAGCCGGTTTCGGCCTAGCGGTGCTGCAGGGTCTCCTGTCCTAAGTCAGGACCTGGAATGTTTTTCCTTTCATTTTACCTCCTCCGGATCTTCTGGCAGCGTTACTGCTTGGGAATCAGTCTAATGGTGTAACCTGCTGCAAAAGGCTGTATCTCAGTAAGATGGTACAGTTACGTAGAACTTACCGTAACAGTAGATCTTCGAGTACAACTCTTACAGCAAGTACCTCACCACCTTCCCCCTTGGAGGAGGCATGGTTCTGCTCCCTCTTTTATTGGGATTTCCTTCCTTATTGTTTTCTGACGGTGGATCCTCGGTCTCCCCTTCTGATGTCATCCTGCGGCCGGGAGTCTCCGGCGGGAGAACTGGGGAATCTGGCTGGACCGCCCCCTTATGTACCACGCCTGACTTCGGAGGCGGGACCGACGTCGGAGGCGGTCCCCGCTGAAGATAGCTAGCTAGAATTTTTCCGTGGGGTCCTGGCGCCTGCCGGCTTCAGTCCTAATGGTGTAACCTGCTGCAAGAGCTGTTCTCGAAGATCTACTGTTACGGTAAGTTCTTACGTAACTGTACTTTCTGGTGGCTCAACTACGACAGGAGGGACATCATGTCTACCCGTATCTGGTTGATCTGCTCATTTCAGTTACCAGCGTTGCTTTTAGTGAGAAGATTGGTATTCAGGACCCTGGAGATCTTAAATCACAAGGCTGGCTGGATAGTGAACAGGGAGAAGAGTTCCCATGGAGCACTTGTGGGCAGTTTTCGACACTAAAGTAGGGAGGGTGTTCCCGTCATCCTCCCGGGAGGAGACTTTTTTGTCAGAGATATGGTGGCTCAAGAATCAGTCCTCAGCGTCAGACCACAGTCTGCTGTGGATTCTCTGCCTCATGGCGGCAGCGATAGACTTGGTTCCCTGGGCTGACTTCCACATGTGGCCTCTTCAGGCGGGGCTGCTGACGGCCTGAGACCCATCATCGGAGGACTACCAAGCCAGGATCCTCCTCACCCCTCAGCTTCATTACACCCTGAGTTGGTGGCTGAATGTGTAGAATCTAAACAAGGGCGTCCCATTGAAACTACTGCCAGAGGTGGTTCTCACAATGGATGCAAGTCTGCACGGGTCGGGGGCAGTCCTAGACCAACTTCCCACTTGGGGATTGGGCCAGTACATGAACGGCATCTCCACATAAATGTCCTGGAGATGCGGGCAGTTCACTTAGCTCTGGTTCGATTTCAATCCGTACTGAGAAACACAGAAGAAGTGCAGTCAGACGGTGCCATCTCAGTGGCATACATAAACAACCAAGGAGGCCTAAAAAGCAGGGAAATGCTTTGGGAGGCATTTGAACTCCTGAGTTGGCAGTACATCTTGCAGGGGAATTGAACATTCCGGTGGACTGGCTAAGTCATGAAGATGTTCATCACAGGGAGTGGCAGCTGAACCCAGAAATGTTCACACTCCTAAGCAATCGATTTGGGCAACGCAGATAGATCTGTTCGCTTCAGGCCATAATGTTCAGACCCACAGGTTCTTCAGCCTGTATTGGTGTCCACCGGCAGAGGCAGTGGATGCTCTGACTCGGGTGTGATCCTTCTGCAGAGTGTATGCCTTTCCTCCACTGCCTCTGCTTCAGAAAGTCTTAAGAAAAATAAGACACTCGAGCAGAAACTTTCTCCTGATAGCCCCAGAGTAGCCAAGAAGACCATGGTTCTCCGATCTAGTGCACCTAGCCTAGCATGTACCCTTCTGCCTTCTGGTATGAAGGGACCTCCTATTGCAAGGCCCATTCTCCACCCGAACCCAGGGTCAATGTAACTCACAGCTTGGCTCCTGAAAGAAGGGGACTCTTAAAATTAGGGTTTTCCTCGAAAAGTGGTTGAAACCTCGACTGCCAGGAAACCACCTCCTTTGGCAGCTTACGCCCGAGTCTGTACAATATTTTCTTTTTTGGTCCAGAGGGAAGGGGTTTAAACTTTCAAAAGCCTCTATTCCTCAGATCCTGGATTTCTTTCCGGAGGTCGTGGAAAAGGGGGCTGGCATTGAGCACGCTGAGAGGTCAGCTCTCTGAGCTTCCTTGAGGTTCTCCTTAGGAACTAACAGAGAGGTCATTTGTTTTTTGCACGCAGTTGGCAGGAGCCGACTGCTGTTTCGATCCCTGGTACCCCCATGGGATCATAATCTGGTTCTGAATGCACTCTGTATTGATCCTTTCGAACTGCTGTCACTCATGTTGCTGGATGTGTTGTCCTACAAGATCTGTTTCTTAGTGGGTATGTGTTCAGCCAGCAGAGTGGGCGAACTTCAGGCCTTGTCTCACAAGGAGCCATACCTTATTATGCATAAGGACAAAGTGGTACTTGGGAAGGTTCCGTCCTTCATCCCTAAAGTGCCCATGGCCTTTCATGCGAACCAGGAAATGTGCCTTCCCTCTTTTGCCCGCATCCTTCTCCCCCCAAGGAGATAGAGTTGCATAAACTGGACCTGCAGCGGGCACTCAGGATATACCTTAAACATACAGCTGAGTTTATTAAGTCCAGATAGTCTATTTGTGCTTTTTGGAGCAGCCAAACAAGAACATAAGGACTCTAAACCCACCCTAGCTGGATGGGTGCGGGCCTGTCCTGCTAAGGCCTATGTTGCAAAAAAAGAGGAGGCCTCTGGCTCCATTCAGTACTCACTCCACTAGGGTGATGGCAACTTCCGTGGCAGATAGAGGTGAAGCCACAGTTTTAGAATTATGCAAGGCAGCTACGGGTCTGCAGTCCACACCTTCGCTAAACATTACAAATTGGATATTCAGAGTTCTGCTGACGCAGCTTTTGGTCGCAGAGTGTTGCAGGCAGCAGTTTGCAAGTAATTCTGGTGCATTTGGCGTATGGTATATTCTCCCCCTCCCGTTTTTATGTCCGGGTTCTGCTTCTTAGAACCCAGTTGTATTGATTAAACATTGACAATATGGAGTGCTATTGAAAGAAAAATTTAACTTCATACTTATTTGTAATTTCCTTTTCTGTTAGCTCCAACATTGTCGATGGGACCCACTCAGGAGCTTGGATCCTGAAGGAGAATCTTATCCGATATGCTAGGAGAGAGGCTTTTTTCATAAAAATTCCTTACTTGGACATGTCTCTCTATTCTGCACTGTACGGTGATAAGCATATTTATAGACTGATTTATCAATTATCTGCAACCACAGGTTAACAGGTTTCATTAGTTTAAGGTGTGTGTTTTTTTTTTCCTGTTGTGGGTTAGTTCTCTGTACTTAGTAGTAAAAAAAAAAAAAATAGAAAACAAAGACACAGGGTACGTCTCATTTTGTGTTGGCTTCAGTTTCACAGATTGGCGACTCTTATGCACCATGTTTGCTGTTACATGGTTTCTCTGCAAGAGGAACCAAATACTTCAGGCCTCCTTTCGATCCAGGAAATACAACTCTTCCTTGAATGTCGGATAAGTAAGACTGTTTTATTTTACAGATATGTATGTGATTGTATATATGAACATACAAAGAGACCAGCAGAAGAAGGCCATTTGGTCTGTCGAGTCTGCTCGTGTTGCAGGGTCCACAGCTTGAGCTACTGTCCCTGTTCCCTCTCCCTACCCATGACCCTTGCCCTCCCGCTATACCTATCCCAGCCTCTTAAAGCTGCCCACTGTCTTCAACGAGATTACCTCTTCTGGCAGCGCATTCCAAGTGTCGTCCACCCTCTCTGTGAAGAAATGCTTCCTAACCTCCCACTTTCCAGCTTAAGACTGTGACCCCTTGTGTTATGGTTTCCACTCAGCTTAAAGAGATTCTCTTTATCGACCTTATTTATCCCTTTCAAGTGCTTGAAGGTCCTAATCATGTCCTCTCTCTCTCTCTCTCTCTCCTGTCTTCCAGGGAGTACATATTCAGTGCCCTCAACCTCTCCTCATATGCCTTACCCTGCTGACCAGCTATCATCTTTGTAGCCCTCCTCTGGACCTTCTCCAGCAGATTAATGTCCTTTTTTTGAGGTGTGGGCATTAGTACTGAACTCCATACTCTAGATGCGGCCTTACTAGTGACCTGTACAAGGGCAGTATAACCTCTTCTCTGCTACTACTGATCTCCCTAGATATCATAGTAAAAGCCAGCAGAATAGGCCCCATGGTCTATCGTGTCTGCTTGGAAGCTAGCCCCCTACTGGGAGTTCGCTCCTCCACCCCTCCAGCCCCATAGGTGGTCTTCCCTAGCCTCAGTTTTCCCCTGTACCTGTCCCAACCCTTCTTGAATCCTTCCACTGTGGTGTGTTCCACCAGACTCCTGGGCACTGCGTTCCATGATTCCACCACCCTCTTGGTGAAGAAGTGTCTCCTGTGCTCCCCACAGGCTTCTACTTGTGCCCCTGTTAGTCCCCCCCCCCTTCTTGAGCCTGAACACTTCCCTGGCTCCACCCTTATTTATCCCCTTTACATATTTGAAGGTCTCTGTCATGTCCCCTCTTTTCCTCCTGTCCTCCAATGTGTAGAGATTGAGTTCTTCCAGTCTCTCCTCATAGGTCATACCCTCCATGCCCTGAATCATCCTGGTCACCCTCCTCTGGACCCTCTCCAGCAGTGCTATGTCCCTGTTAAGATAGGGTCTCCAGAACTGCACACAGTACTCAAGATGCGGCCTAACCAGGGCATTATACAGAGGGAGGATCACCTCCCTCCTGGAGGTAATCCCCCTGGTTATGCAGCCCAGTATCCTGTTTACTTTTGCTGCAGCTCCTCGACAATTCTCAGTATTATTCATTTTGCTGTCTACCACTATCCCTAGGTCCCTCTTGCCCGATGTGACTTGCAGTGTGGTCCCCTCCAGGGTGTATGCATATCCCGGGTTTCTGACCCCCAGATGCAGCACCCTGCATTTCCCTGCATTGAACTTCGACCCCCACTTCCTTGCCCACCCCCACAGGGTATCCAGATCCCCCTTCAGGGCGTCTCTCCCTTCCTGCATATCCGCCAGTGCTCCCAGTTTAGAGTCATCCGCAAAGAGACTCAACCTACTGCTAACACCCCACCCTATGTCAGAGACATAGGAATTGAACAGGAGTGGCCCCAGGACCGAACCCTGGGGGACCCCACTGATGACCCTCCTGGGGGAGGAGACTATCCCTCCAACCACCACTCGTTGTATTCGCCCTGTAAGCCAGTTCTCCACCCACCTGAGCAGGTGCCCCACATCACCCCCAGCTTTGTTGTTAGGCCGTTGTGAGGTGCTGAGTCAAACACCTTACTGAAATCCAGATAGAGGACATCCACCGGCCTATGTCAGTCCAGGGCACCCGTCACCCAGTCATAAAACTACACCAGGTTAGTCTGGCACAACCTCCCCGGTACAAAACCGCACTGCCTGTCATCCAGGTGCCCCAACCTTTCCAGCTGCCCTCCCCCCCAGCCTCTCCTTGACAATGCCCTCCATAACCTTGCCTATCACAGACGTTAGGCTAACAGGCCTATAATTCCCCATCTCCTTTCTGGCCCCGTGGATAGGCACCGATGAGCCACCTTCAATCTTGAGGCATATGCATCCCAGCATCTTGTTTGCCTTTACTGCTGCTTTCTTGCACTGCGTGGAGTGCTTCAGGTCACTAGTGATCATCACTCCCACGTCCTTGTCCTCCTCCTCCTGATGCAGATACTCCTACCTCATCCAGGTAGTACTGAGTCCTGGGATTCTTTGCTCCAATATGCATAACTTTGCATTTCTTGGCATTGAAGTCAAGCTGCCAGATGCTGGACCACCTCCCTAGCTTTTCCAGATCTTCCTGTACGTCCTGTATGCCTTCAGCTGTGTCCACTCTTCTACAGAGCTTGGTGTCCTCCGCTAATCGGCACATTTTGCCCTAAAATGTCATCTCCAGTGTTGTCGATGAAGTCATTGAACATATTATATATGCATATTATATATGCGTAGCTGTTATGGCACTGCGGGGTAAGTAGTAATTGGGGAGTTGCTGCTGCCGCATGGAATCCTCATGTGCCCAACATTTTAAAGCTTGGGCTGTGCCATTACCCTGGTATGGGTGCACTATACCCAGTTGTATTGATTACCTGTTGACAATGTTGGAGCCAACAAAAAAGGAAGTTACGGTAAGTATGAAGTTAATTTCTTCTATTGTCACTGACCCAAATCAAATGTTGCATGTTAACGTATTTAGATCTCGTTGAGAGTACAGATTTGTACTTTCAAGATCTGAATATGGAAACATACAAACATTGGTTATCAGTACAAGTATAATATTTGTACTAATAAATGTGTGTAAAATTTCCAGAGTTCAAAGGGTTGCTAAATGAGCTGATTTCGGAAGTGTAAAGTGCTGTGGGGGGAAGGTTTCATGCAACATGTAAACTGAGTAGCTGGAGAGAGATGAAATTGAGTTGTGAAGCAAGTGTGCATGTGAGGAGAGGTAGGGGTCCTGACGAATGTGTAAACAAGCAGGAGCATTAGAGGGGAGATGGATGGTGGGGAGAGTATGTAAACAGCAGCAAGCAGTTTGGGAATGATGTTATGGGAGGAGAAGGGTTGAAGTATGAGCAGGCTGAGTCAGGCAGCACAGAAAAAGAGTGTGAGGGAGCGTGCGTCTGGGGTCACTGAATGGAGCTGTACAGCATGTTAGCCTCTTTTGACATTATTGTAGTGTCAGCTTTGCTGGAACTCGTGCAGACCCTGCATGTTTTGTGCAATATCCTGTAAATGTACAGTATGTCTGTATTTTGAAAATGGAAATCTTAATGTGGCTGGTCACAGGTATTATTTGTTTCCACTGCCAAATGTCCTGGAACACAACAGAAGGGAAGGATAGTCAACTGCTACACCCCCAAAAGAGGATGCGCATCAAAAGTTGGCAGGCGTGCTCCTCTATGGCAGCCAGGTTACTGGAGAGAATACAGTACCGATAAAGAATACATTCTCACCCCAGGAGTACTCCAATATTGGGGTATCCCTGGAAGAAACAAGATTACTATGGCAAGCAATTTTTTCCTACTGTCAGTGTGCTCAAAAGTAATTTCATATACTTTTTACATTACAATTTACCCAGGATAGCCCAGCTGAGATGCAGCATCTCATTTCCTGTGGGATCATGCTTCTGCCCATTTCTGCAACTTGGCAGACTGAAGCACTGAGAGGGTGACTTGCTCAGTCACACAGTGAGTATTTGGCTTTAGTGGTCTTTGAACATGTAGTCTCCTGATCTCCAGGTCAGTGTTCTAATCACTATAGCCCACTGCCTCCTAAGATACCCTCCAGCCTGCTAAGAGACCACACTACCTCCTTTCATATATTTAGCAGTCAGCCCCTGGGTTTGCTAAAGTAGCTCCTGGTCAGCAAGAAAGTACCGATACCCAGGGGCTGTTTCTGGCTCTCGACTGTTAAATCCTTATTTTGCCCCTGCTGATTTCTACTTAATTCTGGTGAGAATGGGTTAATGTAAGAAACAGTCCAAAGTGCTGCTTGGTGGGCAGATTTCCAAGGTGTAAAGTGCTGGGGGGTGCATTCTCTCTGGTGGTGCCAGCCCATAGAGCTACAAATCACTTCACTGACATGAATAATTAATGCTGACAGAGTCAGATAGCATCTAGGCTGTCTGCTGTAATTACTTAAGTGTGTAAAAAGTAGCATGTCAGAAGAAAAAGGAGACCCTGAACAGGCTTATGATGTGCAGAGGCATAGTGGTAAGCATAGCGGCACATCAAAAGGAAAGTGGCAGCCATAAGCATAGTGGGACTGCTAAGCATAGATGCTTTGGGTGAAACACCGCACTGTAACAAGCATTTGTCAGTGCCGAATGTTACTTGCTTGTATGTGCTGTGTAGGTATGTGGAAGTCAGTGGAGTGCAAATATTGAAAATTTGCAAACTTACGAGCGTGCGTAGGAACTGCGAAACGCACGCTTGTGAAACAGTTATTTTTAGGAAGTTTGTGACCAAATTTTCAACATAGCCATTTAAGACCTCTGCTCATGAGCGTGTCACTGTGATTTTCTTAATGTGTCCCCATACCATGATTTCGACTAGACTAGCGCCATTGTGGCTGATGGCTGAACAATGCTTTAAGTAGATGTGAAAAATGACAGCTGTACTGCTCATAAGGAGGTGTGGTAAAAGACAATGTTGAAAATCTGGAGAAAATATTGAAAGGTCGCAAATTCACAGTGTGCGTAGGAACTATAGCGCAGGCCTAAATAAATGGTCATTTTAGGAATTTTCCTGCAAATTTTCAACATAGGCTTTTGAGAACCCACCTTATGAACACTGGCAGTGTTGTTCGTTAATCGGTGCGGAAAGGTAATTGCCAGAGTGATCTGAAATCACCCTTCGGCCCGATTAACGCCATGACAGTGCAAGAATTATGAGGAGGGGTCCCAAAACCCCATGTTGAAAATTTGGTGCAAAACTTCCAAAAATGCCTGAGATATGCAACAAAGTTGAAAAAACCCTATCTATCCCATTATACAGCTTACGGCATTTCCTCAGTTAAGTAGTTGGCGTTGAAAGAGTACGAGCGTCTTCGGTCCACCAATGATCGTCGCGCCCGAGCTCCGGAGTAAGTATGGGGTGGGTGGTGTGGAAGCAGGAGTGCGCAGTGGGTGGGTGCGGGTTGTGGGGCAGGGAGACTGCGAGGACTGTTTTTTTTTTTTGTTTTAAAAGACGACGGGACGCTTGCCAGCGTGGCAGCTGGAAAAACTGTTTGGGGGCTGGAGCCAACGGGGATTGTGCACCCGTCGGCCCTCATTAAGCTTTGCCACGCTGAGGTGGGCTCCCAGCATGGCACCGTGTGCCAGAGCAGTGGAGCCGACTGGGATTGGGCACCCTGTCGGCTTATCGATGAGTTGCCACGCTTAGGTGGGCACCCAGCGTGCATGTGCAACTGTGTTTGGGGGTAGCGCAGCACAGCCGACGGGGATTGGGCACCCTGTTGGCTATACAGTGTGGGGGGCAGCACAGTAGTGTGTAGGGGAGCACGCGATGAGCAGAAGCGATATCTTATCGCTGCTCACTGAAGCGTAGCTCCCCCTTTTAACTGTACTCCACTGCATTTTGGAGCTGTCATAGACAGCTCCAGCATGCATTGGAGAACTGGGGCCACGCCTGCAAACACACTGACTGACTGAATTGGAAGAGGGCTGCCACACCTCCAAAAACTCTGATGATGGCACTACGGTTCTTGCACATGCATGCAAGCAACATAAAAATGGGTAAAAGCAGCACTATAAATGTTATTGCATCTTAGCTGCAGAGTTTTACAAGCTGCACTGGTTTGAATGCCCCCTTCCAAGCTTCTGATGTACCATGTCAGTTTACTGTATCCTGTCAGACCCTGCTGGCTTGGCGTTGTGCTTATATTCCTGCCTGTCTTCACTGCCTCTCCGTGAACAAGTCTCCGGTCTTTACCCTGCTTGCTGCTGGCACAGTCCAGTCCTCAGATGAACCCAGTCACCTGCCCACCATCATGGTGCCTCTTCCCACTTCATGCACTTCACTGCCACGTGTTAACAGTTGTCTTTACCTCACTAACCAGATCTGTTGCACTACTAAAAACATGCAAACAAACTTTGCAGCATTAACCAGTACTTGTTAGATTCAGATGCTAGCATGAAACCCAGAAGGTGTAAGCCTAGTCAGTCTGTGGGCTCCAACAAGTGACCAGAAATCGGGGTTCATCATAGAAGTTAATAGTGTCCCTAGCTCAAGCAGTGAAGTTGACAAAAAAGTCCATTGCAGTCCAGCCTGATGGCGCTGAGGGTTGAAGCGGCATCTCTGTGCCAGTAACTTGTATTTGGAAATGAGTATGGGTTGCCAGAGGTTGAATGGGGAGGGAAGGATTAATCGTCTGATGGATTGCTCTCCTCTTCTGGGGGTGGGTGGGGGACTACATGTTCTGCCGAATGACTGCCACCAGCTGGAGTGCAGGATTTGAGCAGCAGAATGAAGGAAGATGCTGCAGGACACAGCATCTTGTGTGTGCCTTGACACAAGTATGTTGCGCGTGTTCCAGGGTGGGGAAAGGGACAGAAACACAAAGGAAAATGGTAGCAGGACAGGTGTGTATGACACCTTCCCGCCGATCCTGTACCTGCCACATCACCAGGCCCCAGGGGAACCAGAAAGCTGGATTTGTGTGCTGGGGAGATGGGAGAGGATGGCCCTCTCCTCCTGACCCCACCACAGGGTGGGGGGGGGTCTGTGGGGGTAATCCGGTCCTCAAGGTAAGTCCTGGGGAGATGCTGGATGGTGGGGGTTGGTAGGGCCTATCCAAACCACATGGTGGGATAAAACCTTGTAAGAGAAAAAAAGCCACTGCAGAACGCAGACCAGTAGTTCAGTAGTCATGTACAGACGGACATCGTGAAAAGGCCATGAATAATGTTTTTTGAGCATGCGTCTTGCTCAGCTGATGAATAGGAAAGTTTGTGTAGTGCAAGTGTCAGAATGCATTGATGTACCACTGATTATTTCCTTCATTCATCCTCAGGGAAATGGCAGACAAAAAATCAAAAGCGCTTCAGAAGAGGACTTTGAGTAAAAAGGAGCAAGATGAGCTTAAGAAAAAGGTATTTGATGGTTACACACATTATTGGGGATGTTTTTTGTTTAATTATTTGCAGTGCATTGTTCACGAACAGATACTGGCTTAAAGAGCACATGTCTATTCAAATAAAAGTTTTAAAGAGCTGTTGAGTGCTACCTTGTCTTTTATATTTCCATATTACCAGTGTTATGAACACACTCCAGAAGTGTTGTTTTTGAGAGTCATCTTAGGACTGTAAAACTAGTTATTTTCATGCAAAGTAATTTTAGCATAAACACAAATGAAATCATAATTGTGTAAATTTAATTTCGAGCTAAGTCACTGCATCACATTCACTATAAGAAGAAAAGTGCTGATAGCGCACATTAATGCAAATTTATTGAGCAAATGACTACTTCTAACTCCATGAATCCCTCACTTGATGTTTACACTTAGCATCTTGCTCCACAGAGATGGATGTCCTGGAGATGTAGAAAATACTGGCTGGGCAACCAAGCACAAGCGGGGCCTGTGTTGCCACAGAGGGGTTCAGTTTATATCAGACCTTGAGAGTGAAACTCGAGTGGTCCGATGTAATCAGAAGCCCAAGGTGGTGGCACAGGGTGATTGGGCCTGTGGTTGCCCAACCAGTATTTTCTTATAGTGTATAATGTTTTTGCTTTAGTTTTTATTACTTTTTTAAGTGAAAGTGTTTTCACGGCGCGCCGCAGCAGCAGCCAACATGCTGGTTGTTTCAGTTCAGAAACCTGAACTGATTACTGTGCAAATGGCTGTGCTGTGAAAAATACCAGCTGCCTCAAGGATTTCCAGTCAGCTGGAACCTTGTTCTACCGCACAAGGGTACAGCCACGTTCCATGACCTTCTAAGTGTGGTACAACAAGGTTTCAGGTGGCATGGAAATACATGCAGAACAAGCCCTCACTATACACTACACAGTCGTTTTCTAATGATGGAATTTAGAATCTTGGTTCAAACTCTGCATCTACGCTCCAGTCTGGCAGTTGAGTTAGTCAGATTTGTTTCTCCACCTGGAGAGCAGACACCCCGAAGTCAGCTCTGGTATTGCTGATTCTCAGTTAGGTATTTGTTTTTAAAGTTTAATTTAAAGTTTTATATTGTTAAGATTAGTTTTTTGTACCCACGTTAGGGATTTATTTATTTATTTTTTTTTAACTTTGGTCTCTCGGATTCCTGATAGACTCCCAGGAACCAAAGACGACCCTAACTGGCTACTGTTTCAATTTTGTTTTTGGATACTGCTTAAATTAAAACCACTGTTCTGCTTTCATAGTGGCTTTGTTTTTTGATTTGCAGTTAACAGGAAATGGATTGTTTTCACTTTCCACTCCTGTATGTACCCTTTGACCTTAATCGGTTCCTGTTACAGGAACCACAGTTTGACCTTTGACATAGGTTTTTAATGTAAGAGTTGTTTTACTGTTGGGCTCGGGGTGGGGGGATGGGGAGGGCAGCAGGCTCTAAAAACTGTAAAGAGTGGTTTCAGCTTTTGACAAGGGCAGACTGCCAATGAGCTCTGTTTTAAAAGTGATTGGGTCCAGACCACAACTTTACTAATTGTGAGTCCTGTCATATTTTTTTGCCCTGAAACCTTAAAGAAAAGGACTAAAAAGATTAAAGAAATTGACTCCTCGGTCTGCCTCCTTGTCGCTGAAAAATAAAAAGGGCTCTGAGGGAGATCCCAGTGATGGTGGAAAGCATGCATTCAGAAGGGTGTGTCTCCTCATGTGCAGCAGCAGTTCTGTATAAGGTGACAGAAAAGATAATGCTACACAGCCATGAGCTAGGCATGATAAAGATGGATCAGATACCAGGGTGTTGGAAATGGGATCCCTGAATCCAGTGATGGCAATAATAAGAGAGCCCCAGAGCAAACGCTGAAAAAGGTGCCTGTTAAAAAGAAACTTACAGAAAAAATGTCACTGCCACTCCACCTGAATGGAGAAAGGAGCAGACATTTGACACAGAAAAAAATGCCCTCATCTGAGGACATATCAAAAATGTGGCAGTTTTTCCAGGCTATCCAGGCCATAGGAACCTTTAATAATGTGACTACCACCCCCTCTCCTCAGGCTTAGGCTCAAAACTATCTGCCTGTGGAGGAGGAGGCGGGTCGGAAGGGTACTGTTGGGTACTATGAACAAGAGAAGGAATGTGACCCCATGGAATCGGAGAGTGCAGCTGAGCGATACTTTGGCGTTTTTCCTAGGCATAATAAGGACTGTTCTTTTTCCTAATTTGTCAGACAAATGGTGGATACTCTCAACATCCCCTCACAAGAAACTGAGGAGGATGCCGAATTAAGGAGTAGTGAAAAACCACTGACCAGATGGGGTCAGAGGCCACAAACAAATATAGGGCTTCCAGGCAGACTAGATGGGCCTTGCGGTCCTTATCTGTCCACAGTTTTTCTGTTTCTATGTTCTAATTTATTGATAAGATGAGGGTAGCACCTGCAAGGTTGCTAGTCTGAATATATCAGTCACTTCAGAAGGCCATATCAAAAACCATGAAATCATATCTACACCTACTTCACCTGCAGCCATTGATAGAAAAATTGAAAGAAAATATTGGGTGGGCAGACGGGGTGGAATACCTGTGCGTCCACACTGATCATCAAGGGGTAGTCTAGGCTGCTGCTTGCGAGAGAGCAGCTGTATCCTGTTTGCACAGTCCCTTTAAAATGAGTCCCAAAAAATTGGATGCTGTGGCTAAAAGGTTTATACATCCGCTTTCCTGTTTATCAGGCAGCTTATTCAGCACACATAGCACAGTACCAAAAAGCATCGTGGAATACAATTCTGACACTTGCTGATAAAGCAGACCATGAGCTGGCACAAGACTTAATTGCCATTAGACCAGCCCTAGATGCCACTGAATACCATTTCCACACTGTTGTGGACACGAATAACACTACTGCTAGAGTTTTAGCTCATGCAGTGTCCTTAAAGATCAATTGCAGTGTTTTTAAAATGCTTTTAACGTGCTTTATTTACTCACCATGAGAACAACCAGTCTAATTTATTGAAAGTGCAGGAATTGTCATTTCTCATGTCCAGATGCTATTTTATTAACTCTTATGTGATGGTTTCACAGTAAATCCCTTGGACATTTTCAGATCAGCTGGGAGAATCTTGAGTGCTAATGTCATTCAAGCAACAATGACATTTCCTCAAGGTCCTGGCAGCTCAGTACATACAGAGTACATCAGATTATAACGTTCAAGAATCAGGTTTTGCTTCCAGTTTTCTGATGGTGGCCTTTATTAATCAAATTATTCCAGTAAAACACTATGAATAGATACCTGGCAGTTTCCCTAAAGTGATTGTCAACACTTTGGGCTCTGTATCATGCCCCCCCCCCCCAAAAAAAAAATTAAAAAACAACCCAACAGGCTCCTAACATGTACATTTTTTTTCCTTTGTTCTCTTCCAGCCCTGAATGAAGCCCCTGCAGCTTCCTTCTTATTTCAGACAAAGTATTGTCGTTTAAATATTACTGAGTAATCTGTCAAAGTAAATATTTATCTGTAACGGCTTTGTAGATAAATTGCAATAGACAAAAGTCCTCAGACAGTTACAAGTAAACACGAGTTGTTGCCATCTTACAGTCTATTTCACAGTAGTGTGTGTGTACTGAGCTGCCAGGGCCTTGAAGAAAATTGTCATTGTGGCCTGAATTACATCAGCAATCAACCTAGATTCCACTAGCTTGTTCTAAAAATGTATGAGGGATTTTCGGTGAAACCATCAGTTAGAGCATTAAAATAGTATCTGTACATGATAAATGGCAATTTCTAGGGACATGGATATGTTGTTCGTCCACACTTATTGGCAGGTTCCTTGCCGCTTTAAATCTTGCTGGAAGGTCTTCAAGCTGGCTCCTCCCACCCACCCGGGTGGTAAAACTCTCGACTCCGCCCCATGATGTCAGATCTTCCTTACTGCTTGGAAGCTCAGGTTCCCTCCTTAGCGCTTTGTGTTTTTCGACTGGTTCCTGATTCTTCAGTTTGTCCGAATTTAGTTTTGAAGTTTTCTAAACTTCAGTCTTCTTTCCCTCGCGGCTGCGATGGACAATTCGTTTCCCAGCTCTCGGAGGCGCCCCGGTGGGCGGAATATCTCCAGGACTGATTCACACTCCATGTGCGTATACTGCCTCGATTTGGACCACGACCCACAGGCTTGCGAGTTGTGCTGCGCTTTTTGTACTAATGTCCTGGAGGATCGTGCTGCCTGATTGAAGCTTGGGCGCCCCGAGGGGTTTTCCCCGCCGGTAAAATCCAAAGAGGCTCGTTGGGCGGTGTCCGCGATGGCTGGCTCGGCTGAGCAGCCCGAGCACTCTATCGCCCTGGAGGAGGCCGCATCCCCCTCCTCCTCGGTCGCGGCATTTATCCCGCTCTCTCTGAGTTCCTCTCATTCGGCTTCTTTCAAGGAGCTTCGCCAGTCCCTTTCCACGAAGGGAGAGGGGCCATCGGGACATTCCTCTTGGCCCAAGAAGGAGGTCAGGTAAGTCCCACCGTCGGCGTTCGTTCGAGCGGGAGCGGTCTACTTCCCCGGACAGCCGACCATCGACTTCGGTCGAGGTTGCGGCTCAGGCCGTTGGCTTCACGGTGTCCCCGTCAGGCCAGCCTGCCGAGACTCCCGTCGACTTAGTCAAGGTTTCTCTCGACCCGTCACCCGGGTGGTCGCCTGGAAGAGTCATCAGCCCTTTGCCGGTTCCCCGGTGGAGCACGAGGTTCTGCCCGTGCCTTCGGGGCGGCAGTCCTCGATTAAAGCGTCCGAGCCGAGGCGGGTGTCCCCTCGCTCGAACCACGCCCCCTCGGTCTCACCGAGATCTCGGTCTTCTTCTCTGTCAAGTTGCTCCCGTCCGACTTGGCGGTTCAGTCGAGGCACAGAGTTAAGTGGCAACACCGTTCCTCCTAGTCTTCCTCCTCTGATGAGGAGAGGCTTCGACGCAGATTGCGTCGATGCTTCGAGGAGCTTATGTGGCAACAGTTGCTGTTGTCCGGGAATCAATCTACACTGATTCATTCCCCGGCTACCAAGCGGCTGTCGCCTGCACGGCCGACGCAACCGTTCGCCGTAGTTGAGATGCCCACTTCTGGGCCGGTCGTTCGACCAAATCTAGCTGCCCCACCGATCGTGGTGGAACCTCGGTCGGGTCATGGCCTGCCCCGCAGGTTGTCGGTCCCCCTCACTCCCGCCCGCCCTCGGCGAGTGAAGGGTGGCTCAGGCCTGAGGCAGCTCTTTGCAGACCCTTCGGAGTCCGATGACGACTCCTCTGTGTTTCCCAGGCGGGTGGGCCTGGAGTCCTCCCGGGACCGGTCTTTGGCCGACAGCCCATCGTCCTTCCTGGGTCTGCTTCGGCTCATCTCTGAGTTCACCGGGATGCAGCTGGAGCCCGTGTCCATACTGGCCTATTATCCCCTGACTGAGATCCTAGACCGAGGGGATTCACCCTTGGAGGCCTTCCCTGTGGCTGAGGCCATTGTCGGCCCAGCCTTGGAGCTTTGGCAGTGGCTTGCTTCCTGTCCTGTGCCCTCGGCCAGGGTGGCCAGGAAGTACGCAGTCCCTATCAGCTCTTTGCCCGGTTTCTCGGAGCACCCCTCTGCGGAGGGGTTAGTTACTGATAACGTCTTCCAGCGTTCCGGAAATGCTCGGGATGTGGATAGGCCTCCCGACAAAAAGTCCAAAAGGATGGACTATATCGGGTGCAAGGTTTACGCCGCGTCCTCCCTAGGCCTCCGACAGGCCAGCTCGGCCGCGCTGATGGCACACTTCTCCCACGCCCTTTTGGGCTCCCTGGATGAGGTGCTCCCTCATCTCCCGGTCGACCTGCGGACCACGGTCCGGCAGGTGCGGGACCAGGGTAGGGCGGTGGCTAAGCAGCAGCTTCAGACTGCTCTGGACATAGGCGATTCCTGTGCCAGGTCAGTAGCGGCCGCGGCTGAGGATATCCACCTTCTCAGTGGATATCCAGCACAAGTTGGTGGACATCCCCTTCTTGGGGACTGACCTCTTCAGCCCTGGAGTGGAGGGACACCTCCAAGGGATCGAAAAGTCCAGTGCCACTCTGGACTCAGTCACCTCCGCCCAGAGGGACAAGGGCTGCCGGCAACCTCTGCGTAAGCCCTTTCGTCCTTCGGCCCCTGCGGCACGACCGGCCCATCAGCACCAGCAGGAGGGCCAGCAGGCTTGCGCTTGGCATCCCGAACCCAAGCCAGCGACTTCCTCTAATGGGAAAGAAGGAGGTAAAGACCCAGGGGCTCCCTCGGCCAGTCCCTCCTCCAAGCCTGCTCAGTGACCGGTTGGGGCCTCGCCCCCGACCTCATCACCCTTACCTGGGTCCCCGGACGGCTCCGCCACTTCCCTTCCGTTGGGTGTGGGAGGTGGAAGGTAAGGGCCTGTCTCTGGTCTTCAAGCGGGCCCTTCCTTTTGAGCCCTTGGCCCCGGGCGAGACCATGGGGCAGCTCAGCCGTCGGCCCACCGAGCCGGCGTTGCCCTGCTGCCTCAGGATAGAGGTGACCAGGAAGGTGTGGATCCTCTTTCAGACCCGGGGCTCGTGTCCAGGTACTTCCTGGTCCCCAAACAGATGCCGGGGCTGGCGCCCCATTCTCGACCTGCACGACCTGAACAAGTTCCTACGGTCTCGGACTTTCAGGATGGTCACTCTGACTCAGATATCCCATCCTTGGAACGAGGCATGTGGTTCTGCTCCCTGGACCTCCAGGACGCTTCCTTCATGTTCCAGTCCATCCGTCTCTTCAGAGGTTCCTCCGCTTCAGAGCGGAGGGATCCCTTTACGAGTTCCGAGCCATGCTCTTCGGCCTCTTCCCAGCTCCCAAGGTCTTCTCCAATGCATAGCAGTGGTGACAGCATTCCTGCGGCGCTGAAGGGTCCGGGTGTACCCCTACCCGGATGGCTGCTAATTGCAGCCCCTCTAGAGAGGAGGTGAAGCGGTCCAGAGTTCTGGCCCTCCAGGTTGCTCTCAGATGGGCCTCCTCTTCAACGGGGCCAAGTCGGAACTCGTGCCGAAGCAGGTGATTCTTTTCATTGGGGCAGAGCTCGACTCCCGGCGGACAGGGCCGAGGTTCTTCTTCTTTTGCCCAACCATATCTGGTTGGGGTCGCGCCCTGCCGGGACTTCCTCGCCTCCTGAGCCTCGTGGTGGCCTGCACCAGCGTGGTCTGTTGGGCCCGTTGGTACATGTGCCCCTTCAGTGGGGGGGCTGGCCAGCCAGTGGTCACAATGCTGCGATCCTTTGGACCAGCCCGTGACAGTGACCCAGGAGATGTGGAACGCTCTCCAATGGTGGACCGTTCCGGCACATCTGCAGGAGGGTATCCCACTCGCCTGCCCCGAGTCGACAGTCCTCTATCGACCGATGCATCTGATGGGTTGGGGTACCCATCGGGGAGCGCACAGTGCACGGCCTCTGGTCCCCTCGGGAGTCCCGATGCCTTTTCTACCTGCTGGAGCTTCATGCGGTCCGCCTAGCTCACATCGCTTTCGCTCCATTTATACGGGGTCAAGTGGTTCAGGTCCAGACGGACAATACCACGACCATGTGCTACCTAACCCGCCAGGACCGGACGCGCTCCTTGCCGTTACGTAAGGATGCTCTCTGCATTGGTCTCATGCGCAGCCTGGAGGCAGTTTCCTAGCCATTTGGATGGCAGGAGCCTCCAACACCCTGGCTGATGCCTTAAGCCGGATAGGGGCTGCGTCTCACGAGAGGTTCTCTCCTGCCGGAGGTAGCACAAGATCTTTTCTCCCTCTGGGTCACCCTCAGGCCGACCTTTTTCCCTCCAGGGAGAATGCGAGGCCGAGACTGTTTCATGCCCGGCCCCTCAGCAGGGCTCGCTGTAGGGGGATGCCTTTTCGAGGCCGTGGACCCCGGGCCTCTCTTACGCCTTTCCCCCATTTCCCTTGATCCACAAGGTGCTTCTCAAGACGAGGAGGGATAAGGCACAGGTGATTCTGGTAGCCCCAGACTGGTTCCGCCAGCTCTGGCATCCAGCTCTCCTCAGTCTCAGCTCCAGGCTCCCGAGGCGGCTTCCAGCCTGCCCGGACCTGATCTCTGTTATCGGGAAAGTATTCCATCCGGACCTTCAATCCCTGCACCTGACGGCCTGGTTCCTGACCGGCTAGTTGCCAGGCCTTGGGTCTTTCAGCGAGGTCCTCAACGTCGTTGAGGTATCCCGTCAGGAGTCGACCAGATAATGCTACGCCTTCAAATGGAAGTGTTTCTCCATTTGGTGTTAGGGAAGGGCCTGGTCCCTTCTCCTGTCCCTCTGCGAGCACTCGGGACTACCTGTGGTCCTTTCTTCTTCAGCAAGGGCTTCGGTCGACAACCCTTAAGGTGCTCCTGGCAGCCATCTCTGCCCTCCAGTTGCGGGCCGGAAGGCAGTCGGTGCGCTGGGAAAGGTAGTCTGCGCTTCCAGGGCATTGATCACATCCCCCGGGTGAGATTCTCCACCTTCTCGTGGGATCTACTGCTGGTATTGGCTAAGCTCACGGGCAAGCCATTTGAACCAATGCACAGGTGCGATTCTCCCACCTGTTGTGGAAGAACACCTTCTTGGTGGCTACCACGCCAACCAGAAGGATGGGAGAGCTCCAGGCGCTTCCTTCGAGTCTCCCTATCTGGTCTTCCACAGGGACAAGGTGGTTCTTCGCCCCACCCGAAGTTCCTTCCGAAGGTGGTGTCGGAGCTTCACCTTAACCAGGTGTTGACTCTGCGGTGTTCTACCCCAATCACACCTCGGAGTCCGAATATAGGCTCCATTTGGACCCTAGTTGAGCGCTCGCCTTCTTAGGGAGCGTAGGGCTGAAGTTTGGGGAGAGGTTCACCAGCTGTTTGTCATCTACGCTGAAGCCGCACCTGGCAGACCTGCATCCAAGCGGACGATGAGCGGGTGGGTCACCTCCTGCATAGATCTCCGCTATAGGTTGGCGGGCATGGAGCTTCCTAGAGGGATAAGAGCTCATTTTACCCGCCATACCGCTGCATCGGTGGCTGCTTCCAGGGATGTCCCTATCCAGGATATTTGCAGGGCTGCTACCTGGAAGTCGGCACATACCTTAATTACCCACTACCACATCGACCTTGGGTCACGCCGGGATGCTGGTTTACGGCCTCGGTTCTCCAGTCTTTATTTCCCAAGTAAGTATCGGGGGTGTGCACCTTGCCTCCCTCCTCCCGGAGAACTGCTAGGAGTCTGCCAATAAGTGTGGATGAACAACATATCCATGTCCCTAGAAATACAGGTTACTCACCTGTAACAGGAGTTCTAGGAATGGTATATGTTGTTCATCCATACGACCCTCCCGACCACCCCGGCTTGACGCACAACCTGGCTTCCAGTGGGCTAGATGTGGCATCATGGGGCGGAGCTGAGAGTTTTACCACCTGGGTGGGTGGGAGGAGCCAGCTTGAAGACCTTCTGGCAAGATTTAAAGCAGCAAGGAACCTGCCAGTAAGTGTGGATGAACAACATATACCATTCCTAGAACTCCTGTTACAGGTGAGTAACCTGTATTTATTCATTTCATATGTGATAATTAAGGCCTGGTTGTCCTTGTGTTAGGGGAAAAAGGCAGAGTTTTTAGTATGTTTATATGTGCAGTTGGCTGCCATCTTTTCCCAGGACACTCAAACGGCATAGATTTCTCCTTTTAAACTTTTTGGTGACAAAACAGAGGCATATATAAAAAAAAAAAAAGTGGAGGAATAAAAACAAAACAAAAAAACACAGTAACAATGAGAAGGAAAAGGCCTCTGCCTCCTACAGGCCTTATGGAAAGGGGGGATACTTTGTAAGAGCCTATACTCCATATGCATCTTATGAGTACCAGCCACGAAGAGGCTACTGCTGGGGCAGAAGGGGCTAAAAGCGTACTGCTGCAGCACCAGCACCCAGGCCCCAGCCAAAATAAGCACCTGACAGTACTGCCCAGGTTTCCATACTGTTGCCAGTGGAAGGAAGACTGTCCCACTGCTTCTTAGAATTGGTAAACGTTACAAAGACAGGTGGGTTCTGGAGGTAGTGGGCTGGTGGGTGTCCCTGGAGGTCAAAAGATTTCCAGAACTGCAGAAACAAAAAAGCTTTCCAGCTCACTCTCGCACAGAAATAATTTTGCTGGAACTGGTAGTGAATAAATTGTTGCTAGTAAAATCTGTGGAAAAGATCCCTACCTGTCAGTGGGACAAGAGTCTGTTCTCAAGTTGTTTCCTGACCCACAAGAAAAATGAGGAGTGGTGACCCATTTTAGAGCTCAGGTATTTGAACAAGCATATAAAATAGAAATTCAAGATGTCCACACTGAGAACAGTGAAACCATCTTTACAGTCGTGGCACTGGCTATGATCACTGGATCTGAAATCCTACTTTCATAGCCTTTCCATGGGAAGCATCTTCAGTTCCAGCTAGGGAACTGCCAGTACCAGTTCACAGCTTTTCCCTTCAGTCTCACCTCAGCACCAAGGGTATTCACAAAATGCTTGGCTGTGGTGGCAGCACACGTGAGAGGGCAATGTGTGTTTTTTCCCTACTTGGACGACTGGCTAGTCTCGGGGAAAACAGAAGAGACGAGGTGCTCCATTCAGATTGTAAAAGGCACTTTGGAGAATCTAGGATTCTCGATAAATCTGCAGAAATCTCAAATAAAACCTGTTCAGGTTTTGGACTTCATAGGAACAGAGCTAAACACCCTGCAGGGGAAGCCTTCCTTCCACAGGCTAGTGTGGCAACTTTGATAGCTACAGCAGAGTCCTTCACAGCACGCCATCCAAGACCTGCAAGGGATTTCGTGCAATTACTGGGACACATGGCTGCATCCACAGCTGTGGTTCCATGGTTCAGGTTCCATATTAGAGAAATCCAGTATCACTTAAAGAGCTGGCGACACGTTCAGGTAAACTTTAACAAAACATAATATTTAGACACCGTTCAGCTTGTATTTCCCATTAGTTCTGTATTCCTCCTCCTCCATTATTTATTACTGAGGTCATTTGTATGAAAACAGGATTTCTGTTCCCGAAGAGTTCATCTATTCCTACTGCTTTCTTACTGCCTGAAGCCATAGAGCACTGCTTGTAACCTCAGGTACTCCCATGGCAACAGACTGTGATGTCGCAGCAGAGGATTATGACTTGGAGTAGGGAGTAAGCCATAGAAGCAGATTAACTCTAAATAAACTCTAAGGGACAATCATATATCCATACACTACCTTAGTAAAAAATTATGAGGAGAAGAAATATATAAAATATGAATGGAATGCAAGCAGAATTGTACCCAATTATTATATTTTTTTAAGTTCTTTGAGGCTTCATTAGCTCTTTAAGAGACAGTTTGACTCAAAGATGGGACCCATTCTTAAAACTAGTGCAGTAACAAGAGCATTGGTAAGGTCACTAGAGTGGTGTAAGGAAGAAAGCAACCTCAGAGAGGGCATTCCCTTCCTTCAGTAGTCACCTGCAAGTATTCTTACTAAAAATGCTTCACTCTTGAGGTGGGGTGCCCACCTATAGGATCTTACAGTATGTGGCACATTGAGCCCACAGGAGTCCCTGGAGCACACCAGCCTCATGGAACTTAGAGTGTGCTGCTAGCAATGCAGTCATTCTCCCAGCTACAGGGTCAGTCTGTCCAAATAAGAACAGACAACACCACGATAATGTACTACATAAATAAACAGGGAAGGACAGGATCCGCAAAACTGTGTACTAAAGCAATGAGGATCTGCGACCTGGCATACACCTTAGCAGACATTTCTGCAATACATCTACCAAGCAAAGACAATGTCCTGTCGGACTCCGTAAGCAGAATCAACCAGGGAAGTCACAAATGGGCTTGAACCAACAGGTTCTGGCCACAGTTTTCAGAAGGTGGGCCACTCCCAAAATAGATGTGTTTGCCCCTAGGGAGAGCAGTGATCTCCAACAGTTTTCTTGCAGACCACCAGCCAGAGGGACAGTCCCAGAGGATGCCCTGGTCTTGGACTGGATAGTGAGGTTCCTGTATGCCTTCTCGCCATTTCCACTCACACAGTAGGTCCTTCTGAAGCTTAGGAGGGAACCTGCAGTAGTGATCCTAATACCCCCAGTTGGGCCAGACAGTCCTGGTGCTCGGTGCCCCTGGTCCTGTCCAGCAAGACTCCATTTAGCCTGCCATTAAGTCACAGTCTGCTGACTTTATCCCAGGGCAGGGCAGCATTCCCAAACCACAGGACACTATAAATTTTCAAAAGTGTGTACTGGGGAGGTGGCGCTCACAACAAAAACCAGATCCATTCACAAAAAAAATTGGGCACCCACCAGCAAAATATGGATGGACTCGACCAGGTAAATAACTAAAACTGTAACACATAAAATAAAAACCACTGTGTAGTACACGCTTGACCTATTTTAGAACCCCTTAGTTCCTTTTTCAAAAGCTTTTGAGAAAGGAACCAAGGGGTTCTAAAACACGTCAAACGTGTACCACGTGGTGGTTTTCATTTTGTGCATTAAAGCTTTATTTATTTATCTGGTCGAGTCTGTCTGTATTTTGCTGGTGAACGCAGGACACTATGCCCGAGGGCATGGTTTTTGAAGAGTTGGGATACTCTGTATTGAACCTCTCAGAGGAAGTCTTGCAGGTGCTTAGAGTTTCTAGGAAACCAGCAAAACATATTCCTATAAAAGTGGAAGAGATTTTCTTACTGGTGTGCCCCCAGAAAAATAAGCCCAGTAGACGCTGGGTTGTGGTTAATCCTGGAATACCTAGTACACCTGCAGTCTTTAGACCTAAAGCCTTCAGCTCTAAAGGTGTACCTAGCAGCAGTGTCAGCCTACATCAGCAGGCAAGGGAAAGTCACTTGCCTCACAACCCATTTTCAGAAAGTTTTCCCCCCAAATATATTTTGTAGCGTTTCCCCGTAACCCAGACACGCGTGCGCATGTGGAGGCATGCCATGTCTCGAGGTGCCCCCTCCACCTATGCTGACCACTGGACCTCCACCCGGTTGCAGCGGGACAGTTTGGGGGTGACAGCCACCCCAGGAGAGGAGAGTTGCCTTCCGGCTGCTCAAGCCTGTTCCCCCTTCCCCCAGCCCCCCTCCCGTGCCTGCTCCCGATGACTCAAGTCCGTTCCTGAATCCGGGTCACCGGCATGGTGCGAGGTAAGACATCCAGTGCCTCAGCCATCTGTGCCACCGGGCCTTCAGAAATTTTTTTACAGTCCTCAGTCACTTGTACCCACCAGTAGTGGACCCAGTCCTACCATGGGATTTCAGTGTCTGCCTTGTCCAGTTTATGGAGTCTCCAGTTGAGCCCATGGACACTGCGGACCTGAAATATGTTGCATGGAAAACCATATTCCTGATTACCATGACCCCTTCCAGGAGGGTAAGTGATTTGCAAGCCCTTTGAGCAGAGCAAAATTACATAATCTTCCACAGGACTAAGGTAGTCCTTAGAACCAGCAGGAAAGTTTTACCTGAGGCGGTGTCTGAATTCCACCTGAACCATTAAATAGTCCATCCTGTGCTGTATTCAGAATACTGCAGTCCAAGTGAGTAAAAATTGCACAGCCTTTAATGAAATGAGTACTGGGTATCTACATGGATTGGACAAAATATGTTGGGTTCCAAAACGCTCAGCTTTCTCTTGCCTGTGGTGAGGTTGGCAAAGGTAAACCAGCAACCAAGAGATCTGTCTCTTGTTGGATAGTGTCTTGCATTCAGTTCTGCTGTGAGAAAGTTAGGTAGTTTCTTACATTCAGGTCTATGAAAAAGCTGGGATGGTGCCACATAGCGGCTTAAGGGCACACTCCACAAGGGGTACCTCGATCTCCATGGCATCCACAAGGGGCATCCCATTATTAGACATGTGCAAAGTTCGTACCTGGAAAACAGCATGCAGATTCATAAAGCACTACTGTGTGGATTTATAGTCCAGAAGGCATGCTAGCTTTGGAACTGCTGTCTTGCAGAACCTTTTTCCTGACTAGCCTCTGTACCCAGCTTCCCAAGGTACTGCTGTAGAGTCTGTTAAGTGTAAACATGAAGTGAGGCATTTCTGGCGTTAGAATTAAAAAAATTTTACAGTAATGATGTTGCTTCTTGGGGATCCCTAACTATGTTTACACTCGCAAACCCTGCCTTTCCTTCCAGAACTTGAAAATAGGTTCTCACGAGAATCAGTTGTTTTTCAGTAAGGTTGCTTGAGCATTACTACTGCAGTTACTTAACAATTGTGAAGTTTTTTTTTTTTTTTCACTTAGAGGTATATTGTCAGTTTTCTGCATCATGTTCTGGCTAAAAATGCACAATTTATGATTGCTTATGTTCTCTAAAATTCATTGACTTTGCTAATTTTATGTGCTTTCTTTCTTAGTAAAACTGAAATGCATGAGCATAGAAACATAGAATTTGACGGCAGATAAGGACCGCTTGGCCCACCTAGTCTGCCCATTTTCCTACCTAACAGATAAGCTGCAGATCCTAGTTAACCAACAGCTTAATTCCTCCTACCCCCAACTAGGACTGCCCTATGCCTGTCCCATGCATTCTTGAAGTCCCCCACTGTTCTTGACCCCACGACCTCTTCAGGGAGGCTGTTCCATGCATCCACAACCCTCTCAGTGAAAAAATACTTCCTCACATTACCCCTGAGCTATCCTCTTCTATCTTCAAATTGTGCCCCTTGTTCTTGCACATCTTTTCTGGAAGATGCTACCTCTTGGACTTTAATTCCCTTGAGGTACTTGAAAGTTTCTATCATGTCCCCTCTCTCCCTTCTTTACTCAAGGGTATACATATTAAGCTCCTTTAGTCTTTCTTCATATGTCTTCTGGTGCAGACCCTGCACCATTTTGGTTGCCCTCCTCTGGACAGCCTCCACTCTGTCTATGTCTTTGCGGAGATGGGGTCTCCAGAACTGCACACAGTACTCCAGATGGGGTCTCACCAACTGTCTGTACAGAGGGATTACAACTTCCTGTTTTCTACTATTGATGCCTCTTCCTATATATCCCAGTATCCCCCCAGCCTTCCTTACTGCCTTCTCACATTGCTTGCCCACCTTTAGGTCATCTGATATAATTACCCCCAGGTCCCTTTCTATTTTTACTGTTGTCAGTATCTCACCCCCCATTGTGTACGCTTTCCAGGGTTTTTGTTCCCCATGTGCATTACCTTGCACTTCTTTGCATTGAATCTGAGCTGCCATACATTTAACCATTCCTCCAACCTTGCCAAGTCCCTTCTCATCCTTTCCACTCCATCTTGTGTATCAACCCTGTTGCAGATCTTTGTGTCATCTGCAAAGAGACATACTTTTCCTTCCAGTTCCTCTGCAATGTCACTTATAAAGACATTAAAAAGGACCGGTCCCACTACTGAACCCTGCGGTACCCCGCTAGTAACCCTCCTTCTCACTATGTACTCCATTTACTACTACCCTTTGAGTCCTGTTGTCTAGCCAATTTTTTATCCAGGCTACCACCTTGGGACCCACTCCAAGGCTGGCTATCTTGTGTATTAATCTGTGTATTAAAAAGAATGGTGTAATTATACCCAACCTCGTTTTTTTCTTCCAAATCCTTGATCTACTCTTTTATTACATACTTGCTGAACCCCCAAACAGTGCAGTCACTCATGCTTCAACAGGCAACTCTCTTCCCATTGCATCTTGAGTGGCTAGACTGTGTTGGGGTTGTTCCCAAGTCCAGGAAAGATGCTGTGGGAGCTGGATCAGGGGACTTGTAAAACATGTTTTTTTTTTGTGGTAACGCTAGTATGGTAGGCATTGTGTTTTGTACATTTTAAGAGAAAAAATGGAATCTGTTTCAAGCTACATTTGTATAAACAATCTCTACAGAATATGACCAGTTATAAAATGTGTCTTTCAAACTAGGGACATTTTGAGGCCTAAGGGGGTTGACAGTGTCCCTTTAAAGCTATCTGTGATTCTTACATTTACATGTCTGCTTCAGTTTGATTGGTGTTTTTTTGTTAATTTTGTTAATGTTTGTTAAAAAAAAAAAAATGGTAGCCTTTTTAGTTTGTTTTGCTAGCCACTGCTCCACTCTGGCTGTGGAAACAAACTGCCAGAGCGGAGCATGGATGCAGAGTTTGAACCAAGATTCTGAATGCCATCATTAGAATAAAGTTCTGTCTTTGGGGCATTTGTCTCCTTGGAGCTAGATGCCAAGTGTAAACATAGTCGGGGCGGGGGTCCTGAGAAGAATCAACATTACTATGGTGAGCAATCTTTTCTTCTGGGAAAACGGCAAAAATTATTTGACAGTGAAAATTTCAAGTTTTACAGTGTCACAGGACTGTGAAGAAAAGCTGAAGTATTACTAGATTACAAATGGTTTAAACTTGTGTAGTTAAAATGCTGAGTCCCATCTGTCACCTGTGGAATGTTCCACCTGTCAGTGCGTCTATCATCACTTGTTATGAATGTACATGCTGACTGTACTCATGGCTTCACTTCATTCTGCCATTCGTGATGTCAGACTGTCCACTAAATAACCCAGTTAAATTTCTCTGCAGTCACACAGTGTCATATGCCATGCATAAGTGGCTCTTGTGTGCAGGGCAAATCTTATCTGATTGGCTGAATCAGTGTAGTTGATGTATGATGGCTTATATTTTATATATCAGTAGGTATCTTCCCTAAGGATGCACTTGGCTAAAAATGAGTCTTTCGTCCTTTTGGACATGTGCTTCTGCTGCTTTTCTGGTTATGAAATTATAATCCTCTGCTGGTGACACTGGTGTAGAAAAACTGCAGGAGTTGTTCAAAAGACAAAAATCCTGTTTCAGTGGAAGTATCAGCAATGGAAGAGGGAGAAAAGAAATTTAAGGTCTTAATCAGGGATATCCCTTGCAGTAGGCCACACCTGTAGAACTACAGCCACCAGGCACCAGGACCACATGGAAACTTTTCTAGCTAGTAGTCTATTTTTGAGGGGGGGCTCCTCCTCCTCAGTTCTTTTCTTGCCATCGACCATCGCATGTCTGACTTCTTGGAAGATACTGCCAGCTTCAGTCGATCGCCTTTTTCTGTTGTACTATTGTTTTCATTTTTCTCTCTCCCTAGAACTTGAAATCACTTTGTTTCCAAAGTGATTTCTTCTCCTTTTTATGCCAGACTCCTTCTCTGAGAAGCTCTTTCGAATCTGTGCCTGTGGGAAGAAGATCCTCAAGAAGGATGGCCAAGATGCCTGCGTCCGCTGCCTAGGCCCGGACCACAATGTGCAGGCCTGCGAACTCTCTCACTGATTCAACCACGCTACCAAGAGGTGCCGCCAGAAGGCACTGGAGACCTTCTGCTCCAACAGAAGGTTGCCCGCATGGTGAAGAAGCTTCAAGCCAGGAGTTCCTCTGCTTCACCGAGCTTGTCCTTGGGTTCCCAGTCATCCAGGGCTTGAGACAAGTCAGCTGGGAAGCATAAGCGTAGGGATAAGGACTGGATTACGGAGCAGTCTTCCACAGATCGTTACCGGTCGCCACATCAAGCATCGACCATGGCTGGGCTGTCTTCCACTTCAGGAGTGGTCACATTGTCCACAAACACCCTCTCTTTGTAATCTAGGTACAGGTCGGGAAGCGTAGGAAGACCAGGAACAATTGTAAAATTCACAAGTAGCATTTTATTATCAATAACAGTAAAATTAAAATTGTTCAGTAGAACTATTTACAGAGGCAGTACAAACAGAGAAAACAGAATCCTTCATCTGAGGGTTTCTTTTCGATTCCAAGTTTCAGTCTCTGTCTCTCACTCTGTCTAGCAAAAGTATTGCTGCTCTTTTTATAAGTCTTTTCCTGGGAACTTGTTAAAGAGACATCACGTTTCTCACAAAATGTTCTTGTCAGTTTCTTTGCAGAGCAGGCTTGCAAATAGAATAGGGTCCCAGTCTGGCCTCATGCTTACCACTCTGGAAAAGAGTCTGCAAACAAACCTGAGAGGAGCTCAAAGTGCATCTCCAGTTAACCCCCTAAATTCCAAATGGCTTCTTGCAGTCATTTTAACAGTATAACTGTATACATTTCAAACCAAGGGATCACAGAGTTTCACACAGTCATAAATTTGTACAACTGCAGATAAACAAGAGGAAGAAAAGACAGAAACAGCAAGTGATGGCAGAGAGATAGCGAGAGGCGGAGAATCACGAGACTGTCTGAGTGATCAGTTCCTAGGTCTCACGAAAACATTTGGCTGCGCAGCCAGACAGACAAGAGACAGAAAAGGAGAGGTGAGAACCGATCCTGTGCGTTAAACTCTTTCGGCATAAAAATGGGACAGGGTTTTAGTCAACCCTGTCACATAACAACCTCTGAAAGAGGGACTCTGTTTAAAAAAACAAAACAAAAAAAAAACAGGTTTCCGGTTATCTTCTAACATTAGCTTATAACCATTATAGTTCATTGCATATGCATTATAGCAAACAGAAGTTTAAACTCACAATCAGTTTAATTTCAGAATTTTCATATATTAACCCCTTATGTCCGTCAGTCTTTTGTTGCCACTGTTTCTTCAGGTGTCTTCCCTCTTTCCCGGACTTCCGGGTCTTGGTGCTATGCACAAACAAGTCCGAATCAAAATCACCAAAAGGAAGAGTCCCCACTATCCGAGATTTTCTTTGCCTGTGCTTTTGTCATCACAGCTGCTGAAACATCAGGATTTACTCCCTCTGTGATTAATTCACCAAATCCTGGAAAGTCATTTCCAGTATTCACAGGTACAGGTAACGTAGATATTACGCCCACTTTCATTTGGTGCGACACTCCATTAATATTCAGTCACTTGGGTGGTGGGATAGTATCGCGTGTCCCCGTGGATGCAGATGACACCAGTATCTGGTCCTTTTGTACAGTGTTCCCAGAACTTAAACATGCACCAGGGTCTGTCTGCTTCCTGCATCTGTAAGTCATTACACAGTTTTATCTCTCACCTTAACATCGGTTAAATACTTGCCCCAATTTGCTAAGGACAGATCTGCTCTACTGTTACTCTCTTTACTATGGCAGTTTCTTGCAATATGGACTGGCTTATTATGGTTATAACAGATAGTCTTTGGGTGCAGATTCAGACTTGGAGTTAAATTGTGGAAGAATAGGGTCGTACCGGTGCTTGGCTGTCACCTTGCTGCTGTGGCATCTGTCTGGCCATCTGGTAGACTTCAGTCAAAGAAACATCAGTTTCCCCACATTATGGTTGCTGTTCTTTTACCCAGAGCTGCATGTCTGCAGGCAGGATGTTGATGAATTGCACTATTGCAAGTGTGTCAATCTGTGGGACTATTTTTCCCCTCTGGTTGGATCCATGGAGTTCTGAGTTGGGTGAAGGCTTCTCAAAGATTGTTGACTGAATGGTACTTTAGGGACCAGAATCTTTGCCTGTAGGTCTCTCATGAGATGTCATACCATTTTAGGATTTCTCTTTTCACCAAGTCATAGTGTTTTGACTGTGCAGTGTCCATATTGCTGTATGCAAGTTGGGCATTACCTGTCATGTAAGGTACCAGCCTGATTGCCCATTGCTGTTTTGGCCATTGCTGGCTGTGGCAACCCCTTCAGAACTTGTCAGGTAGAGAAACATATAAATCTGTTGGCAGGAAAGGACCACTTGGCCCATCTAGTCTGCCCTTTTTTCTCCCCATGGCTGTTTTGTCATATTGGCCTTATTCCCTCCTTTCTTCCATACCCTTGCCTCTCATGTTCAGTCCCATATTGATATCCTATGCCCTCTTAAATTCCCCTACTGATTTTGCTCCCACTACCCACTCTGATAGCCTTTTCCAGGGACCCACCACCCTCTCATTGAAGTATTGTCTGCTCATATTTCCTCTGTAACTGCCTCCCTCCAGTTTTAAGCTGTGCCCCCCTGTTGCCGTGTTATCACTCATTTTGAAAATGCTTCCTTCCCTCACCCTGTTTATGCCCTTTAGATATTGAAAAGTTTGTCATGTCCTCCCTCTTCTTGTTTTCAGTGCGTACAGACCAAGCTCCTCCAGCTGTTCCTCATTATCTCTTGTGTAGGCCCTGCACCATTTTGATAGCTTTTCTCTGGACCTGCTTCTCTATCCTTGTCCCCTTGCAGATGCGGTCTCCACAACTGTGCCCCATACTCCAGGTGTGGCCTAAGCATGGACCTGTACAGCGGCATGATCACCTCTCTCTCCCTGCTCGTGATATCCCTCTCCCCACTGCCTTGTTGCACTGATATGCCACCTTTAAGTTATCTAAAATGATGATCCCCAGATTCCTGTTGTGTTTCAATTTCCTCTTCTCCCCAGCCTGTAGCTTTCCTTTGGATTTTTGCACCCTATGTGCATAATTTTGCACATCTTTGCATTAAATTTCAGTTGCCACCTCTCTGACCACACTTCTAGCCTGCCCAGATCCTCCCCCGGAGTATCCTCTCTATTACAGATCTTTGTGTTGTCTGCAGATACACACCTTCCCATGCAGACCCTCCGTAGTATCCCCAATAAAGATGTTAAACAGTATTGGGCACAATACTGACCCCTGGGGCACCCCGCTTCTCACTTATTTCCTCCCTTTTAGTGAGTACATTTGACAACCACCCATTGAGTTCTGCCGTCTAGCCAGTTTTCCACCCAGTTCATTTCTTCCCTACCCCTAAGCTGCCCATTTTGTTTGTTAGCCTCCCGTAGGGGACGGTATCAGAAGCCGTACTGAAGTCCAGGTAGGCCACGTTCACCACCCCTCCCTGATCACAGACCTGTGTCACCTCATCGGAGAACTCTATAAGGTTTGTTTGGCATGATCTTCCTCCTGTAAAGCTGTGCTTGCTGTCGTCCAAGAGCCCTTCCTCCTCCAGATATTGCATCAGTCTTCATTTATCATGTATCACTTTTTGCTCCTCCGTTGTGGAGCAGGCTACAATGACCGCCGGCACCTGAGCCCTCGTATTATGCTTCTGCTGTGTCTTTGGGAGGTGGTGAAGAGACCCCAAAACACATCCCTCCGCCTCCCCCGATGACCCTTCTTTTGTCTCGGTTATGTGGCATTTGCAGGCTGCTATGGGATTCGAGGCAGGGGAACAGGGACCTGCCCAGTGTTGTGTGTCCCACTACCTGGAGTTGCTAGACTCTCCTCCTCTCATCATACATCCCCGATGAAGCCTTTTGAGGATGCCAACATGGTCGAATGGTGTAGACCCAACCTGGTCCCTACCTTTCCCAGGAAGGCAGACAAGTGTACCAGGCCCTTATGGGGAAACTTCTTTTTTCTCTGAGCAACGTCAGGCAGACACTGTTGACTTTAATGCTGCCCATGATTGGATTAGGAAGCCGAAGCACCTCCGCTCTCTCCCACCAAACAAGGAGTCCAGAAAGCTGGACCTGATTGGCAGAGGGACCTTTGCCTCCGCTACTCTGACCATTAGGGTCTTAAACTATTTTGCCCATATGGTCAGGTTTCAAAACCAGCTGTGGAGACGGGCCAAAGAGATGGCCAAGGCTCTTCCAGAGGCCCCTCAGGTGCAGGAGTTGCTTCAGATCCTTCAGTCCATGACTGACATCTGTAAGCACCTGCTGAGATCGGCTGACGATGTCACGGATGCCTCGGCTCGGTAGCCACAGCTGGCATTCTTGGCTCAGAGTCTCAGGCTTTGCCCAGGATGTGCAACAGTCCACCCTTAACACCACAATTAGAGGCTACAGACTCTTTGGGGCGGATGTGCAAGACATCCTTTCAGACCTGCTGGCTTCTGGCCGGACTTTGCGATCGGTCCACTCTTTGTGTCGCACCCAACCGAAAAGTGGTCAGTGGGTGCCCTTTTGTGCCACCCACAAATCAAAGCCTGGCTGTAAGCCTCAGGGCAAACGCAGAGCAGCCTCTGCCCTGCCTGCCCGTTCTTACACCTCTGGAAAGGCCCCCAGAGGAGGAGGGGTGGCTCCGACTGCATGGGCCACTTCAGCCTGGCTCCTTACCTGCCCCTTGGTAGTGAAGGAGGTGGTGGTAGGGGGTCATTTCTCCCTACACCTCAACAGGTGGCAGGAGCTCACTACAGATGCATGGGGAGCACAGCCACACTCTGGAACTCCTGGAGTGGCCTCCAGAGCAACCTCTAGTTCAGTCCAGTTACCTCCCTCGACCACATCCGGTGCTCTGGGAGGAGCTTCATGCACTACTGCAAAAGAGAGCCATAGAACCCATCCCCGAGGATCCGAGAAACGGGGTTCTGCTACCATTTCTTCCTGGTTCCCAAATGCACAGGGGATCTCCAGCTCATCCTGGACCTCTGCAATCTAAATTTCTACATCCAGTACAAGAAATTCCAGATGGTAACCCTTCTAGGGCTGCTGCCTGTTCTGCATCAGGGAGACTGGATGTGCTCCCTTGACATGCACAGTGCATACCTGCATATCAAGGTGTGTGCCTCCCACTGGCAGTACCTCAGGATTCGGTTCCAGGGGAGCACTTCCAATTCTGTGCCTTGCCATTTGGCTTGTCCTTGACTCCTCAGGTCTTTACCAAATGCTTGGCTGTAGTGGTGGCAGCTCTCGGGAGGAATTGAGGGCTTTGTCTTCCCCTACCGGGATGATTGGCTCCTCAAAGCGCAGTCCAGGGAGCAACTACAGACCCTGGTGCGTACGACACAACTGTTCAGTGACCTAGGTATCACTGATGGTCTGCTCAGATCAGTTTTGACCCCATATTAGTGCCTGCAGTACATAGGAGCAGTCCTGGATATGGCTTGTGGGTATGGCTTTCCTCCCTCAGGACAGGGTGGACCACCTGATGGCTCAAGCCCAACTGCTTTGCAACAGCAGATAGGTTTCAGCCAGATCCTTCCTCAGGCTCTTGGGCCTCATGGCCGCGGCCATTGTCACGGTTCCTCTGGCCAGGCTGCACATGAGGTTCCCCCCATGGACATTTAGGGTCCAGTGGGATCAGCGCACCGATGACTTGAAACAACTGGTCCTTGTCTCCTCTCTGGTCAAGCGGTGCTACTTTGGTGGATGGAATCCAGCAGCCTGTTGAAAGGGGTTCCTTTCCTCATTCCTTCCCCATAGCAGATCCTCACCATAGATGTTTCATGGTTGGGCCGAGGGGCTCATTTAGGCCCTCATCAGACTCTGGGGATGTGGTCCAAAGTGGAGACTGCCCTTCACATCAGTGTTCTGGAGATGAGGGCCGTTCTGTATGCCTTTCAAGCCTTTCAGACCCAGCTGTTCCTGGGCCATCTTTTGGTACAGGCGGACAGCATTAGTGTAGTCCATTACGCCAACATGCAAGGGGGGGGACCCACTCGTACCCCCTCTTTCCGGAAGCCATGAGATTCTGATACTGTGCCCTAGAACATGGCCTGGAATTCTCGGCCATTCATGTTCCAGGCATCCAAGATGTCCTCACGGACAAGCTAAGCCAGTCACAGCCCAAGGTGCATGAGTGGGAGCTGCTAACTTCCGTAGTAGAAGGCCTGTTCGACAGGTGGGGTCACCCAGAGTTGGACCTTTGTGTCCCCACTCAATGCAAAACTGCTGCGTTTCTGCTAGCTGTCACTCCAGGACTCGTAGTTTTCTGGCGAGACTCGGCCCTCTCCTGGAAAGGGAGGTTTCTTTTCACCTCCCCTTCCCTCCCTTCCTCCTAACTCAGAGGGTGGTAATCAAACTTCAGATGGGAGGGGCCACTGTCATCCTCATCGCTCCCCTTCTGTCTTCTCCAGATCTGATTTTCTCTACTGCAGCAGTTAGCAGTGGAAGCTCCAGTGTCTCTACCCCTGTGCACAGGCTTGGTCCCTGTGAATAGGCACCTATCCATCTGTACCTCAAGTCTATGCATCTTCAGCTGGCTTCAAAGACATAGCCATGGTTAGATTCGGGGTGTCCCCAAGGGTGGTTGATGTTCTGGTGGCTACTAGGAAGCCCTTCACCAGGGCTGCTTATTCCATGAAGTGGAACGCTTTGCTCTGTGGGTCGCTGCCCACCAGCTGGCTCCCTGTGAATCAGATTCTAAAGTACTTGCTGTCTGTCTCAGAACTGAAGTACTCCTCCATTAAGGTGCACTTGTCTGCTATTTCAGCTTTTCATGTGCCAGTTCATAGACGTACGGTGGCTCAATTAGAGGTGTCCCATACCTTCCTGAGGGGCATTCTTCATCTGAAGCCCCCCCCATTCGTAATCCGGTCCTGCCTTAGGACCTGAATTTTGGGTTAGAAAAACTTACTTTGGCTCCTTTTGAGCCAGCCGCGACTTGTGAACTACGCTTTCTGTCATGGAAAAGGTTGATGTTACTTCTGCCCGAAGGGTTTCGTATCTGCAGGTTCTTATGTGTGAGCAAACTGACTTGATTTTCCACAGAGACAGTGTCTTTGCATACGAATCCTAAGTTTCCTCCTAAGGTGGTGTCTGAGTTTACTTTGAATCAAACCATCCACTTTCCTGTTTATTACCTAGAGCATGACAATCCAGGAGAAGCATTGTTCCATACTTTAGATGTAAATAGAATACGCTGGTATTATAGTCACCGCATGAAGGACTGTAGGAAGTCCTTGCAGTTGTTTGTTTCCTTCGCCTGTGGGAAAAAGAGCGTACTTGTTTCTAAACAGTGGCTGTCCAAATGGTTGGCGATCTGTATTGTTCTTTGTTATAGGAAGTACAGTAAGGATCTTCCGGGGGCTGGCCAAGGCGATTCCACTAGGGGTATGGCTACTTCTGTTGACTGTTTCCAGAATGTGTCAGCTGCTGAGATCTGTGCTGCCACCACTTGGAGTATGGTCAACACCATTACCAAGCACTACAGTCTGGATGCTGCCTTGATACGTAAGGCCGGTTTCGGCCTAGCTGTTCTTCAGGGCCTTCTTTCTTAGGCTTATGGTCTCCATCCGCCCTGACTGGTTCCTCTGCTGTCAGAACTGATTGGGACTCATTCAATAGGTGTGGCCTGCTGCAAGAGATACCGTGATGAAGATAGTACAGTTACGTAAGAACTTTACTGTAACAGTAGATCTTCAAGAGGATCTCTCTCTCAGCAGGCCATACTGTCCCTCCCTCCTCCCTCCATCCCCTTTGATATGGGGGCTCACTGTGTGTCTCACTTTCTCCTTGTTAGTGACCTTCCCTTTTACTTCTGTTGGCGGGAACCTCTGCTTCTCTTGTTTTTTTTCCAGCTGGGGATTTCCTGCTTATGGTCTCTGGCGGGAGAACTCAGGAGGGCGTGGGGCCACCCACACTTATGTGGGAAGGATGTCATCATCGTGTAATGTTAGCGTGGGTGACCCAGCTGGTAGACTGCTAGCTAGAAACTTTTCTGTGTGGTCCTAGTGCTTGACGGCTGCAGTTCTTTAGTTGTGACCTGCTGAAAGAGCTCCTCTCGAAGATCTAATATTAGGGTACGCTTTTACGTAACTGTACTTTTTCGTCACATCCTTATGTGGAGAGAATTTATATCCAAAGTGATCATTTTAAGAATTTTTAAAAATTTGTTTCATTACTTTCCAGATGCAGAAAAAAAGCAATGTAATGATGCCCAAAAATTGTAAAGTTGTTACAGTCTTGTGCTTACTAATGCAAGTCAAAGCCAAGAAAATTCCCAGGCCGTGGCTTCTATTAGCACTGACAAATTGGGAGTCTGTTTTATTCCTCACTCCTAAACATGAGTCCATCTTCATAGTCTGGCTGTCAGAAATCTGCTCTTCGTCATACTTAAAGGGAAACAGTCAGCACCAAGGGCACCACATTCAGCTGTGCTTGGTCTCAGTGTGCTCTTTGTGAGCAGCTGTAGTGTAGTAGATTGTATCAGACTAATTTTGCTTAGTTCTGGGCTGACATCTTCTGTTACTGAAAATCCCAGAGTCCCCTGCAGTTGAAATCAGAGCAGTAGGTAGCAGTGTGAGATTCAGTGCATTTTAGTTTTATAAGCTATGATATTTTGTTTTCTGGTTCCACTGCCTCCCTGGGCTAAGTAGTCGTAGAGAATTGTACTTGGCCTCTAGAGAATAGTAGACCTGAAAAACATCTGATCAGAGAATATAAAAGCTCTAACTTGCACTGCAAGCTGTTGAATGTCCCACTGCTGCCTACTGCTCTAATGTCAGCTGCAGGGGATTCTGGGATTTGTAGTAATAGAAAATGTCAGCCTGGAACTATGCAAAATTAGTCTACTGTACTACAGAAAACAGTAAACCAAAATGCGTTTGCACACAAAGTGCACATTAGGACACCGCACCACACTTGTGTGCGGCCCTTTGTGCTGACTGTTCCCCTTTTAACTATCCCATTTGGCATACAGCTAGCTCTGTTACACCAGCCAGCATGCAGCTGTCTGCTGACCGTGCATGCTGGTGACTTGGGTTAGTGTCGGGTGGGGGGGGAATGTGTGTTTATTTGGATGCTTACCTTCAAGGAGGGATGTTGCTAGTGGGGAATGGTGACATCTAATTGATTCAGGACACATTGGGAGGGTGCTGCATGTCTTGCATGACAGTCTGGTGCAGCTGTCCAGAGGCACTGCAAGAATGGAGTAACCAGGTGGAAAACAGTGGTCGGCCTCTAGCGTGGGCATGTGAAGCCCACCACATACCCAGTGTCTCAGTAGACTGACCTTCTGTTTTTAACAGCCTCAGCTTTCTTCAGAATGATTGTTTATCCATTGGTGCATGGGGGACCTCCGGGCAGGTCCCTGTCAGTTTGCATAGACCAAAATTATGTTTTGCCAAAGTTTCCCCTAAGATGCCAGAAGCTCGATAAATTAGTCTTAAATACTGGATGACTCTACTGACACTTTTTTTTTTTTTGTTGTTCTCCTTACCACATGTTGTTTTTAATTTTTAGTATGCAGGGAGTTCCCCTTTAAGATATTTTAAAGCTCTAATACGATGGTAGTAGACATTTGATACTACTGTGTGTAGATCTGAAAAACGATTGCAGTTTAATGAATTTTAGTAGGTAATTTCTTAGAAACATAAAAATTATCGGCAGGTAAGGACCGCCAGGCCCATCTGGTCTGGCCCATAAGTCTATTCTTGTTTGTGGCCCTTGACCCTACTCAATCAGCGGCTAGCTCCTTTCCTTCTCCACCCCAAAATTTATTTCTCCACATTTCTTGATATTTAAATTAAAACTTCCAGAAATATAGCTTGTTAATTGTCCTAGTTATGTACAGAGGCATGCATGTTAAGAGGTATGCCAAATATAGCCTGAAGATATAGGGTTTGCTGGATAAATGTAGCTCTTTCCAGGCCAATATTTCAGTACTGTGGTATTGAAGAAAATCTGCACCTGTTTAGCTGGCTAGCCCTGTGTTTACAAAGTCATGTCAGAAAATTAAGGTGACTAGGTTGTCATCAGTTGGTGCTGGGCCTTGAGATATCTCTCCTGCCGTAGAGACACCAACAATCTCAGTGGGGTTTAAAGGCACCCCAACTCTCCAGCAGTATTCTGCCTATGTAAGTGATTGGCCTGGGCAGAGAAAAAAAAACACATCGTAGATTCTTGAGGATGGCCAACACCCAGCAGTTACTAAGACGCTCTCTTGGATTTTCTGGGCTTAATCTCACCATTTAGATACCAGGTCATGGGGCTTATATATGTCCGTACATAGTGTGATAACAAGACTGCCCAGTGTGTCCACCCCTTCCACTGATTTAATGTGATAGTGTTCCCCCAGGCCACCGGAGGGGAAGGGGTTAGGTGCACCTGTAGCAGCATCCCTCCCTTCCAAGGAGACACCAAATATTGTGATCCTTCTCCAGCCCAAGTCCCCTGTATATTAATTAGCAGCTGTGCTACTTGCACCACAAGCTGACATTAGATATGCTTAGATTTTATTCAGAGGAACTGGCTTATTAAAACACTTGTTACTTTGTCAGAGAACATGTTCTAGAGGAAAAGATGACTGAATTCTTGACTGATTTTGAATATTCAGTTGTGAGTTATGCACTCTCATAGCAGTAATACAGGTTATGTTTTATTAATGCTATTTATGTATGAATAAACTTAATATTATGCAGGAGGAAGAAATGAAGGCAGCTGAAGTCTACGAAGAGTTTTTAGCTGCTTTTGATAGCAGTAATCAAAATACTGTAAAAACCTTTGTTCGTGGTGGAGTTGTCAATGCCCCCAAAGGTAAGGCATGGCTTAAATAGTCCAGACTGCAAGAACATTTTTATCTTAATTTTTCCCTCCTTTAGAAACATTTTTACCTGTATTTGAAATGATCCCTGGTACTATATATATTTTGGTGACGGCAGATGTAACACTTCTGTTTGCCCTGTTTCCAGTGCAGCTAAACTATACAGCTGACTGAGGATGTTTTGTCAGATCAATCTTATTTTATCTTCCTGGTGCAAGTTCTTTGTCACTGGAAAGAATAGCTTCTCTTTTGGGCATAACTGATTGAAGGCGCACACCTCCTATCCTGATCCAGACTGTAGAATCCAAATGTAAAATTGTGACTTTTGGGCTCGGAGAACTGACAATGATACAGATCATATTCCAAACAAGACTTAATAATTATAAAGCTTAGATGATGTAAGCATGTGTGTGTGTGTGTGTGTGTGTGTGTGTGTGTGTGTGTGTGTGTGTAAAAAGGATTTCTCCAGTATCCATTAGTGTAAATGTGTAATCTGTAGCTGCCTTATCTGTTCTCTATGTATATATTTATGTGTTTGTCAACCTTTGTATACTGTACACAGTCAAAAATAGGACAGCATTTTGGTCACAGTAGACAGACGCTTCATGAGCTAGGGAAGAGGTATGCTTAACATGAAATAATAATTCAACAGGGCAGTTGCAAAGTGATCGGGTACATATCTGGTTCAGGCCATTTAGTCAGTTATGACTGTCAGGTACAAGTTTTCAGAAATATATACAACACAGGGTACAAGGGCATAAGAGTTTCTCTTGCCATAGAACCTAGGCCAATATTACAGAGGATGGTCAGCGGTAGCGGGAACATAACCAGCTTTCAGTTGGTATGTTTTTAGCCCCTTTCTGAAGCAGGACAGGGAGTTTGAGTTTTGCAAGGCCTCTGGGAGGGTATTCCAGAGAGAAGGAGCAGAGTAGCTAAAGGACTTATTCTCCATAGCTATTCTAATCCTAGGCATCTCAAGCAGTTTTTTGCTGGAGGTATGGAGCAGACTGCCTGATCGCTTAAGGGATAGAAGACCAGCAAGACTAGGTGGTGCATAGACAAATATTAGTTTGTACACCATACATAATAGGAGGTGCTGGAACCTACTATTTAATGAGGGCCAGTTTAAGCGAGGCAAGAACATCACAGTGATGTTTCGGGGGTGGGGGGGGGCACACCGTAATATCAACCATATCCATATGCAGTGCATTGTGAGATCTGAAAGCAGATGACCAGAAATGTATTGCATTTGTAAGTTACAGAAATGACAAATGCCTGTGGTTACTGAATATACTGAACAGGGTGCAGGAATACACTATTTTTAAGTGAAAAAGATGTTCCGGGACTAGAGGGCATGGGATGAAGTTGGAGGGAGGACGATTCAGAGGAAATGTGAGGAAGAATTTCTTCACAGAATGGGTGGTGGACAAGTGGAACACCCTGCCAGAGGAAGTGGTGGGGGCTGAAACAATCATGGGATTTAAGAATGCATGGGATAGACATAAAGGAATTCTGGAGGTCAGGAGTAAGGGGCAACAGACTTCTTGGAAAACATAAACTGAACTTACAAGCTCAAATGGGCAGACTGGGTGGGCCATAGGCCCTTATCTGCCGACACTGTCTATGTATCTATGTATGTACACTAATTGAAGTGGTATAAAACTGCATTTTTCATCATGGGTAGCAGTAATTTAAAAAGCAACTAGCATGATTTGCCAGGCAACCGCCTCTGGGACTAAATAAGCTGTTAAATGGAAGCAAATAAACAGTTTTAAAGTCTTAAACCTTTCAGTCAGATGGCAGAAACCCACAGGAGGGTTCCTTCAACAGTGGTCTTAGCCTCATGCATTAAAACAAGTTAAGCGTGTTTTCTTACCTGTAGCAGTATTAGGACTGCATTTCAAAAAGTCCCTCACCGTTGGGTTGTCTCAGACTTGCTGTAGGTTCATGTTAGTGTAAGCTTCTGCAGTGGAGGGGTAGAGTTTTCTCTGCATCCGCTTTTTAGCATCTTGTAACAAACTATCGCTTTTCTTCTCCCACATGGTCGCCGCTCAGCCTACACATGGTATACTAGCTGCATGCCCTTTTTAATCTTCAGAGTCTACCCCTGAGACAAGTTCCAGAAATCAAACGAAACGGCCCAACAAGATGGTAGTAGCCATGTTGAGTCGGTGCTCTTTCCTTCAAATCTTTTTTTCTCTAGATGGCTCCTGCCCAATACCCACAAAGCCGCGTCTCCCCCCTGCCCCCCACTTCTGCTTGCACCCATGTGCTGAGCTGTTCTGCGTCAATGAGGTGGCAGACAGCTTTCTATGGTCATGGATATCTTATATCCACACTAGTTGGCATGTCCTTTCCTTTTAAAAAGCTTGCCGGAAGGTCTCAAAGCTGGCTCCTCTCACCCACCTGGGTGGTATATGCCTTGGCTCCACCCCTTGATGCCAGATCGTCCTTTCCAATGGTAGATTCAGGTTCCCTCCTTATTGCTCACGGGTTACAGTAGGCCCTGGAGAACAAATCTCCAGATTTAACTAAAATTAAAGTAGTTATTTTCTCCATATCGCTTTGCGATTATGAACGCGATGGAGGACAAGTCATCACTCAGTTTCCGCCACTGCCCGTGTGGGCAAAAAACCTCTTGGACTGACCCGTATGCCTCATGCGTCTATTGCCTGGGCCAGTCCTGTGACACCCAGGCCTGCGATTTTTTGTCATGCATTCCACCCCAGTGTCTTGGGTGATTGTCTCGCACAACTTCAGTTGGGGCAGACCGGAGAAACTGAACCCGCCGGTTAAATAGAAAGAGGCCCGTTGGGCGGTCTCCTCGGGTGTGGGGTCCGCTGAACAACTGGGGCAGATGAAAGCCTTCGAAGAGGAGGTAGCACAGGCCGTTGATTAGTCTTCTTCCTTGTCTGTCTTCGTCCCACTCAATTTGGGTTCCACCTTTTCAGGCACCTTCAAGAAGATGTGCCAGTCTCTTCCCACCAAAGAGGAGAGTCCTTCGGGCACGCATGTCTCTCACGCCCATAAAAAGGACAAGGAGTCGAAAGAAGGTTCGTCTCGTCGACTACGTTCTTGGGATCATGAGAGATCTTAGTCCCAGGAATCTGCTGTCTTGACTTTGGTCGAGATTGCGGCCTCGCTGCTGGCCTCACAGTACCCCCTGTCAGGCCAGCTAGCACAGACTCGGGATGATGACCTGGTCGAGATTTTGGTCGACCCCATCATTGCTTGAGGAGGTCGACAAGTCTTGATTCTAGGGACGTGGATATGTAATTCAATCCACACTGTCTGGCAGGTTCCTTGCCGTTTTAAATCTTGCCGGAAGGTCTTCAAGCTGGCTCCTCCCACCCACCCGGGTGGCAAAACCCTCGGCTCTGCCCCATGATGCCAGATCTTCCTTACCGCTTGGAAGTTCAGGTTCCCTCCTTAGCGCTCTGCGGTTTTGGCCTGGATCCACACTCTTCGGAATTTCCGAAACTTATTTTAAAATTTACAAGACTTCGGTCTTGGTCTTCCCTCGCGGCTGCGATGGACAAATCGACTCCCGGCTTCCATCGGTGCCCGTGTGGGCAGATGATGTCCTGGACTGATCCGCACTCCACGTGCGTCTACTGCCTGGGGCTTGGCCACGACTCGCAGGCTTGCGAATTGTGCAAGTCCTTTTCGGCTTCAGTCTTGGAGGATCACGCTGCCAGACTTCTTCTCGGGCGACCTGAAAAACGGTATCTGCCGGTCAAGTCTGAGGCCCGTTAGGCGGTGTCCATGGCGGCAGGCTCCGCAGAACAATTGGAGCAATTGATTGCCCTCGAGGAGAAGGTGGCCCAGGCCGCTGCTTCTTCCTCGGTCGCAGCATTTATCCCGCTCTCTTTGGACTCCTCCTACACGGCTTCGTTTAAGGAGCTTTTCCAGTCCCTCTCCACCAAGGGAGAAGGACCATCGGGACATTCCAATCCGTCCAAGAAGGAGGACTCTAAGGGTAAGTCCCACCGTCTGTGTTCGTGGGAGCGGGAGAGTTCCCCTTCACCAGACTGTCGACTCTCGACTTCGGTCAAGGTTGCGGGCTGTGGCCGCTGGCTTCACGGTGCCCCCGTCGGGTCAGCCGGCCGAGACATCCGTCGTCGCGGTCGAGATTTTTCTCGACCCGTCGGACGGTTTGTCGATTGGAGAAGCCAACAGCCCTACTTCACTGGTGGAACCCGAGGACTTACCTGTGCCTCCTGTGCCGGAGTCCCCGGTTAGGGTCCCTGTACTGAGGGAGGAGTGGTTTTTCCCCGTTACCTCTCTGACCTACCCTCGGAACCCCCGAAGGTCTCGGTCCTCTTCCAGGTCCAGCTGGTCCCGTCGACGTCAGCGGCCTCAGCACCATGGAAACGGTGTCGCCACTCATCCTCGTCATTTTCTTCAGAGCATAGGATCCGGCGAAAGTTGCGTCGTCGCTGCGAGGATTTAATGTGGCAGCAGCTGTTATTGTCTGGAAATAAGCCAACTTCGTTGCCTTCTTCGGCCATTAAGTGGCTGTCACCGGAGTGCTGAAACAACCCTTCGTAGTGGTCGAGGAGCCGATCCCGGCACTGGTTGTTTGGCCAAAGACGGCTGCTCCACCCATTGTGGTGGAACCTGCGCCTCCACAACCTAAGACCGGGGCTCCGACCAAGGACTCTCGGTCGGGTCAGGGCTTGTCCCACAGGTTGTCGGTCACCCTCACTCCCGATTGACCTCGGCAGGTGGAGGGTGGCTCAGGCGCCCGACAGCTGTTTGTAGACTCCTCGGAGTCTGACGACGAGTCCTCCCTGTTCTCCGGGCCGCTTGACCAGGAGTCTGCAGTGGGCCAGTCGGTGAACGAGACCCCATCCTCATTTTTAGGTTTGCTTCGGCTCATCTCGTAGTCCACTGGTATGCAGCTCGAACCCGTTTTTAAACAGGGCAAGTATCCCATCATGGGGATACTGGACCGAGGGGATTCCCCTACGGAGGCCTTTCCTGTGGCCGAAGCCATTGTTGGCCCGGCCCTGGAGTTGTGGCAGTGGCCAGCATCTTGTCCCGCGCCTTTGACCAGGATGGGTCGAAAGTACACAGTCCCCACCGGCTCACTCTCTGGTTTCTCGGAGCACCCCTCTGTGGATGGGTTAGTGACAGATAGCATTCAAACAACATGAAGTCTTGCTGTATTATGACACATGCAGTATAACCCCAGGTTAGAACTGCTCCGGAGGTGAAAAAGTTAACTTCCATGCAGAGCATGGAATCTTGAGCGTGAGCTTGGTTGAACACTCTGTCTGTTGAAGCTCAAACTTAAACTGTCAGATTCTTTACTCCACCTCACTGAACAGTTGCTAGGGAGATTCCTCCTGCTGCTCAGTTTGTTCGTCGGTTTTAAAGTGTAATTCTCGGTTTATTTTACCAAAATGTAACCGCAATCGTCAGTTCAAAGCTCTGTCTGTGGTATTGTAAGTAATAGATAGGCTTACTTTTTTATTTTTCTTCTGTGTGGAACTTGTAAATGTCTTTTTCGGTTTGGTTTGAACCGATCAGAGGGGTTTAAAAATTACTTTATAGCCCTTTAAAGTGCGGTTCCCGGTTCTTATCGGTTCTAAAAAAAAAAATGATTTTATTACGTTTTTTTCCACGACCTGTGACACGGTTGGGAACCGATAAGAGAGTCTTGCTTGGTGGATTGCCGTTAACGGGCAAGTTTTGGTTAGGCTGGCACTATGTCTGAGAAACCCAAAAGAAAAAACGGACCCACTGGGTTTCAGCACTGTGGCCTCTGTGGGGAAGCCTTTGCCAAGGCTGACCCACACACCATATGTGTATATTGTCTGGGGTTTGACCACCTCAATGCAGACTGCCAGATTTTTAAAAATTTTCCTGCTGCCACCGTGGGAAAAAGAGCTGGTAGGCTCAGGGAAAGGGAGGCCATAAAGTCCGCTGACCCGGATGGCCAGCCCGGTTCGGTTCCAACCGAACCTGAGGGAGTGCCCTCTGACCAGGGCGATGCTTCCTCGGGCAAACGAAGAGCCAGCTCTGAGGCGGTTCAACTAAAGGGTTAGAGTCCAGCTAGCTTGGGGCCAAAAGTTCTTTCTCCAACGCTGAGGAAATAGCAAAGCTATTCAGATTGTCAATCTCTTTCCCCAGTTCCGTCGAACCGGCACCATTAGGTAGCGCCCGGTTTGGTGGGTTCCCTCAGTTCAAGATTATGATTTTGAAGATTTTATGAACCAGGGAAGGGGAGGAGAGTGCGAGGAGAGTGAGTGTGATTTTGACAGTCTGGATGTGCCCATTGAACTGGACATTTCTCCAGACAGACCTTCAGGAGTATCCCTCCCAGGCTATCTAGTCCCCTTCTCATTTTGTTTTACAAGAAAGTTGCTGACACTCTGCAACTCCTGTTGAGGAAGCTGTTGATGATCAAGAAGAGCCTGATTTTGTGGAAATGATGGATATTCTAGAGTCTAGGAGACTGTCTATTCCCTTGCATAAATCTTTTAGGAAACACAGTAAAAATTCTGAAAACTCCTCATTCTATCCTCCCTGTGGATAAAAGGATGCACAAGAGGTATGCTTTATCAGGCTCTGATACAGAGTTTCTATTTCAGCAGTGCAGCCATGTGGGGGTAGTGCAGGCTGCAGCCTGTGACAAGGCTAATATTCCTTTAGCCTCTCACCCTCCTGAAAAGGATTCCAGGAGGATGGATGCCATGGCAAAAAAGCAGTACATGGCAGCATCTTTGGGACTCAGACAGGCAAATTATATGGCTTACGCAGCTAGGTACCAGAAATCCAGGTGGGATACTGTCCTGGCCCTAGCAAAACTGGCCCCTGAACAGCTTGCCAGGGAGCTGGAGCAATTGGCTGCGGATGGTATTGAGGCATCCAAGGTGCAATTTCATGCTGCTGTAGACTCTAATGATGTTTCATCTAGAGTTATGGCTACATCTGTGTCTCTTCGTAGAATGGCCTGGCTCAGATGTACTGCCCTGTCAGGATACCCAGTCTAAGGCTATGGATTTTCCTGTTGTGGGAAATTCTCTGTTTGGGGAGCAGACAGAGAATTATATGTAGAAAATGGATGAGTATAGGACCACCTATAGGAGTGCACAGGCCAAAGAAAGGCAAGTCACTCCTCAAAGGCAGCATGTCAGGGGCAGGGGCAGGCCTTTTTACCAAGCCCAGGCCTCCTCTTCTGCTTATGCCCAGAGGGGGTTCTTTAGAGGAAGGGGCAGAAGGGGTTCTAGTAAGCCTGCTTCTACCCCTCAACCCAAAGCCCCTGCAGAACAGGCTCCCTGATGGGGTAGCCAGGGCTGATTCTCCACTACCGGTAGGGGGCAGGCTGGCTTACTATGTCCAGGACTGGAAGTCTTTAACATCAGACAAGTGGGTCCTGGACGTAGTAAGCCAGGGACTCGTTCTCTGCTTCAAAAAATTTCCGAAGATGAGAGCCAGATCTTTTCCACCTGCAAACCCATCAGAGACACTTGCCCTGGAAGCAGAAGTTTCTGCCCTCCTGGCTCTCAGAGCCGTGGAAAGGGTTCTACCCATACACCAGGGCAAAGGTTGTACTCAGGTACTTCCTTACCCCAAAAGACAGGAGAATGGCGGCCCATTCTGAATCTCACGTATCTAAACAAGCACCTTTTAAAACCAAAGTTCAAAATGGTGACCCTGGGGATTATTTTACCCTCTCCAAGGCCAGGGGACTGGCTAGCCTCCCTGGACCTCAAGGATGCCTACTTCCATATTCTCATCAGAAGCTCCCATCGAAAGTACCTCAGATTCGAACTGCCCTCAGGCCATTTCCAGTTCAGAGCAATGCCCTTCGGCCTCTCCTCGGCTCCAAGGGTGTTCACAAAATGCCTGGCAGTAGCAGTTGCTCATTTAAGAAGGCAAAGATTGCCATCTTCCCTTATCTGGATGACTGGCTCATTGTAGGCCAGTCTCCAGAACAGGTCAAACTTTCATTTGCAAGTAAACCCAGCAGCTGCTTACATCTCTAGGTTTCCTTCTCAATCTTCCAAAGTCAGTTCTGGAGCCTGTCCAGCTTCTCACCTTCATAGGCGCAGAACTGAACACAATAGAAGCCAGAGCCTTTCTTCCTCTGGAGAGAGCAAGGACCCTGGTGTCTCTGGCCTCCTCTTTCACCCTGCAAGTCTCTCGACCAGCAAGGCATTTTCTACAGCTCCTGGGGCACATGGCTGCTTCTACAGCAGTAGTGCAGGGAGCGAGATTTCAGATGAGGGACATTCAGTTCCATTTGAGAGCCTTTTGGTCTCAAAGGGCGGATCCCTAACCAAATTGATTCCAGTGATTTCGAACCCTGATCCAGGCCCTTCAGTGGTGGCAGGATCAGAACAATCTGAGACAGGGGGTTCCCTTCACCCCCCAGTCTCATTCCTTGACCCTTACTACAGATGCATCCCTCCTGGGGTGGGGAGCTCACATGGGCGACCTTTCCACCCGAGGGCTGTGGTCCCCTCAGGAATCCCTGCTCCACATCAGTTTGCTGGAGCTCAGAGCAGTTTTTCTAGCACTTCAGGTTTTCTCCACATCTGTCCAGAACGAGGTAGTTCAGGTCAGAACAGACAATACCACTACAATGTGGTACATCAACAAGCAAGGGGGCACTCGGTCTACGGCCTTGTGCACCGAAGCAATGAAGTTGTGGTCTCTGGCTTACTCTCTGAATGCCTCCCTTCGGCAGTTCACCCCAGGCAAGGACAATGTCTAGCGGATGCTCTCAGCAGAATTTCCCAGGGCCATCACGAATGGGCACTGGATCCCCTAGTACTGGAGGTAATATTTGCCAGATGGGGCACTCCACAAATAGATCTTTTTGCAGCCCCAGACAATCACCAACTTCCCCTTTTTTGCTGCAGGCCCCCAGTGTTGGGCTCAGTCCCTCTGGATGCCTTCCTTCTCAGTTGGGAAGGGAAGTTTTCTCTATGCTTTCCCCCTTCCCTCTTCTTTTCAAAGTGCTAGTCAGAATCAGATCTCAATCCTGCAAGATGATCCTGATTGCTCCAGGTGGAGCCAGGCAGCCCTGTGTACCCACCCTCATTCATGCAGCAGTCCACCCTCCCTATGCCTTCCCAGGAATCACAACCTGTTAACCTGCCCAGGGAGAGTTTGGTATCCGAACCACAAATCTCTCAATCTCAAGGCTTGGCTCTTGAAGAGTTAGAGTTGCTGACCTACACCTTTCTCAAGGTGTATTGGATATCTTGAAGGCCTCTAGGAAGCCTTCCACCAGGGCTACCTATAATTCAAAATGGAAAAGATTTTCCATATGGTGTGCTGGTAAACCTATTTCCCCAGAATCTGCTGGTGTGCCCACGATCCTGAATTATTTGGTGCATTTGAATTCCTTGGGGCTGAGACCAGCTACCCTAAAAGTGCACTTGGCAGCTGTCTGTCTTCTTGTCAGCAGGTAAGCCCTCTTTTTTATCAGCTCACCCTGTGTTCTCCAAGTTTTTTAAAGGGTTGCTTCACACCAATCCCCCATTCAGGGATCCTGCCCCTGCTTGGGATCTTAATATTTGCATCGCTCAGCTTATGCAACCCCCTTCAAACAACATGAAGTCTTGCTATTGAGCACGAGCTCTAAGAAGCAGCTCTATCTGTGTAATTTCAAACCTGAACTGTCAGATTCTTTACTCCGCCTCAGTGAACAGTCGCTCCGGAGATTTCTCCTACTGCTCGGTTCATTTCTCGGTCCGATTCAACCGAGAATAGTTTTATTTTAACCGCAAAACCGTTCGGTTCAAGCTCTGTCTGTGGTAATCGTAAGTAATTAAAGGTTTTGTCTGTGTGGAACTTGTAAGTTTATCGGTTCTGTTTGAACCGATCAGCTGAGTTTAAACTCATTAATTTTAAGAGTTTAACATTTTAGAGTCGTTTCGGTTCTTATTGGTTCCTAAAAGCGGATTTTATTCTGGTTTTCAAATACCCGTATTACGGTTAGGAACCGATAAGGGTGTCTTGCCTAACACTGCCGTTTAAAGACAGAGATTTTTCTGGTTAGGCTGGCATTATGTCTGAGAAGCAAAAGAAAACCGGGCCCACTGGGTTTCACCACTGTGATGTCTGTGGGAAGTCTTTGCCAAGGCTGACCCACACACCACATGTGCTATTGTCTGGGGTTTGACCACCTCCAGTCAGAGTGCCAGATATGTAAAATTTCCTGCAGCCACCCTGGAAGAGAGATTGGGCAGGCTCAGGGCGAGGACAAAAGTCCGCTGACCCGGATGGCGGCCGGTTGGTGTAAACCGAACCGGAGAATGCTCTCTGACCAGGGCGAGACTTCATCGGGCAAAAAAAGCTGGTTCTGAGGAACCAGTTCAGTAAAAAAAAAAGAAAGTCAGCAGGTTTGAGTCCAAAATCCCTTCTCCAACTGCTGCAGAGATGGCAAAAGCCATACAAATTGTCCAGTCATTGTCTCAGGTTCCGTCCGAACCGCCACTATCTGGCAAAAGGTCGGTTCGTCCGGTTCCAGTGGTTCATGAATATGATGTTGAGGAGTTTTATGAACCAGAGGAGGGGGAAGATGATTATGAACAGTATGAATGTGGCTGGGAAGGTCTGGGTGTGCCCATTGAACCGGACATTTCCCCAGATAGACCTTTAGAATCTCCCCTATGCTATCTGAGTCCCCATCTCATTTATGTTTTACAAAAGTTGCTGAAACCCTCCAAGCTTCCCTTGGAAGAAGCTGTGGATAAACAAGAAGGGCCTGATTTTGTAGAAATGATGGATATTCCAGAGTCTAGGAGATTGTCTATTCCTTTGCATAAGTCTTTTAGGAAAAACAATAAAAATTTTAAAAGCTCTAATTCTGTGTCTCCTGTAGATAAAAGATGGACAGAAGGTACACATTGTCAGGTCCTGATACAGAATTCCTTTCTCAGCAATGCAGTCATGTTGGGGTAGTTCAGGCTGCAGCCTGTGATAAAGCTAATATTCCCTGGCTTCACATCCTCCTGACAAGGATTCCAGGAAGATTGATGCCATGGCGAAAAAACAGTATATATGGCAGCCTATCTGGGACTCAGGCAAGCTAATTATATGGCTTATGTAGCTAGGTATCAGAAATCTAGATGGGATACTGTTATGGAATTAGCCAAAACAAGCCCATGGCCAGCTGGCTAGCGAACTAGAACAGGTGGCTGCTGATGGCATTGAGGCTTCTAAGGTACAGTTTCATGCTGCTGTGGATGTGTTGATGTTTCCTCTAGGGTCATGGCCATCTGTAGCTTTTAGGTAGGTTGGCCTGGCTCAGGTGTACTAGCCTGTCACAGGATACCCAGACTAAGGCTGTGGATTTTCCTGTGGTGGGAGATTCTCTGTTTAGGGAGCAGACTGAGAATTACATGAAAAAGATGGATGAATATGGGACTACTTACAAAAGTGCCCAAGCTAAGGAGGCGGCAAGCCACTCCCCAGAGGCATACCCCAGGGGTGGGGTGAGCCTTTCACAGGCCTTTATCAGACTCAGGCCTCCTCTGCCTATGCTCAGAGGGCTTCTTCAGAGAGCAGAGGCAGGCGAGGGGTGGGCAGGCCTGCTCCCACCCCTAAGCCTAAAGCACCTGCTAAGCAGGCACCTGATGGGGTGCCCAGGGCTGATCTCCTTTACTGGTAGGGGCAGGCTGGCTTACTTCAGTCAGAACTGAGCTTCTTTAACCTCAGACAAATGGGTTCTGGAAGTAGTAAGCCGGGGTCTGGTTCTCAGCTTCAAAAGTTTCTCCAAGTTGAGAACCAGATTTTTTCTATCTGCAAGTGCTTCAGAGACCCTTGCTCTAGAAGCAGAGGTCTCAACCCTGTTGGCTCTCAGAGCAGTGGAAGGTTCCTCCCTGCACCAGGGCAGGGTCTGTATTCAGATGCTCACTTACCCCAAAAAGACAGGAGAGTGGCGGCCATATTAGACCTCAGATATCTGAACAAGCATCTTTGAAACCAAAGTTCAAAATGGTAACTCTGGCAGTGATTTTACCCTCCCTAAGGCCAGGGGACTGGCTGCCTCCCTGGACCTCAAGGATGCCTATTTCCCGTCCTAATCAGAAGCTCCCATCGAAGTACCTCAGATTCGAACTACCCTTAGGTCATTACCAGTTCAGAGCAATGCCCTTACGCCTCACCTCTGCCCCAAGGGTATTCACAAAGTGTCTGGCAGTGGCAGTGGCTCACTTAAGGCAAAGGATTGCTGTTTTCCCTATCTAGATGATTGGCTCATTGTAGGCCAGTCCCAGAACAGGTAAAATCTCACCTGCAAGTCACCCAGCAGCTTCTCCACCTCCTGGGCTTTCTGCTAAATCTGCCAAAGTCGGTTCTGGAACCAGTCCAGGTACTCACCTTTATAGGGGCAGAGTTGGACACAAAGCTAGCCAGAGCTTTTCTTCCCTTAGAAAGGGTGACAAATTTAGTGGCTCTGGCCTCCTCCTTCACTCTGCAGGTCTATCGACCAGCAAGATACTTTCTGCAGCTCCTGGGGCACATGGCTGCATCCACAGCTGTTGTGCAGGGAGCAAGATTTCAGATGAGAGACATTCAGTTTCATTTGAGAACCTGTTGGTCTCAGAGGAGAGACCCCCTTTCCAAGTTGGTCCCAGTGACTCGAACCTTGATCCAGGCCCTCCAGTGGTGGCAGGATCAGAGCAGTTTAAGATTGGGGGTCCCTTCATTCCCCTGCTCACAATTTGCCTCTCACTACAGATGCTTCCCTTCTGGGTTGGGGGAGCCCACATGGAAACCTTTCCACATCAGAGTGTGGTCCCCCCAGGGAATCTCTGCTCACATCAATTTGCTGGAACTCAGAGCTGTCTTTTAGCTCTTCAAGCATTTTCTGCATCTGTCCACAACAAGGTGATACAAGTCAGAACAGACAACACCCCAACAATGTGGTACATCAACAAACAGGGGCACTCGGTCTTGACCTTGTGCACCGAGGCAATGAAGTTGTGGTCTCTGGCCTATTCCTGAACACTTCCCTCATAGCAGTTCATCTTCCGGGAAGGACAATGTCTAGCAGATGCTCAGCAGGATTTCCCAGGGCCATCAGAATGGTCCTGGATCCTCAAGTGCTGGGGATAGTCTTTTGCCAGATGGGGCACCCTCAGATAGATCTTTTGCAGCCCCAGACAATCCCAACTTCCTCTGTTCTTGTTGCAGGCCTCCAGTGTTGGGCTCCAGTCCCTGGATGCCCTTCTCCTGGATTAGGCGGGAAGTTTCTTTATGCTTCCCCCCCCTTCCCTCTCCTATTCAAAGTATTAGTCAAAATCAGATCTCAGCCTTCCAGGGTGATTCTGATTGCCCCGGATTGGGCCAGGCAGCCCTGGTACCCACTCCTTCTGTCACTGACAGTCCATCTTCCCCTTTGCCTCCCCAGGAATCACAACCTATTAATTTGTGCCCAGGGAAGGGTTTGGTATCCGGACCTCAAATCCCTCAACCTCAAGGCCTGGCTCTTGAGGGAGTTAGAGTTGCTGATTTACCTCTCTCAGGGTGTTCTTGAAATCCCTAAAGGCTTCCAGAAAGCCTTCCACTAGGGCTACTTATAGTTCTAAATGGAAAAGTTTTCCATTTGGTGTGCTGGAAAAATATTTCCCCAGAATCTGCTGATTTACCCATTGTATTGATTACATGGTCCATCTTAATTCATTGGGTCTCGGGACCAACTACCCTGAGAGCCCATTTGGCAGCTGTATCTGCTTTTTGTTTCAGCAGGAAAGTCATCCCTCTTTCCCTCACCCTGTGTTTTCCAAGTTTTTAAGGGATTACTCCATACTAATCCACCCTTTCCGGAACCGGCCCCTGCCTGGGACCTTAATGTTTGTATTGCCCAGTTAATGCAACCCCCTTTTGAACCTCTGTTTTCTGCAGAGCTTAAGTATCCAACTTGGAAAACTGTTTTTCTGGTGGCTATCACTTCTGCTAGACGCATAAGTGAGTTGCAAGCCTTGTCAGTAGAAACTGACTTTATTTCTTTCCACAGGGATAAGGTAGTCCTTAGGAGTAGACTAATAGGAAGTTTTTACCTAAGGTGGTTTCAGATTTCCATCTTAACCAATCTGTCTCCCTTCCAGTATTTTTCACTGATCACTCCTCTTCTGGTGAGAGGAGGTTGCACAACCTGGATGTTAAGAGCTCTTAGTTACTATATAGGCGTACCAAGGGTCTCAGTTGAATCCTCAACTTTTCCTTACCTGTGGTGAAGTTGGGAAAGAAACCTGCCACTAAGAGATCAGTTGCCAGGTGGATTGTCTCTTGTATCCAATTTTATCAGAAACTGTGCAGAGATCCCCCCTCTGGCTTGAGGGCTCGCTCTACCAGGGGTACAGCTGCGTCTCTAGCTGCTGCCAGAGACATCCCTATATTGGAGATATGCCAGGCTGCTACTTGGAAAACGGTACACACTTTCACCAAGCATTACTCCCTGGATGTCCAGGCCAGGAGAGATGCTCGATTTGGCACAGCCGTTCTTCAGAGCCTATTCCTAAGTAGGTTCTGCCCTCCTCCATGGAGGTACTACTGTATAGTCTGCTACTGTCATAATAGCAAGACTTCATGTTGTTTGAAGAAAAATTACTCACCTTAGTAATGTTGTTTTTTCTAATGGAGTCTTGCTATATTATGACCTCCCCCAGCTTGCCCCTCTCAGAACTTCTACTTGGGTGGGGTGCGGGCAACTTAGTGTGGGCACTATTTTGTGCCCTTTTAGCGTTTCTCCCCCTTTTGGGGGTTTGGGGTGTGTTTTATTCTCATGTTAGAATTGTATTAGTAGTTCTGGTCCCCTGACTTGAGTCTTGGGTGTTGGGACCAGCAATGGTTGTTAGTATTTAGGTAGCCATTTGGCTAGTGTAGGTTACAGCTTCCACACAGACCTTAGTGAGTTTTTGCTCGTAAAGATCTGACAGTTCAGGTTTGAAATTACACAGATAGAGCTGCTTCTTAGAGCTCGTGCTCAAAGTTCTATTTGGAATGGTATTAACCATTTCACCTCCGAGAGCAGTTCTAGTGTTGGATCAAACTGCTACTGTCATAATATAGCAAGACTCCATTAGAAGAAACAACATTACTAAGGTGAGTAATTTTTCTTTTGAGCCATTGTCTTCAGCAGAGCTGAAGTACTTGATAGAAAACTGTGTGTTTCTGGTAGCCATCACGCTTAGGCGATAAAGTGAGCTACAAGCCTTGTCAGTGGAACCTAATTTCATCTCCTTTCATAGAGATAAAGTAGTCCTCAGGACTAACAGGAAGTTTTGCCTAAGGTGGTTTCAGACTTTCACCTTAATCAATCCATGTCTCTCCTGTGTACTTCACTGACGTTCCTCCTCTGGTGAGAGGAGATTGCACAGTTAGATGTCAAAGAGCCCTTAGTTACTATATAGAATGTACCAAGGGTCACAGGTTGAATCCTCAATTGTTCCTCACCCTATGGTGAGGTTGGTAAAGGAAACCTGCCACTAAAGATCCATTGCCGGATGGATTGTCTCTTGTATCCAATTCTGTTCTGAAAAACTGGTAAGGTTCCTCCCTCAGGCCTGAGGGCTCACTCCACCAGAGGTACAGCTGCATCTCTGGCTGCCAGGGACATTCCTATCCTAGAGATATGTCAAGCAGCTACCTGGAAAACAGTTCACACTTTTACTAAGCATTGCTCCTTGGCTATCCAGGCTAGGAGTGATGCTCGGAACACAACTTAGCCGTGCGTCAGAGCCTATTTCCCAAGTAGGTTCTGTCCCTCCTCCATGGAGGTACTGCTGTGTAGTCTGCATATGTCATAATATAGCAAGACTTCATGTTGTTTGAAGAAAAAATTACTCACCTTAGTAATGTTGTTTCTTCTAATGGAGTCTTGCTATATTATGACCTCTCCCCCAACCTGCCCCTCTCAGAACCTCTGTTTTTGGGATGTGGGTGGGCAGTGCAATGTTGGCACTACTTTGATGCCCACTTTATTTCACCCTTCTAGGGTGCTTAGGTGTTATGCTTAAGTTTCTTCTTGAATCCCCCGACTTGAGTCTTTGTTTTGGGATCATGATCAAAAAGGTGTTTTTGTAGTTAGTAGCCAGCGGCTAGTGTAGGTTTACAGCTTTCACACAGAACCTTAGTGAGTTTTTGCTCGTAAAGATCTGACAGTTTAAGTTTGAGCTTCAACAGACAGAGTGTTCAACCGAGCTCGCGTTCAAGATTCCATGCCCTGCATGGAAGTTAACTCTTTCACCTCCGGAGCAGTTCTAACCTGGGGTTATACTGCATATGTCATAATATAGCAAGACTCCATTAGAAGAAACAACATTACTAAGGTGAGTAATTTTTTCTTTTCTGGCGCTCCAGGAATACTCGAGACGTGTACAAACTGCCCGATAAGGAATCCAAAAAGCTGGATTACGTGGGGCGGAAGGTTTACGCTGCTTCCTCCCTAGGTCTTCGTCAGGCTAGCTCGGCCGTTCTGATGGCACATTTCTCACTCGCCCTTATGGCTTCCCTGGATGAGATGATTCCTCATCTCCTGGCTGACCTTTAGACGACAGTCAAGCAGGTACGGGATCAGGGAAGGGCGGTGGCAAAACAGCAGTTCCAAACTTCGTTAGACATTGGTGATTCTTGTGCCCGATCAGTAGCGGCTGCAGTGGCAGTGCGCCGCAGAGCTTGGCTGTGGATTTCCACCTTCACGGTGGACACCCAGCACAAGCTGGCAGACATTCCCTTCCTGGGCACAGACTTGTTCGTGCCAGGGGTGGAAGGCCATCTCCAAAGGATCGAGAAGTCCAATGCCACCTTGGACTCTGTCACGTCGCCGCCCAGAAGGAAAAGGCCATCAACAACAGCGAAGCCCTGCCCTTTCCGCCTCATGTGCATCGCCTGCCCAGCAGCACACCTGGGCGCCCCTAAGGCCAAGTCTGCTGCTTCCTCCAGTAGGAAGCTTGAGGCAAGGGTCCAGGAGGTCCTTCAGTGGGCCTCCTCTCCAAGCCTGCCCAGTGACGGGTTGAGGGATGTCACCCCAACCTCTTCACTCTTCCCGGGTTCTCCCGTCCAGACGGCTCTGCCACTTCTTTTCCACCTGGTCCGCTATTTCCATGGACGCTGGGTGCAGAAGTGGTAGGCAGGGATCTGCCTCTGGAATTGAGCAGTTCCTCCCTATCGAGCTGTTACCCGCGAGCCGACAGCGGGCCGCGGCCTCTCTCGACACCGACGGTCGGCGCGCCCCGCTTTCGAGCTGACATTGCCCTGCTCCTCCAGAAGGAGGTTATCATGGTGGTGACTAAACCCTCCTCCAGACCCAGGGTTTGTGTCCAGGTACTTCCTGGTCCCAGAACAGGCAGGGGGCTGGCGCCCATTCTCGACCTGCACAACCTGAACAAGTTCCTAAGGCAGCACACCTTCAGGATGGTTGCTCTGGCTCGGATCATTCCATCCATGGAACTAGGCGTGTGGTTTTGTTCTCTGGACCTTCAAGACACGTTCTTTCACGTCCCAGTCTGTCCATCTCATCAGCGATTCCTCTGCTTCTGAGCCAAGGGATCTCTTTACGAGTTCCGGGCCATGCCCTTTGGCCTCTCTCCAGCTCCAAGGGTCTTCACCAAATGTATGGCAGTGGTGACAGCAGTCCTGTGGCGCCGAAGGGTGTGGGTGTACCTTTACCAGGACGACTGGCTGATTGCAGCCCCCTGGATTGGAGTAGGAGCGGTCCAGGGATCTGGCCGTCCAGGTTTGCTCTTAGATTGGCCTCATCAACGAGGCCAAGTCGGAACTCGGGCCATCGCAGGTGATTCAGTTTATCGGGGCAGAACTCTACTCTCTTCGAGCCAGATCTCGGCTCCCGGCAGACAGGGCCGAGGTTCTTTCTCCTTGAGGGGGCTTCCTTGAACTAAGGGTGCTGATGAAGTGTCCCCTAAAACTAAAAATAATTCATCTAAAGGTACTGATGAAGTGCCTTCCAAACCTAAACAGAGTAGTAATAAGGGCATTGATGAAGTGCCACCCAAAGACAAAAATGGCAGCAAGGTTGCTGATGAGGCACCTTGCAAATCTAAAACTGCCGAGCACACTGAGGTGCCAGCCAAGAGAACCTGATCAGGCTACTGATGTGCCTACAAAAAAGATCCATAAAGAAAAATGTGCCACTGCCACTCCCCATGGAGAGTCATCAGTGAGCAAGAAACATAAAGAGAAAATTAAGAATACTGAACCGCAGGGCCAAAATCCCACTGACATCCCTGGAGATTTGCCCTCGGTTGAGGAAATGGCTAAAGCTCGGCATTTGTACCTGACTCTGTAGAGCATGGCGCCCATATTTCAAACCCCTGCTGCTGCCAGTTTCCCTCCTAGTGCAGTTCCCTCTGATTCAGGTGACTTTCCAGGGGAGGATGAGGACTATCGTGGTGGTGATGGGGAAAATACCTTAGAACCTGATATTTCCCCTGATCCCAATTTTGGGGCATCCCCTAGTGAACAGGAGGATGCTTCCTCTTTGATAACGTTTCTACAGCATGTGGTGGGTACCCTGGATCTTCCCTCACAGGAGTCCATCCAGGAGTATGAGGATTATAGATACATGATGGGCCTCCCTCCTCCAAAGAAAATTGTGCTCCCCATATATAGGGCTTTTAAAAAGAATGCTATGAGGCTCCTCCAGACTCACACCTCTCTGGCTGGAGTAGATAAAAAGATAGACAAAAAATACCAGCTTTCTAAGCTGGGTACTGATTTTCTGTATGTATACCCCAGTCACGAAGGGTTGGTACAGCAGGGTGCTTGCGACAATGCTAATGTACCCCTTCTCAGCCCCCTGAGAAGGAATCTAGGCACCTGGACTTCATGGCTAAGAAGTCCTATACTTCTGTATCTCTTCTTTTGCACCTTTCCTGCTTTGTCCTACACAGCCAAATACCAGCGGGCCCTCTGGAGTTCTATCCTAGCCATTGCTCAGCACAAGCCAGACACAATGGTGCAAGATATTTTGGAAACAGCAAAGACTTCCCTGGAGGCTACCAAGATCCAGTTCCACATGGCAGTCGATAATGATGCAGCCTCAAGAGTCATGGCCCAGGCCATTTCCCTTAGACACTTCACCTGGCTCAGTACTTCTAGTCTGACACAGGGCACCCAATCCAAGGCCATAGATTTTCCCTGTGACCAGAATTCCCTCTTTGGTGACAGAACTGAGGCCTACATGAAAAAAGTAGATGAGTACAAAATGGCCTACCAGAGCAGTACAGCTAGAGGTAAGCTTGCTAGTACCCAAAGAGTACAGAACAGAGGGTCGAGGGGTAGGGGTTACTTCCCTAGACCTTTTCTTTCCTTATCCCATGTCAGATTACTCTCAGATGAGAGGCTTCTTCAGAGGTAGAGGCAGAAGAGGACAGAGGAGTACCTCCACCCCTACTGCTGCATCATTGACTAAGCCCTGATTCCAGTGTTAAGGTCGCCTCCCCACTACCTTTTGGGGGGTTGGCTCCTTCACTACCTCCAGTTTTGGACCCTCATAACCTCAGACAAGTGGGTCCTAGAGGTAGTGGGTAAGGTCCTGTCCCTTCAGTTCAAGAAATTCTCATCTCTCATCGCCCTTTCCTGTCAAAGCCCCAGTCTCCTATAGAGATGCTTCTTCTGGAGCAGGAAGTCAAAAAGCTGCTCTCAGCAAAAGCAATACAGAAAGTTCCTCTCTCTCAGAGGGGCAGAGATCTCTATTCCAGATACTTCCTAGCAAACAAAATGGGGAGTGGCGACCTATCCTCGACCTCGGGTCTGAACAAGCACTTATTCAAGCCAGAAATCAAAATGGTGACACTCTCAACTGTGACTTGGTTCGTTTCAGAAAAGGGTACTGGCTAATCTCCCTAGACTTAAAGGATGCCTATTTTCATATTCCAATAAGGTAGCCCCACAGAAAATTTGTTGGGTTCAGGCTGCCATCAGGTCAGTACCGGTTTGCAGCTATGCCTTTCGGCCTTTCTTCAGCCCCAAGGGTATTCACCAAGTGCCTGGCTGTAATGGCAGCTTACCTCAGAAAGCAGGGCATTTCAGTTTACCCATATCTAGACTGGCTCCTGGTGGGCAGGTGTCCTGTGCAGGTGTAAGAGGCCCTCACCATTACAAGGACAAATCTGCGGTCTCTGGGGTTCCTCATCCACACAGGAAAGTCCCACCTGTCTCCAACTCAGACCCTCACCTTTATTAAGGCAGAATCGGACACTCATCAAAGCAGAGCCTTCTTACCTGCAGAAAGGATTCAGACCTTTCTGAATCTGGCAAACTCCATTTTCCTGAATCAGCCCAGGCCTGCCAGGCATTTTCTAAAGCTCCTGGGGCACATGGCGTCTGACTACCGTTGTTCCAGGAATTGGGTTCCAAATGAGGGACATACGGTACCACCTTTGGGCTCACTGGTCCCAAAAAAGACACTCCCTATCCCAGCTGGTTCCAGCCACTTTGGCCCTGTCCACACTACGCCTCTGTAACTTTAGAGGGTATAAAACGTTACCGTAATGGGTCGCGTTTACACCTGTAACGTTACAGGAGGCGTTCCTATATCCGTTGTTGAAACCACATATGAGGTGGTTTCCACAGCGGTATAACGATCCCGCCCTAGTACGTTACGGTGTAGTGTGGACTGCTGATAGCGGTCCCTGCAGGCGCAAGCATGGCGAACTGCATTAATGGGATCGAGGCGCGGCTGTGGCAGTCGCCCGGATCCCGATGTGTGGAACGGCGGTGCCGGTCCTGTAACAGACACCGCCGAGGTGTGGACGTACTGCACCGCTCCGTGGCCGTAACGGATTGCATCCGTTACCGGGCGAAAGCGGTGTAGTGTGGACAGGGCCAAAATCCTTTCTTCAGGCTTTGGACTGGTGGAAAGACCCTTCCAATCTGTCAGTGGGAGTTCCCTTCCAGCAACCTCCTCTCACAAAGGTCATTACCACAGATGCTTCCCTCCTGGCTTGGGGAGCTCACCTGGGCAGTTCTTCTGTCAGTGGCGTTTGGACTCCCAAGAGTCCGCAAGCCACATCCACCTTCTGGAACTCAGGGCTGTCTTTCTGGCTCTGAAATCCTTTTGCTGCACACCTAAAAGGCACTTCACTGCAAATGAGAACGGACAGCACCACTGCAGTGTTCTGCATCAACAAGCAGGTTGGCACAAGGTCCTCAGCACTTTGTACAGAAGCAATGAGAATCTGGTCGCTGGCCTATTCTCTTGACATCAGCCTGTCGGCCATACACCTTCCAGGCAAAGACAATACCTTGGCAGATGCTCTCAGCTGAATCAACCAGGGACACAACGAATGGACTCTGAATAAGCAGGTTCTTGCTACAGTCTTCAGAAGATGGGGCACACCAGAAATAGATCTGTTTGCTTCTCACCTCAATCACCAGCTTCCTTTGTACTGCTGCAGGCCTCTAGCTCTGGGGACTGTCCCCCTAGGTGCCTTGACTCTGGATTTGTCAAGGAAGTTCCTTTATGCCTTCCCTCCATTCCTCCTGATTCACAGGGTGCTTCTGAAACTGAAATCCCAACCTGCAACTATGATACTGATAGCAACAGATTGGCCAAGGCAGCAATGGTACTCCCTCCTGTTAGCCCTGACCTCCAACAAGCCAGTCAGACTCCCGCTCTGCCACTCCCTTCTGACTCCCCCTCAGACAGGGGTGACTTATCCCCATCCACAGTCACTTCACCTCAAAGCCTGGCTCTTGAGGAGTTAGTTTTCAGTATCCCAGTATTCAGAACAAGTCCGTAGCATCCTGAGAATGGCTAAGAAGCCCAATACTAAGAAAACTTATGCAGCCAAGTGGAAAAAGTTTTCTTTTGGTGCAAGTGGAAGCATTTCAATCCCGAGAGCTTCAGTCCCCAATATTCTGGATTATCTGGCTCACTTACAGGCTTCAGGCCTCAAGGCCTCATCCCTAAAACTACACCTAGCTGCAATTTCTGCTCATCTGTCCATAGGCAAGAAACAGACTATCATTTCTTTGCCTGTTTTCAAAAGGTTCTTCAAAGGTCTTCTCCACCTTCAGCCTCCAATCAGGGAACCTGTCCCTCCTTGGGACCTTAACTTATATATTGCCCAGCTCGTGGAGCCACCTTTTGAGCCCATGGCTACCGCCCATCTGAAATACGTCACTTGGTAGACTGTCTTCCTACTGGCCATCACCTCTGCCAGGAGAATTTCAGAGTTGCACACACTCTGAACAGAGCCCAACTACATTATCCCTCACAGAGCAAGGCAGAGCTCAGGACAAACAGGAAATTCCTGCCTAAGGTAGTATCTGAGTTACACCTTAACCAGTCTATTACTCTCCCTGTTTTCTTCGCGGAGAAATCAACTCTAGGAGAGCAGAAACTCCACAGATTGGATGTTAAAGGAGCCCTAGTCTATTACTTGAAGCACACCAAGCAGTTTTAGGGACTCCATTACCCAGCTTTTCCACACCTATGGGGAGGTAGGTAGAGGAAGGCCAGCCACTAAAAGAACTATCTCTCATTGGATAGTTTCTTGTATTCGATTTTGCTATGACAAGGCTGACAAACAGTCCCCTGAGGGTCTCAGGGCTTATTCTACCAGGGGCACTACTGCCATGGTGACAGCTGCAAGTGACATTCTCTTACTTGATGTCTGTAAATCAGCCACTTGGAAGACTGGTACACACATTCACAAAGCATTATTGTCTGGACGTACAGTCTAGGTCTGATGCCAGATTTGGCAGGGCGGTGCTGCAGAGTCTCTTACCTATGTAGGTTCTGTTCCCACCTCCCAACCACACTGCTTTTCAGTCTGCAATCAGTTACTGATGCTAAAGGACCCCTGGAGTGAGAAGAAAACATTACTCACCTTAGTAATATTGTTTCTTCTAAGGTGTCCTTTAGCATCAGTAAGATCCCACTCTTCCTCCCCTGGAAAGCTACCTGAAGAGGACTTTGCTCCTTTTGGTAGCCAGATTTGTTCCTGAGGTTTTTGTTTACCTTTTGAGCAGTGTTTTCTCTCTTTGTGGTTCTGTTTTTTACGTAATGCTGTTGCATGATTTTTTAAATCCTGTTGGTTCACACTATAGTGGGCAAGTTCCCATTCACTTTCGGAAAAATTCTGATGCCCTCTGGGCAGACTCCAGACAGCACACCCTCCAGCACTTTTCCTATTGGCCAGTTCAGTTGATGACTATTCATGACTCCACCTCTGGGGCAGTGCTACAGGATCAGCTTACTGCAGTCGGTCACTGATGCTTGGGAGAAACAATATTACTAAGGTGAGTACTTTTTTTTTTTTCCTCCCATTCATATCTAGGTAGTGTTTGTGCCTCTTTAAGGTCTTTCCCTTTCTTTTGGGAAGCTGTTGTACTTAGTTTGCTTATGTGGTCTGAAAATATCGGATCTTGGTCAACCCAGACACCCAAGAACTTGGATGTACTCACTTTTTCTATTTGGACTCCATCCAATGTACAATAACATCCTGCTCAGGAACCAGTTGACATGGTTTGGTACATTGGGAAAACATTAACTTTAGTCTTTTTTGAATTTTAGTAACTTGTTTTGAAATCGATCAAGTTTAATCTGCTTAGTCTAATAAAGACAACCTCTGGATTCTTAGCAGACCCGAGTACAACAGTGTCGTCAGTATACATTTTTTATTTCAATCAACATTTTCTCCCTGTATTTTTGTGCCCCTGTTTACTGCCATGCGTGTGGAGGCACACGCGTCCTGCGATTCCATGGCGCCCTCCCGCTCTGTGCCACCCACCTGCCTACGCTGCTACCCTCAGGCCTCCACCAGGGGGCATTGGAACTATTTGGGGTGGGGGCAACAGGTTCCTTCCCCAGAAGAGAGCTTGCCTTGCGGCTGCTCAGTCTTGCTCCCCCCCGATTGCCCTGGCTCGTTCCCGAACCAGAGTCACCGGCATGGCACGAGGTAAGGTGTCCAGCGCCTCAGCCCTCAGTGCCACCAGGCCGGCATCCCGCTCCCTCCCCCATCAGTTTACATTTTTACTGCTAAATAACTAGCTGTTTCAGGTAAGCTATGTTTAAATAGGACAAACAGCAGGGGACCCAGTATGGAATCTGCGGTATGCTGATTGCCACCTCTCTAGGCCCTGGAAGCATCCCATTAGCGTCAACCATTTGTGTTTTTTCATACAAGTAAGAACTAAATCACATATTTATCTCGACCCCCCCCCCCCCCGTGATCTAGTTTTTGCAATAGCAGGGGGTGTTTCAGTGTGTCAGAAGCCTTGCTAAGTCCACAAACACTGCCCTGTATGCATTCTGCTCTTAAGAACCCAACAGGCAACGTCTGGGAAGTTGAGCAAGGCCATTGTAGTGGAATGAAGGGATCTGAACCCAGACTACTACTGGGACTATTGATCATCCGGTTGACATCTTGACTCCTACTGATAGTGGGGAACATCGTTTACACACGCTTGACGTCCGTTGGATGTTGCATTGGTGCCTTGATCGTACTAATGATTGTAGGAAATCCTCTCGAGTATTTGTGGTTTCCCAAGGTGGTGGATTTCCCTTTTCCTTTTTTTTTTTTTAATCTCCTTCCCCCTGCTCCTGGTCGGCCACTCCTTCGGGCCGCCTAGGTCCCTCGCTGGCACCACTGTCCCGATGCCAGCCACCTCCACCCCACATTGCAGCCCCCCCCCAGGATAATCAGCGATGTCCCTTCACCAGAAGGGTCCCCCTCCTCCGAGGGAGATGGGCACCAGTGGGGGGACGGCCAGCACATTTTACTTTCCCCCCATGTACTGCTGAGGAGGAACTTGGGCCGCATCGGGAGCTCGGCGGCAGCAGAGGCGGGCGGCCATCATCCCGCCGGCCATGGAGCATTTATCCTTGTTTGCTCCTGGGGGCGTGGTGTGCCGCGAACATAAAGGTGTACGCTGGCTGGCGTTCACGCTCCCCTTTGTAGTCTTTGGGACCCAGTGCATTGCCATGCTCTGGCCTCGCAGAAGTCAGCAGCGCCGATGCAATCACTCTCCACCGCCCCGAGAGGTGAGCAGTCTACAGGACTCTCAGGCCTTCTCTCCCCAGCGGCCTCCAGCTCCCAGGTCTGTTCCCAAACCTGGGTTGCTGGTCCATAGCGGAAATCCAACCGCTGCGCCGGCGGGTTTCCTCTTTCTAAGCAGGGCCTTTCCAAATCGTTGACCTTCTGCATTAAATTCAAACTCCAGGAATCCCTCACAGTGCTTACTAGTGCATAATCAGCCTGTAGGTCTGAGCTGCACCAGAGTGTGGCATTCATGTAAATTATGGAACTATAGAATGTATTTCAAATCGCTGCGGTGTGGTGGTGTTCTGACCTGCTCTCCAATGTCAGATTTACTTCAGCTGAAGAAGTGGTCACCCTGAAGAGCTCTCTTCATTTTGCTCGAAGTTCAGCAGTTTTATTTTACTATTTTGCAAGTATTTTGGTTGTTTTTTCATCTCTGTACTGTTTCTAGTTGGCGTAGTTTGAGTTTTTCTTATTACTTTAGTGTCTTTCTTTGGTTCTCCAGCGGTTCTCAGGAACTGGAAGAAAGAAAAAAAAAAAACCTCTTAATTCCATTTTTTTCTCTTATTTGTTCTACCACATAGTTATTCTCACTCTTTGGCTATCTATTTTAGCCTTATTGATTCTGTTTTCGCCCTGGTTCCCCATTCATCAGGAACCGAGGCGTGTTGAATTTTTTCAAAACTTTAAAGAAAAAGACGTTTTGTTGGTGGTTCATTTTATTTTGGAACAGAACAGCAAACTTTGTTTTTGACTGTTGGGGAACCACTTTTCTTGGGGTCTTGTCGTGTTTGGCATGTCTGACAAGCCCAAAAAGAAACCGGGACCTACTGGTTTTAAAAATTGTCTAAAGTGCTTTAATTTATTGGCTAAGGTGGACTGCCACAATTTGTATTTAAGGTGCTTGGGTCCTGAGCACCTTTTTTCCGATTGTGAACTCTGCAGTAAGTTTTGCCCTAAAACTGTCAAGAAGAGGGCTGTGAAACTAAAAATTAAAATGGCTTCTCAGTCTGCTTCTGCATCACCTAAGCACACTGAGGGTCCCTAATTGCATAATAAACAGAAAGAAAGGCCTGCCAAAGATGCTGTGGAGTCTAGGGCTCCTGAAAGAGGGAATCCCAATGTAAGCAAGCATAAAAAGCCCTCGGAGCAGGTTCCAGATACGGTTCCTGCTAAGAAAAAAAAAAAAAAAAAAGAAAAACATTCTAGGGACATGGATGTAATCTAACCACACTTCTAGTAGTGTCCTTTCCCTTTAAGGCTTGCCGGAAAGTCTTCAAGCTGGCTCCTCCCACCCACCTGGGTGGTAACTCGCTCGACTCCGCCCCTTGATGCCAGATCTTCCTTTCTACTGGAAGAAGCAAGTTTCCTCCTTACCGCTCCCGCGTTGAGTAGGCCCTTGCACTTAAATCTTCAGATTTACTTCCTAAAAACTTAAAACTCTCACGAGTTTGATCTTCAACTCGATCTCCGATCGTGACCGTCATGGATAAGTCCTCTCCTGGGTTCTGCTGGTGCCCTTGTGGGAAGATGTCCAGAACCAACCCGGAAGCCACGTGTGTCTACTGCCTAGGGCACGAGCACGATGCCCAAGCCTGTGACTTTTGTTGTTCCTTTCACCCGACATCTCGCTCGACCTAAATTGAGACACCGGTGCAATGGACCCCGGTCAAATCCAAGAATGTTCATTGGGTGGTCTCTGCAGTCGCGGGGTCCGCTAAACAGCTTGCAGCCTTTGAAGAGGAGGTAGCCCAGGCCGCATGCCTCTCCTCTTCAGCTTCTGCCTTCGTGCCGCTTCAGCTCGGCTAGACTTTTACGGGTTCCTTCAAAGAATTGTGCCAGTCTCTGCTGACCCTCAGCCAGGGACCTTGTGGGTGCAAATCCCAATCCAAGAAAGAGTCCAAAAAGGGGAAGGATAGGACTCTCTGTCAGTCGTGGGATTGGGAGCACTCTCGGTCGAGAGTCTCCTATTCCCACGCTTCTCTGAATTTGACTTCGGTCGAATCCTCTTCCTTGGCCGCCGGCTCCACGGTAACCCTGTTGGGCCTGTCAGCTGAGGCGCTGGTTGAGGTCCCGGCCGAGATTTTTTTTGAGCCGACCAACCAGTTGTCGACATGAGAGGTCAACACTTCTTTGTCTAGGAAACTGGTCCTGACGCAGACCATAGAAGGGACGGATCAGTCTGCTGACCCGCTGCCTCTGGTCCTAGACACTGACCAGGAGGAGCCTCAGCGTTTGCTGACTCCCTCTGAACCCTGCCACTGGTCCACTCTGGTAGTTGAGGTCTCTGTCTTCCTCCCGTGGGTCGAGCCACTCCCACCGGCATCAGCGCTCCCGCTCTCAACACCATGGGAAGCGGCGCCACTACTACTCTTCATCCTCCTTGGGTGAGCAGAGGCTTTGGTGCAAATTGCGTCGATGCTATGAAGGTCTTGTGTGACAACAGTTGGTGCTTACCATCGTTAAGCCGACTCTGGCTTCTGTGCCGGCCATCACCTGAAAGGCCGACAGTCGTCATCGACGGAGCCGACAAAAATGGTCCTGGCTCTCCTGACCCCGGTGTCTTCGCCAGTAGTGGTGGAACCACTGCCTAAACAGCTGCTGACTGGTACTCCGACTAAGGAGTCTTGGCTGTTTAAGGCGCTTCCCCATTAGCTATTGGTCATTGTCACCCCTGACCATCCACGGAGGGTCAGTGGGACTAGGGCAGTCTACCACTCTTTGACGACTCCTCGGAGTCCGAGGGATCCTCCCTGCACTCCTGTCCGGTCAACGTGGAGTCTTGTGGGTGATCTCTTGACAGACGAGGGCCCATCCTCCTTTATGGGCCTTCTTCGCCTGATCTCTGAGTTAACGGTTATGAAAATGGAGCCCATCCAGAAGCGAGCTCGTTACCCTTTGACCGAGATCCTCGACCAGGGAGATACTCCTGTGGAGGCTTTCCCAGTGGCAGAGGCCATACTTGACCCTGTCCTGGAGCTTTGGCAGCGCTCCGCTTCATGCCCTTCGCTTTCTGCCTGGATGGCCCTCAAATACGCTGTACCCACCAGCTCCCTCTCAGGATTCATAGGGCACCCTTCGACCACAGGAAGACTCTGTGTTTAGGTGCTCCGGCAACACTGGGGATGTTGACAGGTCACATGACAAGGAGTCCAAGAAGTTGGACCATGCGGCTAAGAAAGTCTGCAGTGCCTCCTCACTTTGCCTCTGCCAGGCGTGCTCGTCCCTCCTCGTGGCCCACTTCTCTCATGCCATGCTGGGCACCCTGGATGAGGTGCTTCCTCATTTGCCAGCGGACCTTCAGACGTCTGTCAAACCTGTCTGGGTCTAGTGCTGGGCTGTAGCCAGACAACAGCTCCAGACAACCATGGACATTGGGGACTCCTGTGCCCGCTCCATGGCAGTCTCAGTGGCCATGCGAAGCAGGGCTTGGCTGAGGATCTCAGCCTTCATGGCGGGCACTCAGCGCAAGCTGGCAAATATCCCTTTCTAGGGACATGGATATGTTGTTCATCCACACTGTCTGGCAGGTTCCTTGCCGCTTTAAATCTTGCCGGAAGGTCTTCAAGCTGGCTCCTCCCACCCACCCGGGTGGTAAAACTCGGCTCCGCCCCGTGACGCCAGATCTTCCTTACCGCTTGGAAGCTCAGGTTCCCTCCTTAATGCTCTGCGTATAAGACTGGTCCCTAACTCTTGAATCTTGAATTAAAAGTTTTTGCTAAAAGACTTTGGTTTTCTGTCCCTAGCGGCTCGATGGACAAATCGACTCGGTTTCGGAGATGCCCTTGCGGGCAGAGATGTCTTGGGCGGATCCGCGCCATGTGCGCTCTGCGGGCCTTGGACGACCTGCAGGCTTCTGACCTGTGCTCCTCTTTTCGCCCACGCCTCGAAGACCGTGTGCCCGCTTACAGCTGGGGCATTCTGAGAAAAGAATTTCACCAGTTAAGTCTAAAGAGGCCTGGTGGCGGTGCGGCGGCTGCGGGCTCAGTGGATCAGCTCGAGCAGATGATGGCCCTCGAAGAGGAGGCAGGCGCGCTTCTACCTGCCTGTGGCATTTGTCCGCGCTCTCTCGGTGCCTCGCATCTCGGCTTCTTTTAGGAGCTTTGTCTGACCCTCTCGATGAAGGTGAGGGTCCAACTTCTTCTGGACATTTTCTCTGTCCAAAAGAGCAAAGTAAGTCTCACCGTCGACACTCTTGGGGCGGGAAGATCCCCTCCCCAGTAGTGACAGTCGACTTCGGTCGACTCCTCGGCTTTGGCCACTGGCTTCACGGTGTCCCCATCAGGCCAGTTGATCGAGACTCCCGACGCGGTCGAGATTTTTCTCGACCCGTTGGACGGGTTGTCGGCCGGAGAAGCTGAGAATCCCTCTCCCGTTCCCGGTGGGAGTTAAGGGTCCCGTCGGCTCGTCTGTGCCTCCGGTTCCGGAGCCTTGGTGGAATCTTCGAACCGAGGAGTGCGATTCGACACCTACCGCCGTCCTCGCCCAGCCGAGGTGTTCTAGGTCTCTGTCTCGGGCGTCTTGGCGGTCAGCCGATCCCGCCGCCATAGGCGGTCGGCACTCGCGGCGAAGCGGCGCCGCGCAGCTCTTCCTCCTCCTCGGACGAGGGAGACTTGGCGCAAGTTGCATCGGAGGTATGAGGAACTCATGTGGCAACAGCTCCTTCTGACTGGAATAAGCCGACCCAGTCGTCTTCCTGGCCATTAAGTGGCTGTCACGGGCGGCGAAACAACCCCTCGTTGTAGCCGAGGAGCCTGTTCCCAGGCCGTTGTTTGGAAATTCCAGCTGCCCCACCGATTCTGGTGGAACCTCCGCCTCCACAGCCGTTACTGGGGCTCTGACCAAAAATTCTCGGTCGGCTCAGGGACTGCCCCATAGGCTGTCTGTCACCCTCACTCCCGATAAGCCTCGGCAGGTGGAGGTGGCTCAGGCCAGGCAGCTCTTTGGGGACTCTTCCGAGTCGAGGACGATTCCTCCCTTTCTCCAAGCGAATGGACTTGGAGTCCTCAGGAGGACAGTCTGTGGACGATAGCCCGCCCTTCCTAGGATTACTTCGGCTCATCTCGGAGTCCACCGGGATGAAGCTCGAACCCGTTTCTAAACGGGCCAGGTATCCCCTCACGGAGATTCTGGACCAAGGGGATTCCCCTACGGAGGCCTTTCCGGTGGCCGAGGCCATAGTGGGCCTGGCCTTGGAGCTTTGGCAGCGCCCTGCTTCCTGCCCTGCGCCTTTGGCCAGGATGGCCAGGAAGTATGCGGTCCCTACCGGTTCCCTGTCCAGTTTTTCGGAACACCCCTCTGCTGAGGGGTTGGTTACCGACAGCGTTTTCCGGCGTGCCGGGAGCGCCAGGGATGTGGACAAACCTCCCGACAAGTAATCCAAGAAATTGGATTATGCCGGACGAAAAGTCTATGCTGCATCCTCTCTCGGCCTTCGTCAGGCCAGTTCAGCCGTCCTCATGGCACATTTTTCTCATGCCCTGTTGGGCTTCCTGGATGAGGTCGTCCCTCATCTTCCCGCGGATCTGCAGACTACGGTCAGGCAGGTGCGGGACCAGGGCAGGGCAGTGGCCAAACAGCAGCTCCAGACTGCTTTGAGACATCGGGACTCATGTGCCAGGTCTGTGGCGGCGCAGTGGCCATCGTCCTCTGGCTTGGCTGAGGATATCCACCTTTACTTGGATACCAGCACAAGTTGGCGGACGTTCCCTTTTGAGGACTGACCTCTTGGCCTTGGGGTGGAAGGTCACCTGCAGAGGATCGAGAAGTCCAATGCTACCTTGGACTCTGTCTCTTCCACCCAGAAGGACAAAAGCACGCAAGCCTCAGCCTAAGCCCTTTTGTCCTTCTGCGCCCTAAGCCTCGGCCCAACAACGTCCAGGGCCAGCAGGCTCGGCTTGGCATCCCAAACCCAAGCTGTCGGCTTCCTCCAACAGGAAGCAGGAGGGAAAAGGCTCAGGAGGTCCCTCTGCCGTCCCTCCTCCAAGCCTGCCCAGTGGCCAGGCTGAGAGTGTCGCCCCCATCCCGTCCACCTCACCCCTGGTTCCCCGAGTGAGGGACAGCTCCGACACTTCCTTTCCGCTGGTCCGTGTTTACCGCAGGACGGGTGAGTACTGGAGGAGGTGGTGGGAAAGGCTACCTCTAGAGTTCGAGCAGGCCCGCCCTTCCAGGCAACGTCCGCACCTGGGGCCTCGGGTCCTAGCCTCACTGTCGGCTCGTCGGGCCGACATCGCTCTCCTCCTCCAAAGGTGGTGATCAGGAGGTAGCGGATCCCCCTCAGACCCGGGTTTGTGTCCAGGTACTTCCTGGTTCGAAGCGGACGGAGGGCTGGCGTCCCATTCTCGACCTACACGACCTCAACAAGTTCCTAGGTCTCGAACCTTCAGGATGGTCACTCTGGCGCAGATAATACCATCTCTGGAACACGGGCGTGTGGTTCTGCTCTCTGGACCTGCAGGGCGCATTCTTTCATGTCCCTATCAGTCCGTCCCATCGGAGATTCCTTAAGCTTTCAGTGGAGGGATCCCTCTTGATTCTGAACCATGCCCTTGGCCTGTCTTCAGCTCCCAGGGTCTTCACCAAATGCATTGCAGTGGTGACAGCTTTCCCTGTGGCGCTGGGGGTCCAGGTGTACCCTTACCTGGACGATTGGCTGATAGCAGCCCCCTCCAGACAGGAGGTGGAGCGGTCCAGAGATCTGGCCCTCCAGGTTTGCTCTCAAGTCGGCCTCCTCATCAACGAGGCCAAGTCGGAACTTGAGCCGAAGCAGATGATTCTGTTTATCGGGGCAGAGCTCGACACTCTTCGAGCCAGAGCACGGCTCCCGGCGGACAGGGCCGAGGTTCTTACCTCTTTTGCCCAATCATTTCTGGTTGGGCAATCGCGCCCTGCCCGGGACTTCCTGCGCCTCCTGGGTCTCATGGCGGCCTGTACCAGCGTGGTCCGTTGGGCACGCTGGCACATGCGCCCCCTTCAGTGGGGTCTGGCCAGCCAGTGGTCACAGCGCTGTGATCCATTGGACCTGCTAGTGATGGTGACCCAGGAGATGTGGAACGCTCTCCGGTGGTGGACCGTTCCATCTCATCTGCAGGAGGGCATCCCGTTTGTCCGCCCCGAGCCGACGGTCTATCAACCGATGCCTCTCTGATGGGTTGGGGTGCCCATCTGGGGGAACACCGAGCGCACGGCCTCTGGTCCCCGCGGGAGTCCCGATGCCACATCAACCTGCTGGAGCTCGGCGGTCCGCCTAGCTCTCACCGCCTTTGCTCCGTTTCTCCGGGGTCAAGTGGTCCGAGTCCAGACGGACAATACCACGACCATGTACTACCCTAAACCGCCAGGGCGGGGCGCGTTCCATGCTTCTGTGCAAGGAAGCTCTCCGCATTTGGTCACTCGTGCGGAGCCTGGAGGCCGATCTCCTAGCCATTCATGTGGCAGGAGCCTCCAACACCCTGGCCGGTGCCCTGAGCCAGATAGGGGCTGCATCTCATGAGTGGTCTCTCCTGCTGGAGGTAGTACAAGATCTGTTCTCCCACTGGGGCACCTCAGGTGGACCTGTTTGCCTCCAGGGAGAACGCGAAGCTGAGGCTGTTTCATGCCCGGCCCCCTCAGCAGGGCTCGCTGCAAGGGGATGCCTTCTCGAGGCTGTGGACCCCGGGCCTCTTCTACGCCTTTCCCCCATTTCCCTTGATTCACAAGGTGCTTCTCAAAGCAAGGAGGGACAAGGCGCAGGTGATTCTGATAGCCCCAGACTGGCCCCCTGCAGTTCTGGTACCCAGATCTCTCAGCCTCAGCTCCAGGCTCCCGAGGCAGCTTCCAGCTCGCCCGGACCTGCTCTCAGTCAATCAGGGAAGGTGTTCCATCCGGACCTTCAATCCCTGCACCTGGGCCTGGTTCCTGGCGGCTAGAGTTCCAGGCCTTGGGTCTCTTCGACGAGGTCCTCAATGTTGTTGAGGCGTCCCGTGAGAGTCGACCAGGAAATGCTATGCCTTCAAATGGAAGAGATTTTCCATTTGGTGTCAGAGCAAGGGCTTGGACCCTTCCTCCTGTCCTTGGCAAACATCTTGGACTATTTATGGTCCCTTTCTAGTCAAGGGCTTAGGTCGCGACCTTAAGGGTACACCTGGCAGCCATCTCTGCTTACCGGGCGCGGGCCGGGGAGAAGTCGGTGGCGCAGGAGAAGGTGGTCTAGCGCTTTTTCAAAGGCCTTGATCACATTTCCCCTCTGGTGTGAGAACCTCCACCTCAGTGGGATCTACTGCTGGTACTGGCAAAGCTCATGGGCAAGCCATTCGAACCAATGCACAGGTGTGATCTCTCTCACCTGTCGTGGAAGACCGCCTTCTTGGTGGCTATCACGTCAGCCAGAAGGATGGGAGAACTCCAGGCGCTCTGCATCGAGTCTCCTTACCTGGTCTTCCACAGGGACAAGGTTGTCCTGCGCCCCCAACCAAAATTCCTTCCGAAGGTGGTGTCGGAGTTTCACCTTAACCAGGTGTTGAGACTGCCGGTGTTCTACCCCAATCACACCTCGGAGGCCGAATATAGGCTCCATACTTTGGACCCTAGAAGGGTGCTTGCTTATTATAAGGGCCTTGCGCTGAAATTCCGGGAGAGGTTCGCCAGCTGTTTGTCACCTACGCTGAAGCCGCACCTGGCAGACCTGCAGCCAAGCGGACGATAAGCAGGTGGGTCACCTCCTGCATAGATCTCTGCTATAAGTTGGCAGGCATGGAGCCTCCCAGAGGATAAGAGCTCATTCTACCCGTCATACTGCTACATCAGTGGCTGCTTCCAGGGACATCCCTATCCAGGAAATCTGCAGGGCTGCTACCTGAAGTCAGCACACACTTCATTACCCATTACCAATCGAGCCTTGAGTCACGCCGGGATGCTGGTTTTGGGGCCTCGGTTCTCCAGTCTTTATTCCTAAGTAGGGTTGTCGCCCTTGCCTCCCTCCTCCAGGAGAGCACTGCTGGAGTCTGCCAGACAGTGTGGATGAACAACATATCCATGTCCCTAGAAATACAGGTTACTCACTGTAACAGGAGTTCTAGGAATGAGATATGTTGTCTATCCACACGACCCACCTGACCTCCCAAGCTCAAGACAACCTGAGCTTCCAGCGGCCAGATCTGCTGCCATGGGGTGGAGCCGAGAGCTTACCACCGGGGTGGGTGGGAGGAGCCAGCTTGAAGACCTTCCGGCAAGATTTAAAGCGGCAAGGAACCTGCCAGACAGTGTGGATGAACAACATATACCATTCCTAGAACTCCTGTTACAGATGAGTAACCTGTATTTCCTGGGCACCATCCTGTTTGGGCCCAGGGTTGAGGGCCACTTCACCCATGTCGAGAAGTCCAGTGCCACCTTGGACTCTGACATGTGCCCAGAAGGATCCTAAGGCTCCAAGCAGCAGCAGAAGAGGAAGCGCTTTTGGTCCACCTCTCCTCCTGCGGCCAAACCTGCCCAACTCCTGGCTTGCCAGCAGGCTCAGGCCTGGCTACCTTGGTCTTCACCGTTGTGGAGGCATCTCAGAAGGAGTCGTCCCAACCCATCCGTCTCATTGAAGGTTCCTCCGCTTCCAAGCAGAAGGCACCCTCTACGAGTTCCAGGCCATGTCATTCGGCCTTGCCTCTCTGCCCCCAGGGTCTTCACCAAGTGCATTGCAGTGATGGCAGCTTACCTGAGGTGCTGGGGATCCAGGTTTACCCCTACCTGGATGACCTACCAGGTCAGAATGTCATACGGTTAATAGCGTATGACAAAACCCCAAGACTACAACAGTGCAGCATAGGACAGTGAGAAGGCTACATGGCGGCATGCACCAGCATGGTCCGATGGGCCCGTTGGAGAAGTGCTCCCTGCAGTGGGAGCCAGCCAGCAGGGGTCACTTCAACCAGCTGGTCATTGTGGCCCAGCGGATGTGGGACACCATCCAGTGGTGGTTAGTCCCATCGCATCTGCAGGAAGGGATCCCATTTGTCTGTCCAGAGCTGACTATCATCCTGATGACTGATTTCTCTCTCATGGGCTGGGGTGCCCACCTGGGGGAACACAAAGTCCACTAGGAGTCCCAGTGCCACATCAACCTGCTGGAGCTCCGGGCAGTTCGGCTAGCGCTGACTGCATTCGCTTCATACATCTGGGGTCAGGAGGTTCAGGTCCAGACAGACAACACCACGACCATGTACTACCTCAACAAACAGGGTGGGATGCACTCCTTGCCCCTATGCAGAGAAGCTCTCCACGTTTGGACCCTTGTGAGCAGTCTTGAGGTGGATTGCCTAGCCATCCATGTGGGCGGGGCATCTAGTCAGCTGGCGGATGCTCTCAGCCAGGTGGGCGATGTGTCTCACGAGTGGTGTCTCGATCCAGAGGTAGTGGGCAGCCTGATCTCCCAGTGGGGCACCCCACAGGTGGATCTGTTCGTCTCCAGGGAGAATGCAAAGCTGAGGCTGTATTTTGCCTACCCCCCCAGCAGGGAATGCTGCAGGGGGATGCCTTCTGAAGGCCCTGAACCCCAGGCCTCTTTAGTGCCTTCCCTCGGATTCCCTTGATCCATTAGGTGCTCCTAAAGGCCAGGAGGGACGAGGCACAGGTGATCCTGGTGGCTCCGGACTGGCCACGCCAGTTCTGGTACCTTCGAACTCCTCAGCAGCAGGCTCCTGAGGTGTCTTCCCCTATGTCCAGACTTGCTTTCCATCAATCAGGGGAAGGTGCTCCACCCAGACATTTAATCCCTGCACCTGATGGCTTGGTTCCTGAGCGGCTAGAGTTCCAGCCTTTGGGACTCTCCGAAGCTGTTGGTTAGCATTCTTGATTATCTCTGGTCCCTCTCTGTCGAGCCTTCAGTCGATGGCCCTTAAGGTGCACCTGGCAGCCATCTCTGCTTACTGGGCGCGGGCCGGTCAGGAGTTGGCGCAGGAGAATGTGGTCTGGTGCTTTTTTAAGGGCCTTGGCCACATTTCCCCTCCAGTGCATGAACCATCACCACCGTGGAATGTGTTGCTGGTTTTGCAAAGCTGATGGGCAAACCATTTGAACCAGTGCACAGGTGTGAAATGTCTCATCTGCTGTGGAAGACCTCCTTCCTGGTGGTGATCACATCAGCCAGAAGGATCAGTGCACTCCAGGTGGGTGCTTTTGCTGGAGTCTCTTTACTTGGTCTTCCACAGGGACAAGGTTGGCCTGTGCCCCAACCTGAAGTTCCTCCCAAAGTCTGTGTTGGATTTTCACTTTAACCAGGTGATTAATCTTCCGGTGTATTTCAGTCACACCTCAGAGGCCGAGCACAGGCTCCACACTCTGGACCGGAAGTGCGCGTGCTCATTTACTATAAGGAGCGCATGGCTGGAGTTCGGGAGAGGTTCACCAGCTGTTTGTCACCTGTGCTGAAGCAGCACCTGGCAGACCTGCAGCTAAGCAGACGATTGACAGGTGGATCATATCCTGCAGTGATCTCTGCTATAGGCTGGCAGGTAGGGAGCCTTCCAGAGGGCTAAGGGCTCATTCCTGCCATACCACTGCATTGGTGGCTGCTTCTAAGATCGTCCCTATTCAGGAAATCTGCAGGGCTGCTACCTGGAGGTCAGCACACACCTTCATTTCCCATTACCACATTGACTTCGAGTCACGCTGAGATGCTGGTTTTGGGGCCTCAGTTCTCCAATCTCTGTTCCCTAAGTAGGGGGTGTGTGCCTTGCCTCCCTCCTTCCGGAGAACTGCTAGGAGTCTGCCAGAAGTGTGGATAGAACATATCCACTTCCCAAAAAAAACAGGTTACTCACTTGTAACAGTAGATCTTACTTCAAGAGGGCTCTTGCAGTAGGTAATTACATATAGGACTGACATCATCAGGCGGCAGGACCCCACGGGAAAATTTCTAGCTAGCAGTCCCTGGCGAGGGACTGCCCCCACGTCAGGTGACCGCCTTCTAGTTCTTTCCCTTCGTTAGCTCGTGCAGCTCTCATGGTAAAGTTCGGTGCTAGCAAAGCCCTGTTCTTTTTGTCTGTTTTTACCGAAAATTTTCAGTATTTTAATATCGTATCGTCAGGTTAACGTCGGTGTATGTTGTCCCCTTCCAAAAATAAGTGCGACTCATGCGGTGCCCGACTGCTAGACAAGGACAGCCACTCTCTCTGCCTTTTTTGTCTAGGCCCGACCACGCGGTCGACAAATGCCCGCATTGCCTGCACTTCAACCCGGCTACCCGCAGACGACGCCAACAGTCCCTGGAAGCCTATATGCTCAAAAAGATGTCTTCAGTGGAGAAGGAATTGAAGAAGCTCAGGCAGGCGTCGACCTCTCCTGAAGGACACCACAAGAAGGGGACAAAGAAGGCACAGGGAGAAAGGCCTCCTCGTCCGCGACTCCAGCGGTGCCAGTTCAGAATAACATCCCTCCGGGGATCGTCCGGCAACCTCCAAGATTTTGGAGGCGTCAGGCCTGCCCGTCAGGCTCGCGCTTCGGGTCCTGCGGTGCCTCCGGGCTAAAGAGGCCTCTGCCCCAGTACTGCCGCAGGCTTGCGGCCTACTGGCTGAGGCACCTCCCATAAGTGAGACGTCGGCCCCTCCGGCGTCCGCCTGGCGCTAAGATAAACGCCCGACCCGCCGAAGTGGCGCTGATCTCGTCCCCCTTGGACCGGGCGCTTCCGCCCTCGCCCGCCTCCGGCGAGGGACCCCATAAGCCGGATGCCGGCTCCTCTGGCACCTGCCGGGATCCAGCCCCTAAGTCGCACGTCGGCTCCTCTGACGTGCGCCGGGCATTGGAACCTACGACAGACCCCCCATCGTCTGTCGTCCCAGGTTCCCCGCAGCCTTCGCTGCCATCCGGGGAGCTCGACTCACCCCAGCCTGACCCCGCAGACTTTTCTCCTCCGTCCCCGGGTGATGTTGGGGATATTCCTCCACCATCAGACCCTCCTCCTACAGAACCAGATCTGACGCCGGCCCCACTGACGCCGGCGGGAGATTTCCCCCCTCCGTCGGGCCGGCCCCCACGGGCCTCTCCAATGTTGACCCACCCGTGGGGCCCCTACTGTGCTGTCTGCTCCGGCAGCTCATCTGGTACCGGGTATCCGCTGTCCTATCCAACGCTGTCTTACCCGGGTCCGCAGTATCCAGTGCCGCTGTACCAGACGCCGGCTCCACCGACGCTGCAGTACCCGACACCGGTTTTCCCGCAGCCGGGTTACGGATACTTGCCTTATGGATTTAATCCGTATAGTTATCCCTCTCCTCCTCCTCCACCTCCCCCCAGGCCGCCGGTGGATCTTCAGGAGACACTGGCTTCCTGGTGGGCTGAGGCCAAGGCTCAGCTCACCAAGGAAGTCGAGAGCCGCCTTACGGTGATGGTGCCACCCCCGGCCTCCGTACGCCTGAGACGGCACACTCCCTCTCCACCTCTGGTTTCCAGAGCTCTTCCCTCTGGATCCAGAGAGGGGCAGGACACGCGTCCAGGGATTCCCCCTAAGGAACCCGTTCCTCCCCCTAGACGGGTCAGGGAGTCTTACTCTGCCTCTAATTCTTCTTCTTCCTTGCTCTCGGATTCATTGGATTCCTCCGACGGATGCTCCGAGAGAGTCGACGAGCCTCGCTCTCCATCCAAGCCCCGGCCGAGGACTCCTCCGGAGGATCCTTCCTTCACGGAGTTGCTCAGGAAGATCCAGGAAGTACATCAGTGGCGTTCTCTGGAACCAGATCCTCAGCGGGTCAAACTTGCCGAACATCTGGACCTGCCCCTTACGGCCCCTACTTTAGTGCCACCCTGGAGCGAGCCGCACGCCCACCTTGTTTCCACTATTTGGAAACAACCGTCGGCTTTAGCCCCGCTTCCTAGGAAGTCCAACAGGCTATACCAGGCTCCGGAGGGTGTAGATTTTTTTGATTCTCACCCCCGTGCAGACTCGGTCGTGATTTAGCGCCGCTCACGGCCGGTCAGCACACCCCAAACATTTAAGCGTGTTTCCCCCGGATAAGGAATCTCGCCTTCTGGACCAGTACGGAAGAAAAATATACGCTTCTTCCACACTGGGAATTCTGGCCCTGAATTATGTAGCTCATATGGGATTACCAGAAGGCTATCCTTACCCAGGTGGAATCTGATTGACTCATTACCTGACTCCCAAGTCAAGTGGGAGTTAGCTGACCTAGTCCGTTCTGCTCGTTCGGCCAGTCGTCACATCCTGAGGACGACCTACGATGCAGTGGACACTGCTGGGCGGAGCTCCGCGTTCGCCGTAAGTCTTCGGCATCACGCCTGGCTCCGCGTGTCAGGTTTGGTCCCGGAGGTGCAGTTCGCAATCCAGGAGGCACCTTTCAGGGGTTTGGTGCTTTTCGGCGGTGATGTCAAGGACGTCATCACCGATTTGCAGGAGAAGGGGACGGCTCTGAAATCTGCAGATTCCATGTACCGTCCCCATCCCCCGCAGCACCGTCCTTTTCGCAGAGACGCAGCCGGCTCCCAAGCGAACCCCATGAAGGCGGGCTACCAAATGCCGGGCCTCACAGCTGCCAGGCCCCCGCCGCACAAAAAGCAGCAGGTGCCCCAGCTGCGGCGCCTGCCCACACCACGTGACTCCTCCCCTCTCCCACCGCCTCCGGACTCCCCGGAGGAACCGGTAGGAGGGAGATTCTCCCTCCACCTTCCGGGTTGGGAGAGGATAACAACGGATTCATGGGTGCTTCAGATTATTGCGGAGGGGCACTCCATAGAGTTTCTACAGAAACCTCCTTGCCACCCACCTCTGAAGTCCTCTTACGCAAGGGACCATCTTCCTTTGGTCAGGGAAGAAATATCTGCCCTTCTTGAGAAGCAGGCCATAGAACCCATTCCTCCTCACCTTCAGGGGACGGGTTACTATTCCCGTTTCTTCCTGGTCCCAAAGAAGACGGGAGATCTCAGACCCATTCTCGATCTCAGCTCCCTGAACTTCTACGTGGAATACAAAAAGTTCAGGATGCTTTCCCTTCAAACCCTTCTGCCCCTTCTTTGGCTGGGTCAATGGCTTTGTGCGCTGGATATGCAGGACACATATCTGCACATCTCCATTCGTCCCTCGCATCTCAAGTACCTTTGGTTTGCTTTCCAGGGAGACTGTTACCAATTCCGGGCACTTCCGTTTGGTCTTTCCTCGGCTCCCCGAGTTTTACCAAATGCCTGGCGGTGGTAGCGGCCCACCTGCGTACTATGGGAGTTCAGGTGTTTCTCTACCTGGACGGCTGGCTCCTGGTAGCCTCGTCCAGGGAGGAACTCCTGCATTTTCTCTCCCTCACCCAGCAGGTTTTCACTTGCCTGGGTATTACCATCAGCCATTCCAAGTCTCATCTGGACCCCTCCCAGAGACTTCAGTTCATCGGGGCTATCCTAGATACGACGGTGAGCAAGGCCTTCCTTCCTCTGGACAGAGCGGCCTCCCTCCAGTCACAGATTTCCCTGCTATCAAAACGCAGGAAGGTTCCGGCGAGGCGGTTCTCCGTCTCTTGGGGCTCATGGCGGCCGCCATCCTGACGGTTCCCCGCATGCGGCTCCACATGAGGATTTCTCAGTGGACTGTCCGCTCCCAATGGGATCAACTCGTAGACGACCTAGATCATCGGGTTCTGATCTCCTTGCTGATGGCAAGAGACTTGCAATGGTGAATGGTTCGAGAGAACCTGTTTCGGGGGGTCCCCTTTTGTCATCCTCCCGCCTTCCAGACTCTGACCACGGATGCTTCAGGCGAAGGTTGGGGAGCCCATCTGGGTCCTCACCGAACCCAGGGTTTATGGTCCAGATTGGAGCTAGCTCTCCACATCAATGTGCTCGAGCTATGAGCAGTACTATATGCTCTCCAAGCCCTTCACCAATACATCCTTCCTGGTCACCTAGCTGTCCAGACGGACAGCATGTGCGTGGTGTGGTACATCAACAAGCAGGGAAGGACTCGATCCTACCCCCTCTGCAGGGAAGCGATGAGGGTTTGGGACTGGGCGACGCTTCACAACCTTCACCTCTTGGCGATCCATGTTCCAGGAGTCGACAATACCCTAGCAGACAAGCTAAGCCGTTCCTCTGCTCTTCCACATGAGTGGTAGTTGGACCAAAAAGTTCTAGACGGCATCTTCCAGCTTTGGGGGACTCCACAGGTAGACCTGTTCGCCTCTTCCCAAAACGCAAAGCTTCCCACCTTTTGCTCGCTCGAGAGTGAGATGCTTTCTGGAGCGACGCTCTGTCTCTAAACTGGAAGGGCAGATCCGTCTATGCTTTTCCCCCAATTCCTCTGGTCCCTCATGTACTGCAGAAACTATCAACGGAAGGAGCAAGAATGATTCTGATCGCTCCTTTCTGGCCCAGGCAAATCCGGTTCTCTCTTCAATAATACTCAGAGGTTCCTCCTCTTCCTCTTCCTTTATCTCGAGGATTGCTGACCCAGAATCAGGGGACCCTGGTCCATCCGGGACTCAAGTCCCTACAACTTCATGCATGGCTCCTGCAGACCTAGCCCAATCTCGCTTTGGTGTCTCTCCAAAGGTGGCCGAGATTCTGGTGGAGGCTAGAAAACCCTCCATTAGGTCCACTTACGCCATGAAATGGAAGAGACTTTCTATTTGGGCTGCCTCCAGGATTGTGGAGCCTTTCTCCTGTCCTGTGGCCGTTCTGCTTGAATATTTACGTCACCTCTTCGACCTGGGTCTCTGTCATTCCTCCTTGAAAGTTCACATGGCTGCTATTTCAGCCTACCATGTCCCTTTCGCTGATAAAGCCTTTGCCCAGTTAGAGGTATCCAAGACTTTTCTCAGAGGGGTCCTTCATCTCAGGCCCCCTGTCAGGACTCCTGCTCCCCCTTGGGATTTGAACTTTGTTCTCGAGAAACTTACCATTCCTCCCTTCGAGCCTGCGGCTTCCGCAGATCTGAAGTTTCTGTCATGGAAGACGCTCTTCTTGGTGGCCATTACTTCTGCTCGAAGAATTTCCGAGCTCCAGGCCCTTATGTGTAAAATCCCCTATCTGATTTTTCACAAGAAATGAGTAGCTCTTCACACGAACCCTAAGTTTCTACCTAAAGTGGTAGCGGAGTCTACCTTACATCAGTCTATAGAGTTACCTGCCTTTTTCACGCAGTACTCCAACCAGGGAGAATATTTGCTCCATACCATGGATGTTCACAGGATTCTGAGATACTACACCGATAGGGCAAAGGATCTCAGAAAGACTGATCAGTTGTTCGTCTCTCTTGCTCACAAAAGGGGAAGGCAATGCTGTTTCCAGGCAATGCCTGTCGAAGTGGTTGGCTCATTGCATCACTTTCTGTTATGACAAGTACAACAAGACCCTTCCGGATCAAGTCAGAGGTCACTCCACTCGTGGAGTAGCAGCCTCTACGGCTTGTTTCAAGAATGTGTCTGCGGCAGACATCTGTGCTGCCGCCACCTGGACTTCCGTCCATACCTTTACGAAACATTACAGTTTGGACATTGCCTCTCGCCGTTGAGCAGGCTTCGGGTTAGCGGTCTTACAAGTCCTCCTGTCTTGAGGTTTGCAAGGCTTTTGCTACTTCTTGGGGTAGTTCCTCCTCCCGATGCCTTTCTTTTGTTCCAGATTGCTTGGGATTCTGTCCTATATGTAATTACCTACTGCAAGAGCCCTCTCGAAGTAAGATAGTACAGTTACATAAGAACTTACCATAACAGTAGATCTTCGAGCGAGGCTCTTGCAGTAGATAACTCTCCTCCCTCCACCCCTAGGCTTTTTCAGCTCCTTTTCCATTGAGGGAAATATCTGCTTCTCTCTCGTCCGGGCCTTCCGGGCCTGTGGCAGGAAAGAACTGGAAGGCGGGCGTCCGGGACCGGCCCTTTATACCGACGTCATCTGACGCCGGTCACCTGACGTGGGGGCGGTCCTTCGCCAGGGACTGCTAGCTAGAAATTTTTCCGTGGGGTCCTGCCACCTGCCAACATCAGTCCTATATGTAATTACCTACTGCAAGAGCCTCTCTCAAAGATCTGCTGTTCTGGTAAGTTCTTACATAACTGCACTTTCTAGGAGTGGTATATGATGTTCATCCACACAGACCCATCTGACCTCTCCTGGTTTTGGCGCACACACACTGCTTCCAGCAAGCAGGATCAGGCATCCAGGGGCGGAGCTGAGGGACTTACCACCTGGGTGGGTGGGAGGAGCCAGCTTGAAGACTTTCTGGCAAGCTTTAAAGGGAAAGAACACTTCTAGAAGTGTGGATGAACATCATATACCACTCCTAGAACAGGGTTTTAAATAATTGATTAGCAGTTTTTTTCTTGGGACTATACTAACTGTACAGAAAGTATTTATGTAGATTTTCTAGAAGTGCTGTGTTTGTTAAACACAGTGAGGCAAGAGCTATGCATTTTCACAAAGATTTAGCACTTTTATGAACGAAACGCTAATCAGTTTTTAGAGTTAAATAAATCCCTGTAGAATTACTGTTAGGTGAGTAACCTGTTTTCACTGCCCCTCCTCCTGAAGAAGGAAAGGAGCCGTCAGTGGACAGACCAAAAATGCCCTCTGTGGAGGACTTGGTGTGTGATCTCTCACCTGTCATGGAAGACCACCTTTCTGGTGGTTGTCATGTCAGCCAGAAGGATCAGTGAGCTCCAGGCGCAATCTGTGGCATCTTCTTACCTGGCCTTCCACAGGGACAAGGTTGTCCTTTGCCCCCACCTGAAGTTCCTCCCAAAGGTTGTCAGATTTTCACCTTAACCAGGTGATTACTCTCCCGGTGTACTTCACCAACCTCACCTCAGAGGCCGAGCACAAGCTCCATATCTTGGACCTTTGGCGAGCCTGTTATAAGCAGTGTATGGCTGGAGTTTGGGGAGAAGTTCGCCAGCTATTTGTCACCTACCCTGAAGCCACACTAGGCAGACTGGCAGCCAAGCGGACAGTTGGCAGGTGGCTTGTATCCTGCATCGATCTCTGCTACAGGTTGGTGGGTAGGGAGCCTCCCGTAGGACTAGGGGCTCATTCCACCTGCCATATTGCTGCCTCGGTGGCTGCTTCCAGGGATGCCCCTATCCAGGAAATCTGCAGGGCTGCTACCTGGAAGTCGGCAGACGCATTCATTTTCCACTACCAAGTCGACCTTGAGTCACACCGGGATGCTGGTTTTGCGGCCTCAGTTCTCTTTTCCCTAAGTAGGGGGTGTGCTTCCTCCTCCCAGAGAACTGCTAGGAGTCTGCCTGAAGTGTGGATAGAACACCATGTCCACATCACTAGAAAAAAGGTCACTCACCTGTAAACAGTAGTTCTAGGAGTGGTATTTGTTGTTCATCCATACTGACCCACCCAACCTCCCCTGGCAAGTGGCACACCCGCCTTGCTTCCAGTGGGTAAGATCTGAAATCGCGGGGCGGTGCCAAGGGAGTTACCACCCGGGTGGGTGGGAGGAGCCAGTTTGAAGATGTTCCGGCAAGCCTTAAAGGGGAAAGAAACACTGCCTGAAGTTTGGATGAACACCATATACCACTCCTAGAACTACTGTTACAGGTGGTTAACCTGTTTTTCATGCCTACACACTACACTGGCAAACAGAAAAGAAAGGTTATGGGGAGTTTCCCTTCATGGTGTACCTGGCAGCCATCTCTGCCTACTGGGTATTGGCTGGAATGCTGAAAATGGCCCAGTAGAAGGTGGTCAGGCAGTTTTTAAATGCCTGGTGTTGGCAGTGTTCATAAGCAAGCCATTTTAGCCAATGCGCAGGTGTGAAATTTCACACCTGCCGTGGAAGGCTGCCTTCTTGATGACAGTCATGTCAGCCAGAAGCACAGGTGGACTTCAGATGCTGTTGGTGGAGTCTCCTTACCTGGTCTTCCCCAAGGTTGTTCTTTTGCCTCCACCCGAAGTTCCTCCTGAAGGTCATATCAGAGTTTCAGCTTAATCAGGTGCCCAACCTTCTGGTATACTTTACCAGCCCAACCTTTGAGGCCGATCGCAGGCTCCATATCCTGTACCTGCACTGGGTGCTATCATATTAAAAAGAGCACACGGCTGGAATTCAGGATGAGGCTTGCCAGTTGTTTGTAATGTATGCTGAAATCGTACCTGGCAGACTGGCAAGAGTGAACAGTTGCCAGGTGGATTTGACTTCTGCTGTAGATTGGTTGGTAGATAGTTGCCCAAGGATCTTGGGGCTCATTCCACAAGACATTCTGCTGCCTTGGTGGCTGCTTTCAGGGACACCCCTATTACAGAGATATGCAGGGCTGCAACCTGGAGAAAAGTACACGCCTTCATCTCCTATTACAGCATCAACATTATGCGTCATGGATGCTGCATTTTGGTTCTTTGCTCATCCAGTTTCTATTCGCTAAATAGAGGGGATGTGCCTTGCTTCCACCTTTTAGAGGACCACTTGGAGTCTGCCATTGTGGATAGTGACCTGTATCCATGTTAGAAATATGGGATCTTACTTCGAGACACAGCTCTTGAAGCAGGTTATACCATTAGGACTGAAGCCGGCAGGTGTCAGGACCCCACGGAAAAATTCTAGCTAGCTATCTTCAGCGGGGACCGTCTGACGTCGGTCCACCTCGGCGTCAGGCGTGGTACATAAGGGCGGTCCATGAATTCACAGTTCTTTCCCATAGATCGACATGTATCTCGACCTTCGCTCGGTTTCCAGCGCTACGACGGCATGGTAAAGTGTGTTCCTACGGGAAATTCGGTCTCAGAGTTCAGTTTTTTCTCTGATGTCCTCCCCGACCTCCGGTCACTCCTCGAAGTGCGTCTGTGGGAAGCAGATCCCATTCAAGGATCCGCACTCTGCCTGTGTCCGGTGCCTAGGCCCAGACCACGACACCCGGTCCTGCTCCTTTTGCCAAGGTTTTAACAGCAGAACCCGGATCTGTCGCCAGAAGGCCCTACAGGCATTCCTGTTAGAGGAGCAACTCAAGACCATGGCTTCCAAGGGGGATTCTTCGCAGAAGGCCTGCAAGCATGCTGAGAAGCACAGAGAGAAGGCCCCTTCCAGGTCCCTGTCTGGGGCCTCTGACTCGTGCAGCTCTGGCTCCTGGTCCGACTGCCCTCCTTCCCGGGCCAGCTCTCAGCCTCCCCCCTCGCTTCGGTGAGAAAATCTTCTTCCTCTTCTCAGGCCAAGACTCCCAGGCCTTCCTCGTCCTCCAAGGCCCTGGCTAAGTCGGGAGATCGCCACCATTACCATAAGTCTGGTTCCTGCCATTCTGAACCAGACGTGGTCTGCTTCCTTGCCTCCTCCTCTTCACCAGAAAACCAAGGAGCTCACCTCACTTAAGAGGCTGCAGGACCCGACGCCGGTTCGTCCGACGTCAGCCTCTCGCCACAGGTCCCCAGAGCCGTCGTCTGCCAGAAGACCGTCGCCGGCCAGGCCTACTCATCACCGGACGCTGGTAGGGGGACCGGCGCCCGCTCCAATTGAGAAGAGGACCCCGACGTCTCCGACCGACGTCGGTCGGGAGACCATCACTGAGGAGGAGTTCACTCAGCCCGAGGACCAGACGGGCGACCCTGGTCCTATTGAGACTCCCAGGGAACCCTCGCCGCAACCTGAGCCCCCTGTGGAGCCGACGCCGTGACCCGACGACCGTCCACCGGCGCCCAGGCCATCGTCGGGCCTTTCCTTTTCAGAGGTGAAGGAGCTTTTCACTTACTGGTGGGATACCATCAAAAAGGACATGGTCCCCACTCCACCTCCGCTTCCTCCTCCTACACCGGTTGCTCCTCCGGTTCCTGCGCCCCCGTCTCCATCTGGGTCTGCAGGCCGGTTACCTCCTCCCCGGGAGCCCAGGACCCCTCCAAGGGGGGGACTAGATAAAAGGAGACCTCCATCCAGATCCTCTTCTATGTCACCCAGTCCCAAGAGACCCAGAAGACGCCACCGTTCGTCTTCGACAGAGGACATGGGATCAGAGTTTTCTACATCCAGATCCCCATCTCCCCTCTCCATCCCTTCTCCGGACCCACGTGAGCTGCCAGAGTCTCCTCCGGATGACCCTTCATTCTCGGATATCATGAGACACATCCAGGAGAACATGGGATGGGATGCGGAAGAGTTAGACCCGAAGGCTGCGCCTTGCGAAGTATCTTCAGCAGAAGGACCCCAAGCCTGTGGTGGTGCCACCCTTGGTAGACACTTTCGTGGACGTCATCAAGGCAGCGTGGAAGCATCCACATTCGCTCCCGGCGATGCCGAAGAAAGCTGACCGCTTGTACAAGGCTCCAAGAGAAGACCAGTACTTGACCCAGCATCCTCAGGCCGACTCTCTGGTCATAACAGCCTCTCATGACCGGGTCCCAGAGACCGCAACATCTGAGCACCCTGCCACGGACCCAGAGTCAAGCAGCTGGACTCCATGGGTAGCGCGCGTATGCTTCCGCTACCTCGCCATCAGATCCCTGAATTATCTGACCACATGTGCAGTTCAAAATGCCCTGTGGGAGCAGGGTCTGGATGCGGCTGAGAAATTGCGGAAGGTGAGCAGAAGGAGGAGATGTTGCAGCTCCTCATGCGGAGTTGGCGTGGGAACCCAGGTGCTACGAGCCGCGTACGACTCCGCGGACTCCTCAGCCCGAGCAGCAGCTTCAGGCGTATGCTTCCGGAGGCACTCCTGGCTCCGTGTCTCCGGTTTTACCCCAGATGTCCAGAAAAACATCATGGACACCCCATTCGAGGGAGAAGTTTTGTTTGGTAAACCCTCAGAGAAGATGATTACCAAACTCCAAGAGGCCGGGAAGGCGGTGTGGTCGGTTCAGGCCATGTAGTGACCCAAGCTTAGTTCCTTTCGTAGGAACCAAAGCCGATTTCATGGACTGACGCAGAGACAACAGTCCCGCCCCGTTCCACAACAGAGGGGCTCCGGTTTTCGCAGAGCCCAGGGAAAACAACCCGCAGGTCGGAGCCAGCGCACTCCTAAGCCAGTCCAGCCAGCTGGACCCTCAGCCGCCACAGCCTGACTCCTTTCCGGCCCCCGCCCCTCAGGATCAACGGGACGTCATGGTTGGGGGTCGCATTGCGAATTTCCTGCTGGGATGGCAGGCTATAACCACAGACAGGTGGGTTCTACAGTTGGTCGGAAGAGGCCACTTTATAGAATTCGCTGAAAAGCCACCCTCGAGGCCTCCGTTGCTCTCCCGGTACCCGGGTCAGCACAAGTCATTGATCAGACAAGTAGTGTTCGCGCTCCTACAAAAGGGAGCGAAAGAGTACGTCCCAGAGAACCAGAGAGGACACGGATACTATTCCCACTTCTTCCTTGTTCCAAAGAAGACAGGGGACCTCCGTCCGATTCTGGACCTCAGCGACCTCAATTTGTCGGTCGCCTACAAAAGATTCCGCATGGTAACTCTTCCGGGTCTTATTCCCATGCCGAAGCAGGATGCCTTTTTAGCATCTCTAGATATGCAGGGCCTTACCTGCACATCCCTATAGCTCAAGCGCACAAGAGGTTCCTGCTCTTCGAGTTTCTCGGCCATCATCTTCAGTTCTGAGCCCTTCCATTCGGGCTGTCATCGGCACCCAGGGTATTTACCAAATGCATGGCAGTCGTGGCAGCGTCTCTAAGGAGACAGGGCCATTATGTGTTCCCGTACCTGGACAATTGGCTTCTCATGGCCGCCTCCAGAGAGGTGTTGTTATGGGCGATCCAGAGCACCCAGAACCTGTTTCAATCTCTGGGTATCCTAATCAACCACGAGAAGTCCCTCCTGGTACCGTCGCAGAAACTGCAGTTCATAGGCGCAGTACTGGACACCGTTCAGAGAAGAGCATTTCTTCCAGACGACGGAGTGGAGCGCATCAGATCCCTCATCAGGGAGCTTTCGTCGAACAAGACTGCCCCAGCCAGGTCGGTCCTTCGCTTGCTCGGACACATGGCTGCGGCCATTCCTACTGTCCCTTTCGCAAGGCTCCACATGCGGGTAACTCAGTGGATGCTCAAGGTGCAGTGGGACCAAAGGCAAGACCACATGCAGCATCCGGTCAGAATCACGAATACCGTGATTCGAGACTGGCAGTGGTGGCTAGACCCAGGGGCACTCTCTGTGGGCGTCCCGTTCATAGCGCCGTCCCTGGAGGTAATCCTCACCACAGACGCCTCAGGTCTAGGGTGGGGAGCACACCTGGACGGGGTGAAGTCCCAGGGTACGTGGACCCCTCTGGAGGCCCACCTCCATATCAACGTCCTAGAGATGAGGGCGGTCCTTTATGCCCTGCAGGCCTTTCAGTCAGAAATCCCGCCGAGTACTCTCCTGCTTCAGACAGACAACACAGCGGTGATGTATTACTTCAACAAACAAGGAGGCGCACTCTTACCCCCTTTGCAGGGAGGCCATGAGGGTGCAGGATTGGGTAATCCGACACGGCGTGAACCTGATCACAGTACATGTTCCCGGGGTGGACAACACAATTGCAGACGGCCTGAGTCGCTCCCAGGCCAGAGTCCACGAGTGGAAACTTCTTCAGGAGGTAGCAGAGGATCTGTTTCTTTGATGGGGAACTCCAGAATTGGACTTGTTCGCCTCCCCATCCAACGCAAAACTGCCCAGATTTTGCTCGCTAGATCCAGGGCCTGGTGTTTTCTGGCGAGACGCGTTGTCCCTCTCCTGGGTGGACAGATTCCTCTACGCTTTCTCTCCCTTCCCGTTAATCCAGAGAGTTCTTCTCAAACTGCGCAGGCAGCATGCAACAATGATCCTGGTGTCCCCTTTCTGGCCCAGGCAGATCTGGTTCCCTTTGCTAATTCAGCTATCCCGGGAACCTCTGCTCCCGTTGCCATTCATCTCCCATCTCTTGTCTCAGGAGAAGGGTTCACTGGTCCACTCGGACTTACGCTCACTGAACCTGCACGCTTGGCTCCTAGAGACATAGCCATCTTGCGTTACGGGGTCTCGCAAGAGGTTGCAGAAGTCCTTTCTGCAGCCAGAAAGCCGGCAACGCATGCGACGTATGCCATGAAATGGTGCCGTTTTTGTCTATGGTTGCAGGCATGCGGCCTTTCCCCTTTAGGTTGTCCGGTGAAAGCGGTAATGAGTACCTGCTCTCCCTTTTCCGTTCGGGTCTCGCCTACTCCTCGATTAAGGTGCACCTCTGTGCCATTTCAGCTTATCACCTCCCGGTTGGACAGCGCACAGTGGCACAATTAGATGCCTGTCGAGAATTCTTAAGAGGGGTGTTGCACCTTAGGCTGCCCGTTAAGGACCCAGTGCCTCCTTGGGACTTGCTCTTTGTCCTGGAGCAACTCACGCCCCACTTTGAACCTGCCGCGAGATTATGAAGCCATGCTTTCTGTCGTGGAAAACTATTTTTGGCTGCTGTTACGCCAGCTGCAGAAGAGTTTGAGCTCAGGCTCTCATGTGCAAAGAGCCTTATTTAATTTCCACCGACAGAGTATCCCTGAGGACTGAATCCTAAATTCTTGCCTAAGGTGGTCTACACTCACTTTCAATCAGGATATTGACCTGCGGTCTACTTCCTAATTACTCTAACATTGGAGGCGCTGCTTCACACCCTGGATGTTCACCGCAGCTTAAGGTACTACCTGAGCAGAACTAAGCAGCTCGTGCCTGAGCAGCTTTTCGCCTCCTTTACCGAAGGAGGAGGGGCCAACCAGTATCCAAACAGTCCCTGTCTCGCTGGCTTGTCCAGTGCATCTCTTACTGTTATGATATCAAGCAAGCCTCTCCCAGGAGCAGTCCGGGGCCCATTCCACTAGGTGTGGCCAATCCTTTGCAGCACTTCAAACGCTCTCCACCTCTGCCATTTGTACTGCAGCCACTTGGAGCTCTGTTCGTATCTCCTTTATCAGGCATTATAGCTTGGACATCGCTTCACAGCTAAGAGCAGGCTTCGCCTGGCAGTGCTACAGGGTTCTGTCCTGGGGATTCAGGACCTGGAACGTTTCGTTCTTATTTCCCTCCTCCCAGAGTGTTTGCAAGCACTATTGCTTGGGAATCAGTCCTAATGGTGTAACCTGCTGCAAGAGCTGTGTCTCGAAGTAAGATAGTACAGTTACGTAAGAACTTACCGTAACAGTAGATCTTCGAGAACAGCTCTTGCAGCAGGTACCTTCCCGCCCACCTTCCCCCTTGGAGGAGGCATGGCTTAAGCCTTTTTTAACAGGGATTTATACCCTTTTGTCTTCTGACGGTGGATCCTCGGTCTCCCATTTCGATGTCAGCCTGCGGCCGGAAGTCTCCGGCGGGAGAACTGGGGAATCTGGCGGGACCGCCCACTTATGTACTACGCCTGACGTCGGAGGCGGGACCGACGTCGGGGGCTGTCCCCGCTGAAGATGGCTAGCTAGAATTTTTCCATGGGGTCCTGACGCCTGCCGGCTTCAGTCCTAATGGTGTAACCTGCTGCAAGAGCTGTTCTCGAAGATCTACTGTTACGGTAAGTTCTTGCGTTACTGTACTTACTGTAATAGAAGTTCTACTAGTAGTATACCATTCTTGTGCACACCACCCATCCAGCCTCCCCTTGCAAGTGTCTCTCAGATCCCTGTTTCCAGCACGTAGATCTGTTGTCACGGGCCAGAGCTGAAAGGCATACCACCCGAGTGGTGGGGGGGAGCCTTTGCTTGAAGACTTCCGATGACTCGTCTGTCTCCGGAAAGGCTGCCAGAATGTGCATGTGAATTGTATATCACTAGTAGAACTATGGTTAAAGGCAGATAACCCATATTTTCTGCACCTTGCTTCATCAGAAATTACCCTTACTGTTGACTTGTCCCTTATTACATTGGCAACAGCTTTGAGCCATGGCCAGCTTCCACCACGAAGAAATATTAAAAATTCTGCTGGTATGCCTAATGATTGTTTGAGAGATCCATTCTAGAATTGTATGTGATTAAATTGACACCACATATTGGGAACTTGAATTTGTTAGACTAGGATGTATCTTGCAGATCATTTTGCTAGACAAGAAAATGTTTTCTGTTTTCCGTAGTAGTGGGTTAGGGAGGGTTCATATGCATGTTTTAGTCATATTGCCCTATAATCTCATTTTGTTGTTAATTTTTTATGGATTTATTTTGGGTATTCAGAACACTTGCTTAATGCTGTTTGAGCTAAAAAAAATTGAAGATTTCTGATAATGTTTTGTGTGTGAATTTTGCAGACACAAAAGAGGAAAATGTGAAGAAAAACAAACTGTACCGACCTGTTGCCAAATTTGGGGAGATAAAAAGTGGACAGAACAATGCAGAGCAGAACAACGTACCTTCTACACCAGCAACTGAAACAAAAAAACCTGTATGTGCAGTTTGCTTTTGACTATACTGTATGTTGAAAGTAACATTTGAAGTAAACTCATTCAGCCATCCTGGGTCAGCTGTGGTAATGAATTGAACAAACATGGCAACCAGTTAGGCATTAAAATGCCATCCAAGAATCTGTTTGTGAAGGGTCTGTATATACTGGAATTGCGTGGACATCTATTCATCTGTTTCAAAGGGAGAATAACTGTGATGCAGTGTATGGTGGAACGCTGTTGTGGATGGAATTCCATCCCTAGAACAGGCTTGTTGTGCTGCACTGGCGATGTCGCTACTGCAGCACAAGAAGATCAAACATCTATGCGCAGGCGCGATGAAGTGGCTGCAGTGGTGAGAACTGGTCCAGGAAGTGAACGGCGCTGGAAAGAACCGCTATAGCTTGCGCTACAGTAAGGCACTTTAAGTACTGAGGGGACCTCTTTTGGGCATAGGGCTGTAATAACGGTTGCCCATACACTATAAAAGGTTATGTATGAGCAACCATACACATACAATGCTGTTTTTTAATCTTGAGGTTTCTGTGGTAATGAGACCTCTCGAGCTGTGCTGTCACTCTCTTCTTACCACAGAACCCTCTTAATTGAAAAACAGCCCTTTTGTGTATGATTGCTCATACACAATCCTCTGTGAGGTATACAAGTACCAGCCAGATGTATATAAGTACCAGCCATCTAGCAAATTGGCCATTGTTGCTGGTTATACCTTGGAAGTCACAACTCTAAAACAAGCACTCGCACAGATACAAGCAAGTAATCTGGTCGCAATAGAACCACTTGAGATCCCTTTTTTTGGTGGGATGTTTAATGATACACTAGTTTTAGTGGTTGCCAGTAGGGTTACATTTTTTTTTTTTTTTTTTTTTAATACCTGCTAATTTCTCTGTTTTCCGCTCAGTGGACCTGTCCTGGGGCCTCCTTCCATCTGGCTAAGCTCTCTCTCACATTCAGGGTGCTCACAGATGTCCTACCTCTAATCCAGCCTTTGCTCTGTTCCCCCTAGGTTCTTCTTGTGCAGTAACCAACAGCTAATGGCTCAGTTGGTAGCACATCCGCCTCTGGACCAGAAGGTCATGGGTTCTCGTCCCACACCGGGATTGGACTTGCACCTAAAAATCGCTGGCATCAGAGTGCAGTATTGGGGGGTGCTGTACTGCTGGGGTGTGCCGTCCTTTGGATGAGACGTTAAACCGAGGTCCCTTCTGCCCATCCTGGTGGGTGTCCAGGTGGAAGTAAAAGAACCCAGGGCACTCTTCGCAAAGAGTAGGGAACATTCCCGGTGTCCTGGCCAACATTCCCCTTCCCATAAACCGGTTCATGCAATTATCCATGCTGTGAGTGGGTGATGATGTGCGATATGGCCGCCACCACACATTCAGTCACTTCACTACCAGTCTAGCATTGCTTGTAAAGCGCTTTGGATGTATAAAAAGCGCTGTATAAATGCTGATTCTTCTTCTTCTTCTAATCCTCCTGTGGGTAGGACCCCAGAGCCCAACACTCCCTGTGAATACACTTCAAAAGGATTGGGGTAGGAAGAGTTAGTGAGGGAATCATGGAAACTTTCGGTCTTTGGAAAATGTGCGAAGGGCAGCTTCATCTGCCCAGAGCTGTCTGCAAATTTTTTTCTCTCCTAAGTGTTCCATTTCTCCCTCCTGGGTGTGGCTTGTAAGGGACTCTAGACACGTTGGAAGATAGTGTCATCTTCCTCCATTACTCCACTGCTGACCTCAGTCTAGGATGTATTGATCTTACTTTGAGAGGGCTCTTGCGGTAGGCAATAACCGTTAGGACTGAGCTGCCAGGCGTTAGGACCACATGGAAAACTTTAGCTAGCAGTGTCTGGCATGCGATCACCCATCCAGCGTCACGTGCCTGACGTCGGTCCGGCGCTATATAGTGGGCAGTCCCCACACCCACCCTCCAGATCCTATCTGTATCAGTCTTCACCATTTATCTCTGGTGGGTCCTGACCAGAGGAACAGGACCCTGCATGAGCATTTTTTTTTTTTCTGGTGGAGGCGCTGGCGTCTGGTCGGCTCTGCTGTCGAGGCCGATGTATGACGTGGCGCTCGAGGAATGGCCAGTAAATGGCGTAGACTCCTCTCTCACATCAGTTCTGCTTCTCTTGCCATCGAGTGAGCATGACCTTGTGAGAGAGCAATTTTGATGACATGGTGGTCAAGTCCATTCTGTAACCTAGTTCTGTGTGAGCCGTTGGCATTTCTCGGCGCCATTTATCTTCAGAAAATCGGTAAGACCTGTCCTTTCCTTTCATCGCTGAGATCTTTTGCTGTGTTTTAATTTTCCATCCGATCATGTCTCGTCCAGGGGACAAAAAGAAATCTTCAAAGGCGGACTGGCTCCCTGTGCGGCAGTGTCCCTGCAGCCGGCAATATTCCATCTTGGACTGGCATGATTGTTGCCTGACCTGTCTGGGTCCCAACCATGACATGAACCATTGCATCGCCTGTTTCTCCATGGGCTGCAGTGTTTTGGAAAGCCGTGCATTGAAAGTCGACCATATGCCACCAACTTTTGGAGGGCAGCCGTGCATGAGGGTCACCAGACGCAGGTTTCTTGACCCTTCCTCCGGGTCCCTTCCCGGTTCTATATGGACTGCGGAGGAGGGGGGCCTCGCTTCTTCTACCTCACCCATGGCGGAGGTCCCTTCTATGGTGCCGAGGCTGGTCCAACTCTTTCGGGTCGGCCAGAGGCACCATCCTGTAGTCACCTCCTCTGAGGAAGGCTCCCAGCGTTACGGCCTGCACCTGCCAGGCCTGTTCCGTGGCTTCCTCGGTGCCGCCCCAGACCCTAGAGTTGTTCGCAGCTTCGGTGATCGAGGCGGCGCTGGGCTGGCTTGTTGTGCCGCTTGTGGCGCCAGGAGTAGGAGGACCCTGGGGGTAGCCCCTCTGGAGGTCCTCTGGATCCACTCCTGTTTGGAGGACGATGATCTGGAGGTGGATCCAGACTGGCTGCCCGACTCTTCATATCAGAGATCTGCTCTGCCCAGCACCTCTGCACCCACCCAGCCTTCCCTTTAAGCCGGTGGTTCAGGCCGGCGCCAGCCTCGAAGCCGCTTGTGATGCCGGGGAGCCTTCCGGTGCCGAGGGCGGTGCCAGGGGACTTTCCAGAGCTGGTAAGGTCACCGAGCTAGGAGGAAGAGAGTCCCCTGATCCGGGTGTCCAAGCTGGACCCTGGGGAAGCTCGGACATCTGGAGCTGGAGTAGGGGCACACTCACCGGCTGCCCTTCGGGGGCTGGTAGGTGAGGTGGAGTCCCCATGGTTGGTTCTGAGAAAGAGGTCCCTCTTGGAATCTGAGCTGTTGAGGGGACAAGGCCATGTGCGGCGCCCTTCCTTGGCAGCCCGCTGAGGCTCAGAAAGGAGCCGCAGCGCCGGGCCTATCTTCTCCCTGAAGTGTCTTTGGGGGGGGGCTCGTTGCATGAGACTAGGGCCCGTCCTTCTGGACCCACACAGCCCCGGTTACCTCACAGGGGGAATCGACTTCAGGGCACAGTCCTGACCATTTCAGCGTGGTTGAATGGACGGTCACTGTTCCGACCAGTGGATCTTTCCAAGGTGCTGGATCGTCTGCATGGTGCCTTAGCCCTGGCAGAGGTCATCCCCTTTCCCAGAGGCATTTGGCCCCTTTACCTCTGTCTTGCCCACCTCTTCTCCCGGGACACTGTGGTCCTACGGGGCCTCTGACCTGGGAGCAGTTCAGAGCCAAGGCTGCTGATTTCCCAGTATATGTTAGAACCATGGACAAGCAGGTTTTTCACCATTCACCCCTGCAACAGCTGGACTCCGACTCCTTGGACTCATCTGCCTCCTCATCTTCCTCACCTGAGGAAGAGGATCACTTTATCCACCTCTCCTCAAACGATGACCAGACCTTCTATCAGCGTTTCCTTTCGAGGCTGGTTGATGAGCTCCATATTTCAAGATTAGCAAGACGCAGTTCTGAGCGTGCTACGCACGCTTTTCTCAGCGAGTACAGTGTGGATCACCTTGTGGTGCCCTCCTGGCCCTCCCCCTTTTGGGAGGTGTCATACCACACCTGGCAGTATTCATCAGTCCCCTCCCCAGCCCCGATGGACTGCCGGCACAGGTATTACGCACCCCAGGGGTATCCAGGAGCCCTGCCTCACCCCTCTTTGGGTGTGACGCTTCTGGATACTCCCGGGCATAGAAGCCTGAGGCACGACCTACCCCCAGATGCAGACTCTGCAGAGGTCGACTGCTGGGGAGAAGAATCTTCTCCTTGGCGTGCCTCTCTTTCTGTTACAGCACATCAGGCTGTCTATAACAGGCACTTGTGGTCCATGCTAGGATAAGTCCTAGCATCTATGCCTCATACTGAGGCAACTAGGCAAGCCATTGCCCTCTCCGCATGTGGCTTGGAGCTTGCGAGGCACCAAGCAAGGTCATCGTATGACTTCAGTGAGGTGGCGTCCAGGCTAGCAGGGACAGCGATCTGCGTTAGGTGGACAGCATGGCTTCACCTTTCCCGATTATCACCTGTGGCTCGGCGTAGGGTGATCGCCTCCTCTTTCCGGGGGACTCACCTTTTTTCCCCACAGAGTGAGGGGCAGCTTCCATCGCCTAGGCAGAGGGAGACTAGGCCTCACTCTGACCAGTCCCAGGCCTAACTAGGCCCGTGAGGGTCTCTCCTTCCTGTCCCCCCAACAGGAGGCTGAGGACATCTCCCTCGGGGAGGTACCAGGCCCCCTTTGGGAGGCTTGGTAATCACCCACCAGTAATGAATGGTGAAGATTGACACAGACAAGATAGGAAAATGACATGCCTACTTTAATTCTTAGTCTTTCTGCGTATCTTCACCATTCATCACTGCTGCCCTCCCACCTTCCCCTTTTGGGCCTCAGACTTTGGGCTGTGCCTTCTCCCCTTTAGGGTGTGGTGCATCTGTCCATATGACTCCTCAGGTGGTCCTGATCCTCGAGGAAGGAGCCCACTCGGGTGGGGGGGGAGGCTTCCTGGAGCTCTTTTTGGCCAGGTGGGGGTCTCCCCTAGGAGTCCTAGATCCGCTGGGATCTGGGCCCCTCTGTCCCTTGGTTGACGGCTGATGAGGTCTTCACCCAGGTTACGGGGTTCAGAGGGCTCTGTTGAGACCCCTCTTCTTTCCTTACCACTCCCATCAGTGGTAGCAGATTTTCAGCGACTTCCCTCTTCCTTCTCCTTCCCCCTTCCCAGTTAAAGGGATTGGGGGGGTCCTTCTGGGACCTCTCCCATGGAGGAATAGGTCGAACTCTAGCCTAGGGCAGTACTGTTCTGCCATTATATTTTGAAAATGGGGGTAGGAGACCCTTCGACTCCTTGGTCTTAAGTGTAGGAGGAAAAACTTGGGCAGGTAACCTTATCTGTTTGTCTAAACTCTGCCTCCCTTCCTGGAGGTAGAGTACTCATTTTCTGGAGGTGTTTCAATTGCCTAGAGAAGATATCTCCTTCTGTCCTTCGCCTCTTTTTTTTCCCCTCCTATGAGGAGTTGGGGGTTCTCCTTCCTCCTTCCCTTTTCTTTCTTTTTTTTCTTTCTCTCCTTTCTATCTATTCTTGTCTATACTTGCATGCTCAGAGGATGGGGCCCTATCTTCCAGACCCCTAGGGTTGTTCTGTCCTCTGTCTTCGGCTTTTATCTCTTTCAAGTTTATATCCTTTCCTGTTTGGCTATCCCTTGGATTCTCTTGCCTGCCCTCCCCTTTTTCCTATCACTCTCCGGCTTCGCAAAACAAAGTTGAGGGAGGTCGGTGTCGCTTATCTGCCCATCCTCTAAGTCGACGCTCGCCTCGAGGGTGGCGCCAACCTGATGCTGGCTTCTCCCCCAGGGGAAAAAAAAAGTGCTCCCGCAGGGTCCTGTTCCTCTGGCCAGAACCCACCAGTGATGAATGGTGAAGATGCACAGAAAGATCAAGAATTATGGTAGGTAGATAATTTTCATTTCTTTCCCGCTGTCGACCAGCACACGTCTGACCTTGTAGAACACTGCTACAGTTTGACCGCCATTTTCAATAAGTTTATCTTTTGATTTTATTTTTTTTTTCCTCAAAATAAGCGTTTCCATCACCGGATTGCATGTCTTCTCCAGCTTCTTTGGAGTCTCGTCAAAACAAGTGATCTTACTTCGAGACAGAGCTCTTGCAGCAGGTTACACCATTAGGACTGAAGCCGGCAGGCGGCAGGACCCCACGGAAAAATTCTAGCTAGCTATCTTCAGCGGGGACCGCCCCCCGACGTCTGTCCGGCTTCCGACGTCAAGCGCGCAGTACATAAGAGGCGGTCCGCCAGATTCCCAGTTCTTTCCGCGTGACTTGCATGTCTCGACCCCTTGGTTCAGCTTCTGCGTGTGTGGCGTGGCAAAGTGTTTTCCTATGGGAAATTAGTTCTCTTCGTTCAGTTTTTTCTCTGTCCTCTCCGACCTCCGGTCACTCCTCGAAGTGCGCCTGTGAGAAGCAGATCCCATTCAAGGATCCGTACACGGTCTGTGTCCGGTGCCTAGGCTCAGACCACGACACCCGGTCCTGCACCTTTTGCCAGGGTTTCAACAGCAGAACCTGGATCCGTCGCCAGAAGGCCCTACAGGCATTCCTGCTCGAGGAACATGCGGGTAACTCATTGGATGCTCATGGTGCAATGGGACCAAAGGCAAGACCACATGCAGCATCCGGTCAGAATCACGAATACCGTGATTCGAGACTGGCAGTGGTGGCTAGACCCAGGGATACTCTCTACGGGCGTCCCGTTTATAGCGCCGTCCCCGGAGGTAATCCTCACCACAGGCGCCTCAGGTGTAGGGTGGGGAGCACACCTGGACGGGGTGAAGTCCCAGGGAACGTGGACCTCAGGAGGCCCACCTCCATATCAACGCCCCAGAGATGAGGGCGGTCCTTATGCCCTGCAGGCATTTCAGTCAGAGATCCCACCAGTACTCTCCTGCTTCAGACAGACAACACGGCGGTGATGTATTACCTCAACAAACAAGGAGGCGCACACTCTTACCCCCTTTGCAGGGAGGCCATGAGGGTGTGGGATTGGGTAATCCGACACGGCGCGAACCTGATCACAGTACATGTTCCCGGGGTGGACAACACAATTGCAAATGGCCTGAGTCGCTCCCAGGCCAGAGTCCACGAGTGGGAACTTCTTCAGGAGGTAGCAGAGGATCTGTTTCTTCGATGGGGAACTCCAGAGTTGGACTTGTTCGCTTCCCCATCCAACGCAAAACTGCCCAATTTTGCTCGCTAGATCCAGGGCCTGGTGTTTTCTGGCGTGACGTTGTCCCTCTCCTGGACGGACAGATTCCTCTAGCTTTCCCTCCTTCCCGTTGATCCAGAGAGTTCTTCTCAAACTGCGCAGGGAGCATGCAACAATGATCCTGGTGGCCCCTTTCTGGCCCAGACAGATCTGGTTCCCTTTGCTAATACAGCTATCCCGGGAACCTCCGCTTCCGTTGCCATTCAGCTCCCATCTCGTGTCTCAGGAGGAGGGTTCACTGGTCCACCCGGACTTACGCTCACTGAACCTGCATGCATGGCTCCGAGAGACATAGCCATTTTGCGACACGGGATCTCGCAAGAGGTTGCGGAAGTTCTTTCTGCAGCTAGAAAGCTGGCAACGCATGCGATGTACGCCATGAAATGGCACCGTTTTTGTCTATGGTCACAAACACGCGGCCTTTCCCCTTTAGGTTGTCCGGTGAAAGCGGTGTTAGAGTACCTGCTCTCCCTTTTCCGTTCGGGTCTCGCCTACTCCTCTATTAAGGTGCACCTCTGTGCCATTTCAGCTTATCACCTCCCGGTGGGACAGCGCACAGTAGCACAATTAGATGCCTGTCGAGAATTCTTGAGAGGGGTGTTGCATCTTAGGCCACCCATTAAGGACCCAGTGCCTCCATGGGACTTGCTCTTTGTCCTGGAGCAACTCACACGTCTCTCCCTCCCCCTTTTAACCTGCCGCAGATTGCGAGCTGCGTTTTCTGTCGTGGGAAACGTTTTTGGTTGCTGTTACGTCAGCGAGAAGAGTTTCTGAGCTTCATGCTCTTATGTGTAAGGAGCCTTATTTAATTTTCCACTGGGACAGAGTATCCCTGAGGATGAATCCTAAATTCTTGCCTAAAGTGGTTTCCACACTCACTCTCAATCAGGTTATTGACCTGCCGGTCTACTTCCCTAATTATTCTAATAGAGAGCGCTGCTCCACACCCTGGATGGTCACCGCAGCTTAAGGTACTACCTGAGCAGAACTAAAGCAGCTTCATAAATCGGAGCAACTTTTTGTTTCCTTTACTGAAAGGATGATGGGCCAACCAGTATCCAAACAGTCCCTGTCTCGCTGGCTTGTCCAGTGCATCTCATACTGTTATGATATCAAACAAAAGCCCCTCCGGGATCAGTCAGGGCCATTCCACTGGGGTAGCCACCTCCTTGCAGCACTTGAACGTCTCCACTTCTGCCATTTGTGCTGCAGCCACTTGGAGCTCTGTGCATACCTTTATCAGGCATTATAGCCTGGACATCAGCTTCGGCGAAGAGCTGGCTCGGCCTGGCTGTGCTACAGGGTCTCCTGTCCTAGATTCAGGACCTGGAATGAACTTTCTAGTTTCTTCCTCCCAGAGTGTTTGCAAGCGCTACTGCTTAGGAATCAGTCCTAATGATGTAACCTGCTGCAAGAGCTGTGTCTCGAAGTAAGATAGTACAGTTACGTAAGAACTTACCGTAACAGTAGATCTTCGAGAACAGCTCTTGCAGCAGGTACCTTCCCGCCCACCTTCCCCCTTGGAGGAGACATGGCTTAAGCCTTTTTTAACAGGGATTTTTACCCTTTTGTCTTCTGACGGTGGATCCTCGGTCTCCCATTTTGATGTCAGCCACCTGCACGGCGGAAGTCTCTGGCGGGAGGCTTCTGGGGAATCTGGGCGGGACACTTCCTGTACTGCGCCTGGCGTTGGAGGCGGGACCGATGTCGGGGGGCGGTCCCCGCTGAAGATAGCTAGCTAGAATTTTTCCGTGGGGTCCTGACGCCTGCCGGCTTCAGTTCTAATGGTGTAACCTGCTGCAAAAGCTGTTCTCGAAGATCTACTGTTACGGTAAGTTCTTACGTAACTGTACACTCCTGCGGCAAGGAGCTCCCTGAGAAAGACACCCATACTTTGTGACTGCAAGGATTGTGCCCCTCTGAACAAGCCTACTTCCCCAGCCACAGAGCAGCCCTTGGTCCCCCCCGCCTGAGCTGATTACGGTTCAGGCGGGCATCTCTGGGGATTTGGAGGCTTCTTCCACTCTTAGGCCCTTTAAAACCTATGGGTCTAAGTCCAGTGGTTCGGCTGGTAAGTCAGGTGTCGTGCCTTCTGACGACCTCACATCCTCGGCTGATGTCGGGCGTCAGTACTTCCGACGAATGCCCAGCCACAGCACTTCTGCTGGACCTTGTTTCAAGGTCTGATGGCAGTCTCTTGGACCAGCACCCGCTGCCGCTTGTGCCACAGCCTTCCTGAGAGAAATCCCCATCTCAGGGCACGCCTTCACCTCTAGTTGATCCTCCAGCCTATCCCATACCGTCGGAGCCAGAGGAGGAGTAGCGGCCGCCCGGCGGACCTCCTATCAAGCCAGCGCTGGTCCACTCTGTGCCAGAGGACCCTAGTGAGCCTCCGGCCCCTACGCCTCTGGTTCCTCCTGGGCCTACTCTTCCTCCCGAAAATCCGGAGGGACCGTCCGGCTCTTCTGGGCTGGCGCGGGTCTTCCTCCCAGGCCGCCATCTGACCCAACGCTTGCAGGCCCTTTAATGTTCGCCGGGGCCCCTGTGTGTCCTTCACCTGGCTACCGATGCCAGGCTATCCTACGCTGGTTTACCGCTCTCTGGGGTATCCGACGCCAGGGTACCCGACCTCTGGGTACCCCATCCTTGGGTGCCTGCGCCGGCTTATACTCCTGGCTATCTCACGCCTCTCCTCCAGATTAAGATTCTAGACAGTTGGACCAGTACAGATGTAAGGTGTACTCGTCCTCCACTCTGGCTTTAAGGGCTCTAAACTGTGTAGCCCACATGGTCTGTTACCAGAAGGCCATCTTGGGGCAATTAAAGTCCGAATTCAAAGCCTTGCCTGATTCCGAGACCAAGGCAGAAATTGAGCAGACTGTCCCGGCGGTAGAAATTTCTTGCTGCCATACTCTACGAGCCACCTGCGATGCTGTTAATGCTTTGGCTAGGAGCACCGCAACATCAGTTTGCCTTCACAGGTATGCTTGGCTGCGAGTTTCTGGGTTTGCCCAGGATGTTCAATCCTCTATCCTGGATGCCCCTTTTCGAGGATCTGAAGGGGATGTCAAGGTACTCCTGACTGACCTTCAAGAGAGTGGCAAAGCTCTAAGTTTAGTACAATCGATGTTCCATCCTAAGGCTAAGACTGGGCAGCCCTTTTGCCGCCAACAATGGCGCTGAAAGAAGCCACAGCCCACCCGACGTCAGGGCAAACATTGGGCCTCTCCCGCTACCTCCCCCCCCCCCCCCAAGCCAAGTCTCAGCTTCTGGAGCGGGCTCCCCAAGCTCCCCTCCACCTCTTGACTTGTGCCTGCCATTGCCAGTTTCCGGGGAGCCCGTAGGGGGCAGGTTTGCCAACCACCTGACAGGGTAGGAGGTGATCACTTGGATGTGTGGGTCTTTCAGCTGGTTGCTCAAGGACACACCCTAGAGCTCATAGAGAGACCCCCAGAGAACCCTCCAAGTCTCTCTTGTTACCTGCAAGGTCACATCCTCCTCATCAAAGAGGAGATAGGAACTCTTCTAAGAAAGTCTGCCATAGAGCCCGTTCCTCTGAACCAGGCAGGAAGGGGGTATTATTCCCACTTCTTCCTGGTACCCAAAAAGACCGGAGACCTTCGGCAAATACTGGACCTCAGCACACTCAATGTGTACATTGAGTACAAGAGATTCTGCATGTTGACCTTTCCAGGCCTGTTGCCACTTCTCCACCAGGGACACTGACACTGTGCACTAGACATGCAGGATGCCTACCTGCATATCCCTGTCTTTTCGTTCCACCGCCGCTTTCTCAGATTTACCTTCCAGGGGGAGCATTTTCAGTTCAGAATCCTCCCGTTTGGTCTTTCATCAGCATCAGGGCGTCTGCCAAGTGCCTAGCGGTGGTGGCAGCGGCCTTGCGCCGTCAGGGCCATTTTGTGTTTCCATACCTTGATGACTGGTTGCTGTCAGCTCTGTTAAGGGACATACTGGAAGCTTCCCTGGTGGCTACCTTGGATCTGTTCAGCCAGGTGGAAGTTACAGTGAACTACCCCAAGTCTCACCTCCCCCCTCTCAGCACCTCCAGCTTATTGGGGCGGTGCTGGACACAGTCCAGGGTTGTGCTTTCCTCCCTTTGGACAGGGCAGAAATGTTACAGATGCAGGTCAAACACGTGTCCTCCAGCTGCTGTCCTATGGCCAGATCCGTTCTTCGTCTTCTGGGCCTTATGACAGCGGCTGTCCTCACTGTCCCTCTAGCCAGACTCCACATGCGGATCACGCAGTGGACGTTGCGAGTTCAGTAGTATTAGCAGTCAGACAACCTGGATCACAGGATCCTGGTATCCATCCCCATGTGGCAGAATCTGCTCCGGTGGCAGGACCTGAACAGTCTCTGCCAAGGGGTTCTTTTTCAGCCCCGGTCCAGACCCTGACAATGGACACATCCAGTCAGGGATGGGGTGCTCGCTTAGGGGACCGCAGAACCCAGGGATCCTGGTCCCAGCAGGAACTTTCCCTGCACATCAGTGTGCTGGAGATGCGAGCGGTGCTGTACGCTCTTCATGTGTTCCAGTCTTTTCTCCTTCCAGGTCCGCTTCTTGTCCAGACTGACATGTGCATGGTTTGGTTCCTGAACAAACAAGGAGGCACACGGTCATACTTTTTGTGCAGGGAAGTGATACGTGTGTGGTACGGGGTGGTTCAGCACCACCTTCAGCTGACTGCAGTGCATGTCTCAGGCGTTCAGAATGTCCTCGCGGACACACTCAGCCACACTCTGGCAAGGACACACGAGTGGGAACTGAGGCAGTCAGTGGTCGAGAGCGTCTTCGACCTTTGGGGTCATCTGGATATAGATCTGTTCACCTCCCCATACAACGCTGAACTACTCAGTTTTTGCTCGCTTATTCCTGGGTGTGGTGTTTTCTTGTGAGACACACTGTCTCCCTGCTGGACAGGGAGGTCTTATATGCCTTCCCTTCCTTCCTGCTACTACAGAGGGTACTCCTCAAGTTGCAGGCGGAAGGGGCTCACATGATCCTGATTGGCCCTTATTGGCCACGCCAGGTATGGTTCCCTCTGCTCCAGCAGCTGGCGGTAGGGCTTCCGGTGCCTCTACCACTCTGCCAGGACCTCTGACCCAGACGCAGGGAATGCTGGTTTATCCAGGTCTCAAGTCCGTTCACCTTTATGCGTGTCACCTTCTGACATAGTTGCTGCATGCTGTGGGGTCTCTTCCAGAGTCACTCATGCTCTTGTGGAGTCTAGAAAGCTGTCCACAAGAACTACAGTACGTACGCAATGAAATGGAAGACTTTTTTTTTTTTTTAGGCAACTGCCAGTGGATGGGACCCTTTTTTGTGCCCTGTTCCTCAGGTTATGGAATACCTTTTGCATCTCTCTGACCAAGGGCTCAGCCGTTCTTCGCTAAAGGTACATTTGTCAGCCATCTCTGTATACCATGTCCCGATAGATGGCAAGACTTTGGCTCAATTAGAGGTCTCCCGTACTTTCCTGAAAGGGATACTCCACATGAAACCCCCGGTTAGGAATCCTGTCCCACTTTGGGATCTGAATTTCATTCATGAGAAACTTACATTGCCTGCCTTTGAACCAGCTGCGAGTTTCGACCTGTGCTGTCTTGGAAAGTGCTGATCTTCCCTTGTCAATCTTCACCATTCATTACTGCTTGGGTTAGAGCGGAGGCACCCTTCTGAGGTGTTTTTTTGAGTCGGCTCCAGGCGCCGCCCTCGCTTGACGTACTCGTCGCCATGCGCCAGGGCAGCCGTAATGCTGTGGTGACTCCTCTATCTCAGTTCTGTTTCTCCCGCTGCCGGGAGGGCTGCACTTGCTGCGCTGTAGTTAACGGTTTCTACGTCAAGACTCCTCGTTTCTTCTCAAGACTCCTCGTTTCTTCTACAGTGACTTGCTCAATGCCGTCTCCCAGTAAGACCGTTCTTCTATTTTCTGTCGACGGCGCCGAGTGCTTTATTGCTGTTTTTTGCCTGGTTTAGTTCGCATCATGTCAGGTTCGGGGGCAACGCGTAAGTCGAAGGCGGGCCGTGCCCCTATGTGTCGGTGCTCCTGTGACCGGCATTTCTCCGTCTTGGACAGGCATGATGTCAGTCTCCGGGACCCAACCGCGATATGGACGCGTGTGACGCCTGTTTCTCCATGGACCGTCGTGTCCTCAAAGTCCGCACGTTCAAGATCGGCAAGGCCCCGCCGACCTTCGGGGGACGGCGTCACTCCAGGGATTCCCAGGTAAGGTCTCTAGGCCCTTCCTCCGGGTCCCCTCTCGGGCCTATACGGTCCGTGGAGGAGGAGGCTTCCTCCTCTTCTCTTGCCGAAGGAAGCTTCTTTAGCGGTGTTGGAGAGCGTCGTGGTCCCTTCCGGGGCCGCGGCCCGCGCCTGCTGGGCCGGCACGGTGGACCTCGACACCGCCCTCCGGCGCCGTTTCAGATCCGCGGTGCCGGTGATCGAGACTGCGCCACTCTGGCCTTCGGCGCTGCTCGCGGGACTGCAGGCCGGTTCGCTCTCTCGGCGGAGGCGCCGTGGGCCTAGCCGACGCTGCCGGGGGCCGGGCCTATAGGGTGCGGGTGGGCCGAAGTCGTCCGGCGCCGCCTCCGGCGCCATTTCTCCGGGGACCCCTGGGGTTGCTAGCATTGTGGTTCAGCTGGTCTCTTCCTCTTCGGAGGTCGATGACTCAGACATGGACCCATCCTGGCAACCTGACTCTTCGGAGTCGGGGTCTCCAGTGGCACGTAGTGCTAGGTAGCACAGCGGGCCTCTACCGCTGTCCCCGCTGCTGTTCTCCCTGAGGCCCTCGGGCTAGGTGGTCCTGGGTCCCGGGGATGGAATAGGGCGGGAGGGAGGGCTCTCTCTCCTGGGGGCTCGTGACAGCTACCCTCGGGTGCTGTTGCAGCCACTCGGGGTGGGAGAATGGTGAAATTCGAGGAGGAGGCGCTCTCGAGTCCCAGGGTCGAGGGGCAGGGTGCAGTCATGGTGGTCTCTGCGCCACCCCTCGGGGTTGGCTAGGAGCTGTGGCTGGGCCCCAACTTTCCCTCTTGGACCCCGGTGTCCCCTCAGGTGGCGTTGCTGCGGACTGCCCTTCTGGATCCATGCAGTCCCAGGTTCATCACAGGGGAGGATCCCCTTCTGGGCTCTTCCAGGTTTCGCATCCCCAGGGTTCCTTTTTGCGACCTGGTCTGTTGTCCAGAATCCCGCCAGCTCGGGCTCCGTTCTCCGGATTTCAGAGCCCTAGCAGAGGACAGTTGCCTCTTCGTAGGTGCCCATCTCCAGTGCCGCTGCAGCCACCCCCCACTCTTCCAGGCCATGTCGGTCCTATGTGCCCGTTATCCTGGGAGCAGTTCAGAGGTTCTGCGGTGGCCTTCCCCTCATATGTCAGGTATATGCATGAGCGGGTCTTTCGCCTATCCCCACCACCGCAAGAATCTTCTGGACACTCGAGCTCTCCATCATCCTCATCTCCCTCCTCTGAGGGAGAGGAACCCTCTGCTCATATCTCCTCCGATGCTGATTTCACTGAATATCAGCGATTCCTTTCGAGGATGGTGAGGGATCTTGAATCTCCCTCGTTGGCGAGACAATACCGAGCGGGAGCCTTGAATTCCTTGGAGAATTCAGTGCCCAGCACCTGGTGGTACCTTCCTGGCCTATCCCCTTCCAGGAGGCGTCTATCCATTCCTGGCAGTCGCCAGCCGCCCCTTCTTCAGCCCTGGCAGACTGTCGAAGGTATTGTGCCCCTTCGGAATCCCTGGGTACTTTCCCCAACCCGCCCTCGGGTTTGGTATACCTGGAGACTCCCGGGCGCCGCTGCCTGGCGCACGACCGTCCACTGGATTTGGATTCCCTACAATTCGACCGGTGGGGGAGAAGAGTGTTCTCTTCCTCTCGTGCGATGGCTTGCATTGCCTCACATCAGGCTCATCACGCTGCCTACAGTAGGCATCTGTGGTAGATGCTCTCTCAGCTCTTAGCATCAATGCCTGATACGGAGCAAACCAGACAGGCTATTGCCCTCTCTGCTATGGGCCTGGAGCTGGCAAGACACCAAGCAAGGGCATCTTATGATGCCAGTGAGGTGGCTTCCAGGCTTGCGGGGACAGCGATCTGCATTAGGCGGACGGCTTGGCTTTGTCTATCAAGGTTGTCACCCCTGGCCTGGCGTAGGGTGATTCGTTTTGCTTTCCAAGGGACCCGTCTCTTTTCCTCCAGAGCTAGGAGATTACTGCAGGGGCTTCCTCCATCTCCCCATCCTCAGGGGGGCACCTCCTAGCTCTTCTCCCCCATAGGCTTCTCTCTGATTAGCCCAGGGTCTTCCCCTTCTGTTTCTCACCAGCAGGAGGCTGGGGGTCTTGTTCCCTCAGGGTTCTACCCCCCCTTTTTCTAAAGGGGGGCTCTGTACTCACCCAAGCAGTAATGAATGGTGAAGATTGACAAGGGAAGATATGAAGTGCGTACCTACCGTTGCTTGATCTTCTCTTGTATCTTTCATTCATTACTGATTCCTACCCACCTTCCCCAGTGGCCTCCTTCTGTGGCGTATCCCCCTCCCGTCTCGTTCCTCTTCCTTCCCTTGGCCTTTATGCCAAAAAAAAAAAAAAATTTTGTTTTCCATTCTTAATGAATGGTTCCCTTTTTTCCTTAAGGTAAAGAGGAACGAACATGGGTGTACTTTTACCTAAATTCTGAGGGAACTCTTTCTGACCGCCCTTAGGGTGCGATTCCTAAAATACCTTCTTCAGGTTATGCAGTTTCACAGCCTAAGAGGCCATGCTCTGACTTGGCCTCGACGAAGTCTAGAATCCTCCTGGCAGGTATTATTTTGAGCTCTTCTAGCTGCTGATTAAACTTGTCAGCTCTGAGCGTCTGCTTGCCTTGCCTTAGGGAGTCTGATCGAGTTCCACTCTCTTTTTCTTACAAAACTGCCTTCGAGAAGGCATAGTCTTTCCCATACACTACTGTGTTAGCACTTAACAAGGTGCTAAGGGACTTAGTCCCCTTCCTGGGTGGGCGCTCTACCTACTCTACAGGTTCTGCCCGGGCAGTCTACAAGCCCTCAGCTAGGATGAAGGGACTTGGCATGTTGAGAGTTCAGAGAGTCTGCCCTCTTTCAGATCTGTTCAGGTGGTTTGGTTGAACCTCGCCTCAGTCCTAGCAACTGGGATTCTTGCTCCCTTGTTAGTTTCGAGCCTATTAGCCTCTCAACCAATGCTCGATGGGCACTGTTTTCTCTCTCTCAACATGCCTCTTTTTTTCTTCTTCTTCTTCTTCTACTTTCTCTTCCTTCTCTCTGTTCCTCCCCTAGAGCCGCCCCGGAAAGGAGGCCCTGCAGTCCCTTAGGGTAGGAATCCTTCTTCTCTGTCTATTCTGTACTGGCTTTTTCCTTTTTCAGTTGATATCCTTTCCTTTTTCTGTCCCTCAGCTCTCTTGCCTTGCTTTCCTTTTCTCTTACCCTTTATTTTTGCCTCTCCGGCTACCAGAACTGAGATAGAGGAGGAGTCTACTGCACCTAACAGCCACCCCTCTCGCATGACGCAGTACGTCGTGCTCGTCGGCGGCGCCGTTGGAGCCGACTCAAAAAAAAAAAAAACTCCCGTAGCGGGTGCGCTCCTCCGGCACTAACCCAAGCAGTAATGAATGGTGAAAATACAAGAGAAGATCAAGAATTACGATAGGTACGTAATTTTCATTTTTTAGTTGCGATTACCTCTGCTCGAAGGATTTCCAAGCTTCAGGCCCTGATGTGTAAGGAGCCTTATTTGATTTTTCACAGAGACCGGGTGGCTCTGCACACGAATCCTAAGTTTCTACCAAAGGTAGTTTCTGAATTTACTTTGAATTAGACTATCCACTTGCCAGTGTATTATCTTGAGCACTCTAACCAAGGGGAGGCACTTCTGCATACACTGGATGTGCACAGAATTTTGCTTTATACTAGTCTGATGAAGTCTGTCCACAAAATGGATCAGCTTTTCGTTTCCTTTGAGCCCAAAAGAGAGGGCGCTGCAGTTTCAAAACAGTGTTTATCCAGATGGTTGGCAAACTGCATTCTGTTTTATTAGAAGTATAACGAACCACTTCCAGGGGAAGTAAAATGCATTCAACCAGAGGCATGGCTGCTTGTACTGCTTGTTTCAGAAATGTCTCTGCCGCTGACATCTGAACGGCAGCTACTTGGAGTTCTGTCCACACTTTCACTAAGCATTACAGTCTGGACATTGCCTCTAGACGCAGGGCAGGCTTTGGCCTAGCTGTCCTTCAGAGACTTCTTTCTTAAATTCCCTGCTCTTTTGCATACTTTTTCCTGCTTCTCATGGTCAGTCTTTGCCTGACTTACACTGATTGGGACTGTCCTAATGGTTCTAGGGATGTGGATATGTTGTTCAATCCACACTTATTGGCAGGTTCTGTGCTGCTTTAAATGTTGCCGGAAGGTCTTCAAGCTGTCTCCTCCCACCCACCCGGGTGGTAAAACCCTCGGCTCCACCCCATGACACCAGATCTTCCTTACCGCTTGGAAGCTCAGGTTCCCTCCTTAGTGCTCTACGTTTTAGGCCTGGATCCAAACTCTTTGGTTAACCTGAAACTAATTTTAAAGTTCACAAGACTTTAGTCTTCGTCTTCCCTCGCGGCTGCGATGGACAAATCAACTCCCGGCTTTCGTCGGTGCCCTTGTGGGCAGAAGATATCCCAGACCAGTCCGCACTCCACATGCGTCTACTGCCTGGGGCTTGGTCACGATTCGCAGGCTTGCAAAATGTGCAGCTCCTTCTTGGCTTTGGTCTTGAAGGACCGTGCTGCTCGACTTCTTCATGGGCGCCCTGAAAAACGGTATCCGCCGGTCAAGTCTAAGGAGGCCCATTGGGCAGTGTCCATGGCGGCAGGCTCTGCGGAACAGTTGGAGCAGATGATCGCCCTCGAGGAGGAGGCGGCCCAGGCCGCTTCTTCTTCCTCCTCGGCTGCGGCATTTATCCCGCTCTCTTTGGGCTCCTCCTCCACGGCTTCGTTTAAGGAGCTTTGCCAGTCCCTCTCCACCAAGGGAGAAGGGCCATCAGGACATTCCAGTCGGTCCAAGAAGAAGGACTCAAAAGGTAAGTCCCACCGTCGACGTTCGTGGGAGTGGGAGAGATCCCCTTCACCTGACCATCGCCTTTCGACTTTGGTCGAGGTTGTGACTAAGGCAGCTGGCTTCACGGTGTCCCCATCAGGTTAGCAGGCCGAGACAACCGTTGACGCGGTCGAGATTTTTCTCGACCCGTCGGACGGTTTGTCGACTGGTGATGCTGACAACCCTACTTCACCGGTTCCCCCGGTGATTACCGTGGACTTGCCTGTGCCTACTGTGCGGAGTCCCCAGTTAAGGTCCTGATCCGAAGGAAGGCGGGTTCCCCATTCCCTCTCTGACCCACCCTGGAAACCCCAAAGGTCTCGGTCCTCTTCTAGGTCCAGCGGTCCGCCATCGGCCGGTCGTTCTTAGCACCGGAAGTGGTGTCGCCGGCTCATCCTCGTTGTCCTCTTCGGAGGATAGGCTCCAGCGCAAGTTGCGTCGCGCTACGAGGATTTAATGTGGCAGCAGCTCTTATTGTCCGGGAATAAGCCAACTCCGTCGCCTTCTCCGGCCATTAAGTGGCTGTCACCTGAGTGGCCGAAACAACCCCTCATAGTGGTCGAGGAGCAGACTCCGGCACCGGTTGTTCGGCCGAAGCCGGCTGCTCCGCCCATTGTGGTGGAACCCCCGCCTCCACAACCAAAAACTGGGGCCCCGACCAAGGATTCTTGGTCGGGTCAGGGCTTGTCCCACAGGTTGTCGGTCACCCTCACTCCTGCTCGACCTCGGCAGATGGAGGGTGGCTCAGACGCCCGGCAGCTGTTTGCAGACTCCTCGGAGTCTGATGACTACTCCTCCGTGTTCTCCGGTCCGCTTGACCTGGAGTCTGCGGGGGGTCAGTCGGTGGACGAGAGCCCATCCTCATTTTTAGGTTTGCTTCGGCTCATCTCAGAGTCCACCGGAATGCGGCTCGAACCCGTTTTGAAACGGGCCAGGTATCCCCTCACATAGATACTGGACTGAGAGGATTCCCCTACAGAGGCCTTTCCTGTGGCTGAAGCCATTGTTGGCCAGGCCCTGGAGTTGTGGCAGCAGCCAGCATCTTGTCCCGTGCCTTTGGCCAGGATGGCCCGAAAGTACCCAGTCCCTACCGGCTCACTCTCTGGTTTCTCGGAGCACCCCTCTGCGGAGGGGTTAGTGACCGACAGTATTTTCCGGCTCTCTGGGAATGCTCGGGACGTGGACAAACCGCCCAACAAGGAATCCAAGAAACTGGATTACGCGGGGTGTAAGGTTTACGCTGCTTCCTCCCTAGGCCTTCGTCAGGCTAGCTCGGCACTTCTGATGGCACATTTCTCATACGCCCTCATGGGCTCCCTGGATGAGGTGATTCCTCATCTCCTGGCTGACCTTCAGACGACGGTCAAGCAGGTGCGGGATCAGGGAAAGGCGGTGGCAAAACAGCTCCAAACTTCGTTGGACATTGGTGATTCTTGTGCCCGATCAGTAGTGGTCGCAGTGGCCATGCGCCGCAGAACTTGACTGCGGATCTCCACCTTCATAGCGGACACCCAGCACAAGCTGGAAGACGTTCCCTTCCTGGGCACCGACTTGTTCGGGCCAGGGGTGGAAGGCCATCTCCAGAGGATCGAGAAGTCCAGTTCCACCTTGGACTCTGTCACGTCTGCCCAGAAGGACAAAGGCTGCCAGCAGCAGCGTAAGCCCTTTCGCCCTTCTGCCCCTGTGGCACGTTCGGCCCAGCAGCACCAGGGCCAGCAGGCACACACTTGGCGCCCTAAGGCCAAGTCTGCCGCTTTTTCCAGTAGGAAGCCTGGAGGCAAGGGTCCAGGAGGTCCCTCAGCGGGCCCTTCCTCCAAGCCTGCCCAGTGACGGGTTGAGGGATGTCGCCCCCAACCTTGTCACTCCTCCCCGGGTGGCTCTGCCACTTCCTTTCCGCCTGGTCTGCTGTCACCACGGACTGCTGGGTGCTAGAAGTGATGGGCAGGGGTCTGCCTCTGGAATTCGAACAGCTCCCTCCTTATCGAGCTATCACCCTGGGGGGCAAGGGTCCTTAGCCTCTCTGTCGGCTCATTGAGCCGACATTGCCATGCTCCTCCAGAAGGAGGTGATCAGCGAGGTGGCGGATCCTCCTCCAGACCCAGGGTTTGTGTCTAGGTACTTTGTGGTCCCAAAACGGACAGGGGGCTGGCGCCCCATTCTCGACCTACAGGACCTGAACAAGTTCCTAAGGCAGCGCACCTTCAGAATGGTCACTCTGGCTCAGATCATTCCATCCTTGGAACTAGGCATGTGGTTGTGTTCTCTGGACATTCAGGATGTGTTCTTTCACATCCCAATCCATCCTTCTCATCAGTGATTCCTCTGCTTTCGAGCAGAGGGATCTCTTTACCAGTTCCGGATCATGCCCTTTGGTCTCTCTCCAGCTTCCAGGTTCTTCACCAAATACATGGCACTGGTGACAGCATTCCTGTGGCGCCGAGGGGCCCGGGTGTACCCTTATCTGGACGACTGGCTGATTGCAGCCTCCTCCAGGTTGGAGGTGGAGCGGTCCAGGGATCTTGCCCTCCAGGTCTGCTCTGATTGGCGGCCTCATCAACGAGGCCAAGTCGGAACTCGTGCCATCGCAGGCGATTCAGTTCATCGGGGCAGAGCTCGACTCTCTTCGAGCCAGAGCCCAGCTCCCGGCGGACAGGGCCGAGGTCCTTTCCTCCTTTGCCCAGTCATTTCTGGTTGGGCAATTGCACCCTGCCCGGGACTTTCTGTGCCTCCTGGTGGCCTGCACCAGCGTGATCTGTTGGCACCGCTGGCATATGCGTCCCGTACAATGGGGGCTGGCCTGCCAATGGTCACAGCGGTCTGGTCCTCTGGACCAGCCAGTGGCGGTGACCCAGGAGATGTGGGACGGCCTACAGTGGTGGCTTGTTCCAGCTAATCTGCAGGAGGGTATCCAGTTTGTCCACCCGAGCAGACAGTCACTCTGACGACCGACTCCTCTCTGATGGGTTGGGGTGCCCATCTGGGGGAGCTCGGAGCCCACGGCCTCTGGTCCCCTCAGGAGTCTCGATGCCACATCAACCTGCTGGAGCTTCGAGCGGTCCGACTAGCCCTCACCACCTTCATCCGTTTGTACGGGGTCAAGTGGTCCAGGTCCAGACATACAACACCACGACCATGTACTACTTCAACCGACAGGGCGGGATGCACTCCTTGCCCCTGTGCAAGGAAGCTCTCCGCACTTGGTCTCTCGTGATCAGCCTGGATGTGGATCTCCTAGCCATTCATGTGGCAGGAGCCTCCAACAGTCTGGCCGATGCCCTCAGCCGGATAGGCGCTGCATCTCATGAGTGGTCTCTCCTGCCGGAGGTAGGACAGGATCTGTTCTCCCACTGGGGCACCCCTCAGGTGGACCTGTTCGCCTCCAGGGAGAATGCGAAGCTGAGGCTGTTTCACGCCCACCCCCATCAGCAGAGCTCGCTGCAGGCAGATGCCTTCTCGAGGCCATGGACCCCGGGCCTCTTGTGCGCCTTCCCTCCATTTCCCTTTATCCACAAGGTGCTTCTCAAGGTGAAGAGGGACAAGGCGCAGGTGATTCGAACAACATGAAGTCTTGCTATATTATGACTATTGCAGTTTGTCCCAGCCTTAGAACTGCTCCGGAGGTGAAAGAGTTAACTTCCATGCAGAGCACGGAGCTTAGAACACGAGCTCGGTTCAGAAGCTCTGTTAGGCTGGTTTCAAACCGAAACTGTCAGATTCTTTACTCCGCCTCACTGAACAGTTGCTCCGGAGATTCCTCCTGTTGCTCGGTTCATTTCTTCGGTTTAAAGCGCTATTTCTCGGTTTAATTTAACCGCTATTTAATTATTTTAACCGCAAAACCGATCAGTTCAGGCTCTGTCTATGGTAATCGTAAGTAATGGATAAGGTTTTTTCTGTGTGGAACTTGTAAAGTGTTATTGGTTCGGTTGAACCGATCGAATTGTATTAAAATATAAGTTAAAGCCTTTTAAGGCTTCTTAGAGTGCGGTTCCCAGTTCTTATCGGTTCTAAAAAAACAGTTTCATTCACGTTTTTCCACGACCGTGTTACACGGTTTGGAACCGATAAAAGGTGTCTTGGCTGGCACTGCCATTAAAAGAGCAAGTTTGTTGGTTAGGCTGGCATCATGTCTGAGAAACCCAAAAGAAAAACCGGGCCCACTGGGTTTCAACACTGTAGTGTCTGTGGGGAAGCCTTTGCCAAGGCTGACCCACACACTACATGTGTCTATTGTCTGGGGTTTGACCACCTCAATTCAGACTGCCAGATTTGTAAAAATTTCCCTGCAGCCACCCTGGACAAGAGAGTAGGCAGGCTCAGGGAGCGAGAGGCCAAAAAGTCCGCTGACCCGGATGGCCAGCCCGGTTCGGTGTCAACCGAACCGGAGGAGTCCCTCTGACCAAGGCGAGACTCTCGGCAACGAAAGCTGGCTCTGAGGAGCCAGTTCCAGCAAAGAAATCTAAAAATCAGCAGGTTTGGAGTCCAAATTCTTCTCCAACTGCTGCAGAGATAGCCAGGGCAATACAGATTGTCCAGTCCCTGTCCCGAGTTCCTCGAACCGCCACTGTCTGGCAAAGGTCGGTTCAGTCGGTTCCAGTGGTTCAGGATTATGATATAGAAGAGTTCTATGAACCAGAGGAGGGATGAGGATTATGATCAGTGTGAATGTGACTTTGAAAGTCTGGATGTGCCCATTGAACCGGACATCTCCCAGACAGACCTCCAGGTGAGTCTCCCCTAGGCTTTGAGTCCCTTCTCATTTTTGTTTATAAAAGTTGCTGAGACCCTCCAGCTTCCTTAGAGGAGGCTTTGGATGAGCAAGAGGAGCCTGACTATGTGGAGATGATGGATATCCCAGAGTCCAGGAGGTTGTCCATCCCTTTACATAAATCTTTTAGAAAACAAACAATAAAAATTTTAAAAGCTCCTAATTCTGTGCCTCCTGTGGATAAAAAGATGGACAGGAGGTACACTTTGTCAGGTCCTGATACAGATTTTCTTTCACAGCAATGCAGTCATGTTGGGATACCAGAAATCTAGATGGGATACTGTCATGGCCTTAGCCAAACAGGTCCCTGGCCAGCTCGCAAAGGAGCTGGAGCAGGTGGCTCTTGATGGTATTGAGGCATCTAAGGTGCAATTCCATGCTGCAGTGGATTCTAACGATGTATCCTCTAGAGTCATGGCTACATCTGTGGCTTTTCGGAGATTGGCCTGGCTCAGGTGTACTACTTTGTCACAGGATACCCAGTCTAAGGCTATGGATTTTCCTGTGGTGGGAAATTCTCTGTTTGGGAGCAGACAGAGAATTATATGAAAAATGGATGAATATAGAACCACTTACTGGAGTGCACAAGCCAGGCAGGCAAGCCACTCCTCAGAGGCAGACCCCAGGGGTAGGGGTAGGCCTTTTCACAGGCCTTTTTACCAGACCCAGGCCTCCGCCTCTTCAGCCTATGTACAGAGGGGGTTCTTCAGAGGGAGAGGCAGACGGGGTTCGAGCAGGACTGCTCCCAACCCTCAGCCTAAAGCCCCTGCCAAACAGGCACCCTGATGGGATGCCCAGGGTCGGCTCTCCACTACCTGTAGGGGGCAGGTTGGCTCACTTCGTCCAGGACTGGCAGTCTTTAACTTCAGACAGGTGGGTCCTGGAAGTAGTGAGCCAGGTCTATTCTCAGCTTCAAGAAATTCCAAAGATGAGAGCCAGATCTTTCCACCTACAAACCCTTTAGAGACTCTTGCTTTGAAACAGAAGTCTCAACCCTCTTGGCTCTCAGAGCTGTAGAAAGGTTTCTCCCCTTCACCAGGGCAAGGGTCTGTACTCCAGGTACTTCCTTACCCCAAAAAAGACAGGAGAGTGGCGGCCTATCCTGGATCTAAGATATCTAAACAAGCACCTTTTAAAGCCAAAGTTCAAAATGGTGACACTGGGAATGATTTTACCCTCCCTAAGGCCAGGGGACTGGCTAGCCTCCCTGGACCTCAAGGATGCCTACTTCCATGTTCTTATCAGAGAGCTCCCATCGAAAGTACCTCAGATTCGAACTGCCCTCAGGCCATTATCAGTTCAGAGCAATGCCCTTCGGCCTCACTTCTGCCCCAAGGGTGTCCACAAAATGTCTGGCAGTAGCAGTCGCTCACCTAAGAAGGCAAAAGATTGCCATTTTTCCCCTACCTGGACGACTGGCTCATTGTGGGTCAGTCTCCAGACCAGGTCAAATCACACCTGCTAGTTACCCAGCAGCTGCTTGCCTCTCTGGGATTTCTTCTCAATCTTCCAAAGTCAGTTTTGGAACCTGTCCAGGTACTCACCTTTATAGGCGCAGAACTGGACACAAAGCGAGCCAGAGCCTTCCTTCCCTTGGAAAGGGTAAGGACCTTAGTGGCCCTGGCGCCTCCTTCACTCTGCAGGTCTCTCGACCAGCAAGGCATTTCCTGCAGCTCCTAGGGCACATGGCTGCCTCCACAGCTGTGGTGCAGGAGCAAGATTTCAAATGAGGACATTCAGTTCCATTTGAGAGCTTTCTGGTCTCAAAGAGAGATCTTCTATCCAAGTTAATCCCAGTGACTCGAACTCTGATCCAGGCCCTTCAGTGGTGGCAGGATCAGAGCAATCTGAGACAGGGGGTGCCTTTCATCCCTCTGTCCCATTCCTTGACCCTTACTACAGATGCATCCCTCTTGGGATGGGGAGCTCACATGGGCGACCTCTCCACCCAGGGATTATGGTCCCCTCAGGAATCTCTGCTCCACATCAATCTGTTGGAACTCAGAGCTGTTTTCTAGCACTTCAGGTTTCTTTGCATCTGTTCAGAACAAGGTGGTACAGGTCAGAACAGACAACACCACTACAATGTGGTACATCAGCAAACAAGGGGCACTCGGTCTTGACCTTGTGCACCGAGGCGATGAAGTTGTGGTCTCTGGCTTACTCCTGAACACTTCCCTCATAGCAGTTCACCTCCCAGGCAAGGACAATGTCCTGGCAGATGCTCTCAGCAGGATTTCCCAGGGCCATCACGAATGGTCACTGGATCCCCTAGTACTGGGCATAGTGTTTGCCAGATGGGGCACTCCTCAGATGGATCTTTTCGCAGCCCCAGACAATCATCAACTTCCACTGTTTTGTTGCAGTTCCCCTGGATGCCTTTCTCCTCGATTGGGAAGTTTCTTTATGCCTTTCCCCCCTTCCCTCTCCTGTTCAAAGTACTAGTCAAAATCGGGTCTCAGCCTTGCAAAATGATCCTGATTGCTCCAGACTGGGCCAGGCAGCCCTGGTACCCACTCCTTCTGTCCTTAGCAGTCCATCTTCCCCTGTCTCTCCCCAGGAACCACAATCTGTTAACCTGTGCTCGGGAGAGTTTGGTATCCCGAATCTCAAATCCCTCAACCTCAAGGCTTGGCTCTTGAGCAGTTAGAGTTTGCTGATTTGCAACTTTCTCAAAGTGTTCTCGAAATCCTGAAGGCTGCTAGGAAGCCTTCCACCAGGGCTACCTATAACTCCAAGTGGAAAAGGTTTTCCATATGGTGTTCTGGGAAGCATGTTTCCCCAGAATCTGCTGATCTACCCACTGTATTGGACTACATGGTCCATCTTAATTCTTTGGGACTGAGACCAGCCACCCTGAAAGTGCACTTGGCTGCTGTCTCTGCCTTCATTTCAACAGGGAAGCCCTCTTCTCTTTCTGCTCATCCTGTATTTTCCAAGTTTTTAAAGGATTGCTTCACACCAATCCTCCATTCAGGGACCCTGCCCTGGCTGGGATCTTAATGTATGCATTGCTCAGCTAATGCAACCCCCTTTGAGCCTCTGTCTTGACAGAGCTTAAGTATTTGACTGGAAAACTGTATTTCTGGTAGCCATCACTTCTGTCAGGCGTATAAGTGAGTTACAGGCTTTATCAGTGAAACTGACTTTATTTCCTTTCACAGGGATAAAGTAGTCCTCAGGACTAACAGGAAGTTTTGCCTAAGGTGGTTTCAGATTTCCACCTTAACCAATCTATTTCACTTCCAGTGTTCTTCACTGACCATTCCTCCTCTGGTGAGAGGAGCTGCACAACTAGATGTTAGAGGGCCCTAAGTTACTACATAGGCGTACCAAGGGTCTAAGGTTTGACTCCCTCAACTGTTTCTCACTTATGGTGAGGTTGGGAAAGGGAGACCTGCCACTAAGAGATCCATTGCCAGGTGGATCGTTTCTTGTATCCAATTTTGCTATCAAAAGCTGGGTAAGGATCCCCCCTCAGGCCTGAGGGCTCACGCTACCAGAGGTACAGCTGCATCTCTAGCTGCTGCTAGAGACATCCCTATCTTGGAGATATGTCAGGCAGCTACTTGGAAGACAGTACACACTTTCACCAAGCATTACTCCCTGGATATTCAGGCCAGGAGGGATGCTCGGTTTGGCACTGCCGTGCTTCAGAGCCTATTCCCTAAGTAGGTTCTGTCTCTCCTCCATGGAGGTACTGCTGTGTAGTCTGCAATAGTCATAATATAGCAAGACTTCATGTTGTTTGAAGAAAAAATTACTCACCTTAGTAATGTTGTTTCTTCTAATGGAGTCTTGCTATATTATGACCTCCCCCCCAGCCTGCCCCTCTCAGAACTCCTACTTTGGGTATGGGGTGGGTAGTCCTCTGTTGGCATTTATTGATGCCCTCTTTCATGTTTGGGTGTTGTGTTTAGTTATTTTATCTTATTTTTCTGGTCCACTGACTTGAGTCTTTGTGTTGGGGCCAGGAAAAATGTGTTAATATATTAGTGGCCAGTTGGCTAGTGTAGGTTACAACTTCCACATAGAACCTTAGTGAGTTTTTGCTTGTAAAGATCTGACTCTTTCAGTTTGAAATCAGCCTAACAGCTTCTGAACTGAGCTCGCGCTCTAAGCTCCATGCTCTGCATGGAAGTTAACTCTTTCACCTCCGGAGCAGTTCTAAGGCTGGGACAAACTGCAATAGTCATAATATAGCAAGACTCCATTAGAAGAAACAACATTACTAAGGTGAGTAATTTTTTCTTCTGGTAGCCCCAGACTGGCCCCGCCAGTTCTGGTATCCAGATCTCCTCAGTCTCAGCTCCAGGCTCCCGAGGCGGCTTCCAGCCCAACCGGACCTGATCTCAGTCAGAAAGGGGAATGTTCTCCATCCGGACCTTCAATCCCTGCACCTGACGGCCTGGTTCCTGTGCGGCTAGAGTTCCAGGCCTTGGGTCTTTTCGACGAGGTCCTCAACGTCATTGAGGCGTCCTGTAAGGAGTCGACCAGAAAATGCTATGCCTTCAAATGGAAGAGATTCTCCATTTGGTGTCAGGACAAGGGGTTGGACCCTTCTTCCTGTTCCTTGGCTAGCATTCTAGACTACCTGTGGTCCCTTTCTCAGCTAGGAGTTTGGTCAAGCGACCCTTAAGGTGCACCTTGCAGCCATCTCTGCTTACGGAGCGCGGGCCGGCAAGCAGTCAGTGGTACAGGAGAAGGTGGTCGGGTGCTTTTTCAAAGGCCTTGATCACATATCCCCTCCGTTGCGAGAACCTCCACCTCCGTGGAATCTACTGCTGGTATTGGGTAAGTTCATGGGCAAGCCATTCGAACCAATGCACAGGTGTGACATCTCTCACCTGTCGTGGAAGACCGCCTTCTTGGTGGCTATTACGTCAGCCTGAAGGATGGGAGAGCTCCAGGCGCTTTCCATCAAGTCTCCTTATCTGGTCTTCCATGGGGACAAGGTTGTCCTGCGCCCCCAACCGAAATTCCTTCCGAAGGTGGTGTCGGAGTTTCATCTTAACCAGGTGTTAACTCTGCCGGTGTTCTACCCCAATCACACCTCGGAGGCTGAATATAGGCTCCATACTTTGGACCCTAGAAGAGCGCTCGCTTATTACAAGGAGCGGACGGCTGAAGTTCGGAGAGAGGTTCGCCAGCTGTTTGTCACCTACGCTGAAGCTGCACCTGGCAGACCTGCAATCAAGCGGACGATAGGCAGGTGGGTCACCTCCTGCATAGATCTCTGCTATAGGCTGGCGGGCATGGAGCCTCCCAAAGGGATAAGAGCTCATTCTACCCACCATACAGCTGCTTCGGTGGCTGCTTCTAGGGACGTCCCTATCCAGGAAATCTGCAGGGCTGCTACCTGGAAGTTGGCACACACACACACGCACCTTTATTTCCCATTACCACATTGACCTAGAGTCATGCTGGTTTTGGGACCTCTGTTCTCCAGTCCTTATTCTCTAAGTAGGGGGTGCCCGCCTTGCCTCCCTCCTCCCGGAGAACTGCTAGGAGTCTGCCAGACAGTGTGGATTGAACAACATATCCACGTCCCTAGAAATACAGGTTACTCACCTGTAACAGGAGTTCTAGGAGTGGTATATGTTGTTCATCCACACAACCCACCCGACCTCCCAGGCAGCCAAGCCTGGCTTCCAGCAGACTAGATCTGGCATCATGGGGCGGAGCCAAGGGTTTTACCACCCGGGTGGGTGGGAGGAGCCAGCTTGAAGACCTTCTGGCAACATTTAAAGTGGCAAAGAACCTGCCAGTAAGTGTGGATGAACAATATATACCACTCCTAGAACTCCTGTTACAGGTGAGTAACCTGTATTTAGTGCCTAGTACAAGAGCACTCTCTAAGTAAGGTACGGTTACGTAAGAACTTACCATAACAGTAGATCTTTGAGAGAGGCTTTTGTAGTAGGCAAGCTTTTTCTCGCCCTTCTTCCCCCTGCTGCTGCTGCTTTTCCAGCCCATCTTTAGCTCCAGGAGCCCTCCTTTCTCCTGTTGCACCTTCTTGGGTCTCTGGCAGGAGAGCAGGAGGGTGAAGTGGGAGCCCGCCCACTATAGCACCAGACCCCGACGATCACATAATAGGCCCAGTTGGCGGTCCCCACCAGATACAGCTAGCTAAAGTTTTCCGGTGGTCCCTAGCGCCTGGTGGCTCAGTCCCAACATTTATTGTCTACTGCAAGAGCGCCTCTTCAAGATCTACTGTTAAGGTAAGTTCTTGCTGGCCCAGTGGCACAGAGGGTTGGCGTGCTGGATGCCACACCGGCGACCCAGGTTCAGGAATGAGCCCAGGCTGTCCGGGGGGGGGGGGGTATTGATTAGCTGCTGGCTGGCTGGCAGCTTTCCTCCTCGGGAGGGTGAAGGAGGGCTTCGTTGGAGCTTGGCTGCCTCCTGATGGAGGCTAGGTGACAGCGTCGCGTCCGAGGAGCCCTGGCATTAGGCTGGGAGGGCAGATGGGGCAGTCTACTGGAGCTGCAGTGTGCATGCGTCGCTGCTTCCAAGGCCCTGGGTAATTAATGGGTGAAAAGGTGGAAAATTGGGGTCCCAGCAGAATGATGCCTCCAGGCCAGCTCTGAAGTTCCTCCGGGACGCGCATAGCACCCAGAAGTTCCCAAATGACCCCAAGTCAGGTAAGGGTGGCCCACCGCAGTGCATAAAGTCAGTTTATATAGGTAAGTTCTTACATAACTGCACTTTCCTCTGCAGCAGGCAAGTAATGTAGTACACCCCTCTTGTACCTCTGATTTCCTTCCCATGTTGCTCTCCTCCCCTTAAGCCATCAGGAGGCAGCTGTGCAGTAGAAGGAAGAGCTGCTGTGCTGTTGAACAGTCAACAATACTTACATTTCTAGGGACGTGGATATGGTGCACTGTCCACACTTCTGGCAGTACTTCCTTTCCTTTTAAGACTTGCCAGAAGGTCTTCAAGCTAGCTCCTCCCACCCATGCGGGTGGTATCCCCCTCGGCACCTCCCCGTGATGTCATATCATCTTTCCGCTGGAAGCATCCGGTTTCCTCCTTCGCAGCTCTATGCTAGGTGTAGGCCTAAAACTTTACTGGTCTTCTACCTTTTTTTTTTTTTTTTTTTAAAAACCCTTGTTCATCTCTCGTGGATCATGAAGAGCCCAAATTGGGTCCTGGATTCAAGCGGAGCACGGGATGCTCGCAAAAGATGTGCACTGATCCGCACTCTGTGTGTATTTATTGCTTGGGGCCCAGCATGATCTGCAGTCTTGCGGCCTGTGCCAGACCCTTCAGAGCCTCCACGTTGGAGGACCGTTACACCTGCCCCATCTTGGGTGGCTTGGACCAGCGGGATTCACCTGTTAGGTCTAAGGATGCATGCAAGGTGGTTTCTGCGGTGGCCGGTTTGGCTACGTAGCTTGCCGCCTTCAAGAAGGCTGCCACCCGTGCTGGTTCAGGTGCTGCTTCATCCACCTTGCTTCCGATGGGCTTACACGCTTCATTTACTTAGGTATTCAGGGACTTGCACCAGTCCCTACCTACTCTCAGGGAGGGCTCTTCCTGAGGGTCCAGAGCTTTGCAGGACTCCAAATCTAAGAAGTCCCATTGCAGGTAGTGGGATTGGGAGTGGGCACGCTCCTCCTGTTCCTGTGTTTCTGCTTCTGGCTTGATGGCTGTTGAACCACCGGCTTTGGCCAACACTTCTGCTGTTCCAGTCCAGGCCACTGGCCCCACTGTGTCTCCGGTGGGCTTGCCGGCCGAGATGCGAGTCGAGCAGTCAGCCAAGATCTTTCTTGACCTGGTTGACCCGTTCTCAGAGAACGATGGGGATGATTCCCTTTCAAGGACTCCGGTCCTTATGGCCCTCTAGCAAGAGAGGCCAGATAAGCTGACTGATCTGGCTGTCTTCCCTTGGGAGATTGACACATTGAGGGTTCTTTGTTGAACTACGCCTTCCTCCATGTCTCCTCCCTGAAGTCTGGTCCGTTGTTGGTTGAGGTCATGGTTGAGGTCCCGATCAGGCTGTTGGTCGAGGTCTTGGGAGTCCCGGCGTGCCTGCTCTTGACCGTTGGCCAAGATGTGTCGTCGGCACTCCTCGTCCACTTCTTCCTCGGCTTCTGGTGAGGAACAGCTATGCCATAAATTGTGGCACTGATATGAGAAGCTTGTCTGGCAACGGTGGATTCTCGGCCATAGCCATGCTGCACAGCAGGCCCTGATGCTTCTCTTGTTGCTGGTGCCGTGGCCTGTGCTGGTTCCCCCGACCGAGCCTACGCCAGCTTCTCCACCCATTTGGGTGCAGCCACTGCCTCCGCAGCCCTTGCACAGGGCCCTGTTCAAGGCTGCGTGTCCTGCTTCTGGGCTTCCAGGTAGACTCTCAGTGCAGGTGTCGCACTCTGATGAGCCACAGATTGTCCGTGGGGAGCTGGGGACATGAGTGGTGTTTGAGGAGTTCTTGGACTCTGAGGACTCCTCCATGTACTCCTTTCAGACTCCAGCCTTTGACCGGGAGTCCTTTTGAGGAGCTCTCTTTGGGGCTCTGCTCTGATTAATCTCGGACTCTATGGGGATCCCATTGGAACCAGTACAGAAGTGGGCTAAGTACTCCTTGACTGAGATTTTGGACAGGGATGACTCCCCGAGGTTGCCTCCCCTGTAGCTGAGGCCGTTCTTGATCCTGCTCTAGAACAGTGGCAGCGCCCTGCTGCCTGTCTCAGGCTGTCGACTCGTATGGTCCGCAAGTATGTGGTCCCTGCCGGGTCTTTGCATGGGTTCACTGACCATCCTTCAGCCAAAGGTTTGGTCAGAACGCAGTGTTCTGATGCACGGGCAATGTCTGGAACTTTGACAAGCCCCCGGGACAGGGATTGAAAAAGTTAGACAATGCGGCAAAAAAGGTCTACGCCACTTCATCCGTGGGTCTTCAGCAGGCCTGTTTTGCTGCCATGATGGCCAGCTTTTCCCATGCTGTCTTGTGAATGTTGGGCCAGGTTATTCTCCGCTTTCTTGCAGAGTTGCAGCTCGCAGTTAAGCTGGTCCAGAATCAGGGATGCGCCGTGTCCAAGCAACTGCTACAAATGGCACTGGACATTAGTGACTCTTGTGCCAGGTCCATGGCCGCAGTGGTGGCCATGTGGCACCAGGCATGGCTGGGGATCTCGACCTTTACGGTTGATGCCCAACACAAGTTGGCAGACATCCCCTTCTTCGGTACCAACCTATTTGGTCCTGGTGGCTGTGGTCATCTCACCCACATTGAGAAGTCCAACGCCACCCTGGACTTCGTCTCGTCATCCCAGAAGGATGTTGGGACCAGAAACAATGGAAGACGCCCCTTCAGTTTCAGCCCTGCTCTGCGCCTCCATCCAGACAGCTGCAGCCCACTGCGAGGCAACATCAGGCCTGGCGGACCAAGCCTAAGTTACCCTCCTCTGGCCGTAAGAAATCTGGGGGGGACTGGGGCACCCTTGATAGCCTACTCTAGAGCCGCCTCCAAGCCTGCCCAGTGATGAGTTGGGGTCTGTCATTCTCTCACCTGTCCTTTTCTGTGGGGGTCTGGCTATGCTGTTTCGTGCCTGCTTGGTCTGTCTTTACATCAGATAAATAAGTGCTTGAAGAGATGGGTCACAGTTTGCCTCTGGAATTCGAGGCTGTCCTGCATAGCCGAACTCATGCCCAATAGGAAGACATGTTCAGGGATGTTGTCCAACCTTCAGGAGGACATCACCCTAGCCTCTTTAAAAAGAAGCTGTGGCCCATGTCCCAGACTCCACGGCTGGTCCGGGGTTCGTCTTCATATATTTTCTGGTTCCAAAATGGATTTGGGGGGGGGGGGTTGGTGCCCCATACTGTATATGCACGACTGAATCAGTTTTTGCGGCCACACACTTTCCAGATGGATACTCTGAATCAGACCATTCCATCCTTAAAACGAGAGATGTGGTTCTGCTGTCTGGATCGTCAGGACACCTTCTTCCACATCCCAAACTGTCCATCCCTCCAGAGGTTCTTGCAGTTCCATTTAAAAAGGGATTTTTTTTAAGAGTTCCAGGCCATGCCATTCGGCCTTTCCTCGGCTCCCAGGATATTTGCCAAGTGCGTAGCAGTGGTGGCAGCAGTCCTGTGGCACTGAGTTCAGGTGTACCCTTATCTGGATGACTGGCTGATCGCTGGTTCCTCCAGGGTAGAAGTGGAGCGATCCAGGCAGGGGAACAGATAAGGGGAGTAAAGGAGTATTTTACTACCATTTTTACTTGATTTACTCTCATTTTCTGATTTTAGAAATTTGCCTCCTCCCTTTGCATTTACACTGGTTGATAATATAGTCACAAAATTAGTAGCATAGTGCAATGCTATCGGTTAGCGATCCACATGCTAACAGTATAAGCAATAGAGTTGGTGGTGTAAGTATATCAGCTGTGTACAGTTCAGGAGACAGCCTCAGGAATTGCTCACTGACTGACCAGAAAGACAGCTGCGAACATGGCAAAATATTAAAGCTAGGGTCACAGCACTGCACAGCAGTGGAGAAGTATCTCAAGACTCCAACAATATCACACTAGGGGAGTTAGTGGCTGTAGTCACCCAGTGGGTTTGAGACTTGGTTTAGAGGTGGGGGGTCCAAGGCACATCAATGGATGATGATAGTACCATTTAGATGAAAACACTAACAAGTGGAAAAAGCTAGCAGTAAATACATCCCTGCCCTAAAAATTATCTGGACCTCTGGATCCAAGGATCTGGCCCTTCAGACCTGCTCGAACTTGGATCTTCTGGTGAACCTGGCTGAGTCGAAACTCAGCCCCTCAAAGGTTATCCACTTCATCGGGCAGAGCTCAACTCCCAGTGGGCAGGATGGAAGATCTTGCCTCCTTTGCCTGATCATTTCGGGTTAGGCAGTCGCGCCCTGCCTGGGACTTCCTGCAGCTGCTGGGGTACATGGCTTCCTGCACCAGCGTGGTCCGGTGGGCCCGCTGCAGTGGGAGCTGGCCTGTTAGTGGTCACAGTGCCTTGGTCACGTCGACTAGCTGGTCACGGTGATGTTGCCGATGTGGGATGCCATCCAGTGGTGGCTTATCCTGGAACATCTGCAGGAAGGAATCCCATTCATCTTCCCAGATCCCGATGGTCACTCATGACCGGGCCTCTAATGGGATGGGGGGACCACAGGGCCCATGGGCTCTGGACCCCCAAGGAGTCCCAATGTCGCATCAACCTGTTGGAGCTCCGTGCAGTGCGTCTAACTGACAGCCTTCACTCCAGTTGTGCTTGGTGAGGTTGTTCAGGTCCAGATGGACAACACGATGACCATGTACTGCCTCAACAGGCAGGGCAGGATGCATTCCCTTCTGTTGTGCCGGGAGGCTCTCCACACCTGGTACCTTGTATGCCGTCTGGACAGCGATTTTTCTGGCGATCCATGTGGCTGGTGCCTCCAACCAACTGGCAGACTTCCTCAGCTGAGTGGGTGAAGTGTCTCACGAGTGGTGTCTTCACCAGGAGGTAATTGATCGCTTGTTCTCCCAGTGGGGCACACCCCTGGTCGACCTGTTTGCCTTCCAGGAGAATGCGAAGCTGAGGCTGTTTTGTGCCTGCCCCCCTCAGTGCGTGACACTGCTGGGGGATGCCTTCCCGAAGCCCTAGGCCCCAGGCCTCATGTACGCCTTCCCTCCCTTTCCTCTGATCCACACGTTGTTGCTTGCGGTTTGGAGTGACAAGGCATGGATGATCTTATTGGTTCTGGACTGGCTGTGCCAGTTCTGGTACCCCGATCACCTCGGCCTCAGTGGCAATTGTCTCCACCCGGACCTGCTCCCTTGCTCTCAGGAGGGTCCTCCACCCAGTCCTGCAGTCCCTGCACAAGACAGCATGGTTCCTGAGTGGCTAGAGTTCCAGGCTTTAGGTCTCCGATGAGGTCCTCCATGTCGTTGAGGCCTCTTGGAAGGAGTCGACTCGCCAGTGCTGTGCCTTCATGTGAAAGAGATTTTTCTATTTGGTGTCAGTGCAAGGAGCTGGACCCCCTGTTCTGCCCAGTGGCGAGCATCTTGGATTACTTGTGGTCCCTCTCTGTCGGGCCTGAGGTTGACGACCCTCAAGGTGCATCTGGCAGCTATCTCTGCATACCGGGCTTGGGCTAGTATGCTGACTTTGGCGCTGGAAAAGATGGTTGTGCGCTTTTTCAAGGGCCTTGACCACTTGTCCCTGCCGGTGCTTGAACCACCACCACTCGGGACTTGTTGCTGGTATTGGTGATGCTTCTGGGCAAGCCGTTTGAACCCATGCACAGGTGTTACATCTCCCACCTGTCGTGGAAGACTGCCTTCATGGTGGCTATCGCCTCCGCTAGAGGGATCAATGAGCTCCAGGTGCTCTTGATGGAGTCTTCTTATTTGGTTTTCTACAAAGACAAGGTTGTCCTCATCCCCGAAGTTCCTCCCGAAGGTTGTTCAGGAGTTTCACCTTAAACAGGTGATTAACCTCCTGGTGTACTTCACCAGCCCAACCTCGGAGGCTGAGCACAGGCTCCATACGTTGGACCTGAGGCGAGCGCTCACTTTACTATAAGGAGCGCACAGCTGGAGTTCGGGGAGAGGTTCACAAGGTCTTAGTCACCTGCGCCGAAGCTGCACCTGGCAGACCGGCAACTATGTAGATGATTGCCAGGTGGATAGTCTCCTGCATCGACCTCTGCTACTAGTTGACTGGTAGGGAGCCTCCCGTTGGGCTTAGGGCTCATTCCACCTAACATACTGCTGCCTCGGTGGCTGCTTCCAGGAATGTTCCTGTCCAGGAGCTCTGCAGGGCTGCTACTTGGAAGTCAGCACACACCTTCATCTCCCATTACCACACTGACCTTGAGTTACACCGAGATGCTGATTTTGTGGCCTCGGTTCTCTAATCTTTTTCCTAAATAGGGGTATGTGCCTTGCCCCCTCCTCCCGGAAAACTGGTAGGAGTCTGCAAGAAGTGTGAATAGTGCACTGTATCCACGTCCTTAGAAATGTGGGTTACGCACCTGTAACCGTAGTTCTAGGAGTGGTATATGGTGCACATCCACACAACTCACCTGAATTCTCCTGGCAAGTGATACACCAATCCTTGGCTTTCAGCATGTAAGATCAGTCTTCACGGTGCATTACCGAGTGTGATGACTCCCGGGTGGGTGGGAGAGCTAGTTTGAAGACCTTTCGGCAAGTCTTAAATGGAAAGGAAGTACTGCCAGAGGTGTGGATGTGCACCATATACCACTCCTAGAAAGAACAGATCTTCGGGGGTATCTCAGTTATCAGGTCACACCATGAGTCTTCACTGTCAGCAAAGCAGGATCCACATGGAAGATTTTCAGCAGTACAACTGGGGCCGCCCACGCCGACATCATGTGATGATGTCACCAACCCTGTAAAGGGTTGAGTGGCCCTGCTCCCTCCTCAGTTCTTTCCCGTTGTTGACTCCGACTGCTGTCTGGATTTCGGGGTGGCCAGTCGTCGACCTCGGGTTGTTGGCCCTTGCTTCATCTGCGATGGGCTTGTTGTTGATGGCCTTCCTGTTGCAGCCTGACCCTGCTGCAGGCCCTCAGGCATAGTTACCTGCACCTTTGCCCGCCCCCAGCAGCGCATCCTTTGCGGTCATAGATCTGAATGAGATCCTTACTAAATATACTTCAGTGATCACCAACGGTGCCTTCAGGCCTACCTTGCCTGCGCCATCGATACCAGCTTCGTCGACACCTTGTTGACTGTGGGTGCCTTCCTGTGGGCCGTTGTCGGTGCCCCATGCGTCGGACTTGGATTTGTAAGAGGTTGACTTCGAGGAAGAGGACTATCACCCTGACCTTATTCTTCTGATGAGGAGGAAGAAGAGGAGCCTCTTTAGACAGGCCCACTGCTTCATCTATTAGCGAGGACTTTCTTAAACACACCCCCAAGTCTCCTCCAGAGAACCCTACATTCTTTAATATCATGAAGCAGCTGTCCTCAGCCATGGGGTTCCATACGGAGGAGGAGGATGTCACCAGGAAGGATCTGGTAGACTTCCTGGAGATTCCTGAGTCCCCTCCCAAGATTATTTCTCCTGTTTTGCCTGTCTTGAGGAATGCTGCTACTGCAGCCTGGCACAGGTCTGACATGGTGCCAGCCATGCCCAGGAGGGCAGATAAACTTTACCGTGCCCCTCAAGGCTTTCCACATTCTGCTGCCCAGCCTGAAACAGATTCAGTGGTCATCAAGGCAGCTTATGACAGGTCTAAGGTGCCCAAACACCTAGTTCCCTCCCCCCGGACAAAGAGTCGTGCAGAATTGATCTTGGGAGCAAGAGGGTTTATGCCTCCTCTACCCTTGTGCTGAGGATTGCCAGTTACCTGTCCCATATGGTAAGTACCAGAACACTATCTGGACGAACGGCAAGGCCGCTGCCCAAGCCCTTCCAGATGGCAATCGGAAGCAGGAGCTTCTCAGGTGCTTACAGACTGCTGGAGATGTCAGCAAGCACCTCCTGCGGGCACTTTGACATGTTGGACACTATTGCCAGGGCTGCTGCCACCAGCATTTGCCTATGTAGACACTCCTGGCTGAGGGTTCTCCAGCTTTGCTGCTGAAGTCCAGGAGAAGGTGCTTAACACCCCTTTAATGTGGCTAAGTTCTTTGGCCTTGATGTCCAGGACATGATTAACGACTTTGACATCCGGCAGGGCTGTTAATTCTGTCCACTCACTTTACCACATGCAGCAAAAGGGCAGACAATGCTCTCCCTTTCGTAAAGCGCCCAATAGGCAGGGAGGGGCCTCTCTGCCCCAAGGCAAATGTAAAGCCTCCACTGCCCTCCCCACCCCTTCCAATGCTGGACCTGCAGTCAAGTGCCCCAGAGGGGAAGGACCAGTCTCTCCGGTTGGATCCACCTCCGCTTGACTCCTTGCCAGACCCCCTCTCTTCCGGTCCTCGACCGAGAGGTGGTGGTCGGAGGTCAATTCTTCTTCCATTTAAATCAGTGGAGAACCATAATATTGGATGCCTAGATTCTGCAGATTGTGGAAAGGGGTCACACCCTGGAGCTCATAGAGCAACCATCAGAGACTCTTCTACTGACCTCCAACTATGGTCCCGCTCTTCTGTCTGTTCTCCGGGAGATGGTATAGTCCCTTCTGCACAAGCAGGCAATTGAGCCAGTGCCCCGGCACCAGAGGAACAAAGGGTTCTATTCCAGGTTTTTCCTGGTTCCCAAGAAGACTGGAGATCTGAGACCCATCCTGGATCTAAAGGACCTCAATCTGTATGTTCAGTACAAAAGTTCTGGATGGTAACTTTGCCAGGTCTGATGCCCCTTCTCAAACAGGGTGACTGGCTGTGCTCTCTAGACATGCAGGATGCTTACCTGCGTATCTCCTTACAGGACACATCTAACTGAGCCACGGTATGACCACTCACCAGCTCGTGAAAGGCCGAAATAGCCAAAAGATGCACCTTGAGGGAGGAATACTGGAGACCTGAGTCTGACAGGGATATTGGGTAGTCCAGAATCTTGCTCATTGGACAGGTGAACGGGTCCAGATGATGCGTAGCAGCCCAGATGGCAAACCTCTTCTACTTCGTGGCATAAGCGGCTCTAGTACAGGGTTTTCAAGCAGCCACGAGGACACCTGCCATCTTCTGGGACACCCCAAACTGGGCAATGGCTACGTCCTCAGGAGCCAGGCATGCAAATGAAGGGACTTGAGGTTCGGATGGACCAAGGTCCCCTGAACCTGCATCAGCAGTCCTAGCAGAGGGACTGGAGGTTCCTCCACTAACTGTTGTAGTAATGTAAAACATATTTGTCGTTGCCAGAAGGCTGCGACTAGGATCATGCGCCACCCCCTCCCATTTGCAGCTTGATTAGCACCCTCTGAATCAGAGGAAATGGAGGGGAGGCATAAAGGAACCTCCCGCTCTAGGAGAGGGACAGCGCATCTTGCCAGAACACTCCAGGCCCTAGATCTAGCAAGCAGAAACTGGGCAATTTTGCGTTGAGTGGTGATGCAAAAAGGTCCAACTCTGGACAACCCCATCTGGTGAACAGATCTTCTGCGACGGATGAGAGAAGTTCGTGCATGCAGGACTGAGTCCGGCTAAGGCTGTCCACCAGGGCGTTTAGCATGCCTGGGACATGAACTGCCGAGAGAACCAGACTGTGGTCTAGTGCCCAGTGACAGACTGTCATGGCCTCCTGCACAGGGGGGTACGAATGTGTTTCTCCCTTGCTTGTTGATGTAGTAGACAACATTGAGATTGTCTGACTAGATCAACAGTTGACTTTGGAAGGAGATGGCTCTGAAATGCCTGCATGGCATACAGTACCACCTGCATCTCCAGGACGTTGATATTCAGAGACATCTTGATCAGGGACCATATACCCTGCATCTGAAAGGGACCCAGGTTTGCACCCCAGCCCAAACCAGAGGCATCCGTGGTGGGGTTCTGCTGGGGAGAAGGGATTTGGAATGGAACCCGTTGTAACAGGTTCTGGAGATCCATCCACCACTGGAGCACCTTGAGAACTGGGGAGGAGACGAGCACTAGTTGTAGGTCATCCGTTGGTCCCATTGCACCTGGACTAGTCACTGGAGTACTTGCATGTGCAGTCTGACTGAGGGGACTGTGGCAGTGGCCATGGCCATAAGTCCTAATAGCTCGGGTACACTCTCGCAGGAACATAACGGCTCTGGGTGACCTCCTGAGCCTGGGCAATGAGGCACTTCACCTTGTTGAGGGGCAGGAAGACTCTGCCCTGTGCTGAATCCAGGACCGCCCCTATATACTGCAGCATGTAGGATGGAAACAAGACCGACTTGGGCAGATAGACTGTGATGGCAAGGGAGAGAAACAGCTAGAGGGTCCTCTCCAGGGTCTGGAGGAGCTGATCTCTGGACAGAGACGTCGGGGGCGGTCCCCGCTGAAGATAGCTAGCTAGAAATTTTCCGTGGGGTCCTGGCGCCTGCCGGCTTCAGTCCTAATGGTGTAACCTGCTGCAAGAGCTGTTCTCGAAGATCTACTGTTATGGTAAGTTCTTACGTAACTGTACTTCCTCTTTGGTGAACCCTCTGTGAAGGTTCTCACCAAGCTTCAAGAGGCCGGGAAGGTGGTGAGGTCGGTCCAGGCAATGTACCGACCGAGGCTCAGTTCCTTTCGTAGGAACCAAAGCTGTTTTCGTGGATGGGCACAGAGACAACAGTCCCGCACCGGTCCACAACAGAGGGGCTCCGGTTCCCGCAGAGCCCAGGGAAGACAGCCTGCGGGCCGAAGTCAGCGTCCAGCTAAGCTGGCTCGGCCCGCGAGCCTCCGCCCGCCACAGCCTGACTCCTTCCCGGCCCCGCCCCTCAGGATCAGCGGGACATCAAGGTCGGGGTCGACTGAAATTACCTGCCAGGATGGCAGTCCATAACCACCGACAGGTGGGTTCTTCAGTTGGTGAAAGAGGCCACTTTTATAGAATTCGCAGACAAACCACCCTCAGGCCTCCTCTGCTCTCCGTCACTCAGGTCAGCACAAATTGCTTATCAGGCAAGAAATACTTGCGCTCCTGCAAAAGGGAAGCGGTAGAAGTATGTCCCAGAGAACCAGAGAGATGCGGATACTATTCCACTTCTTTCTGGTTCAAGAAAGCGGACCTCCGTCCAATCCTGGACCTCAGCGACCTCAATATGTCGATAGCCTACAAGCGATTCGCATGGTGACTTTGCAGGGTCTTATTCCCATGCTAAAGAAGGACGCCTTAGCGTCCCTGGACATGCAGGACGCATACCTGCATATCCCCGTAGCTCAAGCGCATAGGAGGTTCCTGTGCTTCAAGTTCCTCGGCCACCACTTCCAGTTCCGAGCTCTTCCGTTCGGACTGTCATCGGCCCCCAGGGTCTTTACCAAATGCATGGCAGTCGTGGCAGCGTCTCTAAGGAGACAGGGCCACTATGTGTTTCCGTACTTAGACGATTGGCTTCTCATGGCCGCCTCCAGTGAGGCGTTGTTGATGGCTGTCCAGAGCACCCAGGCTCTGTTTCGGTCTCTGGGCATCATAATCAATTACGAGAAGTCTCCTTGTACCGTTGCAGAAGCTGCAGTTCACAGGCGCAGTTCTGGACACCGTTCAGGGGAGAGCATTTCTTCCAGACGACAGAGCGGAACGTATCAGATCCCTCATCAAGGATCTCTCGGTGAAGACGACTGTCCCTGCCAGGCTGGTCCTTCGTCTGCTCGGACACATGGCTGCGGCCATTCCGACCGTCCCTTTGGCAAGGCTCCACATGCGGGTAACTCAGTGGATGCTCAAGGTGCAGTGGGACCAAAGGCAAGACCACATGCAGCATCCGGTCAGAATCACAAATGCCGTCATTCGAGACTGGCAGTGGTGGCTAGACCCAGGAACGCTCTCTGCGGGTGTTCCTTTTTCAGCGCCGTCCCCGGAGGTGATCCTTTCCACAGATGCCTCAGGGCTGGGGTGGGGAGCGCACCTGAATGGGGTGAGGTCCCAGGGAATGTGGACCCCTCAAGAAGCTCATCTTCACATCAACATTTTGGAGATGAGGGCGGTCCTTTATGCCCTGCAGGCCTTCCAGTCAGAGATCCCGCCGATTACTCTTATGATCCAAACAGACAACACGGCGGTGATGTATTACCTCAACAAACAAGGGCGCACCTCTTACCCCTTTGCGGGAAGCGATGAGAGTGTGGGATTGGGTAATCCAACAGGGCGAACCTGATTGCAGTTCACATTCCGGAGTGGACAACACAATCTGAACAGCCTGAGTCGTTTCCCAGGCCAGGGTCCACGAGTGGGAACTTCTTCAAGGGGTTGCAGGGGATCTGTTTCTTCGATGGGGCACTCCAGAACTGGACTTATTCGCTTCCCCATCCAACACAAAACTGCCCAATTTCTGCTTGCTAGATCCAAGGCCTGGTGTTTTCTGGCGAGACGTGTTGTCCCTCTCCTGGGTGAACAGATTCCTCTACGCCTTCCCGTTGATCCAGAGAGTTCTTCTCAAACTGCGCAGGGAGCACGCAACATTGATCCTAGTAGCCCCTTTCTGGCCCAGGCAGATCTGGTTCCCCTTGCTCACGCAGCTGTCCCGGGGAACCTCCGGTCCCGTTGCCCTTCAGCTCCCATCTCTTGTCTCAGGAGGAAGGTTCACTGGTCCACCCGGACTTACGTTCACTGAACCTGCATGCATGGCTCCTAGAGACATAGCCATTTTGCGACATGGGGTCTCGCAAGAGGTGGCGGAAGTTCTTTCAGCGGCCAGAAAACCAGCAATGCATGCGATGTACGCCATGAAATGGTGCCGTTTTTGCTTGTGGTCGCAAGCACGCGGCCTTTCCCCTCTAGGTTGCCCGGTGAAAGCGGTGTTAGAATACCTGCTCTCCGTTTTCCATTCGGGTCTTGCCTACTCCTCTATTAAGGTGCACCTCTCCGCTATTTCTGCTTACCACTTCCCGGTGGGACAGCTCACACTGGCGCAACTTGACGCCTCTCGAGACTTTCTGAGAGGGGTGTTACACCTTAGGCCACCCATTAAGGACCCTGTTCCTCCATGGGATTTACTCTTTGTCCTGGAACAACTCACGCTCCCCCCCTTTTTGAACCTGCCGCGGATTGCGAGCGGCGTTTCCTGTCATGGAAAATGTTATTTTTAGTTGCTGTTACGTCAGCAAGGAGAATTTCCGAGCTTCACGCTCTCATATGTAAGGAACCTTATTTGATTTTCCACCGGGACAGAGTGTCCCTGAGGACGAATCCTAAGTTCTTGCCTAAGGTGGTCTCTGCACTCACTCTCAATCAGGACATTGACCTGCCTGTATATTTCCCTAAATATTCTAATAGAGGAGAAGTGCTGCTCCACACCCTGGATGTTCACCGCTGTCTAAGGTATTACCTGAACAGGACTAAACAGCTTCGCAAGTCGGAGCAACTCTTCGTTTCCTTCGCTGAGAGGATGATGGGCCAACCAGTATCGGAAGCAGTCCCTTTCTCGCTGGCTTGTCCAGTGTATATCATACTGCTATGATACAAAGCAGAAATCCCTCCTGGGTACAGTCAGGGGCCATTCCACTAGGGGGGTGGCTACCTCCTTTGCAGCACTTCGTAATGTCGTCTCCTCTGCCATTTGTGCTGCAGCCACTTGGAGCTCTGTGCGTACTTGTATCAGGCATTATAGCCTGGACATTGCTTCACGGCGAAGAGCCGGTTTCGGCCTGGCCGTGCTACAGGGTCTCCTGTCCTAGGGTCAGGGCTTGGTATGGATTTTCCTGAGTTTCCTTCTCCCAATGCTTACAAGCGTTATTGCTTGGAAATCAGTCCTAACGGTGTTACCTGCTGCAAGAGCTGTATCTCGAAGTAAGATGGTACAGTTATGTAAGAACTTACCGTAACAGTAGATCTTGAGAACAGCTCTTGCAGCATACCTCCACCCACCTTCCCCTTGGAGGAGGCATGGCTTTCGAGTCTTTGGCAGGGTTTCGCCCTTTGTCTTCTGATGGTGGATCCTTGGTCTCCCATTCTGATGTCGCCCTGCGGCGGAAGTCTCCAGGGAGAACAGGGAATCTAAGGGACCGCCCTTATGTACTCGCCTGATGTTGGAGGCGGACCGGCGTCGGGGCGGTCCCCGAAGATAGCTAGCTAGCCTAGAAGAATTCCTGGGGTCCTGACGCCTGCCAGCTTCAATCCTAATGGTGTAACCTGCTGCAAGAGCTGTTCTCGAAGATCTACTGTTACGGTAAGTTCTTACGTAACTGTACTTTCCTTCAGGACCCTTTCTCATGTAAAGGGACTTGTGTCCATTTCTGCACCATTCCCAACCCTTGTACTCCATTCAGACCCATTACCCTCCTCTTCCTCAGTAAAGACTGAGCAGAAATACCTGTTCAGTATGTCAACTTTACTGTTGTCATCCTCCATGCGGCCCCCATCCTCCTCCCTTCAGTCTCACTATCCCTCCCTTTGCCTTTCTTTTTCTCTTATGTACCTGTAAAGGTTTTGTTCCCTCTACCCACTGATTTTGCAATGTGCTCTTCTGTCTGAGCTTTGGCTTCCCTTACTGACCTCCCTGCCTCCCTTTGCTTCTCCTGGTACTTCTCCCTATCCCCTTCTGCCTGTGTCTTTTTGTATTGCCTGAATGCAATCTTTTTGGCTTTCACTTTCTCCGCTACCTCCTTGGAAAACCATAATGGCCTCCTCTTCCTTTTCCCCTTGCTAACCTGCTTAATGCATAATTCTGTTGTTCTTGTAATCCCCATTTTAAATACTGCCCACTGTTCCTCAACCCCTGATTCCTGCCCCATTCCCCTTAATGCCTCTTTCAAGCATCTCCCCATTTTCCCAAAGTCTGTCCCCTAAAATCCAGGATACGTGATTTTGTGTGGTTTGGTTCTGCTCCTTCTGTGATTTCAAACCACAATGACTGGTGGTCACTGTTCCCCAGGTGCTCCCCCACTGCTACCCCCATCACACTGTCCCTGTTTGTGAGCACAAGGTCCAGTATTGCCTTCTGCTGAGTTGGTTCCATGACCAGTTGCTTGAGGAAGGCACCCTGAAGGAGTCCAGGATAAATCTGCTCCTAGTTGATGCTGCTGCTGGGATGCTCCAGTCCATCTGGAATATTGAGGTCTCAACCAGCACTACCTCACCCTTGTCTGCCATCCTTTGGATGGCTAGCATCCGCTCCCTATCTGTTTCTTCCTCCTGGGCTGGTGGTCTATAGACCACACCTGTGCAGATGGCTGGCCCCATTTTCCTTTCCAGCTTAACCCACAGTATCTCTCCCCCATTTTGTTCCTCCTGGATCTCTATGACCCTTATGCCATTTTTCACATACAGTGTCACTCCTCCTCCTCCCCCCTCCCTTCCTACTTGCCCTGTCTCTTCTGAATATGTTGTAGCCAGGTATGGCCATCTCCCAGTCATGGTTATCATTACACCAGGTTTTTGTGATGGCCACAATGTCCAGGTCTGACTGCACCATGACAGCCTTCAGATCCTCCATCTTGTTGCTAAGGCTCCTGGCATTGGCACACATGGCTTTCCATGATTTGACCTCCCTAGACTGTTTAGCTGTTCTACTCCAGCCCCTTCCCTGGTTGTCCTTTATCCCTGGTTCTCCTTGCTGTCTGCCCTTCTGTTTAATTTTGCCCCTTTTCTGCCTATCCGCCTCTTGGGCACTTATCTCCATCTTTTGCACACTGCTTTGTAGAGATATCCACTCCTCCGGTTCACTGGTTCTACTGCTAGTTGTGGGGGGTGGGCAATTAGGTACCCTCCTTGCTGGCCTGACCCCCCCCCTTGGCTAGTTTAAATGATTGTCAGTGTAGCATTTAAACATAGAGTGCTTGGATTCCCCTCCAGGATGGATGCAGGCCATCAGGCTTGAACAAGCCTCCATTCCTCCACGTGGGTCCCTAGTCACCAGTGAATCCAAACCCTTCCTCACAATACCAGTTCTTCAACCATGAGTTAAAGTTCCTGGTGTATGCACCCCTATGCTCTCCCATGCCTCTCGCAGGTAGTACTTCCGAGAAGGTGACAAAAGTAGCTACTTGCTTGAGACCCCTTCCCAATTTCCTAAACTCTTCCTGAACTTCCTTTGGCTCCCCATTTGCCAGGTCATTAGTGCCTAGGTGGATAATGACATCCAGCTCACCCTCCCGTCTTGCCTTCCCAGCTATCCCCAGGATCTTCCCTCCATCCCTCCATGCCGTGGCACCTGGTAGGCACCTCACCTCCCTGTCCTCCCCCTCCTGTGTTCCTAGCTGGATCCCTCTTATGATGGAGTCCCCCACCAGGATTTGCTTCCTCCTCCTCCTCCTCGGGGGTCCACTGCTCTCCTCACTGAGGTCACCTCCTTGGCTAACATCCACATCCTTTCCTTCCACTTCTCTGGGTACCTCTAGTTGGTTGTCCCCATTTGCCAGTGTGGCATATGAGTTCTTGAGTGGAATAGGATCTGGGATGTGCCTCTGCCTAATCGCTGTAACCCTCCCTGAGCCCACTGTCATTCAAGTGCTCCTCGTTCTCGGCATCCTTTGCAGCAGCGGCGTTGGACTGAGTGGTCTCTGGATAGGGGTGATGGTACTCCTGACCCAGTTTACTTCCGCTCTGAGTCTGGCTACCTCATCCTGTAGTCCAGAGAGATGCATGCAGATAGGGCAGCACCTCAATGTCCAGAAGGTCTGCCTGAATATGGCTGCCCCGCAGCCACTGCATTGCACCCACTCCCCACATTATACTACACTTGTACTGCTATTCCAATACTTGTCTGTTACTGAAGCTCTCCTAGTTCCGTTTTTATTAATTTACTGTCCTAAAAATCCTGCCACTGCTCCTCAGATATTATTCTTTAAAAAAGAAAAAAAGAAAAAATGAGTCTAAACACTTGTCGTGCTAAGGGCAGGCTTCTTCCCTACAACCTACTGGTCTATCACCTTTTTTTTTTTTTCTTGAAGATTGTACAATCGGCGTCTTTGCCAGTCACACGTATAATAATTTTTCTAATCAGTTGTCTCATTGCTTGTATCGTATTGCCCTGTGTTACCATTGTATGGTTGTGCATTTCTTTTATTTTTCTATTATTATTGTAATTGTGATCATTGTACGTGTGTCTCTTCCAGGTTGTACCTGAAAATAGGCATATGTTTGCCTAATGTACCTTACCTGGTAAACAAAAGCTAAATAAATAAAATATCCTCAGTGTTCTGTAAAAGTTTGAGAATCTCCTGTTTCTGAGAACATTCTGGGAGGGGTTGGGCAGCTGCCTTGCCTTTCTTCCAGATGGTGTTTTGATAGTTAACCATATCCGAAGATAGTAATCCCAAGCCCCAAGGTGGAGGAGTCATAACCCTCTTGCCTCAAAGGTCAGTCCACTTGGCTTCCTCATCGGGGGGAGGGTGGAGCTAAGGTGCTTGGGCACCTTGGACCTGTCATGTGCTGCTTTAATGACCACGGAATTGGTCTTAGGTTGGGCAGCATAATAAGGCAGGCCTTGAGGGGCATGATAGAGCTTATGTGTCTGGCAGGGCATGGTTGGAACCATCTCTGGTCTGTGCCAGGCTACGTTAATGGCATTCCTCAGGGCAGGAAGGATGGGAGGAACGACCTTAGGGGGAGATATCTGGAATCTCCAGGAAGTCCGCCAGGTCTCGCCTGGTGGCATCCTCTTCTTCAGTGTGGAAGCCCATAGCTGAAGACAGCTGCTTCATGACATTAAAGAACATAGGATCTTGCCACGGTTGGTAATCTGCCTCTGTTGTGCTAATACCCTGTTGTAAACTTCTCTTGCTGTTTTTTTGCTTTTGTTTATTGCTCTGTTCCACTGTTTCAGCCTCCATTTGCAGTTTGTGTTCTGCTGTTTCCTCTATCTTTATATTGTACTAGGGTCTTTGCTCAGTTTCCACTGCTTTACCAGGGTCTTTGCTCTGTTTCCACTGCTATAGCCCATATCTTGGTATTGTATCGGGGTCTGTAGTCCAGCAACTGCTATTTTTACCTTCAAAACTAGCTTAAATCTTAAGTTTTTTGCTCTTATACCTTCCTGTTTTGTCTTGCTCCCTGTCTTTTGCTGCCTCCCCCCCCCCAGTTTCACACACATTCCTTGTTGTTCTGCATATCTCTTCCTGCAGAGGCTGCGCCTCCCTTTTTATCTTAAGGTGGTTCCCTGCAGCCGAAGCTGGCAGTTCCCATCCAAGTGAACCCAGATACAGCTAAAGCTGTCCCCGTTGCTGCTGACTTGGCAACTTGCCCACCCATCCCCCAACCTGCCGCCTTGGGTAAAGTCCTATTTTCATAGGTATTTACATGTGTATTTACCTCAAGGCGGTTGCATGCAGCAGAAGGGGTTATTTGCCCATCTTCCTGCTTTCCCATTTGCTTCTTATACAGATCCACCAATCTCAATTATAATACTGCAATAATCTAAGCCTCTCTCACTTCTTGATGCCATTCTGTGCCTCACCCAACCTCCCATCCACCATACCTATCCGCAAGTGCACACTTTCTCTCTTCTCAGCCCCCTTCCCTTAGGCTTTCCCTGTGCCATGGCCTTGCTAGTACTGTTCATTGCAGCCACTTCTGTTAAGGGTTACTGAGAGAGCACCTAGCGACGTACAAACCTCTCCACACAGTAACAATTTCACCTTAACAGATATTTTTACCAAACTGAAGGTGTCCCTTCTTGGCATGCTATGTACCCCCGCCCCCGACCTACCCCAGCAGGTCCCTAACCTAGGTGGATTTGGCACAGGCCCCAGTTTACCCCATAATAATTTTGCTAATTTTTACAGCTTCCTTCATGACTGCTACTCCCTCATAGGCAGCTCCAGGAGGCACTTTATCTCTAGCACTCTCCCACTGAACACTAAAAAATCACTTCACATCACTAGGAGGCGGCAGCAACTTCTCTTGTTCCTTCTACTCCTCTCTGATTCTGTTAACCCCAACCCTGGTCTCTCCCCCCACTCCCCTAATACCCTTACACATCCCTCAAAGGAGAGACAGTCAGAATCGTTCATCTGAACATCTGGAACCTACTAGCCAAAAAGTCCTGCTTTGGTTCCTGGCTCACCACTAACAAATTTGGTGATATAACCTTTACTGAAACCTGGCTCACTGACAGAATTCCCACCTGTGAAATTTCCTTTGAAGGCTACTCTGTAATTAGAGGGGACAGAATTGGCAAACTGGGTGGTGGTGTGTGTGTGTGTGTGTGGCTGCCTATTCTATATTTCGGAACATCTTGCATTCTTCAAACCTAAATCCCAGCTTGACACCCCCACTCTTGAGTCGCTCTCCATTAACCTCATCCTGGGGCAGTCTAAAATTATCACACTAACTGTGGCATAACATACCTACCGCCTTTCACCCCTAACATAAACTGGAAGCGTTCTGTTATCTAACCCCGCCCCCCGCTGTCATGAGTGGATATTACTTGGTGACTGCAACAAGACTTGGCAGTCCAGTTAATACAGTGCTGTCAAAGAAGCCCTGGCTGTGCTCAGAATGCATCAGGTTATCAGGGGTACCACCCATCAAACTACAAAATGGGCTATGAATCCATTCTTGATTGGATCATACGAAGAAGCCAGTAGAAGGTGGCCATTTGGTCCTTCAAGTCTGCTCGTATCGCAGGGTCCACAGTGTGAGCTAATGTCCCTGCCCTCCCTCCCCGCTTCTCTCATCCTCCCTACCCATGATCCTTACTTCCCCCTATGCCTAACCCAGCCTCTCTTAAAGTTGCCCACTGTCTTCAACGGGATGACCTCTTCCGGCAGTGCATTCCACGTGTCCACCACCCCTCTCTGTGAAGAAGTGTTTCCTGACGTCCCTCATAAACCTCCCACCCTCCAGCTTAAGACTGTGCCCCCAGTGTTATGGTTGCTACTCAGCTTAAAGGGACTCTCCTTATCAACCTTATTTATCCCTTTCAAGTACTTGAAGGTCCCAATCATGTCCCCTCTCTCTCTCTCTCTCTCTCTCTCTCCCCTGTCTTCCAGGGAGTACATATTCAGTGCCCTCAACCTGTCCTCCTACACCTTACCCTGCTGAGAAAAGAACTACCCATGACCCAACTAAATAAGATCCCCTGTAGGGTGGCTGGCTCCCTCTCCCAGGGCTGAGATACAGAAATGGTACACTGATGAGTCCAAATGAAGACAAAACACATGTCTGTGTCTGCTGTTGTCAGCCTTTGCTGTTTGTATTGTGAGGCCGTTTGGCACCATGCAATTTTGCTTAAAGTTGAGCCAGTCCAAATTAATTCATAGGCATTTGCATATGCTTCCCATGATGCTTTGCATTATTGGGGTACGTGCAATTTGTGTTTACCCTGCTAACCCACTGTCATCTTTGTAGCCCTCCTCTGGACGTTCTCCAGCAGATGAATGTCCTGTGTTAGGTTTGGGCACCAGTACTGAACTCCATACCCTAGATGTGGCCTTACCAGTGACCTGTACAATGGTAGTATAACCTCCTCTGTCCTACTACTGATCCCCCTAGATATGCATCCCAGCATCTTGTTTGCCTTTGCTGCTGCTTTCTTGCACTGCATGGAGTGCTTCAGGTCACTAGTGATCATCACTCTCAGGTCCTTCTCTTCCTCTGATGCAGATACTCAGACTCCACACAGGTAGTGTGCATGGGACAGACATAAGGCAATTTTTGTGGGGGTAGGAAGAAACAGGCTTTTGGTTAACTAGGATCTGCAGCTTATCCTGTAGGTAGGGAAATGGGCAGACTAGGTGAGCCTTATCTGCCGTCAGTCTATGTTTCTATGTAGTACTCTGTCCTGAGATTCTTGGCTCCAGTGTGCATAACTTTGCATTTCTTGGCATTGAAGCCAAGTTGCCAGATCCTGGACCACCTCCGCAGCTTTTCCAGATCCTCGTGTAGGTCTTGTATCCCTTCAGCTGTGTCCACTCTCCCGAAGAGCTTGGTGTCATCCGTGAATAGGCACATTTTGCCCTTAATGCCATCCCCAATGTCATTGATGAAGACATTGAACAACACTGGCCCCAGCGCAGAGCCCTGTGGGACCCCACTGGTGCCAGATCATTCTCCTTCCCCCAGTCACCCTTTGGGTTGTATCCCTCAGCCAGTGTTTCAACCATCTGGCCATCTTTTTCCCCAACCCCAAGATCCACCAACTTCCTGATCAACCTTTTGTGGGGCACATGGTCAAAGTCCTTGCTGAAATCAAGATGGGGAATGTCTGCCACTTGACCCCTGTCTACTATCTTAGTGACACGGTCAAAGAAGTCAGTCAGATTCGTTTGACACATTCTCCCCACCCTCCCATGAGCTCATGCTGCCTCGCATCCTGGAGACCATGCTCCTCTAGATATTCCACCAACCTTTCCTTTAGTATGGTCTCCATGAGTTTGCCCACAATGGAGGTTAGACTGACTGGTCTGTGATTCTCTGTGTCATCCTTGGGACTGCTTTTGTGGAGGGACACTACATATACTGTTCTCCAGTCCTGCGGTACCACGCCTGATTCTAGTGAACTATGAAATAGGTCTGCCAGCTCCTCAGCCAGTTCCTTTAGTACCCTTGGATGTACTCTGTCCGGGCCTGGTGATTTGTTCACCTTCAATACTAGCAGCCCCTCCCTCACTGTATCCTTCTCCAGCACTACATCTGTGTCCCCCTCCCTGCTCCTCTATTCCCTTCTGAAGGCACTGGTCCGTCCTTCACCCTGGTGAAGATGGAGCAGAAGTATTCATTTAGTATCTCTGCTTTTTTATCCTCCACCCCTTTCTCAAGCCTAACCATCCCTTCCTTCTTGTCCCTTTTCTCACTTGTATAGTGAAAGAAAGCCTTCTCTCCCTTCTTAATTCCTTCAGCTATCTGCAGCCCCTTCTGTGCCTTTGCTCACTGGACTTCCTTACTTGCCTCATTAGCCAGCCTTAGCTAATTTTCCATATCCACCTCTCTTTTGGTCTTCCTGAATTTTCTATAGGCCAGCCTCTTTTCCCTTACTGCCTGGGCAACCCCAGAACTGAATCAGCTGGGCGTTTTGGCCCTTATGTTCTTCCCCCTGAACCTAACGCACTCATCTGTGGCAACCAATATTCCTTCCTTAATGATGGAGTACCTTTGGTCCACCCCCATATCTGCTTTGATACCCTCCAGATGGCGATTGTGGTCTTAGTCGGGATGCTGTCCCTGCCCATATTCAACTGGAACCACACTGTGCAATGGTCACTTCCACCCAGTGGCTCCCTTACCATTATTTCCTGTACATGGTTCCCATTTGTGAGCACCAGATCAAGAATTGCTGCAGCTCTTGTTGGTTCAGTGACACCCTGCCATATCCACTAACCCTGCCCAGGTGGTTGATGCTGGGGTTCTTCCTGACTCCATTAGTGACCACTGCACCGGTTTCTGTAATCGGTTGGCCAAAGGTCAAAAGAAGGAGCCCAGGTTTCATCCTTTACAGGCAATTTAAAAAACTTTACCTCAGTGTCGTCTTTAAAGCAGTCCTGGCTGCAGTCTGGTCTTTCACCAACCACATCCTAGACATAGACATTGCCCTTGAATCATTTAGCAAAACTTTTCTATCTGTCTGTGACCCCTTACTCCCACTCAGAAAACTCAGGGTGAAAGGCCACACTAACAATTGGATCACTTCTGACCTACTAAAGCTCATGCAGAAAAGACAAAGCATGGACCAAATATGGAAAATCTTAAACTTTCCAACCTTCTACAGGAATGCAAAGCCTTACGAAATAAGTGCAAATCCGAGGTCAGAGCTGCAAAAACAAACTTTCTCTGGGACAAACTGGGTGCTAGAGGCAACTCTAAACACACCTGGGAGAACACTTAACCTACTAGTCAGAAGTCACACTGCCGAACAAATATCCCTCAATAATGAGGGAAGCCTAAGTGAACCAAGCGAGATAGCCAGTCTCTTCAACACTTACTTCGGCGACCTCGACACATACAAACCAAATAACACACAGCTTATCGACACCAGCCTACCCATTGCATCCCCTGACTCCCCCCCCCGCACAAACAGTCCTTCCCCCTTCCCCAAATTCTACTTCAGATATCTTTCCCCTGTTAATATAATCACCTACCTAAAAAGAACACCCCAAAGCCCAGTCTGGGCCTTGACGATGTTGACTACCACGTCGTGAAGCTCGTCTATGTACCTGTCACCCTCCCCCTAGCCAACATCCTGAACCACTCACTTTGCACTGGGGTATTCCCCAATAAGTGGAAAAGTGCCACTATCAAAACCACTTCACAAATCCAGCTCCAGAAAAGACGTTTGTAACTACAGGCCCATCTTTCTCCTTGCACCCCTATCAAAAATTATTGAAAAAAATCATACTCGAACCATGAACTTCCTAGATACACACAAACTTCTCACAGACTTGCAGCATGGGTTCCGAACCGGTCACAATACCGAGACCGCCCTAGTAAGGCTTACTAATTTAATTGAAAAGGCCAGTGACGAAAATTTCTACACCGGCTCAGTGTTTGTAGACCTAACAAAGGCCTTTGACCTTGTCGATCATAAAATTCTCCTCCACTCCTTACTCTGCCTAAATTTCTCTGCCAAAGTGATAAAATGGTTTGAAATCTACCTCAGTAATCGGTCACACAAGACTACAGTAGTAAGCCAATACTCCGAAATTCATCACATCAAATATGGAGTTCCCCAGGGTTCCATTCTCGAACCTCTCCTATTCTCTCTTGTAGTCAACCCCCTCCCCGATATTTGTTCATCCACAGAGCTTATCCTCCACACAGATGATGTGGCCTTCTTTTCCAAGGATAAGAACCCCCTCTCCCTTCAGAACAAACTGCAGCATGACTTCAGTAAACTACACTCCTGGTTCTCCTCCTTGGGCCTGGTCCTCAACTCCACGAAAACTAAGGTCATGGTATTTTCAGGCTCTAGTAAATCTCTAAATTTCGATTTTACTCTTTTATAGACAACTACAGCAACCCAATCGAGAGAAAGTCACCACCTTCAGATACCGGGGAATTTACTTGGGACTGTCACCTGAACTACGAGCTACACACTCATCAATTAATTAAAAAAAAAAAAAAAAAAAAAAAAAATCACCAAAGACTTGGCATCTTACATTGACTAACACATTTCCTCATACCAGAAACTAGGGCCTTGCTTGCCAACAGTTTCCTGCTCCCTATTTTAGACTACTGTTTCCGAGGGTGAGAAGGGGGATGGGGGTTGGAGAAGCTGCAGTATAGGGGTGCTAGCTGCTCATTTGAGCAGACTTGATAGACCATGAGGCCTGTTTCTGCTGGCAAGTTTCGTATGTTCGTACAGCTCCCTCATATACTCAACCTCCATCTCGCAGAAAAATCTAGTTAAAGACCACTTATCACAGCATCATCCGATTCATCAGAGGCCTCCCCATTAGGACGCACCACTGTGATCTGTACATGGCTGCAGACTGGCTCCTCCTGTAGGATAGATTTCACAGCAGAGTTTTCACTTTTTTCTTTAAAATCCAATTGGGTTCCATGCCTAGCAGCATCTCCTCCCTCTTCAGTAAGTCTGTACACACCAGGATCACCAGGCACTCCAGTACCCACACCTTCGCGATTCCTCACTGTCTCACCACCCAGGGGCAAGACTCCCTCTCCTACAAAGGTGCCAAACTTTATAACAACCTTCCCTTGCCCTTGGTCCTGTGCAGTACACTTGCATCATTCAAAGACCAATTGAAATCTTACTTTTTAGACAAACTCCACGCTCTCAGCTACAGTCTCTTCTTTTTAGTTTCCTGCACTTCTCACCTGGCATATTTTTGTTTTTCTTTTTTTAAATTATTATATAGTTATGTTATCTTTAAGAGTATCTTCCCTATTATTTTTTGTCCCCGTTGTATGACTTATTCCTGACGATGTAATGTTCACCAGTATGTGTTATTGCACCAATTTAGTATACACTCTCGTGCCAAACTATGTAATGTTTTACTAATATTTTTTATTTTATTTATTTAAATCTCTGATTACAGGTTGTAGACTGAGAGTACTGATATTGTTTTATGGTGAGCCCCCAACAGCACTTTTATCGCCAGTGCCTGGGTATTGCCACTGAGATGAATTGGTGGCATAGCATACCCCTTTAGGGAATTTTTTAGAAATATAGCGCATCCACCCCCACGTTTGGTCAGCCTGTCCAGCCTGAATATAGTATATCCAGGTATAGCTACTGCAGAATCCAGTATTTTGGGGGTCATCCATGTCTCAGCGACAGATAGAATGTCAGGGTTGTGCTGAGTTATCCAGACTTTCAGGACATCAGTTTTGCTTAAAAGGCTACAGATATTAATTGTGGCCAGTTTAATGGTACCTTGTTTTGTGCACGCATTGTAGGTGGGAGGTGCTTCAGGACCTGGATTAGGATGAATGTTTCCAGATAGCAGAAGTAGCATAAGGGCTATCCTGAGTAGGAGTTCTCTTAGAGCATTGGAGAAACATTTAACCTTCATGCGAACACAGCGAGGTTTTGCCTTTTCCCCTGTGTAAAAGGAGGATGGTGTGGTCCTTAAGGACATGTTGACGGGGATGTGATCCACCTGGGGGGCCAAATATTTATAGGGGTCAGGATCATTGAGGTAGACCAAGGTCCTTTACTAATAGTGAAAAAGTTCCCAGATGAGCAACCTATGCTGACGTGAAGATTTTTCAAGATTACAATATTGGGTGAGTAAACCAAACTGCAATATTGTACCAAATTTTGTCACTGGTCATATGTGAAAATGGACAATTTTGCTCATATGCCTTTCCAATATAAACAATAAAAATGAAAGGAAGGGACCTGGGAGTATATTTAAGAGTCCTTGCTGACTGAATGAGCAGTGGACCTATCTGAGGAAAGAAGCTCCTCTTCCTCGGGAAGGTACTCCTCTTTGACGTAAACCTGCTCTAATTCGAGGTCTGATGAGCGAGGTACCGACAGCGTCCTAGGAGGTGTGGACCTAGGAGGCCCAAGAGGCGCGATGACTATGGGGCAGTCGATGGCGCCAGGGACCCAGGCCTGTATGAGCCCAACTGGTGAACTAGGGCTGTAGTGAATTGGGTCAAAATTGAGTTACGGTCAACAGCAGGAGAGGAATGCGTCGACTGAGGAGGAGTCGACACAGGACGTGACAAACTGTCCGTCACTTGAGAGCCCGAGGAACCCAACGTCCATCTGCCTGGGGAAGCATCAGGCCTCGATAGAGGGGCTGGTGTCGACGACCCGAGGTTGATGGACGAGGCGCGGTGCTCTTGGTATGGGCGTGGACAGCAGAGTATGTTGGTGCATGTGCAGCGATGGAGGACCTCGAGGGGGGGGGGTCCAGTTCGGTCTTTTTTTTTTTTAACTTTTCCCCGTGGACTTGTCTTGGGGCCTTCGAGGCCTGGGAGCTCCACAAACCTACCCGTGACTGAGGAGGAGTGACTCTGGAGGACCCCTGCCCAGAACTGGCTAACTGTTGCTCCATGAGGAACTTCTTCAAAGCATTTTTGCATCACCTGGGGGTTGTTCGGTTGAATTTCTGGCAGTGCTCAGTCAGAGGCATTGTGGTCAGGCTTAAGACAGCAGACACAGAGGTGGTCACCTGGAGAGGTAATCTTCTTTCTACAGCAGTGGAAGAGAGAAGTGGAGGGAGTAACTTTCGATATAAACAAGGTAACGGAACCTCTTGTTTAAGAGATTCTGAAAGATAGGGTAAAAGAAAAATCGTAGGCAAAAATGGCGTAAAACTGCGTTGAAGGTTCCGTGGAGACCCATGTGAACAGAGTCCATGACGGGAAAGAACTGAGAAGGAAGCGGGACTGCTCATCCCTTTATAGGGTTGGTGACATCAACAGTTGACGTTGGTGTGGGCAGCCCTAGTGGTACTGCTGGAAAATCTTCCATGTGAATCCTGCTTCACCAATGGCGAAGTTCCTGCGGTGTGACCTGATGACTGAGATACCGCCGAAGAAGATTTACGGTTACAGGTGAGTATCCCTCATTTGTTTCCTCACTTTTTTGTTTTAGAGACATTATACAAGTAAGTATGTTTTCAATACAGTTAACTTTCTACATTGTTCCATGTTTCACTGGGTTATTCTTAACTGCTTGGTAATTACAGTATGTCATTCTACTAGGGACTCTGACGGTCATAAAGCTGTGACATGACCCCTTAACGTTCGACCTCTCCCTTTCAGTTCTGATATTGCTTGGCTCTTACTTTGGTATAATACAGTTTCTTTATCAATAGTATGGGGTAGGGGTGAGCAAGACTTCATAAAAATAAGCAAATGTGACTAGATGGCAAACTCCCATTAGTGTGGCCCGTTGTCCAGACTTTCATCCAAGTTCCCAGGGTAAAAGACTGAAGTAAAAAAAAAAAAGGTGTCTTCCATTTTATACTTACTTCATTTTGTTTTTGTAAACTTTGAGGAATGGCTTTTTATAATGCTTTTACATCTTATATAGATAAGCAGTGTTCTAGATTTTGTAACAGATTTTCTCCTAACCAGGTTGTTAAAAAGAAAACTGAGGAGAAGAAAAAGAGCAATCTGGAAATATTCAAAGAAGAATTGAGACAGTAAGTTTTTAATTTCATATTTTGCCATTTTATTCGGGGGAATGTTCTTTTCAAGTTAAATGCTAGGTTTTTAAAACTTTTTGTTACTTTTTTACTAGAATTCAAGAGGAACGTAATGAGAGACACAAACTTAAAAAATTGCAAAATGAAAGGGGATCAAAACCCAGCAGATTTGAACCATTGTCTGCTGATCCTGAACAGCTATCTGGCAGGCGTACATGTAAGTAGGAAATTTAAAAACATTTGTTTAAGAATCTGTCTGGAACATTTTACTGGTGATTGACCCAAAAGTGGGATATGGTACCATAAGGTGTCAAGAGTTCCCTCTCACCTATGTGTTCTTTGCACAGACCTACTTAAAAGAGTATTGCACTCAAAACCACAGTTATGTGCCCCTCTAAACAATCGGAATTGCGAAAAATACCATCCCACTGCCTGCACGGCTCAGCACAGGCAAAATTGCATTTTACCACTCTCACATCTGGTTGAAAAGGCCACACTCTTTGCTGGAGATCGCTGTAGCCAGGTGTTTGCCAGCCCTCCTCGATCTTGCGCTGCTTTGTTTGCATGAGATAATGTCTGCGTGACCCTACTATATTCCCACAACATGTTTGTGTACGAGTGTGTCCATCACAGTGCCCCCCTCATCATGAACGTCCCACCACTGTAATAGGTACCAGCAGATCTTCCTGGACATAGTCTCCACCACTCATTCACACTAATGGGAGTACGCCAGATGTGTTAAGATCCAGCGGGAGCCAGACTTTTTCAGGAGGACCAGTGCCGAGATGGAGCTGCAAGGAAGTGGCACCGCGAGCCAGGCTCGTGCGGTATAGACTGTCTCGGCGTCAGCCCTCCAACCGCCTCAGTTCCTTTTTTCCCCGCTGTCGAGTGCACTTCAGTAATGATGTTGCTCGCCTGCCGGGAGTTGCGCTTCAAACTTGCAGCTTAGTTTTCAGTTTTATTTTGTATTTTATCACGAAATGTACCAATTACAATTAATAAAATTACTTTTTTTACAAGAAGTCTTCAGCCCTCCATTGACTGACTCGACCATGAGTGGGGCAGGTGACAGTAGAGAGACTTCATATGAAAGCTGTTCAGTCAACCGGGCCGGGTCTGGTTCACCGCCCTCTCCGGAGGGGGGTTCTGACAACGGACGGTCCAGTGCTTGGGGGGGGGGGTGGAATGGGCCGTCCCCCCGAAAGCATTAAAAGAAACAGTCCCATTGACTGCACTGTTCGGTCTTGAGTTCTTCATCGGCCCACTGGTCAAAAAAGAAATGGCATCACTCAAGGTCGCCCTCTGGTACGTCTGCACGTAGATGGTCGGTTGTTTGGGTCAGGGGCCAGTCTCCGCCTCTTTTGGCGTCTCCAGCTTCTTTGACATCAGAGCACCTCACCGCCTATTGGAGGGGCTTCCGATGAGCAGTTTCACCATTGGGCCACTCTTATGGAGCAGTGGGCTCGGAGGTTGTCCCGACTGCCCAAACTGGCCAGTCTGTCACCGGGGCCTTCGGGTCTGTCTGTTTCAGATCGGCAGGTGGGTTGGTTAGGACTTTCTGGTCACGTGGCGCCTTCGGTGCCGTTGACTCCGCGCTCTGGTGTCTATCCCACTCACATGGCTGCGGCGCAGGGGTCCACATCGATGCCTTTATCTCCTGCCATTTTTCATTCTTTACCTTTAAATCGCACTTCGCAGACTTCTACGGTGGTGCCAGCTTCTTCAGTGCCGCGTGTGGTGTCGGCGCTGTCCGCGGCGCTACATGCCCTGTCGGTGTCGTGCTTGGCGCCGGGGGTGGTGTCGGTGCCTTGTAAAGTGCCTCACTCCCTGTCTGCGCCATTTTCTGTGTCGGCATCATCTTTGTTCACAGCGCTGCTCTCTTCGACGGTGCCGATGGTGCTGCATAGTTTCCAGAGGTTTTCGACTCAGATTCTCTCTCTTCCTCCTGGTTTTCATTCCTTTCCTAACTATACAGTCCCCCCTGGACTGTCAGGAGATATTGAGCCTGATCCTAAACTTCAGCTGGGGGGTGATGTTGATGCAGATTCTGTCCTGAGGCAGGGATCAATCCTCCTGCAGAGCCTGTGGTGGAAGACCTTTCCTTTAAGTCTCTACTCAAGAATTTCAATTCTATTCTTTCTCTTCAGACCATGGAAATCGATCCTGGGAAGCTTCTGCGCCTCCAGTATCTGCATGTTCTGGAAATCCATATGGATTTAACCCCTGCAGTACAACCCTCTTTTGAGACTTTTTTTTTTTTTAATCTTTGGTAACCGGGTAGGGCCCACTAGGCAGAAGTGTCTGTTTTCAGGGGCGACCTGGGAGCACTGGGCGGTTAAGTGACTTGCTCAGAGTCACACAGTATGCAAGTGGAGGTTGTGAGACTCAAACCAAGGTCTGGTCTGCTGGATGTACTAAGCTCCGTTCACAGCTCGTTACTCTAACCTGTAGGCTATACTGCCAGCCCGTATTTCCCAGATGGTGTGGAAGAATCCAGCTTTTATTCCCTCTGTGGCCAAGTCCAAAGATAGGAAATATGCCCCTCCCAAGGATCGCCCTATTTTTGCCTCGCAGGTCTTTGTTGATGCCATAGTGGTCCTGGCAGAGAATAAGGCTGTCCTTCCTCAGGAATCCACAGCCCATCCTATAAACAAAGAATCTCGCATGGTTGACACCTTGGGTAAGTGGGTCTTTGCTGTCTCAACTCTGGGCATGCGTATTGCTAGCTACCAGGGTTATTTTTCTCATTACGAGTATGTTCTTTGGCATTTGCTCAAAGCAATGGTAGAAGCTCTGCCCAAGTCGGAGGTTGACTCAGAGCTACTACAGGCCATAACTAGAGATATCGAGTCCTGTAATCAACAGATTAAAGCTGCAGTGGACGCTTTCGATACTGCTTCCAGAGCGGTAGTAGCTGGCATTTGCACCCGTCGCCATTACTGGCTGCATACTTCAGGCTTTGCGAATGATGCCCAACAAAAAGTCATGGCCCCACCCTTCGGTATGTATCTATTTGGGTCTGAGGTGGAGCAAGCACTAGAGCCTACTCTGAAGACTAGGTCTGCCATTAAGACAGCTAGACCTCCTCCCGCTCCCTCTCGATGAGGTGGGAACAAGCGTCAGTTTCACAACCGTCAGTCCTTTCAAGGCTAAGGCAGAGGAGGTTTTAACAGAAACCAGACTCCTTAGCCGTAAAAGAAAACACAGCAGAAGGCACAGGGCCCAAAAGTGCCCAGTGCCACCCTCTGAGTTTCTGGCCCAGGTCCCACCTCAGCTGTCGAGGGGGAATCTTCCTCGGCAGTGGGAGGATGTCGGACTCAGTTCTACGACCAGTGTAAGTCTATAACATCAGACAAATAGGTCCTCAGGATAATCTCAGGGATTCTCTCTGAATCTGTCGGACCCCCCCCCCAATCATTCTTCCAAGCGACAGCCCAGGCTGTCTGTTATGCAGTCAGACCTTCTTGCTTCTGAGGTGCAAGGCCTTGTGAACAACAGGGCAGTAGGAGTAGTTCCACTGGTGCAACAAAACACAGGTTTCTACTCCCATTACTTTCTGGTTTCAAAGAAAACTGGTGGCATGCGCCCTATTCTTGATCTCAGAAAGTTGAACAAATTCCTCTACAAGGAAAAGTTCAAGATGATATCACTCGGTACCCTGCTACCTTTGATTCATCAACACGATTGACTAGCCTCCCTGGACATGCAGGACGCCTACCAGCACATTCTCATTCACCCAAAACACCACAAATACCTAAGGTTCGTGGCGTTGGGTCAACACTATCAATTCAGAGTGCTGCCCTTAGGGATATCCTCGGCGCGTCAAGTTTTTTTTTACAAAGTGCTGTGCAGTTCTCGCGGCGCATTTAAGGAAAATTGGAATTCAAGTCTTCCCATATCTGGACGACTGGCTTCTCTCAAGTCCCTCCAGACAAGAGGCTCTGGAGGCCGTGGCCACGTCCTTAGATTTCCTCACGTACATGGGAGTCCTGCTAAACCTGAAAAAGTTGCAGATGCAGCCCTTCCAGAAGCTTCTATTCATAGGAACCCTTCTGGACACTTCCTGTGCAAAAGCCTTCCTCCCGGAGGACAGAAGGAGCGATATACTACAGATGGCCTGCTTCATCACAGAGAACAGCACAGTTTAAACTCTGTAAGTGTAGCGGATGCTGGGTCTCATGGCATCCTCCGTGTTCACTGTGCCCTTGGCTCGTCTCTACATGAGGACTTCTCAGTGGATGCTCAGTACTCTGTGGTTGCCAGCCACTCATCCTCAGTCCTTTCCATCAAGGTGACAGAACCTCTGAAATGGTCCCTCACTTGGTGGTCTCAGGAGGACAACCTTCTAGAAGGATATCCCTTTGCCCCTCTGGATCATCAGAGCTCCATTACCACGGATGCGTCCTTGATGGGTTGGGGAGCTCACAGCCAGGATCTCCACACACAGGGTACGTGGACTCAGGATGAGTCTCAAGTCCACATAAATGTTCTGGAAATGAGGGCCATCCTCTCTGCAGTCCAGGCTTTGAAGAACATACTCTGTCACAAGACCATTCTCCTTCAAACGGACAACAAGGCATTTATGTATTACATCAACAAACAACGCGGTGCACACTCTTACCCATTATGCAGGGAGGCTATGAGAGTGTGGAAATGGTCCCTGGAACACAAGGCTCTGATTCAGGCGGTTTATGTGCCAAGAGTACAGAATGAACTGGTGGACCATCACAGCAGAACGGAGGCAGATCCTCACGAGTGGTCTCTCAATTTAACCGTCGTTCAGTCACTCTTCAAAGAATGGGGAACTCCGGATCTGGACCTTTTTGCGTCTCCGCACAACACAAAACTGCCTCTCTCCTGCTTCAGAAATCCAGGACCTATCATTTTTTGTCAGGATGCGTTCAGGCTGTAGTGGACAAACGCTTTCTTTAGGCATTTCCTCCACTTCTCTAGTTCAGAGTACCGCTCAAATTGGGGGCAGAATAATTCTCATTGCCCTGTGCTGGCCTTGTCAGATCTGGTTTCCTCTGATCAACAGGCTATCTGAAACCGCTTCCCCTTCAGACAGCCTTCTGACTCGGGACCTGGTAATTCATCCCAGCCTGAGGTCTCTTCACCTCCACGCTTGACTCCTGAGGAGATAGAGGTGAGCAGGTTTAATGTTTCTTGTAGAGTTTGATATCCTTTTAGCTACACGCCAGCCAGCTACCAGAAAAACCTACGCAGCTAAACTGAAGCGTTTCTCTATCTGGTGTGCAAAATCCTCTTGGAATCCTTTTTCCTGCCCACTGAATAAAGTCTTGGAGTATCTCTTAGACCTCTCAAACACAGGTCTGCAATACTCTACAGTCAAAGTTCATCTTTGTGCAATTTCTGCATATTACGAGTCAGTACTTTCCATGTCTCTGGCTCAGTTACCTGTAGTTAAGAGGTTTCTTAAAGGCATTCTGCATACCAGACCTCCTATTGGACGCCCAGTTGCAGCCTGGGATATTAACTTTGTGCTAGACATGCTCACTCGTAAACCTTTCGAGCCTCTAGCTACTTGCGAGTTGAAATTCCTCACTTGGAAGACGGCCTTCCTGTTGGCCATTACTTCTGCTCAAATGGTATCAGAAATACTGCCTGTGGTCACCCTGTATACTGTATTTCACAAGGACAAATTAGTTCTTGGTACTCATCCTAAGTTCCTTCCTAAAGTTGTCTCAGAATTTCATCTGAATCGGAGTCACTTGATGCAGCCGACTAAGGCGAGCTCTGTGAGTGCTCCAACCACCTGGCTTGATTTTCATTAAATACAGCTCTTTTGGTGCAGTTTGCTCCTCTGAGGCAGTATAGCGCAGTGGTCTAAGGCTCTGAGCTGCAAATCTGGTGACATCCAGCAGACCAGACCTGGGTTTGAATCCCACAGCTTCCACTTGCATACTATGTGACCCTGAGCAAGTCACTTAACTGCCTTGTGCTCCCAGGTCGCACCTGGAAACAAGCTCTGGCTTAGTGTGCCTTTCCTGGTTAAACAATTTCCCCTTTCCCTTTCCCCTATTTACTATCGACTGGTTAGATAATACTGTTTTTATGCTGGGAAATGAGTTTCGCTGCACAGATGGAGGCAGAAATGTGACAGGCGGCGCCCCAACACACGCCGCCTGTCTCTTCTGAAAAAGCGCTTAAAAAACTCAGGGCGCAGCAATCCACGGCAGGCTGTTCGCTAAAATCTTCGCCCCATACACTGCCAGTTTTGGAAGTGTCTCCTCTAACTTTGGAGCAATTCCTTTCTGAATTTCAACCCTTCAAGGAAGAGGTCAGAACATTAGTAGTGGACGTAAAATCCATCTCGGAGGCACTGGAGGAAGTTACAAGGTGCACATCAGATAATGAGGATCGTATTATATCAATTGAAAAGAGAATGGATAAATTGAATTTCCTCTACCACGATAAAGCGCCAGCAAATCAAGAGATTGGAATCCAAGATTGAGGACTTGGAAGGAAGAAGTAGAAGAAACAATGTAGTAATTATTGGAATCCCTGAAAATGAAGAGGGGATGGATACAATATTATTTTTGCAGAAACTCCTGGTTAAACTGGCTGGGCCCTGTCCTTTTGGCACAACATACATCCTTGAAAGGGCTCATAGGGCACTACGTCTCATACCACTGCCTTCTGCTCCTCCCAGACCCCTCATCTTTCGTTTCTTAAACTTCCAAGAGAAGCAGCATGTTTTGTTAAAGTTGAAAGAAATTCAGGACATTATCTGGGAAGGAAAGAAAACACAAGTCACTCAGGATTTGCCTGTTACTGTTCGTCAGCATAGAGCCTTTTTTCAACCACTGGTGTCTAAGTGTATTGCAGCGGGCATAAAATTCAAGATGACCTATCCGGCTCGTTTTCAAGTGCTCCTCGATGGCAACTGGTCTTCCTTTGAAGATATAGAACCCACCATGGAGTTCCTTAAGAAATCGAGTCCAGCTCTGTTTACAGACCACTGAGAAAGTTGGGCTTTATGCATATGATTTTCCTTCGGCACTCAGAGGCAGAAAACACCGTAGAAATTGTGTGTATGCTCTGACCAGACTTTGTATGGTTATTTAACTATCCCTCTATCCGCTTTAATTACATGCTATGGCTATTGACTGAATATATGTTTTACCAGAGAGTGGGGCTTAACTGAGGGCCCCAACTTGGCTGCTCGTCCCAAAATTGTCAGAGGGAAGTCTTAAAAATAGACAATCAACAGGCCTTGGTGCCTATATGACTGTTTTTGAACTTCTAGGTCTGAAATATCTGGAGCGATGGTTTTCGCCTAATGATTCAGATAACAAAGGTTGCAGTTTTATTTTGTTCATTTAATCCATGCTACTCGGATCCAGGAACTTTGAGCTGTATGATAACTAATACACTCATTAGACTATACTGTCTTCATCACTAGGACTACCTTGTATTAGTTGTGTTTCACTTGTTAGCTTTACATATAATTCTTAGATAAGATTTTGATGTATTATGTATTATCTTTATAGTCATGTTTCCTTTTTATTGATGATGTTGTTGTTATCATGACGCACAGTTTTGGCTGGTTAATGATATTGTGGTCACATCGGAGGTTTTGGCGAGACCCCCAAGTGTCATGGGATTAACTTTATTAAAGGGGGGCTAATATTGCTTTTAAGTAGAGGTGGGTGGAGGGGAGGATGAGTCTCGGGATGCTGATCATCACGGACAGACAAATTGGGGTGCTGTTCACATACACTCCAAGCATTAATGGTGTTTAGATATTTTAGAGAACAATTTCGTCAGCTTAATACTGTTTTCATAGTTTAATTTCTATGGTGAGTGGGGGGTCTTGTTTCAGGTAGTAGATTGGGGAAAGGGGATGAGGAGGGGATCTTTACTTATAAGGGCTATGTGGGGAGGTTCAGTAAGGCACCTGACACAAATACTGGGGTGGTGTAGGGATAGTGGGCTAGGTCTAGATCATAATCAGGAACTGGTTGGTTTAATACACCTGATGATATATAATGATGCCACAACTTAAGTTTTGCACGTGGAATGTTAAGGGAGCCAGACATCCTCTTAAACATATGAAACTGCTCAAGCACCTAGGTGTGCTTAAAGACGAGGTGATCATGTTGCAAGAAACTCATCTATTGAAGATAGAGGCTGATCTGTTGAGAAGACAGCGGTGGGACAGGTATACGCAGCGGAAGACTGCAGGAGCAGTAAGGGTGCAGCTATTTTGCTAAAACGTTCCCTACCTTTTGCCTGTGAACAATGTATTAAGACCAACATGGGAGATATATGTTGCTCAGGGGTAAACTTCTTTCCCTAGATATTATTCTGGGCAGTGTCTATGGCCCTAATTCGGATTCCCCCCAATTTTCATGGAATTATTGTCTGCACTGTTGCTATTCTCGACCCTGGCAATTGTTCTAGGAGGCGACTGGAACCTCCCTTCTAGGGACATGGATATGTTGTTCATCCACACTCATTGGCAGGTATCCTTGCCGCTTTAAATCTTGCCGGAAGGTCTTCAAGCTTGCTCCTCCCACCCAACCGGGTGGTATAACTCTCGGCTCCGCCCCATGACGCCAGATCTTCCTTACCGCTTGGAAGCTCAGGTTCCCTCCTTAACGCTCTGCGTTTGAGACTGGTTCCTATTTCTCCGTTTGCTTGGTTAAAAATAAAATTTGCAAAAGACTTCAGTCTTCTATCCCTCATGACTGCGATGGACCGTCGACTCGGTTGGAGATGCCCATGCGGGCAGAAGATGTCTCGGACGGATCCACACTCACGTGTATCTACTGCTTAGGCCTTGACGCGACCCGCGGGCTTGCGACCTGTGCTCATCTTTCTCGAGCCCTCGTCCTCGAAAACCGTGCTGCCCGATTGCAACTGGGCCGTCCGAGAAGTTCCCTCGGTGAAGTCAAGGAGGCCCGGTTGGCAGTGTCAGCGGCGGGCTTGGCGGATCAGCTCGAGCGGATGGTCGCCCTCGAAGAGGAGGCAGCGCGGGCCGTATCTTCCTCGGCCGCGGCATTTATCCCGCTCTCTCTGGGTTCTTCCTACACGGCTTCTTTTAAGGAGCTTTGTCTGTCCCTCTCCACTAAAGGAGAAGGGCCTGCGTCTGCTGGACCTTATTCTCGGTCCAAAAAGAGGGACAGGGGTAAGTCCCTCCGTCGACGCTCTTGGGAGCGGGAAAGGTCCCTCTCCCCGGGCCGTCGGCGTCGGCGTCGACCGCTCGGCTTGACCACTGGCCTCACGGTGTCCCGTCAGGTCAGTTGACCGAGACTCCCACCGATGAAGTCGAGATTTTCTCGACCCATTGAACGGGCTGTCGCCTTTAGCAGCAGAATTCCCTCTCCCGGTTCCCCGGAGGTTGAGGATCCCGTGGGCTCGCCTGTGCCTCCGGTTCCGGGCCCTCGGACGGACCATCCGAGCCGAAGAGTGCGGTTCCGGCCGACACCTCCCGCACCCGACCTCGAAATTCGGGACTCTCGGTCTCGGTCTCTCGGACCCTGTAGCGGTCCAGCCCGATCCCACCGTCATAAGCGGTCTCGATCTCGGCACATGATGGCGGCGTCGCCGCTCGTCCAAATCTCCTCCTCGGATGAGGCTTGGCGTAAATTACGTCGGCTGATGCGAGACCTTATGTTGCAACAGCTCCTCCTGGCGGGAATAAGCGACCCGTGCGCTTCCGGCCATTAAGTAACTGTCACGGGCGGACACAGCCCTCGACTCATCCGAGGAGCCTATACCCAGGCGGTTGTTCGGCCAAAACCAGCTGCTCCACCGATTCGGTGGAACCTCCGCCTCCACAGCCACCAATTGGGGCTCCGACCAAGATTCTCGGTCGGCTAAGGGTCTACCGCCGGCTGTCGTTACCCTCACTCCCGGCCGACCTCGGCAGGTGAAGGGTGGCTCAGGCCAGAGCAGCTCTTGAGGACTCTTCAGAGTCCGAAGATGATTCCTCCTTTTTCTCCAGCGACTGGACTTGGAGTCTTCAGAGGTCAGTCAATGGGCGATAGCCCGTCGTCCTTCCTAGGACTACTTGGCTCATCTCGGAGTCTACCGGGATGGGCTGAACCCGTTCCAAGCAGACCAGGTATCCCCTCACGGAGATTCTGGACGAGGGATTCTCCGGCGGAGGCCTTTCGGTGGCGAGGCCATAGTGGGTCCGGCACTGGAGCTTTGGCAGCGCCCTGCTTCCTGCCCTCGCCTTCGGCCAGGAAGTATCACGGTCCCTACGGTTCCTTGTCCGGTTTTGAACACCCCTCTGCGGAGGGGTTGGTTACCGACAGCGTTTTCGGCGTGCCGGCAACGCCAGGATGTGGACAAACCTCCTGACAAGGTCAAAGAAATTGGACTATGCCGGGCGAAAAGTCTCGCTTCGTCCTCTCTACATGCCTTGTCCAGGCCAGTTCGGCCGTCCTCATGGCACATTTTCTCATGCCCTGTTGGGCTCCCTGGATGAGTCATCCCTCATCTTCCGCCGATCTGCAGACTACGGTTAAGCAGGTGCGGGACCAGGACGCAGAGCAGTGGCCAAACAGCAGCTCCAGACTGCGTTGGATATAGGGGACTCATGTGCCAGATCGGTGGCGGCTGCAGTGGCTATGCGTCGGCGGGCTTGGCTGAGGATATCCACCTTTACTTGGATGCCCAGCACAAGTTGGCGGATGTTCCTTTTAGGGACTGACCTCTTGACCCTGTGGTGGAAGGTCACCTGCAGAGGATCGAGAAGTCAATGCTACCTTGGACTCGGTCTCTTCCGCTCAGAAGGACAAAGACGCAAACCACAGCCCTAAGCACTTCGTCCTTCTGCCCCAGCCCTTGACCCAGCATGTCAGGGCCAGCAGGCTCGACCTTGGCATCCCAAACCCAAGCCGCCGGCTTCCTCTAACAGGAGGCAGGAGAAAAAGGCCCAGGAGTCCCTCGGCCGGTCCCTCCTCCAAGCCTGCCCAGTAGCGGGCTGAGGGGTGTCGCCCCCATTCCCGTCACCTTACCCTGGGTCCCCGTGAGAAGAGGCAGCTCCAACACTTCCGTTCCGCCTGGTCCCATGGTTTCCACGGACAGGTGGGTCTTGAAGGTGGTGGGAAGAGGCCTGCCTCTGGAATTCGAGCAGGCACCACCCTTCAGAGCCGTCGCCCCTCGGGGGGCTTCGGGATCCCCAGCCTCACTGGCGGCTCGTCGAGCCGACATCGCTCTCCTCCTCCAGAAGGAGGTGATAAGAGAGGTGGTGGACCCTCCTTCAGACCCAGGGTTTGTATCCAGGTACTTCCTGGTTCCGAAGCGGACGGGGGGCTGGCGCCCCATTCTCGACCTACACGACCTAAACAAGTTCCTAAGGTCTCGAACCTTCAGGATGGTCACTCTGGCTCAGATAATACCATCCTTGGAGCGGCGTGTGGTTCTGCTCTCTGGACTTGCAGGGCCAGCGTTTTCCGCATCCTATCCGTCCGTCTCACCAGAGATTCCCTTCGCTTCGAGCGGAAGGATCCCTCTTGATTCCAAGCCATGCCCTTTGGCTTGTCTCCAGCTCCCAGGGTCTTCACCAAATGCCGGCAGTGGTGACAGCATTCCTCTCTGGCGCCCGGTCGGGTGTACCCTTACCTGGGCGACTGGCTGATAGCAGCTCCCTCCAGGAAGGAGGCGGAGTGGTCCAGAGATCGGCCCTCAGGTCTGCTCTCAACTGGGCCTCCTTATCAAGCGAGGCCAAGTGTCGGAACTTCGAGCGAAGCAGGTGATTCTATTCATCGGGCGCAGCTCGACTCTCTTGACAGAGCGCGGCTCAGCGGACAGGGCCGGGTTCTTTCCTCCTTTGCCCGATCATTTCTGGTTGGGCAATTAGCCCTGCCGGGACTTCCTGCGCCTCCTGGGTCTCATGGCGGCCTGCACCAGCGTGGTCCGTTGGGCCCACTGGAGCGTCGTCCCTTCAGTGGGGACTGGCCAGCCAGTGGTCCTGGCGCTGCGATCCTTTGGACCAGCTTGTCGGTGACACAGGGGATGTGGGCAGCTCTCAGTGGTGGACCGTTCCAGATCATTTGCAGGAGGGCATCCCGTTAAATCCGCCCGAGCCGGCGGTCTCTCTATCGACCCGATGCCTCTCTGATGGGTTGGGGTGCCCATCTGGGGAACACGGGCTCATGGCCCTCTAGTCCCAGCGGGAGTCCCGATGCCACATCAACCTGCTGGAGCTCGGCGGTCCGCCTAGCTCTCACCGCCTTTGCTCCGTTCCTCCGAGGTCAAGTGGTCCGAGTCCAGACGGACAATACCGCGACCATGTACTATCTAAACCGCCAGGCGGGGCCTCCATGCTTCTATGCAAGAAGCTCTCCGCTTTGGTCACTCGGCGCAGCCTGGAGGCGGATCTCCTAGCCATTCACGTGGCAGGAGCCTCCAACACCCTGGCCGATGCCCTGAGCCGGATAGGGGCTGCATCCCCAGTGGTCTCTCCTGCGGAGGTAGTACAGCATCTGTTCTCCCATTGGGGCACACCTCAGGTGGACCTGTTTGCCTCAGGGAGCAGCGAGCTGAGTCTGTTCCATGCCGCCCCCTCAGCAGGGGCTCGCTGCAGGGGATGCCTTCTCAGGGCAGTGGACCCCGGGCCTCTTTACGCCTTTCCCCATTTCCCTTGATCCACAAGGTGCTTCTCAAGGCGAGGGAGGGACAAGGCGCAGGTGATTCTGATAGCCCCAGACTGGCCTCGCCAGTTCTGGTACCAGATCTCCTCAGTCTCAGCTCCAGGATTCGCGGCAGCTTCCAGCTTGCCGGACCTGCTCTCAGTCAATCAGGGAAGGTGTTCCATCCGGACCTTCAATCCCTGCACCTGACGGCCTGGTTCCTGGGCGCTAGAGTTCCAGGCCTTGGGTCTTTCCGACGAGGTCCTCAATGTAGTTGAGGCGTCCGTAAGTCGACCAGAAAATGCTATGCCTTCAAATGGAAAAGGTTTTCCATTTGGTGTCAGAACAAGGGCTTGGACCCTTCCTCCTGTTCCTTGGCAAGCATCTTGGACTATTTATGGTCCCTTTCTAGTCAAGGGCTTAGGTCAGCGACCCTAAGGGTGCACCTGGCAGCCATCTCTGCTTACAGGCGCGGGCGAGGAGCAGTCAGTGGCGCAGGAGAAGGTGGTCTGGCGCTTTTCAAAGGCCTTGATCACATTTCCCCTCAGTGCGGGAACCCCCACCTCCGTGGGATCTACTGCTGGTACTGGCAAAGCTCATGGGCAAGCCATTGAACCTATGCACAGGTGTGCTCTCTCTCACCTGTCGTGGAAGGGCCGCCTTCTTGGTGGCTATCCGTCAGCCAGAAGGATGGGAGAGCTCCAGGCGCTTTTCATCGAGTCTCCTTACCTGGTCTTCCACAGGGACAAGGTTGTCCTGCCCCCACCGAAATTCCTTCGAAGGTGGTGTGGAGTTTCACCTTAACCAGGTGTTGACTCTGCGGTGTTCTACCCCAATCACACCTCGGGCGAATATAGGCTCCATACTCTGGACCCTAGAAGGCTCGCTTATTATAAGGCCTTGCAGCTGAAGTCGAGGAGAGGTTCGCCAGCTGTTTGTCACCTACGCTGAAGCCGCATCTGGCAGACCTGCAGCCAAGCGGACGATAAGCAGTGGGTAACCTCCTGCATAGATCTCTGCTATAAGTTGGCGGGCATGGAGCCTCCCAGAGGATAAGAGCTCATTCTACCCGCCATACTGCTGCTGTGATGGCTGCTTCCAGGGGCGTCCCTATCCAGAAATCTGCAGGGCTGCTACCTGGAAGTCAGCAAACACCTTCATTACCCACTACCACATCGACCTTGAGTCACGCGGGATGCTGGTTTTGGGGCCTCGGTTCTCAGTCTCTCTTTCCCAAGTAAGTATTAGGGTATGCGTCTTGCCTCCTCCTCCCGGAGAACTGCTAGGAGTCTGCCAATGAGTGTGGATGAACAACATATCCATGTCCTAAATACAGGTTACTCACCTGTAACAGGAGTTCTAGGAATGGTATATGTTGTTCATCCACAACTCCTCAGACCTCCCGGCGCCCGCGCTGGCCTGAGCTTCCAGCGGGCCAGATCTGGCGTCATGGGGGCGGAGCCGAGGTTATACCACCGGGTGGGTGGGAGGAGCAAGCTTGAAGACCTTCCGGCAAGATTTAAAGCGGCAAGGATACCTGCCAATGAGTGTGGATGAACAACATATACCATTCCTAGAACTCCTGTTACAGGTGAGTAACCTGTATTTTTGACCCATACTTGGATAGATCCAACGGGATGAAGGGCTATGGTCTTTCTCCTGCACACCGAGCTGTTCGAGACTTTATAGATCATTTGGGTCTTTGTGATCCGTGGAGGGTTTTACGTCCTTCAGATAGAGAATACTTGTTTCTTTCAAAGGTCCACAGTTCGGCATCCTGTATAGATTATTTCTTGATTAGTAAATCACTTATGGGTGGTATGCTAACAAGCAGATTAGAACCAGGAGTGGGATCTGACAATTAGGCAACTACTTGCCAACTCTCTCCGTTTCCCAACAGTGGAATGGATAAATCATGGAGATTGAACAACCAAATTTTAAAAGATACTAAAATTACAGACAGTATTATGGTATCAATTGACCAATTCAGGAAGGATAATTGGGGAACAACACAATCTCCCTCACTAGAATGAGGAGGTCTCAGATGTTTTCTGTGAGGAGAATTCATTAAAATCTCTGTGGCCTAAAGGAGACGAGCAGGAAGGGAAACAGAATCTCTGCTAGCACAAATTAGGGAGAGGGAGAAATATTTGTCACCTCAGACCCCCGATTCAGAGAGGATGGCACTTATTAAACTGCTGGATAAATACTCCGCGTTGTTACGAGAAAAAGCAGAATGGGTGATTCTAAAAACTAAGGCTAGATATATACAGAACAGGTAGAGAGGGCTGTTCGCTTACTAGCTCTTAGGCTTAGAAAGCAGGAGGCCTCGAACTATCACAGCAATTTATAGGGAACCTAGTGGTCCTCTTTTAATGCAAGCCAAAGATATGTCTGTTGCATTTGAATCTTATTGTAGAACATTATATAGTCAGATGCATACTCTCCCCCCACAGGTAATAGTAGGCCAGTATTTAGAACGCCTCCCTTTAAATAAACTTAATTCAGCACAAACTGAGGGACTGCTTTTATCCTTTACAGAAGAGGATATTATTAGAGTTATTCGAAACCTGCTGTTAGATAAAGCCCCAGCTCCTGATGGTTACTCGTTTAATTTTTACAAAAAATTTGCAAAACCAATAGCTCCATGGTTGTTGGCAGTTTTTCAAAGTATGCTCAATGCTGAGAGTTTTGACCCTAGATCACTGGAAGCTAGAATAATTCTCCTACCTAAACCTGGGAAGGACCCATCATACCTCTCAACCTTTTGTCCCCCAAATGTGGAACATTGCCTAGCAAAATGTGGAACACTTAATCAAATCTTAACCTAGGAGGCTCAGAACACTGTTAAAAGGTTTGCATTTATGTTCAGAAAGTCTGTTCTTAATTGAATAATATATTTTTTACATCATTTACTATAGATTTTTGCTTTAAAATGTTAACACTGAATGTGGAACAAGCCCTCACAATGTGGTACACGGAGCTTTTGTGAAGTAAAATGAGGTACGTTCCTCATAATGTGGTACAGTTGAGAGGTATGGGACCCATCAAGGGTATCGAGCTATAGACCCATATCCTTATTGAACTATATTAAAATACTGGCTAAATTACTGGCAGAATGTGTCGATCAGGTCCTTTCCTTTCTAATAGGTTCTTATCAAGTTGGCTTCATGAAGGGTAGGTCTTCGGTCGATCACTTACGACACCTGTTGCACATCTTTTCCGTGTCCAGGGATTCCTTGGAAGCAATGGCACTGGTCTCCCTGGACGCGGAAAAGGCTTTTGACAGAGTCGATTGGCAGTTTCTTTTTAGGGCCTTACACAGATATGGATTCCCCTCCAAATTGATAGATAGGCTTAAGGTCTTGTATACCAATCCCACTGCAAACATGTACTGTAAAGGGGTCTTGTCTTCACATTTCCCTCTGGAGGCTGGGACATGTCAGGGTTGCCCCCTTCCTCCTCTCTTGTTTAACTTATACCTTGAGCCCCTTATTGTCTCTATTCAGAATTCCCCACAAATAAAAGGTATTTAGCTTGGTCCCATAGAGGTTAGAATTGCAGCATATGCGGATGATATACTCTTGCATATTACACAAATCAAATCCTCCTTACGTGGTTTATTTAGTATAGTTGAAGAATATGCATTCCTTTCTAATTATAAACTTAATACGGACAAAACCTCAGTCTTTCCTCTGAATGCAAGAACTCGCAAACATGAGGTAATTGGATGGGGACTTGCTTGGACGCCCAAAACCCTTCAATATTTGGGAATACAGATCTGCAGAAGTGAAACTCAGATGAGGAAGCGAAACCTGGACGTTTTATTCAAAAAGATTCAGCAGGATCTTAAAAAATGGCAGGAACTCCCTTTAACATTATGGGGGCATATAAACTTAATTAAAATAAATGTTCTCCCCCCGTCTGTTTTATCCCCTCAATTTACCTAATCAATGGCCCCCCAAAGTGTGGTTTAAATTGGTTCACTCCTGCCTTACAGAATTCTTGTGGAAGGGGAAGCCTCCTAGAAGGGCCTTTCATAAGCTGGCTGCCCAAAAAATCTTGGGTGGCTTTATATTACCCCATTTTAATATTTATCATTGGGCTAGCCAACTTGACAAATATCTTAAATGGTCTCACCCAGTTCCAATATCGGATGCATATACTCCTACTTGGCTCAAGGTGGAAAATAGCATGATTGTAATAGCAGGTATAAATACAGGTATTTTGCCCTACATTAAGGTTAGTAAGTTACCGCTAGAACTCCGAAACACTGTGATTGGTCATTCTGTCAGGTCTCATTCCCAACTTTGTGCTACAGTTGGATATTAGAATACACTTGACCTTACACAACCCATCATACAAAATCCCAACTTACTGGTTTGGGGGATGATTCCCTCAACCTGGATCCCACAATTGAGATAGTCATGCAAACGACTTTCATGACCAGGAGACTGGTTGGCTGTCCACCCCGGAGATACTAGATAAACTGTGTCTTGATTCACATTGGGCATTTAAGATATATCAGATCCGACACATGTTAGCCAATTACTTTGGGTCCACAGTCCCATGGTCTGATACGGGCAAGTGGATTACTGCTTGTAAAGATCGTCCCTCGGCTCCACATGCTGTCTGCTCTATATATGCAGCTCTACATCCTCTGACATTCCCAAAAGTAGATGGCATTCCCAGGTATTGGGCTAACCCATACCCAGAACTTGATACTCTGTGGTCTACAATATGGGGAAACTGTCATAAATATGTCACACAAGATAGACTTTGATTGATGCAAACACTCAATGATATTTATCTAACCCCATATAAAATGGGAAAATCAGACTCTCCAACATCTAACAGATGTAATGAAGTGCCTGATACATTATTCCACATGTTCTGGGAATGCCGGAAATTGCACCTTTGTGGGAACTCATTAAACTTAAAAGTGATCCCTTACTGGGTTTGCAAGAACACTTCGGTCCGGAATTGTGCCTACTAGGGGACTTTACTGGTTTTCCATATATGGATAGAAATTATCCCATGGCTCTAATAGCTCTTTCTGTTAAAAAATTAGTTTTAAAACGTTGGAGGGATTCTCTCCAGATTTTATATGTGGAATGGGTACAAGATCTTCTATACAATCTTAGCATTGAAAAAATGATGCCTAGCCTCTCTAACAAACTGAAATCCTACAGGAAGAAATGGGAAAAGCTCCATGTTCTCTATACTCTCATGAATACATTATGGACTTGACAGCTAATAGCAGGATTATTCCACCCATATTAATTCATATTAACTCAATTGTATAGTGTGCGGGTGTGAGCTCCTTGGCTCTCTGAAGAAGTGGAAAGTCTATGGGTTTTGGGGGTAGGTTAGGGTAGGTGAGAAAAGGAAGGTTTCCTTCTGTATTTTACATTTACATATTCATGTCAAATGTATTTTTCTTTTTTTGTGTGTTTTATGTTGTTGTCTTTGTAATTGTTCTTAAAAGTTAATAAAATTTAAGTTTAAAAAAAAAAAAAAAAAATTTAATCTGAATCAACCTTTAGTCTTTCCTACCTAATTTGCTAACTTCCAGAATGAGGGAGAGCATACCCTTCAATCTTACTTCGAGATACAGCTCTTGCAGCAGGTTACACCATTAGGACTGAAGCCGTCAGGCGCCAGGACCCCACAGAAATTTTCTAGCTAGCTATCTTCAGCGGGGACCGTCCCTGACGTCTGTCCCGCCTCCGGCGTCAGGTGTGGTATTATAAGGCGGTCCCGCAGAATCTCCAGTTCTTTCCCCGTCCGAACTGCATGCCTCGACCCTCCGGTCACTGTCTAGCATCGCGAGCGTGGTTTCAGAACTTCCTTCGGAAATTGAAGATTTTCAAGAATTGATCATCGCTGATGTCCTCTCCGACCTCCGGTCATCCTTCCAAGTCTGGCGTGTGAAGCGGATCCCCTTCAGGACCCGCATTCGCGTTCGGTCGTTCTTGGGCCCAGACCACGACACCAAGGCCTGCTCCCTGTGCCAGGGTTCAACAGCCGCACCAGAATCCGCCGGCAGAAGGCCCTTCAAGCGTTCTTGTTAGAAGAAAAACTTGGGCCATGTCCTCAAGGAGGATCTTCCACAAACAGCGGAGGAAGAAGAGGAGAGAGAAGGATCTTCCCAGGTCGCCAGCTCGGGCCTCCAAGTCCGCAGCTCCGGTTCCATGATCGGACGGTCCCGTCCAGGGCTGCTTCCCTTCCCGGCTGCGGCTTCAGCTCCCAAGTCTGTTCAGGCTCCTACCGCCAGGCCGTCGTCTTCTTCCACCCGAAGGCCGTGGCGAGAAGTCGGGAATACCACCATCATCATAAGTCGGGCTCCGGCTCCTCGGCCCCGGCGCCCGGTCCTCCTCAATACCCCGGAGACTCTGGATCTGGCACCTGAAGAGACCGGTGGACCGCGTTGGCCAGGCGGCCGCCGTCGTCGGCCTCGGCTTCGCAGCGGACGTCGGTGGGGGGTCCGACGTCCGCTCTGCCTGAGCAAAGGGCTCCTGCGCCTCCGACGGCCATCGGGCAGGAGTCCCTCACGGAGGAGGAATCGACACAGCCTGAAGACCAGACGGGCATTCCTGGCCTCGAGCAGTCTCCTAGGGGTCCCTCACCGCCGCCCGAGGCCCCCGCGGAGCCGTCGCCGGGACCCGACGTCCGGCCCTCGTCCTCGGAGCCGACGTCGGGACTGTCGCTTGCGGAGGTGAAGGACCTCTTCACGTATTGGTGGGACACCATTAGGAAGGATGTGGCACCCGCAGTCCTTCCTCCTCCTCCTCCTCCTGTACCTACTCAAACTCCGGCCCCGGCCCCACCTTCGCCAGTGGTTCGGTCGCCCGTTCTGTCCCTGGGGAGCTTGAATCCCCTCCCAGGGCTCGCCATTCCAAGAGGAGACCTCCGCCGAGATCTTCCTCTTCTGGATCGCCCAGCCCCAGGAGATCCAGAAGACGTCGTCGTTCGCCATCGACGGAGGACACGGGATCAGCTTATTCCACTTCAAGATCCCCGTCTCCAGTCTCTCTTCCTTCACCGGACCCACGTGAGACTCCACGGTCTCCTCTGGATGACCCCTCGTTCATGGATATTTTACGTCATATCCAGGAGAACATGGGGTGGGAAGCAGAGGAGTTGGACCCCGAGAGGTTACGCCTGGCCAGTACCTTGGCAGAAGGACTCTAAGCCTGTGGTGGTGCCACCCTTGGTGGACACCTTTGTAGCGTCACTAAGGCTGCGTGGGCGTCCACACTCGCTGCAGGCGGTGCGAAGAAGGCTGACCGTTTGTACAGGGCTCCCAGGGAGGACCAGTACCTGTCACAGCATCCTCTGGCCGACTCTCTGGTCATTACAGCCTCCATGACCCGGTCTCAGAGGCGCAGCATCTGAGCACCCTGCCACTGGACCTGAGTCCAAGCAGTTGGACTCTTTGGGTAGGCGCCGTGCGCATCCGCTACTTGTGCCATTAGGTCCCTAGATTATCTCACCCACATGGTGCAGTTCCAGGCGCCCTGTGGAACAGGGCCTAGAGGTGGCTGAGAAGCTGCCTGATGGTGAGCAGAAGGAGGAGATGCTTCAGCTCCTCCGCACGGGTTCAGGCGTGGGGACCCAAGTTCTTAGAGCCCATATCGACTCTGCGGACTCTTGACCCAGGCGTCAGGCGTTTGCCTCTGGAAGCACTCATGGCTCCGTGTCTCGGTTTCACCCGGGCGTCCAGAAAAAATATGGGCGCCCCGCGAGAGAGGTTTTGTTTGGCAACCCATCCAAAAGGATCATTACCAAACTCCAAGAGGCCGGAAAGGCGGTTGGTCGGTCAGGCAATGTACGGCCGAGGCTTGGTTCCTTCGCATGAGCACCAAGGCTCTGTTTGGTAAGTGGGACTCGGGCAGCAGCCCGTTCCGCCACACAGCAGAGGCTCCAGTTTCAAGAACCCAGGAAAGCAGCCCGTCAGCAGGGGTCAGCGCACTCGAAGGCCTCCCAGCGGCGGGCCCTTCCGCGCCACAGCATGACTCCTTTCGGCCCGCCCCTCAGGATCAATGGGATATTACAGTCGGGTCATTGAACTTCCTGTCGGGATGGCAGGCAATTACCACCGACAGGTGGGTGCTTCAGTTGGTCAGCATCGGCCACTTTTTAGAGTTTCAGAGAACAGCCACCCTCGAGGCCTCCTCTGCTCTCCCGGTATTCGGGTCAACCACGGCGCCTTAATTTGGCGAAGTGATCGCTCCTAAGCAAGGGGCGATACAGCATGTCCGGAAACCAGAGGACTAGGGTACTATTCTCACTTCTTCCTGGTTCCCAAGAAAACGGGACCTCCGTCCTATTCTGGACCTAAGCGACCTCAACTTATCAGTCGCATACAAAAGATTTCGCATGGTGACCCTTCTGGGTCTGATCCCCATGCTAAAACAAGGCGCCTATTTAGCGTCCTTAGACATGCAGGATGCCTACCTGCACATCCCCATAGCTCAGGCGCATCAGAGGTTCCTGCGCTTCGAGTTTCTAGGCCACCACTTTCAGTTCCGGGCTCTCCCTTTCGGACTGTCATCCGCTCCAAGGGTCTTTACCAAATGCATGGCAGTCGTGGCAGCTGCTCTGAGGAGAAAGGGCCACTATGTGTTCCCGTACCTCGACGATTGGCTTCTCATGGCCGTCTCCAGAGAGGCGCTTCTGCAGGCGATCCAGGACACTTAGGATCTGTTTGGATCGCTAGGGATTCTCATAAACCAGGAGAAGTCTGTCTTGGTACCGTCGCAGAACCTGCAGTTTATAGGTGCAGTGCTGGACACGGTCCAGGAAGGGACTTTCCTTCCAGCCAACAGGCGGAACACATCAGGTCGCTTATAGAGGATCTATCAACGAATCAGACCGCTCCGCCAGATCGGTCCTTACGTCTGCTCGGACACATGGCTGCGGCCATTCCTCGGATCCTCCTGTGACTCACACATGAATACTGCAGTGGATGCTCAATGCGCAGTGGGACCAAAGGCAAGACCATTTGCAGCATCCAGTCAGGATCAGCAGCGGGTGATTCGGGATTGGCAATGGTGGTTAGCCCAGGTTGCTTTCAAGGCGTCCCGTTTGCTGTGCCGTCCGGAGATAACCCTCACCACGGACGCCTCAGGTCTTGGGTGGGAACACACCTGGATGGGGTGAAGTCTCAGGGTGTATGGAGCCTGCTGGGCTCATCTCACATCAGTGTCCTAGAGATAGAGGCGGTCCTCTATGCACTCCAGGCTTTCCAGTCCATGATTCCGCCGTGCACTATCCTGCTTAGACCGGACAACACGGTGATGTATTACCTCAACAAACAGGAGGCGCTCACTCTACCCTCTGCAGGAGGCCAAGGAGTGTGGGATTGGGCAGTCGGACACGGCGCAAGCTTGATCGCTGTACGCTCCTGGTGTGGACAACACGATCGCGAGACCAGTCTGAGTCGCTCCCAGGCCAGAGTCCACAGTGGGAACTTCTTCAGGAGGTGGCAGAGGATCTGTTCCCTGATGGAAACTCCATAACTGGATTTGTTGCGTCCCATCCTCATAAAACTGCCCAATTTTGCTCGCTAGATCCAGGGCCTGGTGTTTTCTGGCGAGGCACGTTGTCCCTCTCCTGGGTGAACAGATTCCTTACGCTTTCCTCCTTTCCCGTTGATCCAGAGGTTCTTCTCAAACTGCGCAGGAGCATGCACGAATGATTCTGGTAGCTCCATTTTGGCCCAGACAGATTTGGTTCCCATTGCTGGCTCAGCTATCCCGGGAACCACCACTCCCGTTGCCGCTCAGCTCCCACCTTCTGTCTCAGGAGAGAGGTTCATTGCTGCATCCGGATCTTCGCTCTTTGAACCTGCATGCATGGCTCCTAGAGACATAGCCATTTTGTGACATGGGGTCTCGCAAGAGGTTTGCTGAGTCCTCTCTGCAGCCAGAAAGCCGGAGCACGCATGCCACATACGCCATGAAATGGCGTCGTTTTTGTTTATGGTCACGGGCTCGTGACCTCTCCCCTTTAGGTTGTCCCGTCGGGGCAGTCTTGGACTACCTCCTTTCCCTATTCCAGTCAGGGCTGGCCTACTCCTCTATTAAAGTGCACCTGTGTGCTATTTCGGCCTACCACCTGCCAGTGGGGCAGCACACTATTGCTCAGCTGGACGCTTCTTGGGAGTTTCTGAGGGGAGTGTTACAACTTAGGCCTCCTATCAAGGACCCGGTTTCTCCATGGGATCTCCTTTTTGTCTGGAACAGCTCACGCTTCCTCCCTTTGAACCAGCCGCAGATTGCAAGCTACGTTTTCTGTCGTGGAAAACGTTGTTTTTAGTTGCCGTTACTTCAGCTAGAAGAATTTCTGAGCTTCATGCTCTCATGTGTAAAAAGCCTTATTTGGTTTTTCACCGGGACAGAGTATCTCTGAGGACGAACCCGAAGTTTTTGCCTAAGGTGGTTTCGACACTCACTTTAAATCAGGACATCGACCTTCCGGTCTATTTCCCGAGTTATTCAAATAGAGGGGAGGCTTTGCTCCACACTCTGGATGTTCACCGCAGCCTGAGGTATTACCTCAACAGAACCAAGCCCTTTCGGCTTCTGACCAGCTCTTCGCTCCTTTATGCAGAGAGAATGAGAGGCCAGCCGGTTTCTAAGCAATCCTTATCCCGCTGGCTTGTGCAGTGTATCTCACACTGTTATCAGTCTAGGCAAAAGCCCTCCGGGTTCCATCCAGGGGTCATTCTACCAAGGTGTGGCCACTTCTTTGCAGCGCTCAAAATGTCTCAATCTCTCCATCTGCGCTGCAGCTACTTGGAGCTCTGTGCATACCTTTATCAGGCATTACAGTCTGGATATAGCCTCTAGGCGAAGGGCCGGTTTCGGCCTAGCGGTGTTGCAAGGCCTCTTGTCCTGAGTTAGGATTTGGTTTGGTTTTTCTTTGTTTCTTCCTCCCAAAGTTTCTTTTGGGCAAGCGCTACTGCTTGGGAATCAGTCCTAATGGTGTAACCTGCTGCAAGAGCTGTATCTCGAAGTAAGATAGTACAGTTACGTAAGAACTTACCGTAACAGTAGATCTTCGAGAACAGCTCTTGCAGCAGGTACCTTCCCGCCCACCATATCCCCCTTGGAAGAGACATGGCTCGTTTAAAAAAAAAAAAAAAAAAATTTTTCAAATAAATACCGAGCGAAGAAGTCTTGGGGTCATTTGGGAAATTAGCAAATTTATATTGTTCCAGTCGGGAATTTGTTCCCTTATTGCCTTCTGATGGTGGATCCTCGGTCTCCCCTTCTGATGTCATCGTGCGGCCGGGAGTCTCCGGTGGGAGAACTGGGGATTCTGGCGGGACCGCCCCCTTATGTACCACGCCTGACGTCTGAGGCAGGACCGACGTCCGGGGAGGTCCCCGCCGAAGATAGCTAGCTAGAAAATTTCCGTGGGGTCCTGGCGCCTGACGGCTTCAGTCCTAATGGTGTAACCTGCTGCAAGAGCTGTTCTCGAAGATCTACTGTTACGGTAAGTTCTTACGTAACTGTACTTTCTCTGGATGTAAAGAAAGCTTTACGGCTTTATCTGGACAGAACAAAAGAAATTTGCAAGGCTCAGCAACTGTTTGTCTCCTTCAGCACGACCTGACTGGGTCAGCCTATTGCTGTCAGGTGCATTTCAGCATGGTTGGTGGCATGCCTTCTCCACTGTTACTCCATGGCACAGGTTAAGCTGGAAGGCAGAGTGTACGCTCACTCTACCAGAGCAGTCGCGGCATCTCTGGCAGAAATTCGCAATTTTCCCATTGCAGACATATGCAATGTGGCTACCTGGAGCTCCGTTAACACTTTTGTTAAGCACTACGCCTTGGACGTCCATGCCGGACAGCATCAGTCCTTTGGCCGGACAATTCTTAATGGACTTATGTCCTAAAATGTGAGCTACTTTCTCCTGCCGATCGTCTCGGGGGATTATTTTAGCTCGGTACTCTCCCATTAGTGTGAATGAATGGTGGAGTCTTTATGTCCAGGAAGATATGGAAATTGCGTACCTACCGTAATTCTTGATCTTCTTGGACGAAGTCTCCACCACTCATTCACACAGCTGCCCGCCATCCCCCGAGCTCACTTCTCTGTTTATGTTCTTCACTCCTAAAGTCATTGGGCTGTGAAGACTTGGTTATTTGACCCTTCTTACACGGGTCATTCGGACTATCTTATGTCCAATTTTTAGGTTAGTCCTCACTAGGTTAGTTACGCTGCACCTCCTCGGAAAAGAAGGTACTGAGGTGGTTGGAGGGTCGATGCTGAGATAGTTTATACCACGCGAGCCTGGCTCTTGGTGCCACTTCCTCGTGACTCCATCTTGGTGCCGGCCCTCCTGAAAAAGTGTGGCTCCCGCTGGGTCCTAGTGCCTCCAGAGTACTCCCATTAGTGTGAATGAGTGGTGGAGACTTCGTCCAAGAAGAAGATGATTAAGAATTACAGTAGGCACGTAATTTCCATTTCCTGTGACTCCGGCATTTATGAGTTTTGCACTTTCCAAGGCATAGTAAAATAGAGTGGGAGCTAACAGTGATCGATCACCCAAGCATGTTGTGTTTTTTCCATGTTTAAAATTAGCAGTATAAGTTTGTATTTTAGTGCTGGGGAAAAAAAAATCAGACCACGATCCCAAGCATGTGTACCAGCATTGGATAACAGATGATGCAGGTGCTCATGCTTGGGATTGCAGTGTGATTTTTTTTTTTTTTTTTCCCCAACACTAAAATACACACTTATACTGCTACTTTTTTAAACACAGAGAAATGCAGCATGCTCAGAAGAGCAATAACTGTATGCTCCAGCTCTGTTTTACTATGCCGTTGAAAATTCAAAACTCATGTATGCATGAGTTGCAGAAAGTGCTGGCAGCTTTACAAGTGGCGGCACGTTCAAGTAGAGAGGCATCCAGCATTTGGTCTCATGCATTGAAGAGAATGGCAGTCTAGGGAAGCAGCATATTGGGGTGCTTGGAGAGGGCTGTTGCTCCCCCTTGAAGGTAGTCAAGAGGGAGGGCAGCACATGGGGGCTGGTTGGGGGGGGCTTACACGCATTGTCAAGGCAGGGGGGAGGGAGGAAGGTAGTTGGGAGGGAGGACAGTAAATTGGGTCTGCTTGGGAGGCTTAGAAAGGGTTCTCACAGCAAATGGGAGGGAGGGCAGCACATCGGGAGAAGCATTAGAAATACAACAGCCAGATAAGAGATGTAGGGCAAACTTAATAGCATTATGTACAGATATATCATCTAGGCTGTTAAAAAAAAAAAAAAAAAAATACACTGCAAGATGGTTCCCTAAATGTCATTCCAGGACATTCTTAGGAATTGTGTTCTAGAAAAAGCCTGCATGGTGACTCCCACAGGCCATAAAATGTCCAGTGAAAAACAGCAACAAAGCTTCAGACAGAAGCTTGAAAAAGAATACAAATAATGAAGAACACCATGAATTACATGATTGTTTTAGACTTTGGGTGTACTACTACTTTAAAGCAACACAGGCTACCATGTAGAACCAGCGTTGTAAGTTTTAAGTAACTACCAGTGTTCAAGCCAATCAGGAACTTTGATTTTCATCCTTAGTTTTATAATTTTGTGGTACCCTATTCTATGTTTTCTTGTCACACTCGCGTGTCCTTCCTCTACAGCAAGCAGTGATAGGTGGGTTATGCCTTCCTCTCAAGAATCTAGGCACATTCTTTACCAACAAATTGGCTGGCTAGCTGGTCTCCTTGTATATGCTTGCTGCTGTAGCCAACACCCCAAAAAAAACAAAACAAAAAAACAATGTTGTCTTTGCCAGAGCAGCAGGCACAGCATCTATCAAGCCATTGAGTTGCAAATGTCAGTTTATTTTTGTGGTAATTTTCAGCTGTCCCCCCAAAAATGCCTATTCAGCTCACACACAACAGGACCTCATGTGCAACCAGCATGGTTGCCTTGTGTTAATCATGTGTTTTAGCTAATCAGGAGGTTGGATTTTCATCCTCCGTTTTATCATTTGTTGTACTGTATTGAGATTTGCAGGTTTAATTGCCTAAAATAGCCTAGTATTGCCAATAAACTATTGTAATACTGTATTTCCCCTTGGGTAAACCTTCCATTCTTTACCTTCAGTCTGAAGTTTCACTGGGTTTGTTGTGGGTTTTGCTAGAGATCTAGGTTTATTGCTGTGACTCATAACACTTTTTACCATTCTGTGTATGTTACAAGTGTAATAATCCAGTACAGGTGTGTGTCAGTGCTGTAGTAACTTCACATCTTGTGTGGTTGAAGGCTTTTCATTACAGTATTGCCAAACACCTGTCCATGGCTTATTCCTTACTGATACAATATGAACATGAAACTTTTTTTTTTTCTTAGTACTGGACGATGTACCAGGATCTCACGATTCAGGGGACCCACACACTACTAACATCTATATTGGAAACATCAACGCTAAGGTAGAGTCCCCTTTTCTAAGATAAATGTATGTGTAGTTGTGCATGTTTTAATATCACTTGTAGTTTATGCAATTGTGATGAAAATGGTGTTTTTTTGTTGCTGTTCATTCAGATTAATAACCATGCCACTTCAAATTATAGAAAATGTAAATTGGACCTTTTAAATATATACCTGTCAAAATGAGAATTTCATTGTTTTCTTGAGAACAGGATTGTTTAAAAATAGTTTGGTATTATCTGAATGAAAACCAAAAGATAAACGTGCTCATAGAGAGGACTGGTGTATGATAGGCCCACCCCAACCGCACTCAGTGCATGAAACAAAAGTGCAGTGCACTTGCTGAGATTCCATCAGAAACAAAGTCCACAATCTCGCTGAAATGTTGTAGTTGAAAGCCTTCATTGCCCAAAGTGTGAAAGTCTATTCTTGCCAGCATGGCACATGGACCAGATACCCCATTGTTTCAAGGTGTTCTAGCTCTTCGGGGTGCCAGTTAGTATTGTTTACGCAGTGGTGCTCTGGACTCATTTCTTTTTTCTGTCGATTGTTTTTCAGTGCTCCTTTATCCCATTGTTTAATTTATCCCTGATTTCTCACTGTTTTATGTAACTCCTCTGACCAGTACCTGTTGTGAGGAACACAACAGTAGACCTAGTCTGTAATTCAGTTTGAGCCATATTTTTCACTGATATGGAGAAGAACAAAGTCAACACTGCAGAGCACACTTCTCGGTTGATGCTGCAGTGAAGCCAGAAAGCTCCAAATCACCCAAAACTGCGCATGCAGTCCAATATTATCAAAGTGCTAGTGCATCTATTGTGTAGAGAAGACACAGATTGTAACAGCAGTCAGCCCTGGTGCTTTAAGGCACTGTGCCTCTTTGTTGGGGGGAGGGTTGCTTGAAGCACCGGGGCATCTTTTTGCATAGTAAATGCACTAGCACTTTGATAATATTTGACTGTGTGCACTATTTTCAGAGATCTGGAGATAAAAAATACAAAATAACACTACAGGTGTAGAGTGGCTGCCTTTTTTTTTTTTATTTATTTAGTGTAGGCGGGCTTCAGTTGCAGACAGTATATAAATGATCACAACAAAACTGCCTTTTACAGTATTTATGCCTGCAACTGTGTGTTGTGTGTTTGTAACCCAATAAAATTATACCATGTATCCCAAACTTTATTTCTTGGTTTGGCCTGTTCTAAATTGGACTCTATTGAAGTGTTCTTGGTGCGCTGTTGGGAACTGCTTTAGACTCTTAATCATTTTCAAACACTGTTAAGAATACTGCACCCTCATATCTTCTAAATTTTGTTTGCTTCCTTGGCAGATGCATTCTTTCATGTAGCAGCTGGAGGATATATATGTGTTTTAGTTTATTTTCACTGTTCATACTAGTCCTTGTGACAGTCCTGGGGATCTCCATTTTCTGGTCGTTGAAATCTCATTGTCCACGAAAGCTGTATTAGCATATGAGAACATGATGCCGTAGCACCCATTTACAACATGTATCTCTATGCTGAAAGTACACATAACTTGAAAAAACTCACTGGAAACATACAAACGAAATGTAATTTAAAAGGAAGAAAACATGCATTTCAAACAACAGTTTGCTAAGCTAATTGAAGGTAAATGTGGCATTTCACACCTTCCTGCAACTTATGTTGAACTCTTAAGTAAACAGACAGGCATATTGTGGAGTCCGAAGGCTGCTGACACGTCATGTTCTCATATGCTAATGCAGCTGTCATGGACAATGAGATTTCAGTAACCAGAAAATGGAAACCCCCAGGACTGGGACTAGTATGAACAGTGAAAATGAATTAAAGAAAACTTGTATTTCTAGGGACATGGATATGTTGTTCAATCCACACTTACTGGCAGGTTCCTTGCCACTTTAAATCTTGCCGGAAGGTCTTCAAGCTGGCTCCTCCCACCCACCCGGGTGGTAAAACTCTCGGCTCTGCCCCATGATGCCAGATCTTCTTTACCGCTTGGAAGCGCAGGTTCCCTCCTTTGCGCTCTGCGTTTTAGGCCTGGATCCAGACTCTTCGGTTAATCCGAGACTAATTTTGAAGTTTACAAGACTTCGGTCTTCATCTTCCCTCACGGCTGCGATGGACAAATCAACTCCCGGATTTCATCGGTGCCCTTGTGGGCAGATGATATCCTGAACCGATCTGCGCCGATGTGTTTACTGCCTTGAGCTTGAACATGATTCGCAGGCTTGTGACTTGTGCACGTCCTTTTCGGCTACGGTCTTGGAGGATCGCGCTGCCAGATTGCAACTTGGGTGCCCTGACAAACGTTATCCTCCAGTCAAGTCGAAGGAGGTCCGTTGGGCAGTGTCTGCGGCTGTGGGCTCGGCGGAACAGCTTGAGCAGATGATCGCTCTCGAGGAGGAATCGGCCCAGGCCGCAGCATCCTCTTCATCGGTCGCGGCATTTATCCCCACTCTCCTAGGGCTCCTCCTACACGGCTTCGTTCAAGGAGCTTTGTCAATCCCTCTCCACCAAGGGAGAGGGGCCTTCGGGACATTCCTCTCAGTCCAAAAAGGAGGACTGTAAGGGTAAGTCCTACCGTCGACGTTCATGGGAGTAGGAGAGGTCCCCTTCCCCGGTCAGTCGACACTCTACTTCGGTTGAGGTTGCGGCTAAGGCCGCTGGTTTCATGGTGTCCCCGTCAGGTCAGCCGGCCGAGACACCCGTCGACGCAGTTGAGAATTTTCTCAACCCGTCAGACGGGCTGTCGACTGGAGAAGCAGACAACCCTTCTTCACCGGTTCCCCCGGTGGAAACCGAGGACTTGCCTGTGCCAGAGTCTCCAGATAAGGTCCCTGAACCGAGGGAGGAGTGGGTTTCCCCCCGCCCCCTCTCAGACCCACCCTCGGAAACACCGAAGGTCTCGGTCTTGGACCTCTTCCAGGTCCAGCTGATCCCGCCATCGGCGATCTCAGTCTCTGCACTGTGGAAAGCGGCGACGCCGCTCATCCTCATCCTCGTTATCGTCCTCTTCGGAGGATAGGCTCCGGTGCAAATTGCATCGGCGCTATGAGGATCTAATGTGGCAGCAGCTCCTTTTGACCGGGAATAAGCAGACTCTGTCGCCTTCCCCGGCCATTAAGTGGCTGTCACTGGAGTGGCCGAAACAACCCCTCGTAGTCGAGGAGCCGAAGCCGGCACCAGTTGTTGGGCAGAAACTGGCTGCGCCACCCATTGTGGTGGAACCCCCGCCTCCACAACCTAAAACTGGGTCTCTGACCAAGGATTCTCGGTCGGGTCAGGGCTTGCCCCATTGTTTGTCGGTCACCCTCACTCCTGATCAACCTCGGCAGGTGGAGGGTGGCTCGGGCGCACGGCAGCTGTTTGCAGACTCCTCGGAGTCTGACGATGACAACTCCTTGTTCTCCAGGCATCTTGACCTGGAGTCCACCGGGGGTCAGTTGGTGGACGAGAGCCCATCCTCGTTTCTTGGAATGCTTCAACTCATCTCAGAATCCACTGGGATGGAGCTCGAACCCGTTTCAAAATGGGCCAAGTATCCCCTCATGGAGATATTGGACCAAGGGGATTCCCCCACGGATGCATTTCCGGTGGCCAAAGCCATTGTTGGCCCGGCCTTGGAGCTATGGCAGCGGCCAGCTTCTTGTCCAACACCTTCGGCCGGGATGGCTCGAAAGTATGCTGTTCCTACTGGTTCACTCTCCGGTTTCTCGGAGCACCCCTCTGCGGAGGGGCTAGTGACCGGCAGCGTTTTCTGGCGTTCCGGGAACGCTTGGGATGTGGACAAGCCACCTGACAAGGAGTCCAAGAAACTGGACTACTCCGGGCGAAAAGTTTATGCTGCTTCCTCCCTAGGCCTTCGTCAGGCCAGTTCGGCCATTCTGATGGCACACTTTTCACAGGCCCTTTTGGGCTCCCTTGATGAGGTGATTCCTCATCTCCCGGCTGACCTTCAGACCATGGTCAAGCAGGTGTGGGATCAGGGAAGGGCGGTGGCCAAACAGCAGCTCCAGACTTCCCTGGACATCGCTGACTCAAGTGCCCGGTCAGTAGCGGCCGCAGTGGCCTTGCGCCGCAGAGCTTGGCTGCGGATCTCCACCTTTAACAGCAGATACCCAACACAAGCTGGCAGACGTTCCCTTCTTGGGTACCGACTTGTTCGGTCCGGGGGTGAAGGGTCATCTGCAAAGGATCGAGAAGTCCAGTGCCACCTTGGACTCGGTCACGTCTGCCCAGAAGGACAAAGGCCACCTGCACCAGCGTAAGCTCTTCGGCCTTCAGCCCCTGCGGCACGTCCGGCCCAGCAACACCAGCATCAGGGCCAGCAGGCTCGCACTCGGCATCCCAAAGCCAAGCCTGCCGCTTCCTCCAGCAGGAAGCCGGGAGGGAAAGGCCCAGGAGGCTCCTCTGCCTGTCCTTCCTCCAAGCCTGCCCAGTGACGGGTTGAGGGGTGTCGCCCCCAACCTCGTCACTCCTCCCTGGGTTCACCCCGTGGGGGACCGGCTCCGCCACTTCCTTTCCGCCTGGTCTGATATCACCACGGACTGCTGGGTGCTGGAAGTGGTAGGAAACGGCCTGCCTCTGGAATTCGAGCAGTCCCCACCCTATCGAGCTGTCGCCCCACGGGGGGCTACGGGGTCTGCAGTCTCTCTCTCAGCTCGTCGAGCCGACATTGCCCTGCTCCTCCAGAAGGAGGTGACCAGGGAGGTGGCGGATCCTCCATCAGACCCAGAGCTTGTGTCCAGGTACTTCCTGATCCCAAAACGGACAGGGGGCTGGCACCCCCATTCTAGACCTACATGACCTGAACAAGTTCCTAAGGTCTCGAATCTTCAGAATGGTCACTCTGGCTCAGATCATTCCATCCTTGGAACGAGGCATGTGGTTCTGTTCTCTGGACCTCCAGGATGCGTTCTTTCACATCCCAATCCATCCATCCCACCAGCAATTCCTCCAGTTCAGAGCGGAGGCATCCCTTTACGAGTTCTGGGCCATGCCCTTTGGCCTCTCTCCAGCTCTCAGGGTCTTCACCAAATGCAAGGCAGTGGTGACAGCATTCCTGTGGCGCCGAAGGGTCCGGGTGTACCCTTACCTGGACGACTGGCTGATTGCAGCCCCCTTCAGGCTGGAGGTGGAGCGGTCCAGGGATCTGGCCCTCCAGGTCTGCTCTCAGATTGGCCTCCTCATCAACGAGGCCAAATCAGAACTCATGCCAACACAGATGATTCAGTTCATTGGGGCAGAGCTCGACTCTCTTCGAGCCAGAGCATGGCTCCCGGCGGACAGGGCAGAGGTTCTTTCCTCCTTTGCCCAATCATTTCTGGTTGGGCAATTGCACCCTGCCCGGGACTTCCTGCGCCTCATGGCGGCCTGCACCAGCGTGGTCCGTTGTGCCCGCTGGCACATGCGTCCCCTTCAATGGCGGCTGGCCCGCCAATGGTCATAGCGCTCCGGTGCTCTGGACCAGCCAGTGATAGTGACCCGGGAGATCTTGAAAGTTTTCCAGCGGTGGCTCGTTCTAGCTCATCTGCAGGAGGGTTTCCCGTTTGTCTGCCCAGAGCCGACGGTCACTCTAATGACTGACGCCTCTCTGATGGGTTGGGGTGCTCATCTGGGGGAGCTCAGAGCTTACGGCCTCTGGTCCCCTCAGGAGTCTCGATATCACATCAACCTGCTGGAGCTTCGAGCAGTCCGACTAGCCCTCACCGCCTTTGCTCCGTTTATTCGGGGTCAAGTGGTCCAGGTACAGATGGACAACACCACGACCATGTATTACCCAAACCGCCAGGGTGGGACACGCTCCTTGCCTCTGTGCAAGGAAGCTTTCCGCACTTGATCTCTCGTGAGCAGACTGGAGGCGGATCTCCTAGCCATCCATGTGGCAGGAGCCTCCAACACTCTGGCTGATGCCCTAAGCCAGATAGGTGCTGCATCTCATGAGTGGTCTCTCCTGCCGGAGGTAGTACAAGATCTATTCTCCCACTGGGGCACACCTCAAGTGGACTGGTTTGCCTCCAGGGAGAATGCGAAGCTGAGGCTGTTTCAGTCCCGCCCCCCTCAGGGCTCGCTGCAGGGGGATGCCTTCTCGAGGCCATAGACCCCGGGCCTCTTCTGTGCCTTTCCTCCATTTCCCCTTGATCCACAAAGTGCTTTGGGTCTTTCCGACGAGGTCCTCAGCGTTGTTGAGGCATCCCGTAGGGAGTCGACCAGAAAATGCTATGCCTTCAAATGGAAGAGGTTCTCCATTTGGTGTCAGGATAAGGGGTTGGACCCTTCCTCCTGTTCCCTGGCCAGCATTCTGGACTACCTGTGGTCCCTTTCTGAGCTAGCGTTTCGGTCGACGACCCTTAAGGGGCACCTGGCAGCCATCTCTGCTTACCGGGCATGGGCCGGGAAGCAATCGGTGGCGCAGGAGAAGGTGGTCGGGTGCTTTTTCAAAGGCCTTGATCACATATCCCCTCCAGTGCGAAAACCTCCACCTCGTGGGATCTACTGCTGGTACTGGCTAAGCTCATGGGCAAGCCATTCGAACCGATGCACAGGTGTGATATTTCTCACCTGTCGTGGAAGACTGCCTTCTTGATGGCTATCACGTCAGCCAGAAGGATGGAAGAGCTTCAGGTGCTTGCCATAGTCTCCTTATCTGATGTTCCACGGGGACAAGGTTGTCCTGCACCCCCAACCGAAATTCCTTCTGAAGGTGGTTTCGGAGTTTCACCTTAACCAGGTGTTGACTCTGCCGGTGTTCTACTCCAGTCGCTCTTCGGAGGCCGAATATAGGCTCCATACTTTGGACCCTAGAAGAGCGCTCTCTTATTACAAGGAGCGGACGGCTGAAGTTTGGGAAGAGGTTCGCCAGCTGTTTGTCACCTACAGTGAAGCAGCACCTGGCAGACCTGCAGCCAGCGGGGCCGATAGGCAGGTGGGTCACCTCCTACATAGATCTCTGCTGTGGGTTGGCGGGCATGGAACCTCCCAAGGGATAAGAGTTCATTCTACCAGCCATACGCTGCATCGTGGCTGCTTCAGGGGCGTCCCTATCAGGAAATCTGCAGGGCTGCTACCTGGAAGTCGGCACACACCTTCATTACCCACTACCTCATCGACCTTGAGTCATGCCGGGATGCTGGTTTTGGGACTTCGGTTCTCCAGTCCTTATTTCCCAAGTAGGGGGTGCGCGTCTTGCCTCCCTCCTCCTGGAGAACTGCTAGGAGTCTGCCAGTAAGTGTGGATTGAACAACATATCCATGTCCATAAAAATACAGGTTGCTCACCTGTAACAGGAGTTCTAGGAATGGTATATGTTCATCCACACAGCCCACCCGACCTCCCTGGCTTCGACATGCAACCTGCCTTCCAGCAGGCTAGATCTGGCGTTATGGGGTGGAGCCGAGAGTTTTACCACCTGAGTGGGTGGGAGGAGCCAGCTTGAAGACCTTCCGGCAAGATTTAAAGCGGCAAGGAACCTGCCATGAAGTGTGGATGAACATATACCATTCCTAGAACTCCTGTTACAGGTGAGTAACCTGTATTTCCTCAATGGCTGCATGAAGAGAGATGTCTGACAAGGAAACAAATAAAATGTACCAGTTATGAGGGCATAGCACTCCCTTAAGAGCAGTCTTTGTTTTGCCTAATGCAGACACACTGTTGAGATTCCATGCCAGATTATGAAGGACTTAAATTGCTGTTACTACTGCATTAAGCTTCAGCGTATGACTATACAGCATGCAGCTATCAAACCACCAGTCTCTGTTGCTGGAAAAGAAAAATTGCTTCAAATAAAGTATTCAGTGTCTCAAACCTTTCTAATCAAGTTGATGTTTTGTGATTTTTTTCTTGCTTTTATTTATTGAAATGTTTCACCAGGAAGGCATGCTGAGTAACAAGTTGCTAGTCTCCCAGTGCGACCTGGGGGGTAGGAAACAGTGGGATAGAATATAGAGCAGTGTTACAATGTTAGAATACAATTTGCTTACTTGCATACGATGAGAGCAGGAGGGATTACAGTTGGATAACCTTGGCTAACAATGCAACAGTTAAGTATAGTAGATATGAAGACACACACAGCAAATTGGCAACAGTTGGTGACTGTTGGTAACACTGAAACACATATAATAACTTGGCAACAGTATGTAGCACTGGATGGTAAGGTGACCCAACCGTAATTGATGGCCATTAGTGTAACATAGATATTCAAGATTTATAGTGATTGGAGTAGAGAGAGGAAGAATGAAAGGCGGGAATGAAAAATTGTGGAGGGCAGAATGGAAGAAGGGAAAGGAAATTATACAGACAGGACACGATTTTCGAGGCAAACAGAGATGACATGGTGGACTGAAGTGCATATAAGAGGGGTATGGGGTAGGTGATATGGACTTAAGAGTGTAGGGGTATGCCAGTGTTAGGCTATGTTAATGGGAAGGGGGTAGGAGGAGAGGAGAGGAGAGGTGTGGCTGGGTGATGAGAGAGAGAGGTATTATAGGTGGGGGCTATCCAAGGGGAGTTGAAATTCAACACTGTCCTGTTATTCCTATCTGGGCAGGGCGGTGGACGGCCCTACTGGTAGGACACAGGTTATAGACGATGAGTTATTTATAGTGATGCGAGAGAGGGGGGGTGTTGGTGGAGGGATGTTTTGGGAGGGGGTAGCAGAGGTCTGTTATAGTGGGGGGGGTTAGTACCCCACTAGTGTGCTGTGTGACCCTGCCTGCACAAGGCAGTGACCTAGCAGTGACTGAGAGGGTGCAGTAAAAGGAGAAATGGGGGAAGGGGGTAAAGTTGTTGCCCACTGTGCGCTGTGGATCCCACCTGTACAAGGCAGTAATCGAGCTCACAGGAGGGAGATAAAGGATAGAGAAAGAAGAGGGAGGAACACTTTAGTAGGAAGAGTAGGGGACTAGGAGGAGCACGATCAGAGGAAAATAGGAGTGGTGGGTGTCACAGACGTGCTCAGAAGGTCAGGCCCCTTGCTCCCACAGTGCCAACCTCAGAGCGCAGTAATGTGAACAAGTAATGGACAGGGTAACCCTCCTGTCTTCTTGTGGGTCCGAATCACCTTTATTCTCAAGTTCTGGGGGGATTCATACTGTGACCCTTATGCTAACGTACCCAAATGTACAGGCTCAGATAATATTCTCTTTGGTGGGATGCAATATATCTTTCGCCTAAGGGCACCTAACCAGGTATCCAAAATTAACTCTTTAAAACTATAAAAGACCTTAGGTATATTCTTACCTTTTCCCAGTTTAGTAACACCATCAAGCTTTCCAGAACAGCTGTCAAACTTAACCATGTATACATCACATAGAAAAAGAACTTGGAAGACACACCCAGGCAGTATCTTTCAAATGAAGATTGTTAAATAACGATAAAAATATAAACACAGAACAATATATCAAAGGGCATACAGTCACTTAAAAGAAAAGGAAAAGTACACAACAAAAACTCCTGCCACAATACATTTAGACTTTTTCTGTCTAATTACCTCTATAGTGTTTATAGTTAGATCAGAGCTCTCTTTCTTGAGTCTCAAAATATGTCTAAATAGTTGACACAGTATAGTTTAAACTATCTCTCCACACCACTTATGTGAGTCATTTAGCTTCTCCTTTTAGAATATAAAAAAATACAAACAGGATGTCCTGTCAGGAGGTATATTAAATAAGGTGGCATCAGCAAAAACTCATTTCCCAAATTATGAGTCTTTGATCCACTAGCTCCCTTGAAGTTTTACGACCCTGCAATCCCTCACCTAAGTGTGAGATAGCTGGCAGGAATTGGCTTAATGATTTCCTGTTTCTGAAGTCATAAATTGTATATTTTAGTTTCCCAGCTTCAGAGCAGCAACAGGTCATAAAACAGCCATAAAATGCAATTTCTCAAGGAAATTAATTACATTAGAGATCTCCTGTCAGTGTAATATATGTAGCTTCACTGAAACCTGTGTGGGGGGGGGGCACCCATGGAGCACAGGCTGTCTTATGTGAGACAAGCACATACTATATTTTTATATTACGAATAGCATACAGTAATCATAACCAGCTGGCCAAGCGTCACAGTCCTCGCCACCTAGACTGAATTTGGGGGCTCTATCCCCTGCATGGGATGAGCTTCCCAAGTTAGTTCACTCCTCATATAGACGCGACAGGCCATCTGTGTTCTGATTGGTTGCTCCAGCCCTATGTAAAATCGTCATGTCATACCCTTGCAAGGCAAGACTCCATCTTAATAGTCTACCATTAGTTTTTCCCATTTGTGTCAGCCAAACCACTAGGTTGTGGTCAGTTTGTACCTCAAAATGTTGCCCATATAAGTATGGCTCTAACTTCTTTAGGGCCCACACTATGGCAAGACATTTTCCACAGTGGAGTAAGCTGCTCCCTGGGAGGTAACTTTTTATTCAGGTACACTACGTGGTGATCTTTCCCTTGGTTGGATGTCTGACTCAGCACTGCCCCAATACCCACATCTGAGGCGTCAGTTTGGACTATAAAGGGTCTGCTGTAGTCAGGACTTGTCAGTACAGGAGCACTGCACAGTGCCTCCTTCAGTCTGGTAAAGGCTTTTTCACAGGCTGGTTCCCAGGTAATTTTCTTAGGCATCTCTTTCTTTACCAGGTGAGATAGGGGAGCAGCCAGGGCACTGTAATTGGGTACAAATTTCCTATAGTACCCTGCTGTCTCTAGAAAACTCCTGACCTGCTTCTGCATTTTTGGTCTGGGCCATGCCTTTATCACCTCTATTTTTATTTGGGCTATGACAGAGCTGTCCCCAGCCTACAACGTGCCCAAGGTATGCCACTTCAGCCATGGCCACCTGACACTTCTCAGCTTTGACAGTGAGCCCGGCCCTCTGTATCCTACCCAGCACTTCCCTGAGGTGGGACAGGTTTTCCTCCCAGCTGGCACTAAAGATGGCAGTGTCATCCAGGAACGGCATGGCGTACTCCTCAGCACCATTTAACACCTGGTTCACCAACCTTTGGAAAGTGGCCGAGGCGTTCTTCATTCCGGAAGGCATTACTTTACATTCAAATAAGCCTATCGGAGTGATGAAGGTCAACCTCTTCCTAGCTCTGTCAGTTAACTCTACCTGCCAATACCCCTTTGTCAGGTCAGTAGTCGTAAGGTAGGTCACCCCTCCCAACTTGTCCAGGAGCTCGTCCGTCCGGGGCACCAGGTGGGCGTCTGACTTTGTGACTGCATTCAGTCCATGATAGTTCACACAGAAACAAGTAGAGCCATCTGGCTTGGGTACAAGGACTAAGGGTGAGGCCCAGGGGCTGTGAAATCTCTGGATTACCCCTAAATCCAGCATTTCCTCCACCTCCCTCCTAATGTCCTTTAGGAGAGCCTCTGACACTCGATATGCTGTCCACCGTATAGGCGTCTGTGTCCCTGTCTCCACATCGTGCATCGGTAAGGGGGTTAGTCCATTTTTGGTGCTGAACAGTGGGGCAAAGTCTGCTAAAACCTCCCTTACTTCCTGGATCTTGTCCGGGGCCAGCTGAGGACACAATTTAACTGCCTCCACAGAGGACTCATGCTTGCTTTCTTCCAGCAAGTCCAGAAGGGGGTCTCCTTCATCCGTCCCCTCCCCAGGACTACGTACTGCAAACACCATGTCAGCCCTATTAGCATATGGCTTCATCATGTTGACATGGTACATTCTTTCTGTATTTCTTCTGTCTGGTAACTCTATGATATAGTTCTCGTCATTTACCTTTCTAACTACTTTGTATGGTCCTGCCCACTCAGCCTGCAGCTTGTCTTTCTGGACCGGAATAAGGACCATGACTTCCTGACCCACCATGTACGAGCGAGCTCTGGCTCTGTGGTTGTACCACAGTTTTTGTTGGGCAGCTGCTGGGTTGCTGTGGGCTGTCCCCATAAGCTCCTTCAGCCTTTTCCTAAACCTAAGGACGTAATCCACTGTGGGAGTGCCCTGGGTGGCGTGCTTGCCTTCCCAGTCCTCCCGGATCAAGTCTAGGGGCCCGTGTACCCGGCTTCCATATAAGAGCTTGAAGGGGGAAAATCCTGTCTACTCTTGGGGCACCTCCCTGTATGCAAACAGGTGGGGAAGGTATTTCTCCCAGTCCCTCCCATGCTGTTCAGCAAATGCTTGGAGCATTGACTTCAGGATACCATTAAATCTTAACACAAGCCCATTGGCTTGCGGGTGATAAGGTGTCATGTGCCTCTACACTACCCCACACTTCTCCCACAAACATTTCATCAGGTCCGACATGAAGGAACCCCCTCGATCGGTGATAACCTCCTGCGGAAATCCAACACGAGAGAAAATCCCAAGTAAGGCATCTGACACATTGTCTGTACTCAGTGAGGGTAGGGCGACTGCCTCTGGATACCGGGTGGCATAATCCACCACAGTCAGGATGAACTTCTTCCTGAAGGAGCTGGGGGTATTTAAAGGCCCAACAATATCCATTCCCACCTTCTGGAATGGCTTCTCCACTGTGGACAATGGAATTAGGGAGGCTTGGATTTTCTTACCCGCCTTCCCCATTTCTTGGGACCAGTGACGAGACCTGCAATTCTCCTTCACCTGCCTGGTGAAGTTGGGCCATTAGAAATTCTAGGCCAACCGCTGCATAGTGTGCACGATTCCCAGATGACCAGACAAGGGAATATCATGTGCAGTCTTGAGCAACTGCTTACGATACCCCTGGGGAATGACATGCTGCCTGCCTATCACCCCTCCCTCTGTCTTCATAGCCCGAGTATGCATCAGTCCATTTTCCCAATAAACTTTGTTTACCATCACCTCCCTGTGCTCCGTCAGAGTCTGCCCAATCCCTCAGTTTCTCTAGACTAGGGTCACTTTTCTGAGCAGCTGTAAACTCCTTACACATTACCAGGGCATGGGGCACATCCCCTTCAGTCTCTAAACTAGGGTCCTGGCACTAGCATTGGGGCACTCAGGATTACTCTCATCCCTAAGCCTCTGACAATGGGTCACCCCTCTTTTTTCAGAGTAACCCTCTGTAGTTGTGTGGTTAACTGCTACTGGGGAAATTTCTACCCTCTTCTTTAGTCTCCATATCAGGAGACACAGGCTGGGGAACCAGCCTCCCAGTGGTTTCCACAATGGCTTGTGTGGGGTCCAGGGAACTAAAATTCTCCCTTGCCGCTTGGCTACAGGTGGCTGCACACTCCATCCCCTGTTTGAGATTGTTGCCAAGGATGACGTCAGCTGCTAAAGTTTTGGCTAGAGCCACCTGTTGCACAGTTGCGTTTCACCCCAGTCTAGAAGAACACTAGCGAGTGGCAATGTTTTCTCCTCCCCAGTGAAGTCGTGTACAGTTAAAAATTCATTGGGTTTAAGCTGACCAGGCTCTACTAGATCCTTTTTTACCAATATCAGGGATGCCCCTGTGTCCCTTAACCCTTGTGTCTGTACACCATTCACCATGACTGGGTGCATGTGTTCCCTCATGTTCAGAGGCCTGCTTCCAGGGACACATAAACAACCCACTTCTTTCCTAGCCCCATATTGAGTATTGCTCGTCCTTTTAGAACACACTCTGGCAATATGGCCAGTTTCTTTACAAACCCAACATTCGTTTAGTTTCTCAGAAAATGTTTTCTTTGAAACCTGGGGCTAACTGGTTTCGGTGGAGGCAGTGAGGGTTTTATTTATTTATTTGCTCTTGTTAACCGGGTAAACACACTAGACAGCCAAGTGCCTATTTTCAGGTGCGACCCGGGAGATTACAAGGTACATACATGAACATCAGGCAAAAATAAGTGAAGGTTACATTTAAAAGCATTAGCACATAGGGCCAATACAAGTAACAACAGGAGTTTACAATGCAGGCAGTAGGTAGAATAACAGTGTGGTAGTCTTATGAAAGTCAGTGATCATCATGCCGGGCAACAATGGTGCAAGGATTGCAGGTAGGCAGAGAGGAGACAAATTGAGATAGAGGGGACCCAGAGCAAGGCAAGGAAGTTGTACAGTAACAGTGCTCTTCCTGTTAGGCAGGTGGGCCTAAGTGGTCTAATCCTTCTAGTAAGCTGTGAGCACAGGAAGTGTATAAAGTGCAGAGGGCCACTGTCTGTCATATTATTTAGGTGGTGTCTCGGTTAGTTGGAGCGGCATAGGCCAAGGGGGTTTATCTAGTGCAGAGGCAGGTGGGGGCCGTTTTGAGAAAGCCCCAGAGGGAGGCTTTAAAGCATTGGTGGGAGGGAGGAGGCGGTGCTTGATAGAAGAGAGTTCCACAACTTGGGCATGTACGTAGCGAAGGCCGGTTTTAGCTGCCCTAAAGGCGCACTTTTCCCTTTCTGCTCTGCCACGCCCACCCCATTCACTCTCAGAGCAGGTCTGCTCTTGGCATAGCAGTCCGAGAGTTCAGCAGCCTCTTGTACTGTTTTGGGATCTCGGTCCTTCAGCCAGGTTTTCCTCTCTGCTGGGCATTCCCAAAAAAAAACTGTTCTAATAAAATAGCATTTTCAGTTTTATCTATAGAGTTGGCTTCAATTCCTTCTTACCAACGTTTTAAACACTGACGTTGTTTCGTGGCTAGCTCTTCGTAGCTCATGTCAGGGCTTCTCCTGAGCTTACGGAATTTAGCTCTGTATGGTTCTGCAGTTAAATCAGATTTTTTTTAAAGTGCAACTTTGTTTGCTGTAATCATTACTGTCCTCATTGTCCATTTGACCCAATGCATCCCGAGCTTTCCCGGTAAGTAGCGGGGACAGCTGGAAGCTCCAGGACCCTCTAGGAATATTTGCCTGAATACAAACTTTTTCAAAGGAATTTAAAAATGCATCCATATCCTCCCCTGCTTTAAATTCAGCTATCAATTTGTAACTCAGTCCTGTAGTTCCAGTTAAACCCAAGCCACTTACCTGCTCTGGTGCTGGTGGTTGGAGTCATAACTTCTCCAGTTCATGCCGCCTCTTGCGCTCACACTCTTCACGGTCCACCTCTCGCTGTTCACGTTCAGCTTCTCGCTGTTCTCGCTCCCTCTTCTCCTGTGCAGCTCGCTGCTCTCTCTTTTCTTCTCTCTGGAACTCCAGATCTTACTTCGAGACACAGCTCTTGCAGCAGGTTACACCATTAGAACTGAAGCCGGCAGGCGTCAGGACCCCACAGAAAAAGTCTAGCTAGCTATCTTCAGCGGGGACCGCCCCCGTCGGTCCCGCCTCCGACGTCAGGCGTGGTACAAAAGGGGGCAGTCCCACCAGATTCCCCAGTTCTTTCCTGCCGTCGACTTGCATGTCTCGACCCTTCGGTTCCAGTCTAGCGCGCGAAGCGTGGTTCAGAGCTTTCCTCCGGGAAATTATTTTTTCTTCAAGCAGGATTGTTGCTGATGTCCTCTCCGACCTCGGTCATCCCTCCAAGTGTGCTTCTTGAAACAGATCCCCTTTAAGGACTCCCACCACGGCCTATGTTAGGTGCCTGGGCCCAGACCATGATACCGGGCCTGTTCGTTTGCCAGGGCTTCAACAGCCGAACCAGGATCCGACGTCAGAAGGCCCTACAAGCTTTTCTGTTGGAGGAAAAACTGAAGACCATGTCCTCCAAGGGGGAATCTTCGTCCAAATCCCACAAGCATGTGGAGAAAAGAAGGGAGAAGGCCCCGTCCAGGGCTTCAGAGTCCCGCAGCTCCGGTTCTCGGTCCGACCACTCTCCTTCCAGGGCCAGCTCTCAGCCTCCCCCGACTGCGGTAAGAAAGCCTTCTTCTTCTCGGGCCAAGTCCGCCAGGCCGTCGTCGTCTTCCTCTTCCAAGGCCTTGGCAAAGTCCGGGGAGCGCCATCACCATCATCATGTCAGGTTCCCGCCCTTCGGCTCCCGACGTCCGGTCGTCTTCTGTGCCTTCTCGCAAAACTTCGGAGCTCACTCCGTTGAAGAGACCTGTGGACCCGATGCCGGCCCGACCGTCGTCGGCCGTACGTCATTCCTCCCTGGAGCCGTCGTCGGCCGGACGGCCGTCGTCAGACAAACCACCCCAGCGGACACCGGTTGGGGGAACGGCGTCCGTTCCGCCTGAGAAGAGGGCTCCCTCGCCTTCAACCGATGTTGGTCAGGAGACGTTGGCTGAGGAGGACTTAACACAGCCCGAGGACCAGACGGGCGACCCCGGCCTCGTGAAACTCCCAGGGCCCCCTCGCCCTTACCCGAGGCCCCTGTGGAGCCGACGCCGGGACCCGACGACCGCCCACCGGCGCCTGGGCCGTCGTCGGGACTTTCTATAGCGGAAGTGAAGGATCTCTTCACCTACTGGTGGGACATCATTAAAAGGGACATGGCCCCCACTGCTCCTCCTCCTCCCCCCTCCTCCTCCGGTGCGGCCCCCTTCCGGTCGGCAGGCGCCCTCCCCCTGGGAGCCTGGATCCTCTCCCAGGGGCAGATCAAGAAGGAGACCTCCAGTGAAATCCTCTTCTGGATCACCCAGCCCAAGAGATCCAGGAGACACCGATGTCGCCCGTCAGCGGAGGACGGGATCAGTCTACTCTTCCTCTAGATCCCCATCTCCTCTCTCCATCCCTTTCGGACCCACTGAGACACCGAGATCTCCTCCGGATGACCCTTCGTTCATGGATATTATGCGACATATCCAGGAGAACATGGGATGGGATGCAGAAGAACTAGACCCCGGAAGGTTACACCTTGCTAAATATCTTCGGCAGAAGGACCCCAAGCCTGTGGTGGTACCACCCTTGGTGGACACTTTCATGGACGTCACCAAGGCAGCGTGGAAGCATCCACATTCGCTCCCAGCGGTGCCGAAGAAAGCTGATCGTCTGTACAAGGCTCCTAAGGAAGACCAGTACCTGACACAGCAGCCTCAGGCCGACTCTCTGGTCATCACAGCCTCACAGCCTCACATGACCGGTCACAGAGGCCGCAACATTTGAGCACCCTGCCACCGGACCCAGAGTCCAAACAGTTGGACACACTGGGCAGGCGCACGTACGCTTCCGCTACCTGCGCCGTCAGATCCTTGAACTACCTGACCCACATGGTTCAATTTCAGAACGCTTTGTGGGAACAGGGTCTGGAGGCGGCTGAAAAGCTGCCGAAGGTGAGCAGAAGGAGGAATGCTCCATCTCCTCCGTCCGGAGTTCAGGCGATGGGGACCCAAGTGCTTGCGCCAGCGCGCACTCCAGCGGACTCATCGCCCGAGCAGCAGCTTCTGGCGTATGCCTCCGGAGACACTCCTGGTTATGTGTCTCCGGCTTTACGGATGTCCAGAAAAACATTATGGGCGCTCCGTTCGAGGAGAAGTTTTATTTGGTAATCCTTCCGAGAATATCATTACCAAACTTCAAAAGGCCGGGAAGGCGGTAAGGTCGGTTCAAGACATGTACCGACCAAGCTTGGTTCCTTTGTAGGAACCAAAACCCGTTTCATTGAAGCGGACACAGAGGCAGCAACCCGCTCCGCTACACATCAGAGGGCTCCGGTTTCCGTAGAACCCAGGAAAACAGCCCGCTACGCGAGGTCAGCGTTCCCCTAGGCCGACCCAGCCAGCGGGCCCATCTGCCGCCACAGCCTGACTCCTTTCCGGCCCCCGGCCCTCAGGATCAATGGGAAATCATTGTCGGGGGTCGCATTGCGAACTTCCTGCCGGGATGGCAGGCCATTACCACCGACAGGTGGGTTCTGCAGTTGGTCAGTCTAGGCCACTTTATAGAATTCACAGAAAAGCCACTCTTGAGGCGTCCTTTGCTTTCCGGTATCCGGGTCAGCACAAAATTTTGATCTGGCAGAAAGTTTCGCGCTCCTAAGAAAAGGCGATAGAAGTAAGTCCGTAGAACCAGAGAGGACAAGGATATTATTCCACTTCTTCCTGGTTCCCAAGAAATCAGGGGACCTCCGTCCGATTCTGGACCTCAGCGACCTCAATGTGTTGGTCGCCTACAAAAGATTCCGCATGGTGACTCTTCCGGGCCTTATCCCCATGCTGAAACAAGACGCCTTTTTAGCGTCTCTAGACATGCAGGACGCATACCTGCATATCCCCATAGCTCACGCGCACCAGAGGTTCCTGCGCTTCGAGTTTCTTGACCACCACTTTCAGTTCTGAGCTCTTCCGTTCAGACTGTCATCCGCACCAAGGGTCTTTACCAAGTGCATGGCAGTCGTGGCAGCATCTCTGAGGAGACAGGGCCACTATGTGTTCCCGTACCTCGACGACTGGCTTCTCATGGCCGCCTCCAGAGAGGCGTTGTTACTCGCAGTTCAGAGCACCCAGGACTTGTTCCAATCTCTGGGCATTCTCATAAATTCGAAGTCTCTCCTGGTACTGTAGAAACTGCAGTTTATAAAGCGCAGTCCTGGACACTGTTCAGGGAAGAGCTTTTCTTCGGACTGACGGAAGCGGAGCACATCAGATCCTCGTAAGGGATTTGTCGTCGAAACAAGATCGTACCTGCCAGTTCGGTCGCAAACTGCTTTCGGTCACATAGCTGCAGCCATTCCTACTGTCCCTTTGCGAGGCTCACATGCGGGTAACCAGTGGATGCTCAAGGTACAATGGGACCAAAGGCAAGACCACTTGCAGCATCCGGTCAGGATCACGAACTTAGTCATCCGAGACTGGCAGTGGTGGCTAGTCCCGGGTCAGCTCTCCAAGGCGTCCCATTTGTAGCGCGTCCCGGAGGTAACCCTCACCACGGACGCCTCAGGTCTTGGGTGGGGGCACACCTGGGCGGGGTAAAGTCCCAGGACGTGGACCCTGTTGGAAGCTCCATCTCCATATCAGTGTCCTAGAGATGAGCGGTTCTCTATGCCTGCAGGCAGCCTTTCAGTCAGTAATCCCACCGTGTACTCTCCTGCTTCAGACAGACAACAGGTGATGTATTACCTCAACAAACAAGAGAAGTACACTCTTACCCCTTTGCAGGAGGCCATGAGGTGTGTGGATTGGTAATGGACACGGCGCAAGCCTGATCACTGTGCATGTTCCGGGTGGACAACACAATTGCAGATGGCCTGAGTTGATCCCAGGCCAGAGTCCACAGTGGGAACTTCTTCAAGGGTAGCAGAGGATCTGTTTCTTCGTTGGGGAATTCCAGAACTAGACTTGTTCGCATCCCCATCCAACGCAAAACTGCCCAATTTTTGCTCGCTAGATCCAGGGCCTGGTGTTTTCTGGCGAGAGGCGTTATCCCTCTCCTGGGTGAACCGATTCCTCTACGCTTTCCCTCCCTTCCCGTTGATCCAGAGAGTTCTTCTCAAACTGCGCAGGGAGCACGCACTTATGATCCTGGTGGCCCCGTTCTGGCCAGACAGATCTGGTTCCCTTTGTTGGTGCAACTGTCTTGGGAACCCCCGCTCCCGTTGCCGCTCAGCTCCCACCTCCTGTCTCAGGAGAAGGGTTCATTAGTCCATCCGGACCTACGCTCTCTGAACCTGCATGCTTGGCTCCTAGAGACATAGCCATCTTGCGTCACGGGGTCTCGCAAGAGGTTGCAGAGGTTCTTTCTGCAGCCAGAAAGCCGGCAGCGCATGCGACGTATGCCATGAAATGGCGCCGTTTTTGTTTATGGTCACGAGCTTGTGATCTTTCACCTTTAGGTTGTCGTGTGGGAGTAGTTTTGGATTACCTCCTCTCCCTTTTTCATTCAGGCCTAGCCTACTCCTCTATTAAGGTGCACCTCTGTGCCATTTCTGCGTATCACCTCCCCCGGTGGGACATCGTACAGTAGCTCAGTTGGATGCCTCTCGGGAATTTCTTAGGGGAGTGTTACACCTTAGGCCTCCCATTAGGGACCTGTGCCTCCATGGGATCTGCTCTTTGTCCTGGAACAGCTCATGCTCCCTCCTTTTGAACCTGCCGCGGATTGCGAGCTATGTTTTCTGTCGTGGAAGACGTTATTTTTAGTTGCTGTTACTTCAGCGAGAATTATTTCTGAGCTTCACGCTCTTTATGTGCAAAGAGCCTTATTTAGTTTTCCACCGGGACAGAGTATCCCTGAGGACGAATCCCTAAGTTTTTACCTAAGGTGGTTTCTTCACTCTCTCTAAACCAGGACATTGACCTTCCGGTCTACTTCTCGAGTTATTCCAATAGAGGAGAGGCTTTGCTCCACACCCTGGATGTTCACCGCAGCCTGAGGTATTACCTCAACAGAACTAAACCCTCCCGTAGTTCTGAACAGCTTTTTGTTTCCTTCTCTGACAGAATGATGGGCCAATCAGTATCCAAACAGTCTCTGTCTCGCTGGCTTGTCCAGTGTATTTCCTACTGTTATGATATAAAACAAAAGCCCCTCCCGGGCTCGGTCCGGGGTCATTCTACTAGGGGCGTGGCCACATCCTTCGCAGCACTCAAACGTCTCCACCTCTGCTATTTGTGCTGCAGCCACTTGGAGCTCTGTGCATACCTTTATCAGGCATTATAGCCTGGACATCGCCTCTTGGCGAAGGGCTGGTTTCGGCCTTGCGGTGCTACAAGGTCTCCTGTCCTAGGTTCAGGACCTGGAATGTACTTCCTATTTTCCTCCTCCTGGAATTTCTGGCAGCGTTACTGCTTGGGAATCAGTCCTAATGGTGTAACCTGCTGCAAGAGCTGTGTCTCGAAGTAAGATAGTACAGTTACGTAAGAACTTACCGTAACAGTAGATCTTCGAGAACAGTTCTTGCAGCAGGTACCATCCGCCCACCTTCCTCCTTGGAGGAGCACGCTCAGTCTCTCTGAGCAGGATTTATATCTTTCTGTCTTCTGACGTCGATCCTCGGTCTCCCATTTCGATGTCAGCTCGCGGCCGAAGTCTCCGGCAGGAGAACTGGGGAATCTGAAGGACCGCCTCCTTTTGTACCACGCCTGACGCCGGAGGCGGACTGGACAAGTCAAGGTCCCCGCTGAAGATAGCTAGCTAGAATTTTTCCGCGGGGTCCTGACGCCTGCCGGCTTCAGTTCTAATGGTGTAACCTGCTGCAAGAGCTGTTCTCGAAGATCTACTGTTACGGTAAGTTCTTACGTAACTGTACTTTCCATTCTACACAACTCAATCTGCAGCTTGATTGCTTTTGGCTCCAGAATGCTGGTGACCTTCCTCTGCTGCTGTGGCCCTTCGCTGGCACTGGCCCTTGCCCTGCTGTCATCCTCACTGGATCTGGACACTGCACTGGCCCCTCCACGCCCAAGGTTTGGTCCTTTACAGTCACAGTCTGTGACTCGATGCTCTGGGCATCTGCTGCCATCAGGGCATCCACGAGGTTCTGCTTGGTGGCTCTCTCCTCATGCAGGACCCCTCTGTCCTGGCACAGCTGCCTCAAGTAGTTTGCAGTGTATCCGCTGTAGTTGGAAGCCATCTTCTTCCCTAATTATGGCTACTCTAACTTGCACTTTAGAAAAAAATAAAACGGGTGGGGACTTGACTGTAAGCAAAATGATATAGTTGTTTCCTTTTTAAAAAATCACTGCCTTATTTTGCAAGTGAGCTGTACAGTATTAAGCTGACACACTGAACAGTTAGTTTGTGTTACCAATTTTTTATCCCACCGCTGTCAACCAGATCTCTCACAAACGCACTCAGCAGGTCGTGCCCTCTGCTCCGAGTGCCAACCTCAGAGCGCAGTAATGTGAACAGGTAACAGACAGGGTAACCCTCCTGTCTTCTTGTGGGTCCGAATCACCTTTAGTTTCAAGTTCTGGGGGGATTCAGACTGTGAACCTTATGCTAGCATACCCAAATGTACAGGCTCAGATAATATTCTCTTGGGGGTGCAGTATATCTTTCGCCTAAGGGCACCTAACTAGGTATCCAAAATGAACCCTTTAAAGCTCTGTAAAAGACCATAGGTATATTCTTACCTTTTCCCAGTTTGGTAAAACCATCAAGTTTTCCAGAACAGCTGTCAAACTTAACCATGTATACCTCACATGCAAAAAAAGAACTTTGGACGACACACCCAGGCAGTATCTTTCAAATAAAGATTTTATTAAATGATGATAAAAATATGAAAAATGTAAACGCAGAACAATGTATCAAAGAGCATACAATCACTTAAAAGAAAACAAGGAAAAGTACACAACAAAAACTCCTACCACAATACATTTTGACTTTTTCTATCTAATGTATTACCTCTATAGTGCTTATAGTTAGATCAGAGCTCTTTCTTGAATCCCAAAATTATATGTCTAAACAGTTCAGACAGTATAGTTTAAACTGTCTCTCTCCACACCTCTTCTGTGAGTCATCTAGCTGCTCCTTTTAGAATATAAAAAAATTAAAACAGGCTGTCCTGTCAGGAGGTATATTTAATAAGGTGACATCAGGAAAAACTCATTTCCCAAATTATGGAGCACAGGCTGTCTTACATGAGACAAGCACATACTGTATTTTTATATTACAAATAGCATTCAATTATCATAACCAGCTGGCTAAGCGTCACAGTGGGGAGTAGGCATTTGGTTATATGGGCTTTGGGGAGGTGGCGGGGGGATTAGGGAGGGTCATGGCAGGCACAGGAAGGGGCAAGGAAGTTCTTGAGGGTAGAGTTAATGGAGTAGCAAGTAGGTGAGTAGTGAATTTGAGGGGGGAGTGAATTCCAGATTTTTGGGAGCCGATAAGAATAGCCCGATTGGCCTGTAAGGGTGGAGCGGCTTGGGACCACCAGGGTTCGTGAGTTGGTAGATCTTAGGGAGTGAGAAGGAGGGGATGCGGTTGTAAAGGCAGGGGAGCGATAGGAGGGACATTCACCCAGCCAGTGCTTGGAGGTGAATTTTGCGCAGAGAGAGAGACATCGGTTTGTCAGGGAAGGATAGGACATGGTAGAGATCACAGTGATTAGTGCGGGGGGGGGCGTCAAGGGCAAAACGGCAAAAGGAGTTGAAGAGGGTGTCTGATGTGGCCAGGGAGGACTTCAGGGCAGCACCATAGACTTCGTCACAATACTCAAAGATGGGTAGGATCATCTTCTGGACAGTTTCACGTGTAGCTGTGGGTGGGATGCAGGCACAGTTCCTGAATAAGGTGCTGCGCTTGGGATGCAGTTTTTTCTGAATGGCATTGATATGACCAGAGAAGTTCAGGTGCTGGTCCAGCCAGACAGCTAAATACCTGAAGGAGGATGTGTCCTCGAGTAAAGTCCCAACAAGGGTGTGGAAGGAGGGTGGAGAGGGAAACCTGGTAAGTCTTTGCCTGGTGCCGAAGGTCATGGAGACTGTTTTTTTGGCATTGAGAGATAGTTGGTGGTTTGCAAACCAGTGTTGAACTTTGTTGAAGTCGTGCTGCAGGTTGGATGCAACCTCAGGGCAGGAGCCAGATGCATTCAAGACTGTATCATCAGCGTGCATGTGAATGGAGGAGAAGGGAGAGCAGGTGGACAGGAGATGGTTTAGAAAAATAGAGAACAGTATGGGGCCTAGCACTGATCCTGGGGGACGCCAGTTCTTATTGGGAGGGGTGGGAAAATTGCTTCAGAGATCTTGACTGATTGGGTTCTGCCAGTGAAGTATGCCTTGAACCAGTCTGTGGCTAAGGGGGGTAGCTCAGCTGTTGATAGGGTGTCGAGAAAGGAGTGGGAGGCTTTGGCCAGATAGACAAAAATGGCTACGGTGATTTGGCCATTGTCCATTCCCGTGAGGATAGAATCAGTGAGCCGAAGAAGGGAGGTGGTGGTGGAGTGATTTCTTTTCTGAAGCCAGATTGAGAAGGGTTGAAAAAGGGAAGAGTCATTCAGTTAAGTGGTGAGCTGGAAGAGGGCTTGGTGTTTCTGAAGTTTGGCATGGGTAGGAAGAAGAGAGATGGGGCGGTGGGGTCTCCACCTTTGGGGAGGGGAAGGACCACTGCATGTTTCCATGGGGAAGGTACTGAGGCGGTTGAGAAAGAGAGGTTTAGGATAATAGAGAGTGGGTTGGTGATGGCTGGGGCTAAGAGGGATAGTAGTTTAGGGTCACGGCCATCCAGGGAGGAGCCTTTTGAAGGGTTGATCACTAGCAGAGCATTTAGGGTGTCATTTGGGGAGACAGCAGCGAAGGAGAAGGGGGAATTGGAGGGGGTCGTTTGTAGGCAGGGGGAAAGTTTGGGAGGGATTGGAGTAGCTCATTAGCACAAGTGGTATAATAGGAGTTGAATTCAGTAGCTGCTGCAACTGGATTGGCAATGAGGGTGGCGTTTATCTTAAGTATAGGGGTGGGTGGACAGGATGGGGGGGGGTAAAGAGGGTGTGGACCACTCTCCAGAACTTGGAAGGGGAGATGATGTTTATCACAGTGGTAGATTTGAAGTACTCTGTTTTGGCTAGCCTGGGTGCAGGCATTATGGAGTTTTTGGTAAATAAAAAGGTAATTTGGAAGCTGGGAGACTTTGTGTCATTTCCAGGCCCGATCTCTGGCTCTGTGGCAGGCTGTTAATTCCTGGGTAATCCAGGGGAGGTGATGACCTCTGACCCTTGTTTGTTTTAGGGGTGCGAAGGCATTCCAGTTTGCTTGGAAGATGTCTTTAAAATAGAGTAGGGCTTTATCAGCTGAGGAGGTGCTTGCTAGAGGGGTCCAGTCTGAGAGGGCAAGGCTATGCAGGAGAGGTTCCAATTCTAGGGATTTATAGGTCCGTTTTTGTAAGGTTTTATGTGGGGATTTAGGGCTGTGAACTTTTCTGACTAGAAAAACTGGGTAGTAGTCACTGAGAGCATCTGGAAAGATGCCAGAGATGATGATTCTATGGGGGTGGGAAGTTGGGGCCCAATCAAGTAGCGAGTGGTTTTGGGTCTTCTGATTAGGGCAGGTGGGTTCTGTAATTAGTTGAGGTTGAGGACCCTGATGGCATTTCTTGTGGTAGATGATGTTGGGGACAACCAGTTTAAATTGAGGTTGCCAAGGATGTAAAGCTCACCAGCTTGAGAGAGGGAAGCAGTAGAAGTCAGGAAGTCAAAGGAGACAGCGGGCTGGACATTTGAATGGCAGTAGATACTGACTGCAAAGATAGGGAGTGATACATTGATGGCTATGGCATCATGGGTTGCTGGGTTGGAGGAGGAGAAGACTGGGAAGTATTTGAGGGAGGTGTGGATATACATGGCCACTCCACCACCCTTGCCTGCTCTGTCTAGCCTTAGGATAGAGTAACTGGGGATGGAGACTGTGTGATCAGGAATCGTGCTCTTTAGCCATGTTTCTGTTATAATTAGAATGTTTGGTTTCAGGGCAGCAACCATGGCTTGCAGGAGGTCTGTTTTGTTTTTTTTGAAGTAGGCTATGAATGTTTAAGTGTAATATCTTGAAACCCTTTATGAGGGCTGTTGGGGTAGGGATATGGGCAGTGGCAGTGGGGGAGATGGCAGGGGTGAAGGAAGTAGCAGGACCGGGGTTGGGGTGGATGTCCCCCGAGGCGAGTAATTGTAGAGCTAGGACGAGGGAGTGTAGCTTCGTGGATTTGGAGTGATGGGCTTGGAGGCCGAGTGATTGAGATAGAAGGGAGTGGTATAGTGAGGAAACAGGAGGTGGAGAACAGCAAAGAAATTTGGTAACGTTAGTAGGGATGCATGTGGAATGATGCGGGAATGAGACAAGAATACGTTAAGGGGGGCAGGAGTAATAGTATGAATATAAGTTGGGGCCTGGAGACAGGGGGTTTAGATGGATTTGGAGTTATAGGGTCCTGGGCTGGCAAAAGCAGGAGGGGCGGGTAGGGAGCGGGTAAAAAATAAGGTTAGGGGGAGGAGGGAGAAGGATTTGAGTGGAGAGGAAACATCCTTAGAGTGAAGGAGCAGGGGGGGGGACTTTGGTAGGTAGTAGACTACAACAAGGGTGTGTAGCTGAACAGAGTTGCTTTGCTACTGAGGGGAAGGGGAACAGTGCTTAAAATAAAGCTCCCTCAGGTATCCAGATGAATAACCTGTAGAAAGGAAGTAGAAAGTGAAGGATGCTTGCTTAAGTATACACCCTCTAATTGAGGAGCTGTATAACCTGCTAAAGGGGAAGCAGGTACTAACAGAGAGGTAAAGAAATCCTGGTATTGTGGATCTAGGTATTACCACTTTGTTGGGGGAGGCAGTGTAGCTCAGTGGTTTAAGGCTCTGAGCTGCAAATCTAGAGACCTGAGTTTGAATCCCACAGGCCCCACTTGCATACTGTGTGACCCTGAGCAACTCACTTAACTTCCCTGTGCTCCCAGGTTGCACCTGTAAACAAGCTTGGGGGGGTGCTTTGCTGTAGCTGTTAGGTGCTTTCCCTTTAAGAGGGAAAGTGAAGTGTAACCAAGTAGGTGGTGGGTGGGTCTCTCAGCACTGTTAGTTCCTAAACTTCTGTTAGGAGTGATCATTTATCATTTTAAAAATGAATGTATTTTGCAGCAACAGTATTTGAAACACATTTTACCATGGCACAGTGTAATACATGAATACTTTTGACACATTTCAGTAATTTTTATTTTGAGTATATTGCACGAGGTACATAACTGATGGTCAAGAACATTTAGCTATGTTTCATGGTAATATTTAATAAAAAAAAAAATTGAAAAATTAAATTTTCATCTATATAAAATCTCTGTGGACACCTGCACTCTAGGGGAAGGGACCTCAGCTGATTTTGCAAGAACTAAACATGAATTTATTTAACCCATCTGTATGTAGGTTCAGGATGAAATTTGTATTTCTGTTGTATTTTAATAGATGGATGAAGAAATGTTGTGCAAGGAATTTGGCAAGTTTGGTCCCTTGGCAAGTGTAAAGATCATGTGGCCACGAACAGAAGAAGAGAAAGCCAGAGACAAAAACTGTGGTTTTGTTGCATTTATGAATAGAAGAGATGCAGACAGAGCTCTAAAATCTCTGAATGGTTAGTAATTCCACTGAGGCAGAAAACAAGCAAAAAAAAGACTGGGTCAATCAATGAGATAGTACTTCACAAAATATTTTGCAATGTAAACCTATTAAAAGGCATAACCTTTTGTTAGAGAAATGTATTCCACTAACAGTTGTGTGATTAAAAAGTGCCAGTTTTGCTGCTTTTCCATGAGCCAACCCGTAGCTTACCTGCATTTTAAAGGTACACTGAGGGCAAGTCAAAGCCACAGCTGAACTAACAAGAGCCTTGCTAGCTGAGCTATGGCTTTGATTTGCTCTTGGTGGACCTCTAAAATATAGTAATACACGTATTAAATTACGCTTTCATTGCTATCAATGGAGAAGGTCCCCCCACATTCTGCAGACTCCTTCATCAAAAAATGTGGGAGCATGGGAGCAGCATGGGGGTGGAACTTAACTGCAGATGGACCAGGAAGGGAGCAGGCAGCCAGCTCTCATTTACAGTCTGTTCCCCTTCACAAAATATGAACATCATTTTAAAAGATGAACAATTAAACTCCGGTGCAAAGGGATGGGGGCTTTGGGGTCTATACTGAGATGAGCACGATTGGTGCTCTTTTAAAATTCTCGTACAGTATTAAATCAAAATTCTTGTACTAGGCAAACAGGCTTATTGAGAAATTCTTTTGTCACAGATGTACAGTGAAAAATAACTCTTAACGTGAGCTTCAGTGGAACACAAAGATTGGAAATATGGAGAACAGCCTTTGATTAGGAAAAAAACTGCACGTCCTCAAGTTTACCCCACATAAAAAAAAGTGATAGAGGCTTAAAGAGCCCCTGTCACCGTTATGATAACTTTGAGAAAAAGAAATGTTCTAGCAAAAGTCAGCTTATATTTTAATATTGTTTCTGTATTTCTCATTCTTTATTACTAAGGACATTTGCATGTAAACAGGATCGCTGCCCTATCTGTTCTGGCTGCTTGCCTACATCTGACATCACATTTCTGTTTATGACATCCCAGTCTGTTGCTGTGGGGAGAATTATGATGCCATAAATGGGGGGATTGTTTATTTTATGTATTCATTTATTTAAAAGTAGGTAACCAGGAAAAGCACCATGAATACATACTCGTTTTCAGGTGCAACTCGCATTATGATGTCATATGTAGGATAGCAGAAAGAGCAGATAGTCTAAGGGACAGTAAGCCTCTTTCGTACAGCTGTTCTCAGTAATAAAGAAAAAAGATAAATAATTATAGAAACTACATGAATTATAAATTGAACTAAATCTCACATTTTTTCCAAGTTTTTCTAACCGTGTCAGGGGCTCTTTAAAAGGGGTGTTTTTATAACCATAACCTTATACTATAGTAACACAGTGGTTACGTGACCAGATTTTACCAGTCATACTACAGGATGTCACTTAATTATAAAATGTTTATCAACATGCAATAAATGTAAATGTCAGCATTAAATACATATAGAAAATTCTGTTACTGTTGTACATCAAGAAAGCACTATGTAAGTAGTTTTCTTTCCATTTAGTTGTCAGAGACCTGTGCTCCCTTGTTCATGGGTGGATCCTGATTAATAACTCAGCCAGTGTACTCTAATTATCCAGTCTGTGATGTGCTAAGATCAGACCCTGTGAATATCTCTACATCACTACAGAGTTCGTCTTTTTTTGTTATGCTTCTAGTTAAAAAGGTTTAGCTTGCTTTGTGGATACACGTGCTGTAATGTACTGTAGAAAAAATAAATTACATTGCTGTTTTGTAACACAGAAAAATGCAGTTGGCTGTAGTGTGGTACTGAGGTGACTCACCTCCAGAACCAACTTAAAAATGCAAATATCTCTTCCTGATTGTAAAAGAATAGAAAATGTAGGTACCATGCAAAGGAGTCATTGGCATTGCTGTACTGACAGCCTTCATAGAGCATGCAGTTTTGCATGCCACTTGACCCCTGCTGAGACCGACTGCCTTCTCACAGGTTATTCACTGTCATCTTGAGTGTGGCAGTCCATTAAATGGTAACTGTCACCAGCTTCCCATTTCATTTAGGAATGTAGAGATTCTGCCCGTGGTCCTTTCTGTTGCATCACTGAGAAACTGTATATTCCCTGGCTCTGGCATACATCTTGCTGAAAATATACTCATTTCTCTGCACACCCCTAATGTCCAAATTTCTATTGAAGTATGTGTCCAAAGCCTTTTTTTTTTTTTTTTTTTTTTGGCTGGCCGAAAAAAAAAAAAATGCATCTTACCAACTCTGGACGAACAAGATGTCACTGAGTCTGGTGTAGAAAACAAGCCCATTAATCAAAATAGCAAAAGATGTATGATAGTTGCAGATCTTCTTGATTTGGTCAAGGGTTTAATATTCTAAGTTACAGTTGTTTCTAAACTCCAAATCTCAGCCTTTATTCACAGCCAGTTTAGTGTGTGTGTGTGTGTTTTGAATACCTAGTGATTCTTCCTTACTCTTACCTGACTTATGGTGATCTGATTTCAGTGGTTATCTCTTGCAGCAGGCCATCACCAGTAGGACTAAACCACCAGGCGTTGGGACCACACAGAAACCTTCTAGCTAGCAGTCAATCAGAGGGGGCCGCCCACCTCCAACATTAGCTTCTGACGTCAGCCAGTCCTGTAAAGGCGGGCGGCCTCCACATCCTCCTTAGTTTTTTCCCGCTGTCGACTGACGCATGTCGGACCACTGATACTGCTGCAGCTACAGGTGACTGCCATTTTCCCTTGTTTAACCGCAGTTTATTTTTTTATTTTTAGTAAGTTTAACATCTAGATTTCGGTGTGCTCACCTGTTTGTCTTCTAAACCTTCATCATCCGACTGCTTCATGAAGTGTACTTGCGGCAGACCGATCCCAGACAGGGACAGCCATTGTGCCTGCGTCTCGTGCTTAGGCCCAGATCATGACATCCAAGCCTGTGAGGCCTGCCAGAGGTTCAACCCCGGCCACCAGGAGACGTTGCCAGAAGTTTCTGGAAAACCACCTCCTTAAGCAGAAGGTTGCCTCAATGAAACAGGAGCTGCAGGCCAGGAGCTCCTCTGTTTCCCTGGCTCAGTCCTCTGGGTCTTCATCTTCGAAGTCCTGGGATAAAACTACTTGGAAACATAACCACAGGGACAAGGATTGGGACTGATCTCAGTCTGCCTCCCGTTCGCGGTCCCCACACAAGACATCTTAGACCACAAAACGATCTTCCTTTCTTTGGGGGGGGGGGGGCAACCTCCTCTGCCCACATGCCCTAATGTCTGCAGGGCTACCAGTGGCCCAGCCGTCCACCTGGGTCTCTCTCGTAGGCGGTGACTCTTCGGGTCAGGGTACTTCGTGTCCTGCTCCCCTGTCCCTATTGTTTCAGCCCTTGTTCTCAGCAGGCACACAGTCTAATGGCTTGGCCGAGCTGTCTTCGGCCAGTGTGGGTGCGGCGGATGCCAGTCTCCGAGCTACCACCCCCCCCCCCGCACTACCGACGCCGGTCTTATCCTCTGGGATCGCTACTGGTTCTGCTGCTCCTTCTCTGCCAGTGCCTCCTCAGCCTTCATCTGGGGGGGTCACCCTCCACTTCGACACTAGTCTCCCCACATCTGGCACCCATGGATCCCCCTCCGGCTCTACCCTGGCCGACACCTGCTGTGGTAGAGGAGGGAGCCCATGGGATCTATGCTGGCCCTGCCTGCCTCTCCCATCATGCCTGCACCTGGCCTTCCGTAGCCAGTGCCCGCAGGGACCTGCGCCAGCCCCATGTCTACAGACGCCTGTTGGGCTGTTGCCTGTCCTACCACAACCTGCTCCTTTGGGACCGGCACCTGTCCTGCAACCTGTGCAATGGGACCTCAGCCCCGTTGCCCCTCACGCGGTACCTGCAGGTCTGGCGCCTGCCTTACCCCCTGCCTTACGTTGGCGTGACCTGCACCAGGTTACCCATACCTGGCACCCTTGGGACCTGCACCGGTCTACAATTACCTGATGTCTGGGAGACCAGTGCTGGTCCCCTTTGATTGCCATGGTCTGCTTTCGACCTTGTGGTCCTTTATACAGATGCAGGTCCCTGCCCTGAGAGTACCTGTCCCTGACACCTGTCGAGGGCCTCCTTTAGGTCCCATTGTCCTGGCCCCTATTCGTCAGGCCGTAGTGCTCCTCGAACCCCTCTGGGTAGGACTGACGCTGGCTCAGCCGGCCGCTCAGATGATTGTCAGCCCGAGGATAGCGGGGATGACAACGCTGACGAGTGTGTCTGCAGTGAGTCTTCCTCCATAGGCATGGAATCCTCTGAAGGGGAAGGGGCACAAAATAACATCCCTAAATTTCCCCTTGCAAGAAGATCCCACTTTCATGGCCATCACGAGGCACATTCAGGCCACTCTGGAGTGGGAGACAGAGGAGCAGGACCCTGAGAGGCATCAGGTAGCGATTTACCTACATCAGTCTCCTCCTTTGGTGGTCCCCCAGTCATCGACTCCTGTGCAAATGTTTCTCTGTATGCTTGGACTCGACCCCTCACGGACCCGGTGGTCTCCAAAAAAGGCTGACAGAGTTCACCATGCACTGGCTGGCAAGCTGCATTTTGGAAAATACCCCAAGGCCGATTTGGTCATCATCAGTGCGGCACATGATCGAACCAAGAGGCCAAAACACCTCAACTTGACCCCACCCCGAGACAAAAAGGAGGTCTCGACAGCTGGACCAGATGGGCAAGCGTGCCTTCGCCTCTGCCACTCTGACCATTCGGGCCATCAGTTATTTGGCCCATATGGTACAGTATCAGAACCTCCTATGGGACCAGGCTAGGGAGGCAGTCCTAGCCATGCATGATGACCCCCCCAGACCCTCAAAATGGGTTTGAACGTCGGTACCCCTGTCCTTGGGGCTGCTTATGATGCAGTAGACACATCTGGCCAGGCAGCAGCCGTAGGCATCTGTATGAGATGCCACTCCTGGCTACAGGTCTCTGGCTTCATGCAGGAAGTCCAATCTAACATAGTGGATGCCCCTTTCAGAGTTTTCAAACTTTTTGGGGGAGATGTTCAGGATATCATCTCCGAACTCCAGACCTCAGGATGGGCTCTCAAATCCATCCACTCTGTGTACCATACCCAGTCAAAGTTGGGACAGTGAGCTCCCTTTCGTTGCTGCTTCCTCAGGCATGCCAGACCCCCTCCCAAAGCCCAGGGCAAGCACAGAGCATGGGCAACTCTCCCCACTCCCTTCACCACCACCCGTAGCGTCTGAGGTTCAGCAGCAGCCCTAGCAGTGACGGCTCCCACCTCTTGGCTCTTTGCCAGAACCCCTTCCCCCCACCCCCCACCCCCACCAATTGCCCATCAGAAGTCTATTGTGGGGGTTGCATCTCCCTGCACCTGGACAGTTGGAGGGAGATAACCACAGAAAACTGGGTGCTGCAGCTCATTGGGCACAGCCACACTCTAATTCACAGAGTGGCTTCCAGAAAACCCTCCAGGCAATTTCTCGTACCCTGACGGCCACATCCCTCTCATCTAGGAGGATATTCAGGCCTTACTTCAAAAAAAGGCCATAGAGCCAGTCCCACAGTTTCAGCAGGGAAGAGGGGATCTTACTTTGAGGGGGAGCTCTTGCTGCAGGTAATACCATTAGGACTAATGCCGCCAGGCGTTAGAACCCCGCAGAAATCTTGTAGCTAGCAGTCTGTAGCAGGGGACCGCACCTGACGTTGGCACAGCCCGACGTTAGATGTGGTATAAAGGGGGCAGTCCCCTGGTGCCATCTCAGTTCTTTTCCCGCCATCTACTTGCTTAGTTCGGTTTCGCAGTCGACTGCTATTTGAGAAAAGTTCTGTTAAGTTAGTTTCTTCACTCATTTTCAACGATTATCTCCGCTCTGTGTATGTCATTGCCCTCTTCCCCACGACGAAAGTCTAAGTGTGCGTGCGGGAAGCATATCCCGGCGAAAGATGGCCACGCGGCCTGCCTCATCTGCCTAGGCCCCAATCATCGGCCCGACGCCTGCCCACACTGCCAAAAATTCAATCAAAAAACAAGAACCAGGAAAGCCAATGCACTCAAAGCTTGCCTCCTGGAGGAAAAAGTGGCGGCTATGCAGCGTGGTTCTGAGCCCAGCTGTCTTTCTCCCGCCAGGGACTCCCCAACCAAGGATAAATTGTCGGGAGGGAAGCACTACCTTCAGGATACAGATCTGATTCGCACCTGAAGTCACCCTCCAAATCTTCATCATCTTCTTCGACCTTCGTCCAGAGGTCAGCCTTGGATCCGGCTCATGCCTCAGAGTCCTCTCACAAGAGTAAGCCTACTCCCGCCTTTTCTCAGGGCAAGCACCGGGAGTCTGCCTTTTCCGGGCATTCGTCTTCTCTGGCCCACCGACCCCACAAGTCCGCTTCAGGGCGACCTAGGAAGACATTTCCTTGGGGAAACAGAAGGAAAAACCAAGTTTGCCGGAGAAACGTAAGCACTCAGGCGAACTGGAGGGACAGCAGGAGGTTGTCCGCCACTGGGCACCTCCTCCGCCTCCACCGGCCTAGGTATGCCCTCCCTCTGATAAGCTTCTGCCTAGCCGGCCTCCTTCACTGGTGTCCTGCACCCCAACACCTGATAAGGCTCGGTCGCCAGCAGAGGATCTAACTCCCGCCCCTCTCTCAGAGGGTCGGTCGCCTGATGGGCTTCCACCCCCACCCCCCGGGCTCCCTTGGCGAAGGTGATGCCAAACGTCCAGACACGGATAAAGGCTCCCCAGCACCGGATTCTAAGGAACCCCTTTTCTGCAGACCCAACGCCCGGCCCAGCGGTCGTCCCTGTGGCGGACATTGGGTCTTTGTTCACATCATGGTAGAACACTGTGAAGGGGATCTCCTCTATAGACCCCCACTGCCCACCCCAACTCTGCCACCCATGGGACCTCCTCCCACGCCACCTACTTCAGTCAGGGATGAAGGATCCCACGCAGACCCTAAGGACAAAAGGAGGAGGCGTTCCTCACCAGTTCCTCCTTCTAGCGGATGCCCATCCTCCCTAGATGACGGGGGCGCTAGCTCATCTTCTCCTGATTCCTCTGAAGAGGAGGAGGAGTTCATTCCACCTTCTCTGGGACCCAAAGACTTGCTAAGGTCCCCTCCGGATGACCCCTCATTTTTAGATATTATGAGGCACATTCAATCAATTTATGAGTGGGATATCGAAGAATTAGACCCAGAGCACAGACACCTGGCCAGATTCTTAGGGTCTAGGGAGCCAAAGCCCTTGGTAATTCCACCCTTAGTTGAGCTCTTCCGGAATGTGACTCGACTCACATGGCGAAGCCTGCTTCTACATCGGAATCCCAAAGAAGGCAGACAGGCTTTATAAACCCCCCAGGGAGCAGCCCAGGGCTAATTCACTGGTGCTCACGGCTGCCCAATGTCGTGTCTCACAGCCGGAACATTTGAGTTCCCAGCCTCCAGATCCTGAATCCAAGAAATTGGATAGCTGGGGTCGGAAGGTATATTCCTCAGCTACAGGTTCTATCAGGTCCTTGAACTTTATGGCACATATGGTGACTTACCAACAGTCCCAATGGCAAAATACCTTGGAGTTCGTCAAGGCAATGCCAGATTCAGGCAGCTAAGGAAGAGTCTTAGCCTGCGCCCAGTCAGGTCTGGACGTGGATAAGCGTGTCTCGCTGCTCTGTATGATGCTGTGGACATGGCCTCCTGAGCTGCTGCCTCGGGGGTTTGAGGAGCTGTTCCTGGCTGAGGCTGTCTGGCTTTCTTCCTGATCTCAGGACATGATTCTGGACTCCCCCTTCCAGGGTCCAGTGCTGTTTGACCAGGAAGTAGAAACCCTGGTCAAACAGCTCCAGCAGTCAGGGAAAGCCAAGGCAGACAATCACCGCATGTACAAATCAGAGCCTCAAGGACCCCATCACCGTCCCTTTCGCAAGGGACAGGGAGGAAAAAATCCCCAGGGCAAGGGGTTCAAGAGGCAGGGTCACCCTGCCCCCCAAGCAGCCCAAAGCTCCCAGGGCATAGTGCCCCACTACTCCCACTGCCTGACATGCTGCCTCTCCCTCCTCTCTCTCTGGAATTGCAGAACGAGAAGGTTGGAAGGAGATTTGCCCTTTACCATGTCGAATGGTCCAACATCTCCTCAGTCAAGTGGGTGTTGGACACCATTCGAAAAGGGTATACGATAGAGTTTCTCTCTATCCCACCGGACAGTCCGCCCCCATCCATTGTTCACCGATCCATGCCCAGCTTCTGGAGAAAAATGCCATCCACTTGGACCAGAAGGGCAAGGGGTATTATTCCCATTTTGTTCTGGTTCCAAAGAAGACGGGAGACCTTTGCCCAATTCTGGATTTGTCAGCTCAATCTCTCGTCAAATACCAGAGATTTCGGATGGTAACTCTGGCAAGTCTGTTTTGCTTGCTTGATCAAGGGGACTGGTTATGCTCCCTAGATATGCAGGATGCTTACATGCATATCAAAGATCTGAGATCTCTCAGAAGGTTTCTCCGGTTCAGGGTTCAGGACCAGCATTACCAGTTTCGGGTCCTGCCCTTTGGCCCATCGTCTGCCCCCAGAGTTTTCACCAAATGTCTGGCAGTGGTGGCAGCAGCCCTCCGAAGGATAGGCCTCTTTGTTTATCCCTACCTGGACGACTGACTCATATCTGCCCCGTTGGAGGAGCTACTTCGAGTCGTCCTAAAGAAGACAGAAGAGCTCTTCTGCTCCCTGGGGATAACAGTAAATTGGCCGGAGTCGCAACCCTGGCCATCCCAGCGGTTGCAATACATAGAGGCGATCCTGGATACTGTATAGGGAAGAGCTTTCCTGCCCTTGGACAATGCAGATCGCCTGCGGGCTGTGGCAAGCAGAGTTCAGGCAGCCCCCTCTATCCCTGCACGGGTGATTCTTCAGCTTCTGGGCCATATGGCAGCGGCCATAGCTACGGTCCCCCTCACCAGATTGCATATGAGGGTCCTTCAGTGGCACCTCAGGGTCCAGTGGGACCAGGCGGTGGACGATGTGGATCAGCAGGTCCGGGTTTTGCTGGCTGTTCGTCGCTCCCTTGACTGGTGGCTCTGCCATCAAAACCTAGAGGGAGGGATCTCCTTTCAGAGACTATCCCTGTCTCAGGTTCTCACAACAGACGCCTCATTGACAGATTGGGGGGCTCACCTAGGGAATCACAGCACTCTAGGGTCTTGGTCTCCCATAGAAAGCTCTATACATATCAACGTTCTGGAAATGAGAGCAGTTCTGAATGCGCTGGAGGAATTTGGAGACCAACTCTCTCCAGCCTTCTCCTGGTGCAGACAGACAACGCACCAGTTGTCTTCTACATCAGCAAGCAAGGAGCACTCACTCTTGTCCCCTTTGCAGGGAGGCCATGAGAGTGGGGACTGGGCAGTAGAACATCTTCTAGACACCACCGCAGTACACCTGCCGGGTGTCATGAATGTTCTCGCTGACAGTCTCAGAATCTCTCGCTGTCTGAATCACAAGTAGGAATTGCTTCAGGAAGTCGCAGATGACTTCTTCGGTCGCTGGGGCCATCCAGAGCTGGACCTCTTTGCGTCCCCGTACAATGCCAAACTGCACATTTCTGCTCGCTCCAGGGCCTGGTGTTTTTTGGTGAGAGGCATTGTCCCTCTCTTGGACAGGGAGGTTCCTGTACGCTTTCCCTCCCTTTCCTCTCATTCAGAGTGTGCTGCTCAAATTACTGCTAGAGGGACCCACGATGATCCTGGTAGCTCTTCTGTGGCATCGTCAGATCTGATATCCACTGCTCCAACAACTGTCACTGGAGCCTCCAGTACAGTTGCTTCTCTTCACCCACTTGCTCACAAGAGCAGGGGACGCTCGTTCATCCTGCTCTGCATTCTCTTCACCTGCATGCCTGACTCCTGCAGTCTTAAAAGAGGAGAGATTAGGAGTGTCAAGCAAGGTGGCAGAAGTTTGGTTGGCAGCGAGGAAGCCTTCCACTAGAGCTACTTGCGCTATGAAATTGAAGCGTGTCTGCCTTTGGGCAACAGCTCGTGCCCTAGATCCCCAGATCCCCTGAATTGCCTGGTCAGGCATGTGCTAGACCATCTTCTTCACCTCTTGGACCTGGGGCTAAGCTACTTGTCCATCAAGGTGCACACGTGTGCGGTTGCTGCATACCATGCACTGTTTGGGGAGAGAACCCTAGCACAGCTGAATGTCTGCAAGACTTTACTCAGAGGGGTCCTACATATCAGACCTCCCAGGAGAGATCCTGTCCCTCCTTGGGATTTACTTTTTGTTCTAGAAAAGCTCACCCTGCCTTCCTTCGAACCAGCCGCAACATACGAGCTACGCTTTCTCTCTTGGAAAGCGCTTTTTTAGTTGCTGTTACTTCCGCTCTAAGTTTTCGAGCTTCAGGCCCTGATGTGTAAGGAGCCTTATGTTGCTTTTCACAGGGAGAGGGTGACCCTGCGTACGAATCTTAAGTTCTTACTGAAGGTGGTGTCAGTACTGACTCTGAACCAGGACATCGACCCCCCCCCCCCCATGGCATCCCCCTATTGGCCTCCAGCAGGAGTAGAACTGAGGAGGGTGTGTGGGTCGCCTGCCTTTATAGGACTGGCTAACATCGGAGGTGGGTGGCCCCTCTGGTAGACTGCTAGCTTGAAGGTTTCCGTGTGGTCCTAGTGCCTGGTGGCTTAGTCCTACTGGTGATGCCCTGCTGCAAGAGATCCTCTCGAAGATCTACTGTTACGGTAAGTTCTTACATGACTGTACTTTTAGAATACAGCTACATTCTTGCAACTCCTGTGTATGGAGTGCAGTGCTGCTGCTGTTTCACCCTCGTTCACACAGTAAGCTGAGGAGCATTGCAGGTGGCCTGCCTTCTTACCACGGCTTGATCCAGTTACTCTTTATTTCAGTGCACCCTCACACACTCTACGTCTGTGCACTCTCTCTAATCCAAGCCTGTCAAGACATTTTTTAAAAAAATAAACCTCCACCCCACTCACTCCTTCTGTCTTATCCCGCAACCCCATAGGCAACCATATTGCTGTACGAGGTAGTGAGCATCTGTACAAGGATAGAAAATTCCTGCAATGTTTTGGTTCCCCCCTCCACCCCACTGCACTCGCAGTGGCACAGAGGAGCTACATTCAATGATCACTGCTGTGTCCCCGACCGTTCATACTTATCCACTGGGAGTGGGTTTGCAGCCCTGCTCTGTTCTGCTCAGTGTTGCTGACAAGGTAATGTAAATGAGCCTTTAGAAAAATTGACAGTATCTTCCCTCAGAAATGTATAGTCCCCAGTATGCCCTCATTTGAATGCCTCTATTTCTTCACAGTTGCAAGTTATGGTTTCCTTACCTGCCTTTTGTAACACTTGTCTAGGTTTTGAGTTTCCTGTTTGCATGCAGCATGTAATACATGAAAAGCCTGGACTCCTAAACACCTTAAAATGTCACATGCCCTTATTAAAACGTTTAATTTTATAGCACTCTTACCTTCTTTCAGATTTCAAACCAGATGAATACTTGGCACGGAATGTATTTCTTGATTTTATGAGTTTCTGGGCAAAATAGTTAGCACTTCTACACTAGATGATTTATCACATCATTCCTCATATCAAAAAGGAAATATGAGAAAACCTCTGGTGATTTGCACACACACCCTCCCCACCCCCAAACCTCCAAGTTAAAATTTCTGATCAGAACTACAGTCTGCTTTTGATTGTCAGGATAGTGTAAAACATTTAAATAGTATAGTATCCATAGCTCACTTTCCAACCTAAGCAAAATGGCACATTTTGTTGCACCTGCTTTGCTCCCCACTGTATCTCTGTGTACCTGGTAATGGGAGTAGTGGCACTTAGGACTGTGTAGTATACTTTCTTATTTCACAAAATCCTTACGAAACATTTTCACCCCTGTCCCTGTTCAGATCACACCTAGTTGCTTCCACTTATCTCCCTTGCACCCCATACCATTATATAGTTCTTCAGGGGGCAGGTGGGTGAGGTTGTCTGTCACCCTGATCTGCCTGATGTTGCAAGTCAAAAATGTCATGTCTTTATCCACTCAGCAGTATTCACTGATTTTTATGAAATACTTACAGTAGATATAGAGAATGCTGGATGAGCAACCATGCTGAACCAGTGTGTTCTGCCACAGAGTGGTTCTGATTATCTGTGACCTTGAGAGCGAAACTCAAGAGGTTCTTGATAATCAGAGCCCCGAGGTGGCAGAAAACACTGGTTCTGCATAGGGTTACCCATCCTGTATTTTTTTTTTATAATGTATGGTGCCATTCTGTGTAATTTAAATACATGTCATGTACATATATATATTTTTTAATTACAAAAACGAACTGATTTCTGCCCGTCGTATTCAGGAAGTTAGTGCTGGTTGCTAGGGGGCGAATTTGTGGTTGCTGTGGAATGGGCATCTCTATGTTTGTGGCACACACTCTGGTTGTCAGTCTTGTTTGGGAGGGCTTTTCATTATTAAAAAAATATATATTTCTAGGGACATGGATATGTTGTTCATCCACACTTATTGGCAGGTTCCTTGCTGCTTTAAATCTTGCCGGAAGGTCTTCAAGCTGACTCCTCCCATCCACCCAGGTGGTACAACTCTAGGCTCCGCCCAATGATGCCAGATCTTCCTTACCGCTTGGAAGCTCAGGTTCCCTCCTTAGCACTCTGCGTTTTAGACTGGATCCTAACTCTTCGGTTCGTCCGAAACTAGTTTTGAAGTTTTCTAAACTTCGGTCTTCTTTATCCCTCGTGGCTGTGATGGACAGATCGATCCCCGGCTTTCAGAGGTGCCCTTGCGGGCAGAAGATGTCCAGGACAGATCCGCACTCCACGTGAGTCTACTGCCTCGGCCTAGACCATGACCCGCAGGCCTGCGAGTTGTGCAGCCATTTTCGGCCACCATCCTGGAGGATCGCTGCTTTCGATTGAAACCTCGGCGCCCGAGGCTGCTACTCCGCTGGTAAAATCAAAGAGGCTCGCTGGGCGTTGTCGCGGTGGCTGCTCGGCTGAGCAGCTTGAGCATATGATCGCCCTCGAGGAGGAGGCGGCCCAGGCCGCATCTTCCTCCTTCTTGGCCGCGGCATTTATCCCGCTCTCTCTGAGTTCCTCTTACTCGGCTTCGTTCAAGGAGCTTTGCCAGTCCCTTTCCACGAAGGGAGAGGGGCCATCGGGACATTCCTCTCGGCCCAGGAAGAGGGAGTCGAAGGGTAAGTCCCACTGTCTGCGTTCGTGGGAGAGGTCTCCTTCCCCGGACAGCCGACCATTGACTTCGGTCCAGGTTGCGGCTCAGGCCGCTGGTCTCATGGCGTCCCCGTCAGGCCAGCCTGCCGAGAAACCCATCGACGCAGTCGAGATATTCCTCGACCCGTCGGACGGGTTGTCGACTGGTGAAGCCGACAACCCCTCTTCACCGGTAACCCAAGTGGAGACCGAGGATCTACCCGCGCCTTCGGGTGGCAGTCCCCCGGTTAAAGTGTCCAAGCCGAGGGAAGAGTGGGTGTCCCCCGCCCCTTCCCAGGCCCACCCTCGGTTATACCGAGGGTCTCGGTCTTGGACTTCATCTCGGTCAAGCCGTTCCCTCCGACATCGGCGGTCTTGGTCTCGGCACCGAAGTAAGTGGCGACACCGTTCCTCCTCCTCCTCGGATGAGGAGAGGCTTCGACGCAAATTGCTTGGGCGTTACGAAGAGCTTATGTGGCAGCAGTTACTGTTGTCCGGGAGTAAATTGACTCCGATTCATCCCCCGGCCATCAAGTGGCTGTCGCCTGAACGGCCAAAGCAACCGCTCTCCACAGTCGAGATGCCCATTTCTGGGTCTGTTGTTCGGCCGAAACTAGCCGCCCCACCGATTGTGGTGGAACCTCCGCCTCCACAACCGAAGTCTGGGGCACTGACCAAAGATTCTCAGTTGGGTCATGGCCTGCCCCACAGGTTGTCTGTCACCCTCACTCCCGACCATCTCAGCAGGTGGAGGGTGGCTCGGGCCCGAGGCAGCTGTTCGCAGACTCTTCAGAGTCCGATGACGACTCCTTTCTGTTCTCCAGGCAGGTCGACCTGGAGTCCTCCGGGGGCCAGTCATTGGACGATAGCCCATCGTCCTTCATGGGTCTGCTTCGGCTCACCTCGGAGTCTACGGGGATGCAGCTCGAGCCCGTGTCCAAACGGGCCAAGTATTCCCTGATGGAGATACTGGACCGAGGGGATTCACCCACGGAGGCCTTCCTTGTGGCTGAGGCCATTGTCGGGCCAGCCTTGGAGCTTGGCAGCGGCCTGCTTCCTGTCCTGTGCCCTCGACCAGGATGGCCAGGAAGTATACGGTCCCTACCGGCTCTTTTCCCAGTTTCTTGGAGCACCCCTCTGCCGAGGGGTTAGTCACCGATAGCATCTTCCGGCGTTCTGGAAACGCTCAGGACGTGGATAAACCCCCCGACAGAGAGTCCAAGAAGCTGGACTATGCTGGGCGCAAGGTGTACGCTGCATCCTCCCTCGGCCTCCGACAGGCCAGCTCGGCCGTGCTGATGGCACACTTCTCCCACACCCTCATGGGCTCCCTGGATGAGGTCATCCCTCATCTCCCGGCCGACCTGCATTACCACGGTCCGTCAGGTGCGGGACCAGGGTAGGGCGGTGGCGAAGCAGCAGCTTCAGACTGCTCTGGACATTGGTGATTCCTGTGCCAGGTCAGTAGCGGCCACGGTGGCCATGTGCTGCAGGGCGTGGCTGAGGCTATCCACCTTCACGGCAGATACCCAGCACAAGTTGGCGGACGTCCCCTTCTTGGGGACTGACCTCTTCGGCCCTGGAGTGGAGGGACACCTCCAGTAGATCGAAAAGTCCAACGCCACTCTGGACTCTGTCACCTCTGCCCAGAGGGACAAAGGCCGCCGTCAGCAACAGCATAAGTCCTTTCATCCTTCGGCCCCTGCAGCACGACCGGCCCAACAGCACCAGCAACAGGGCCAGCAGGCTCGCGCTTGGCATCCCAAACCCAAGCCAGCGGCTTCCTCCAACAGGAAGCAAGGAGGTAAAAGCCCAGGAGGTCCCTCGGCCGGTCCCTCCTCCAAGCCTGCCCAGTGACTGGTTGAGGGGTGTTGCCCCCAACCCTCACCCTTCCCTGGGTTCCCCCCGTGGGGGGACTGCTCCGCCACTTCCTTTCCGCCTGGTCCGCTATCACCACGGACCATTGGGTGTTGGAGGTGGTAGGGAAGGGCCTGCCTCTGGAATTCGAGCAGACCCCTCCCTTTCGAGCCATCGCCCCCCTGGGGGCCAAGGGGTCCGAAGCCTCGCTGTTGGCCCGCCGAGCCGATATTGCCCTCCTCCTCGAGAAAAGGTGATGAGGAAGGTGGCGGATCCTCCTCCAGACCCGGGGTTTGTGTCCAGGTATTTCCTGGTCCCAAAACGGACGGGGCTGGCGCCCATTCTCGACCTGCACGACCTGAACAAGTTTCTAAGGTCTCGGACCTTCAGGATGGTCACTCTGGCTCAGATAATCCCATTCTTGGAACGAGGCGTGTGGTTCTCTTCCCTGGACCTCCAGGACGTGTTCTTTCACGCCCCGATCTGTCTGTCTCATCAGAGATTCCTCTGCTTCAGAGCGGAGGGATCACTTTACCAGTTCCGGACCATGCCCTTCGGTCTCTCTGTAGCTCCCAGGGTCTTCACCAAATGCATGGCAGTGGTGACAGCATTCCTGCGGCGCCGAAGGGTCCGGGTGTACCCCTACCTGGACGACTGGCTGGTTGCAGCCCCCTCCAGAGCGGAGGTGGAGCGGTCCAGAGATCTGGCCCTCCAGGTTTGCTCTCAGATTGGCCTCCTCATCAACGAGGCCAAGTCGGAACTCGTGCCGAAGCAGGTGATACACTTCATCAGGGCAGAGCTCAGCTCCCAGCGGACAGGGCCGAGGTTCTTTCCTCCTTTGCCGAATCATTTCTGGTTTGGCAATCGCGCCCTGCCCGGGACTTCCTGGGCATCATGGCGGCCTGCACCAGCGTGGTCCGTTGTGCCCGTTGGTGCATGCGTCCCCTTCAATGGGGACTGGCCAGCCAGTGGTCACAACACTACAGTCTGTTGGATCAGTTGGTGACAGTGACCCAGGAAATGTGGAACGCTCTCCAGTGGTGGACCGTTCCGGTACATCTGCAGGAGGGCATCCCGTTCGTCCATTCCGAGCCGACGGTCTCTATCGACCAACGCATCTCTGGGTTGGGGTGCCCATCTGGGGGAGCACAGAGCGCATGGCCTCTGGTCCCCTCGGGAGTCCCGATGCCATATCAACCTGCTGGAGCTGCGAACAGTCCGCCTAGCTCTCACCGCCTTCTCTCCGTTTCTACAGGGTCAAGTGGTTCAGGTCCAGACGGATAATTCCACAACCATGTACTACCTAAACCGCCAGGACGGGACGCGCTCCATGCTGTTATGCAAGGAAGCTTTCTGCATATGGTCTCTTGTGCGCAGCCTGGAGGCAGATCTCCTCGCCATTCACGTGGCAGGAGCCTCCAAGACCCTGGCCGATGCCCTAAGCCGGATAGGGGCTGCGTCTCACGAGTGGTCTCTCCTGCCGGAGGTTGTACAAGATCTCTTCTCCCATTGGGGCATGCCTCAGGCGGACCAGTTTGCCTCCAGGGAGAATGCGAAGCTGAGACTGTTCCATGCCCGGCCCCCTCAGCAGGGCTCGCTGCAGGGGGATGCCTTCTCGAGGCCATGGACCCTGGGCCTCTTCTACGCCTTTCCCCCATTTCCCTTGATCCACAAGGTGCTTCTCAAGGCGAGGAGGGACAAGGCGCAGGTGATTCTGGTAACCCCAGACTAGCCCCACCAGTTCTGGTATCCAGATCTCCTCAGTCTCAGCTCCAGGCTCCCGAGGCGGCTTCCAGCCCGCCCGGACCTGATCTCAGTCAATCAGGGGAAGGTATTCCATCTGGATCTTCAATCCCTGCAGCTGACTGCCTGGTTCCTGAGTGGCTAGAGTTCCAGGCCTTGGGTCTTTCCGACGAGGTCCTCAGCGTCGTTGAGGCGTCCCGTAAGGAGTCGACCAGAAAATGCTATGCCTTCAAATGGAAGAGATTCTCCATTTGGTGTCAGGGAAAGAGCCTGGACCCTTCCTCCTGTTCCTTGGCAAGCATTCTGGACTACCTGTGGTCCCCCTCTCAGCAAGGGCTTCGGTCGGCGACCTTAAGGTGCACCTGGCAGCCATCTCTGCTTACAGCGGGCGCGGGAAGCGGTCGGTGGCGCAGAAGAAGGTGGTCTGGCGCTTTTTCCAAGGCCTTGATCACATTTCCCCTCCGGTGCGAGAACCTCCACCTCCGTGGGATCTACTGCTGGTATTGGCCAAGCTCACGGTCAAGCCATTCGAACCAATGCACAGTGCGATATCTCCCACCTGTCGTGGAAGACCGCCTTCTTGGTGGCTGTCACGTCAGCCAGAAGGATGGGAGAGCTCCAGGCGCTTTCAGTCGAGTCGTCTTATCTGGTCTTCCACAGGGACAGGGTTGTCCTGCGCCCCCAACCGAAGTTCCTTCCGAAGGTGGTGTCAGAGTTTTACCTTAACCAGGTGTTGACTCTGCCGGTGTTCTACCCCAGTCACACCTCGGAGGCCGAATATAGGCTCCATACTTTGGACCCTAGAAGAGCGCTCGCTTATTATAAGGACCGGACGGCTGAAGTTCAGGGAGAGGTTCGCCAGCTGTTTGTCACCTACGCTGAAGCCGCACCTGGCAGACCTGCAGCCAAGCGGATGATAAGCAGGCGGGTCACCGCCTACATAGATTTCTGCTATAGGTTGGTGGGCGTGGAGCCTCCCAGAGGGGATAAGAGCTCATTCTACCCGCCATACCGCTGCATCGGTGGCTGCTTCCAGGGATGTCCCTATCCAGGATATCTGCAGGGCTGCTACCTGGAAGTCGGCACATACCTTCATTACCCACTACCGCATCGACCTTGGGTCACGCCGGGATGCTGGTTTTGGGGCCTCGGTTCTCCAGTCTTTATTCCCTTAGTAGGGGGTGTGCGCCTTGCCTCCTTCCTCCCGGAGAACTGCTAGGAGTCTGCCAATAAGTGTGGATGAACAACATATCCATGTCCCTAGAAATACAGGTTACTCACCTGTAAAAGGAGTTCTAGGAATGGTGTATATGTTCATCCACACGACCCACCCGACCTCCCCGGCTTCGACGCACAACCTGGCTTCTAGCGGGCTAGATCTGGCATCATGGGGCGGAGCCGAGAGTTTTACCACCCGGGGTGGGTGGGAGGAGCTAGCTTGAAGACCTTCCGGCAAGATTTAAAGCGGCAAGGAACCTGCCAGTAAGTGTGGATGAACAACATATACCATTCCTAGAACTCCTGTTACAGATGAGTAACCTGTATGCATGGTGGCCGTATATCTTTGTTAGTGAGTGGAGGACCGGACTCTGTTTTAGTAAGTTATAAATATCTGGTTGATCCTGCATTTAGTTTTTCACATAGGATATATCTGGTTGATACTGCATATTTGTTACTGTATCTGGTGCTTGTTGCATTTTGGGACTGTGCGAGTGTCCGTGCCATTGCATGGTGTGGTCGTTTGATCTGGTTGATCCTGTGGTTTCATTACTGTGACTTCTACGATTTTCAGCTGAGCTGGAATGCTGTTCTGCTCGTAAGGGCTGAACAGCGCTCCATGATCTTTTTCTCTATTATGTTTTTTTATCCGGTGTTTTCACCATTTTCATCCACCCCTTCCCCGCACATGCGTGCACCACGTCCCGAGGTGCCCTCCTGACTTGCCGCCCCCTCCTGCCTGCGCTGCCACCAGACCTCCACCTGGTGGCAGCAGAACTACTGGAGGACGACAACCACCCTAGGAGAGGAGAGCTACCTTTAGGCTGCTTAATCCAGCTCCATCCCGCTCCCCCCCACCCCGTTCTGGCACCCCGACAAACCCGGGTCGCCGGCTTGGGGCGAGTTGTGGCGTCCAGCATCTCAACCCTCAGTGCCATTAGTCCATGTTGATCCAGGTGTATAAAGTTCCTATAGTGGAGGAAGAGCTCTTTTGTGAATAATCCTGTGGCAAGCTGACCCAAATTTTGCTACTGGTCTGGCTTAGGGAGTCTGTTTAAATTACATTTTGCTTTTAACTTTTTCTTTCAAATTATCAAAAAACTAAACAAAACAGTATAGGAACCATTCACTGTATCAGCGCAGCTTTCTCGTTGGAGGTGATAAGAAGGTGGAGCTAAAGATTCCACCTCTATTTTTGGAGTTTTGTGTGATTCTACCTCCATTTCTAGATCTCTGTATCGGCTGTAGTGGGTACATTTTCTTGCTTAAGTGTATGTTAAATTCTTAATTTTAATAAAAGAACCATCATTTTCTCAATTTGGATAATTTTGTTGTTACAACTCAATAATTCCAGCTAGTTGAGCTGAGTTGCCTCTTCCTATTTTCATGCCAGTCCACTAGCTCTTAAATTTCGTCAGTTTGGAGTGGGAGGAAGACTTAGTTAACTTGGACTGTTTTAGAGAGAGCATCACTTCGAGGGGTGTATTTTAATTGTATTACCCTGACTTAGTTTTGACTATTTAAAGTCATAACTGTCATCTTACTGTTTGTGGTTCCCTAGTATTTTGGACACTATTTCCACTACCTCTCCCTAGAAGAGTGATACATAGGGACATGCCCAAGCCAAGTGACTGAAGGAACCCTTTCCCATGCCACATTTGAGTCATCTGTCACTGCATGTGGGGTCTGTTATGTGCACTAGTATTGGGGTATAGTATGTCCTCTGGAGAACGTCATACGGGATCAGCCATAGGCTGTTACTTTGAGAACATGCGTGTACTACTTTAATGGCAAGCTTCCAGTCCGTTTCTGTTAGTGATTCCATCCTCGGGTCTCTAGCCCAGTGGCTTCTGGTTGTGGCAGCCTGGTCTGCTCTGCATTTAACCAGTATGTTATACACTTGCGGCAGTGGCTTACTTTTGACAGTCATTTGTCCAGGGACCTCCTCCTGAGGGGAGTTTCTCAGAGGGCATTAGAACTCATTTACCTGTCAGTTTCTCTAGCCTGTTTTGTACTTGCAACTATACAAAGAAGTCTCTAGGAGATAGACCACCAGGTCCCTGTAACAAATTTGTAAAGAATGCCTATCTGAGGATGAAAAGTGACGTGCTCTCGAACCTTTATAAACAAGTTTAAAAATAAATGACTGTCATTTGACAGTGTTTTTTTTATTGAAGTTTCCCTTGTCATTTTCACAGGAAAGGTGATAATGGGTTATGAAATGAAACTGGGCTGGGGAAAACCAGTTCCCATCCCCCCACATCCCATATACATTCCTCCAGGAATGATGGAACACACAGTGCCACCTCCTCCATCGGGTTTACCTTTTAATGCCCAACCTAAAGGAAGGCTGAAGAACCCAGATGCACCTATGCCACCGATTAAATCTAAAGACGACTTTGACAAGGTAAAGTTCTTGAATCTGGATATGAACTCTGCATGTTCATATGACAGTGTTTATAGAAGTTGTTATACAATTGATGGCTTGTTTAATTTAGTATATTTTAGTTTCTAATTTCAGTTTAAGTGCCGTATGTACATGTGTATAAGCTAACCTTGTATGTAAGTCTTCTCCCATTTTCCAAGTTAGTTTTAGAAGAGTCAGACATTTGTGATTCGAGTTGGATGTCAGAGACTGTTTTTGTGCCAACATTAGGTGCCAGGTCTGTTTTGGGGGCCAGAACTTGATACGTAAAACAGAGAATAATAGATGGGTGGGTAACCAGAATATTATACACACACGAGGTGTGGGATTCTACATAAAGCCTGAGAGCAAAGCCCTAGGAGTTTATAAAAGCAGCCCACACAGAGAGTGTGTATAAAATTCTGAGTTACACTTGCCCACCCATGTCTTCTTTTTTTTTTTTTAATAATTACAGTCCAGCACTTTTAATAAGGATCAGACAGTCTTGCAAGCGATCGAAAGGACAGTTGAGTCAAAATGTGGCTTTTAAGGAGGCTGTCCCCCCACCCCACCCGAGATCACACTTTTAATAGTTAAATCCTAGCTAAGGAATAGACACTGAGCTGAGGGGGGACCTGCTCGATGGTGTTGCCATCTGGAGTGTTAATACTGCTTTTGTGTGGTGGTCCTACCGGCAGCATGCTACCATCTGCAGTAGCAAGTCCAAAGAAAGGACTGTTGCTCTCTCTGAGTGGCTGATGAAGCCGATGGAGCTGACATTTCTTTGTGCCGAGCGGGGTCAGATCAGTGTATGTAAAATGAAAGTAAGAACCTTTTTGGTGTTTATGTTGCTGTGGGCAAGGAGATTACAGGAAATTAAGTGGCGGCTGCTTCATTTACCGACTTCAGTTGCGCTGAAAAGGGAGAGTTGGTAGAACAAGATTGATTGACAGCTCACTGTTGCAGCTGACTGGCTACAGCACAGAATTACAACATGGTTATCCAAGCATTAAAAATGCTGGCCAGTAATTATGTGATAGTGCACTATTGCAAGCTACACAGATATGTCAACCTTGCCTGAAAATCAGGTCCTCCTCCTCCTTTGTGGCCTATTTAATCTTCCAAATGAGACTTGTAGATATAGATGTACTCTATAATAATATGCTTCCCCCCATTTATTATGAAACTTGTTATAGTTTATGAAAGCACAAAGTGTCAGTAAAAATTAATGAATTTATACTTAAAATCCAATTCTAAGTGACCTGAAAACATTACCTTATATTGACATGGTAGATTGATAGGTATTTTTTCGGTTGTTGTGGAACCATCTTTGTTCTTTAAATCCTTAAACATCCTTTTTAATTGGTTGTCATTTAAATAAAAACATGTTCTATGGATGTGGATATGATCTATCCAAACATCAGGCAATGTTCCTTTCCCCCTTTAAATAAGCCAGAGCGTCTTCAGGTTGGCTTCTCCCACCCACCCAGGTGGTAACTCCCTAAGCACTGTCCCTTGACATCAGATTTTGCCAGCTGGAAGGCGGGGCCCATGTGCCACTTGCCAGGGAGGTCAGGTGCATCAGTGTGGATGAACATCATACACCACTCCTAGAACTACTGTTACAGGTAACCGGTTTTTCTAAGGACGTGAATATGATGTTCTAGCCACACTTCAGGCAGACTCCTAGCAGTTCTCTGGGAGGAGAAGGCAAGGCACACAACCCCTATTTAGGGAATAAAGATTGGAGAACTGAGTCCCCAAAACCAGCATGACTCAAGGTCGATGGGATAATGGAAAATGAAGGTGTGTGCTGACTTCCAGGTAGCAGCCCTGCAGATTTCCTGGACAGGGACATCCCTAGAAGCAGCCACCAAGACAGCGGTATGGCAGGTGGAATGAGCCCTTAGCTCTACGGGAGGCTCCCTACCCACCAACCTATAGCAGAGGATGATGCAAGACAAAATCCACCTGCCAATCATCTGCTCAGCTGCCGGTCTGCCAGATGCAGCATCAGCGTAGGTGACAAATAGCTGGTGACACTCTCCCCGAATTCCAGCCGTGCGTTCCTTATAGTATGCAAGCGCTTGCTGCAAGTCCCAAGTATGGAGCCTATGCTCGGCCTCCGAGGTGTGGTTGGTGAAGTACACTGGGAGATTAATCACCTGGTTAAGGTGAAAATCTGACACAACCTTTGAGAGGAACTTCGGGTTGGAGTGAAGGACAACCTTGTTCCTGTGGAAGACCAGATAAGGAGACTCCACAGAGAGCACCTGGAGCTCACTGATCCTTCTGGCTGACATGATCTCGACTGTGATGGAGGACAAGTCCTTGCCCCGGTTTCTGCCGCTGCCCATGCAGGCAAAAGATGTCTCGGGCTGACCTGCATGCCTCGTGTGTTTATTGCCTGGGTCATAATCATGACACCCAGGCATGCGAAATGTGTCACGCTTTTCAACCAAACGTTTTGGACGATTGTCTCGCATGACTGCAATTGGACAGACCGGAAAAACGGAATCCGCCGGTCAAATCCAAGGAAGCCTGTTGGTCTCTGCGGCTGCAGGGTCCGCTGAGCAGCTGGAACAAATGAAGGCCTTCGAAGAGGAGGCGGCTTGGGCCGCTGACTGGTCCTCTTCTAGGTCTATCTTTGTCCCGCTTAATCTGTGCTCCACTTTCTCAGGCTTCTTTCGGGAGATGTCAGTCCCTCCCTGCCAAGGGAGAGGGCACCTCTGGCGCGCCTATCTCTCAGTCCCGTAAGAAGGACAAGGAGCATAAGGAATCTTCATCTCGCCAACGATGTTCTTGGGACCATGGGAGATATTGGTCCTAGGAATCTTGTGTCTCCGCTTCAGTCAAGGTTGTGGCCTCAGCCTCTGGCTTCATGGTACCCTTGTCAGGCCAGCCGGCTAAGAGGTGGGACAACGACCCGGTTGAGATTATTCTTGACCCTGTCAACCCGTCGTCGTTCGATGAGGCTGACAACTCTTTATTCAGGACCCGGGTGCCTGCCACTGAGGAGGAGACCCTGCCCGGTGGGAATCCCCTCGTGATCCTGGTTCTTGACCAGGAAGAGCTGTTTCTCCCCAGCTCATTCCGAACGACCCCATCAGTCCAAGTCGAGATCTTGGACCCCTTTGACCGACATGCTGAAGAAGGCACATAAGCGCTCCAATAAGCGGTGCCACAGCCACTCTTCCTCATCCTCCTCGAATGAGGAGAGGCTTAGTCGAAAACTGCATCAACGCTACAAGGATTTGATGTGGCAGCAGCTGATTATGTCCGGCCAGAAGTCTGCTCCGGCTTCTACCCCAGCCATTACCATTCATCTGCCTGTGGAGCCAGTCAAGACCATTCCTGCTCAGCCGAAACCAGCCTCTCCACTGATCGTGGTGGAGTCGCTGCCTAAGCAGCCTCCTTCGGGGGTTCCTTCTGAGGAGTTTCAGCCCATTCCTGGCCTCCCGCATAGGCTATCCGTCACCCTCACTCCTGACTGCCCTAGGTTGGTGCAGAGTGACTCTGGTGGCTGGCCAGTCTATCCGGACTCCCCTGAGTCTGACCAGCATTCTCACCCCTTGGACGAGGAATCTGTCGAGAGTCTTTCGACGGAGGAAGGACCTTCCTTCATGGGCATCCTCTGTCTCATCTCCGAATCCATGGGGAAGCCCTTAGAACCCATTCAGAAACAGGACGAATACCCCCTCATTGACGTACTCGGGTGAGGGGATTCGCCGATGGACGCCTTCCCAGTGGCTGAGGCCATTGTTAGTCCGGCCTTGTAGCTGTATCAGCACCCTATCTCCTGCCCCGTGCCCTCAGCCCGAATGGCCCGCAAGTATGCGGTACCCACTGGTTCCCTTTCGGGATTCACAGAGCACCCCTCAGCTGAAGGACTGGTGACTGAATCTGTGTTCAGGCGCTCGGGTAATTCGGGAGATACCGATAGAAACCCAGCCTGGAAAGTCTATGCCACCTCTTTGCTGGGCCTTCATCAGGCAAGCTCGGCCATTGTCATGGTGCACTTTTCTCATGCCCTCTTGGGCTCTCTTGATGAGGTTTTTCCTCAGCTACCCACAGACCTCCAGACCACGGTCAGGCAGGTCTGCGACCAGGGCCGGGTGGTTGCGAAGCAACAATTCCAGATGGCTCTGGACCTCTGGGACTCCTGCGCCCACTCTGTGGCGGCCACGGTTGCCATGTGCTGCAGGGCTTGGTTGAGAGTCTCCATCTTCTTAGGGGACACTCAGCACAAATTGATGGACGTCCCTTTCCTGGGTACTGACCTTTTCGGCCCAGGTGTGGACGGTCACCTCCAGTGCATAGAAAAGTCCAGTGCCACCTTGGACTCTGTGACCTCTGCTCAGAAGAAATCTCAGGGTTCAAAAAGCAGAGGAGAAAGCCTTTTCGGCCTTCTGCCTATGTGGCCAAGGAGCCCCATTTCCAGTTGGGGCAGCGACAGCTGCATCTTCAGTCTTGGCACCCTCGGCCCAAGTCCAGGTCCCCAGCTGCCCGTAAACCCAGAGGACGTGGTTCAGGGGGTCCCCAAGCCAGACCCTCTTCCTCCAGGTCTGCCAAGTGATGAGGAGGCCACTCCATACCCATCACACCAGCTCTGGGTCCTCCTGTGGGGGGCCGGTTCTGCCACTTCCTTTCCGCCTGGTCCGCTGTCACAACAGACAGGTGGATTTTAGAAATGGTTGGCCAGGGACTGCCTCTGGAATTTGAGCAGCGCCCACCAGGCTGAGCCCGCGCCCCACGGGAGCAATTGGTGTCTGTACACACAAAGTCAGCTTTCTTAGATGACAGTGCTGAGCTCCTCTGCAAGGAGGTAGTGGCCAGAGTTGTAGACCCACCTGCCAACCCAGGGTTCATTTCCAGGTACTTCGTGGTCCCGAAACGGATGGGGGGCTGGCGCCGCATTCTAGATCTGCACGACCTGAACCAATTTCTCAGGTCCTGCACATTCAGGATGGTAACTCCGTCACAGATCATACCATCTCTCGAGCAGAACATGTGGTTTTGCTCTCTGGATCTCCAGGAGATGTTCTTTCACGTCCCGATCTGTCCATCTCACCAGAAGTTCTTTTGCTTTTGAGCGGAGGGAGCTCCCTTTGAGTTCTGAGCCATACCGTTCGGCCTGTCATCGGCCCCCTGGGTCTTCACCAGATGTATTGTATTGGTGGTGGACCACCTTCGACGTCGTGGTCAGGGTGTATCCCAACCCGACAGCTGGCTCATAGCGGGTTCCTCCAGACAGGAGGTGAAGTCCAAGGATCTGGCCCTCCAGACCTGCATTTAACTAGGTCTCCTGGTCAACGAGACCAAGTTGGAACTCGTACCTTCGCAGGTGATCTGCTGCTTTGGGGCAGAGCTTGACTCTTGCCGAGCCAGAGCGCGGCTCCCGATGGACGGGGCAGAGGTTCTCCTCCTCCTCCTTTGCCCAGTCATTTCTGGTTGGGCACTTGCGCCCTGCCTGGGACTTTGTGCACCTTCTGTGGTACATGGCGGCCTTCACTGCTGTGTTCTGATGGGCCTGGAAGCATATGTGTCCTCTTTAGTGGGAGCTGGCCAGCCAGTGGACTCAGTGACATGGTCACTTCGACCAGCTGGTCAGTGTGAAGATGTGGGAGACACTCCGATGGTGGATTGTTCTAGCACATTTGCAGGAAGGGATCCCGTTTGTCTGTCCCAAGCTGACTCTTGTTCTCATGAGCTGGGGTGCCCACATGAGGAATCTGAGTCCACGGGCTCTGGACCCCTGAGGAATCCTGATGTCCTGTCAACCTGCAGGAGCTCAGAGCAGTCCGGCTGGCACTGTCAGCATTCGCTTTGCTTTTTCGTGGTCAAGTGGTGCAAGTCCAGACGGACAGTGCCACAGCTATGTACTCTCAACAACCAGGGCGGTATGCACTCCCGGCCTCTGTGCAGTAAAGCGTTCTGCATGTGGGCTGTCGTGAGCCAACTGGAGGCAGATCTCCTGGCCATCCATGTGACAGGAACCTCAAACCAATTGGTGGACAAGACGTCCCACGAGCGGTCTCTCCATCTAGAGGTAGTACACAGCCTGTTCTCCCACTCGGATAAACCTCGGGAGGATCTGTTCGCCTCCAGGGAGAACGCAAAGCTGAGGCCGTTTCAAGCCCCCCCCCCCAAGCAGGGCTCGCTACAGGGGATGCCTTCTCAAGGCTGTTGACCCCAGGCCTCTTCTGTGCCTTCCCTGCACTTTCCTTAGTTCACAAGGTGATCCGCAAGGTCAGGAGGGACAAGGCACAGGTGATCCTGGTAGCACCAGACTGGCCTCGCCAGTTCTGGTATCCAGATCTCCTCAGCCTCAGCTCCAGGCCTCTGAGGTGTCTTCCAGTACACCCGGACCGGATATCTGTCAATCAAGGGAAGGTATTCCATCCAGACCTTCAATCCCTGCACCTGACAGCTTGGTTCCTGAGCGGCGAGAGTTCCAGGCTTTGGGTCTGTCTGAGGATGTACTCACAGTTGTGGAAGCATCCAGGAAGGAGTCGACCAGGAGGTGCTATGCTTTCAAATGGAAAAGGTTTTCCATTTGGTGTCAGGGCAAGGGCTTGGACCCTTTCTTCTGTTCGGTGGCTAGCATCCTCGACTACCTTTGGTCTCTATCCAAAGGGGGTCTTTGGTCTACGTTCCTTAAGGTAGTGCACCTGGCAGCCATCATTGCCTACTGCGCACGGGACGGTCAGCAGATGGTGGTACAGGAGGAGGTGAGCTTCTCTTCTTTAAAGGCCTCGACCATATTTCCCCTCCGGTGCATGAACCACCACCACTGTGGGATTTGCTGCTGGTACTGGCAAAGCTCATGGGCAAGCCATTCGAACTGATGCACAAGTGTGAGGTGTCACATCTGAAGACCGCTGCCTTGGTAGGTATCACGTTAGCCAGAAAGACTGGAGAGCTGCAGGTGCTCTCTGAGTCTCCTTACCTGGTCTTCCACAGGGACAAGGTTGTCCTGTGTCCCAACCCAAAATTCCTTCTGAAGGTGGTGTCAGAGTTTCACCTTAACCTGGTGTTGACTCTGCTGGTGTACTACCCTAATTACACCTTGGAGGCCGAGTACAGGCTCCATACTTTAGACCTGAGACGAGCGCTCTCATTATAAGGAGTGGATGGTTGAAGTTCAGGAGCGTTTTCGCCAGCTGTTTGTCACCTACACTGAAGTCTCACCTGGCAGACCTGCAGCCAACCGGGCGATTGGCAGATGGATTACATCATGCATTGATCTCTGCTGTAGGTTGGCAGGTAAGGAGCCTCCCGTAGGAGTAAGAGCTCCCTCCACCCGCCATAGTGCTGCGTTGGTGGCTGCTTCCAGGGACATCCCTATCCAGGAGATCTGTAGGGCTGCTACCTGGAAGTCAACAAACACCTTCATTACCCACTACCACATCGACCTAGAGTCACGCCGGGATGCTGGTTTTGAGGCCTCAGTTCTGCAATCTCTGTTTCCCAAGTAGGGGGTGTGCGCCTTGCCTATCTCCTCCCGAAGAACTGCTAGGAGTCTGCCAACAAGTGTGGGTAGAACAACATATCCATGATCCTAGAAAAACAGGCTACTCACCTGTAACAGTAGATCTTACTTCGAGAGGGCTCTTGCAGTAGGTAATTACATATAGGACTGACATCGGCAGGCGTCAGGACCCCACAGAAGAATTTCTAGCTAGCAGTCCCTGGCGATGCGCTTCCGATCAGGTGACGGCGGCAGACGATGTCGGTATAAAGGGCGGTCCCGACGCCCGCCTTCCAGTTCTTTTCCTGCCCAGCTCGTGCAGCGCCCGCAGTGAAGTTCGTGCTCAGCCCTGTTGCTTCGCCTTCTTTTTTTACCGAAAGTATCATGTATTTTACAATTTATTCGTCAGGTGAGCGTCGGTTTATGTCGTCCCTTCAAAAAATAAGTGCGACTCGTGTGGCGCCCAATTGCCTCACAAAGACTGTCACTCCCTCTGCCTTTTTTGTTTAGGCCCCGACCACGCGGTCGACAAGTGCCCGTATCGCCTGCATTTCAACGTGGCCACCCGCAGATGACGCCAGCAGTCTTTGGAAGCCCATCTCCTTAAAAAGATGATGTCCGCAATGGAGGAGTTGAAGAAGCTTAGACAGGCGTCGACCTCCCAAGAAGGACACAAGAAGCGGGACAAAGAAATGCACCGGGAGAAGACCTCCTCTTCCGCGACTCCGGCTGGAGCCGCGGCTAAGGTAGCGTCCCCTCTGGGGGATTGCCCGACGGCAGCCTCCAAGGCTTTGGAGGAGGCGTCAGCCCTCCCGTCGGGTTCGCGTTCGAGCCCGTCAGGACCTCTGGGCAAGGCTTGCGAGGCTCTGCCGCAGGCTGCGACCTACTGGTGCGGCGCCTCCCATAAGCTGGGCGTCTGCTCCTCCGGCGTCCGCCGGGAGAAGGCCGCTAAGACGTCCGACCCTCGGGCGGCGCGCGGCAGTGTCCCTCTGACGGGCGCTTTCCACCCTCGGCCCGCCTCCGACGAGGGACCCCCTAAGTCGGACGCCGGCTCCTCTGGCATCCGCCGGGATTCGGCCCCTAAGTCGCACGCCGGCTCCTCCGACGTGCACCGGGCATCGGAGCCTACGACAGACCCTCCATCGTCTGTCGTTCCAGGTTCCCCGCAGCCTTCGCTGCCGTCCGGGGAGCCTGAGTCCCCCCGCCTGACCCCGGGGACTTCTCTCTTCTAACAACATGAAGTCTTGCTATATTATGGCATATGCAGTGAGTCCCAACCTTCGAACTGCTCCGGAGGTGAAAGAGTTAACTTTCCATGCCAGGCATGGAACGCTGAGCTCGAGCTCGGTTGAAAACTCTGTCTGTTGTTCAAACTCAAACTGTCAGATTCTTTACTCCGATGCACTGAACAGTCACTCCGGAGATTTCTCCTTCTGCTCGGTCATTTTGTCGGTTAAAAGTATTAATTTCTCGGTTTTTTTGACCGAATTTAAACTGCAACCGGTCGATTCATGCTCTGTCTGTGGTATTTGTGAGTATTAGATAGGTTTACATTATTTCTCTCTGTGTGGAACTTGTAAACAGTTATCAGTTCACTCTTAAACCGATCAGGTTGTTTAAAAATATTTTATTCTATCATTAGAGTTTGGTTACCGGTTCTTATCTGTTCTAAAAAAAACGGAATTTCTTACGGTTTTTTCCACGACCCGTGACACGGTTGGGAACAGATAAGAGGGTCTTGCTTGGCGGATTGCCATAAACAGGCAAGTTTGGTTAGGACTGGCACTATGTCTGAGAAACCCAAAAGAAAAACCGGGCCCACTGGGTTTCAACACTGCAGTGTGTGTGGGGAAGCCTTTGCCAAGGCTGACCCCCACACCACCTGTGTTTATTGTCTGGGGTTTGACCACCTCAATGCAGACTGCCAGATTTGTAAAAATTTTCCTGCAGCTACCCTGGATGAGAGAGTTGGCAGGCTCAGGGAATGGGAGGCCAAGAAGTCCGCTGACCCAGGTGGCCAGCCCGGTTCGGTTCCAACCGAACCAGAGGGAGTGCCCTCTGACCAGGGTGAGACTTCCTCGGGCAAAAGGAGAGCCGACTCTGAGGGGTCGGTTCCAGGAAAAAGGACTAGAAAATCAGCTGGTGTGGAGCCAAAACTTTCCTCTCCAACCGCTGAAGAAATAGCCAGAGCGATTCAGATTGTCCAGTCGCTTTCTCTGGTTCCGACCGAACCAATGCCATCAGGTAAGCGCCCGGTTCGGCCAGTTCCGCCGGTTCAAGACTATGATTTAGAGGAATTTTATGAACTGGAGGAGGGGGAAGAGGAGTATGAGGAGAGTGAATGTGGATTTGAAAGTCTGGATGTTGCCCATCGACCGGACATCTCCCCAGACAGACCTTCAGAAGTGTCCCCTCCTAGGCTTTCTGAGTCCCCTTCTCATTTTATGTTCTGTAATAAAAGTAGCTGAAACCCTCCAGCTCCCTATGGAGGAAGCTGTGGATGATCAATAGGAGCCTGACTATGTGGAAATGATGGATATCCCAGAGTCCAGGAGATTGTCTATTCCCTTGCATAAATCTTTTGGGAAACAGACTTTTAAAATTCTAAAAACTCCTCACACTATACCTCCTGTGGATAAGAGAATGGACAAGAGGTACATTATCGGGCTCTGATACGAGTTCCTACACACAAGAATGCAGCCATGTTGGGGTGGTGCAGGCTGCAGCCTCTGACAAGGCAAATATTCCCTTGGCCTCCACACCCCTGGACAAGGACTCCAGGAAGGTTGATGCCATGGCAAAGAAACAGTACATGGCAGCATCTTTGGGACTCAGACAGGCAAATTATATGGCTTACGTTGCTAGATACCAGAAATCCAGATGGGATACTGTTATGGCTCTTGCAAAACAGGTCCCTGGCCAGCTTGCCAAGGAGCTGGAGCAGGTGGCTGCCGATGGTATTGAGGCATCCAAGGTGCAATTCGATGCTGCAGTGGACTCAAATGATGTTTAATCAAGAGTCATGGCTACATCTGTGGCTCTTCACAGGATGGCTTGGCTCAGATGTACTAGCCTGTCACAGGATACCCAGACTAAGGCCATGGATTTTCCTATTGTGGGTAATTCTCTGTTTGGGGAGCAGACAGAGAATTACATAAGGAAAATGGATGAGTATAGGACCACCTATAGGAGTGCACTGGCCAAGGAAAGGCAGGCCACTCCTCAAAGGCAGCTTCCCAGATGCAGGGGCAGGCCTTTCATAGGCGCGTTTAGCAACCCAGGCCTCCTCTTCAGCTTTTGCCCAGAGGGGGTTCTTTAGAGGGAGAGGCAGACGGGGTGCAGGTAGGCCTGCTTCCACCCCCTCAGCCCAAAGCCCCTGCCAGGCAGGAACCCTGATGGGGTTGCCAGGGCCGATTCTCAACTACCTGTATGGGGCAGGCTGGCTTACTTTGTCCAGGACTGGGAGTCTCTGACATCAGACAAGTGGGTCCTGGAAGTAGTAAGCCAGGGACTGGTTCCCGGCTTCAAAAGTTTCCAAAGATGAGAACCAGATCCTTTCCACCTGCAAATCCTTCAGAGGCACTTGCCCTAGAGGCAGAGGTCTCTTCCCTCCTGGCTATCAAAGCCGTGGAAAGGGTTCCACTCCTACACTAGGGCAAAGGGTTGTACTCCAGGTACTTCCTTACCCCAAAAAAGACAGGAGAATGGCGGCCCATCCTGGATCTCAGATACTTAAACAAGCACCTTTTAAAACCAAAATTCAAAATGGTGACTCTGGGAATTATTCTACCCTCTTTAAGGCCAGGGGATTGGCTAGCGTCCCTGGATCTCAAGGATGCCTACTTCCATATTTTCATCAGAAGCTCCCATCGAAAGTACCTCAGGTTCGAGCTGCCTTCAGGCCATTACCAGTTCAGAGCAATGCCCTTTGGCCTCACCTCTGCTCCAGGGGTGTTCACAAAATGCCTGGCAGTGGCAGTTGCTTCGCTAAGAAGGCAAAAAATTGCCATCTTCCCTTACCTGGACGACTGGCTCATAGTAGGCCAGTCCCCAGACCAGGTCAAGTTACACCTACAAATAACTCAGCAACTGCTCACCTCCCTAGGTTTCCATCTGAATCTTTCAGTGTCAGTTCTAGAGCTTGTTCAGCTCCTCACCTTCATAGGCGCGCAGCTGAACACAGAGAAAACCAGAGCCTTCCTCCCTTTGGACAGGGCAAGGACCCTGGTCTCCCTGGCCTCCTCATTCACCCTGCAGGTGTCTCGACCAGCAAGGCATTTTCTACAGCTCCTGGGGCACATGGCTGCTTCTACAGCAGTGGTGCAGGGAGCAAGATTTCAGATGAGGGACATTCAGTTCCATTTGAGAGCCTTCTGGTCTCAAAGGAAAGACCCTCTAACCAACTTGATCCCAGTGACTCGAACTCCTGATCCAGGCCCTACAATGGTGGCAGGATCAGAGCAATCTCAGACAAGGGTTCCTTTTGTCACCCAGTCTCACTCCTTAATCCTTACTGAGGATGCATCCCTCTTGGGATGGGGAGCTCACAGAGCCACCTCACTACCCAGGGGTTGTGGTCCCCTCAGGAATCCCTGCTCCACATCAATCTGTTGGAACTCAGCAGTTTTTCTAGCACTTCAAGCTTTTTCCAAGTCTGTTCAGAACAAAGTGGTACAGGTCAGAACAGACAACACCACCACAATGTGGTACATCAACAAGCAAGGGGGCACTCTGTTTACGGCCTTGTGCACCGAAGCAATGAAGTTGTGGTCTCTGGCTTACTCCTGAACACCTCACTTCGGCAGTTCACCTCCCAGGCAAGGACAATGTCCTGGCAGATGCTCTCAGCAGGATTTCCAGGGCCATCACGAATGGTCACTGGATCCCCAGTCCTGGAGGTGGTATTTGCCAGATGGGGCACCCTACAGATAGATAAGTTTGCAGCCCCAGACAATCACCAACTTCCCTTTTTGCTGCAGGCCCCAGTGTTGGGCTCAGTCCCTCTGGATGCCTTAGTCCTCAATTGGGAAGGGAAGTTTCTCTATGCTTTTCCCCCCTTCCCTCTGCTGTTCAAAGTGCTAGTCAAAATCAGGTCTCGATCCTGATTGCCCCAGATTGGCCCAGACAGACAACCCTGGATCCACTCCTGCTGTCCTTAGCAGTCCATCTTCCCCTGTGTCTTCCCAGGAAGCACAACCTGTGCTCATGGGAGGGTTTGGTACCCGAACCTCAAATCTCTCAATCTCAAGGCCTGGCTCTTGAAGAGTTAGTTTGCTGATCTACACCTCTCCCAAGGTGTAATGGATATCCTGAAGGCTTCTAGGAAACCTTCCACCAGGGCTATTTATAATTCCAAATGGAAAAGGTTTTCCATCTGATGCGCTGGACAAGCATATTTCCCAGAATCTGCTGATTACCCTGATCCTGGATTATATGGTCCATCTGAATACCTTGGAGGCTTGGACCATCTACCTAAAAGTGCATCTGGCAGCTGTGTCTGCCTTTGCTTTCAACAGGTAAGCCCTCTTTTCAGCTCACCCTGTTCTTCAAGTTTTTCAGGGATTGCTTACACCAACCCTCCTTTCAGGGACCCTGCCCTGTTTGGGACCTTAATGTTTGCAATGCTCAGCTTATGCAACCCCTTTGAACCTTTGTCTGCCTGAGCTTAAGTACTTGACTTGGAAAACTGTGTTTCTGGTAGCCATCACTTCTGCCAGGCATGAAGTGAATTACAAGCTTTGTCAGTGGAGCCTGATTTTATCTCCTTTCATTGAGATAAGGTGGCCCTCAGGACTAACAGGAAGTTCTTGCCTAAGGTGGTTTCAGATTTCCACCTTAATCAATCTATCTCTCCTGTGTACTTCACTGACCATTCCTCCTCTGGCGAGAGAGGCTGCACAGACCCAGATGTCAAAAGAGCCCTTAGCTACTACATAGAGCATACCAAGGGTCAGAGGTTTGACTCCTCCAACTGTTCCTCACTTATGGTGAGGTTGGTAAGAAACCTGCCTCTAAGAGATCCCATTGCCAGACGGATTGTTTCTTGTCATCAATTTTTGTTACATGAAAACTTCAGGTAGGTTCCTCCCTCAGGCCTGAGGGCTCCCACTATCCAGAGGGCACGCTGCTTCCCTGGCTGCGGCCAGGGACATCCTATTCTAGAGATATGTCAAACAGCTACCTGAAAACAGTTCATACTTTACCAAGCATTACTCCTGGATATCCAGGCTAGGAGTGATGCCCGGTTTCTAACAGCTACTTCAGAGCCCTATTTCCCCAAGTAGGTTCATCCCTCCTCCATGGAGGTACTGCTTTGTAGTCTGCATATGTCATAATATAGCAAGACTTCATGTTGTTAGAAGAAAAATTACTCACCTTAGTAAGTTGTTTCTTTATTGAGTCTTGCTTTATTATGACTTACTCCCCCGCCTGCCCTCTCAGAACCTCTGTTTTTGGGATATGGGTAGGCAGTGCAGTGTTGGCACTTAGTAGGTGCCCACCTTGTTGTTTTCACCCCCCTCTTTTTGAGAGTTGATGACTTAGTCATTCGTTTTCATTTTTTGGTTTGGTCCTCTGACTTGAGTCTTTGTTTTGGGACCAAAAAATGTGTTGTTATGTTAGTAGCCAGTTGGCTAGTGTAGGTTTACGCTTTCCACAGGACCTCAGTGAGTTTAGCTCTAAAGATCTGACAGTTTGAAGAACAGACAGTTTTCAACAGAGCTCGAGCTGAGCGTTCCATGCCTGGCATGGAAAGTTAACTCTTTCACCTCCGGAGCAGTTCGAAGGTTGGGACTCACTGCATATGTCATAATATAGCAATACTCCAATTGAAGAAACAACATTACCCAGGTGAGTAATTTTTTTGCTCCATCCCCAGGCGATGCTCGGGATGCTTTTCCGCCGTCAGATCCTCCTCCTACAGAACTGGATCTGACGCCGGCCCCCCGGACGCCGGCCCCGACGCCGGCGGGGGATATTCCTCTCCCATCAGGCCCTCCACCCCATGGGTCTATCACGGTTGATCCGCCCGTGGAGTTCCCTACTGGGCCGTCTGCTCCGGCAGCTCCTCCAGCACCTGGGTATCCACCGTCCTATCCGACGCCAGTTTACCTGGGTCCACAGTATCCTGCGCCGCAGTACCCGGCGCCAACCCCCCGCCACATACCCAGCCTCGGTATTCCCTGCGGCGGGTTATGGATACTCACCTTCGGATATAATCCGTGCAACTATCCCCCTCGTCCTCCACCGCCCCCCAGGCCGTCGGTAGATCTTCAGGAGCCTCTGGCCTCCTGGTGGGCTGAGGCCAAGGCTCAGCTCACCAAGGAAGTTGAGAGCCACCTCACGGCGACGGTGCCACCTCCGGCTCCTGTACGCCCCAGACGGCACACTCCCTCTCCACCTCCGGATTCCCGAGCTCTCCCCTCGGGATCCAGAGAGGGGCAGGACACGCATCCAGGGATCCCCCCTAAGGAACCTGTTCCTCCCCCTAGACAAGCTAGGGAGTCTTACTCTGCTTCAAATTCTTCCTCTTCTTCTCTCTCGGACTTCTCGGATTCCTCAGACAGATGCTCCGAGAAAGACGACGAGCCTCGCTTTCCGTCCAAGCCCCGGCCAAGGACTCCTCCAAAGTCTCCTCCGGAGGATCCTTTCTTCACGGAGTTGCTCAGGAAGATCCAGGAAGTCCATCAGTGGCGTTCCTTAGAGCCAGATCCTCAGCAGGTTAAACTTGCCGAACATCTAGACTTGCCCCTTACGGCTCCTACTCTAGTGCCACCCTGGATCGAGCCTCATGCCCACCTTGTTTCCACCATTTGGAAACAACCGTCGGCTTTAGCCCCACTTCCTCAGAAGTCCAACAGGCTATACCAGGCTTCGGAGGGTGTAGACTTTCTAGACTCTGACCCCCGTGCAGACTCGGTTGTGATTAGCGCCGCTCACGGACAGTCAGCACACCTGAAACATTTGAGCTCGTCTCCCCCGGATAAGGAATCTCGCCTTTTGGAACAGTATGGAAGGAAGATCTATGCTTCTTCCACACTGGGGATCAGGGCCCTAAATTATGTAGCACATATGGGGGATTACCAGAAGGCTGTCCTTACCCAGGCGGAATCTAAGATTGACTCCTTGTCTGACTCCCAAATCAAGCAGGAGTTAGCTGACCTTGTCCGTTCTGCTCGTTCAGTCAGTCGTCACATTCTGAAGATGACCCTCGATGCAGTGGACACACGCAGGGACGGAGGCTCTCACGTTTGCCGTGAGTCTTGACGTCACGCATGGCTCCGTGTGTCAGGTCTGGCCCGGGCTGCAGTCAGCAATTCAGAAGCACCTTTCAGAGGTTCGGTGCTTTTGGTGGTGATGTCAAGGACATCATCACCCGACTTTATAAGAAAGGGCGACCCTCAAATCTGTGGATTCCATGTACCGTCCCCATCCCCCGCAGCGCCGTCCTTTTCGCAGACACAGCCGGCCTCAAGCGAAACCCTAGGGAAGGCGGGCCACTAAACGTCGGGCCCCCACAGCTGCCAGGCCCCCGCCACCCAAAAAAGCAGTGGGTGCCCCAGCTGCTGCGCTGCCTCACACCACCTGACTCCTTCCCTCTCCCACCGCCTCCGGACTCCCCAGAGGAACCGGTAGGGGGGAGATTCTCCCTCCACCTTCTGGCTTGGGAGAGGATAACATCGGATTCATGGGTGCTTCAGATCATAGCAGAGGGGCACTCTATAGAGTTTCTGCAGAAACCTCCACGCCACCCCCCTCTGAACTCTTCTTACTCAAGGGACCATCTTCCTTTGGTCCGGGAAGAAATATCTGCTCTCCTTGCGAAGCAGGCCATAGAACCCGTCCCCCCTCACCTTCACGGGACGGGTTACTATTCCCATTTCTTTCTTGTACCAAAGAAGACAGGAGATCTCAGACCTATTCTCGATCTCAGCTCCCTGAACTTCTATGTGGAATACAAAAAGTTCAGGATGCTCTCCCTTCAAACCCTCTTGCCCCTTCTCCGGCCGGGCCAATGGCTTTGTGCACTGGATATGCAGGATGCATACCTGCACATCCCCATTTGCCCTGCACTGAAAGTACCTCAGGTTTGCGTTCAGGGGACCATTACCAATTCGGGTGTCCCCTTTGGTCTTTCTCGGCTCCCCAAGTTTTTACCAAATGCCTGGCGGTGGTAGCGGCCCACCTACGTACTTTGGGAGTTCAGGTTTTTCCCTACCTGGACGACTGGCTCCTGGCGGCCTCGTCGAGGGAGGAACTCCTGCGTTTTCTCTCCCTCACCCAGCTGGTTTTCACTGGTCTGGGTATCACCATCAACCATTCCAAGTCTCATCTGGACCCTTCCCAGAGACTCCAGTTCATCGGGGCAATCCTCGATACGACAGTGTGCAGGGCCTTCCTGCCTCCCTCCAGTCCCAGATTTCCCTTCTTTCGGAATGCAGGAAGGTTCCGGCGAGGTCGGTGCTCCATCTTCTGGGGCTTATGGTGGCTGCCATCCCGATGGTTCCGCGTGCGTGCCTCCACACGAGGATCTCTCAGCGGACTCTCCGCTCTCAGTAGGATCAACTTGTAGACCTAGATCATCTGGTGCTGATCTCTTCGCTGATGACAAGAGACTTGCAATGGTGAATGGTCCGAGGAACCTGTTCCGGGGGTCCCCTTCTTTCATCCTCCCGCCCAGACTCCTGACCACGGACGCTCGGGTGAAGGTTGGGGCCCATCTGGGTCCTCACCGAACCCAGGGGTTATGGTCCAGGTTGGAGTTAGCTCTCCACATCAGTGTGCTCGAGCTACGAGCAGTGCTGTATGCTCTCCAGGCCCTTCACCAATACATCCTTCCCGGTCACCTAGCTGTCCAAACAGACATGTGCGTGGTGTGGTACATCAACAAGCAGGGAGGGACTCTGTCCTACCTGCTGTGCAGGGGAGCGATGAGAATTTGGGAATGGGCAATGCTTCATAACCTTCACCTCACGGCGATCCATGTTCCGGGAGTCGACAGTGCCCTGGCAGACAAGCTAAGTCGTTCTTCGGCTCTGCCACACAGGTGGGAACTGGACCAAAAAGTTCTAAAAGCATCTTCCAGATTTGGGGGACTCCACAGATAGACCTGCTCGCCTCCTCCCAAAGCAAAGCTTCCAACCTTTTTCGCTCGCTCCAGGCCGGGCGCTTTCTGGGCGGCTCTATCTCTAAGCTGGAAGGACAGATTTGTGTATGCTTTTTCCCCAATTCCTCTGGTCCCTTGTGTGCTGCAGAAACTTGCATTGGAAGAAGCGAGAATGATTCTGATTGCTCCTTTCTGGCCCAGGCAAATCTGGTTCTCTCTTCTACAACAATACTCAGAGGTTCCTCCTCTTCCTTTATCTCGAGGATTGCTGACCCAGGATCAGGGACCCTGGTCCATCCGGGACTCAAGTCTCTTCAACTTCATGCATGGCTCCTGCAGACCTAGCCCAATCCTGTTTTGGCGTCTCTCCTAAGGTGTCTGAGATTCTGGTGGAGGCTAGAAAAACCTCCACTAGGTCCACCTACGCTATGAAATGGAAGAGATTTTCCATTTGGGCTGCCTCCAGGAACGTGGAGCCTTTCTCCTGTCCTGTGGCCGTTCTGCTTGATTATTTACGTCATCTTTTCGACCTGGGTCTCAGTCACTCCTCTTTGAAGGTTCACATGGCTGCTATTTCAGCCTACCATGTTCCCTTCGCTGATAAAGCATTTGCCCAATTGGAGGTATCCAAGACCTTTCTCAGAGGGGTCCTTCATCTCAGGCCCCCTGTTCGGACTCTTTCTCCCCCTTGGGACTTGAACTTTGTCCTCGAGAAACTTATCCTTCCTCCTTTTGAGCCTGCAGCTTCCACTTCTTGAAGTTCTTATCGTGGAGCGCTCTTCTAGGTGGCCATTACTTCTGCTCAGAGAATTTCCGAGCTCAGGCCCTTGTGTGTAAAATCCTTATCTGATTTTCACAAAGAACGAGTAGCTCTTCGCACGAATCCTAAGTTTCTCCTGAAAGTGGTAGCGGAGTCTACCTTAAATCAGTCTATTGAGTTACCTGCCTTTTTCACACAGTACTCCAACCAGGGAGAATACTTGCACCATACCATGGATGTCCACAGGATTCTGAGATACTACACCGATAGAATGAAGGATCTCAGAAAGACTGATCAGTTGTTCGTCTCTCTTGCTCACAAAAGGGAAGGCAATGCTGTCTCCAAGCAATGCCTATCAAAGTAGTTGGCTCATTGCATCACTTTCTGTTATGACAAGTACAAGAAGACCCTACCGGGTCAAGTCAGAGGTCACTCCACTCATGGAGTAGCAGCCTCTCGTGGCTTGTTTCAAATGTGTCTGCAGCAGACATCTGTGCTGCATACTTGGTTTCAAATCCACCTTCTGATGAAACATTACAGTTTGGACATTGCCTCTCACCGTGGAGCAGGCTTGGTTAGCTGTCTTGCAAGGCCTCCTATCTTGAGGTTTGCAAGGTTGTTGTTACTCCTTGGAGTAGTTCCTCCTCCCGGTGCCTTTCATTTGTTCCAGACTGCTTGGGATTCTGTCCTATATGTAATTACCTGCAAGAGCCCTCTCGGTAAGATAGTACAGTTACGTAAGAACTTACCGTAACAGTAGATCTTCAGAGAGAGCTCTTCCAGTAGTAATTCCTTCCCCCCTCCATCCCCTAGGCTTTTCAGCTCCTTTTCCATTGAGGGAAATATCTGCTTCTCTCGTCCGGGCCTTCTGGGCCTGTGGCGGAGAAAGAACTGGAAGAGCGTCCGGGACCTCCCCTTTATGCGGCGTCGTCTGACACGGTCACCTGGCGTGAGGGGCGAGTCCCGCCAGGGGACTGCTAGCTAGAAATTCTTCCGTGGGGTCCTGCCGATGTCAGTTCTATATGTAATTACCTACTGCAAGAGCTTCTCTCGAAGATCTACTGTTACGGTAAGTTCTTACGTAACTGTACTTTCTAGGAGTGGTATATGTTGGTAATTGCCCAGCTTCAACGCACAAACCTCTGCTTCCAGCATGCAAGATCTGGCATCAAGGGGCGGAGCCGAGGCATATACCACCTGGGTGGATGGGAGGAGCCAGCTTTTAGACCTTCTGGCAAGAATCTTAATGGGATGGGACATGCCAGCAAGTGTGGATGAACAACATATACCTCTCCTAGAACTACTGTTACAGGTGAGTAACCTGTTTTTTTTAAAGCAGCAATGCATGTTATGGTGAAAGTTTTGTACCTACACCTTTTTTTGTTCTATTTTATCCTTTTTCTCTGGTCTTGTAAAATCCTCCTTTTTCCCCCTTTTGAGTCTACGTCTGCATTTTGTTTTTATAATTTGACATAAAGGAGTGCTCCTTTTAATAAGTCTATTCCCGGGATCTCAATCCATTATCCATCCTATAAGGTTAGGAAATTGTCTGTTGCATGCTAGTATGCCTTAGATACAAGAAGGGTGATGTTAAACAACTGGTGTTCACAAACAATTTGGAACTGTGATGAAAACTAGGAGAGGAGTAAAGAATAAGTCATGACTGGCTATAGTTCAAAAGATGTCTGCAAGCAGTGAGAGCATAACGACACAAAGCTGAAGGCCGAGTGGCCCTTTGGCCATGACGTGCATCAAAATACTTGAGACTGCAGCTTGCAGGGGCTTATTCCACCTATAAAAGGGTTTATGTGGTTATAGTATAATAAAATTTACAGAACTATGGTTGTCTGAATGCAGTCAAGGAAGTATTATATTTTTATGGAACAGTCTGCATTAACTAGTCACCTTTAAAATACACCTTTTCTGGTACTGCTTCTGTACCACAGAAAAATCCTTCGCTTCCCCCTTTCTGACTTACAGACTGGATTAAAAAATGTGTTTCTAATGGCAAGCTTTAGGGAGGGAAGTGATCATGTTTTGGCTGTGTGGATCTGAGAGGCTGATACCTTCCACTTTCCTATTGGGAGTGCCTCCCTGTGCATTTTTAATCACCATGCAAATGGGGAGGCGCCAGCAATCCTTCTGGGAGGCAGATTTAGCGAGGGCGTGAATAGTGCTCTTTAACAGATGTGACAGATTTTTGGTTGTACATAGCTGTTGATTACTTTGCTAAAACACAGCTATGTGAGATATACTGCTATTATGCAAAAGGCTTGGAGAGAGGGCGAGGGAGACTTGCAGATGGACATACAGACTGTGGTCATGGTGCTGAATACTTCTTTAAATTCTGTTTATCAAGCCCCCTTGCACCGTGACCACGCCCTCTCTCAGGGTCTGCCAAGCTGTCCACAGGCTCGGCCGAACTCCTGCATGCCCCAGTAGGAACAGCCCCCATCCTACCGCGGTTTGCCACCCTCCCTTTGCCCCCCTCCCCCAAGTTGGGGAAGGAGGGAGTCTCTGCTTCCTTCCCACCTACAAAGTAAATGTCAGGCTGTTTCCTCAAGGACATCAGGGTCAGTCCGTGGGCTCAGCACCAGGCAGAGCGGGGTCCTTTTCCATTTTCCCCTGGCCCTCGAGGACGGCGATATTTGGGGAGGTCCAAGGAGACATGCACACGCCGAGATGTGCCGCCGTTCCATACCTCAGCCGACATCCTCCCCACCTCACAGTGCTTCCCAGCTGCACCTCTACCCATGTGCACCCAGGTGTGGTATTGCAGTGGGAGTGGTGACTCTCCCCAGAGGAGGAGAGTGTTCTTTTGATGCTCGAGCCTCTTTCCCCTGGCTGGCCGTCTAACAACCCAAGCTCATTCCTGAACCTGGGTTGCTGGTGTCTCAAGCAGTAGCTCTGTTGCTGCGCCGGTGGGCCAGCGCTCGTGCTGAATACTGATTGCTCTTGTCCGAACTCAACTATGTAAGCTGCAGTTCTGTGCAGAGAGATTCAGTCAAGGGATAGAAGTGTGTACTGAGCTGCAGTTCGGTAGCAGATTCCAGCATGACTTTGTCATGCATCTTTGACATTTTTAACCATGGTCAGATGATGAATTTTTACCAGTAAGGTTACTAGATTTTCTTGCCATTTTGTAAGCATTACTTAAAGAACACTCCTTTGTGTGTCTGCTCCTGTGGGCAGTCTGGTGTGGGCTGTCCTCCCCCTACTAGCTAGGACAGGATGAGACCATCTGAAGGAAGTCTTAAGATACACCCCTTCCTAGACTCTTTCAATCATTCTGTCTTGGCTGGTGTATGGATCCTTGCTCTGCAGGGATACTTTTCTTGTCAAGAAGTGAATATTTTCTTAAATTTTTGCCATTTTATAAGCATAGTTAAAGTGCTCATTTAATTGTTTCATATCTAAAACAAAATGCTTAAACCGACTCAGAATGGGTTAAAAGGGCATTTGACGACACCAGAGTAAAAGAGTACTGTTAAAATAAAATGGTATAGGTACTACATTTTTACCTTCATATGCTCAGTGGTTTTTAAATCACTTCTAGTTTGAGACTTTTTAATTTTTGAGTTGCACTATCTGTGTACCCTTTCAAAGTGCCACACTTTTTCCATAAAGTTAAGAATGGTTAATGATTTTTAAAATTTGGTAAACTTTCATATGTATATATTATGTTTATAATATAGAGTAGTAGTCCCCATTAAAACGTAATGAGCCTAGTATACCACATGAAATTAATATCAGCATTTAAAAGTAGTCAGCTGTTCCTCTTTATATACAACGTTCTTTTTCTATTAAGATATTCTACCTAACACTACTAGGTGCAGTGTGTGGAACACTGCTGTTTTTCCTGGCAGACGGTGCGTCTTTTCCCTTCTTCTTACCTCATCAGTGTTATGATGGCACTGACTGTGACATCATGACTAAACAAGATAAACCAGTTAGATTGGTCACTAGTAATGTCACTAGCAGTGGCATCGTAATATGGACGAGGTATGAAGGGTAATAGCACTAGATATGTCAGCTGCCAGGGGAAGTACTGATCGACACAGCATACTGTATCATCAGGTATAAATCTCCTCAGCTGGCAAAGAAAATACCTAAATAAGTAAAATGTGGCAACTAGCTATGTTGAGATAGAGATATATATATATATATATATATATAATATATATATATATATATATATATATATATATATATATATAAAAAAAGGCAAAGCATTTTCTGTCTGCTCTCTTTCTGGAGCTATTAGCTTTAAATACTGTGTTCTTCATGCTCAGTTTTGCAGCAGATCAAGTGGATAGTATTTTGTTCTTCTGTTCACAGTGATGCTCAAACACTTTTGAGGCAGTAACAGCTGAGAAAACAGAAATCGATTAATAAAATGCCCTCTCCTGTCCCACTGTCCCATAGTTTGAGAAGTCTTAAAAAAAAAAATAGGGGAACCTGTATCATTTTGAAAACACTACACCTGTAATACCTGAATGGACTGCATCCAGTGCCTGCTGTGATTTTGTGTTAAATCCTGTAATTATAGGAAAATGTTTTGGCAGGGTTAAACTGAAAGACACAAACCCTGTAGCATTTTGGCTAATTTCAAATGGAACATTTTAAACAATTGATGCAACTCTATGCTAAACTTTAAAAAAAACTTCACTGAATATTGATCTACAGTCAGAGGAGCTGCAGTAGTAATTTAGCAACTTGAACAGTGTTATTTGGAACTAAATACAGAAATGTTTAGCAAAATGCTATTTGGCTAGTGGCAACATAAACGCTGTTTAAGGAATATTCAAGATACCTGTAGTATAACTTTAATGTAATATTTTATCACAATGCATTGACAGTGACATCATTATTCTGCAGATGAAAATTTTTCTAACCGAGGTGATTTTTTGCTGCCTATCATATTCTGTTTGTTTTTAGAACACTATAACCTGCTTTTAATAAGTAGGTCCTTTATGTTGAATGAGGGAGGGTGGTTAATGCAGGACTTACAGACAGTGCAGCTACAATAAATTAAGCTATAACATTTGCTTATTGAGCTTGGTTTGTGTTAATTTTGATATTTTGTATTTAAAAATTATTTTTATAGTCATCATGATGCTGTATGCCCTGCAGTGTTTCACAAGTAAATACTCACTCTTTTTATATTTTTACTATTTGATGTGACTTCATGTGCAGACTCTGTCCGAAGCCGTAGTCAAAGTGGTTATCCCAACAGAAAGGTACACTTTCAGTTCATTCTTACTACTACTGCTACTACGACAACACTACTTTCTTACAACATATGGCTTGACATATTGGAATCTTTTGGAAAACAAACAAAAAAAACGATGTTGCGTCCAATAGGATGTGCCCCATTCTACGAGCAATAATTTAAAAATAAACTGTTCTGTACAATAAAGTAGAAGGCTAAGGAAATATAGCACAAACAAAGCTTTTCATACAGTTTTCATTTTGTTTTATTTTTAAGGGATATTTTAATTTTATTTTACTGGGGGATTGCAAGGTTTTCATGCATGTTTTCTTAAAAAAATGAAATACCCTGTGATTTCATCATGTGTACTCGAGGTAAGGTTAATAATACTGTAGCTTGCTCAGAGGATTAGGGACTCCTGCAACGTATAGTCCCAAATCAGAATATAGAACCTCGGATAGAGTGTGCCTTATTCATGCCATTACAAACGGAGTGAAGGAAGATGGAACTGAAGATGCAGCCTGAATATAGCTGAAGAGATGAAATGGAGTGGAGCTTCTTGCTGTTTGTACGTCTTCTGAGAAAGTTCCTGGATTCAGAGGAAGACATGGAAACACAGCCATGGTTTGGGTCTACATAGCTCCTCATAATTTTTCTAGAATTAAGTTAGTTATAATCAACCTGTGTTCATTCCAGGTAATACTTATAGTTTACAGTTGGCATATATTAAGCCTAATACCAGATTAAGAACATGCAATCAATAATGAGAGGTTATTTTTTCACGTAGATTGAGTTTCCTGGAGTTTGGGCTTTATGCTTTAGTTTCATCCTTGTCAAGCTTAAAAGACTTAAAACGAAATCCACTATTATAACCTGGCATTAGAAAGATTACAGACTTTGTCAGCAGGCATAGTGCAATGTATGCTAGGTTATAATGCCATTTGTGTACAGTTATACATTTTCCCCTCAACTTGTGATGAGTTTAGACAGTGAAGAACCATGATCACTGCTGTACTTATGCATATACTTGTTCAGTGTGGTGTGTTTCCACGTAGTATGAGTAAATAATGATGGTGGTGGTGGTCTTTCAGTAAAAATTGAAGAGATCACACAAGTAATTTAATTAGCCTTATTGATATATCTTTTCAAAGTACATGTCTTACAACTAAAGGTTATATGGTATGAAGAGCTACTACATCAGATTGATGTCCAAAGTGAGTTTGAGCCATTTAAATATGAGACCTTAAATGTATAAAGACATAACATTTAAAATGTTACAGCTTTGTGAATTTGCTTGTCTTGATATGTGGTATAGAATGGTGCTAGACATCAAAGAAACTAGAAGGGTTCAGAGTCACTATTGTTGCCCCAAAAGCTTGATTCTAAGTACAGCACCTTAAAGCCTGTAGTAGCTGATAGTAGTAAGCAATGTAGTAGATTAGTTACAGATGTCATGTTTTCTGTGGGATGAAGTAACTCCCTAATTTACTGATTATGAAACACTGCATATTGTCTTTCATATCCTTTAGTATACTGACTGACCAGGAGAACAGCATCACTGTTGACTCTCCTCTGTATGCATCATATTGAAACTAAGAGAGTAGAATTGTAGCTTTTTATTTAACATTTTTATGTGTAATTCTTAATGAAGAGTACTATAGAATCAGTGTGAAGTTGAACTAGGTGATGCACAATCATTGCATTTTAATTCATTTCACCAATATAAACTATTACAGAAATCTCTTGTGTTTGATTCATCGAATGGTCGAGTTTGTGGTGCATGAAGGACCCATGTTTGAAGCAATAATTATGAACAGAGAACTAAACAATCCAATGTTCAGGTAAAATTCAGAAATTGACAAATGCTGTCTTTTCTTCCTTTTGAATTAAAATAGTATTTAGAAGGAAATGGACTGTCATGTTGACCAGTACAGTAGTCACTGACCACAGGGAAACTAGGGTTTTGATTCAGCTGTGCAGTGACAAGGCTGTAAATTACGTTTTGCATTTTTAGTTTTTTTTTTTTTAATGTATTTGTGTGTGAATTTTCAAGTGCTCTTGCAGGGTGCTGGATTGACACCACTGAAACTTGAAGTCCTCTGTTTATCCACAACGGGTAAAGCATGGGAAATGACAGTGTAAGCTTCCGCACACTGCCCCGCTAATGTACCTCAACCCTGCCATTGAGAAACCACCACATAATTAAGAGGATAGTTCAGACTCCATGCCCTTTCGGTCCGCGGCCTGTCATGTGAGACTGCCAGCAAGAGTGCCAGTTGTGTTGGTTTTCTGATGTGGGCACCCTGCACACTGGGAACTGGACTGAAACCACCAGAACTCTTTTCACGTAGACAGTTGAACAGCTCTCTGGTTATGGTAGCCTTTGGCCTCTACTGACCTGTGGTGGATTTGAACCCTTGACATAGAGATGAAAGGCTCCATAACCTGCTATAAATCAACTGAGTCATCCAGTTCCAGCTTTTCTTAGTTTTTGGAGAAAGAGCAGTTCATTTTTGATGTAAGCATTTCAGGTTTCAAAATAAGCATTTGAACAGCAAGAGCCAAGGTTGTGTATTACATTTTCTGATAACGTGGCTTCAGTTCAGAGAAGAGGGCACTCTCAGATTCCAAGGGGTCGAGGGGTGTAAGTTCTGTTACGGCCTTTTCCGCGACCCACCCGGCTCTGGGAGGAGCCGTGAGTGTGATCTTCACTCTTCCCCTCGATTTCTTTGAGGGGCCCCATTCTTTGGAGGTAGGAGACTATCCTTCTGGATCTACAGGCCCGTCACCTCACGGGGATTCTTCTGGCGCAGCCAAGGCAGTTCCGAAATGGTTGTTCAGCTGTCGGCTGTGGAGTCTTCCAGAGCTCCTTCTTCTTCTGGAGCTCTTGGTCCACTCCCTAGCCCAGGCAGAGGTCAATAGACTTCTCTTCTCAGCTCAGTCCCCATTCCTCTGCCGCATTCTCCTGCGCTCCCTGGTATACTTGGTCCTTCCCGGCCTCTCACCTGGGGGCAGTTCTGAGCCATGGCTGCTCAGTTCCCTGCTTACGTCAGAGCCATGGACAGACAGGTTTTTCAACTTCCCCCTGAGCAGCCATGCTCCGAACAGCCTAGGTCCTCTGACTCCTGATCCCCCCTCTTATGGGGCAGAGGAGCCTTCCGTCCATATTTCTCCAGCTGCTGATCTCACAGAGCATTAGCGATTCCTTGTGAGGATGTTGGAGGACCTGTGTATCACCCCTCCCACTCAAAGCAATTCTGAACACTTGGCGCACACCTTTTTGGCGATTTCGGTGAGGACACCCTTGTGGTGCTCCCCTGGCCTGCTCCCTTCGGGAGGTGTCGTATGCTCCTGGCAGAGACCTTTTCCTGCCCCTGGGATCTCTGTCAGCGGTATTGCACCCCCTCCCCGAGTCTCCAGGTTCCATGCCTCATCCTCAGTCAGGATTGACGCAACTGGACACTCCCGATGGGCTTTGCGTCCTTCACTGTGACTGTCCCCCAGATCAAGACTCCTCGGATTTTGACTTCTGGGATAGGAGGACTTTCTACTCGGAATGGTTGCTGCTATCTATTGCAGCACATCAGGCCCACTACGCAACCTATGACAGGTTCCTGTGGTCCAGGCTCGGTCAACTCCTAGCCTCAATGCCTGACACAGAGCAAACCAGACAAGCCATTGCACTCTCTGCACGTGGCCTGGAGCTAGCAAGGCACCAAATGAGAGCATCGTACGATGCCAACGAGGTAGCTACCAGGGACATAGGGACAGCGATCTGCACTAGGCGGACGGCATGGCTGCCTCTTTCCCGGTTGTCGCCCTTGGCCCGGCGTAGGGTGATTAATTCCGCTTACCAGAGAACCTATCTCTTCTCCTGTAGAGCGAGATGGCGTTTGTCGGGCAACTTCCTTCCCTCGGGGTCCCTGCCTCACTCTCACTCGGCCTCCAGGCCCGGAAGGTTCTCCTGTTATTGTGTCATGGTCACCCACTGAGAGCTAAGGGACCCTGTCCCTTAGGGTTAAAAGAAAAACCCTTCGGGGTTCTTGGCACTCACCCAAAGGTGATGAATGGTGAAGATTGACACAGATAAGATATGAAAATTGCATTGCCTACCGTAATTATGATCTTTCTGTGTATCTTCACTATTCATCATAATCTGGCCCTCCATCCCCCTGGGGCATCAGTCTCTGGGTCCCCTCCTCTCTGTGCCCAGCCTCGCTCCCCCTCCTTTTTCTTGTTAGGAGTGGGGTAAACAAGGGCACATAGGGGGATGTTGTTTCTGAAGGTAGAGTGGTCAGCATGGGGGGCGCTCCTTCTCTAGTGCTCTAGCTCCACCCCTGTGGGGTGGGAGTTGGCAGTTGCCCTCCATTCTCTCTTCCTCCTTGATTCCCGTCCATCTTTCATTTCTTTGTCCTCTGGACATATCGTTTAAAAAAAAAAAAAAAAAAAAATTACTGAATTTTCTTTCACCAAAAACTGTTTGTCCCTGAGAGGGGGACAATTTCCTGTGTCCTGTCTTTCTTCCAGAATAGCAGTTCTAGGGACATGGATATGTTGTTCATCCACACTCATTGGCAGTATCCTTGCCGCTTTAAATCTTGCGGAAGGTCTTCTAAGCTTGCCCTCCCACCCACCCGGTGGTATAACTTCGGCTCCGCCCCATGAGCTGAGATCTTCCTTACCTTGGAAGCTCAGGTTCCCTCCTTAACGCTCTGCGTTTGTGACTGTTCCTATTTCTCCGTTTGCGGATTTAAAATAATATTTTGCAAAGACTTCAGTCTTGATCCCTCAGCGCTGCGATGGATAAATCGACTCCGTTTCGGAGATGCCCATGCGGTATGAAGATGTCTCGAGACGGATCCACACACTCCGCGTGTGTCTACTGCTTAGGCCTTGGGCGACCCGCAGGCTTAGGCCTGTGCTCATCTTTCTCCGGCCCCCTCGTCCTCGAAGACCGTGCTTGCCCGGTGCAACTGGGCGTCCGAGAAGCGTTTCCCTCCGGTGAAGTCAAGGAGGCCGGTTGGCGGTGTCAGCGGCGGTCTCGGCGGATCAGCTCGGCGGATGGTCGCCCTCGAGAGGAGGCGGCGTGGCGTATCTTCCTGCGGCCCGGCGGCATTTATCCCGCTCTCTCTGGGTTCTTCCACACGGCTTCCTTTAAGGGCTTTGTCTGTCTCTCCACTAAAGGAGAAGGGCTCAGCCTCTGCTGGACCTTTTCTCGGTCCAAAAAGAGGGACAAGGTAGAAGTCCCTCCGTCGGCGCTCTTGGGACGGGAAGGTCCTCTCCCGGGCCGTCGACCGTCGGCTTCGATCGACCGCTCGGCCCGAGCCACTGGCCTCTCACGGTGTCCCGTCAGGTCAGTTGACCGAGACTCCCACTGATGAAGTCGAGATTTTCTCGACCCATTGGACGGGCTGTCGCCTTTAGCAGCCGAGATTCCTCTCCCGGGTTCCCCGGAGGAGTTGAGGATCCCGTGGGCTCGCCTGTGCCTCCGGTTCCGGAGCCCTGGATGGACCTTCCGAGCGAAGGAGTGTCGGTTCGGCCGACACCTCCCTGCACCGACCCGGAAATTCCGGACTCGGTCTCGGTCTCGGACCTCTTATGGTCCAGCCGTTTCCCACGTCATAGGCGGTCGGTCACCGGCGCAGCGGTGGCTGGCGTGCCATTTCGTCTCCTCCTCGGATGAGGGGAGGCTTCGCGTAAATTACGTGCGGACGGTACGAGACCTTATGTTGCAACAGCTCCTCCTGGCCGGGAATAAGCCACCCGCGCCTTCCCGCCATTAAGTGGCTGTCACCGAACGGCCGACACAACCCTGACTTGCCCGAGGACCCTATACCCAGGCCGGTTGTTCGCCAAACCAGCTGCTCCACGATGCGGTGGAACCTCATCTCCAGACCACCAGTTGGGGCTCCGACCAAGGATTCTCGGTCGGCTAAGGGTTTACCCCATCGGCTGTCAGTTACCCTCACTCCCGACCCGACCTCGGCAGGTGAAGGTGGTTCAGGCCAGAGGCAGCTCTTCGAGGACTCTTCCGAGTCCGAAGATGATTCCTCCCTTCTTCTCCAGCGACTGGACTTGGAGTCTTCAGGAGGTCAGCCAATGGGCGATAGCCCGTCGTCCTTCCTAGGACTGCTTCATCATCTCGGAGTCTACGGGATGGAGCTCGAACCACGTTTCCAAGCGGGCCAGGTATCCCCTCACGGAGATTCTGGACAGGGGATTCTCCGGCCGAGGCTTTTCGGTGGCGAGGCCATAGTGGAGTCCAGCACTGGAACTTTGGCAGCGCCCTGCTTCCTGCCCTACGCCTGGCCAGGATGGCCAGGAAGTATCACGGTCCCTACCGGTTCCTTGTCGGTTTTTGGAACACCCTCTGCTGAGGGGTTGGTTACCGACAGCGTTTTCGAGCCACGGGAACGCCAGGGATGTGGACAAACCTCCTGACAAGGAGTCCAAGAAATTGACTATGTCAGGCGAAAGTCTACGCTAAGGCCCTTCTCGCCTTCGCCAGGCCAGTTCGTCGGTCCTCATGGCACATTTTTCTCATGCCCTGTTGGGCTCCTGGATGAGGTCATCCTCATCTTCCCGCCCGATCTGCAGACTACGGTTAGCGAAGGGGACCAGGGCAGGGTAGTGGCCAAACAGCAGCTCCAGACTGCTTTGATATAGGGGACTCTGTGTGCCAGATCGGTGGCGGCCGCGGTGGCTAAGTCGTCGGCGGGCTTGGCTGAGATATCCACCTTTACTTGGATACCCAGCACAAGTTGGCTGGATTTCCCTTTTTGGGACTGACTCCTTCGGCCCTGGGGTGGAAGGTCACCTGCAGAGGATCGAGAAGTCCAATGCCACCTTGGACTCGGTCTCTTCCGCTCAGAAGGACAAAGGCCGCCAAACCACAGCCTAAGCCCTTTCGTCCTTCTGTGCCTCGGCGCGCCTGCCCACAACGTCAGGGCCAGCAGGCTCGGCCTTGGCATCCCAAACCAAGCAGCGGCTACTCTAACAGGAGGCAGGGAGGAAGGGCCCAGGGAGGTCCCTCGGCGGTCCTCCTCCAAAGCCTGCCCAGTGACGGGCTGGGGGGTGTTGCCCCATCCCGACTCTCCCCTAGGTCCCGCGTGAGGCTGCTCAGCGCTGGTCCGCCTGGTCGCTGTTACCACGACAGGTGGGTCTTGAGGTGGTGGGAAGAGGCTGCCTCTGGAATCGAGCAGGCACCACCCTTCAGAGCCGCCGCCGGGGCTTCGGGATCCTCAGCCTTCACTGCCTGCCGAGTCGACATCGCTTCCTCCTCCAGAAGGAGGTGGTAAGAGAGGTGGTGGACCCTCCTTCAGACCCAGGGTTTGTGTCCAGGTACTTCCTGGTTCCGACGGACGGGCGGCTGCCGCCCCATTCTCGCACCACTCCTAAAACAAGTTCCTAAGGTCTCGAACCTTCAGGATGGTCACTCTGGCTCAGATAATACCATCCTTGGAGGCAGTGGTTCTGCTCTCTGGACTTGCAGGACGCGTTTTCACGTCCCTATCCGTCTGTCTCACCAGAGATTCCTTCGCTTCCGAGCGGAAGGATCTCTTCGAAGTTCAAGCCATGCCCCTTCGGCTTGTCTCCAGCTCCCAGGGTCTTCACCAAATGCATGGCAGTGGTGACAGCATTCCCTCTGCGCCGAGGGGTCCGTGTACCCTTACCTGGACGACTGGCTGATAGCAGCTCCCTCAGGAAGGAGGCGGAGTGGTCCAGAGATCTGGCCTCCAGGTCTGCTCTCAACTGGGCCTCCTTGTCAACGAGGCCAAGTCAGAACTTCGAGCGAAGCAGGTGATTTTATTCATCGGGCGCAGCCTCGACTCTCTTCGAGCCAGAGCTGCCCCGGGCGGACAGGGCCGAGGTTCTTTCCTCCTTTGCCCGATCATTTCTGGTTGGACAATTGCGCCTGCCCGGGACTTCCTGCGCCCTGGGTCTCATGGCGCTGTACCAGCGTGGTCCGCTGGGCCTGCTGGAACATGCGCCCCTCAGTGGGACTGGCCAGCCAGTGGTCACAACGCCAGATCCTTGGACTAGCTTGTGTCGGTGACACAGGGGATGTGGAATGCTCTCAGTGGTGGACCGTTCCAGATCAATTGCAGGAGGGCATCCCGCTCGTCCGCCTAAGCCGACGGTCCTCTGTCGACCGATGCCTCCTCTGATGGGTTGGGGTGCCCATCTGGGGAACACCGGGCTCATGGCCTCTGGTCCCCGCGGAGTCCCGATGCCACATCAACCTGCTGGAGCTCCAGCGTCCGCCTAGCTCTCACCGCCTTTGCTCCGTTCCTCCGGGGTCAAGTGGTCCGAGTCAGACGGACAATACCACGACCATGTACTATCTAAACCGCCAGGGCGGAGCGCGCTCCATGCTTCTATGCAAGGAACCTCCCGCATTTGGTCACTCGTGCGCAGCCTGGAGGCGGATCTCCTAGCCATTCACGTGGCAGGGCCTCCAACACCCTGGCCGATGCCCTGGGCGGATAGGGGCTGCATCCCCGAGTGGTCTCTCCTGCCGAGGAGTAGTACAGCATCTGTTCTCCTTTGGGGCACACCTCAGGTGGACCTGTTTGCCTCCACGGAGAGCTAAGGCTGAGTCTGTTCCATGCCCGCCCCCTCAGCAGGGCTCGCTGCAGGGGATGCCTTCTCGAGGCAATGGACCCCGGCCTCTTTTACGCCTTTCCCCATTTCCCTTGATCCACAAGGTGCTTCTCCAAGCGCGAGGAGGACAAGGCGCCAGGTGATTCTGATAGCCCCAGACTGGCCTCGCCAGTTCTGGTACCCAGATCTCCTCAGTCTCAGCTCCAGGACTCAGGCAGCTTCCAGCTCGCCGGACCTGCTCTCAGTCAATCGGGAAGGTGTTCCATCCGGACCTTCAATCCCTGCACCTGGCGGCCTGGTTCCTGGCGGCTAGAGTTCCAGGCTTTGGGTCTTTCCGACGAGGTCCTCAATGTAGTTGAGGCGCCCGTAGAGTCGACCAGAAAATGCTATGCCTTCAAATGGAAAAGGTTTTCCATTTGGTGTCAGGCAGAGGCTTGGACCCTTCCTCCTGTTCCTTGGCAAGCATCTTGGACTATTTATGGTCCCTTTCTAGTCAAGGGCTTAGGTCGGCGACCCTAAGGGTGCACTGGCAGCCATCTCTGCCCACCGGGCGCTGGGCCGGAAGCAGTCTGTGGCGCAGGAGAGCGTGTCTGGCGCCAAAGGCCTTGATCACTTTCCTCCAGTGCGGGAACCCCACCTCCGTGGGATCTACTGCTGGTACTTGGCAAAGCCATGGGCAAGCCATTCAACCTATGCACAGGTGTGCTCTCTCTCACCTGTCGTGGAAGACCGCCTTCTGGTGGCTGCTATCACGCCAGCCAGAAGGATGGGAGAGCTCCAGGCTTTCCACCGAGTCTCCTCACTCGGGTCTCTCCACAGGGACAAGGTTGTCCGCGCGCCCCACACCGAAATTCCTTCCAAGGTGGTGTCGGAGTTTCACCTTAACCAGGTGTTGACTCTGCCGGTGTTCTACCCCAATCACACCTCGGAGGTTTAACATAGGCCTGCCATACTCTGATCTCAGAAGGGCGCCGCTATTATAAGGAACGCACGCTGGAAATTCGGGAGAGGTTCGCCAGCTGTTTGCTCACCTACGCTGAAGCCATCTGGCTAGACCTGCAGCCAAGCTGACGATAAGCAGGTGGGTAACCTCCTGTATAGATCTCTGCTATAAGTTAGCGGGCATGGAGCCTCCCAGAGGGATACAGAGCTCATTCTACTGCTTATACTGCTGTGACGGTGGCTGCTTCCAGGGAGCGTCTATCCAGGAAATTGCAGGGCTGCTACCTGGAAGTCAGCAAACACCTTCATTACCCAGTACTCACCACATCGACCTTGAGTCACGCCGGATGCTGGTTTTGGGGCTCCTGCCTCCAGTCTCTTTCCCAAGTGCATATGGGGTGTGCGCTTTGCCTCCCTCCTCCCGGAGAACTGCTAGGAGTCTGCTCTCGAGTGTGTGGATGAACAACATATCCATGTCCTTGAAATACAGGTTACTCACCTGTAACAGGAGTTCTAGGAATGGTATATGTTGTTCATCCACATTTACCTACCCGACTCTCCTCTGCTTCGACAAGACAACCTGGAGTTTTCCAGCGGCCAGATCTGGCGTCATGGAGGGAGCTTAGGAGTTATACTTCACCCGGTGGGTGGAGGAGCAAGCTTGAAGACCTTCCGCAAGATTTAAAGCGGCAAGGATACTGCCAATGAGTGTGGATGAACAACATATACCATTCCTAGAACTCCTGTTACAGTTGAGTAACCTGTATTTTTCTGCTTTTTGTGTTTTTCCTGTGATTCTGGTTTGCAGATTCTGACAGTAAGCCTTTGGCTACTTCCTTTTCAGCAGTTCCTATGTTAATCTGGAGATAAGGTCAAGGTTCAGGGAATGGTTGTCACCTTTCTCCCTCCCTCCTCAAGCTTATCCTCTAAATCCTTTCTCTTCTTCCTTTTCCTGTTTCCAGAGATTGTGCCCAATCCCTCACAGACATACCTCTTTTCTTAATCTGTCCTCTGTCGCTATTTCTCCTTTATGTTGTATATCTTTTCCTTTGGTCTGTCCCTTTGACCTTCTTCTCCCAATTCTCCCAATCTCTTTTCTCACTCTCCGTGACTCACAGAATCATGGAAGGGCAGAGCCGACAGCACATAACGGCCAACCCGCTGAAGCGCCACGCAGTGCATCGGCCTTTGTGGCGGCCGACAGTGCGCCTCTACCCATCAAAAAGCTCCCGTGGAGTCATGACCTCAGGCCATATACCCAAATGTGATGAATGGTGAAGATGCGTATTGAAAGATCATAATTACGGTAGGTATCGCACTTTCATTTCTAGGGACATGGATATGTTGTTTATCCACACTGTCTGGCAGGTCTTTGCTGCTTTAAATCTTGCCAGAAGGTCTTCAAGCTGGCTCCTCCCACCACCTGGGTGGTAAACCTCGGCCCGGCCCGCTGATGCCAGATCTTCCTTACTGCTGGAAGATCAGGTTCCCTCCTTAACGCTCTGCGTAGACTGGATCCTACATTCTTCGCTTCTGAAACTCATTTCCAAATTTTCAAGACTTCGTCAAGTTTCTCCCTCACGGCTATGATGGACAACTCGACTCCGGATTTCTCGTGGTGCCCCTTGTGGGAAGAAAATGTCCAGGACAGACCCGCACTCACATGTGTCTACTGCCTCGGCTCTGAATGTGACCTCGAGGCCCGCGGTTATGCTGCTGTTTCGGCCATTGCGTCCTGGAAGGCTAGCGGTGTTCGGTTACAGCTTGGGTGCCCGAGGCGCGCACTACCCTGCGGTGAAGTTGAAGGAGGCCCATTTGGCGCTTACTGCGGTGGCTGGCTTGGCTGAGCAACTTGAGCAGATGATCGCCGTCAAGGAGGAGACGGCACAGGCCTCTCCTCTTCCTCGGTCGCTGCATTTATCCCGCTCTCTCTGGGTACCTCGTATTCAGCTTCTTTCAAGGAGCTTTGCCAGTCCCTTTCCACAAAGGGAGAGGGGCCATCGGGACATTCCTCTCAGTCCAGAAAGAAGGACCCAAAAGGTAAGTCCCATCGTTGGCGTTCGTGGGAGAGGTCCCCTTCCCCGGACAGTTGACACTCTACTTCAGTCGAGGTTGCTGCTAAGGCCGCTGGCTTCATGGTGTCCCGTCAGGCCAGCTGGCGGACAGCCATCGACACTTCGATCCGATTTTTCTCGACCCGTCAGGACGGACTGTCGACTGGTGAAGCTAACCCTTCTTCACCGTTCCTCCGTGGAGACCGAGAGTCGCTTAGCACCTCCGTGCCATGAAGTCCCTCGGGGTTATGCTTCCGAGCTGAGGGAAGAGCGGTATCCCGCTTCTTCAGACCGCCCTCAGAAATGCCGAGGATCTCTGTCTCGACTGTCTCCGTCCAGCCGATCCCGCCCTCGCGTCGCCGTCGGTCGGCACCAGATGGCGGCATCGCCACTGGTCCTAATCTTCCTCCTTGAAAGAGGAGAGGCTTCGACGCAAGTTGCGTCGACGCTACGAGGACCTGATTTGGCAGCAGTTACTTCTGTCCGGGAACAAGTCGGCACCGACGCCTTCCCCGGCCATTAAGTGGCTGTCACCCGAGCGGCCGAAACAACTCGCTGTAGTCAAGGTGCCCAAGCCTGGGCTGGTTGTTCGGCCGAAACCAGCTGCCCCACCGATTGTGGTGGAACCTCCGCCTCCACAACCGGTAACGGGCGCCACCAAGGACTCTCGGTCGGGTCAGGGCTGCCCACAGGTTGTTGGTCACCCTCACTCCCGGCCGTCCTTGGCAGGTGGAGGGTGGCTCAGGCCCCAGGCGCTGTTTCGGGACTCTCGAGTCCGGCGAGACGACTCCCTTGTTCCCCAGGCTCATTGGCGTTGAGTCCTCCGGGGCGCAGTTGATGGACAAAAGCCCATCGTCCTTCATGGGATTGCTTCAGCTCCTCGGAGTCCACCGGGATGCGAGCTCGAGCTCAGATTCAGCGGGCTGGGTATCCTGACGGAGATACTGGATCGAGTGATTCACCCACGGAGGCTTTTCTGGTGGCTGAAGCCATTGTTGGCCCAGCCTTGAGCTCTGAGCAGCCTGCTTCCTGTCCTGTGCCTTCGCCAGGATGGCCAGGAAGTACTGGTCCCACGGCTCTTTGCCCGTTTTTGGAACACCCTCGCCCGAGGGTTTGGTCACTGACATCGCTTTTCCGTCGTTCTGGGAACGCTATGGGATGTGGACAAGCCCCCGACAAGGGTGCCAAAAGCTGGACTATGCCGGGTGCAGGGTGTACACTGCGTCCTCCCTTGGCCTCCGCCAGGCCAGCTCGGCCGTGCTGATGGCACACTTCTCCCACGCCCTCATGGGCTCCTTGGATGAGGTGATCCCTCATCTCCCAGCTGACCTGCAGACCACGGTCCAGCAGGTACGGGACCAGGGTAGGGCAGTGGCTAAACAGCAGCCCCAAATGGCTCTGGACATTTTGAGACTCCTGTGCCAGATTGGTTGCGGCCGCGGTGGCCATGTGCTGCAGAGCATGGCTGAGGATATCCACCTTCATGGCAGATACCCAGCACAAACTGGCAGATGTCCCCAATAAGGGGACCCCGACTCTTCGCCCTGGGTGGAGGTCACCTCAGCAGATCAAAGGTCCAATGCCACTCTGGACTCTGTCACCTCCGCCCAGAAGGACAGAGCGCCGACAGCAGCAGCACTTGTCCTTTTGTCGTTCTGTGCCTGCGGCGTGGTCCAGCCCAACGGCACCAGCACCAGGGCCAGCAGGTTTGACACTTGCATCCCAAACTCAGCCCGCTGGGTGCTTCTCCAACAGGAAGCAGGAGATAGCGGCCCAGGAGGTCCCTTGGCTGGTCCAAAATTCTAAAACTCTCACCAATACCTCCTGTGGATAAGAGAATGGACAAAGGTACACATTGTCGGGCTCTGATCTGAGTTCCTTACACAAGAATGCAGCCATGTTGGGGTAGTGCAGGCTGCAGCCTGTGACAAGGCAAATATTCCCTTGGCCTCACACCCCCCCTGGACAAGGACTCCAGGAAGGTTGATGCCATGGCAAAGAAACAGTACATGGCAGCATCTTTGGGACTCAGACAGGCAAATTATATGGCTTACGTTGCTAGATACCAGAAATCCAGATGGGATACTGTTATGGCTCTTGCAAAACAGGTCCCTGGCCAGCTTGCCAGAGGCTGGAGCAGGTGGCTGCCGATGGTATTGGGGCATCCAGTGTGCAATCGATGCTGCAGTGGACTCAAATGATGTTTAATCCAAGAGTCATGGCTACATCTGTGGCTCTTCGCAGGATGGCTTGGCTCAGATGTACTAGCCTGTCACAGGATACCCAGACTAAGGCCATGGATTTTCCTATTGTGGGTAATTCTCTGTTGGGGGCAGACAGAAGAATTACATGAAAATGGATGAGTATGGGACCACCTATAGGAGTTGCACTGGCCAGGAAAGGCAGGCCACTCCTCCAAAGGCAGCTTCCCAGATGCAGGGGCAGGCCTTTCATAGAGCCGTTTACCAAGCCCAGGCCTCCTCTTCAGCTTTTGCCCAGAGGGTTCTTTAGAGGAGAGGCAGGCCAGGGGTGCAGGTGAGGCCTGCTTCCCACCCCTCAGCCCAAAGCCCTGCCAGGCAGGAACCCTGATGGGGTTGCAGGGCGATTCTCAACTACCTGTAGCGCAGGCTGGCTTACTTTGTCCAGGACTGGGGTCTCTGACATCAGACAAGTGGGTCCTGGAAGTAGTAAGCCAGGGACTGGATCCCGGCTTCAAAAGTTTCAAAGATGAGAACCAGATCCTTTCCACCTGCAAATCCTTCAGAGCACTTGCCCTAGGCAGAGGTCTCTTCCCTCTGGCTATCAAAAGCCGTGGAAAGGGTTCCACTCTCTACACTAGGGCAAGGGTTTGTACTCAGGTACTTCCTTACCCCAAAAGACAGGAGAATGGCGGCCCATCCTGGATCTCAGATACTTAAACAAGCACCTTTTAAACCAAAATTCAAAATGGTGACTCTGGAATTATTCTACCCTCTTTAAGGCCAGGGATTGGCTAGCGTCCCTGGATCTCAAGGATGCCTACTTCCATATTTCATCAAGAAGCTCCATCGAAAGTACCTCAGGTTGAGCTGCCTTCAGGCCATTACCAGTTCAGAGCAATGCCCTTTGGCCTCACCTCTGCTCCAGGGTGTTCACAAAAATGCCTGGCAGTGGCAGTTGCTTCGCTAAGAAGCAAAAAAATTGCCATCTTCCTTACATGAACGACTGGCTCATAGTAGGCCAGATCCCCAGACCAGGTCAAGTTACACCTACAAATAACTCAGCAACTGCTCACCTCCCTAGGTTTCCATCTGAATCTTTCAGTGTCAGTTCTAGAGCTTGTTCAGCTCCTCACCTTCATAGGCGCAGAGCTGAACACAGAGAAAACCAGAGCCTTCCTCCCTTTGGACAGGGCAAGGACCCTGGTCTCCCTGGCCTCCTCATTCACCCTGCAGGTGTCTCGACCAGCAAGGCATTTTCTACAGCTCCTGGGGCACATGGCTGCTTCTACAGCAGTGGTGCAGGAGCAAGATTTCAGATGAGGACATTCAGTTCCATTTGAGAGCCTTCTGGTCTCAAAGGAAGACCCTCTAACCAACTTGATCCCAGTGACTCGAACTCCTGATCCAGGCCTACAATGGTGGCAGGATCAGAGCAATCTCAGACAAGGAGTCCTTTTGTCACCCAGTCTCACTCCTTAATCCTTACTGGGATGCATCCCTCTTGGGATGAGGAGCTCACATAGGACCTCACTGCCCAGGGGTTGTGGTCCTCAAGGAATCCCTGCTCCACATCAATCTGTTGGAACTCAGCAGTTTTTCTAGCACTTCAAGCTTTTTCCAAGTCTGTTCAGAACAAAGTGGTACAGGTCAGAACAGACAACACCACCACAATGTGGTACATCAACAAGCAAGGGGGCACTCTGTTTACGGCCTTGTGCACCGAAGCAATGAAGTTGTGGTCTCTGGCTTACTCCCTGAACACCTCCCTTACGGCAGTTCACCTCCCAGGCAAGGACAATGTCCTGGCAGATGCTCTCAGCAGGATTTCCCAGGGCCATCACGAATGGTCACTGGATCCCCTGGTCCTGGAGGTGGTATTTGCCAGATGGGGCACCCCATAGATAGATCGTTTTGCAGCCCCAGACAATCACCAACTTCCCCTTTTTTGCTGCAGGCCCCCAGTGTTGGGCTCAGTCCCTCTGGATGCCTTAGTCCTCAATTGGGAAGGGAAGTTTCTCTATGCTTTTCCCCCCTTCCCTCTGCTGTTCAAAGTGCTAGTCAAAATCAGGTCTCGATCCTGATTGCCCCAGATTTGCCCAGACAACCCTGGTATCCACTCCTGCTGTCCTTAGCAGTCCATCTTCCCCTGTGTCTTCCCAGGAAGCACAACCTGTGCTCATGGGAGGGTTTGGTACCCGAACCTCAAATCTCTCAATCTCAAGGCCTGGCTCTTGAAGAGTTAGTTTGCTGATCTACACCTCTCCCAAGGATTCCAATGGATATCTCAGAAGGCTTCACGAAACCTTCCACCAGGGCTACTTATAATTCCAAATGGAAAAGGTTTTCCATCTGGTGCGCTGGACAGCATATTTCCCCAGAATCTGCTGATTTACCCACAGTCCTGGATTATATGGTCCATCTGAATACCTTGGGGCTTGGACCATCTACCCTAAAAGTGCATCTGGCAGCTGTGTCTGCCTTTATTTCAGCAGGTAAGCCCTCTTTTTCAGCTCACCCTGTATTCTTCAAGTTTTTCAGGGGATTGCTTTACACCAACCCTCCTTTCAGGGACCCTGCCCCTGTTTGGGACCTTAATGTTTGCATTGCTCAGCTTATGCAACCCCCTTTTGAGCCTTTGTCTTCAGCAGAGCTTAAGTACTTGACTTGAAAACTGTGTTTCTGGTAGCCATCACTTCTGCCAGGCATGAAGTGAATTACAAGCTTTGTCAGTGGAGCCTGATTTTATCTCCTTTCATTGAGATAAGGTGGCCCTCAGGACTAACAGGAAGTTCTTGCCAAGGTGGTTTCAGATTTCCACCTTAATCAATCTGTCTCTCCTGTGTACTTCACTGACCATTCCTCCTCTGGCGAGAGAGGCTGCACAGCCTAGATGTCAAAAGAGCCCTTAGCTACTATAGAGCATACCAAGGGTCACAGGTTTGACTCCTCCAACTGTTCCTCACTTATGGTGAGGTTGGTAAGAAACCTGCCTCTAAGAGATCCATTGCCAGGTGGATTGTTTCTTGTATCAATTTTTGTTGCCAGAAAAACTGAGTGGGTTCCTCCCTCAGGCCTGAGGGCTCACTCTACCAGAAGTTGTAGCTGCTTCCTGGCTGCGGCCAGGACATCCTATTCTAGAGATATGTCAAACAGCTACCTGGAAAACAGTTCATACTTTTACCAAGCATTACTCCCTGGATATCCAGGCTAGGAGTGATGCCCGGTTTGGCTCGGCTGCGCTACAGAGCCTATTTCCCCAAGTAGGTTCTGTCCCTCCTCCATGGAGGTACTGCTTTGTAGTCTGCATATGTCATAATATAGCAAGACTTCATGTTGTTAGAAGAAAAAATTACTCACCTTAGTAATGTTGTTTCTTCTATTGGAGTCTTGCTTTATTATGACCTCCCCCCCCGCCTGCCCCTCTCAGAACCTCTGTTTTTGGGATATGGGTGGGCAGTGCAGTGTTGGCACTTAGTAGGTGCCCACCTTGTTGTTTTCACCCCCCTTTTTGGGGTGACTTAGTCATTCGTTTTCATTTTTGGGTCCTCTGACTTGAGTCTTTGTTTTGGGACCAAAAAATGTGTTGTTATGTTAGTAGCCAGTTGGCTAGTGTAGGTTTACAGCTTCCACACAGGACCTCAGTGAGTTTAGCTCGTAAAGATCTGACAGTTTGAAGAACAGACAGTTTTCAACAGAGCTCGAGCTGAGCGTTCCATGCCTGGCATGGAAAGTTAACTCTTTCACCTCCGGAGCAGTTCGAAGGTTGGGACTCACTGCATATGTCATAATATAGCAATACTCCAATTGAAGAAACAACATTACCCAGGTGAGTAATTTTTTTGCTCCATCCCCAGGCGATGCTCGGGATGCTTTTCCGCCGTCAGATCCTCCTCCTACAGAACTGGATCTGGCCCTTGACCCCGGGCCTCGACCCCGGCGCGAGGATATTCCTCTCCCATCAGGCCTCCACCCCATGGGTCTATCACGGTTGATCCGCCCGTGGAGTTCCCTACTGGGCCGTCTGCTCCGGCAGCTCCTCCAGCACCTGGGTATCCACCGTCCTATCCGACGCCAGTTTACCTGGGTCCACAGTATCCTGCGCCGCAGTACCCGGCGCCAACCCCACCGCCGCCACAATACCCAGCTCCGGTATTCCCCCAGCCGGGTTATGGATACTCACCTTACGGATATAATCCGTACAACTATCCCCCTCGTCCTCCACCGCCCCCCAGGCCGTCGGTAGATCTTCAGGAGACTCTGGCCTCCTGGTGGGCTGAGGCCAAGGCTCAGCTCACCAAGGAAGTTGAGAGCCACCTCACGGCGACGGTGCCACCTCCGGCTCCTGTACGCCCCAGGCGGCACTCCCTCTCCACCTCCGGTTCCCGAGCTCTCCCTCGGGATCCAGAAAGGCAGGACACGCGATCAGGGATCCCCTAGGAACCTGTTCCTCCCCTAGACAAGCTAGGAGTCTTACTCTGCTTCAAATTCTTCTCTTCTTCTCTCTCGGACTTCTCAGGTTCCTCAGACAGATGCTCCGAGAAAGGCAGACAAACCTCGCTTTCCGTCCAAGCCCGACCAAGACTCCTCAAAGTCTCCTCCGAGGATCCTTTCTTCACGGAGTTGCTCAGGAAGATCCAGGAAGTCCATCAGTGGCGTTCCTTAGAGCCAGATCCTCAGCAGGTTAAACTTGCCGAACATCTAGACTTGCCCCTTACGGCTCCTACTCTAGTGCCACCCTGGATCGAGCCTCATGCCCACCTTGTTTCCACCATTTGGAAACAACCGTCGGCTTTAGCCCCACTTCCTCAGAAGTCCAACAGGCTATACCAGGCTCCGGAAGGTGTAGACTTTCTAGACTCTGACCCCCGTGCAGACTCGGTTGTGATTAGCGCCGCTCACGGACAGTCAGCACACCTGAAACATTTGAGCTCGTCTCCCCCGGATAAGGAATCTCGCCTTTTGGAACAGTATGGAAGGAAGATCTATGCTTCTTCCACACTGGGGATCAGGGCCCTAAATTATGTAGCACATATGGGGGATTACCAGAAGGCTGTCCTTACCCAGGCGGAATCTAAGATTGACTCCTTGTCTGACTCCCAAATCAAGCAGGAGTTAGCTGACCTTGTCCGTTCTGCTCGTTCAGTCAGTCGTCACATTCTGAAGATGACCTACGATGCAGTGGACACCGCAGGACGGAGCTCTGCGTTTGCCGTAAGTCTTCGGCGTCACGCATGGCTCCGTGTGTCAGGTCTGGCCCGGGAGCTGCAGTCAGCAATTCAAGAAGCACCTTTCAGAGGTTCGGTGCTTTTCGGTGGTGATGTCAAGGACATCATCACCCGACTTAAGAAGAAAGGGCGACCCTCAAATCTGTGGATTCCATGCACCGTCCCCATCCCATAGCGCCGTCCTTCCTTCGCAACCAGCCGACTCCAGCGAAACCCTAGGGAAGGCGGGCCACTAAGCGTCGGGCCCCCACAGCTCCCAGGCCCCACCACCCAAAAAAGCAGTGGGGTGCCCCAGCCGCTACGCTGCCTCACCCTGACTCCTTCCCTCTCCCACCGCCTCCGGACTCCCCAGAGGAACGGTGGGGGAGATTCTCCCTCCACCTGCTGGCTTGGAGGGATAACATCGATTCATGGGTGCTTCAGATCATAGCAGAGGGCACTCTATAGAGTTTCTGCAGAAACCTCCGCCACCCCCTCTGAACTCTTCTTACTCAAGGGACCATCTTCCTTTGGTCCGGGAAGAAATATCTGCTCTCCTTGCGAAGCAGGCCATAGAACCCGTCCCCCCTCACCTTCACGGGACGGGTTACTATTCCCATTTCTTTCTTGTACCAAAGAAGACAGGAGATCTCAGACCTATCCTCGATCTCAGCTCCCTGAACTTCTATGTGGAATACAAAAAGTTCAGGATGCTCTCCCTTCAAACCCTCTTGCCCCTTCTCCGGCCGGGCCAATGGCTTTGGTCACTGGATATGCAGGATGCATACCTGCACATCCCATTTGCCCTACTCTGAAAGTGCCTCAGGTTTTGCGTTCAGGGGACCATTACCAATTCGGGTGCTCCTTTTGGTCTTTCCTCGGCTCCCCAAGTTTTTACCAAATGCCTGGCGGTGGTAGCGCCCACCCTCGTGCTTTGGGAGTTCAGGTTTTCCTACCTGGACGACTGGCTCCTGGCGGCCTCGTCGAGGGAGGAACTCCTGCGTTTTCTCTCCCTCACCCAGCTGGTTTTCACTGGTCTGGGTATCACCATCAACCATTCCAAGTCTCATCTGGACCCTTCCCAGAGACTCCAGTTCATCGGGGCAATCCTCGATACGACAGTGTGCAGGGCCTTCCTGCCTCCCTCCAGTCCCAGATTTCCCTTCTTTCGGAATGCAGGAAGGTTCCGGCGAGGTCGGTGCTCCATCTTCTGGGGCTTATGGTGGCTGCCATCCCGATGGTTCCGCGTGCGTGCCTCCACACGAGGATCTCTCAGCGGACTCTCCGCTCTCAGTGGGATCAACTTGTAGACCTAGATCATCTGGTGCTGATCTCTTCGCTGATGACAAGAGACTTGCAATGGTGAATGGTCCGAGAGAACCTGTTCCGGGGGTCCCCTTCTTTCATCCTCCCCCCGCCCAGACTCTGACCACGGACGCATCGGGTGAAGGTTGGGGAGCCCATCTGGGTCCTCACCGAACCCAGGGGTTATGGTCCAGGTTGGAGTTAGCTCTCCACATCAGTGTGCTCGAGCTACGAGCAGTGCTGTATGCTCTCCAGGCCCTTCACCAATACATCCTTCCCGGTCACCTAGCTGTCCAAACAGACATGTGCGTGGTGTGGTACATCAACAAGCAGGGAGGGACTCTGTCCTACCTGCTGTGCAGGAAGCGATGAGAATTTGGGAATGGGCAATGCTTCTCAACCTTCACCTCACGGCGATCCATGTTCCGGGAGTCGACAGTGCCCTGGCAGACAAGCTAAGTCGTTCTTCGGCTCTGCCACACAGGTGGGAACTGGACCAAAAAGTTCTAAAAAGCATCTTCCAGATTTGGGGGACTCCACAGATAGACCTGCTCGCCTCCTCCCAAAACGCAAAGCTTCCAACCTTTTGCTCGCTCGCTCCAGAGCGAGGCGCTTTCTGGAGCGGCGCTCTATCTCTAAGCTGGAAGGACAGATTTGTGTATGCTTTTCCCGCAATTCCTCTGGTCCCTTGTGTGCTGCAGAAACTTGCATTGGAAGAAGCGAGAATGATTCTGATTACTCCTTTCTGGCCCAGGCAAATCTGGTTCTCTCTTCTACAACAATACTCAGAGGTTCCTCCTCTTCCTTTATCTCGAGGATTGCTGACCCAGGATCAGGGGACCCTGGTCCATCCGGGACTCAAGTCTCTTCAACTTCATGCATGGCTCCTGCAGACCTAGCCCAATCCTGTTTTGGCGTCTCTCCTAAGGTGTCTGAGATTCTGGTGGAGGCTAGAAAAACCTCCACTAGGTCCACCTACGCTATGAAATGGAAGAGATTTTCCATTTGGGCTGCCTCCAGGAACGTGGAGCCTTTCTCCTGTCCTGTGGCCGTTCTGCTTGATTATTTACGTCAATCTTTTCAGGCCTGGGTCTCAGTCACTCCTCTTTGAAGGTTCACATGGCTGCTATTTCAGCCTCACCATGTTCCCTTCGCTGATAAAGCATTTGCCCAATGGAGGTATCCAAGACCTTTCTCAGAGGGTCCTTCATCTCAGGCCCCTGTTCGGACTCTTTCTCCCCCTTGGGACTTGAACTTTGTCCTCGAGAAACTTATCCTTCCTCCTTTTGAGCCTGCAGCTTCCGCACACTTGAAGTTCTTATCGTGGAAGACGCTCTTCTAGGTGGCCATTACTTCTGCTCAGAGATTTCCGAGCTCAGGCCCTTGATGTGTAAAATCCTTATCTGATTTTCACAAAGAGCAGAGTAGCTCTTCATTCAGATCCTAAGTTTCTCCTGAAGTGGTAGCGGAGTCTACCTTAAATCAGTCTATTGAGTTACCTGCCTTTTTCACACAGTACTCCAACCAGGGAGAATACTTGCACCATACCATGGATGTCCACAGGATTCTGAGATACTACACCGATAGAATGAAGGATCTCAGAAAGACTGATCAGTTGTTCGTCTCTCTTGCTCACAAAAGGGAAGGCAATGCTGTCTCCAAGCAATGCCTATCAAAGTAGTTGGCTCATTGCATCACTTTCTGTTATGACAAGTACAAGAAGACCCTACCGGGTCAAGTCAGAAGTCACTCCACTCATGGAGTAGCAGCCTCTCTTGGCTTGTTTCAAATGTGTCTGCAGCAGACATCTGTGCTGCATACTTGGTTTCAAATCCACCTTCTGACGAAACATTACAGTTGGACATTGCCTCTCACCGTGGAGCAGGCTTCGGTTAGCTGTCTTGCAAGGCCTCCTATCTTGAGGTTTGCAAGGTTGTTTGCTACTCCTTGGAGTAGTTCCTCCTCCCGGTGCCTTTCATTTGTTCCAGACTGCTTGGGATTCTGTCCTATATGTAATTACCTGCAAGAGCCCTCTCGGTAAGATAGTACAGTTACGTAAGAACTTACCGTAACAGTAGATCTTAGAGAGAGCTCCTTCACTGAAGTAACTACTTCCGCCCTCCATCCCCTAGGCTTTTCAGCTCCTTTTCCATTGAGGGAAATATCTGCTTCTCTCTCGTCCGGGCCTTCTGGGCCTGTGGCGGGAAAGAACTGGAAGACGGGCGTCCGGGACCTCCCCTTTATACCGACGTCGTCTGACACCGGTCACCTGACGTGGGGGCAGTCCCCGCCAGGGACTGCTAGCTAGAAATTCTTCCGTGGGGTCCTGCCGATGTCAGTTCTATATGTAATTACCTACTGCAAGAGCTTCTCTCGAAGATCTACTGTTACGGTAAGTTCTTACGTAACTGTACTTTCTAGGAGTGGTATATGTTGGTAATTGCCCAGCTTCAACGCACAAACCTCTGCTTCCAGCATGCAAGATCTGGCATCAAGGGAGCAGGGCATATACCACCTGGGTGGATGGGAGGAGCCAGCTTTTAGACCTTCTGGCAAGAATCTTAATGGGATGGGACATGCCAGCAAGTGTGGATGAACAACATATACCTCTCCTAGAACTACTGTTACAGGTGAGTAACCTGTTTTTTTTAAAGCAGCAATGCATGTTATGGTGAAAGTTTTGTACCTACACCTTTTTTTGTTCTATTTTATCCTTTTTCTCTGGTCTTGTAAAATCCTCCTTTTTCCCCCTTTTGAGTCTACGTCTGCATTTTGTTTTTATAATTTGACATAAAAGGTGCTCCTTTTAATAAGTCTATTCCGGGATCTCAATCCATTATCCATCCTATAAGGTTAGGAAATTGTCTGTTGCATGCTAGTATGCCTTAGATACAAGAAGGGTGATGTTAAACAACTGGTGTTCACAAACAATTTGGAACTGTGATGAAAACTAGAGAGGAGTAAAGAATAAGTCATGACTGGCTATAGTTCAAAAGATGTCTGCAAGCGGTGAGGCATAACGACACAAAGCTGAAGGCCGAGTGGCCCTTTGGCCATGACGTGCATCAAAATACTTGAGACTGCAGCTTGCAGGGGCTTATTCCACCTATAAAAGGGTTTATGTGGTTATAGTATAATAAAATTTACAGAACTATGGTTGTCTGAATGCAGTCAAGGAAGTATTATATTTTTATGGAACAGTCTGCATTAACTAGTCACCTTTAAAATACACCTTTTCTGGTACTCGCTTCTGTACCACAGAAAAATCCTTCGCTTCCCCCTTTCTGACTTACAGACTGGATTAAAAAATGTGTTTCTAATGGCAAGCTTTAGGGAGGGAAGTGATCATGTTTTGGCTGTGTGGATCTGAGAGGCTGATACCTTCCACTTTCCTATTGGGAGTGCCTCCCTGTGCATTTTTAATCACCATGCAAATGGGGGCGCCAACAATCCTTCTGGGAGGCAGATTATAAGGGCCCCTTGCACCGTGAATAGTGCTCTTTAACAGATGTGACAGATTTTTGGTTGTACATAGCTGTTGATTACTTTGCTAAAACACAGCTATGTGAGATATACTGCTATTATGCAAAAGGCTTGGAGAGAGGGCGAGGGAGACTTGCAGATGGACATACAGACTGTGGTCATGGTGCTGAATACTTCTTTAAATTCTGTTTATCAAGCCCCCTGTGCACCGTGACCACGCCCTCTCTCAGGGTCTGCCAAGCTGTCCACAGGCTCGGCCGAACTCCTGCATGCCCCAGTAGGAACAGCCCCCATCCTACCGCGGTTTGCCACCCTCCCTTTGCCCCCCTCCCCCAAGTTGGGGAAGGAGGGAGTCTCTGCTTCCTTCCCACCTACACAAATCGTGTCGGGCTGTTTCCTCAAGGACATCAGGGTCAGTCCGTGGGGCTCAGCACCAGGCACGAAAGCGGGGTCCTTTTTTCCATTTTTCCCCTGGCCCTCGAGGACGGCGATATTTGGGGAGGTCCAAGGAGACATGCACACGCCGAGATGTGCCGCCGTTCCATACCTCAGCCGACATCCTCCCCACCCTCACAGTGCTTCCCAGCTGCACCTCTACCCATGTGCACCCAGGTGGTGGTATTGCAGTGGGAGTGGTGACTCTCCCCAGAGGAGGAGAGTGTTCTTTTGATGCTCGAGCCTCTTTCCCCTGGCTGGCCGTCTAACAACCCAAGCTCATTCCTGAACCTGGGTTGCTGGTGTCTCAAGCAGTAGCTCTGTTGCTGCGCCGTGGAGGCCAGCTACGTGCTGAATACTGATTGCTCTTGTCCGAACTCAACTATGTAAGCTGCAGTTCTGTGCAGAGAGATTCAGTCAAGGGATAGAAGTGTGTACTGAGCTGCAGTTCGGTAGCAGATTCCAGCATGACTTTGTCATGCATCTTTGAATTTTAACCATGGTCAGATGATGAATTTTTACCAGTAAGGTTACTAGATTTTCTTGCCATTTTGTAAGCATTACTTAAAGAACACTCCTTTGTGTGTCTGCTCCTGTGGGCAGTCTGGTGTGGGCTGTCCTCCCCCTACTAGCTAGGACAGGATGAGACCATCTGAAGGAAGTCTTAAGATACACCCCTTCCTAGACTCTTTCAATCATTCTGTCTTGGCTGGTGTATGGATCCTTGCCGTGCAGGGATACTTTTCTTGTCAAGAAGTGAATATTTTCTTAAATTTTTGCCATTTTATAAGCATAGTTAAAGTGCTCATTTAATTGTTTCATATCTAAAACAAAATGCTTAAACCGACTCAGAATGGGTTAAAAGGGCATTTGACGACACCAGAGTAAAAGAGTACTGTTAAAATAAAATGGTATAGGTACTACATTTTTACCTTCATATGCTCAGTGGTTTTTAAATCACTTCTAGTTTGAGACTTTTTAATTTTTGAGTTGCACTATCTGTGTACCCTTTCAAAGTGCCACACTTTTTCCATAAAGTTAAGAATGGTTAATGATTTTTAAAATTTGGTAAACTTTCATATGTATATATTATGTTTATAATATAGAGTAGTAGTCCCCATTAAAACGTAATGAGCCTAGTATACCACATGAAATTAATATCAGCATTTAAAAGTAGTCAGCTGTTCCTCTTTATATACAACGTTCTTTTTCTATTAAGATATTCTACCTAACACTACTAGGTGCAGTGTGTGGAACACTGCTGTTTTTCCTGGCAGACGGTGCGTCTTTTCCCTTCTTCTTACCTCATCAGTGTTATGATGGCACTGACTGTGACATCATGACTAAACAAGATAAACCAGTTAGATTGGTCACTAGTAATGTCACTAGCAGTGGCATCGTAATATGGACGAGGTATGAAGGGTAATAGCACTAGATATGTCAGCTGCCAGGGGAAGTACTGATCGACACAGCATACTGTATCATCAGGTATAAATCTCCTCAGCTGGCAAAAGAAAAATACCTAAATAAGTAAAATGTGGCAACTAGCTATGTTGAGATAGAGATATATATATATATATATATATATATATATAAGATATATAGATATATATATATATATATATAAAAAGGCAAAGCATTTTCTGTCTGCTCTTTCTGGAGCTATTAGCTTTAAATACTGTGTTCTTCATGCTCAGTTTTGCAGCAGATCAAGTGGATAGTATTTTGTTCTTCTGTTCACAGTGATGCTCAAACACTTTTGAGGCAGTAACAGCTGAGAAAACAGAAATCGATTAATAAAATGCCCTCTCCTGTCCCACTGTCCCATAGTTTGAGAAGTCTTAAAAAAAAAAAATAGGGGAACCTGTATCATTTTGAAAACACTACACCTGTAATACCTGAATGGACTGCATCCAGTGCCTGCTGTGATTTTGTGTTAAATCCTGTAATTATAGGAAAATGTTTTGGCAGGGTTAAACTGAAAGACACAAACCCTGTAGCATTTTGGCTAATTTCAAATGGAACATTTTAAACAATTGATGCAACTCTATGCTAAACTTTAAAAAAAACTTCACTGAATATTGATCTACAGTCAGAGGAGCTGCAGTAGTAATTTACAACTTGAACAATGTTATTTGGAACTAAATACAGAAATGTTTAGCAAAATGCTATTTGGCTAGTGGCAACATAAACGCTGTTTAAGGAATATTCAAGATACCTGTAGTATAACTTTAATGTAATATTTTATCACAATGCATTGACAGTGACATCATTATTCTGCAGATGAAAATTTTCCTAACCGAGGGTGATTTTTGCTGCCTATCATATTCTGTTTGTTTTAGAACACTATAACCTGCTTTTAATAAGTAGGTCCTTTATATTGAATGAGGGAGGGTGGTTAATGCAGGACTTACAGACAGTGCAGCTACAATAAATTAAGCTATATAACATTTGCTTATTGAGCTTGGTTTGTGTTAATTTTGATATTTGTATTTAAAAATTATTTTTATAGTCATCATGATGCTGTATGCCCTGCAGTGTTTCACAAGTAAATACTCACTCTTTTATATTTTTACTATTTGATGTGACTTCATGTGCAGACTCTGTCCTAGCGTAGTCAAAGTGGTTATCCCAACAGAAAGGTACACTTTCAGTTCATTCTTACTACTACTGCTACTACGACAACACTACTTTCTTACAACATATGGCTTGACATATTGGAATCTTTTTGGAAAACAAACAAAAAAAAACGATGTTACGTGCCAATAGGATGTGCCCCATTCCTACGAGCAATAATTTAAAAATAAACTGTTCTGTACAATAAAGTAGAAGGCTAAGGAAATATAGCACAAACAAAGCTTTTCATACAGTTTTCATTTTGTTTTATTTTTAAGGGATATTTTAATTTTATTTTACTGGGGGATTGCAAGGTTTTCATGCATGTTTTCTTAAAAAAATGAAATACCCTGTGATTTCATCATGTGTACTCGAGGTAAGGTTAATAATACTGTAGCTTGCTCAGAGGATTAGGGACTCCTGGCACGTAATAGTCCCAAATCAGAATATAGAACCTCGGATAGAGTGTGCCTTATTCATGCCATTACAAACGGAGTGAAGGAAGATGGAACTGAAGATGCAGCCTGAATATAGCTGAAGAGATGAAATGGAGTGGAGCTTCTTGCTGTTTGTACGTCTTCTGAGAAAGTTCCTGGATTCAGAGGAAGACATGGAAACACAGCCATGGTTTGGGTCTACATAGCTCCTCATAATTTTTCTAGAATTAAGTTAGTTATAATCAACCTGTGTTCATTCCAGGTAATACTTATAGTTTACAGTTGGCATATATTAAGCCTAATACCAGATTAAGAACATGCAATCAATAATGAGAGGTTATTTTTTCACGTAGATTGAGTTTCCTGGAGTTTGGGCTTTATGCTTTAGTTTCATCCTTGTCAAGCTTAAAAGACTTAAAAACGAAATCCACTATTATAACCTGGCATTAGAAAGATTACAGACTTTGTCAGCAGGCATAGTGCAATGTATGCTAGGTTATAATGCCATTTGTGTACAGTTATACATTTTCCCCTCAACTTGTGATGAGTTTAGACAGTGAAGAACCATGATCACTGCTGTACTTATGCATATACTTGTTCAGTGTGGTGTGTTTCCACACAGTATGAGTAAATAATGATGGTGGTGGTGGTCTTTCAGTAAAATTGAAGAGATCACACAAGTAATTTAATTAGCTCTTATTGATATATCTTTTCAAAGTACATGTCTTACAACTAAAGGTTATATGGTATGAAGAGCTACTACATCAGATTGATGTCCAAAGTGAGTTTGAGCCATTTAAATATGAGACCTTAAATGTATAAAGACATAACATTTAAAATGTTACAGCTTTGTGAATTTGCTTGTCTTGATATGTGGTATAGAATGGTGCTAGACATCAAAGAAACTAGAAGGGTTCAGAGTCACTATTGTTGCCCCAAAAGCTTGATTCTAAGTACAGCACCTTAAAGCCTGTAGTAGCTGATAGTAGTAAGCAATGTAGTAGATTAGTTACAGATGTCATGTTTTCTGTGGGATGAAGTAACTCCCTAATTTACTGATTATGAAACACTGCATATTGTCTTTCATATCCTTTAGTATACTGACTGACCAGGAGAACAGCATCACTGTTGACTCTCCTCTGTATGCATCATATTGAAACTAAGAGAGTAGAATTGTAGCTTTTTATTTAACATTTTTATGTGTAATTCTTAATGAAGAGTACTATAGAATCAGTGTGAAGTTGAACTAGGTGATGCACAATCATTGCATTTTAATTCATTTCACCAATATAAACTATTACAGAAATCTCTTGTGTTTGATTCATCGAATGGTCGAGTTTGTGGTGCATGAAGGACCCATGTTTGAAGCAATAATTATGAACAGAGAACTAAACAATCCAATGTTCAGGTAAAATTCAGAAATTGACAAATGCTGTCTTTTCTTCCTTTTGAATTAAAATAGTATTTAGAAGGAAATGGACTGTCATGTTGACCAGTACAGTAGTCACTGACCACAGGGAAACTAGGGTTTGATTCAGCTGTGCAGTGACAAGGCTGTAAATTCGTTTTGCATTTTAGTTGTTTTTTTTTTTAATGTATTTGTGTGTGAATTTTCAAGTGCTCTTGCAGGGTGCTGGATTGACACCACTGAAACTTGAAGTCCTCTGTTTATCCACAGCGGGTAAAGCATAGAGGAAATGACAGTGTAAGCTTCACTGCCCGCTAATGCCTCAACCCTGCCATTGAGAAACCACCATAATTAAGAGGATAGTTCAGACTCCATGCCCTTTCGGTCCATGACCTGTCATGTGAGACTGCCAGCAAAGAGTGCCAGTTGTGTTGGTTTTCTGATGTGGGCACCCTGCACACTGGGAACTGGACTGAAACCACCAGAACTCTTTTCACGTGAGACAGTTGAACAGCTCTCTGGTTATGGTAGCCTTTGGCCTACTGACCTGTGGTGGATTTGAACCCTTGACATAGAGATGAAAGGCTCCATAACCTGCTATAAATCAACTGAGTCATCCAGTTCCAGCTTTTCTTAGTTTTTGGAGAAAGAGCAGTTCATTTTTGATGTAAGCATTTCAGGTTTCAAAATAAGCATTTGAACAGCAAGAGCCAAGGTTGTGTATTACATTTTCTGATAACGTGGCTTCAGTTCAGAGAAGAGGGCACTCTCAGATTCCAAGGGGTCGAGGGGTGTAAGTTCTGTTCGGCCGCCTTTTTCCGCGACCCACCCGGGCTCTGGGAGGAGCCGTAGTGTGGATCTTCACTCTTCCCCCTCGATTTCTTTGAGGGGGCCCCATTCTTTGGAGGTAGGAGACTATCCTTCTGGATCTACACGGCCCCGGTCACCTCACGGGGGGGGATTCTTCTGGGTGCAGCCAAGGCAGTTCCGAAATGGTTGTTCAGCTGTCGGCTGTGGAGTCTTCCAGAGCTCCTTCTTCTTCTGGAGCTCTTGGTCCACTCCCTAGCCCAGGCAGAGGTCAATAGACTCCTCTTCTCAGCTCAGTCCCCATTCCTCTGCCGCATTCTCCTGCGCTCCCTGGTATACTTGGTCCTTCCGCCTCTCACCTGGGGGCAGTTCTGAGCCATGGCTGCTCAGTTCCTGCTACGTCAGAGCCATGGACAGACAGGTTTTCAACTTCCCCTGAGCAGCCATGCTCCGAACAGCCTAGGTCCTCTGACTCCTGATCCCCCCTCTTATGGGGCAGAGGAGCCTTCCGTCCATATTTCTCCAGCTGCTGATCTCACAGAGCATTAGCGATTCCTTGTGAGGATGTTGGAGGACCTGTGTATCACCCCTCCCACTCAAAGCAATTCTGAACACTTGGCGCACACCTTTTTGGCGATTTCGTCGAGGACACCCTTGTGGTGCTCCCCTCGCCTGCTCCCTTTCGGGAGGTGTCGTTGCGTTCCTGGCAGAGACCTTTTCCTGCCCCCTGGGATCTCTGTCAGCGGTATTGCACCCCCCTTCCCCCCGAGTCTCCAGGTTCCATGCCTCATCCTCAGTCAGGATTGACGCAACTGGACACTCCCGATGGGCTTTGCGTCCTTCACTGTGACTGTCCCCCAGATCAAGACTCCTCGGATTTTGACTTCTGGGATAGGAGGACTTTCTACCGGAATGGTTGCTGCTATCTATTGCAGCACATCAGGCCCACTACGCAACCTATGACAGGTTCCTGTGGTCCAGGCTCGGTCAACTCCTAGCCTCAATGCCTGACACAGAGCAAACCAGACAAGCCATTGCACTCTCTGCACGTGGCCTGGAGCTAGCAAGGCACCAAATGAGAGCATCGTACGATGCCAACGAGGTAGCTACCAGGGACATAGGGACAGCGATCTGCACTAGGCGGACGGCATGGCTGCGTCTTTGCCGGTTATCACCCTTGGCCGGCGTAGGGTGATTAATTCCGCTTACCAGAGAACCTATCTCTTCTCCTGTAGAGCGAGATGGCGTTTGTCGGGCAACTTCCTTCCCCTCCGGGGTCCCTGCCTCACTCTCACTCTCGGGCCTCTCCAGGCCCGGAAGGTTCTCCCTGTTATTGTGTCATGGTCACCCACTGAGAGCTAAGGGACCCTGTCCCTTAGGGTTAAAAGAAAAAAACCCTTCGGGGGTTCTTGGCACTCACCCAAAGGTGATGAATGGTGAAGATTGACACAGATAAGATATGAAAATTACATACCTACCGTAATTATGATCTTTCTGTGTATCTTCACTATTCATCATAATCTGGCCCTCCATCCCCCTGGGGCATCAGTCTCTGGGTCCCCCTCCCTCTCTGTGCCCAGCCTCGCTCCCCCTCCTTTTTCTTGTTAGGAGTGGGGTAAACAAGGGCACATAGGGGGATGTTGTTTCTGAAGGTAGAGTGGTCAGCATGGGGGGCGCTCCTTCTCTAGTGCTCTAGCTCCACCCCTGTGGGGTGGGAGTTGGCAGTTGCCCTCCATTCTCTCTTCCTCCTTGATTCCCGTCCATCTTTCATTTCTTTGTCCTCTGGACATATGTAAAAAAAAAAAAAAAAAATTACTGAATTTTCTTTCACTAAAACTGTTTGTCCCTGAGAGGGGGACAATTTCCTGTGTCCTGTCTTTCTTCCAGAATAGCAGTTTTCTGCTTTTGGTGTTTTTCCCAGTGATTCCGTCCCTTGAATTCTGACAGTAAGCCCTTTGGCTACTCCTTGCAGTTCCTATATAATCTGGAGATAAGTCAAGGTCCAGGGAATGGTTGTCACCTTTCTCCTCCCCCTCTCAAGCTTATCCTAAATCCTTTCTCTTCCCTTTTTCCTGTTTCCAGAGATTGGGGCCCGTGCCCAATCCCCGTATACCTCTTTCTTAATCTGTCCTCTGTCGTTATTTCTCCTTTATGTTGTATATCTTTTCCTTTATCTGTCCCTTGGACTTTCTTCTCCCACCCTCCCAACTCTTTTTCTCACCTCTCCGGTGACTCAGAACTGGCGGAAGGGCAGAGCCGACAGCACATAACGGCCAACCCGCAAGCGCCACGCAGTGCATCGGCCTCGGAGGCGACCGACAGTGCGTCCTCTCCGCCCATCAAAAAAGCTCCCGTGAGTCATGACCTCAGGCCATATACCCAAATGTGATGAATGGTGAAGATGCACAGAAAGATCATAATTACGTAGGTACGTAATTTTCATTTCTAGGGACATGGATATGTTGTTTATCCACACTGTCTGGCAGGTTCCTTGCTGCTTTAAATCTTGCCAGAAGGTCTTCAAGCTGGCTCCTCCCACTCACCTGGGTGGTAAAACTCTCGGCTCCGCCCCGTGATGCCAGATCTTCCTTACCGCTTGGAAGATCAGGTTCCCTCCTTAACGCTCTGCGTGTAGACTGGATCCTAATTCTTCGGTTCGCTCGAAACTCATTTCAAATTTTCAAGACTTCGGTCAAGTTTCTCCCTCACGGCTGCGATGGACAAATCGACTCCCGGATTTCGGTGGTGCCCTTGTGGGAAGAAAATGTCCAGGACAGACCCGCACTCCACATGTGTCTACTGCCTCGGCCTTGAATGTGACTGCCGGGCCTGCGAGTTATGCTGCTGTTTTAGAAGCCAGCGTCCTGGAAGATTGCTGCCGGTTTGGCAGGTGCCCGCTGCCGGTGGAAAGTTGAAGGAGGCCCATTTGGCGCTACTGCGGTGTGGCTGGCTTGGCTGAGCAACTTGAGCAGATGATCGCTGCGTCAAGGAGGAGGCGGCACAGGCCTCTCCTTCTTCGCCCGGTCGCGACATTTATCCGCTCTCTCTGGGTACCCGTGATTCAGCTTCTTTCAAGGAGCTTTCACAGTCCCTTTCCACAAAGGGAGAGGGGCCATCGGGACATTCCTCTCAGTCCAGAAAGAAGGACCCAAAAGGTAAGTCCCATCGTTGGCGTTCGTGGGAGAGGTCCCCTTCCCCGGACAGTTGACACTCTACTTCAGTCGAGGTTGCTGCTAAGGCCGCTGGCTTCATGGTGTCCCCGTCAGGCCAGCTGGCCGAGACAGCCATCGACACGGTCGAGATTTTTCTCGACCCGTCAGACGGGCTGTCGACTGGTGAAGCCAACCCTTCTTCACCGGTTCCCCCGGTGGAGACCGAGGAGTCGCCAGCACCTCCGGTGCCACAGTCCCCGGTTAAGGCTTCCGAGGCGAGGGATATCCCGCCCCTTCCCAGACCGATCCTCAGAAATGCCGAGGATCTCTGTCTGGACTTCGTCTCGGTCAACCCGATCCACGCCTACATCGGCCGTCTGGGTCCTCGGCACCCAGAGTAGCCCGGCATCGCCACTGGTCTAATCTTCCTCCTTGAAGAGGAGAGGCCGACGCTAAGTTGCGTCGGCGCTTCTGAGGACCTGATTGGCAGCAGTTACTTCTGTCCGGGAACAAGTCGGCTGATCGACGCCTTCCCCGCCATTAAGGGTTGCCGCCCGAAAATCAAACAACTCGCTGTAGCTGGCAAGAACAAGCCTGGGCTGGTTGTTCGGCCGAACCAGCTGCCCACCGATTGTGGTGGAACCTCCGCCTCCACAACCGAAAATCGGGCGCCGACCAAGGACTCTCCGGTCGGGTCAGGGCCTGCGCCCACAGGTTGTTGGTCACCTCACTCCCGACCGTCCCTGGCAGGTGGAGGGTGGCTCAGGCCCCAGGCAGCTCTTTGCGGACTCCTCGGAGTCCGACGACGACAACTCCTTGTTCCCCAGGCTCATTGACGTTGAGTCCTCCGGGGGGCCAGTTGATGGACAAAAGCCCATCGTCCTTCATGGGATTGCTTGCAGCTCATCTCGGAGTCCACCGGATGCAGCCTCCGGAGCCCGCATCCAAGCGGGCCAAGTATCCCCTGATTTGAGAGCACTGGACCGAGGGGATTCACCGCATGAGGCTTTTCTGGTGGCTGAAGCCATTGTTGGCCCAGCCTTTGAGAGCTGGCCAGCAGCCTGCTTCCCAGTCCCAGTGCCTTCGACCAGGATGGCCAGGAAGTATCACCGGTCCCACGGCTCTTTGCCGGTTTTGGAACACCCTCCGCCGAGGGTTGGTCACTGACATCGTTTTCCGTCGTTCTGCCAGGAGCGCTAGGGATGTGGACAAGCCCCCGACAAGGCGCCAAAAGCTGGACATGCGGGTGCAGGGTGACACTGCGTCCTCCTTTGGCCTCCGCCAGGCCAGCTCGGCCGTGCTGATGGCACACTTCTCCCACGCCCTCATGGGCTCCTTGGATGAGGTGATCCCTCATCTCCCAGCTGACCTGCAGACCACGGTCCAGCAGGTACGGGACCAGGGTAGGGCAGTGGCTAAACAGCAGCCCCAAATGGCTCTGGACATTTTGAGACTCCTGTGCCAGATTGGTTGCGGCCGCGGTGGCCATGTGCTGCAGAGCATGGCTGAGGATATCCACCTTCATGGCAGATACCCAGCACAAACTGGCAGATGTCCCCTTCTTGGGGACCGACCTCTTCGGCCCTGGAGTGGAGGTCACCTCCAGCAGATCGAAAAGTCCAATGCCACTCTGGACTCTGTCACCTCCGCCCAGAAGGACAAAGGCCGCCGACAGCAGCAGCACTTGTCCTTTTGTCGTTCTGTGCCTGCGGCGTGTCCAGCCCAACGGCACCAGCACCAGGGCCAGCAGGCTCACACTTGGCATCCCAAACCCAAGCCCGCGGCTTCCTCCAACAGGAAGCAGGGAGATAAAGGCCCAGGAGGTCCCTTGGCTGGTCCCTCCTCCTAAGCCTGCCCAGTGACGGGTTGAGGGTGTAGCCCCCAGCTCTGTCACGCCCCCATGGGGGACAGGTCCGCCACTTCCCCTTAGCAGTCCCATTATCACCACAAGGACCGCTGGGTTTAGGAGGTGGTGGGAAAGGGCCTGGCCCTTGAGTTTGAGCAGGCCCCGCCTTTCCCGAGCAGTCTCCCCTTCGGTTGGAGAGGCTCACGGGTCCGCAGACCTCTTTGTCGGCTCGCCGAGCCAATATTGCCCTGCTCCTCAAAGAGGTGATCAGGAAGGTGGCGGATCCTCCTCCAGACCTGGGGTTTGTGTCCAGGTACTTCCTGGTCCCAAAATGGACAGGGGGCTGGTGCCCCATTCTCAACCTGCACAACCTGAACAAATTCCTAAGGTCTTGGACCTTCAGGATGGTCACTCTGGCTCGGATAATCCCATCCTTGGAACGAGGAATGCGGTTCTGTTCTCTGGACCTTCAGGACACGTTCTTTCACGTCCCAATCCATCCGTCCCACCAGAGATTCCTCTGCTTCAGAGCAGAGGGATCCTTTTACGAGTTCTGGGCCATGCCCTTCGGCCTTTTCCTAGCTCCCAGGGTCTTCACCAAATGCATGGCAGTGGTGACGCATTCCTAAGTGCGAAAGGGCCGAGTGTACCCTACCTGGACGACTGGCTGATTGCAGTCCCTCCAGAGCGGAGGTGATGCGTCCGGGATCCTGCCCTCAACGCTTGCTCTCAGGTTGGCCTCCTCATCAACAAGGCCAAGTCGGGAACTCATGCCAAAGCAGGTGATATATGTTCATCGGGGCAGAGCTCGACTCTCTACAAGCCAGAGCATGGCTCCGTAGGACAAGGCCGAGGTTCTTCCTCATTTGCCCAGTCTTTCCAGGTTGAGCAATGCGCCCCTGCCGGGACTTCCTGTGCCTCCTGGGCCTCATGGCGGCCTGCACAAGCGTGGTCTGTTGGGCGGCGCTGGTACATCGTCCCCCTTCAGTGGGGCTGGCCCAGCCAATGGTCACAGCACTTGATCCGAGAAGATTAGCTGGTGACAGTGACCCAGGGATGTAGAGCGTTCTCCAGTGGTGAACCGCTCCAGCACATCTGCAGGAGGGCATCCTCTTGTCTGCCCCGAGCCGACGGTCTCTCTCGACCGATGCCTCTCTGATGGGTTGGGGTGCCCATCTGGGGGAGCACAGAGTGCACGGCCTGTGGTCCCCTCGGAAGTCCTGATGCCACATCAACCTGCTGGAGCTTCGAACGGTTCATCTGGCCCTCACCGCCTTCGCTCCGTTTCTACGGGGTCAAGTGGTTCAGGTCCAGACGGACAATACCATGACCATGTACTACCTAAACCGCCAGGGCGGGATGCGCTCCATGCCCCTGTGCAGGGAAGCTGTCCGCATTTGGTCACTCGTGCGCAGCCTGGAGGCGGATCTCCTCGCCATCCATGTGGCAGGAGCCTCCAACACCCTGGCCGATGCCCTAAGCCAGATACGGGCTGCGTCTCACGAGTGTTCTCTCCTGCCGGAGGTAGTACAAGATCTCTTCTCCCACTGGGGCACGCCTCAGGTGGACCTGTTTGCATCCAGGGAGAATGCGTAGCTGAGACCGTTTCATGTCGGCCCCCCCTCAGCAGGGCTCGCTGCAGGGGATGCCTTCTCGAGGCTGTGGACCCGGGCCCCTCCGCCTTTCCCCATTTCCTTGATCCAAACATGTAGCTCTCGGCGAGGAGGGACAAGGCGCAGGTGATTCTGGTAGTCCCAGACTGGCCCGCCAGTTCTGGTATCCAGATCTCCTCAGTCTCAGCCTCCAGGCTTCCGGGCGCTTCCAGCCCGTGCAGACCTGATCTCAGTCAATCAGGGAAGGTATTCCATCCGGACCTTCATTCCCTGCACCTGATGGCCTGGTTCCTGAGCACTAGAGTTCCAGGCCTTGGGTCTTTCTGACGAGGTCCTCAACATCGTTGAGGCGTCCCGTAAGGAGTCGACCAGAAAATGCTATGCCTTCAAATGGAAGAGATTCTCCATTTGGTGTCAGGGCAAGGGCCTGAACCCTTCCTCCTGTTCCTTGGCAAGCATTCTGGACTACCTGTGGTCCCTTTCTCAGCAAGGGCTTTGGTCGACGACTCTTACGGTGCACATGGCAGCCATCTCTGCTTACCGGGCGCAGGCCGGGAAGCAGTCAGTACTGCAGGAGAAGGTGGTCGGACGCTTTTTTCAAAGGCCTTGATCACATATCCCCTCCGGTGCGAGAACCTCCACCTCCGTGGGATCTACTGCTGGTATTGGCTAAGCTCATGGGCAAGCCATTCGAACCGATGCACAGGTGTGACATCTCTCACCTGTCGTGGAAGACCGCCTTCTTGGTGGCTATCACATCAGCCAGAAGGATGGCAGAGCTTCAGGCGCTTTCCATTGAGTCTCATCTGGTCTTCCACAGGGACAAGGTTGTCCTGCGCCCCCACCTGAAATTCCTTCTGAAGGTGGTGTCGGAGTTTCACCTTAACCAGGTGTTGACTCTGCCGGTGTTCTACTCCAATCACACCTCAGAGGCCGAATACAGGCTCCGTATTTTGGACCCTAGAAGAGCGCTCGCTTATTACAAGGAGCGGACGGCTGAAGTTCAGGGAGAGGTTTGCCAGCTGTTTGTCACCTACGTTGAAGCCGCACCTGACAGACCTGCAGCCAGGCGGACGATAGGCAGGTGGGTCACCTCCTGCATAGATCTCTGCTATAGGTTGGCGGGCATGGAACCTTCCAGAGGGATAAGGGCTCATTCTACCCGCCATAAAGCTGCATCGGTGGCTGCTTCCAGGGACGTCCCTATCCAGGAAATCTGCAGGGCTGCCACCTGGAAGTCAGCACACACCTTCATACCCACTACCACGTCGACCTTGAATCACGCCGGGATGCTGGTTTTGGGGCCTCGGGTCTCCATTCTTTATTCCCTAAGTAGGGGGTGTACGCCTTGCCTCCCTCCTCCCGGAGAACTGCTAGGAGTCTGCCAGACAGTGTGGATGAACAACATATCCTTGTCCCTAGAAATACAGGATCTTACTTCGAGATCCGGCTCTTGCAGCAGGTTACACCATTAGGAATGAAGCCGGCAGGCGTCAGGACCTCACGGAAATCTTCTAGCTAGCAGTCTTCAGCCGAGGACCGCTCCGGCGTCTGTCCGCCCACGGCGTCAGGCGTGAGTACATAAGGAGGCGGTCCGCCAGAATCCCCAGTTCTTTCCGCCATCGACTTGCATGTCTACGCCCTTGGTCCAGTATCTATGCGTGACGCCTGGAAAAGTTTTTTCCCGTTCTTGAATTGGAAACTTTCTCAGTCGAATCGTCTGCACATCTGATGTCCTCTCCAACATCCGCGGAGGGCCATCCATCAAAGTGCGCCTGTGGGAAGCAAATTCCCGTTAAAGACCCGCATTCAGCCTGCGTGCGGTGCCTAGGCCCAGACCACAACACCCAGGCCTGTTCCTTCTGTCAAGGATTTAACAGTCGGACCCGGATCCACCGCCAGAAGGCCCTACAAGCTTACCTTCTAGAAGAGAAATTGAAGGCCATGGATTCTGCCTCCAAGGGGGAATCGTCCGAGAAAGCCCGCCGGCACCTCAGAAAGCACAAGGAGAGGGTGAGGTCAAATTCCCCTCCTAGGGCTTCAGACTCTCGTAGCTCCGGCTCTCGGTCTGACCGCTCGCCTTCCCGGGCCCGCTCTCAGCCTCCCCCGGTCACGGTCAAGTCATCCTCCGGTTCCTCTACTCTGCAGCCTGTTAAGACCTCCAGGCCGCCTTCATCTTCTTCCAAGGCCTCGCCGAGGTCGGGGGACCGCCATCACCACAAGTCCGGCTCCCGCTACTTGGCGCCCGACGTCCGGTTGGTCTCCTTGCTTCCTCCACCCCAGCGGAAAACCAAGGAGCTAACATCGCTCAAGAGGACGTCTCACCCGACGTCGGCCAAGCACCACTGGTCCCGGGACCCGACGACTGCCAGACGCCCGTCGCCGGTCAGGCCTTCTCCACGCGGGACGCTGGCCGGGGACCGACGCCGACAGTAGAGAGAAGAACCCCTACGCCACCTACCGACGTCGGCTAGGAGGCGCTTACGGAGGAGGAGTTGACTCAGCCCGAGGACCAGGCGGGCGAACCCGGTCCTGTCGAACCCCCGAGGGAACCCTCTCCTGAACCAGAGACCCCTGGGGAGCTGATGCCGGAACCCGACGACCAACCACCGGTGCCCGGTCCATCGTCGGGCTTCATATTTCTGAGGTCAAGGAGCTATTCACTTTTTGGTGGGATACCATAAAGATGGACGTGGTTCCCACACCTCCTCCACCCATGACTCAACCGGCCCAAGTGCCCCCCACCCCATCCGGGGCAGCAGGCCGAGTACCTTCCCCCCAGGAGCCTGCAGAATCTCCTAGGGGCAGACCAGACAAGAGGAGACCTCCGTCCAGATCTTCTTCGGGTCACCCAGCCCCAAGAGACCCAGAAGACGCCGCCACTCGCCTTCGACGGAGGACTCGGGATTGGACTTCTCAGACGGATCCAGATCCCCTTCTCCCATCAACGTCCCCTCTCCGGACCCACGTGAGCTCCCAAGATCTTCTCCAGATGACCAATTGTTCTCTGAGATTATGAGGCATATTCAAGAGAATATGGGCTGGGACGCAGAGGAACTTAACCCCGAGAGGCTACGCCTTGCACGTTATCTTCGGCAAAAGGACCCAAAGCCTGTAGTGGTACCACCCTTGGTGGACACCTTCGTGGGCGTCACCAAGGCAGCATGGAGCGTCCACACACTCTCTTCCGGCGATGCCGAAGAAGGCTGACCGCCTGTACAAGGCCCCTAGGGAGGACCGGTACCTGGCATCTTATCCTCTGGCCGATTCCCTGGTCATTGCAGCCTCACATGACCGGTCCCAGAGGCCGCAACATCTGAGCACCCTGCCACCGGACCCAGAGTCCAAGCAATTGGACGCAATGGGCAGGTGCATGTACGCAGCTGCAGCCTGCGCCATTAGGTCCCTCAACTATCTTACCCACATGGTCCAGTTTCAGAATGCCTTGTGGGAACAGGGACTAGACCTGGCAGAAAAGATGCCGGAAGGTGAGCGGAAGGAAGAGCTACTTCAGCTCCTCTGCACGGGTTCAGACGTGGGAACCCAGGTGCTTCGAGCCGCGTATGACTCCGCGGACTCCTCAGCCAGAGCGGCAGCCTCAGGCGTATGCCTCCGGAGACACTCATGGCCGTGTCTCCGGATTCACTCCGGACGTCCAGAAAAGATTCTGGATGCCTGCCGTTCCTGTTCAAAGTTCTCTTTGGTGAGTCTTTGGAGAAGGTTCTCACCAAGCTTCAAGAGGCCGGGAAGGCCTTGCGGTCTGTCCAAGCCATGTACAGACCCAAGCCCGGTTCCTTTCGTAGGAACCAGAGCCGTTTTCGTGGCCGGACGCAGAGACAACAGTCCCGTTCCGGTCCGCAACAGAGGGCTCCTTCTCCCGAAGAGCCCAGGGAAGTCGTCCAGCAGGCCGAGGCCAACGCCTGCCAAGTCGGCCCAGCCTGCAGGACCCTCAGCCGCCACAGCATGACTCCTTCCGGCCCAGCCCTCAGGATCAGCACGGACACCAAGGTGGGGGTCGTGACAGGACCACCTGCCAGGTGGCAGTCTATTACCACCGACAGGTGGGTTCTTCTGCTGGTCAAACAAGGCCACTTTATAGAATTCCGTGGACAAGCCACCCACAAGGCCTCCTCTGCTCTCCCATTACTTGGGTCAGCACAGATCGCTTATCAGGCAAGAAGTACTCGCGCTTCTACAAAAAGGAGCGGTGGAGTACGTCCCGGAGAACCAGAGAGGTGCAGGCTACTATTCCCACTTCTTTCTGGTTCCAAAGAGAACAGGGGACCTCCGTCCAATATTGGACCTCAGCCTCATTGGACCTCAATAGGTCGGTCGCCTACAAACGGTTTCGCATGGTGACCCTCCAAGGACTCATTCCCATGCTGAAGAAGGACGCCTTTCTAGCGTCACTGGACATGCAGGGCACACCTGCAATCCCCATTGCTCAAGCGCACAGGAGGTTCCTGCGCTTCGAGTTCCTCGGCCACCACTTTCAGTTCCGGGCACTTCCTTTCTGACTGTCATCGGCCCCCAGGGTCTTTACCAAGTGTGTGGCAGTCGTGGCAGCATCTCTAAGGAGACAGGGCCACTATGTGTTCCCATACCTGGACGACTGGCTTCTCATGGCCACCTCCAGAGAGGTGCTGTTTTTGGCCATCCAGAACACCCAAGCTCTTTTTCAGTCGCTGGGTATTCTTATCAACTACGAGAAGTCTCTCCTGGCACCGTCCCAGAAGCTGCAGTTCATAGGCGCAGTTCTGGACACCATCCAAGGGAAAGCTTTTCTTCCTGAGGGACAGGCGGAGCGCATCAGGTCCCTCATCAGGGGCTTTTCAGCGAAGAAGACGTCCCTGCCAGACTGGTCCTTCGCCTGCTTGGACACATGGCTGTGGCCATTCCAACAGTCCCGATGGCAAGGCTCCCATGCGGGTAACCCAGTGGATGCTAAAAGTGCAATGGGATCAAGGCAAGACCCTGCAGCAGCGGTCAGAATCATGAGGCCGTGATTCGGGACTAGCAATGGTGGCTAGACCCAGGGACACTCTCTGTGGGTGTTCTGTTTGCAGCGCCGTCCCCGGAGGTAATCCTCTCCACAGACGCCTCAGGGCTGGGGTGGGGAGCACACCTGAATGGGGTGAGATCCCAGGGAACGTGGACCCCTTAGGAAGCTCACCTCCATATCAACATTCTGGAGATGAGGGCGGTCCTTTATGCCCTGCAGGCCTTCCGGTCAGAAATCCTCCGAGTACTCTTCTGCTTCAAACAGACAATACGGCGGTGATGTATTACCTCAGCAAACAAGGAGGCACACACTCTTACCCCCTTTGGAGGGAAGCTATGAGTGTGGGAATGGGTAATTCGACACGGCGCGAGCCTGATTGCAGTTCACGTTCCCGGAGTGGACAACACAATCGCAGATAGCCTGAGTCGATCCCAGGCCATAGTCCACGAGTAGGAACTTCTTCAGGAGGTAGCAGAGGATCTGTTTCTTCGATGGGGCACTCCAGAATTGGACTTATTCACTTCCCCATCCAACGCAAAACTGCCCAATTTTTGCTCGCTAGATCCAGGGCCTGGTGTTTCTTGGCGACACGCGTTGTCCCTCTCCTGGGCGGACAGATTCCTCTACGCTTTCCTTCCCTTCCCGTTGATCCAGAGAGTCCTTCTCAAACTTCGCAGGGAGCATGCAACAATGATCCTGGTAGTGCCTTTCTGGCCCAGATAGATCTGGTTCCTCATGCTGACTCAGTTGTCCCGGGGACCTCCACTCCTGTTGCCCATCAGCTCCCACCTGCTGTCTCAAGAGGAGGGTTCGTTAGTCCATCCGGACTTATGCTCACTGAACCTGCATGCCTGGCTCCTCGAGACATAGCCATTATGCGACATGGGGTCTTGCAAGAGGTGGCAGAAGTCCTTTCTGCCGCCAGAAAGCCGGCAACGCATGCGACGTACGCCATGAAATGGCGCCGGTTTTGCCTGTGCTCTCAGGCACGTGGCCTCTCCCCTTTAGATTGCCCAGAGAAATCAGTTCTGGAATACCTGCTTTCCCTCTTCCACTCAGGCCTTGCCTACTCCTTGATTAAAGTTCACCTCTGTGCGATTTTGGCCTACCACTACCCAATAGGTCAACACACAGTGGCACAACTCGATGCCTCTCGTGATTTCCTGAGGGGGGTGTTACACCCTAGGCCACCCATCAAGGATCCCATCCCTCCTTGGGACCTACTCTTTGTCCTGGAGCAGTTCACGCTGCCCCCTTTTGAGCCTGTCGCAGATTGCGAGCTGCGTTTTCTGTCATGGAAAACGTTATTTTTGGTTGCTGTCACGTCAGCAAGGAGAATTTCTGAGCTACACGCTCTTATGTGTAAGGAACCTTATTTAATTTTCCACCAGGACAGAGTGTCTCTGAGGACGAATCCTAAATTCCTGCCTAAGGTGGCTCCAGCCCTTACCCTTAATCAGGATCGATCTGCCGTGTACTTCCCAGGTACACCAATAGAGGAGAGGCATTGCTTCACACCCTAGATGTTCACCGCTCCTTAAGATTCTACTTGACCAGGACCAAACAGCATCGTAAGTCCGAGCAGCTGTTTATTTCCTTCGCTGAGAGGATATTGGGCCAACCAGTCTCAAAACAGACCCTTTCCTGCTGGCTTGTCCAGTGCATTTCGTATTGCTACAACAACAAACAGAAGCCCTTCTGGAGTGCGGTCCCACGGGGCCACTAGGCTGAGGGGGGTGGCTACTTACCCTTCGCTCGGAGCGTCTCCCGCCCGATGCCATTTGTGCCACAGCTACATGGAGCTCAGTGCACACCTTCATCAGGCATTACAGCCTGGACATCGCCTCACGGCGGAGAGCAGGTTTTGGCCTCTCTGTTCTACAGGGTCTCCTGTCCTAGAGTCAGGATTTTTAAGATCTCTCCGTTATTCAAACACCATGAAGTCTTGCTATATTATAACAATAGCAGTCAGCCACTGCAGCTGAACTGCCCCGGAGAGGAAGGAGTTAACTCCAGAAGATCTGGAGTTCTACAGCTCGAGGTCGCTGTGCCCAAAGCTCTATCTGGCAGTTTCAAATGAAACTGTCAGATTCTTTACTCCGCTTCACTGAACAGTCGCCTCCGAGATCAGCTCCTTCAGCTCGGTTCATTCTCGGTTCAAGCTTAGTATTTTTCGTTCATTTGAACCGCAAAGTTATTATTTTACCGCATTTCGGTTTTAAAGCTCTGTCTGGTAAACCGTAGTACAAAAATTTAAGTCTGTGTGGAAAATTAATTATCGGTTCGGTTTTGAACCGATCGGTTTGTTTTTTCTGTATTTTAAAAAGTGTACAGTGGGTTTAGAGTGCGGTTCGGTTCTTATCGGTTCTAAAAAGCGGAATTATAACGTTTTTCAAATACCGTGATACGGTTAGGAACTGATAAGGGTGTCTTGCTCTGCACTGCCATCAAAAGGCAAGTTTTGGTTAGGCTGGCATTATGTCTGAGAAACCCAAAGAAAAACCGGGGCCCACTGGGTTTCAACACTGTGATGTCTGTGGGGACGCCTTGCCAAGGCTGACCCACACCACTTGTGTTTATTGTCTGGGGTGACCACCTCCTGTCAGACTGCCAGTGTGTAAAAATTTCCCTGCAGCCACCCTGGAGAAGAGATTGGGCCGGCTCAGGGAACAAGAGGCCAAAAAGTCCGCTGACCCGGATGGCCAGCCCGGTCCAGTACCCACTGGACCAGAGGGAGTGCCCTCTGACCAGGGCGAGACTTCCTCGGGCAAAAGGAAGGCTGGTTCAGAGGAACCAGTCCCAAGTAAAAAGACAAGGAAATCAGTAGGTCTGGAGTCCAAAATTGTGTCTCCAACTGCTGCAGAGATAGCTAAAGCCATTCAGATTGTCCAGTCACTGTCTCAGGGATCTGTAGAACCACCAACAGCTGGTAAAGGTTGGTCGTCTCAGTCCCAGTGGTTCAGGATTTTGAAGTTGAGGATTGTTATGAACCACAGGAGGGGAGGAGGAATTTGATCATTATATGTGGCTGGGGGTCTGGGCGTGCCCATTGAACCGGACATTTCTCCAGACAGACCTTTAGAATCTCCTCCTATTCTGTCTGAGTCCCTTCTTTCTTTATTTTACAAAAGGTTGCAGAAACCCTCCAGCTTCCTTTAGAGGAGGCTGTGGATGAGCAAGAGGAGCCTGATTATGTGGAAATGATGGATATTCCAGAGTCTAGGAGGTTGTCTATTCCTTTGCATAAGTCATTTAGGAAGCAAACAACAAAGATTTTAAAAATCCTCATTCTGTCCCTCCTGTAGATAAAAAATGGACAGAAGGTATACTTTGTCAGGCTCGGATACAGACTTCCTTACTGAGCAGTGTAGTCATGTAGGTGTGGTACAAGCTGCAGCCTGTGACAAGGCTAATATTCCTCTGGCCTCACATCCTCCTGATAAGGATTCCAGGAAGATTGATGCCATGGCAAGAAACAGTATATGGCAGCTTCTTTGGGGCTCAGACAGGCAAATTATATGGCTTATGTAGCTAGATATCAGAAATCTAGGTGGGACACAGTATTGCAGTTAGCCAAGCAGGCCCACGGCCAGCTGGCTAGTGAGTTGGAACAGGTGGCTGCTGATGGCATTGAAGCCTCTAAAGTTCAGTTTCATACTGCTGTTGATGTTAATGATGTTTCTTCTAGGGTCATGGCCACTTCTGTAGCTTCCCGTAGGTTGGCATGGCTCAGATGCACTAATCTGTCCCAAGATACCCAGTCAAAGGCTATGGATTTTCCTGTAGTGGGAAATTCTCTTTTGGGGAACAAACAGAAAACTATATGAAAAGATGGATGAATACAGAACTACCTACAAAAGTGCCAGGCTAAGGAGAAGCATGCCATGCCACAAAGGCATGCTCCCAGAAGGGGACAGGCCTTTTTCCAGGCCTTTTACCACTCTTGAGCCTCCTCTGCTGTCTCGCAGGGGTTTCTTCAGAGGCAGGTAGACGAGGCTCAAGTAGACCGCCTCTCCCTCAGCCTAAGGCTGTTGCTAAGCAGGCACCCTGATGGGTGCCCAGGGCCGGTTCTCCTGTACCAGTGGGGCAGGTTGGCCTATTTCAGCCGAACTGGCTGTCCCTAACCTACGGACAGATGGGTTCTGGAGATAATAGGCCAGGGTCTGGTTCTCAGCTTCAAACACTTTCCAAAGATGAGAGCCAGGCATTTTCCACCTGCAAATCCTTCAGAAGCCCTTGCTTTGGAAGCAGAGGTTTCTGCTCTGCTGGACTGCAAAGCAGTGGAAAGGGTCCTCCTTGCCATCAGGGCAAGGGCTTTATTCAAGATACTTTCTTACCCCAAAGACAGGAGAATGGCGGCCCATTCTAGATTTAAGATACTTAAACAAGCATCTGTTGAAACCAAAGTTCAAAATGTTGACTCTGGCAATGATATTGCCTTCCCTAAGGCCAGGGACTGGCTAGCTTCCTGGACCTCAAGGATACCTATTTTCATGTTCTGATCAGGCCTTCTCACGAAAGTACCTCCAGGTCTCGAACTGCCCTCAGGCCACTACCAGTTCAGGGCAATGCCCTTCGCTCACCTCTGCGCCTAAGGGTATTCACAAAATGTCTCTGTAGTAGTGGCTCGCTTAGAAGGCAAGGGGTTGTTGTGTTTCCTACCTGGACGACTGGCTCATTGTGGGTCAGTCTCCAGGTCAGGTGAAATCCCACTTGCAAGTCACCCAGCAGCTTTCTCACTTCCTGGGATTCCTGCTAAACTTACTAAAGTCAGTTCTGGAACCAGTTCAGGTCCTAACTTTCATAGGCGAGAATTGAACACAAGGTTAGCCAGGGCTTTTCTTCCCTCGGAAAGGGTGGACAGACTCATCGCCCTGGCATCCTCCTTTACCCTGAGGGTCTCTCACCAGCAAGGCATTTTCTGCAACTCCTCGGGCACATGGCTGCTTCCACAGCTGTCGTGCAGGGAGCAAGATTCCAGATGAGGGACATTCAGTTCCATTTGAGGGCCTATTGTCTCAAAGGAAGGACCCCTTACCAAGTTGGTCCCAGTTACTCAAACTCTGATCCTAGCCCTCCACTGGTGGCAGGTCCAGAGCAATTTAAGACAGGGGGTTCCCTTCATTCCCATTTCTCACTCCCTCACCCTCACCACGGATGCCTCCCTGTTAGGGTGGGGGCTCACCTGGCGACCTTGCCACTCAGGGGTATGGTCTCCTCAGGAGTCTCTGCTCCACATCAATCTTTTGGAACTCAGAGCTGTCTTTTTAGCTCTTGGTGTTTTCAGATTCTGTCCAGAACAAAGTGGTTCAAGTCAGGACAGACAATACCACCACAATGTGGTACATCAACAAACAAGGGGACTTTCGGTCTTCAGCCTTGTGCACGAAGCAATGAAGTTGTGGTCTCTGGCTTACTCCTGAACACCTCCCTGATAGCGGTTCATCTCCCAGGGAAGGACAAGACCTGGCGGACGCCTCAGCAGAATTTCTCAGGGCCATCACGAATGGGCTCTGAATCCACAAGTGCTGGGGTCTGTCTTTGCCAGATGGGGCACCTCAGATAGATCTTTTCGCAGCCCCAGACAACCACCATCTTCCTCTTTTCTGTTGCAGGCCTCCAGTTCTGGGCTCAGTCCCTCTGGACGCCTTTCTGTTGGACTGGAAAGGAAGTTCCTGTATGCCTTTCCCTTTCTCTCCTTTTCAGGGTACTAGTAAAATCAGATCTCAACCTTGCAGAGTGATTCTGATTGCCCCAGATTGGGCCAGACAGCCCTGGTACCCTCTGCTCCTGTCCTTGGCAGTCCACCCTGCCCTGAGCCTGCCCAGAGTCCACGACTCTACTGGCCTGTGCACAGGGGAGAGTGTATCCGGACCTCAAATCCTCCACCTCAAGGCTTGGCTCTTGAGGAGCTAGAATTTGCTGACTTACACCTTTCTCAAGGTGTCATGGATATTTTAAAGGCTTCAAGGAAGCCTTCCACTAGGGCCACTTATAATTCTAAGTGGAAGAGGTTTTCCATCTGGTGCTCTGAGAGGCAGATTATCCCAGAATTTGCTGATCTTCCCATTCTACTGGACTATTTGGTCCATCTGAATTCCCTAGGCCTTAGACCAGCTACCTGAAGGTTCATCTGGCAGCTGTCTCTGCTTTTGTGTCAGCAGGGAAGCCTGCCTCCTTTCTTCTCACCGGTGTTCTCCAAGTTTTTAAAGGGTTACTTCATACTAACCCTCCTTTTCGGGAACCAGCTCCCGCCTGGGACCTGAATATTTGCATTGCTCAGTTAATGCAACCCCCTTGAGCCTCTGTCTTCTGCAGAGCTCAAGTATTTAACTTGGAAAACCGCTTTTCCTAGTAGCTATCACCTCTGCCAGACGATAAGTGAGCTACAGGCCCTGTCAGTGGAAGAAGATTTTATCTCTTTCCATAGAGATAAGGTAGTCCTTAGGACTAATAGAAAGTTTTGCCTAAGGTGGTTTCTGATTTCCACCTGAATCAATCTCTCTCTCTCCAGTATTTTTCACTGAGCATTCTTCCTCAGGTGAGAGGAGACTGCACAGCCTGGATGTCAAAAGAGCCTTAGCTACTATTTAGAGCGCACCAGAGGTCATAGGTTCAATCCTCCAACTCTTTCTTACCTATGGCGAGGTTGGCAAAGGAAACCTGCCACTAAGAGAACAATTGCAAGGTGGATTGTTTCTTGTATCCAATTCTGTTATCAGAAACTGGGTAGAGTACCCCCTTCAGGATTGAGGCCCACTTCACCAGGGGTACAGCTGCGCCTCTAGCTGGCTGCTAGAGACATCCCCATTCTGAGATTTGTCAAGCTGCTACCTGAAGATAGTTCACACCTTTACCAAGCATTATTCCCTGGATGTCCAGTCCAGGAGAGGTGCTCGTTTGGCACAGCTGTGCTTCAGAGCCTATTTCCTGGTGAGGTTCTGACCCTCCTCCATGGAGGTACTGCTGTGTATCTGTTATTGTTATAATATAGCAAGACTTCATGGTGTTTGAAGAAAAATTACTCACCTTAGTAATTGCTTTTCTTCTCATGGAGTCTGTTATATTATAACCACCTCCCTCCTGCCCCTCTCTCAGAACTTCTACTTGGGTAGGGGTGGCGAATTGGTAAGCACTGTCATGCCATTGTAGTTTTTCCTTACCCTCTTTTCCTTTGGGTTAGGGATCTAGATTGTTTCATTTAGGTTATTTATATTGCCCCCTTCCTGGACTTGAGTCTTTGGGGAAGGGGGGTTCATATGTGCTTGTCAAGGGTGGTAAAACGAACCATAATACCATCAATTTTTGTTATTATGGCTCTGAGTGTTTCTTTGTTCTTTATATTGTTGTTATTACTACTAGTAGGTAGCCATGGGCTAGTGTAGTTTTTTTCCACACAGACTTTCCGTCCTTTGATGTTAGCTTCGTAAAGATCTGACAGTTTCATTTGAAACTGCCAGATAGAGCTTTGGGCACAGTGCCCTCGCGCTGTAGAACTCCAGATCTTCTGGAGTTAACTCCTTCCTCTCCGGGGCAGTTCAGCTGTAGTGGCTGACTGCTATTGTTATAATATAGCAAGACTCCACTAGAAGAAAAGCAATTACTAAGGTGAGTAATTTTTTCTGCCTCCTCCCAGAGTGTCTAGAGGCGCTATTGCTTGGGAATCAGTCCTAATGGTGTAACCTGCTGCAAGAGCTATATCTCGAAGTAAGATAGTACAGTTACGTAAGAACTTACCGTAACAGTAGATCTTCGAGAACAGCTCTTGCAGCAGGTACCTTCCTGCCCAGCATTCCCCGTTGGAGGAGGTTAGGCCTAACTAGGCTTCGGTAGGAGCTTACCCTCCTTTGTTCTTCTGATGGTGGATCCTTGGTCTCCACTTCTGATGTCATCCAGCGGCCGGAAGTCTCCGGCGAAGAACTCAGACTTGGCGGACCGCATTCCCTATGTACTACCGATCGCCGGGGCGGACCGACGTCGGAGGCGGTCCCCGCTGAAGACTGCTAGGTAGAAGATTTCCGTGGGGTCCTGACGCCTGCCGGCTTCAGTCCTAATGGTGTAACCTGCTGCAAGAGCTGTTCTCGAAGATCTACTGTTACGGTAAGTTCTTACGTAACTGTACTTTACTCACCTGTAACAGGAGTTCTATGAATGGTATATGATGTTCATCCACACGATCCACCCCACTTCCCCGGCTTTGACGCACAACCTGGCTTCCAGCGGGCTAGATATGGTGTCATGGGGCGGAGCCAAGAGGTTTATCACCTGGGTGGATGGGAGGAGCCAGCTTGAAGACCTTCTGGCAAGATTTAAAGCGGCAAGGAACCTGCCAGACAGTGTGGGTGAACAACATATATCATTCCTAGAACTCCTGTTACAGGTGAGTAACCTGTATTTCTCCAAGTTCTCCCCACAAACTTGGCAAATTTGGGCTGGGTAGTAAACGGCATTCTGCCTCTTGGTGACTGGAAAAGCTGCATGTTTTCTCACTCCTTCACCCCCAGAAGCATTCCAGCTGTGGGGCAGGGAGTATGCAGCACCAGCTCTTTGGGCACATCAGTGTGCCCATGGATCTGAAGGCCCTCAATATCTTTGCTCTTTCATCCCAGAGACAGTACAGTGGGGTGGGAATCGCAGCAGACTTGCTCCTGAAGCTATTTCTCCTGTGTTCCTCACAAGAAAGTAAAAAAAAAAAAGATTTCAGTGCTCTGGAGGCTGCTGAGACCCACAGGGCATGAAAGGTAATCTAAGGAGCTTCCTTGGGAGGAGAAGGTGTGGAAGGGTTGCACTAAAGCAAGAGGATAAGGGGACACCAGGGAGAGATTAAATAACTTTTTTTCTGCAATAATAAACTGTTTAGATAATTAAGGACTTTTCCCTGTTCTTTCCTTGTCAATCTTCATCATTCATTACTGCTGGGTTTAAGTCGGAAGCATGCACCCGGTTTTCTTTTTTTGGGAGGGAGGAGTTGGCTCCTCCCACGAGAGCGATGCACTACGTGGTGCTTGAGGGGCGGCCATTGGGCGCCACAGACTCGTCCATCCCAGTTCTGTTTCTCCCGCCATCGAGGTTACACCTGCTAAGCGAGTGAAAGTCTGCTGCTGTGCCATTAGGCCTTGTATCGTTTTTCGACATCTGTTTCGATCTCCTTCATCCCTCTTCGATTTCCTGACGCTGTTGAAACCGGTATGACCATTTTATTTTTTATTCGATGGCGCCGGGAGCTTTTCTGTTTGTTAAACTGTTTTCGCATCATGTCCGGTTTGAGAGCAAAGCGAAAGTCAAAAGTGGGCTCTGCCTCCATTCGTCTATGCTCCTGTGGCTGGCATTTCTCCATGACGGACTGACATGATGTCTGCCTTCGGTGTCTGGGACCTAACCATGATCTGGAAAGATGAGACGCCTGTTTTTCCATGGATTGCCGTGTTGTCGAAATCCGCCCCTTCAAAGTCGGCAAGGCCCCGCCGACTTTCAGAGGACGGTGTCGTTCTCGGGCTTCCCAGCCAGGTCTTTAGGCCGTTCCTCCAGGTCCCCTCCCAGGCTTATACGGTCTGGGAAGGAGGAGGTCTCCTCATCTTAAAGACTTGCCGAGGAGGAGGCCTCTTTTGCGATGTTGGAGGAACGCCGTGGCCCTTAGGGAGGGGCTGTGGACATGGCCTACCTAGACTTTAGCAAGGCATTTGTCTCAGTCCCACACAGAAGATTAATATACAAGTTAGCCAGCTTGGGAGTGGGTCCCAAGATGATAGCCTGGGTAAAGAATTGGCCGGAGAATAGGACACAGAGGGTAATAGTAAATGGAGTCCACTCTGAAGAAAGGGGGGGTTACTAGTGGGGTGCCGCAGGGTTCAGTATTAGGACCGGTCCTCTTCAGTGTCTTTATAAGCGACATTGCAGAGGGACTGGAAGGAAAACTGTCTCTTTGCAGATGACACAAATATCTGCAACAGAGTTGATGCACAAGGTGGGGTGGAACGGATGAAAAGGGACTTGGCAAGGATAGAGGAATGGTCAGGTGTATGGCAGCTTAGATTTAATGCGAAGAAATGCAAGGTAATGCACCTGGGAAACAAAAACCCAGGGGAAGAGTACACAATGGGGGGTGAGATACTGACAACAACAAAAATGGAAAGGGACCTGGGGGTAGTCATTTCAGATGACTTAAGGTGGGCAAGTGATGTGAGAGGGCAGTAAGGAGGGCTGGGGGATACTGGGATGCACAGGAGAGGCATCACACTAGAAAACAGGAAGTTGTTATCCTCTGTACAGACAGCTGGTGAGACACCATCTGGAGTACTGTGTGGAGTTCTGGAGACCCAATCTCCGAAGGACATAGACAAGATGGAAGCTGTCCGGAGGAGGGCAACTAAAATGGTGCAGGGTCTGCACCAGAAGACATATGAAGAGACTAAAGGAGCTTAAAATGTATAGCCTCGAGGGGGACATGATAGAAACTTTCAAGTCACTCAAGGGTATAAACAAAGTCCAAGAGGAGACAGCATCTTTCAAAAAAGAGGTGTGCAAGAACAAGGGAGCACAATTTGAAGATGGGGGCGGCTCAGAGGTAATGTAAGGAAGTATTTTTTCACAGAGAGGGTTGTGGATGCATGGAACGGCCTTCCGGAGGAGGCTGTGGAGTCAAAAACAGTGGTTGAATTCAAGCATGCATGGTACAGCCATAAGGAAATTCTAGGGGTTGGGGGTAGAAAGAAGTCGGCTGCTGGTTAACTAGGATCTGCAGCTTATCCATTAGGTAGGGAAATGGGCAGATTGGGTGGGCCAAGCAGTCCTTATTTGCCATCTGTTTCTATGTTAGTGGATGACTGTGGCACCTCCCAAATGGCAAACATTAAATACGGTAACAATTTATCCCAGTTTGTTTACCTCAGTTGACACTAATTTAGACAGCATACCTTTTAATAATTTATTAAAGCGTTCTGACGTCAGTCTGCAGGTTTTACACTGTCTGAATGGACTTGACCTTCATAAAGAACACACCTCCCTCATAAGTTTTGACGTAAAGTTGATGCCTTGATCAGTTATGAACTTCTTTGGCAGCTCAACTCTGGAAAACACTTATCAGTTCTTTTGCCACTGACAGGGCTGTAGTGGAACGTAGGGAAATAGCCTTGGGGTAATGGGTAGCGTAATCCAATATAACCACTATATACTGGTACCTAGATGTACTTTTTGTCAATGGTCCCACCACGTCAACACCAGTTTTTTCAAACTGGGTATCTATTAAATTTGAGAGGTGCTTTAAAAAATAAAATTATTATTATGGGCATAGGGATCAAACTGGCCCTCTATACATTTGTTTGGGGGCGGGGGGCACCAACTGACACTCAGGGCAGTAAGCACAAAATGGAAACTTTAGACATTCGGGCACTCACCACCAAGTTAGAAAGATTCCAGCAGCTAAGAAATATTTTATTACATCATGGATAGCAGCACTGGTGTGTGCTTCACAGCAATAAAACAAAAAAGCACCTGCCTGACGAGTTTCGGATCGGATAGATCCTTTATTGTCCAAAACGTGTCAGGTGGGCGCTTTTTTGTTTTATTGGTGTGAAGCATAGACCAGTGCTGCTATCCATGATAGAGTAAAATATTTCTTATGATACCTTAGCTGCTGGAATCTTTTTAACTTGGTGCTGAGTGCCCGAAAGTCTAAAGTTTCCATGAACTGTTGTTTTGTGAGCACCACCTTCCTGGTATGCACATCATGTGTTTGATCAGGAAGCGCAAAAGTCTGCTACTTCCTTTCATGCACCTGTCCAAAAGAACCAGAGCAAGTACATGTGCCTTTTTCTCCCTGCTCAAATGTCCCGCAATAGGTGTATTATGAGCTAGCCTTAGTATCTCCCTTCTTGCAGACCTGGGAACCTCTACCTGGTAACGTTAAGTCCTAGTTTGTTTCTTGGGTTCTACCCAGTACAAAATACTATGTTGCAGTTCAAACCTTGGAAAACATCGTGCTTTTTATTCATCTACCATTTTACTATTTACCACAGCTAAGTTCTGGTATACATTTCTGAGAACCTTATCAGCCTTTTGTTTAAAAATTATGTTGGCTGGGTTGTGAAAAAGGACTGGTCTGACCCCTGGAAGGATCATGTGACGACCTGTAGATGTGGATGCAGTGTCCTCATCTGAATCACCTTGGGCCTTTCTTGACCCCAGGTACTTGTGGTCCCCAACCACTGCAGTCTCAGAGAGGCCTCTTCGTTTGTCTCCATCCATTTCTAACTCCGGGACTTCTAAGGCTTCCCTTCTGGGCCATATAGTTAAGAGTAAGTGTGAGCAGGCAACTGAGAGGCTACGGAATTCTTATACCACCAACATTGTGTGCTGCTGTCACAGATTTGAGTTGTGCTAGGCAGCCCAAAGCATGGGTGCATCTTACCTGCGTGCCATAAATTTCCAATGGCAATGTTGGAGCTAACAGAATAAGAAATGAAAGTGGTGGTAGAACCATGCTGCCAAGTGACTACTGATCTCCAAGCAGACTCTATAGACCTTTGGGCCTACTCTGCTAGCATGTTAATCTGGTAGAATTTCATCTGTCTTCCTCTGGGGTGCTGGCATGTTTTGTAAAAAGCAAGATGTCTGTGGATCAAGTTTTCATTTTTATTTTTAAGAAATTTCGTTTTTAAGAAAACAGTAAGTTTACTGGCAGTCATCCACAGACCCACACTCTCCTCCCACCCACTTCCTTAACAAGCACTCTGAATTATGTCCTGTGTGAGAACATGTCTTGATGGATGTTTGATTCCTTACATAGGATGTAGAGTGGGTGCATGAGGCACATTTGGACTTATGAATGTTCCAGTGGTCTGGCATGTACATGTATGTAACTGCAAAGTGTGTGCATCTGTGTATGAATAATGCCAGCAGAGAAACAGTTCTTATTTTTATTTAGAATTTGGTAACTTGGTGAGACACCCTGAGCTGAGGTTCATTTCCAGGTGCGCCGTGGAGGGGAGTGGGTAGAAGGTTAACCTAGAGGGTGGTAGTAGAACCATGCTGCCAAGTGACTACAACAGTTGGCTACCGTCAAGTAACTGCACTGTCTGTGGATAAACAGACGGCTATAATATCTTGTTTGCAGTTTGTTTGGGACCATTTTGACAGTGTTAAATATCTTTTTAGGTTCTTATTTGAAAATAAAAGCCCTGCACATGTTTACTACAGATGGAAGCTTTTCTCAATTCTACAGGTATGTATTTCAGGTGCAGCAAAACTTGTGTTAATTGGTACTTAGAGAGTCCCACACCAGCCAAATGGTGTAGTGGTTTGAATTAGGAGATGGTGGGTTTTATCGTTTGCTGGAGTGCATGGTATTCTCAGTGTTGACACAAAATTAAAGTAGCTACTTTGCAAAAGGCTGATCACTGTTTTGGTTGAGAGAGCAAAAAATCTTGATTGAGAGTATAAACACTGAGGTCAGCCACTCATTCCAAAAGGTCCAAGATAGCTGCTCAGTTCTGACAAAACTTTGCTGGCCAAGTGGTCAGTAGTGGCATGCATGGTAGAAAAATCTTGTAAAGGTAAAATAAAATCCTTTTTATTTAATTAAAGAGATTTACCAGGAAATACATACTGAGCCATACTACTGTTTTCCAGATGTGTCCTGGGTAAAGGGGAAGGGGATAATTACAAATAAGTACCAAAAAGGTAGTAATGTGATAAAGCAACAGGACACAGCAATGTACAGCAACACACATAATGTATTGGCATAATTAATAAACTGAATTATAACAGGAGCGAGAGGTACAGGCACTCAAGGCAATTGATGGGGTATGGATAAGGGGCGAAAAGTGGAGATGGTAGAGGGGGATGAGGAAGAAGGAAAAACAATTGGAAAGGGTAGAGGAAGTTTGTGGAGGGGGAGAGGAGAGATGGGGAAGAGGAAGGCAGGGTTTCGATGGGGGAGAGAATGATTGCAGAGGATGGAATACATTAGAATTGGGACAAGGGAGGTGCAAAGGAGTATGCGCTAGAGGGGCAGGAAAAGTGTAGGGAAAGAGGAATGTGGGAGACATGACATAGGTCTATAGGCATTTGCAGGAGGAGTGGCATGGGCTTGGAGAAGAGGGGAAAGAGAGCATTTGGATGAGGCAGGGCGAATTGATGGGGGAAGAGAGTTTCAGATACCAGAAAAGCGGAAAGAGACAGCATTCTGTCCAGCAAGGGATTTACAAAAAGGGAGCAGTAGGGAGTGATAGCCAGAGTTACAAAGAGAGTAAGAGGAAGGAGGCACAGGGGAGAGAAACAAGCTGAGATGAGATGGGAGAGATGCCAGCCAGAACTTAGAAATGAAGTCCACAGGTAGTCCATGCAGTATCTGCTTTTTTTCTGAGCTCCGTAAGTTATCCAAAATGATTAGCCTAAAGAGCCTCTAATGAATGGTCCAGAGAGCAGTCCGTGTATCCATATATATATATATATATGTATATATGGGGGGGGTTGTTTAACCAGGAAAGGCACACTAAGCCGAAGCTTATTTCCAGGTTCAACCTGGGAGCACAAGGAAGTTAAGTGACTTGCTCAGGATCACACAGTATGCAAGTGGGGGCTGTGAGATTCAAACCCTGGTCTCCAGATTTGCATTTCAGAACACTAAACCACTGTGCTACACTAATCTGTATTAATCTTTCCCTCTCTTGCTAAGCTTCAAGGGTCCATAGTCTACTCTAGGTTTGCTGACTTCAAGGCAAAGATTAGTGTCGGGGACTTGATTATTGGCCTTCGCTCATCAAAGTAAAAAATGATTAGCAGTTGGCCAGAGTTGATTAGCAATTACCAGCAATTGATATTTTTGCTCAAAACCCCATAAAATGTACTTATCTTGCTCTATATTGATAAAATACATATTTACACAAGTTTTTGAGATTGATATCTGTTTTATTTAGCCATTTCCAGACATGGTGAAATACTCTCAACACACTGACAAGCTTCAACAGATTTGGATAAGAATTTTGGAAATCATGTACCAGCTTTGACCAGATAGCAGAGGCAGACATATTGATGAAATTGATTTGAGCAAAAATCTTAAACTCTTGCCATCCTGCAAGCACTTGATAGGTGTCACAATCAGGCCGCAAAAGAACTGAAAAATGGTCATCTACATCAGTGATGTCACTGTTGCCATACAGCTCCAGTTCCTTTCGGTCTGCTGGCCAAAGTCTTGGTATCTAACACTTTTGCACTGTTATAGATACTACTTTCATCATTCAAACCGAACCTTTGTTCACAACAGTTCTCAATATTTATAATGTATTTCTTAGATTGCTGTTTAAAAGCTTTAATAGATTGAGCACTTAGATGTGTTAACTTTACACCTTTGTAAGTGATTTCAGGGCATGTTCCTGAAAGAATGTCTTGACCCATTTTTTAAGAAAATGTCAAGTTCACTGCCACCTATGGGACCACTCTGCTTAGCATGGTCAAGAGTGTTTCTCAAAGTTTCAACAGAGCTATGTAGCTTTGACATTTCAATGACTTCTTTTTGAAGTGCTAGTGAGAACCTGGCAAGTGGCAGAAGCAACTGTTCAAAATACAAAAGGTGTGCAACCATTTGGAATTTAGTCAAAATTTGCAACACTCCCTTGGCTTTGGCCTGATCATGAGTTGGGTCTGCGGCCATAGATTCTAAATGGGCAGTGATTACGGGGAATGATTTGGTAACAGCCCGGGTGGCAAGAAGTTTATGCTGCACCTGAGTGCCATCGGCCTTCTTAGGCTTTTCAGCTGACATCTCCATGGCCTGGGCAAGGGACCACAACTCTCTAAGTCACTTAGGACTTTCTGATAGAGATAAAATAGCTGGATCAGAAAGTTTGAAACTTCATTGAAATATGTATTATCCAAAGTATCTTTCGTGGCCGGCTCCAATCTGTGTGAGAAATAATGAACAGCAACCATCCACTGTAGATCTTCCCTTAAAAGTGCAGCAAGACTCCAGCACCCATGTTGACAGCTGCCCCATTGGCCCCAAACCCAACCATTTTTTTACATTAAGGCCTCACTCTGCAGGAATGTCTGAGAAGATTTTTGAGTCCCTCACTTGTGCTATCTGATACTGCTTTCATTTGTAAAAATTTAGTCTCCATGTGACCATTACTAAGATTAACATAAATTATCTTAATCAGTTCCTTTTCAGTTATACCACTATCAGTACTACAGTCCATAAGAAATGAAGAATAATTAGCATTTTTTAGTTTTCCAGCAGGTTTTCCTCCAGGTTCTTGCCAGTACACATTCAGTTCTTCCCAAATGAACTCCATGGTGCTTCTGATATTCTGCTATTGCTTCAGACGTTTTAGTAGAGATGTCCTCTTTGCCCTTCATATATACAGGATCTCCATCAGCCAGCCTAGAACCGTTCTGTGCTGTTCCTCTGCATCAGCGAAAGCTCTCACTGCAAATAAATTAGTTATTTAGCTCTGGGTCCAGTCCTCCTCCCCCGATTACTTTCAGCTTACCAGTTGCGATGTGGTGACGTATTTCAAGTGGTGACCATGTTTTACCAAATTTCAAAATGTTAAGAGCTTTCTTGTGCTGCTCTGTCTGATGATGTTTCCGGATGGTGTCAACTTTTAGCTGGGGTCCTGTTATCCCTGCAACTAATGCTTCACTGAAGTTCCTCAACCCACGTAGCTCATCTTTATACTGACAGCACAGTTTGCAACTTGCACGCACTGCACAGTCTCCCTCACTGCTTATCTGTAGCCAGTTTTTGTCTGGATCATATTTTTTGTGCCATCCTTCTGCAGTTGATGATTTTACTCCGCCAGTCATGTTGGACTACAATTATTAAGAAGTTTGAAGTTAGCAAAACAAGACTGTGAAGCTGTGCATTTATAAAAAATTAACACATCAAGTTACTGTAATCTGGCTAACTCTCTGTACTGGGAAAAAAAGATAATGGCAGCTCAGGTATGTTTGTGACCCCTGGCTGCCCCCCCCAGTTAAATTGTTTACTTGTCCCCATTTCTGCCATAGGCAGAGCACATACTTAAAGTTTGAGTTGTGAACAGAACACTTCCCCAAAGTTCACTGCTGCAGCAAAGCTGTAGCTGGCAGCAGGGCTAGTGTCTTAATTAGTAATGTTCCCTTCGGTCCGATGGGCAGGGCACGCAAGAGTTGCAACTTCCCCATTGCAACAGAGCAAGCAGGGGTATTTTTTGTTTTTGTCCTTCATCTCTGCCAAAGCAGGGCACTGATACAATTTTTTTTCAACGTTTTGTGTCCTTTCACCTGAGAACTCTAGAAAAACCAGGGCACAATTCTTATCACTGCTGCAAAAAGGGGCTGGCTGGGCAGGCATGACCACTCATTGTCCCCTTCATCTTTGCCAAAAGCAGGGCACATTTAGTCACACAGGATCTGACTTCAAGCTGGAGCTCTTCCAGTAGGTGCTACCATTAGGACTATTGCCGCCAGGCATTGGGACCCCACAGAAAAATCTTGTAGCAAGCAGTCTGAGGTGGGGGACCACCCCTGACGTCTGCTCCGTCCAACGTCAGACATGGTATAAAGGGGTGGTTCTCCGGTGCCATCTCAGTTCTTTTCCCCCGTCGTCGACCCACTTCGTGCAGCTCCACAGATGCCTTTCATCGCAGCCCACCGTGCTTTTTGCCATTTTCCAGTCTGTGGAGGGGTTGTGGGATAACAGATGGACCAGACACCAAACTTCAGGTTCAACACACAATCGTTGTGTAATGTTTACTGAAAATACAAGAAATAACCTTCTACAATGATATATTCTTCTTCAGTACATCTTATGCAAAATGCTCTTTCTGTGCACTTAGCCAGCACCTACTGACACTGATCTGGGATAGAGTTTAGAGCTCAAGATTTAGCGTCTTCCATGCAGGCCTTGTTTGCTTACATAGTGGGGGGCCCAAAAAGAAGAAAAACAAAACAAGCTATAAACAAAGAACCTCATTGCAGAATCACTGAAAGAACAGTTACCCCAAAGGGCATTGGTAACAAAGTTTCAAAGAAATACATCATAAAACATACTTCCATAATGCAGTGCATCATGGGATATATGCAAATCACCTTTACTTTTAGACTTTTTCAGTTGACATCAATTTCCATGCATTTTAAACAGCCCAACTAGCTTAATTTCTGTAATAGTCACCTAGTACTTTTTATCATTATCAAAAACACCTAGTGCCACGGCATTTAACATTTACAGGTTTCATAAGCATAAGGTATATAAATCAAGGTATTTTATAACATAGAGCTATTACATACTAAATTCAACAACAATAAACACAGTCTGTTTTACATATACTCTGAGGTCACCACGATAATCTCCCTGTACAAGGACCTAAGAGGGAAAAATGAAAATTAACGAGGACACTGTAGCATAGTCAAGGGAGGGAGAAGGGGGTGCCCACAGCTGGCCAACCTTATGGACTAGAAATAGTAGGCTTAGAAATAGAAGAACTGTTGCAATAGATGTAAGAAAAGGTCGGTCCTCAAGAGTGGCAGTAGCTCCCGGTCACACAGTATTTCAAAGTTTTTTTCAAAGATTCTTCATCTTGTATGTCATCTCCTTCTCCACCACGGTGCAAGGCTAAGTGTGCATGCGGGAAGCAGTTACCGGCTAAAGATGGCCACGCGGCCTGCCTCATTTGTCTAGGCCCTAACCATCGGCCCGCCGAATGCCCGCATTGCCAGAAGTTTAACCAGAAGATCAGGACTAGGAAAGCCAATGCCCTTAAGGCTCATCTCCTTGAACAGAAGGTGGCGGCTATGCAGCAGACTTCAGAGAGCAGCTCTTCTTCTCCTCCCGCCGAGGACTCCTCACCCAGAGAGAAGGCTTCGGGAGGGAAGCACCATCACCAGAGGGAGAAAGATAGGGCCATGTCTGAGTTCCGCCCAGAGTCACATTCCAGGGTGCCTTCTTCTTTAACCTCCGGTAGGAGGTCGGGTTCTGTCCCCCTTAAGGTAAATGGGACATCTTCGAGGTCGGCTCCTTCCTCTTCCCAGGGCAAACACAGGGAGCCATCTTCCTCTGGGCATTCGCCTGTTCATCCTTCTTGGTCCACTGACCCCATAAAGCTTCCACTGGGTCAACCCATAAGCCCGGGGGGGAGGGGGGGCATCCAAAAAGCGAAAAATTGCAGATGACTCTGATAGACATCAGGAGACCGTCCTCCATCGGACACCCCCCACCTCCTTTACCGGCCAAGGGGCACCCACCTGCTATTGCCAAGCGCCCACTGAGCCGGTCACCCTCTCCCGACGACTTGTGCCCCGATGTCTGATCGGAGGCCATCGCCAAATGAAGTCCGGATGCTTGCCCCACCTTCATAGGGTTGGTCGCCCGATGGGCCCCGTCCTACTCCAGATGCCAGGGTCCCCCAGGGACACGGACGTTGAGCAGCATACTGATAATGATAGAGGGATCCTGACCAGATGCCAGACCCACAGGATCCGCAGACGCCCAGTCCAGCAAACCCGACGCCCACCCCAGCTGTCATCTCTGTGTCGGACATCGGCTTGCTCTTTTCCACTTGGTGGAATACAGTCAAAGGGGACCTACTATATAGACCCTCTTACCCATTTCCTAGGGAAACTCCCATGGGGCTCCCTCCAACTCCTGGCAAACCAGTTGGAGATGACCAGCCACGTCCGGATTCAAATGACAAACGCAGGAGAAGGTACTCTTCACCAGTTCCCTTCTCCAGTGGATGACCATCTGGATGACAGTGCTGCAAGCCCTTCCTTCTCAGAATCTTCAGATGAGGAAGAATTTATTCTGCCTTCTCCAGGTCCCAGGGACTTGCCCAGGTCTCCCCGGATGACCCATCATTCCTGGACATTATGTGGCACATTCAATCTATTTATGAATGGGACACAAAGGAGTTGGACCCAGAGCGAAGGCGACTGGCTAAGTTTCTGAGATCCAAAGAGCCAAAACCTCTGGTTATCCCACCTGTGGTGGAACCGTTCCAGGATGTCACTAGGCTTGCGTGGCAGAAACCGTCATCCACTTCGGCCATTCCCAGGAAGGCGGACAGACTCTGTAAACCCTCCAAGGTGGAACCCTTTTTGGGGGAACATCCCAAGGCAGATTCACTGGTGCTTACGGCTGCGCATGGTCGTGTTAGCCAGCCCAAGCACCTGAGCTCTCAGCCCCCTGATCTGGAGTTCAAGAAATTGGATCAGTGGGGCAGGAAAGTCTTTTTTCAGCTACTGGCTCCATCCGTTCGCTGAAGTTTCTTGCTCATATGGTTTTGTACTAGCAATCTCTCTGGGAGAAAACGATGGAGTTGGTCAAGACCCTGCCAGAGTCTGATAGTAAGAATGAGATTCTTGCTTATGTCCAGTCCGGAATAGACGTGGACAAGCATGTCCTCTGTTGCTCATACGATTCAGTGGACCTGGCTTCCCATGCGGCTACAATGGGAATTTGTCTGAGGAGGCATTCCTGGCTCAGGGTGTCGAGTTCTCACCCAGACCTTCAAGAGTCTATACTGGACGCCCCCTTCCAGGGTCCAGTATTGTTTGGCCAGGAGGTGGATTCTCTGGTGAAGAATCTGCAGGACTCTGGCAAGGCCATTGCAGACATCCACAGGATGTACAGGTCAGAGCCTCAAGGTCCCTGTCGTCCCTTTCGGAAAGGTCAGGGACAAGGGGGCAAGCAACACCAAGGAAAAGGGTTCAAGAGGCGTGGCCACCCTGTCCTTCAAGGTGCCCAAGGCTCCAAGAGCACCGGGCCCAAACTCCTCCTCCTCCTCTACAGCCTGACTCGCTGCAAACCCCTCCTCTTTCTCGGGTTATGCGGAACGAGATGGTCGGTGGGAGATTTTCCCTTTATCTCTCAGAATGGTCCAGCATCACCTTGGACGAATGGGTGCTGGAAAGCATTCGCAGAGGTTATGCAATAGTTTCTCAGCATACCCCCGGACAGTCAACCCCCCTTCTCATTGTCCACCTGCCCATGCTAAGCTTCTGGTGGACAAGATTTGGTCCCTCCTCCAGAAGGCCATTGAGCCGGTTCCCCAGGCCCAGTGGGGCACGGGCTTCTGCTCCCTAAAACAGGAGACATTCATCCTGTTCTGGATCTCAGCCAGCTCAATCTGTCTATCAAGTACCAGAGATTCCAGATGGTGACATTGGCAAGCCTGCTACCCCTCCTCCATCAAGGAGACTGGTTATGCTCCCTCGATATGCAGGACGCCTACATGCATATCAAAGTCCTGCGTTCCCACAGGAAGTTTCTATGCTTCTGGTTTCAGAGCCAGCATTACCAGTTCAGGGTTCTGCCCTTCGATCTCTCGTGGGCACCCAGGGTTTTCACCAAGTGCCGGGCGGTAGTGACTGCAGTCCTGAGGAGGAAAGGCCACTTTGTTTATCCTTACCTGGACGACTGGCTTATTTCTGCTCAGTCAGCAAGCCAGTTGAACGTGACCCTAGGAGAAACGAAAGCTCTTTTTCTCTCCCTGGGCATTGCTGTAAATTGGCCAGAGTCACAATATTGGCCCTCCCAGAGGCTGCAATACATAGGGGCTGTTCTGGACACCATCCAGGGCAAAGCCTTTTTGCCATCAGACAGAGCAGGCCGTCTGGATGTGGCGTGCAGGGTCCAAGCAGCAATCTCTCTCTCGCAGCGAGGGTGATTCTTCAGCTTCTGGGCCACATGGCTATGGCCATTGCTACGGTCCCTCTCGCCAAGCTAAACATGGGGGTTCTGCAGTGGTACCTCAAGGTCCAGTGGGACCAGGCATGGACGACTTGGATCACCCAGTCAGAGTCTCAGCAGCGATCTGTCGTTCTCTCGAGTGGTGGCTTTGCTTTCCACATATAGAGGAGGAGTCCTTTTTCAGACACCGTGCCCATCACAAAACTTGACAACGGACGCCTCAAAGCTAGGTTGGGGGGCTCATCTGGGGACCACAGAACCTGGGGGGCTTGGTCCCCCACAGAGCAGTCTCTTCACATAAACATTCTAGAAATGAGAGCTGATCTTTCTTCGAGATACAGCTCTTGCAGCAGGTTACACCATTAGGACTGAAACCGGCAGGCGCCAGGACCCCTCGGAAATTTTCTAGCTAGCTATCTTCAGCGGGGACCGCCCCCGACGTCGGTCCCGCCTCCGACGTCAGGCGTGGTACATAAGGGGGCGATCCCGCTAGAATCTCCAGTTCTTTCCCGCCGTCGAACTGCATGCCTCGACCCTCCGGTCACTGTCTAGCGCGCGACGCGTGGTTCCAGAACTTCCTTCGGGAAATTGAAGAATTTCAAGATTTGATCATCGCTGATGTCCTCTCCGACCTCTGGTCATCCGTCCAAGTGCGTGTGTGGAAAACAGATCCCCTTCAAGGACCCGCACTCCGCGTGCGTTCGGTGCCTGGGCCCAGACCACGACACCAAGGCCTGCTCCCTGTGCCAAGGGTTCAACAGCCGCACCAGGATCCGCCGGCAGAAGGCCCTCCAAGCGTTCTTGCTAGAAGAGAAACTTCGGGCCATGTCCTCGAAGGGGGAATCTTCCCACAAACACGCGGAGAAGAAGAGGAGAGAGAAGGATCTTCCCCGGTCGCCGGCTCGGGCCTCAGAGTCCCGCAGCTCCGGTTCGCGGTCGGACCGGTCCCCGTCTAGGGCTTCGTCCCTTCCCCCGGCTGCGGCTCCGGCTCCAGCTCCCAAGTCTGCTCAGGCTCCTACCGCCAGGCCGTCGTCGTCTTCCACCCAGAAGGCCGTGGCGAAGTCCGGGGAACGCCACCACCATCATCATAAGTCGGGCTCCCGCTCCTCGGCCCCCAACACCCGATCTTCCTCGGTACCCCCCCCGGAAGACTTTGGATCTGACGCCACTGAAGAGACCGGTGGATCCGACGTCGGCCAGACCGCCATCGGCCGTGCGTCATCGTTCCTCAGAGCCGTCGCCGGCCGGCCATCGGCCTCGTCTTCGCATCGGACGTCGGTGGGGGGTCCGACGTCCGCCCTGCCTGAGCAGAGGGCTCCTGCGCCTCCGACAGTCGTCGGGCAGGAGTCCCCCACGGAGGAGGAATCAACACAGCCCGAAGACCAGACGGGCATTCCCGGCCTCGAGCAGTCTCCTAGGGGTCCCTCGCCGAGGCCCCCGCGGAGCCGTCGCCGGGACCCAACGTCCGGCCCTCGTCCTCGGAACCGACGTCGGGATTGTCCCTTGCAGAGGTGAAGGACCTATTTACGTATTGGTGGGACACCATTAGGAAGGACGTGGCACCTGCAGTCCTTCCTCCTCCTCCTCCTCCTCCTCCTCCTCCTCCTGTTCCTACTCAAACTCTGGCCCCGGCCCCACCTTTGCCAGTGAGGTTGGTCGCCCGTTCTGCCCCTAGGGAGCCTGAGTCACCTCCCAGGGCTCGCCATTCCAAGAGGAGACCTCCGTCGAGATCTTCCTCTTCTGGATCGCCCAGCCCCAAGAGATCCAGAAGACGCCGTCGTTCGCCGTCGACGGAGGACACGGGATCATCTTATTCTGCTTCAAGATCCCCGTCTCCGGTCTCGCTTCCCTCACCGGACCCACGTGAGACTCCACGGTCTCCTCCGGATGACCCTTCATTCATGGATATTCTAAGTCATATCCAGGAGAACATGGGGTGGGAAGCTGAGGAGTTGGACCCCGAGAGGTTACGCTGGCCAAGTACCTTCGCAGAAGGACCCTAAGCCTGTGGTGGTGCCACCCTTGGTGGACACCTTTGTGGGACGCCACCAAGGCTGCGTGGGCGTCCCACTCGATATCGGGCGGTGCGAAGAAGGCTGACCGCTTGTACAGGGCTCCCAGGAGGACCAGTACCTGTCACAGCATCCTCTGGCCGACTCTCTGGTCATTACAGCCTCACATGACCGGTCTCAGAGGCCGCAGCATCTGAGGACCCTGCCACCGGACCCTGAGTCCAAGCAGTTGGACTCTTTGGGTAGGCGCACGTACGCATCCGCTACTTGTGCCATTAGGTCCCTGAATTATCTCACCCACATGGTGCAGTTCCAGAACGCCCTGTGGGAACAGGGCCTAGAGGTGGCTGAGAAGCTGCCTGATGGTGAGCAGAAGGAGGAGATGCTTCAGCTCCTCCGCACGGGTTCAGACGTGGGGACCCAAGTTCTTAGAGCCGCATATGACTCTGCGGACTCTTCGGCCAGAGCGGCAGCGTCAGGCGTTTGCCTCCGGAGGCACTCATGGCTCCGTGTCTCCGGTTTCACCCCGGACGTCCAGAAAAATATTATGGACACCCCTTTGAGGGAGAGGTTTTGTTTGCAAGCCATCCGAAAGGATCATTACCAAACTCCAAGAGGCGGAAGAGGCGGTTCGGTCGGTCCAGGCAATGTGCGGCGAGGCTTGGTTCCTTCGCGGGCACCAAGGCCGTTTTAGGGCGGACTCGGAGGCAGCCCGTTCCGCCACACAGCAGAGGGCTCCAGTTTCCGAAGAACCCGGAAAGCAGCCCATCAGCAGGGGTCAGCGCATTGACGGCCTCCCAGCCGGCGGGCCTTCGCCGCCACAGCATGACTCCTTTCCGGCCCCGCCCCTTAGGATCAACGGGATATTACGGTCGGGGGTCGCATTGCGAACTTCCTGTCGGGATGGCAGGCAATTACCACCGACAGGTGGGTGCTTCAGTTGGTCAGCATCGGCCACTTTTTAGAGTTCGCAGAACAGCCACCCTTGAGGCCTCCTCTGCCTCCCCGTATCGGGTCAGCACGGCGCCTTAATTTGGCGAGAAGTGATCGGCTCCTAGCAAGAGCGATACAGCATGTCCCGGGAAACCAGAGAGGACTAGGGTACTATTCTCACTTCTTCCTGGTTCCCAAAAACAGGGGACCTCCGTCCTATTCTGGACCTAAGCGACCTCAACTTATCAGTCGCATACAAAAGATTTCGCATGGTGACCCTTCCGGGTCTGATCCCCATGCTAAAACAAGGCGCCTATTTAGCGTCCTTAGACATGCAGGATGCCTACCTGCACATCCCCATAGCTCAGGCGCATCAGAGGTTCCTGCGCTTCGAGTTTCTAGGCCACCACTTTCAGTTCCGGGCTCTCCCTTTCGGACTGTCATCCGCTCCAAGGGTCTTTACCAAATGCATGGCAGTCGTGGCAGCGGCTCTGAGGAGAAAGGGCCACTATGTGTTCCCGTACCTCGACGATTGGCTTCTCATGGCGGTCTCCAGAGAAGCGCTTCTGCAGGCGATCCAGAACACTCAGGATCTGTTCGGATCGCTAGGGATTCTTGTAAACCAGGAGAAGTCTGTCTTGGTACCGTCGCAGAACCTGCAGTTTATAGGTGCAGTGCTGGACACGGTCCAGGGAAGGGCTTTCCTTCCAGCCGACAGGGCAGAACACATCAGGTCGCTTATAGAGGACCTGTCAACGAATCAGACCGCTCCGGCCAGATCGGTCCTTCGTCTGCTCGGACACATGGCTGCGGCCATTCCTACGGTCCCTCTTGCGCGACTCCACATGCGAATAACGCAGTGGATGCTCAAGGCGCAGTGGGACCAAAGGCAAGACCATTTGCAGCATCCAGTCAGGATCACGAAACGGGTGATTCGGGATTGGCAATGGTGGTTAGCCCTCGGTTTTATTTCCCCCAAGGCGCCCTGCTTGCAGCGCCACCGGAGATAACCTCACACGGACGCCGAGGTCTCGGTGGGGAGCACACCTGGATGGGGTGAAGTCTCACGGTGTATGGAGCCTGCTGGAGGCTCATCTCCCCATCAATGTCCTAGAGATGAGAGCGGTCCTCTACGCACTCCAGGCTTTCCAGTCCATTATTCCGCCGTGCACTATCCTGCTTCAGACGGACAACACGGTGGTGATGTATTACCTCAACAAACATGGAGGCGCTCACTCCTACCCCCTTTGCAGGGAGGCCATGAGAGTGTGGGATTGGGTAATCGGACACGGCGCAAGCTTGATCGCTGTACACGTTCCTGGTGTGGACAACACGATCGCAGACGGTCTGAGTCGCTCCCAGGCCAGAGTCCACGAGTGGGAACTTCTTCAGGCGGTGGCAGAGGATCTGTTCCTTCGATGGGGAACTCCAGAACTGGATTTGTTCACGTCCCCATCAAACGCAAAACTACCCAATTTTTGCTCGCTAGATCCAGGGCCTGGTGTTTTCTGGCGAGACGCGTTGTCCCTCTCCTGGGTGAACAGATTCCTTTACGCTTTTCCTCCCTTCCCGTTGATCCAGAGAGTTCTTCTCAAACTGCGCAGGGAGCATGCACAAATGATTCTGGTAGCTCCATTTTGGCCCAGACAGATTTGGTTCCCATTGCTGGCTCAGCTATCCCGGGAACCACCGCTCTTGCCGCCTCAGCTCCCACCTTCTGTCTCAGGAGAGAGGTTCATTGCTGCATCCGGATCTTCGCTTTGAACCTGCATGCATGGCTCCTAGAGACATAGCCATTTTACACATGGGGTCTCGCAAGAGGTTGCGAGTACTCTCTGCAGCCAGAAAGCCGGCAGTGCATGCTACATACGCCATGAAATGGTGCTTTTGTTTATGGTCACGGGCTCGTGACCTCTCCCTTTAGGTTGTCCCGTCGGGCAGTCTTGGACTACCTCCTTTCCCTATTCCAGTCGGGGCTGGCCTACTCCTCTATTAAAGTGCACCCAGCGCTTATTTCGCCTACACTCCGTGTGGGCATGACTATTGCTCAGCTGAGGCTTCTCGGGAGTTTCTGAGGAGTGTTACACTAGGCCCCCTATCAAGGACCCGGTTCCTCCATGGGATCTCCTTTTTGTCCTGGAACAGCTCACGCTTCCTCCCTTTGAACCAGCGCAGATTGCGAGCTCCGTTTTCTGTCGTGAAGCGTTTTTTAGCTGCCGCTACTTCAGCCAGAAGGATTTCTGAGCTTCATGCTCTCATGTGTAAAGAGCCTTACTTGGTTTTCACCGGACAGAGTATCTCTGAGGACCTAACCTGAAGTTTTTGCCTAAGGTGGTTTCGACATCACTTTAAATCAGGACATCGACCTTCGGTCTACTTCCTGAGTTATTCAAATAGAGGGGAGGCTTTGCTCCACACCTGGACGCTCACCGCAGCCTGAGGTATTACTCAACAGAACCAAGCCCTTCGGCTTCTGACCAGCTCTTCGCCTCTTTGGCAGAGAATGAGAGGCCAGCGGTGTCTAAGCAATCCTTATCCGCTGGCTTGTGCAGTGTATCTCACACTGTTATCAGTCTAGGCAAAGCCCTCCCGGTTCCATCCGGGGTCATTCTACCAGGGTGGGCCACCTTGTGCGCCAAAATGTCTCAATCTCTTCCATCTCGCGCCGTAGCTACTTGAGCTCTGTGCATACCTTTATCAGGGCATTACAGTCTGGATATAGCCTCAGGCGTATACTGTTTCGGCTAAGCGGTGTTGCAAGCCTCTTCTCCTGAGTTAGGATTTGGTTTGGTTTTCTCTGTTTCTTCCTCTTCCTCCTCCCAAAGTTTCTTTTGGGCAAGCGTTACTGCTTGGGAATCAGTCCTAATGGTGTAACCTTCTGCAAGAGCTGTATCTCGAAGTAAGATAGTACAGTTACGTAAGAACTTACCGTAACAGTAAATCTTCGAGAACAGCTCTTGCAGCAGGTACCTTCCTGCCCACCTTATCCCCCTTGGAAGAGACATGGCTCGTTTAAAAAAAAAAAAAATTTTCAAATACATAACGAGCGAAGAAGTCTGGGGGTCATTTGGGAAATGAGCAAATTTATATTGATCCAATCGGGAATTTGTTCCCTTATTGCCTTCTGTCGGTGGATCCTCGGTCTCCCCTTCTGATGTCATCGTGCGGCCGGGAGTCTCCGGCAGGAGAACTGGGGATTCTGGCAGGACCGCCCCCTTATGTACCACGCCTGACGTCGGAGGCGGGACTGACGTCGGGGGCGGTCCCCGCTGAAGATAGCTAGCTAGAAAATTTCTGAGGGGTCCTGGCGCCTGCCGGCTTCAGTCCTAATGGTGTAACCTGCTGCAAGAGCTGTTCTCGAAGATCTACTGTTACGGTAAGTTCTTACGTAACTGTACTTTCTGTATGCCCTGAAGGCGTTTCAAGACCAAGTTTCTTAGGGTCCTCTTTTGGTGCAGCCAGTCAACACTCTGGTTGTCTTCTACATCAACAAACAAGGAGGCACTCAGTCATATCCCCTTTGCAGGGAGACCATGAGAGTTTGGGACTGGGCAGTGGAACACCTTCTGTATCTCACGGCTATACACGTGCACGGAAGCTAGAATGTTCTAAGCCGCTCTCGTTTTCTGAGTCACGAATGGGAATTGCTCCAAGAAGTCGCAGACTTTGGTCGTTGGGGCCAACCAGAGTTGGACCTATTTGCATCCCCGTGCAACGCCAAACGGCCAAATTTTTGCTCACTAGATCCAGGGTCTGGTGTTTTCTGGTGAGATGCATTGTCCTTCTCCTGGACAGGGAGTTTTCTGTACGCCTTCCCTCTCATTCAGAGAGTTCTGCTGAAATTGCAGACAGAGGAGGCCAGAATGATTCTGGTGGCTCCTCTTTGGCCTCGACAAATTTGGTATCTGCTGCTGCAGCAACTGGCCACGGAACCTCCCGTGCAGTTGCCACTCTCCACTTGCTCTCTCAGGAACAGGGGACACTAGTCCATCCTGGTCTGCGGTCTCTCCATTTGCATGCTTGGCTGCTGCAGTCTTAGCAGAGGAGAGATTAGGAGTGTCAAGCAGGGTGGCAGACGTTTTGGTGGCAGTGAGGAAACCCTCCACTAGGGCAACTTATGCCATAAAGTGGAAGCATTTCTACCTTTGGGCAACAGCTCATGCCCTAGATCCCCTGGATTGTCTGGTCAAGCATGTGCTCGACTACCTTCTCCACCTTTCGGACCTGGGCTTAAGCTATTCGTCCATCAAGGTGCACCTATGTGCTTTATCAGCATATCATGCACCATATGGGGAGAAGACTGTGGCACAACTAAATGTGTGCAAGACCTTTGTGAGAGAGGTTCTGCATATCAGAACCCCCAGGAGGGACCCGGCCCCCTCCCTGGGATTTCCTTTTTACAAAGATACATAGACAGTGTCAACAGATAAGGGCCTATGGCCCACCCAGTCTGCCCATTTGAGCTTGTAAGTTCACTTTGTTTTCCTAGAAGTCTGTTGCCCCTTACCCCTGACCTCCAGAATTCCTTTGTCTATCCCATGCATTCTAACTCTGATTGTTTCGGCCTCACCACTTCCTCTGGCAGGGTGTTCCACTTGTCCACCACCCGTTCTGTGAAGAAATTCTTCCTCACGTTTCCTCTGAATCGTTCTCCCTCCAGCTTCATCCCATGCCTTCTAGCCGTGTAACATCTTTTCCGCTTAAAAATAGTGTATCCCTGCACCCTGTTCCTCCCTGTAAGATACTTGTATGTTTCTTGTCATGTCCCCTGTCTCCCTTCTCGACTCCAGGGAGTACATATTCAATTCCTTCAACTTGTCCTCATAGGATTTGTGATGTAATCCAAGTACCATCTTTGTTGCCCTCCTCTGAACCTTTTCTATTCTGTCTATATCCTTACGTAGGTAAGGTCTCCAGAACTGTACACCACTCCAGGTGGGGCCTCACTAGTGTCTTATATAGTGGAATTATGACCGCCCTTTTCCTGCTGGTGATGCCCCTGCCTATGCATCCCAGCATCCTATTTGCTTTACCTGCTGCCTTGTCGCACTGTTTCCCTACCTTGAGGTCATCAGAGATGATATCCCCAAGATCCCTTTCCTGCTTGGTGCATGCTATATCCTCACCCCTCAACTGATATATTGTGCCGTTATGTATTCTTGGGAAGCTCATCCTGCCTCCCTTCAAACCAGCCATGACTTGTGAGCTTCGCTTTCTTTCGTGGAAAGCGTTTTTAGTTGCTGTTACTTCTGCTTGAAGGATTTTCGAGCTTCAGGCCCTTATGTGCAAGGAGCCTTATCTTGTTTTTCATAGGGATAGGGTGGCCCTGTGTACAAATCCCAAATTCTTGCCGAAGGTGGTGTCCGAATTAACGCTGAACCAGGTCGTCCAGCTTCCGGTTTATTATCCAAAGAGTTCAAACCAAGGCAAAGCCTTGTTGCATACTCTGGATGTCCACAGAGTTCTTCGTCATTAGCTCCATAGAACCAGTTCCATAAGGAAGATGGACCAGTTGTTCGTCTCCTTTGTGCATAGGAAGACAGGGGCTCCTGTCACCAAGCAAACACTAACCCGTTGGTTAGTGCACTGTATTTCATTCTGTTATCAGCATCATGGTAAACCCTTGCTGGGCTTGGTCAAGGGTCACTCCACCAGGGCTGTCGCTACCTCCTTTGCTTCTCTGAGGAATGTTTCCTCGCAGATCTCTGCGCTGCCGCAACTTGGAGCACCGTCCACACCTTCATTAGGAATTACAACCTAGACATTGCTTCTCGGAGGAGAGCATGATTTGGACTAGCCGTCCTTCAGGGCCTACTCTCTTGAAGCTGTTCAGCTGTTATTTCTTCTCCCCCTCCCATCAGACCTGGGCATATTTTTGGGTACTGCTTGGGACTTGGTCCTAATGGTAATACCTGCTGCAAGAGCTCCACCTTGAAGTCAGATAGTACAGTTACGTAAGAACTTACTGTGACACTAGATCTTCGAGAGGAGCTCTTGCAGCAGGTGACTTTCCCACCTACCATCCCCCAGGAACTGCTGTTACTCTTCTTTAGGGTAGGGGAGATCCTGCTCGGTTCTCCATTTGCTTCAGCCGGGTTTCCGGGAGAACGGAGATGTCGCCAGGGGACCGCCCCCTTTATACCACGTCTGAAGTCGGGCAACGAGACATCGGGAGGGTCCTCACCACACTGCTAGCTACAAGATTTTTCCAGGGCCCTAATGCCTGGCGGCAGTAGTCGAAATTATAATACCTGCTGCAAGAGCTCCTCTCAGAGATCTACTGTTGCAGTAAGTTCTTGCTTAACTGTACTTTACTTTTCCCTTTTTTGTTTCATCTCCCCTGAGAACTCTCTGGAAAACCCAGGGCACAGTTTTTATTTGTTTTCTGTTCCCAGTTTGCAAGAGCACAGTAAAGTTTGATATTTTCCCCCATCAGATCAGTCACTGGCATTCGATTGGGCTGGGCATAAAATAGACTGTTTACACCACTCTGTTCATCTCTGCCAAGCAGGGTAATAGTTGGTTCACATTTACTTTCTTGTTGTTTCCTGTCCCTGATTCTTCTCCGTTTTTCCCACAGTTCAGGGCCTTGCCATGACCACCCCCCCTTGCAGTCATGCCACTGCCCTGCAGCGTGCCTTTCTGTTGAGTTCACTCCTTCAGGCTCCCCGGACAATAAATTGAAAAGTTTGTACTTGTGTTTATTTGTAGAGACTCCCCCGATTGTCTGCTCAGCTGCGTGCTGCTCCTCCATGACTTGCTCAGCTGAATCTGCGTCACGCTGCCTGCTCGCCCCACCACGATGCTTTGTGTGGCTCTCCTCTGGTCCTGGTCCTCTCTTTGTGCTGTCTCGGCTCCCCTGCTCCTCAGTGCGGCTCCTCCCTGCAAACACAGAAAGAAATTCATTACCGGACACCAGCAATGAGCTAAAAATTACAATTAAAAAAAAAAGAAAAGGAACCTGGAACTTATCTTGCTCAAATTTTGCTCCAGATGGAGCTTCTGGTCCTGCTTGCTCTTCTTCTGGGGCCACACTGCAAGAGGACACTGTAATGTTTCTCCCATGCAGAGACTGGGGTTGGGGGTACTGCTGGCCAATCAGGAGGGGCGTGGGAAGGAGGACAGAGAAACATTGGGGGGGGCGCGGAATTTAAAGAAACATGGCCCAAAATGCCAAAAGGGCATTTTAGTGACCAGGGTTGTTCAGAATGATTAGCAGTGACTGCTAATCATTCCAAAAGTTGACTCTTTGCCCAATCTTGGTCACAAATTGTGATATGGACCCTCGTATTTTATGCTTTGTAACTTCCTTTCCTCCTCAGACTTCCTTTCACCATTCCAGTCTGGCTTTACGAAGAACCACTCCACTGACTCATCCCTGCTGCATGTAACTGATTCTGTCCTCTCGGGTGGATCAAGGATACATCACTGCAGTTGTCCATGTATCTAGCCAAAGCTTTTGACTCTGTGTCCCACCCACTCCTACTGCATAAGCTGAACGCTACTGGCCTGCCACCATCCACTGCAGGCTGGTTCTGCTCATGCGTTATGGACTGTCGGTAGTCTGGTCAGGTGGGTGATGTTCAGCACCCCCCCCCCCCCGCCAAAATCCCTGCATGGATCCCACAGGGCTCCATCCTGGGTCTGGTTCTATTCTCAAGTTTCCTAAATGACCTCCCCTTGGCCTGTGTCTCTTCGCTCATTCACTTGTACGCAGATGACATGGTCATACACACTTCTGGCCCATCAACAGCTGTGGTGGAACCACTCCAGCATGACTTCCGTAATGTGTTGTGGTGGTTCCAAGCCAACCAGCTAAGGGTTAACACCAAGAAGACTGTCCATGACCTTCAGCTCCAGCCAGAAACTGGCAAGGCTCTCGCCTTCCCCATCTTCTCCACCTTGGATGGCACCCTCAGTGAGGCTATCCCCTGCCTTAAGTACATGGGGGTTTGACTTGATAGTAAGCTTGACTTTTCTAACCCCAGGAATTCTTCAGTATTCTTACTCTTGCAGTCAGCCTCTAGAGTTGAACTTCCCGGAGAATGGAACATATGTAAATGATGGAGCACATCATTGGCTCGTGCCACCATTCAAATGCTGTGCTTACCAACTGCTGCATTCGATAACACTTCAGATTTCATTCTTCACTTGCTAGTCAAGATGCCTTGGAGATCCCTCTTCACATTTATGATCATCATTGTTTTTATTATTTACCATCGTAAAACAAGTAACGTTTTATGTATTTTTCACCTGTTGCCTTTACTTTCTGTGTTTTTATAAGTTCGCGCTAGAACTTCATTTAGGTTATTTTAGTGGTTCCTAACGGTCCCCTGTAACTGTTGAGGAACTGACACGTTCCGTCAGGTTTATTTTATTATTTCTTAGTTGTTTAGTTATTGTAGTTTTTCTTTATATCTTGTTGTGTGAACTGATGGTCTCCGTTCATTTTTTAGGGTAACTGCAGTTTTTCCCATTGGGAACCGATCACGATTTACTAAACCCCACAACCCAAAAAAAAAAGAACTTTTGCATTTTATATTTTTGTGTCTGGGCATTTAACTAAAATGTCAGAGAAACCTAAGAAGAAAACTTGCCCTCCTGGGTTTAAAAACTGCATCCAGTGTGGAGAGGTCTTTGCCAAGGCAGATAAACATGAGAAGTGTTATCTGTCTTGGTGAGGGCCACTTCACGGCTGATTGTGATATTTGCAAGACTTTTTCATCCAGAACCATAGAGAAAAAGACTGGAGAGGTTTAGAAAGAAACCGGCTTAGCCGGCCTGGTGGTGTAGAGGGCTGAGGTGCTGGACGCCTTACTTCTCGCCACGATGGTGTCCTGTGTTCGGAAGCGTAGTGGGGGGGTGAGCAGGATGAGCTGTCGTTGGGCAGGCTTGACTGCTTCATGGTGGAGACCGGGCAGTGCAGCCGAGGGAAGCCAGGGGCGCTAGGCCAGTGGGGTGGGAGGATGGGGCTCATCTCTCGAGGAGGATGGCGCGCGCCTTCATATTACACACCTCCTCTATCTGATGTAACCGGGAGAAAACCAGGAAAAATCGGGGCTGCCACAGGATGATGCCTCCTGGCCAGCCCTGGGGCTCCATAGAAGCACGCCCGAACGACACCTGGAGACCAGTAGGGTGTGGACTGCAGCAGCGGCCGTCAAGGAGCATAAACACCTCTATTGGGGGAGCGGCTTATTCTCAGGATTCGGGAGATATTGTCTCTGACCAGCCTATTCCCACAAAAAATATGGGTGAAACCATTCAAACATAGTCAGCCACCCCAAGTAAAGGGGAGCCTAACAAAATGAATTGGTGAACTGGTGGATAAACTGGCTTTCGGGCCTTGAAAGGGCTTATACCAGCTCCGGTTCCATCGGTTCCTCAACAGACTGTTCCTGTGCAAGCATTGGTTCAAGTGATTCAGGAGTTTGAGGAATATGATGATGACGGAGAACCAATCAAACCTGAGGTCTCTCCTGAAGAAGTATTTGAATCCCCACCTAGATTGCCCGAGGATTTCTCATCTCACTATACTTTTGTCAGGAAGATGGTGGATGCCTTAGACATTACTCCAGGCGAGGCGGTGGAGGATGAAGAGGAAGTGGAATTTCATGACTTGATTGGCTTAACCCCAACAAAAAAAGTTTGCTTCCAGTAAACACGTTTTCAAAGAAGCACATTGTAAAAATCCTGCAGACTCCGAATTCTGTGCTACCCTTGGACAAGAGGGCGGACAGAAAGTACCAGCTGGACAGGGCAGGGGCAGAATTTTTATTCTCCCACCCTGATCATGAGGGTGTGGTGCAGATTACTGCAATGTGATGGGGCAAAGGTACACTTGGCTTCCCACCCCTCCAGAGCAAGACTAGAGAAAGATTTACAGTATTGCCAAAAAGGCTACCTGTCAGCTTCTTATTCTATCAGACAGTCCACCTATATGGCCTATGCTGCCCAGTACCAGAAGTCACTGTGGCAGTTAGTTATGGCCATGGCAGATAAGGCTCCCCCTGGCCTGTCAGCTGACCTGGCAGAAACTGCAAGGTTTGTCCTAGAAGCGTCAAAATACCAGATCTCACTTTGAGGGGGAGCTCTTGCAGCAGGTAATACCATTAAGACTAAGCCACCAGGCGTTAGGACCCCACGGAAAAAAACTTTTAGCTAGAAGTCTATGGTGGGGGACCGCCCCCAACGTCTGCTTCGCCCCAGCGTCAGACGTGGTATAAAGGAGGCGGTCCCCTGGCACCACCTCTGTTCTTTTCCTGCCGCCAGCCCGCTAACTTCAGATCCACAGATGACATTGTTGCAGTCGACCGTCATTTTGTGCCTTGCACAGTTTATTCGTAGTTCGTTCTTTTCTCCATTGTCATCAAGAAAGTGCATGTCTTCATCAACCTTTCAGCGGAGAAAGTCGAAGTGCATGTGTGGGAAGCAGATCCCAGTGAGGGATGGTCACTCTGCCTGCCTGATCTACCTAGGCCCAGCCCACCAGCCTGATGACTGCCCATGCTGCCAAAAATTTAATAGCAAAACTCGCATTTGCCGCCTAAAGGTGCTCAAGACCTACCTGCTGGAGCAACAAGTGGCTGCCATGCAGAAGGCCCCATGGGGACATAGTTCACCCTCCTCAGCCAGGGAGTCTACCCCAAGGAGAAAAGATCGGGAGGGAAACATCATCACCGAGAGTAGGAGAGGGCCAGTTTGGAATCCTGCCCAAAGTCCCCTCACAGGACTTCTGCTACCTCCACCTCTGGTGGGAAGTCTGAGTCTGTTCCCCCAGGTACCACAGCTGTTTCGGGGATTCACCAGAAGAAGACCACCGCCTCATCGCATTCGAAAGGTAGGGAGTCTTCATCTGGAGGACCTTCGTCCGCCCAAGTTCTCTTGGCCCACCGACCACAAGTCATCACATGGGTCGACTCAAGAGGGACAGGCATCTGCTGTGGGCAACCCCTCAGAACCCGTCGCCCTTAAGCATGCTGGTTCGTCCAAGAGGCTTTAAAAGTCAAATGATTCCTCCAGATGCCAGGAGGCCGTCAGGTACCAGACGCCTCCTCTGCCCAAAGAAAGGGTGACGTCAGCCTCAGAGGGAAGGCACACGACCAGCCACTCTGACTCTGTGTCGTAGACGGATCAGGTGCTGCCATCCAAAGAGCGTCCGTTAACCCCAGAGGACGGCCATCGGCCCCGGTGACCAATGTCCCAAAAGACAAGGCTACAGGGGCACAGGACGCCCAGCCACCTCCTCCAAAGGAGCCAGACACCAGACCACAAGGAGGATCGACTCCACCAGACAAGGCCTCTTCAGGCCTGACGCCAGAGACACAGATAGAAAAGGTGTCCCAGGACCAGACGCCGATACCCGGAGGTCCACAAGATCTGACGCTGGGCTCCTCCAGCATCCAAACCTGATGCCTTCTCCCCCAGTTGTTCCATTAGCTGAGGTGGGAGCACTCTTTAATGCTTGGTGGAACACCATAAAAGGGGATCTTCTCCCAAAACCTAGAGACCCATCCTGGGTCCGACCACCACTCAGGGACCAGTCGCCTCAGTGGCCTCCCCCACCGATTGAGCATCCACCGCCTGCTGAAGAAGATAGAACGCCTGGGTCGGGCGCTAGAAAAAGGTACCTGTCCGTCCCATCCACGGGCGCACGCATGCTGTCGACCTCAGGGGAGGACGCTGGAGACTTTTCATCCGAATACTCCTCCAAGGTTGAATTGCCTATTCTGTCTCCAACTCCAGGAAGGGACTCACCAAGGTCACCTCCAGATGACCCATCCTTCTTGGACATCATGAGGCACATTCAAGCACTGTGCCAGTGGAATACAGAAGCACTAGACCCTGAAAGTTGCCGTTTGGCAACATTTCTGGGGTCCACTCACCCTAAACCCTTGATCATTCCCCCACTGGTAGAACCATTTCAAGATGTCACCAGATCAACTTGGAAACATCCGGCTACCACAACCGCAGTACCTAGGAAAGCGGACAGGCTCTATACAATGCCTAAATGGGAGCCTTTCTTAGGCGAGCATCCAAAGGCCGACTCCGTGGTTCTGACGGCTGCTCATGGCAGGGCACAACAGCCATGACACATGAGTGCCCAGCCACCAGGCCCAGAATCCAAAAAGCTAGACCAGATGGGCCGTAAGATGTACTCATCGGCAACCTGCATGGTCAGGTCATTAAACTTCCTTGCCCACATGGTCACACATAAAAAGTCTCTGTGGCAAAAGCCACGGATCTGGCCAAGGCCCAGCCAGACTCGGAGGGTAAGGCAGAACTCCCCGTGGTCATCCATTCTAGTATGGATGTGGACAAGCACGTGTTAAGGAGCTCTTACGACTCCACAGACACAGTTGCAAGGGCAGCAGCCACTGGTATTTGCATGCGGAGGCATGCCTGGCTCAGAGTTTCTGGTTTCTGCCAGGATTTGCAAGATGCCATTTTGGACTGTTCTTTTCAGGGTCCAGTCCTATTTGGCCAGGAGACTGAGAAACTTATGACTGGACTGCAAGACTCTGGTAAAGCAGTATCTGAGGTCCAGAGGATGTACTGATCAGAGCCACAGGCCACCCATCGCCGTCCTTTTCGAAAGAACCTGGGACAGCAGGGAAGACACCAGACACAACCCAGGGGAGGTTTTAAAAGAGGCCTCGCTGTCCCTTCAGGCGCCAAGGGCCCTAAAAATCCCAAGGTGCCCAGACCTCCCCTGCCTACACCCTCCACAACAGCATGACCCCCCCCCCTGGAAGAAGTGCAGGGGGAGGTGATAGGAGGGAGATTCTCCCTTTACCAATCTGGACGGTCCAATATCATGTCAGATCAATGGTCCTCCAGATAATGGAGAGAGGATACTCACTAGAGCTTACCCAGATCTCACTGGACAATCCACCAGTCCATTCCCACTGCTCACCTTCCCCCACAGCTCTTCTGCGAGCAGAGATACATGCCTTGCTAGACAAAAGTCATCCAGGAGGTCCCCTATGTCCAAAGAGGCAAGGAATTTTACTCCCACTTCTTCCTAGTCTTGAAGAAGACAGGAGACCTCCGTCCCATTCTGGATCTGAGTCAGCTGAACACTTTCATCGAATCCAAAAGGTTCAGAATGGTGACCTTAGCGAGCCTGTTGCTCATGCTCCATCAAGGAGATTGGCTGTGCTCACTGGACATGCAGGAAGTGTATCTGCAAATAAAGATCATGCAGTCCCACAGGAAGTACCTGTGCATCACCTTCCAAGGAAGGCACTACCAGTTCAGGGTGCTGCCGTTCGGCCTGTCATCAGCACCACGGGTTTTCACCAAGTGCCTGGCGGTAGTAGTGGTGGCCCTCAGGAGAGGGTGTCGCTTTGTCAGCCTCTGCCTGGACAATTGGCTTCACACAGCTCCAACAGAAGACCATTTGAACAAGACGATGGTGGAGACATTCAGTCTATGCTGGACTCTGGGCATTATGCTAAACCTGCCCAAGTCACACCCTTGGCCTTCTCAAAGGCTACAGTACATAGGAGCAGTCCAGGCTAAGAGAAGTCACTCACAGGGTGATGGACTTGTTCTTGGTCCCAGAGAGGGTGATTCTGCAGCTTCTAGGTCATATGGTTGCAGTCATAGCTACGGTTCCCCTCGCATGCTTGAACATGAGGATCCTACAGTGGCACCTCCGAGTGCAGTGGGACCAAGGCACGGACGAGCCAGAAGAGCCCATCCGAACCTCCAGCGCAGTTCAGTCCCTGACCTGGTGGATCACCCCAACCCATTTGGGCATAGGAGTTCCCTTTCAGCGACCCAGCCCACAGCAGATCCTTACTACAGATGCCTCAGGACTGGGATGGGGAGCACGTCTTGCTTCTCATCAGACGAGGGGTTCTTGGAATTCAACAAAACGGTCTCTCCACATAAACATTTTGGAGATGAGAGCCATACTGTATGCCCTTCAAGCCTTCCAGGGGGTACTCCTTCCTGGGCCTCCTCTGGTCCAGTCAGACAATACCCCAGTAGTCTTCCATCTTAACAAGCAAGGTGCCATGCATTCTTATCCCCTGTGCAGAGGGACGATGAGGGTATGGACTTGGGCGGTGGATCACAGCCTGACTCTCACAGCACTCCTTGTTCCAGGGATTCACAACGTTATTGCAGACAGCCTAACTCGCTCTCAGTCTCAGAACTACGAATGGGAACTACAGCAAGAAGTTATAGATGACCCCTTCGAAAGGTGAAATCGGCCAGAACTGGACCTCTTTTCGTCCCCACATAATGCCAGATTGCCCAATTTCTGATCGCTAGATCCCGGGCCTGGTGTGTTTTGGCGAGACGCATTGTCCCTTTATTGGACAGGGAGGTTTCTGTACATCTTCCCTCAGGGGGTCCTACTCAAGTTGCAAGCAGAGGGTGCCTGGATGATACTGGTAGCGTCCTTCTGGCCTCGACAGATTTGGTTCCCGCTGTTGCAACCGCTGACATCGGAACCACCGGTTCTGTTGCCCCTCTCCACTCGCTTGCTTTCCCAAGAGCAAAGGACACTGGTCCATCCGGCCCCCGGTCCCTGCATCTGCATGCATGGCTTCTGCAGACTTAGCTAGGGATAGATTTGGAGTATCCATCAGAGTGGCAGAGAGAAAACCCTCTACCAGGGCAACATATGCCATGAAATGGAAGCGTTCCTGCTTGTGGGTGTTTTCCCCGCTCTCTAGAGCCCCTCAATTGTCCGGTGGAATCTGTGCTGGAGTATCTTCTCTACACATCGGTCTTGGGCCTTAGCTACTCATCCATTAAGGAGCACCTCTGTGCATTGTCAGCTTATCATGCAACACTGAATGGGAAGACTCTGGCACAGTTGGACACACGCAAGACCTTTCTAAGGGGCATCTTGCACATCAAACCTCCCAGGAGAGACCCCGTGCTGCCTTGGAACCTCCTGTTTGTTTTGGATAAACTCACCTTCACACCCCCCCCCAACCCGAACAAGCTGCAAGTTGCAAGCTCGCTTTCTTTCTTGGAAGGCGTTATTTTTAGTTGCTATAACTTCAGCTCAGAGGATTTCACCTGCAAGCTCTGATGTGTAAAGAACCTTATCTTATTTTTCATAAGGACAGGGTAACCCTGCGTACAAACCCTAAGTTCCTTCCGAAGGTAGTGTCTGATTTCACGTTGAACCAGGATATTCAACTACCAGTTTAGTGGCCCTTGTTACACACTCTGGCTGTACTTGGGATTCTGTGTTACTATTTGGCTCGGACCAGTTTCTCCAGAAAGACAGACCAGTTGTTTGTCTTGTTTGCCCACAGAAAGATTGGGGCACACTGGACGTATCCCTTATGTATGATTTTTCTGTGCATTTATGGACATTTATGTACTGCATCTGTTTTTGTTGATTTTGTATCTCTTATACAAAATAAAAATCACGATTTAAAAAAAAAAAAAAAATTGGGCACCCGTCGCGAAGCAGATTTTGACTAAGTGGCTAGTGCATTGCATCACATTCTGTTATCAGCAGCACAACAAACCCTTACCGGGACCAGTTAAGGGTCATTCCACTAGAGGGATAGCGACATCCTTTGCTTCCCTGAGGAATGTTTCTTCAGTGGACCTCCATGCAGCTGCTGTTTGGAGTTCAGTGCACACCTTCGTTAGGCACTACAGTCTGGACGTGGCTTCCAGAAGGAGAGTAGGTTTCAGCTGTCCAGGGACTCCTCTCCTAAATTTCCTTAATTTTTTACACTATTATTTTCCACCCTTCTGACCTAGGTCTCTTCTTGGATACTGCTTGGGACTCCATCCTAATAATAATTCTAGGGACATGGATATGTTGTTCATCCACACTATCTGGCAGGTTCCTTGCCGCTTTAAATCTTGCCGGAAGGTCTTCAAGCTAGCTCCTCCCACCCACCCAGGTGGTAAAACTCTCGGCTCCGCCCCATGACGCCAGATCTTCCTTACCGCTTGGAAGCTCAGGTTCCCTCCTTAACGCTCTGCGATTAAGAATTGGTGTCTAACTCTTTAAAACTTTGAAACTCGTTTCAATTTACCAAAACACTTTGGTGGTCTTCTCCTCGCGGCTGCGATGGATAAATCGACTCCCGGATTTCGGAGATGTCCTGCGGGCAGAAATGTCTCTGACAGACCGCACTCCACGTGCATGCTCTACTGCCTCGGGCCTTGAGCACTCAACCGCAGGCTTACACCTGTGCTCTTCTTTTTCGGACTATGTCTCGAGGATCGTGCTGCCTGTTTGCAGTTGGGCGTCCCGAGAAGAGATTCCTCCGGTCAAGTTGAAGGAGACCCGACATGTGTTCCATGGCTGCGGGTTTCTGCGGAACAGCTTGAGCAGATGATCGCCTCAAGAGGAGGCGGCGAGGCCGCCCATCTGGGCCACGGCATTCGCCCCGCCTCTCCGGGCGCCCATACTCAGCTTCTTTATGGAGCTTTGCTCGACCTCTCGACTAAGGGCGAGGGTCCAACCTCTTCTGGACTGTTTTCTCGGTCAAAAAGAGTAAGGGTAAGTCCCATCGTCGACGCTCTTGGGAGCGGGAAAGATCTCCTTCCCCTGGTTGACAGTCGACTTCGGTCGACCCTTCAGCTTCGGCCACTGGCTTCACGGTGTCCCCGTCAGGCCAGTTGACCAAGACACCTGACGACGCGGTCGAGATTCTTCTCGACCCGTTAGACGGGTTGTCGGCTGGTGAAGCTGATATTCCCCTCTCCCCGGTTCCCTGGCGAGAGTTGAGGATCCCGTCGGCTCGACTGTGCCTCCGGTTCCGGAGCCGTCGGTGCAATCATCCGAGCGAGGGAGTACCGATCCTCGGTACCCCGCCGCGCCGACCTCGGCCTAGCCGAGATTCTCGGTCTCGGACTTCCTCGCAGTCCAGCCGATCCGCCCATAGGCGGTTTTGGTCTCGGCACACTGTAAGCGCGCCCGCCACTCTTCCTCTTCTTCCTCCTCCTCGGACGAGGAGGCTTCGACAAGTTGCGCCGGAATATGAAGAGCTTATGTGGCAACAGCTTCTGTTGGCTGGGAATAAGCCGACCAGTCGCCTTCACCGCCATTAAGTGGCTGTCACCGGAGCGTCAAAACAACCCCTCGCTGGTGGTCGAGGAGTCTGTTCCCAGGCCGGTTGTTCGCCTATTCTAGGACATGGATATGTTGTTCATCCACACTCATTGGCAGGTATCCTTGCCGCTTTAAATCTTGCCGGAAGGTCTTCAACTTGCTCCTCCCACCCACCCGGTGGTATAACTCGCGCTCCGCCCCATGACGCCAGATCTTCCTTACCGCTTGGAAGCTCAGGTTCCCTCCTTAACGCGGCGCTTGTGACTGGTTCCTATTTCTCCGCTTATGGATTTAAAAATAAATTTTGCAAAAGACTTCAGTCTTCTATCCCTCGCGGCTGCGATGGACAAATCGACTCCCGGATTTCGGAGATGCCCATGCGGGCAGAAGATGTCTCGGACGGATCCACACTCCACGTGTGTCTACTGCTTAGGCCTTGAGCACGACCCGCAGGCTTGCGACCTGTGCTCATCTTTCTCGGCCTACGTCCTCGAAGACCGTGCTGCCCGATTGCAACTGGGCCGTCCCGAGAAGCGTTCCTCTCCGTGAAGTCCAGGAGGCCCGGTTGGCGGTGTCAGCGGGCGGTGGCTTCGGGCGGATCAGCTCGAGCGGATGGTCGCCTCGAAGAGGAGGCGCGCGGTCGATCTTCCTCGGCCGCGCATTTATCCCGCCTCTCTGGGTTCTTCCTACACGGCTTCTTTTGGAGCTTTGTCTGTCCCTCTCCACTAAAGGAGAAGGGCCTGCGTCTGCTGGACCTTATTCTCGGTCCAAAAAGAGGGACAGGGGAGTCCCTCCGTCGACGCCTTGGGAGCGGGAAAGGTCCCTCTCCCGGGCCGTCCGACCGTCGGCTGGTCGACCGTCGGCTCGCCACTGGCCTCACGGTGTCCCGCCAGGTCAGTTGACCGAGACTCCACCGATGAAGTCGAGATTTTCTCGACCCATTGACGGGCTGTCGCTTAGCAGCCGAGATTCCCTCTCCCGGTTCCCCCGGGAGGAGTTGAGGATCCCGTGGGCTCGCCTGTGCCTCCGGTTCCGGAGCCCTCGGATGGACCATCCGAGCCGAAGGGAGTGCCGGTTCCGGCCGACACCTCCCCGCACCGACCTCGGAAATTCCGGGACTCTCGGTCTCGGACCTCTTCGCGGTCCAGCCGATCCCACTGCATAGGCGGTTTCGGTCTCGGCATCATGGTAACGCGTCGCCGCTGCCGCTCCTCCGCCCTCCTCCTCGGATGAGGGAGGCTTCGCGCAGAATACGCCGACGGCACGAGGACCTTATGTTGCAACACGTCCTCCTGGTCGGGAATAAGCCGACCCCGCCGCCTTCCCCCGCCATTAAGGGCTGTCACCGAACGCCGACACAACCCTCGACTTATCCGAGGAGCTCATACCCAGGCCGGTTGTTCGCCAAAACCAGCTGCTCCACCATTCGTGGAACCTCCGCCCACAGCCACCATTGGGGGTCCACCAAGGATTCTCGGTCGCTAGGGTCTCACCCATCGGCTGTCAGTTACCCTCACTCCCGACCGACCTCGGCAGGTGAAGGTGGCTCAGGCCAGAGGCAATGCTCGAGGACTCTTCCGAGTCCGAAGATGATTCCTCCTTTTTCTCCAAGCGACTGGACTTGGAGTCTTCAGGAGGTCAGTCAATGGCCGATAGCCCGTCGTCCTTCCTAGGACTGCTTCGGCTCATCTCGGAGTCTACCGGGATGGAGCTCGAACCCGTTTCCAAACGGGCCAGGTATCCCCTCACGGAGATTCTGGACCGAGGGGATTCTCCGACGGAGGCCTTTCCGGTGGCCGAGGCCATAGTGGGTCCGGCACTGGGCTTTGGCGCCCTGCTTCCTGCCCTGCGCCTCGCCAGGATGGCCAGGAAGTATGCGGTCCCACCGGTTCCTTGTCCGGTTTTGAACACCCCTCTGCTGAGGGGTTGGTTACCGACAGCGCTTCGCGCGCAACGCCCAGGGATGTGGACAAACCTCCTGACAAGGAGTCCAAGAAATGGACTATGTCGGGCGAAAAGTCTCACGCTTGCTCCTCTCTCGGCCTCGCCAGGCCAGTTCGGCCGTCCTCATGGCACATTTTTTCATGCCCTGTTGGGCTCCCTGGATGAGGTCATCCCTCATCTTCCCGCCGATCTGCAGACTACGGTTAAGCAGGTGCGGGACCAGGGCAGGCAGTGGCCAAACAGCAGCTCCAGACTGCTTTGGATATAGGGGGCTCATGTGCCAGATCGGTGGGGCCGCAGTGGCTATGCGCCGGCGGCTTGGCTGAGGATATCCACCTTTACTGGATACCCAGCACAAGTTGGCGGATGTTCCTTTGGGACTGACCTCTTCGGCCCTGGGGTGGAAGGTCACCTGCAGAGGATCGAGAAGTCCAATGCCACCTGGACTCGGTCTCTTCCGCCAGAAGGACAAAGGCCGCAAACCACAGCCTAAGCTCCTTTCGTTCTTCTGTGCCCCCGCCTCGCCCAGCAACGCCAGGGCCAGCAGGCTCGGCCTTGGTATCCCAAACCCAAGCCGCCGGCTTCTCTAACAGGAGGCAGGGAGGAAAGGCCCAGGAGGTCCCTCGGCCGGTCCCTCCTCCAAGCCTGCCCAGTGACGGGCTGAGGGTGTCGCCCATCCCCGCCACTCACCCCTGGGTCCCTCTGGGGACGGCCCGCACTTGCTCCGCCTGGTCCGCTGTTACCACGGACAGGTGGGTCTTGGAGGTGGGAAGAGGCCTGCCTCTGAATTCGAGCAGGCACCACCTTCAGAGCGCGCCTCGGGGCTTCGATCCCCAGCCTCACTGGCGGCTCGTCGAGCCAACATTGCTCTCCTCCTCCAGAAGGAGGTGGTAAGAGAGGTGGTGGACCCTCCTTCAGACCCAGGGTTTGTGTCCAGGTACTTCCTGGTTCCGAAACGGACGCGGGGCTGGCGCCCCATTCTCGACCTACACGACCTAAACAAGTTCCTAAGGTCTCGAACCTTCAGGATGGTCACTTGGTTCAGATAATACCATCCTTGGAACGCGGCGTGTGGTTCTGCTCTCTGGACTTGCAGGACGCGTTTTTTCACGTCCCTATCCGTCTGCCTCACCAGAGATTCCTTCGCTCCGAGCGGAAGGATCCTCTTCGAGTTCCAAGCCATGCCCTTCGGCTTGTCTCCAGCTCCCAGGGTCTTCACCAAATGCATGGCAGTGGTGACAGCATTCCTGGGCGCCGAGGGTCCGGTGTACCCTTACCTGGACGACTGGCTGATAGCAGCTCCCTCCAGGAAGGAGGCGGAGTGGTCCAGAGATCTGGCCTCCAGGTCTGCTTCTCAACTGGGCCTCCTTATCAACGAGGCCAAGTCGGAACCCGAGTCAAGCAGGTGATTCTATTCATCGGGCAGCTCGACTCTCTTCGAGCCAGAGCGCTCCAGTGACAGGGCCGAGGTTCTTTCCTCCTTTGCCCGATCATTTCTGGTTGGGCAATTGCCTGCCCGGGACTTCCTGCGCTCCTGGGTCTCATGGCGGCCTGCACCAGCGTGGTCCGTGGGCCCGCTGGAACATGCGCCCCTTCAGTGGGACTGGCCAGCCAGTGGTCACAACGCCGCGATCCCTTGACCAGCTTAGTGTCGGTGACAAGGGATGTGAACGCCTCCAGTGGTGGACCGCTCCAGATCATTTGCAGGAGGGCATCCCGTTCGTCCGCCGAGCCGACGGCTCTCATCGACCGATGCCTCTCTGATGGGTTGGGGTGCCCATCTGGGGAACACGGGCTCATGGCCTCTGGTCCCCGCGGAGTCCCGATGCCACATCAACCTGCTGGAGCTCCGAGCGTCCGCCTAGCTCTCACCGCCTTTGCCTGCTCCTCCGGGGTCAAGTGGTCCGAGTCCAGACGGACAATACCACACCATGTACTATCTAAACCGCCAGGCGGGGACGCGCCCATGCTTCTATGCAAGGAAGCTCTCCGCATTTGGTCACTGTGCGCAGCCTGGAGGCGGATCTCCTAGCCATTCACGTGGCAGGAGCCTCCAACACCCTGGCCGATGCCCTGAGCCGGATAGGGGCTGCATCCCACGAGTGGTCTCTCCTGCCGGAGGTAGTACAGCATCTGTTCTCCCTTTGGGCACACCTCAGGTGGACCTGTTTGCCTCCATGGAGAACGCGAAGCTGAGTCTGTTCCATGCCCGCCTCAGCAGGGCTCGCTGGGGAATGCCTTCTCGAGGCAATGGACCCCGGCCTCTTTACGCCTTTTCCCATTTCCTTGATCCACAAGGTGCTTCTCAAGGCGAGGAGGGACAAGGCGCAGGTGATTCTGATAGCCCCAGACTGGCCTCGCCAGTTCTGGTACCCAGATCTCCTCAGTCTCAGCTCCAGGACTCCGCGGCAGCTTCCAGCTCGCCCGGACCTGCTCTCAGTCAATCAGGGGAAGGTGTTCCATCCGGACCTTCAATCCCTGCACCTGACGGCCTGGTTCCTGAGCGGCTAGACTTCCAGGCCTTGGGTCTTTCCGACGAGGTCCTCAATGTAGTTGAGGCGTCCCTGCATGAGTTCCAGAAAATGCTATGCCTTCAAATGGAAAAGGTTTTCCATTTGGTGTCAGGCAAGGCTTGGACCCTTCCTCCTGTTCCTGGCAAGCATCTTGGACTATTTATGGTCCCTTTCTAGTCAAGGGCTTAGGTCGACGACCCTAAGGGTGCACCTGGCAGCCATCTCTGCTTACCGGGCGCGGGCCGGGAAGCAGTCGGTGGCGCAGGAGAAGGTGGTCTGGCGCTTTTCAAAGGCCTTGATCACATTTCCTCCAGTGCGGGAACCCCCACCTCCGTGGATCTACTGCTGGTCTGGCAGCTCATGGGCAAGCCATTGAACCTATGCACAGGTGTGCTCTCTCTCACCTGTCGTGGAAGACCGCCTTCTTGGTGGCTATCACGTCCAGCCAGAAGGATGGGAGAGCTCCAGGCGCTTCCATCGAGTCTCCTTACCTGGTCTTCCACAGGGACAAGGTTGTCCTGCGTCCCACCCAAAATTCCTTCCGAAGGTGGTGTCGGAGTTTCACCTTAACCAGGTGTTGACTCTGCCGGTGTTCTACCCCAATCACACCTGAGGTCAATATAGGCTCCATACTCTGGACCCTAGAAGGGCGCTCGCTTATTATAAGGAGCGCACGGCTGAAATTCGGGGAGAGGTTCGCCAGCTGTTTGTCACCTACGCTGAAGCCGCATCTGGCAGACCTGCAGCCAAGCGGACTATAAGCAGGTGGGTAACCTCCTGCATAGATCTCTGCTATAAGTTGGCGGGCATGGAGCCTCCCAGAGGGATAAGAGCTCATTCTACCCGCCATACTGCTGCAACGGTGGCTGCTTCCAGGACGCCCCTATCCAGGAAATCTGCAGGCTGCTACCTGGAAGTCAGCAAACACCTTCATTACCCACTACCACACGACCTTGAGTCACGCCGGATGCTGGTTTTGGGGCCTCGGTTCTCCAGTCTCTCTTTCCCAAGTAAGTATATGGGGTGTGTCTTGCCTCCCTCCTCCCGAGAACTGCTAGGAGTCTGCCAATGAGTGTGGATGAACAACATATCCATGTCCCTAGAAATACGGTTACTACCTGTAACAGGAGTTCTAGGAATGGTATATGTTGTTCATCCACACGACTCCACCCGACCTCCCCGGCTTCGACGCACAACCTGAGCTTCCAGCGGGCCAGATCTGGCGTCATGGGGCGGAGCCGAGAGTTATACCACCCGGGTGGGTGGGAGGAGCAAGCTTGAAGACCTTCCGGCAAGATTTAAAGCGGCAAGGATACCTGCCAATGAGTGTGGATGAACAACATATACCATTCCTAGAACTCCTGTTACAGGTGAGTAACCTGTATTTACTGCTGCCCCACCGATTTTGGTGGAACCGCTGCCTCCTCAGCTGTTAGTTGGGGCCCCGACCAAGATTTCTCGGTCGGCTCAGGGGCTGCCCCATAGGCTGTCGGTCACTCTCACTCCCAATAAACCTCGGCAGGTGGAGGGTGTCTCAGGCTCGAGGCAGCTCTTCGAAGACTTGTCGGGGTCTGAAGATGACTCCTCCTTGTTCTCCAGGCGGATGGACTTGGAGTCCTCAGGGGCAGTCAGTGGACGATAGCCCTTGTCCTTTCTTGGTCTACTTGACTCATCTCGAGTCCACCGATGAAGCTCGAACCCGTTTCCAAACGGGCCAGATATCCCCTCACGGAGATTCTGGACCGAGGGGATTTTCCGACGGAGGCCTTTCCGGTGGCCGAAGCCATTGTTGGTCCGGCCTTGGAACTATGGCAGCATCCTGCTTCCTGCCCTGCGCCTTCGGCCAGGATGGCTAGGAAGTACGCGGTCCCTAGTCCGGTTTCTCGGAACACCCCTCTGCCGAGGGGCTGGTTACCGACAGCGTTTTCCGGCGCGCCGGGAACGCCAGGGACGTGGACAAACCACCCAACAAGGAATCCAAGAAATTGGATTACGCCGGGTGGAAAGTCTATGCTGCATCGTCTCTCGGCCTTCGTCAGGCCAGTTCGGCCGTCCTGATGGCACACTTCTCCCATGCCCTGTTGGGCTCCCTGGATGAGGTCGTTCCTCATCTTCCCGCGGACCTGCAGACCACGGTCAAGCAGGTGCGGGATCAGGGCAGGGCAGTGGCAAAGCAGCAGCTCCAGACTGCTCTCGACATCGGAGACTCTTGTGCTAGATCAGTGGCGACCGCAGTGGCCATGTGTCGACGGGCTTGGCTGAGGATATCCACCTTCACCTTGGATACCCAGCACAAATTGGCGGATGTTCCCTTTCTGGGGACTGACCTCTTCGGCCCTGGAGTGGAAGGTCACCTCCAGAGGATCGAAAAGTCCAATGCCACCTTGGACTCCGTCTCTTCAGCGCAGAAGGACAAAGGCCGTAAGCCTCAGCCTAAGCCCTTTCGCCCTTCTGTGCCCGCGGCGCGCCCGGCCCAGCAACGTCAGGGCCAGCAGGCTCAACCTTGTACCCCAAACCCAAGCCGCCGCCTTCCTCCAATAGGAAGCAAGGAGGAAAGGCCCAGGAGGTCCTCGGCCGGTCCCTTCTCCAAGCCTGCTCAGTGACGGGCTGAGGGTGTCGCTCATCCCGCCGCCTCACCCTGGTTCCCCCCGTGTGGGGACGGCTCCGGCACTTCCTTTCCGCCTGGTCCGCTGTTACCATGGACAGGTGGGTCTTGGAGGTGGTGGGAAGAGGCCTGCCTCTAGAATTCGAGCAGGCACCGCCCTACAGAGCCGTCGCCCCTCGGGGGGCTTCGGGGTTCCCAGCCTCACTGGTGGCTCGTCGAGCCGACATCAAGCTCCTCCTCCAGAAGGAGGTGATAAGAGAGGTGGAGGACCCTCCCTTAGAACCGGGGTTTGTGTCCAGGTATTTCCTGGTCCCGAAACGGACGGGGGGCTGGCGCCCCATTCTCGACCTACACGACCTAAACAAGTTCCTAAGGTCTCGAACCTTCAGAATGGTCACTCTGGCTCAGATAATACCATCTCTGGAACACGGCATGTGGTTCTGCTCTCTGGACTTTCACGACGCGTTCTTTCACGTCCCTATCCGTCCGTCTCACCGGAGATTCCTCCGCTTCCGAGCGGAGGGATCCCTATTCGAGTTCCAAGCCATGCCCTTTGGCCTTTCTCTAGCTCCCAGGGTCTTCACCAAATGCATGGCAACGGTGACAGCATTCCTGCGGCGCCAAGGGGTCCGGGTGTACCCTTACCTGGACGACTGGCTGATAGCAGCCCCCTCCAGGCAGGAGGTGGAGCGGTCCAGAGATCTGGCCCTCCAGGTTTGCTCTCAGGTCGGCCTCCTTATCAACGAGGCCAAATCGAACCCGTCGAGCAGGTGATACTGTTCATCGGGCAGAGCTCGACTTTACGAGCCAGAGCACGGCTCCCGCGGACAGGGCCGAGGTTCTACCTCCTTTGCCCAATCATTTCTGGTTGGGCACCTGCCCTGCCCAGGACTCTCCTGCGCTCCCTGGTCTCTATAGCGCCTGTACCAGCGTAGTCCGCTGGGCACGTTAACATGCGCCCCTTCAGTGGGGACTGGCCAGCCAATGGTCACAACACTGCGATCCCTTGGACCAGCTTGTGATGATGACCCAGGAGATGTGGAACGCTCTCCAGTGGTGGACCGTTCCATCTCATCTGCAGGAGGGCATCCCGTTTGTCCGCCCCGAGCCGACGGTCTTTCTATCGACCGACGCCTCTTTGATGGGTTGGGGTGCCCATCTGGGGAACACAGAGTGCACGCCTCTGGAGTCCTCGCGGAGTCCCGATGCCAATATCAACCTGCTGGAGCTCCGAGCGGTCCGCCTAGCTCTCACCGCCTTTGCTCCGTTTCTCCGGGGTCAAGTGGTCCGAGTCCAGATGGACAATACCACGACCATGTACTACCTGAACCGCCAGGGCGGGACGCGCTCCATGCTTCTATGCAAGGAAACTCTCCGCATCTGGTCACTTATGCGCAGCCTGGAGACGGATCTCCTAGCCATTCATGTGGCAGGAGCCTCCAATACCCTGGCCGATGCCCTGAGCCGGATAGGGGCTGCATCGCACGAGTGGTCTCTCCTGCCGGAGGTAGTACAAGATCTGTTCTCCCACTGGGGCACACCTCTGGTGGATCTGTTTGCCTCCAGGGAGAACGCGAAGCTGAGGCTGTTTCATGCCCGCCTCAGCAGGGCTCGCTGCAGGATGCCTTCGAGGCCGTGGACCCGGCCTCTTTACTCCTTCCCCCTTCCCTGATTCACAGGGTCCTGCTCAAAGCGAGGGAGGACAAGGCGCAGGTGATTCTGGTAGCCCCAAACTGGCTCTCGCCAATTCTGGTACCCAGATCTCCTCAGCCTCAGCTCCAGGCTCCCGAGGCAGCTTCCAGCTCGCCTGACCTGCTCTTAGTCAGTCAGGGGACGGTGTTCCATCCGGACCTTCAATCCTACACCTGACGGCCTGGTTCCTGCTGCTAGAGTTCCAGGCCTGGGTCTTCCGACGAGGTCCTCAACGCCGCTGAGGGCGTCCCCGAAGGAGTCGACTCAGGAAATGCTACGCTTCAAATAGAAGAGATTCTCCATTTGGTGTCGGGTAATGGCTTGGACCCTTCCTCTTGTTCTGTGGCAGCATTTTGGACTATCTATAGTCCCTATCTAGTCAAGGGCTTAGGCCGACGACCTAAAGTGCACCTGGCAGCCATCTTTGCTTGCAGTACCGGGCCGAGAGCAGTCAGTGGCGCAGGAGAAGGTGGTCGGGCTTCTTCAAAGGCCTTGATCACATTTCCTCCAGTGCGGGAACCCCACCGGTGGGATTTACTGCTGGTATTGGCAAAGCTCATGGACAAGCTTATTCGAACCAATGCACAGGTGTGGTCTCCCCCACCTGTCGTGGAAGACCGCCTTCTTGGTGGCTATCACGTCAGCCAGAAGGATGGGAGAACTCCAGGCGCTTAGCATCGAGTCTCCTTACCTGGTCTTCCACAGGGACAGGGTTGTCCTTCGTCACCACCCGAAATTCCTTCCGAAGGTGGTGTCGGAGTTTCACCTTAATCAGGTGTTGACTCTGCCGGTGTTCTACCCCAGTCACACCTCGGAGGCCGAATATAGCTCCATACTTTGACCTTTAGAAGGGCGCCGCTTATTATGCGAGCGACGGCTGGGATTCGGGAGAGGGTTCGCCAGCTGTTTGTCACCTACGCTGAAGCCGCACTGGCAGACCTGCAGCCATGCGGACGATAAGCAGATGGGTCACCTCCTGCATAGATCTCTGCTATGAGTTGGCGGGCATGCAGCCTCCCGGAGGGATAAGAGCTCATTCTACCCGCCATACTGCTGCATCGGTGGCTGCTTCCAGGGACGTCCCTATCCAGGAAATCTGCAGGGCTGCTACCTGGAAGTCAGCAGACACCTTCATTACCCACTACCACATCGACCTTGAGTCACGCCGGGATGCTGGTTTTGGGGCCTCGGTTCTCCAGTCCTTATTTCCCAAGTAAGTATTAAGGGGTGTGCGCCTTGCCTCCCTCCTCCCGGAGAACTGCTAGGAGTCTGCCAGATAGTGTGGATGAACAACATATCCATGTCCCTAGAAATACAGGTTACTCACCTGTAACAGGAGTTCTAGGAATGGTATATGTTGTTCATCCACACGACCCACCCGACCTCCCCGGCTTCGACGCACAACCTGAGCTTCCAGCGGGCCAGATCTGGCGTCATGGGGCGGAGCCGAGAGTTTTACCACCTGGGTGAGTGGGAGGAGCTAGCTTGAAGACCTTCCGGCAAGATTTAAAGTGGCAAGGAACCTGCCAGATAGTGTGGATGAACAACATATACCATTCCTAGAACTCCTGTTACAGGTGAGTAACCTGTATTTGTCTGCTGCAAGAGCTCCTCCTCGAAGTGAGATAGTACAGTTGTGTAAGAAGTTATCGTAACAGTAGATCTTCGAGGGGACCACTTACAGCAGGTGACTTTCCCACCCACCTACCCCCGGGAACCAATATTTATTTTTCTCTTTGGGGATAGGAGATCCTCTTCGGTTCTCCGTCTGTTTTTCAGCTGGCTCTCTGGCGGGAGAACTGAGGTGGTGCTGGACCACCCACTTCATACCATGTCTGACATTGGGGCGGAGCTGACATCGGGGGTGGTCCACCGCCATAGACTGCTAGCTAGAAGCTTTTTCCGTGGGGTCATTGCCTGGCAGCTTAGTCCCAATGGCATTACCTGCTGCAAGAGCTCCTCTCTAAGAGCTACTGTTACGGTAAGTTCTTACGTAACTGTACTTTTCAGATGGCAATAGATGTTAATGACACTGTTTTCAGGTGGCTGGCTCTCACCGTGGCCCTCAGGAGATTTGCTTGGTCACTAACCTCTCACAAGAAATGCAGTTGAAAGCCATGGATTCCCCCTGTGAGAATAACTCGTTTTGGGAACAAGACAGGCATACATGAAGAAGGTGGACTAATGCAAGACCACCTATACAAGTAACACAGCTAAGGAAAAGGCATCTACTTCATATAGGCCTTATGGAAGGTGGGGCAGAAGTAGGTCTGCCTATGGCAGACCCTTCTTCCAGGCACAGGCGAGACAGCAGTACACCCAGCAGACAGGGTACTTCAGAAGTAGAGGCAGGAGGAGATCTAGACAGGGTAATCATACTTGGCCGGGTCCAACCCCAGCCTAAACAGAATCCCTGACTTAATTTCTAAGGTTGCCTCCTCTGTATCAGTAGGGGGCAGACTGGTTCACTACTTTCAGGCTTTGAAAAACATCACCACAGACAAGTAGGTCCTGGAAGTAGCGAGTCAGGGTTTGTCCCTCAGCTTCAAATCCTTCCCCACCTTGAGAACAAGACCCTTCAAATCAGTTTCAAACTCAGAAAAGAAGCTGTTGGAGGAGGAAGTGGGGCAAACCTGCTACTGTCAAGGGCAGTAGAGCTAGTTCCTCCACAGCAAAGGGAAAAGGGATTTTACTCGAGGTACTTCAACCAGTGCAGGTGCTGCACTTTATAGCAGCAGAATTGGACACATTGAAGGGGAGGGCTTAACTGTCCCAAAACAGGGTAAGGAACATCCTTCAGATTGTTGGGTCTTTCAAGCTAAACAAATCAAAACCCATAAGGCGATTCCTGCAACTCCTGGGCCATATGGCTGCAGCAGCCGGTACAGTCTCAGGAGCCAGGTTCCAAATGAGTCATATTCTTTTATTTATTTTAGTCTTTGGTAACCGGGTAAGGCCCACTTGGCACAAGTGCCTGTTTTCAGGGGCGACCTGGGAGCACTGGGCAGTTAAGTGACTTGCTCAGAGTCGCACAGTATGCAAGTGGAGGTTGTGAGAATCAAACTCAGGTTTGGTCTGCTGGATGTACCAAACTCGTTCACACCTCGTTCCTCTAACCTCTAGGCTATACTGCCAGCCCATATACAGTTCCTCATCCGGGCACATTGGTCCCAAAGAAGAGACTCACTGCCAAAGCTGGTCACAGTAACAGACACTACTGCAAGCCTTTCAGTGGTGGCAGGTAAGGGAAAATCTTGGGGAAGGAGTCTCTTTCCAACATGAGTCTTCATCAGTAGTTCTTACAACAGATGCCCCTCTCCTGAGTTGAGGAGCTCGTGGGGGATCACAGTACACAGCACTTGGTTAAGAGCAGAGTCACTCCAGCACATAAATCTGCTGGAACTCAGAGCAGTATTCCTAGCCCTGCAGGCCTTCACAACCATGGTTCAGGGCAAGGTGGTACAGGTCAGGACAGACAATACCACCACCATGTACTACATAAACAAGAGAACAAGGTCCAGCCCCTTTGTGCACAGAGGCAATGAAAGTGTGGAGTCTGGCCTACTCACTTCAGGCCTCACTGGTAGCTATTCATCTGCCAGGCAAAGACAATACCCTGGCTGATGCCCTGAGTCAAATCAACCAGGTTCATCACGAATGGTCTGTAAACAAGCAGGTTCTGAAAGTGATGTTGAGGAGATGTGGCACCCCAGAGATGGATCTCTTTGCATTCCACGACAAGCACCAGTTGCCAGCGTTTTGTTGCAGACCACCAGCAAGGGGCACAGTCCCTCTGGATGCCCTGGTGTTGGACTGGTCAGGGAAAAAGCTGTACGCATTCCCTCCATTTCCCTTGTTGCTCAGGGTGCTGATCAAGCTCAGATCCCAATCAGCATTAGTGGTTTTGATGGCTCCAGACTGGGCCAGGCAGCCATGGTACTCTGCTGATCTCCATGTTTGTGGCTTCTCTGATACACCTGCCAAGGAGGCACAGCCTACTGACCTCCTCTCAGTGGAGGATCCTGTACCCGAACCTCCGGGTCCCTCAGGCTCAAGGCATGGCTCTTGAAGACTTAGAGTATGCAGGGCTGCAACTCTCTGAGAGTGTCTTGAATGTCCTGAGGGGGTCTAGGAAGCCTTTGACTAAGAAGACTCATGCTTCCAAGTGGAAAAGGTTCTCTATATGGTGTTCAGCTAGGGATGTAGTCCCATCAAAGGCAGGGGTGCCAGTCTTGTTGGACTGTCTTACCCTTTTGCATGCATTGGGTTTACAGCCCACTATCCTGAAGGTACATCTGGCCTCAGTTTCAGCTGTTATTTCAGCTGGCAAGGGTGTTTTCATAGCATCCAGCCCCATTTTCAAGATGTTTTTCAAGTGGTTCCGCTTCACTCCGCACTCTCCTTCTGTTCAGGGTTCAGTGAAAGTTCATAAAATTGTTTTTGACATCCAAACTATGTAATTAGTTACATAGTTTGGATGTCAAGAGAGCTTTGAGCTACTACATGACTCACACCGAGGACCATAGACAGGACAGGCAGCAGCTGTTCCTGACTTATGGGGATGTGGGAAAAGGAAAACTAGCTTCAAAAAGAACTATTTTACACTGGATAGTTTAATGTGTCCAGTTCTGTTACTCAAACGTGGGTAAGGAGCCCCAGTAGGCCTCAAGGCCCATTCCACAAGGGGCCCAGTCGCTGCAATTGTGTGTGTGTGTGTTGTTGCTATGACAACGCACACGCACGATTGCTTCTACTTTTTTGAAGCCGCCGACTCGCAGGATCTCCTCTGTACTGTCGGCAAGTTCCTTTTTAACAAAACTAAATAGACTTAAAGCAAAAAAAAAAAAAAAACACTGTTGCCTTGTGTTTTGCACAGAGTGCGCCTTATTATAAATCTCTACCATGACAAACTTTTTCTCTGTTTACACCACTAGGTCGCGCTACTTTACCAGAGGAAGAGTGAAAGTGCTTACTGCATAAACAGTCAGGATATATTTATTTATTTAGATCTTGGATTACAAATACCTATGAGTCAGAGACTCTTTTACATAGGTTTCACGTCAGTAAGACAAGAGTAGAAATATATAAGCATCAGGAAACAGTTGCAATGAGCTTACAAGATTCAGAGACTAGGTTAGGTTAATACAGGTATGCAAAACCAGCATTTCGCCAAGAATATAGAGTGTTATGTGTAACAAGATAAGACAATCGCATCATAAAACCTAAGACTAACGATACATATACAGATAAAAATTTCAGGAGGTGGTTGCAATAGCAGTCATGATATCTGAGATTGGGTGAGGTTAATAACAGGTATTTATAACAATATAATTGCCAGTAAGTACATATACTAGAAGACTGTTGGATTATTAGTGGGTGAAAGAGGCAGCCAGAGGTGGCTTTGTCAGCTAAGGTGAAGTCAGCCTGGATAGGCTTTGTTTGAAGGAGGATTTTGGGGGGACAAAGAATCTTTGAGGGAAGAGATGGACGGATAAGGGACAAAAGGAGCGACCATGATGGAGGCTGAAAAAAGGAGGAAAAGTGGTAAGGAGGAGCAGAGAGCTGTAGAAGGATGCAGGAAATGGGAGAGGGAAGGGGGACAAGTAATAGCAGAAGGTTGATAGAAAGGAGACTGGGATGAGGGAGGAGGGGAGGGGGAAGTAGGGGGCTAGGAAGGGCAGTCACAGTACCTGCACACAACAAGGAGATTTCTCAGGAAGCGCTTGAAAGGGCCAAGTGTGGGAACATCAGGAGAGCCGGTGGGAAGCCCATTTAGCCAATAGGGAGCCCAGTAGGTAAAGGAGTGTTGGGCTTGATTTGTTGGGCAAAAGGGGACTTGGAGGCGAGGTTAGAAACGTTCCTGGTAGTACATGACCTCATGGCCCAGGTTAGCACGTTCAGGGAGTTTTTTTTTGGGGGGGGAGGGCGGATGTTAGACCCAAGCTGATTTTCTTCTCATATAGGCAGGTGTGGTACTTTATCCTGTCATTGAGGTTGAGCCAGTTAGTTTTGGAATAAAGGTCACACGTGTGCAGCCTACTGTGTGCTCCTGAGACCAGACAGGCTTTGTTTAGGGTAATGCGGATGCTGTCTAGTGCTGTCAGTAGGTGTGCCATAGATGAGTCCATAGTCTACTATGGAGAGAATGGAGCTAGTGACTGCTGCTTGGAGGGCCTCTTGGGGCATACAGGGTTTATGCCTGTAGAGGACCCCAACCTACTATTAACATTTTGGATTCTATGCTTATGTGGTTGGAGAAGGACAGGGTGCTTATTGAGTGTTTTATACCGAGGTACTTAAAGGTCTGAACTTGTTCAATGAGGGTACTGAGGCAGTTGAGTGTGTTGAGCATGGATGATTTAAGTCTCTCTTGAGGGCTAGCAAAGAGCATGGTCTGTTGGTTTTTTTTTTTTTTAGTTCTTGACCAGTTTGCCATGTGAACCAGTCCTCTATCGCTGAGAAGTTCGTTTGAAGATTACAGGTTAAGGCTTCAGGGTCTTGATGACTGGTGAATAAAACAGCGTCGTCTGCATATAGGAGTATGTCACCAAGGCAGGCTTGAGGTAAGGAGTTAAGAAAAAGGCTAAACAATAAGGGCCCAGAATGGACCCTTGAGGGACCCTAGAGCGGACCAGGTGACTGGTGGACAATTTGTTGCAGATTTTAATCTGTTGGGATCATTCCCTCAAGGTAGCTTTTAAACCAACCTGGCGTACTAGGGGAGACACCGTTCATAATGAGGGAGTCGATTAGGAGGGCGTGGTTAACTGTATCGAAAGCTTTAGTGAGGTCAATGTACACCGATTCCACCAAGTGCTTCCAGTCCAGGGCTTTATGAATGAAGGAGGTGAATTCAAGAAAGGCTGAGGTGGTGCTGTGGTGTTTCTTGAAACCGTGCTGTTCAGGGCATTGGATATTGTGTGTTGACAGGAACTCTGATCAACCAGATGAGTGGTTTAAATGGCAGGATCAACCGGATAAGGTTTTTAAAGGACAGCTTGCTAGTTATCCAGACGAATATGTTGTATAAACAGAGCATGACATGGCCAGACTGAAGATATCGTGTTTATTTTCACTCAAGGCCAATGACATCAAGATATCTCACTCGTGGCTTCGCCACTCATGAGATGATATGGTATCATTGGCCTCTTGTGAAGATAAATATATCTTCAGTCAGGCCATGTCATATCTCAAATATGTATGTATATATATATATATATATATATATATATTTATTTATATCTGTATGAAATGGCATCTATAGGTGAAACGAGCCTTGACTCAGTGTGCCTTTCGCGGTTACCAAAAATTTAAATAAAAAAGTGTATATAGGTAGATACATATATAGATATGTCAATATATAGTGATATAAGCTATACATTTATAGATACGTGAAGTGTGTGTGTGTGTATGTATGTATGTGTGTATATATATGTATATAAATAATATATAAATGTGTTTACTGATATATATTGTTCTTAACTCTGCCAGCCATTGCCCACATCTGCCTATGCTCAGCCACTGCCCTGCTTTTTTTGGCTGCATACAACCCTGAGGGCACCTTGGAAATTTCAAAGCATCTGAACTGCTTACTCTTTAGTTGCTTGATATGCTCTCTGATGGTTTCTGTTGGGTGTTTTAGGTCATTATTTAGTATTTGCAGAAGAGTTTCTTCAAACCCCAGGAATCCCTTACTGTGCTTAGACAAGTGCAGATCAGCCTGCTGGTTTGAACTGTGCTGGAGAGTAGAATTTTTCATTATTCTTTCTTGTTCACAGTATTCTTTTAGTTTTCAAATCTCATGCCTAGATCTGTTTAACATATGTATCACTATTCTTTGGTTTCTGATTGGTTCCCTGAACTGGAGAAAGGCCTTTGATTCCCCAGCAGAAAAGTAAAATCCATCTTTTACCTCTTTGTGGTTGCTTTTTGCCCTCTTTCCCTCCTTTTAAGGAGTTTCGGCGCTATTGAACTTTTTCACTGTAAATTTAGTTTTTTAAATTCTGTTAATTAGTGGTTTGTTTCATTTGGGGAACTGGACCGCAAACTAAACTTTTATTCTTAGTGGAACCGAACCGCATTTGGGTTTGCCTCAGTTGGCATGTGTGACAGATCCAAAAAGAAAGCAGGACCTACAGGTTTTAAAAATTGTTTCAACCCCCTAACACTGCCATGAGTAGTCTTTGAGGAGTCTGGGTCCAGATAATGAGTTTTCTCATTGTGAGCTTTGCATCAAGTTCTGCCCTAAAACTCTCACAAAAAAAAGGGGGCTAAAATGTGAAGACCTTATGGCTTCTCAGTCCGTCTTCACATCACCAAAATGCTCAGAATAGAGTCTGGCCCCTCATAGTAAGCAAAATGACAAGTCTTCTAGCGATGGCTCAGATTCCAGGGTGTCTGATCGGGGGTACCCTGATAACAGCAAGCATAAAAGAGCCTCTGAGCAGGTACTGGAGACGGTGCCTACAAAGAAAAAATAAAAAGAGAAACACATTGCTGCCCTTCTTCCTGAAGAAAGAAAGGAGACGTCAGTGGACAAGAACAGAATATGAATGAATGAAATCTTTATTTATAAAGCGCCTTTCTAGAATCAAGGCGCTGTGCATAAAACAAACAAAATAATTAACACACATTACGATCAGATACTAAAACCCATAAAACTACAATATCATAAATATTAACTTCAATAAAATCTAAATATGCCATACTTCATATTCGAATTGGAGACTAATCTGGATATGCCAGGTTAAATAAATGTTTTAAGTGCTGTCTTGAAACTTTGGATGGTCAGGCAATCTCTTATCTGACGAGGTAGAGAATTCCACAGGGTTGAGGCCGCAAAAGTGAAAAATTGGGCCCCCGATGTCTTTAAACAAACCCTGGGAATCTCTAGCAATCCGGTGGATCAGAGAGGACAGAGAGGGTGGTAAGGGCGAAAGAGATCTTGCAGGTAACTGGGTCCCTGGTCGTGTAGGGTTTTATAGGTCAGTAACCCGATCTTGAAGGTGATCAGTCACTGTATGCACTGAATACCCTCAGTTGAGGACATGATCAAGGCATGGCAGTTTTTCAAAGACCTTACAGGCTATGGGATTGCTTATGGGCATGCCTGTCCTCCCCCCTCCCTCCCGTTCCAGTACCTACCACACAGTTCTGGAGGAGGAAGGGGGCGAGTTTTACGATGAGGAGGAGGAGGAACTTATCGAGCCTGACAGTTTACCTGGAGTAGGAATTTGACTCACCTCCTTCTGCCCAGGATGCTTTCTTCTCACATTATTCTTTTGTGAGGCAAATGGTTAACACCGTCACCTCTCTAGCCAGGAGACGGCTAAAGATGAGGACGAGGTGGAATTCCTGGATGTGATGGAGTCCATCCCGATTAAGAGGTTGCTTTTGCCGGTTCACAAGTCCCTAAGGAAGGCACCTGCAAGCTAATGCAAACACCAGTCTCTACCCATGGTACTGATAAGAAAATAGAGGAGAAATACCAGCTGGACAAACAGGGTGCTATGTACCTTTACTCTTACCCTGACCTTGAGTGGGTGGTACAGGTGACTGCCTGTGAGAAGGCTGAAGTTCCCCTTTCTACCCAGCCTCCAGACAAGGTCTTTAGGAAACTGGATAGCATGGGGAAGACTGGTTACACCTCAGCTTCTCTGCTTTCAAGACAGGCAGCGTACATGGCTTATACTGCCTGGTACCAGAAGGCTCTGTGGAGCTCCATTCTGGCTATGAGTGAGAACGTATCTGGTGACTTGGCGCAGGATTTGGCAGGCACTACTAAAACGGCCATGGATGACACTAAACACCAGTTCCATATGGCAGTGGACACGATTGACACTGCCTCCAGAGTTATGGTTCATGCAATGTCCCTGAGAAGGTTTGCTTGGTTCAGACAACCTGCCTCTCCCAGAACACTCAGACCATGGATTTTCCCCTGTGAGGGAAATTCCCTGTTTGGTGACAAGACAGAGGCATAAATGAAAAAAGTGGAGGAGTACAAAGCCACTTACAAGAGTAATGCTAAGAAAGGAAAGGCCTCACTTTCCAGTAGACCTTGCAGAATGGGAGGTAGGGGATATTTTCCCTGTGGTTTGCTCGCCTGTGATTTCTCCCAGCTAAGGGGTTTCTTATAAGGCAGAGGTAGAAGAGGCTCCAAGCGTGCTGACTCAACCCCAGTACCCAAGGGCCCAGCCTAAGCAGAACCCTTGACAAGTTGGTCCAGATTGCCCACCCATTGCCAGTGGAGAGGGGAAGGCTGGCTCACTTCTTCCAGGCATGGGAAAAACATTACCACAGATAAGTGGGTCCTAGAAGTAGTGAGCCAGGGGTTCACCCTGTAGTTCAGAAGGTTTCTAAGACTGCATATTAACAAAAACTTTGCGCCTCCTACCCCAACAGAGAAAATCCTGTTAGAGTTGGAGGTAAGAAAGTTGTTGCAAGCAAATGCAGCAGGAGAGTCCCACATCACAGTGGGGAGAGGGCCTCTACTCAAGGTACTTCCTGATCCACAAGAAAAAATGGGGAGTGGTGACCCATTTTAGATCTCAGATAATGAACAAACCCCTTGAAAAGAAAAAGTTCAGAATGGTAACTCTGGCTTCATTAATACTATCCCTTCAGCAAGGAGACTGGCTGGTATCTGTGGGCCTGTCACAGAAAATACTTAAGGTTCAGGGTAGGGAGTGGTCACTACCAGTTCACAGCCCTCCCTTTTGGACACTTCTCATCACCCAGTGTGTTCACAGAGTGCTTATCTGTGGTGGCAGCACATCTGGGAAGACAAGGGGTGGTGGTCTTCTCTTATTGCGTTGACTGGCTAGTTACAGGGAAGTCACACCAGGAGGCCAGGGCCTCTTTCCTTCTCACTCCACACACCCTGCAGGGTCTGGGCCTAATAATAAACACTTTAGAAGTCCCAGACAGAGCCGGTGCTTGTACTGGACTTCATAGGGTCAGAATTGGATGCCCTCTGAGGAAGGACCTTTCTCCGGAAGTAAAGAATGTGAAATCTGGTGGATCTGGCAGTCTTTCAGATTAGGCTAGCCCAGGCCTGCAGGAGATTTCCTTCAGCTATTAGGTCGCATGGCCTGGTCCACCTCAGTAGTGACAAGGGCCAGGTTCCAAATGAGAGACATCCAGTACATCCTAAGGGCCCATTAGTCCCAAAGTTGAGCCCATCTTTCAAGGCTGGTGCTTCTGTCAAAGACTCTTTTAAGAGCACTGGACTGGTGGAGGGAAAAAGAGAAGCGGCCTCAGGGATGGTGTACCCTTCCTTCAGTCACCCACAGTGGTGCTAACTACAGATGCCTCCCTCCTGGGCTGTGGTATCCCATCTGGATGACCTAACTGTAAGTGGGGTGTAATACTCCCAGGCGTCCCAAGAGCATATAAACTGCTGGCGCTCCGAGCAGTTTACATAGCCTTACAGGCTTTTACTTCTTGTATCGGAGGTCATTCAGTTCAGGTCGGGACAGACAACATCACTACCACTTACTACATCAACAAAGGAGGAGGAGGAACAAGATCCTCAAAGCTATGTACAGAAGCAATGGAGAAATGGAATCTGGCCTGTTCCCTAGATGTGCAGCTATCAGCAGTTCACCTACCAGGGAAAGCCAGTGTTTTTTTCAGATTCCCTGAGCCAGATCAGCTAGGAACATCACAAATGGACCTTGAACAAGCGGGTGTTGGCCACAGTGTTCAGGAGGTGGGGTATACAAGAGACCGACCTTTTTGCATCTTGGAAGAATCACCAGCTTCCTCTGTTTTATTGCAGGCCACCTGCAGTGGGCTCGGTCCCATCGGATGCCTTGACTCTGCACTGGACAGGGAGGTTCCTGTATGTTTTCCTTCCCTTCCCACTCTTGCTGAGGGTGCCGATGAAGCTGAAGGGGCAGCCTGTAACCATGGTTCTAATAGCTCCAGATTCGGCCAGGCAAGTTTTGGGCTCCCTGCTCCCTACCCTCTTCACCAAACATCTCATCTGCCTTTCCCTGCGAAACACTATGCTGACTGTCTCATGGCAGGATAACCTTCCCAGACCACAGGACTCTGCATCTCAGGCATGGTTCTTGAAGAACTAGAGTTCTTGTGCTTTAACCTTTCTGAGAAGGTTTTGAAGGTCCTTAAGGTTTCCAGGAAAGCAGCAACAAGGAAAATCTATGTTTCCAAGTAGAAAAGGTTTTCCCTGTGATGTTCTACTAAGCAGCTCAGTCCCTTGCAAGGAGACCTGCCCGCAATCCTAAACTACCTGGTCCATCTTCAGTTCCTGGGTCTTAGACCCTCAACCCTTAAGGTGCACCTTGTAGCAGTGTCAGGCCAGGTTTCAGCAGGTAGAGAGAAAATGTTGGATCTTTCTGGACTAAGTCTTCACCATTCATTCACACTAATGGGACTAAGCCGGAGGTGTTAGGACCCAGCAGGAGCCACAAATCTTCAGGATGGCCAGTGCCGAGGTAGAACCACGCATGTGCGCGGCACTGCATGGCTGGCTCATGCCTGTATAGGTTAACTCTGCGTCGATCCTTCAACTGCCTCAGTTATTTTTCTCCCGCTGTCGAGTGTGCTTCAGTGACGACGTCGCTCGCCTGCCAGGAGTCAGACTGCTAGTCTATACGACGACAGCTTTTATTTGTTCGGTTCATTAATTAATTTAAAATGCCTTTCTTGTTTAAAAAAAAAAAAAAATTCAGCCCCGCCCATTGACAGTCAGCCTTGGACAGTCTCTATGACGGCAGGGATTCTTTTTCAGAAAGCTGCTCTGGCAGCGGGGCTATGTCCTGTCTGGCGACTTGTGTGTGTGTGTGTGTGTGTGTGTGTGTGTGTGTGTGTGTGTGTGTGTGGTGGGGGGTCCGACCACAGGCAGTTTGGGGTCTGGGAGGGAGGACAGTCCTCCCGTGGATGCAAAGAAGCGGGCCTATTCTCGATCCAGGTCAGGAACCCGGCGCCACTTGACCTCCAGCTCTTCCACTTCCCGTCGGAAGAGGAAGAAACTGTACCCCTTGAGGTCACCCTCTGGGTATGTCTGTCAGGGAGTCGCTGGTGGTCTAGGGCCCTCTAGGTTTCTCGGTGGCTTCTGCTCTTGATGGCCTGGACTCTTGTCACCGGGGCCCTTCTCTGTCCATGGGGAAGGGGGGTCCGGTGGACAGTTTAATCGTTGGGCAGCTCTTTATACCAGTGGGTTCAGCGTTTGCTCATTTGCCCTTGCTGGTGGTTCTGGTGCCGAGGCCTTTGAGCTTTGGCACTGCTGGGCCACAGCTGGAGTTTTTGGTCCGAGATCTGTGTTCGGTGCCTTCTCCAGTGCTGACGTTGATCCCACGTGCCTACCTGCTCACCCTTCCCCGCAGGGGCTGGCACAGATACCACTCGTCCACCTCCTTCCAAGGTGCTGTGGGTGGTGCAGTTGACTTTGTGCTGCGGTCGGTGTCGTTGACTTTGGTGCTGTGGGTGGCGCCACAGACTTCGGTGCCGCGTGTGGTGCTGTTGACTTCGGTGCCATTGTTGGCGCCGTTGACTTTGGTACCGCAGGTGGTGCCATTGACTTTGGTGCCTGCAGGCGGTGCCGTCGACTTCAGTGCTGCGGGCAGCACCACTGACTTCAGTGCCTTGGGTGGGGGGGCTGGGGCCGGGCTCGTTTCCGGACCCAGGTGCCTTCCGGTCTATCCCTTGCCCAGGTTAGCCTTGCTGGGGCATTTCCTGTTTCTGTGGGGCAGATGTGGAGCATGACGAGTCTGATCTGGACCTCATAATTCTGACAATGGTAAGGTGACTTGTTTTGCAGCCTGGACATGAACTCCTCGTCCCAACTGAACCCTGGTTGAAGTCATGTCTTTTCAGCCTCTCTTTAGGACACGGGCTCTGACCTGGCTCTGCAGACCTCCTGTGTAGACCAAGGGGGGACTTGCGTGTCTTGAGTTCCCCATGTTCAAGAACATTGCGCCCTCCGCCCACCTTCCTTGACGTCTTGTCGCACGCAGTGTGGGGAAGGTCAGCTCTGATTCCTTTTATCCCCCTTCCAGGGAAGGACACTTTTAGCTCACAACTCCCTGCAGATACTGTGGTTGTCAGAGCACAGAATGACAAGGCCATTCTTCCCTGAGGTCCACAGCTCGTCCTATCAAAAGGGAATCTTGCAAGATTCTGCATCGACAGGACTAGAGTTTTGCAAATCCAAGCATCTTTTTGTATTTTCAGCATGGCCTGGCTGGGTCAGTCTATTGCCATTAGATGCATTTCTGCATGGTTGGTGGCATGTCTTCGTCACTGCTGCTCGATGGCGCAGGTCAAGTTGGAAGGTCAGGTCTACACCCACTCTACCAAAGCGGTTGTAGCATCACTGGCAGAAATTCACAACATATTTATCACAGATATTTACAAAACGGTTACTTGGAGCTCGGTGAACACCCTTGTGAAGCACTACACTCTGGATGTCCATGCCAGACAGCACACTTCCCTACAGCAGGGCAATTCTTAATGGACTGAGCGAGCTCTGTCTCCTGCCACCCTGCTCCGGGGGGGTTAGTTTGGTACTCTCCCATTAGGGTGAATGAGTGGTGAAGACTTTTAGTTCAGGAAGATATGGAAATTACGTACCTACCGTAATTGTTGATCTTCTTGGATGAAGTCTTCACCATTCATCCACATACACACACACCCACCATCCCCCGAGATCACTTATCCTGTTTCTGGTCTTCACTCCCTCGTTGGCTTGAGCTGTGAAGATGCTGTTGAGTAGACCCTCACGGGTCATCCGGGCTATCTTATGCCCGGATTAGGTTAGGTTTTTTCCTAGGTTAGTTTATGCTGGGTCTATGCTGAGATAGCCCATACAGGTGCGAGCCAACCTCGTGGTGCCACGCATGTCAGCCACACCCTGCCAGAGGAAGTGGTGGGGGCTGAAACAATCACGGGATTTAAGAATGCATGGGATAGACATAAAGGAATTCTAGAGGTCAGGGGTAAGGGGAAACCGACTTCTAGGAAAACAAACTGAACTTACAAGCTCAAATGGGCAGACTGGGTGGGCCATAGGCCCTTATCTGCTGACACTGTCTATGTATCTATGTATGTGCGGTCCTACCTCGGCGCCGACCCTCCTGAAGATTTTTGGCTCCTGCCAGGTCCTAGTACCTCCAGCGTACTCCCATTAATGTGAGTAAATGGTGAAGACTTCGTCCAAGAAGATCAAGAATTATGGTATGTACATCATTTCCATTTCTAGGGATGTGAATATGTTGTTCAATCCACACTTATTGGCAGGTTCCTTGCCGCTTTAAATGTTGCCGGAAGGTATTCAAGCTGGCTCCTCCCACCCACCCGGGTGGTAAAACCCTCGGCTCCACCCCATGACGCCAGATCTTTCTTACCGCTTGGTAGCTCAGGTTCCCTCCTTAGCGCTCTGCGTTTTAGGCCTGGATCCAAACTCTTCGGTTAGCCGAAACTAATTTTAAAGTTTACAAGACTTGATCTCCATCTTCCCTTATGGCTCGATGGACAAATCGACTCGGCTTTAGTCGGTGCCCTTGTGGGCAGAAGATGCTGACCCGATCGCTTGCGCCATCAGTCTACTGCCTTGGGCTTGGTCGCGATTCGCAGGCTTGCGATTGTGCAGCTCCTTCTTGGCTTCAGTCTTGGAGGACTGCGCTGCTCGACTTCTTCTTGGGCACCCTGAAAAACGGTATCCGCCGGTAAAGTCGAAGGAGGCCCATTGGGCGGTTTCCGTATCGGCGGCCTCCGCGGATCAGTTGGGGGAGATGATGGCCCTCGAGGAGGAGGTGACCCAGGACGCTTCTTCTTCCTCCTCGGCTGCGGCATTTATCCCGCTTCTTTGGGCTCCTCCTACTCGGCTTTGGTTAAGGAGTTTTGCCAGTCCCTCTCCACCAAGAGAGAAGGGCCATTGGGACATTCCAGTCGGTCCAAGAAGAAGGACTCAAAAGGTAAGTCCCACCGTCAATGTTCGTGGGAGTGGGAGAAATCCCCTTCACCGGACCATCGACTTCGGTCGAGGTTGCGGCTAAGGCTGCTGGCTTCACGGTGTCCCCGTCAGGTCAGCAGGCCGAGACAACCGTCGACGCGGTCGAGATTTTTCTCGACCCGTTGGACGGTTTGTCGACTGGTGATGCCGACAACCCTACTTCACCGGTTCCCCCAGTGATTACCGAGGACTTGCCTGTGCCTCCTGTGCTGGAGTTCCCGGTTAAGGTCCCTGAACCGAAGGATGGGCGGGTTTACCCCGTTCCCTCTCTGACCCACCCTTGGAAACCCCGAAGGTCTCAGTCCTCTTCCAGGTCCTGCCAGTCCCGCCGATGTCGGCGGTCTCAGCACTGTGGAAAGCGGCGTCGCCACTCAATCATCGTCCTCTTCAGAGGATAGGCTCCAGCGCAAGTTGGTCAGTGCTATGAGGATTTAATGTGGCAACAGCTCTTATTGTATGGGGAATAAGCCGACTTTGTCGCCTTCTTCAGCCATTAAGTGGCTGTCACCAGAGCGGCCGAAACAACCCCTCGTAGTGGTCGAGGAGCCGAATCCGGCACCGGTTGTTCGGCCAAAGCTGGCTGCTCCGCCCATTGTGGTGGAACCCCTGTCTCCACAACTGAAAACTGGGGCGCTGACCAAGGCTTCTCGGTCAGGTCAGGGCTTGTCCCACAGGTTGTCTGTCACCCTCACTCCTGATCGACCTTGGCAGGTGGAGGGTGGCTCAGGTGCCCGGCAGCTGTTTGCAGACTCCTCGGAGTCTGATGATGACTCCTCCCTGTTCTCCGGGCCACTTGACCTGGAGTCTGCGGGGGTCAGTCGGTGGACGAGAGCCCATCCTCGTTTTTAGGTTTGCTTCGGCTCATCTTGCAGTCCACCGGGATGCAGCTCAAACCCATTTCGAAACGGGCCAAGTATCCCCTCATGGACATACTGGACTGAGGGGATTCCCCTCGAGGCCTTTCCTGCGGCCGAAGCCATTGTTGGTCCTGCCCTGGAGTTGTGGCAGCGGCCAGCATCTTGTTCCCCGCCTTCGACCAGCATGGCCTGAAATTACGCAGTCTCTTCCGGCTCACTCTCTGGTTTCTCGGAGCACCCCTCTGCGGAGGGGTTAGTGACCAACAGTGTTTTCCGGCACTCCGGGAACGCTCAGGACGTGGACAAATTACATGATAAGGAATCCAAGAAGCTGGATTACACGGGGCGGAAGGTTTATGCGCTTCCTCCCTAGGCCTTCGTCAGGCTAGCTCGGCACTTCTGATGGCACATTTCTCGCACGCCCTCATTGGCTCCCTGGATGAGGTGATTCCTCATCTCCCGGCTGACCTTCAGACGACTGTCAAGCAGGTGTGGGATCAGGGAAGAGCGGTGGCAAAACAGCTCCAAACTTCGTTGGACATTGGTGATTCTTGTGCTTGATCAGTAGTGGCCGCAGTGACCATGCACCGCAGAGCTTGGCTGCGGATCTCCACCTTCACGGCGGACACCAAGCACAAGCTGGGAGACGTTCTCTTCCTGGGCACTGACTTGTTCGGGCCGCGGGTGGAACGCCATCTCCAGAGGATCGTGAAGTCCAGTGCCACCCTGGACTCTGTCACGTCTGCCCAGAAGGACAAAGGCGGCCAGCAGCAGCAGCGTAAGCCCTTTCGCCCTTCTGCCCCTGTGGCACGTCCGGCCCAGCAGCACCAGGGCCAGCAGGCACGCACTTGGTGCCCTAAGGCCAAGTCTGCCACTTCCTCCAGTAGGAAGCCTGGAGGCAAGGGTCCAGGAGGTCCCTCAGCGGGCCCTTCCTCCAAGCCTGCCCAGTGACTGGTTGAGGGGTGTCGCCCCCAACCTCATCACTCCTCCCAGGTTTCCCCCAGTGGTGGGGCGGCTCCTCCACTTCCTTTCCGCCTGGTCCGCTATCACCATGGACCGCTGGGTGCTAGAAGTGGTGGGCAGGGGTCTGCCTCTGGAATTCAAGCAGTTCCCTCCCTATCGAGCCGTCCTCGGGGTCTGCAGCCTCTCTGTCGGCTCATCAAGCTGACATTGCCTTGCTCCTCCAGAAGGAGGTGATCAGCGAGGTGGAGGATCCTCCTCCAGACCCAGGGTTTGTGTCCAGGTACTTCCTGGTCCCAAAACAGATGGGGGGCTGGCGCCCCATTCTCGACCTACACGACCTTAAGGCAGCGCACCTTCAGGATGGTCACTCTGGCTCAGATCATTCCATCTTTGGAACTAGGCATGTGTTTTTGTTCTCTGGACCTTCAGGACGCGTTCTTTCACGTCCCAATCCGTCCGTCTCATCAGCGATTCCTCCGCTTTCAAGCAGAGGGCTCTCTCTACGAGTTCCAGGCCATGCCCTTCGGCCAGTCTCCAGCTCCCAGGGTCTTCACCAAATGCATGGCAGTGGTGGCAGTATTCCTGCGGTGCCGAGGGGTCCTTGTGTACCCTTACCTGGACGACTGGCTGATTGCAGCCCCCTCCAGGTTGGAGGTGGAGCGGTTCAGGGATCTGGCCCTCTAGGTCTGCTCTTAGATTTGCCGCCTCAACGAGGCCAAGTTGGAACTCATGCCATCGCAGGTGATTCAGTTCATCAGGGCAGAGCTTGACTCTCTTCAAGCCAGAGACCGGCTCCTGGCGGACAGGGCCGAGGTCCTTTCCTCCTTTGCCCAATCATTTCTGGTTAGGCAGTTGAGCCTTGCCCGGGATTTTCTGCACCTCCTGGGCCTCATGGCGGCCTGCACCAGCGTGGTCTGTTGGGCCCGCTGGCATATGCGTCCCCTACAATGGGGCTGGCCCGCCAGTGGTCACAGTGCTCTGGTCCTCTGGACCAGTCAGTGGTGGTGACCCAGGAGATGTGGGACGGCCTACAGTGGTCTGCAGGAGGGTATCCAGTCTGTCCGCCTCAAGCCAACGGCCACTCTGACGACCGATGCCTCTCTGATGGGTTGGGGTGCCCATCTGGAGGTGCTCAGAGCCCATGGCCTCTGGTCCCCTCAGGAGTCTTGATGCCACATCAAGCTGCTGGAGCTTTGAGCGTTCCGACTAGCCCTCACCGCCTTCGCTCCGTTTGTATGGGGTCAAGTGGTCCAGGTCCAGATGGACACCACCACGACCATGTACTGCCTCAATCGACAGGGCGTGACGCACTCCTTGCCCCTGTGCAAGGAAGCTGTCCACACTTGGTCTCTCGTGATCAGCCTGGAGGCGGATCTCCTAGCCATTCATGTGACAGGAGCCTCCAAGAGTCTGGCCGATGCCCTTAGCCGGGTAGGCGCTGCATCTCATGCGTGGTCTCTCCTGCCGGAGGTAGTACAAGATTGTTTTCTCCCACTGGGGCACCCCTGAGGTGGACCTTTTCGCCTCCAGGAAGAATGCAAAGCTGAGGCTGTTTCACGCCCGCCCCCCTCAGCAAGGCTCGCTGCAGGGGGATGCCTTCTCAAGGCTGTGGACCCCGGGCCTCTTCTGTGCCTTCCCTCCATTTCCCTTGATCCACAAGGTGCTTCTCAAGGCGAAGAGGGACTAGGCGCAGGTGATTCTAGTAGCCCCAGACTGGCCCCGCCAGTTCTGGTATCCAGATCTCCTCACCCTCAGCTCCAGGCTCCCGAGGCGGCTTCCTGCCCGCCCAGACCTGATCTCAGTCAACAAAGGGAAGGTGCTCCATCTGGACCTTCAGTCCCTGCACCTGACAGCCTGGGTCCTGAGTGGCTAGAGTTCCAGACCTTGGGTCTTTCCGACGAGGTCCTCAACGTTGTTGAGGCATCACGTAAGGAGTCGACCAGAAAATGCTATGCCTTCAAATGGAAGAGATTCTCCATTTGGTGTCAGGACAAGGGGTTGGACCTTTCTTCCTGTTCCTTGGCTAGCATTCTGGACTACCTGTGGTCCCTTTCTCAGCTAGGGCTTTGGTCGACGACCCTTAAGGTGCACCTAGCAGCCATCTCTGCTTACCGGCGTGGCTGGCAAGCAGTCGGTGGTGCAGAAGGTAGTCTGGCACTTTTTCAAAGGCCTTGATCACATATCCCCTCCGGTGTGAGAACCTCCACCTCCGTGGGATCTACTGCTGGTATTGGCTAAGCTCATGGGCAAGCCATTCGAACCGATGCACAGGTGACATCTCTCACCTGTCATGGAAGACCGCCTTCTTGGTGGCTGTTACGTCAGCCAGAAGGATGGCAGAGCTCCAAGTGCTTTCCATCGAGTCTCCTTATCTGGTCTTCCATAGGGACAAGGTTGTCCTGCGCCCCCACCTGATATTCCTTCCGAAGGTGGCGTCGGTATTTCACCTTAACTCATTCACACCACAAGAGCTCTTTGTGACTTCCACCACTTGTGCACTGTATACTCTTAGCACTGCATCCTGGACCTTTCTAAACAAAATCAAACCATAATCAGCATGCCGCAAACAAATGTGAATGTCTCTTGAACCGTAAGTGCTACACAAAAAGTACGAGTGGCAAAGTTGTTCAGCACAACATTGCCTTTCCAATGGTGCTATGCAATCAACTGTAATCAAATTTGTTTTTTCCAGATTTTTTCAAGGTGCTTAGTTGAGGCTTGAGAGACAAATGTCAGCCATGCACACCATACCTTAAACAAATGCAAATAACTCCTAAAGTATACATGATAGATGCAAAGTATCAGCGGCAAAATTGTTCAGCACAAAATTATGTTTCTAACGGTGCTATGCAATCAGTTATCAGTTTAGTTTTTATTTGATACTAGCTGAAACACCAAACTTTTTTTTTCAGATTTATTCAAGGTGCTTAGATGAGGCTTGAGATACATGTCAGCCATGCACACCATACCTTAAACAAATGCGAATAAGTCGTAAAGTATACATGATAGACACAAAGTATCAGTTGCAAAATTGTTCAGCACAAAATTACCTTTCTAACGGTGCTATGCATCAATTCTAAGCAATTCGGTTTGTTAATATTTAGGTACAAACTGATGACTTCCTCAGGCGTTTCCTGTCCTGAGTGAAAGTCAGCTGAGTACATCTATAGGCGTTATTGGCCTGAGTGACTATGCTTTCAGACGCCACCTACAGGCATATCTAGGCCTGAATGAGTTAACCAGGTGTTGACTCTGCTGGTGTTCTACCCCAATCACAACTCGGAACCCGAATATAGGCTCCATACTTTGGACCCTAGAAAAGTGCTTTCTTATTATTAGGAGCGGATGGCTGAAGTTCAGGGAGAGGTTTGCCAGCTGTTTGTCACCTACGCTGAAGCCGCACATGGCAGACCTGCAGCCAAGTGGATGATAGGCAGGTAGGTCACCTCCTGCATAGATCTCAGCTATAGGTTGGTGGGCATGGAGCCTCCCAAAGGGATAAGAACTCATTCTACCCGCCATACTGCTGTTTCGTGGCTGCTTCTAGGGATGTCCCTATCCAGGAAATTTGCAGGGCTGCTACCTGGAAGTCAGCACACCCCTTTATTTCCCATTACCACATTGGCCTAGAGTCATGCCGGGATGCTGGTTTTGGGACCTTGGTTCTCCAGTCCTTATTCCCTAAGTAGTGGGTGCGCCTTGCCTCCCTCCTCCTGGAGAACTGCTAGGAGTCTGCCAATAAGTGTGGATTGAACAACATATCCACATCCCTAGAAATACAGGTTACTCACCTGTAACAGGAGTTCTAGGAGTGGTATATGTTCATCCACACGACCCACCCGACCTCCCCGGCTTCATGCAACCTGTCTTCCAGCAGGCTAGATCTGGCGTCATGGGGAGGAGCCGCAGGTTTTACCACCCGGGGTGGGTGGGAGGAGCCAGCTTGAAAACCTTCCAGCAACATTTAAAGCAGCAAGGAACCTGCCAATAAGTGTGGATAAACAACATATACCACTCCTAGAACTCCTGCTACAGGTGAGTAACCTGTATTTTCACACCATTTTCAAAAAGTTCTTTAAAGGGCTTCTGCACCTGCATCCACCAGTCAGAGACCCAGTCCCTCCTTGGGATTTGAACCTGTGCATTGCTAAGCTCATGGAGCCTCCTTTCGAGCTTATGGCTACTGCTGATTTAAAGTATGTAATTTGGAAAACTGTCTTTCTTGTGGCCATGACTTCTGCTAGAAGGGTGTGCAAGCTGCAGGCCCTCTAAACAGATCCAAATTATGTAATCTTCCACAGGGACAAGGTAGTCTTAAGGACAAACAGAAAATTCCTCCCGGAAGTGGTGTCCGAATTTCACCTGAACCAGTCCATTACCCACCAAAGTGTTCTTTTGATCAAAATCCAATTCTGGGGAGCAAATGTTCCACAGTCTGGGTGTTACGAGGGCACTCAGTTACAGTACTCCTTGGACCGCACGAAGGAGGTTATGTCCTCTTATTCCCAGTTTGTCAGACATGGTGAAGTTAGCAAATGTAGGTCAGCATTCCCGAGAACAATTACTTGCTGGATTGTTTCTTGCATACAGTTCTGTTACAGCAAAGCTGGCAGGCTACCACCACAAGGCATAGGGTCACATTCTACACGGGGCACTTCTGCCTGTGTGGCAGCTGCAGGGGACTTACCCCTGCAGGAGATTTGTAAAGCAGCTACATGGAAAACGGTACACACCTTCACAAAGCACTGTTGTCTGGACATACAGTCCAGAAAGGGATGCCACCTTTGGTACTGCTGTCTTGCAGAACCTTTTCTCTAAATAGGTTCTGTACCCAACTTTCAAAGGTACTACTTCGTAGTCTGCACTTGTCTAAGCACAATGAGGGATTCTTGGGGTTTGAAGAAAAAATTACTCACTATAGTAAAGTTGTTTCTTCCAAAGGATTCTTCACTGTGCTTGGCATTTCCATATTGCCTCCCCTTTCAGAACTTGGAAAAGGTTCTAAAAGAATCTGTTCTTATTTCTTTTATTTCACTTGAGCATTACTTGTTGCGTTGTCCTAAAATTGATATCAAATGATTCAGTTGAAAAATGTTGGTCTGCCATGTTTGAGTGTACAGGGACTCAACATTTTTTGTGCCATTCCTTCTCTTTTTCTATGTTTAGCTAGTTTAGTGGTCACTGCTCCTGTAGCTACAGAAATAAGTCTGACATTAGAGGGCAGAGTGGAGCATGACCACACAGCAGAGATTGGAATTTCATTACAAGATTCTAGAAGTTGCATAAAACTATACTCTCTAGGGCAGCTCAAATCAGCAGGCTGATTTGCAGTTGTCTGTAGTGAGGGATCTCTTGAAAATAACAGCATTACTACAATAAGTAATGTTGTCCTTTTTTGCCTGTTAATACACTTGTACGTAGCCCCTTCTTAGCCTTTTAACCAAATATGCCCAGTTTTTCCCAGTCTGTATTTTGTAGATCAGCAAACGAATTATTTATTTAGTCTTTGTTGACCGGGTGAGTGCGCTAGACAAAAAGCATTGCCTATTTTCAGGCACGATCTGGGAGGGTTACAGACAAAGTGAACTTCAAATTGTAATGATACAAAACAGCAAACAAGGTAAGCAAAGAGTACAATGATACAGAAACATCAAACATGGTAAGCAAAGATACTAGGACAACATGTAATACTAGATCAGTACAGGGGATATAAGAAAGCAACCAAATAAGTGTTGAAGTATCATGACATGTAACAGTTCCAAAAATACAGAGAATCAGGGACACAAGCGTTTATCATTGACCAGAAGTAGTTTATGAAGGTCATTCTTGAACACCTGGTGAGACTTAGTGCATCTAAATTCCGTTGGAAGGAGTTCGAGCTTGGGTGCAAACACTGAGAATTCATCTTCTCCCATCTTTGTGGCGCATTTAGGGATGACGAGGAATGACTTGTCAGTTGACCTCAAGGGATAAGCCTGTGAGGTGAGCTTGAACATGCTGGACAGCATCTCTAGTACACCGGCTTTAATAGTGCAGCCAGCAGTATACAGTCGGAAAAAAGGGGAGAGCCAGCAGAAGCTAGCGTAGAGGACACACTGGTGGGTATGCCTGGGCACAGACAGAGCAGATATATAGATGTTGTAAACAACAACATGTGTTCCATTTACTTAACACCCCTTTATTAGTCTCCAATAAGGTATCAGCCCTTATGTTAGGCTGGACAGCAGTACAGCTTGGGCGATGGCCAGCCTGGCCTGCAGTGAGATTGTCTCTAATCTTATATGCGAGGCCTAGTTTTGTGTTTACAGTTTTGCAGATAGTTGACATGTGGAGGTTAAAGTCTAGGACAGGGTCTAAAGTAACTCCAAAATATCTAAACAAGTCCACAAACTCAAGTGGAGAGCCCTCAGGGCCACACATATTTAGGGTGGAGGGACTGGCCCTGAGTCTAGGTGGTGAGTGAAAGAGCATAGTTAGTTTGTCACTGATTTCTAGCTGCTGAGTTATCCTGAGTCTGTTTTCTTTTAGAAAGATTTAAAACCTTAAATAAAACTTGTCTGTTGCTTTTACACTGATTTATAACGCTAGGCAATTGTTTACTCAAATTGTCATGTAATTTAGTTTTCATCCCATTTATTTCCCCTTGAAGAAACACACTTTTTCGGGGCAAGCAGCTTTCTGTAGAGCTTGATTTAGTACTTTGTGGGTTGAGCAGCAAGGGATGCTCCAGCCACTGACAAGATCGTGCAATATTTTCTTTGTCTGGTCAGTCTCTGCTGGTCTGAGACTTGGGGTTCCAAAATCTTTCTCAGGTTCCTGTGTTGGAAAGGTAAAGCAGTACCACTGTACCATCAAGATCTTACTTCGAGAGGGCTCTTACGGTAGGTAATCACCTTGAGGATTGAGCGCCTCATGACATCAGGACCAGACGGAAACTTTAGCCAGCAGTATCTGATGGGGGACTGCCTATCGGACGTCACGTGGCTGATGTCAGCATGACCCTATATAGTGGGCGGTCCCCTCGCCCACCTTCCAGTTCTTTCCTGCCGTCTACCTGAACAGTCAGACCTCGTGGAGATTGTACGCTGCCATTCGACTGCTTCATCGGATAAGTATTCGTTTTCTTTCTTTCAAATTCAGCATTTTCGTTTAATTTGTGCACATCGTCTTCAAACGTCGAGCACAAGAATAAGTGTGGTTAGTGCAGCGAGCAACTACTGCACCTCTGCCTCTTCTGCTTAGGCACAAGGTTGAGGACTGTGAGGCGTGCACCAGTTTCAGCCTGGCTGCATGGAAGTGCCACCAGCAGGCCCTCCAGGCTCATCTTTTAAAGCAGCGAATGGCCACCATGGAGAAAGAGCTCCAAAAATTGTGCAGCACTTCCACCTCGCCAACCGAGTTCAGGCATGAGAAGGAGAAGCATGGAGACCAGGACGGTCCCTCACACGTCCGAAGCCGCCTGCGGGCCTTTCGGATGAGCGGTGGTAGTCTTCCTCTCGGAAGCCGGCTGCCGCGGCCCAGCCTGCCCCGCCTAAAGAGCAGGCCTCTGGCTCCCTGCCACCACTGGTCCTAGTGGCCGTGGGAACCTCAGCCTTTACTAAGGCCTCAGCTGCGCTTAGACCCATCTCCACGGGGGGGGGGGGCTACCACGCTGAGTGGAGCTGCTAAGTCATTCGTCAGGCCCTCCAGCGAGTGCCCTGCTCAGGCTGTGGTGTCAGGGTCCGAAGCCCACCCAGCTTCAACTGATAAGTCAGACGTTGGCCAGTCTGACATCTGCTCGGTCATTTCAGCCAGTAAGTTGAATGCTGACTCTGCTAATGCCCGACCGACCTGACGTCTGCGTCCAGCTATGGCCCAGACGATTTCCAGCTGCCAGAGTTACCTCAGTTTTCCCAGGAAGGTTCTTCCTACTGGGCCTCACCTTCCCCACTGGATGTGGTCCGCCCTCACTCGCCTTTTGATTGAGGGACGGGAAATGAGGGGCTTCAGTCAGGTGGCCGCCTTCCAGGCTCACCTCCCTATCTGGCATCGGTAGCTGGCACTGTCCCAGATGGTTCCCAGCCACGTCCACCGCCATCAGGGGCTTTAGTGCCATTGGCACGCCCTCTGCCAGACCTAACGCTCCCAGGATCTTCAGGGTTTAGCATTCCACAAGGGCCTTCGTCAGGGCCTTTGGCCCACCATTAGGCCTTCCGGGTTTGCCCCCATTGGGCTCTCAGTCAGGGTTTCTACCGTCGGGCCTTCCATCAGGTTACCCTCCGGGTTATCCGCCGGGCCCTCCTTCAGAGTTTCCGCAGTCAGGATACCTGACGCCTCAGTCACCGACATACAACCCATCAGTTACCCCCCCCCCAATCAGGGTTTCAGATGCCAGGGTACACTCCGGCCCGCCCTCTGCTGGGTTACCCGTCACCGAATTTTCACATGATGGGTTTCCCGCAGCCGGGCTTTGCTACAGGCTTTGCCTTGGCTTATCAGTCTCCTCCTCAACCTCCAGTGGACTTTAGGTCCATTTTACAGTCTTGGTGGTCAGAGACCATGGCTCATCTGATATCAGAGTTGGACAGCCATCAGCCCAGAGAATCTTCTAGGAGCCCTGACGTGCAGCAACCGAGGCAGGTTCTGGCCCTTTTGCCTCAGCTGACGCTGGCCCCTTCCAAGGCCCCAACACCGACCCGGCCTTTAGACTAACCAATGCTGGAACCGTGGGATTCTTCAGACTCAGACCAGGATTCCAACTCTGATTCTTCAGAATCGGTAGGGTCGGGCTTTGAAACCCCGCCTATAGGAGAACCCCAACCCAAGGAATCCCCCAAGTCTCCTTCGGAGGACCCTTTCTTTGTGGACCTTCTCCAAAAAATAGCAGAGGTTTATGACTGGAAGTTGGATGCCCAGGATCCGAAATGGCAGCGCCTTGCAGAACACCTGGACATGCAAGAGGTGGCCCCAGTCCTTACCCTACCTTGGCTTGAGCCACATGAGGACCTGGCATCAACAATCTAGGTGACGCCCTCCTCCATTCCAGCGGTGGCCAAGAAGGCGTACAGCACTTACCATACGCCAGAGGGGAAGGACCACTTCAGCTTGCAGCCAGAGGCCGATTCGGTTATTATAGCGGCCGCTCATGACTGGTCTTCAAAACCCCAGCATATGAGTACCTTGCCACCAGATAAGGAGTCTTGGCAACTGGACCAGTTTGGCAGGAAATTTTATTCTTCCTCCACTCTAGCCATGAGGGTCCTCAACTACGTTGGCCATATTCTGGTGTACCAAAAATCTTTGTTTGCCCAGCTAGAGCCAGCCATTGAAGCACTCCTGGACTCAATTGAAATACCTTTTAGGGAATTTGATCTGTTCGGCCAAGGTGGCCTGTAGGCATTCGCTTTGAGTGATATACGATGTAGTAGACTCATCTGCGAGGGGAGCTGCCACAGCAGTCAGTCTCTGATGTTTCTCCTGACTGAGGGTGTCGGGATTGGCCCAGGACGTACAGACTACCATCCAGGATGCCCCGTTCCAGGGATCTGTCCTGTTCAGGGGTGATGCACAGGATATCATTATTGCCCTGCAGGATTAAGACAGATCCCTTCGGTTGGTACAAACCATGTACCGACTAAAATTTCAGGGAAAGAAACCTTTTCGGCACGAAGGAAAATGGCAGCTGAAACAACAGCAGACGGTTCGATGTCAAAACAAATGTAGAGTGCAGTCAGCCTCGGCCGCTCCCCCGGCCAAGTCCCAGAGGGCTTCAGGTGCAGCTCTCCCCAAACCTCCTCCCTCTCATGACTCGCCATTCACCCTTTCCCTTCAGAATCTTGCAGGGGAGCAGGTGGGCGGAAGATTTGCTTGTCATCTGCCAGGGTGGTGGGTGGTGACAACCATCTCATGGGTTTCTTCAGCTCATAGAGCAAGGCCACACTCTGGAATTCCTCACAAAACCTCCAGATAGGCCTCCAGCCCATTCTCATTACCCGAAGGCGCACATCCCTCTTCGAGGAGAGGAAAGTCAGGCTCTATTACAGAAGAGAGCAATAGAACCTGTTCCCGTGCACCAGGTAGGAAAGGGGTACTACTCCCACTTCTTCCTGGTCCCCAAGAAGACTGGGGATCTGTGTCTCATTCTGTACCTTAGCACTCTAAACCTGTACATATAGAGTACAGAAGATTCTGGGTGCTGACACTCTTTGGTCTGCTGCCCTTCCTGCTCAGGGGTCAGTGGCTCGGTGCTCTGGGCATGCAGGATGCTTACCTGCACATCCCTATATTCAGAACCCATCTCTACCTTCGTTCTTCTTCCGGGGGAACATTACCAATTCAGGGCTCTGCCCTTTGGCCTTTCCTCGGCATCTCAGGTTTTCATGGAGTGTCTAGCGGTGGTGGCGGCGGTGGCCCTGAGGTGTCAGGGCCACTGTGTGTGCCCTTACCTCGATGACTGGCTTCTGTCAGCCCTATCGAGGGAACAATTGGAACTCTCCCCATCTGCAAACCTGGACCTGTTTCATCAAGTTGGGATTACTGTAAGCTTTCCAAAGTCCCAGCTTGTTCCTTCCCAATACCTGCAATTCATTGGGGCGGTTGTTTTACATGGTCCAGGGTATGGCTTTCCTCCCTCTGGTCAGGGTGGAAACCCTGCAGAGGCAGGCCCGTATGGTGGCCTCCAGCAGGAAGGTCTCGGCCAGGTCAATTCTTCGGCTGTTGGGCCTGATGGCAGCAGCCATCCCCATGGTGCCTTTAGCCAAGCTTCACATGCGTATATTGCAGTGGACGCTCGGCACAGTGGGATCAGAGGTCTGACGACCTGGATCAGATAGTCATGGTCTCTGATTCCATGCAGAGGGATGTCTTGTGGTGGCAGGATCTTTCCAATTTCACGAAGGGTCCTTTTTGAGTCCCCTCCTCCCACCCAGGCCCTGACAACAGATGCATTAGGGACGGGATGGGGTGCTCATTTGGGAGACCATAGAACTTGAGGCACATGGTCCCTAGTGTAGTCTTCTCTGCATATCAGCGTGTTGGAGATGAAGGCAGTGTCGTACGCTCTTCAGGCTTTCCAACATCTGCTTCTCCAGGGTACTCTTGCTAGTCTTATCAGACAACATGTGCGTGATCTGGTATCTCAGCAAGCAAAGAGGCACCCATTCGTACCCCATATGCAGGGAAGTGATAAGGGTGTGGAATTGGGCTGTTCTGCATCGGATTTGCATCACAGCCATCCACATTTCGGGTGTGCAAAATGTCCTAGCGGACAGTCTCGACCGCACCAAAGTAAGAGCCCACAAGTGGGAGCTCCAGCAAGAGGTGGTCGACTCTATCTTCAGCCTGTGGGGTTGGTCGGAACTGGATCTGTTCACCCCCCCCCCCATACAATGTAAAACTACAGACGTTTTGCTTGCTCGCTGCAGGGAATGGTGTTTTCTAGTGAGACACGCTGTCTCTTTGGACAGGGAGGTTCTTGTGCGCCTTCCCTCCCTTTCCGGTTCTGCAGAGTGTGCTGCTCAAGCTACGGGTGGAGGGGGCCCACATGGTTCTGATTGCCTCCTTTTGGTCTCGTCCGGTTTGGTTTCCACTTCTTTAGCAGCTAGCAGTGGAGCCTCTGGTTCCCCTGCCTCTCTGCAACGACTTCCTGATCTAGGAATGAGGAGGAGGGCACGCTAGTCCATCCGGGACTGAATTCCCTTCACCTTCACATGTGGCACCTCGGGACACAGCCACTTCGCGCTTTGGAGTCTCTTCCAGAGTAGCTCGGGTACTCGTTGAGGCCAGAAGGCGATCTATGAGGACCACTTATGCTATGAAATGGAAGCGGTTTTCCATTTTGGCAACTGCAAAGGGTTGGGGCCCTTCTCGTGCCCTGCTCAGTCTGTCATGGAATATCTCCTGCACCTCTACGAGTCTGGCGTAGGCTATTCATTGCTGAAGGTCCATTTTTTGTCTCTGCCTACTATCCCTTGGTGGATGGCAGGACACTAGCACAGTTGGAAGTCTCAGAGACTTTCCTGAAAGGGATTCTGCACCTCAAACTGCCAGTGCGTGGCCCCGCACCATGATGGGATCTTAATTTTATTTTGGAAAAGTTGACCCTGCCTCCTTTTGAACCAGCTGGTTCTTGTGACATGCACTATTCATCCTGGAAAGCGCTTTTCTTAGTGGCACACCTCAGCTCGAAGGATTTCAGAGCTTCAGGCTCTGATTTGTAAGGAGCCTTAATTAATTTTTCATAGAGACTGGGTGGATCTCCGTACCAATCCTAAGTTTTTACCTAAAGTGGTTTCTGAGTTTACATTGAACCAGTCAATTCAACTACCAGTGTACTACCCCGAGCATTCCAGTCGGGGAGAAGCGTCTCTTCACACTTCAGATGTTCATAGAATCTTGCGTTATTACACTGACAGGACAAAGGCCCGATCCTGAGGCTGCATCCCCCCTTCTCTATCCCTTCTCTCTCCCTCACTACATACAGTCCCTCTCACTGTTGCCTAACCTAATCCATGAAACTAGTGTCTGCACTAAGATTGGAAATGTTGTGTCCTTATTACTGTGTCATGATCTGTACTTGTCTAAAGGTTATTTACTGTTATCCTGTATTCAGTAGTTATTCCTTGCAGTGTTTTGAATACTGTATTCGTCCTGTCTTTGTAAACCTGACGTGGAACCTCTGTAAAAGTGCTTATGCTCAAAGGTCTTTTCCGAATATCAAATAAATAAATAAATAAAAAGTCTGTCCGAAAACGGATCAGCTTTTCATTCCTTTTGCATCCAAGAGAGAAGGTGCAGCAGTTACCAAACAGTGTTTATCCAAGTGGTTGGCAAACTGCATTACTTTCTGTTACCAGAAATATGGTAAAACCCTCCTGGGGGAGGTTAAGGGGCATTCCACTAGGGTTATGAGGAGGCAGTATAGTGCAGTTGGTTAAGGCTCTGGGCTGCAGATCTGGAGACCTGGGTTTGAATCCCACAGCCGCCTAGGTGCATACTCTGTGATCCTGAGCAAGTCGCTTAACAACTTGTGCTCCCAGGTCGCATCTGGAAACAAACTTCAGCTTAGTGTGCTACTCCTGGTTAAACAATGTTCCCTTTCTCGTATGGCTACCTCTACTGCTTATTTCAGGAATGTGTCTGCCACTGACATCTGTGCCACGGCTACCTGGAGTTCAGTCCACACTTTAACAAAGCATTACAGTCAGGAATTGCTTCTAGGCACAGGGCAGATTTTGGCTGAGCTGTGCTTCAGGGCCTCCTGTCATAATTTCCTGTGCCTTTAGCAGGTTTTTCATTCCTGCCTCCTGTGTTTGTTTTTTTCTTCTGGTACACACTGCTTGGGACTCTGTCCTCAAGGTGATTACCTACTACAAGAGTCCTCTCAAAGTTAGCTCAACATCTGTGAATACTCATCGTGATGCATCAGTGACCATAAGTTGTTGTAAATCGCATAATCTACCAACAGTGTTTCTGTATGTTTTGTATGCTTGCTTACTGTACAGTTTACTATCTGTGTATTCTCCCCTACCCCTCACCCCCAGGACGCATCTGGAATTGAGCGGTAGTTCGCTCAGCATGCCTTCCTGGTAAAAGTTTTCAATAAAGTTAGTACAGTTACGTAAGAACTTAACGTAACAGTATATCTTCGAGAGAGGCTCTTGCAGTAGGTAACCTTTTCCCTCCTTCCATCCATCCCCCTACTGTATTCTGCTTTTTCTTCATGGGCTCATTCTGAGCACCAGGTGCCTCTTGCCCTTTCTCCTGTCACACCTCCTCGGAGGTCTCCGGTGGGAGAACTGGAAGGCGGGCGTGGGGGCCTCCCACTATATAGGATCACACTGACGTCAGCCACGTGACGTCCGGTGGGCGGTCCCCCGTCAGATACTGCTGGCTAAAGTTTCCGTGTGTTCCTGACACCAGGGGGTGCTCAGTCAAGAGGATTACCTACTGCAAGAGCCTCTTTCGAAGATCTACTTTTATGGTAAGTTCTTGCGTTACTGTACTTTATTTGGGGTGGGATGCTGTTTTGGGGGGGGATGGATATTGTAAAACATCATATTGTCTGTGTAATGTGTTACATTTGGGTGTTTAGTGTTTAAAGATCAATGGCAAGAACTACATAAACATAGACAGTGATGGCAGAAAAAGACCAGAAGTCCATCTAGTTTGCCCAAGTTCCCTATAATCCTTGGAATCTGCTGTTCCTCCAGGTTAATAACCCTTCCCATCATCTCTCTATTCTCCTGCTTGGTCTTGTCGTCCCCAGTAACCCCTAATCCCCTCATTATGTGCCAGCCCTTCTTGAATCCCCTGACTGTTTCCGTACCCACCACCTCAGCCGATAGACTGTTCCAAGGTACCACCACCCTTTCATTAGGTAGTACTTCCTCACATCTCTCCTGAACCTACCTCCTGTTAATTTCCTTTCATGTTCACGTGACTGCAAATTGGTATTCAGGCTAAATTGTTCCCCGCAGTTCACTTTAATTCCTTTAAGGAACTTGCAAGTCTCTATCATATCTCCCCTCTGGTCTCCAGTGAGTACATATTTAGTTCCTTGAGGCACTCCTCATAGTATCTGCCCTGCTGGCCTTGAATAATTTTTGTTACTTTGTGCTGCACTGTCTCCAACCTGTCCTTATCCTTTCTGAGGTGAGGATTCCAGAACTGGGTGCAGTACTCTTGGGTGATGCCTCAGCAGGGATCTGTAGAGGGGAAGTATTACCTCTTTCCTTCTGTTATCAGTACCCCTCCTGATACATCCCAGCATCCTGTTCGCCTTGCTATAGGCCTTATTGCACTGACTTGATTGCTTAAATGAGTTGCTAATAATAACTCCCAGATCTCGTTACTCAGTTGTAGTGCCAAGTCTCTTTCCTCCCATCAGTACTCTGTCTTGGGGTTCTTTTTTCCCCCCAAGGTGCATTACCTTGCACTTTCTGTTTAATTTTAACTGCCAGACCTTTGACCACCCCTGTAGCTTTTGTAGGTCTCTTTGCATTTCCCTTATTCCCTCATCACTATCCACCCTCCCATGCAGTTTTGTGTCATATGCGAAGACGCACAACCTGCCCTGGATTCCTTCTCCATTGTTTGTCTTGCTGGTGACATATATTAGTACTAAAGTTTTGGTTTAATTTGCACATTTTTATACATTTCTAGGGTGACGCTCCAAACAAATGGCGGACAGAAGATTTTTGTATGTTTAAAAATGGTTCAATATGGCGTCCTCCTCCTTTAAATCCATATCTGCATGGAATGCAGGAGGAAAAAAAATGTGAATCTCCACCTCCTCCAGAACCAACTTTAAAAAAGGGACAACTTAAAGAAGAGTGAGTATTAAAAATGAGCCATCATTTGTTACTTGTGTAGCTATGGTTCTAGAGCTACCATCTGTGCTGTTAAAAATGGATTAGATATAGCCAAATGACCATGAATACAGACCAGATAGTGCACTGTTTTTCAATTATGCTTTTCCAGACTGACCATGTGCCATAGATTGTGCACAAACTGAGCCTCCTGATAGCCCTGCAGTCAGCATAATGCAAAACGTTAATACAGAAGTGAAGCCATTGATATTGATAAGGAAACTTGATAACCAAGCACAGAGACGGCTATATCAACACTGTACCATTAAGATACAGTAATGCAGCTGAGCTCCCCTTCCATGATGTGATCTTGCATGACGTCGGCATCCATTTTCTGTCTGCACTGGAAGCATGAATTTCTACATCTTTCAAACGTGACAAAATGGCACGAAACGGTGGCATTTTAAGTAAGGTCTGTAATAAATTTCACTACAGGCCTTTATAAAATGGTTTCCAGAAATCTGCAGTCTAATTGATAGATTTTTAACACATGACAGTAAAACATTAGATCTTACTTCGAGAAACAGCTCTTGCAGCAGGTTACACCATTAGGACTGAAGCCGGCGCGCCAGGACCCACAATTTTCTAGCTAGCGGTATTCGGCGGGGACCTCGTCGGTCCCGCTGACGTCGGGCATAGTACATAAGGGAGGCGGTCCCCAGAATCCCCAGTTATTTTCCCCACGCCGACCGCCAGCATCGGCCTCTCTGTCTTACTCTAGCGCACGACGGCTAAGAACTTCTCACACTAGTTTTATGAAACTAATGTCAGCATCCAACTCCTTCTTCTGAGGGATACCCTTCCAAGTGTGCCTGCGGAAAAGTGATCCCCTTCAAGAATCCTTTTTTTATCCTGCCTGCGGTGCTTAGGCCCGGACCACGACACCAAGGCCTGCTTCTTCTGTCAGGGGTTCAACAGCCGTACGAGGATCCGCCGTCAGAAGGCACTTCAAGGGTACCTTTTAGAAGAAAAACTTAGCAGAATGGATAAAGAACCTTCCTCCAGATGTGAATCTTCCTCAAAAATCCACAAACACCGGGACAAGCACGGGAGAATGCAAGGTCCAGATCCCCTAACCGGGCCTCGGACTTGCGTAGCTCAGGCTCCATGCGATCTGACCGCTCTCCCTCCAGGGCTTGTTCTCAGCCCCCTCCGGTTAAGGTTAAGGCTACAGGCGGTTCTTCGGCTTCGCTTCAACCCTTGAAGACTTCCAGGCCTTCGGCATCCTCCACTCCCTCCCGGGCCTCATCCAAGTCTTCTGACCATCACAAGTCTTCCTCTTCCATCAGATGTCGGGACCCCGACTACAGATCCATCTCCCAGCCTGCCAGGGGTCTGGATCCACCACCCAGGAAGACAAAAGACCTGATGTCCTAAAGCGGACAACACACCCGACATCGACCAAGCACCACATGTCGGCCAGGCATTCGCCGGACCCAAAGACATCGGTCAAACGACTGACGTCGGCCTCTTACTCGCCGGAGCCGAAGACTGCCCCCCAGTCACCGGTGGACACCAGTCGCAGGGACTCCACAGAGGAGGATACAACATTGCCTGAAGACCAGGCAGACGACACAGAGGATGCCGGACTTCCAAGGGAACCTTCACCCACCCCGGAGACACCTGCAGACCCGACGCTTGACCCCAGTGACAGACCACCGACGCCAGGCCCATCGTCGGGCATGAACATACAAGAGGTTAAGGATCTCTCTACTTTCTGGTGGGACACAATCCGGAAAGATGTGATCCCCGTAAAACCTCCTCCTCCTGCTCCTTCCCCTCTTACGCACCCTCCTCCACCTCAGGGGCCAGCAGGATGACCACCAACCCCTAAGGAGCATACTCCACCTCCTAGGGGTAGATCTAAAGATCAGAGATGGCCTCCCTCAGGATATACCTCAGGGTCTGCCAGCCCCAAGCGACCCAGACGTCGTCGGTACACTCCGTCAGGGGAGGACTTCAGATTGGATACCTCTGAATTCCCCAGATCTCCTTCTCCACTCAGCATCCCATCGCCTGACCCACAAGACCTACCCAGGTCACCTCCGGGTGATCCCCTCCTTCTCTGAGATTATGAGGCACATCCTGGAGAACATGGGATGGGATTCTGAAGATCTCGACCCCGAGAGACAGCGCCTTGCCCGTTATCTTCGGCAGAAAGATCCCAAGCCTGTGGTAGTACCACCCTTGGTGGACACTTTCAGGGGCGTCACCAAGGCTGCATGGAAGCGTCCACACTCCACCTCTGCTGTGCCGAAGAAAGCTGACTGCCTGTACAAGGCCCGGAAAGAGGACCAGTACTTGGCATAACAACCTCTGGCTGACTCCCTGGTCATTACGGTCTCTCATGACCGGTCCCAACGACCGCAGCATATGAGCACACAGCCACCGGACCAGGAATCCAAACAGCTGGATGCCCTGGGGAGGCGCATGTATGCGGCTGCTACATGTTCCATCAGGTCCCTGAACTACCTATCTCACATGGTTCTGTTTCAGAACGCCCTGTGGGAACAGGGCCAGGACCTTGTCGACAAATTACCGTATGACAATCAGAAGGCGGAGCTCCTAAACCTCCTCCGCACAAGGTCTGATGTGGGAACCCAAGTGCTGCGAGCCACATATGATTCTGCAGACTCGTCTGCCAGAGCTGCAGCTTCGGGCGTCTGTCTCCGGAGACACTCCTGGCTCCGTGTCTCCGGCTTTACCCCGGACGTACAGAAGAACATTCTTCACGTCCCATACAATGGCGAAGTCATATTTGATGAACACTCGGAGAAGGTTATCACCAAACTGTAGGACGCCAGGAAGGCAGTTAGATCCGTACAGGCCATGTACAGATCAAGGCCTGGTTCCTTTTGTAAGAACCAGAACCGTTTTCGCAGCCAGCAACAACGGCAGCAGCCACGTTCCGGCCAGCAACAAAGGGGCACTTTCCAGTGTAAAGCCCAGGCTAAGTCTTCCCCAGGCAGAGGCCAGCGTTACACCAAACCGGCGCAGCCTACAGGAACTAGTGCTGCCACAGCATGACTCCTTCCCGGCCCCTGCCCCTCCTCTGGATCAGTGGGCACAAAAGGTTGGGGGTGGCATCGCTCGCCACTTTTCAGGGTGGCAGTCGATTACTGCCAAACGGTGGGTTCTCCAATTGGTCAAGAAAGGTCACTTCATCGAATTTCTTGACCACCCACCGTCAAGACCTCCCCTGCTTTACCGTTATTCGGGTCAGCACACCCTGCTCATACAGCAAGAGGTGCTTGAGCTTCTCGGAAAAGAAGCTATAGGGCACGTATCGCGGAACCAAAGAGGTGCATGTTGTTATTCTCACTTCTTTCTGGTTCCCAAAAAGACAGGGGACCTCAGTCCGATACTGGATCTCGGCGACCTCAATGCTTTGGTCCTATACAAATGCTTCCGCATGGTGACCCTTCCAGGTCTGATACCCATGCTCAAGTAGGGCGCCTTTCTAGCGTCCTTGGACATGCAGGATGCTTACCTGCATATACCAGTTGCTCAAGCGCACAGGAAGTTTTTGTGCTTCGAGTTTCAGGGTCACCATTATCAGTTCCAAGCCCTCCCTTTCGGACTGTCATCGGCACCTCTGGTTTTCATGAAGTGCATGGCGGTCGTAGTGGCGACTGTGAGGAGACAAGGCCACTACGTGTTCCCCTACCTGTACGACTGGCTTCTCATGGCACCCTCTCGGGAGGCCCTGATGTCCGCCATTCATTGTACTCAGTTTCTGTTCGAGACGTTGGACATCATTATCAATCAAGAGAAGTCACGTCTGGTTCTGTCACAGATTCTGCAGTTCATAAGCACAGTTCTGGACACCATCCAGGGAAAAGCTTTCCTACCCCGGGACTGATCGGAACACATCAGATCCCTCATCAGGGACTTTTTGGCAGAGAAGACCGTCCCAGCCAGACAGGCCCTTTGCCTGCTCGGACATATGGCTGTGGCCATTGCAACAGTCCCATAGAAACATAGAACCATAGATTTTGACGGCAGATAAGGACCGCTTGGCCCACCCAGTCTGCCCATTTCCCTACCTATTGGATAAGCTGCAGATCCTAGTTAACCAGCAGCCTACTTCTTCCTGCCCCTACCCCCTAGAATTGCCTCATGACTGTCCCATGCATGCTTGAATTCCACCACTGTTTTTGACTCCACAACCTCCTCCGGAAGGCCATTCCATGCATCCACAACCCTCTCTGTGAAAAAAATACTTCATTAAATTACCTCTGAGCCGCCCCCCTTCTATCTTCACATTGTGCCCCCTTGTTCTTGCACACCTCTTTTTTGAAAGATGCTACCTCTTGGACTTTGTTGATTCCTTGAGATACTTGAAAGTTTCTATCATGTCCCCCCTCTCTCCTTTCCTCGAGGCTATACATATTCAGCTCCTTAAGTCTCTCTTCATATGTCTTCCGGTGCAGGCCCTGCACCATTTTAGTTGCCCTCCTCTGGACAGCCTCCATCCTGTCTATATCCTTGAGGAGACTGGGTCTCCAGAACTGCATGCAGTACTCAGATGGGGTCTCACCAACTGTCTGTACAGAGGATAATAACTTCCTGTTTTCTGCTGGTGATGCCTCTCCTATGCATCCCAGTATCCCCCAGCCCTCCTTGCTGCCCTCTCACATTGCTTGCCCACCTTTAGGTCATCTGATATGACTACCCCCAGGTCCCTTTCCATTTTGTTGTTGTTAGTATCTCACCCCCATTGTGCTCTTCTTCCCTGGGTTTTGTTTCCCAGGTGCATCACCTTGCACTTCTTAGCATTGAATCTAAGCTGCCATACATTTGACCATTCCTCTAACCTTGCCAAGTCCCTTCTCATGCTTTCCACCCCACCTTGTGCATCAACTCTGTTGCAGATCTTTGTGTCATCTGCAAAGGGACGTACTTTTCCTTGCAGTCCCTCTGCAATATCGCTTATAAAGACATTGAGGAGGACTGGTCCTAATACTGAACCCTATGGTACCCCACTAGTAACCCCCCCTTTCTTCAGAGTGGACTCCATTTACTATTACTCTCTGTGTCCTATTCTCCAGCCAATTCTTTACCCAGGCTGTCATCTTGGGACCCACTCCCAGGCTGGCTAACTTGTATATTAATCTTTTGTGTGGGACTGTGTCAAGTGCCTTGCTGAAGTCTAGGTAGGCCATGTCCAAAGCCCCTCCCTGATCTACTACTTTGGTCACCCAGTCAAAGAAATCTATCAGATTTGTCTGGCATGACCTTCCCACTGTGAATCCATGCTGCCTTGGGTCCTGAGCCCCTCTGGCCTCTAGATACTCAGCAATTCTTTTCTTCAGAAGTGATTCCATCATTTTCCCTACCACTGAAGTTAAACTAACAGGTCTGTAGTTTTCTGCTTCTGCCTTGCTCCCACTTTTGTGAAGGGGAGTCACATCTGCCCTTCTCCAGTCCTCGGGTACCATCCCATCCTCCCGCTAGCCCGTCTCCACATGCGGGTGACCCAGTGGATGTTACGGGTTCAATGGGATCAGAAGCAAGACCATCTGCAGCTCCCAATTCAGATCACGAAGGCCGTAATCTGGGATTGGCAATGGTGGCTAGATTCAAAGAACCTATTGTTGGGGTTCCCCTTCATTGCGCCGTCTCCGATTGCGACGCTCTCCACAGATGCCTCAGGGCTCGGGTGGGGAGCACACCTCGACGGTGTCAGGTCTCGGGGCCTGTGGACAGCCCAAGAGACTTATCTCCACATAAATATCCTGGAAATGAGAGCAGTTCTTTACGTCCTGCAGGCTTTCCAGTCAGAGATCCCACCAGGTACTCTTCTGTTACAAACAAACAATTCCGCGGTGATGTATTACCTCAACAAACAAGGAGGCACCCATTCCTACCCGCTTTGCAGGGAGGCCATGAGGGTTTGGGATTGGGTTCTACAACATGGCACGAACCTCATTGCTGTTCATGTCCCGGGGTGGACAACGTCATCGCAGACAGCCTGAGTCGCTCTCAGGCCAGAGTCCATGAGTGGGAACTACTCCAGGAGGTAGTAGAGAATCTGTTTTGCAGATGGGGTACACCAGAGTTGGACCTTTTCACGTCCCCTTACAATGCAAAACTGCCCAGTTTCTGCTCGCTAGATCCAGGGCCTGGTGTTTTCTGGCAAGACGCATTGTCCCTCTCCTGGGCAGGCAGATTCCTCTATGCCTTCCCCCCCTTTCCTTTGATCCAGAGGGTCCTTCTGAAACTTTGCAGAGAGCAAGCGATGTTGATACTTATTGCGCCGTTTTGGCCCAGGCAGATCTGGTTCCCTCTACTACACCAGCTGTCCCGGGAACCTCCAGTGCCTTTGCCAATCAGCTCTCACTTACTGTCTCAGGAGGCGGGCTTCTTGGTCCATCTGGACCTTCATTCGCTGAACCTGCACGCCTGGCTCTTGAGACATAGCCATTATCACGTCCACGGGATCTGTAAGAGGTAACAGGCGCGTTCGCGGCTGCTAGAAAACCGGCCACCCATGCTACTTACGCCATGAAATGGTACAGATTTTGCCTCTGGGCTCAGGCGCGGGGGTTTTCACCAATGGATTGTCCAGAAAGGTCGATCCTGGACTACCTCCTGTCTCTTTTTTCAGACAGGCTTGGCCTGCTCCTCGATAAAAGTACACCTCTGTGCCATCTCAGCCTATCACACTCCTATAGGCCAATGTCCCATAGCTCAGTTGGACACAGCACGAGCCTTTCTGAGAGGTGTCCTTCACCTTAGACCTCCGATTAAGGATCCTATTCTGCCATGGGATTTACCCTTTGTCCTGGAGCAGCTTACGCTGCCACCATTTGAAACAGCTGCAGATTTTGAGCTACGCCTCCTTACGTGGAAGATGTTGTTTTTAGTTGCCGTTACTTCGGCCAGAAGAATTTCTGAACTTCACGCACTGATGTGCAAAGAACCTTATTTGGTTTTCCATCAGGACAGGGTATCCCTACGGACTAATCTGAAGTTTCTGCCTAAGGTGGTCTCGGCTCTCACTCTTAATCAGGATATCAATCTACCACTGTACTTCTCTAAATATTCTAATCGAGGAGAGGCCATGTTGCACACTTTAGATGTGCATAGGTATCTTCGATACTACCTGACCAGAACCAGATACCACCGAAAATCTGATCAGCATTTTGTCTCCTTTGCCCATAGGATGATGGGAGCTCCCATTTCCAAACAGTCGCTGTCCAGGTGGCTCATCCATTGTATCATGCTCTGTTACCAGAAGCGTAACAAACCCTTACCGGGTGCAGTTAAGGGTCATTCCACAAGGGGGGGTGGCTACCTCCTTTGCGGCCTTAATGAACGTGTCCACTTCAGCCATCTGTGCAGCAGCCACTTGGAGCACTGTGCACACCTTCATCAGGCATTATAGCCTGGACATTGCATCGAGGCGAAGAGCAGGTTTTGGTCTAGCAGTCCTTCAAGGACTTCTGTCCTAGGCTTCGATTCTACTAGGGATTTCTTCCTTCCCTCCTCCCAATGGTGAGGGATTTTCAGTATTGCATGGGAATCAGTCCTAATGGTGTAACCTGCTGCAAGAGCTGTTTCTCGAAGTAAGATAGTACAGTTACGTAAGAACTTAACGTAACAGTAGATCTTCGAGAACAGCTCTTGCAGCAAGTACTCTCTCTCCCCCCATCCCCGCTGGAGGTAGATTTTGTTCCGATATCCTTCTCCTAGGATCAGGTGTTTTCAACACCTCTCTGATTGTCACTTGATGATGGACCCTCAGTCTCCTCTTCTGATGTCATCCAGTGGCCGGGAGTCTCCGGCGGGAGAATTGGGGATTCTGGGGAACCGCCTCCTTATGTACTATGCCTGACGGGGGCGGGACCGACGTCGGAGGCGGTCACCGCTGAATACTGCTAGCTAGAAAATTTCCATGGGGTCCTGGTGCCTACTGGCTTTAGTCCTAATGGTGTAACCTGCTGCAAGAGCTGTTCTCGAAGATCTACTGTTCCGGTAAGTTCTTACGTAACTGTACTTTCACGACCCACAAGAAGTGACTTTTTGTGAACTTGTTTTCTTTTAGCCTTTTAATTTAAAACAAAAACACATCAAAATAAATCACATTTTATCGGTGCATTGACACACTCAGAGGATGAATTAAGCGCTAACCAACCCTCTGTACCAGTGGTTGAAGCCACTCAAGTTTGTCTTGTGGCTGCAACATACCCGTAGTGTAGGGTATTGGAGTACAACCCACACCTCTCTCATGGGTTATTGCTTACTTGAGACTTCTTTAGGAAAGTTCAAAAGTCTGTTTTGGAGGATTTTTAGGTATCCAGTGTGAAGTGAACTAATGAGTCAATCTGATGGCAGGGAGGCCTTTGAAAGCAGTGCAAGGGGAAAATCCTACACAAGGTTAATTGTCTTCAAAATAAAAGCTGAAGTTGATCAACCGTAATCCCAGAAGTGGTGTAGCTGTTCGTGAAGTACAGAACTGTAAACCAAGAGATGAGGTTCAGCTTCCACCAAAGTCACCTAGAACAGGTTGTTGGCCCTCTAGTACTTAAGTCTGCGTAGCTATAAAAAATGCATTGAAGCAGGACACCACTGAAAATGGGATCTTGCCTTTAAGTTCTGCAATCCCGGGCAAATAAATTGGTGTGATAAGTGGTCTTTTTTTTTTTAAAGAAATTATTACTTTGTATTTCTTTAACTTAGCTCTTTGAGTCACTGTTTATCTCCTGTTTGTCAGCTGTACGTCTTTAGTACGCCATACTAGCTTTAACATGGGAGTAGTTCATTATTCCGTTATAGTGTATAAAATGCTGTTATGCATGGAATTCCATGCCTGGAATATGCTTGTTCTGCTGCAGTAGTGATGTCACTACTGCAGCAGAACAACATGGAATGCTGCCACATAGTTGCTTTCCTCTATCCAATTCTGTGGTAGAACAGCATTCTAGGACCTCTAGAGACTTCACAGGTCAGTTTCATTGTGAAAGGGGAAAAAAAAAAATAGCAGCACACATTTCAGGTAATACTATACACTATAAAAAATACAGGATGAGCAACTTTATGCAGAACACACTGTGGTTGCGCATAGTTGCCCATCCAGTATTCTCTGTTTTTGTAGCTCCTGACGACAAGGAGGAGTATTATTTCTGCAGCTGTAATCCTGAAACCCTTCATTTGAATCCGATCGACACTGAAACGTGAAATTTGCTGGCAGAAAAGGACCAGTTGGCCCACCCAGTCTGCCCAGTTGTTCCCTGCCTGATCCGTCTCCGCAGACCTTATCTGGTCTCCGGGTGGTGCCAGCTGTGGTCTTGCAGCCCATTGGATTCTAGATGCCCTACCAGCCTTTCTTTCAGTAGAGTTTCCAATAATTTTTCCACCACTGAAGTAAGACTGATTGACCTATAGTTGCAAGCCTCTTCCCTGCTGCCACTCTTATGTAGAGTGACCACATCAGCCCATCTCCAGTCTTGCAGAACCACAACTGTTTCTGGTGAACTGTTAAGCAAGACCGTTAGTGGGACAGCTAGCCCCTCCTTGCGTTCCTTTAGAACCCTGTGGTGTATCCCGTCCAATCACTTAGCCTTGTCCATCCTCAGTGGTGCAAGTCCTTTCAGGACTCTCTCTCTGAAAATAGCCCCCAAAAAAAAAACACCCCGTTCCTGCCTATCCATGGTGGTCTCTCCCCTCCTTCGTCCACTGCAACGAATAAGCAGAAGTACTTGTTTATGATATGTTTTTTTCTTTTCTTTTTTTGTAACTTACTGTTTATTGATCATTGATCAGGAGTACAAAGCTTCATAGACATTCTACAATACAGGCACTATTAATGAGTATATGGAGAACTAGAGTGTCCATTGCTTCCATTAGCAAAGGACATTACCATTAACAGTTCTGAATATGTTCTCTGTGTAATTCTTGACATGTCAAGTTCTAAAGTGTGACACTCGCCCTTGTATATGTGTTTTTTATTCCCCGGGTTGCAGGCTGCCACAAATTCCTCTGTCAGAAGAAGTAGTTGCCGGCTGTTCTAGGTGCGGGGATACAGCGAAATTTAACCTTCACTTGAATTTTCTCAACTATCGACTCATAAGTGGCTGTTCTCTTCCCCTCACCACAGTCCAGTCCCCTTGTCTGAAAGGATGCCTGCTTTTTCTTAGTTCCCTCTTGCACAGTCTCCCCCCTTCCTACCTTCTAATCTTAAGCAACAAGCAAGCAGTCCTGCTGTATTGGGTAGGACTTTTATTAAATACAAAATACTGTTTAAATTACAAAATCACAAAGTTCTGTGACAGGACCACTAAACTGACGAGCCCCAGTGCTTTGAGGCAAAAAAACTCTTCCTCAGGGTGCGTGGCTACCATGTTTCAGCTGTGACTAGATAAATACTTAGTTGCATGTGATTACAATTAATGAGTGCAAATTATTTAAAATAATTAAAAAGATAACTCCCATCTTGCGAGTTCTGACAGTGAGTCAAATTGAAAATCATTTGAAACTGTGGCAGCCAAGCTTTTACTTTGATTAGACCTTTTAATTTTATTGCTAACACCAGCTTACATTTGCTTGATATTAAAATACCCTTTAGTGAGGCAGCATACAAACAAAAGGTGTCATTGCAGCTCAACACTTCATTTAGATGACCTGAAATTTCTTTTTGACCTTCCAGAGCCCATGAGGATGAACACAATTCATATTTTCATTTATTGATAGGTACCATTAAATATGGTATATAACAAAAAATAACACTTCTGGTGCAGGACAGATTTTTTAGTTCCCTGTTATAGATGGGTCTGTATGTGCTCTATATGTTTTAATTAAAATCAAGTTAGGCCAACCTGGTATCACTGAGGGTTGAGATGCTGGATGCCACATCTCGCGCAACACCGGTAACCCGGGGTTGGGAGCGAACTCTGGTTGCCGGTGGTTGGCAGGGGAGGGAGAGGATCAAGCATCCGATGGACCTGCTCTCCTGTCCCAGGGAGGGTTGCCCCGCTCCTTGGCTGCTCTCTAGTGGGGGCCGGAGGGCAGCGTCGCAGGTAGGGAGACACAGAAGCACTGAGACGTGACGCGCATGTGCCTCCACACATGCACGTCGCAAGGGGGACGGGGGTGTACGGGGAGAAAACGTAAAAAAGTAATAAGGAAAAAAAGAAAGAAAAAAGCAAATGAGATTGCATTATAAAAAAACAGCAATACAAGGGAACAGATAGATATGGTGAATTGTCCACAAAACCCTCTAAAGGCAAAGCACAGCTTCTTTTGTATGGAAAAAATATCACAGTAAATTGTTATGTTGACATGTTGTTCATCCACATTGTTTGTCATGTGCCCTTCCATTTTATATCTTGCCGGAACTCTTCAAGCCAACTCCTCCCATCCACCCGGGTGGTATGTACCTCGGCTTCGCCCCATGACGCCAGAGCTTCCTTTCCACTGGAAGATGCAGGTTCCCTCGTGCTCTCAGCATTTCGTAGGCCCTGGCTTTCAAATTGTCGGTTTTTGCGAAAAATCATGACTCGTTCGGGGATTAGCGATCGGCGTTTTTGTCGCGCTTGACTATGGAGGAAAAATCTTCCCTAGGATTTCACCGGTGCCCCTGTAGCCAGATGATGTCGTGCAGTGATCCCCACCTCACGTGCGTTTACTACCTAGGTGTCGGACATGACACTTCGTTGTGCGGTTTTTGCTTGGCCTTCCATCACAGTGTCCTGGATGACCGCAAGGCATGCTTGAAGCTGGGGAGACTGGAAAAAAGAAACCCACCGGTGAAGTAGGAGGAGGCTAGGTATGCGGTTTCCACGGCCACGAGCTCTGCCTAACAGCTGGAACAGATGAAGGCATTCGAGGAGGAAGCAGCTCGTGCTTAGGCCAGTCAACGCTTCTTCGTCCCACTGAACCTAGGTACTACTTTTATGGGCTACTTCAGGGAGATGTGCCAGTCTTTCCCCACTCGGGGTGAGATGCCCTTGGGCTCGCAGTCCTCCCGCTCTCGGAAGAGGGAGAAGGACCCCTTGTCTTCGTCTTGACAGAGACGCTTCTGTGACCAGGAGAGGTCAGAGTCACAAGAGCACGCAAACTCGACGTCGGTCGAGATCACATCCTTGGCCGCTGGCGTTTTGGACCTTCTGTCTGGCCAAGGGGCCGAGGAAGTCTCCGACGTCGAAATTATTCTCGACCCAGTTGACCCCTTGTCGCTGGCTGTGCCCGATGACTCGTTGGAACGGACTTCGGTCCTGGTCTTTCCAGATGAGGAAACCCAACCTGCTGGTGTCCCCATCAAGTACCCGGTCCCGGACCCTCGGGTCTCACCGATTCCGGTGTCTCCCGATCGACTGAGTCGGCCTCCCCGGTCTTGGTCCAGGACCCCCTCGGACGAACAACTGAGGAAGAGCCATAAGTGCTCAAAAAAGAGGAGACGCCACAGGTCCTCATCCTTCCCTGATGAGGAGAGGCTCTGGCGGAAACTCCGCTGGCGCTATGAAGACCTTATGTGGCAGCAGCTGATCTTGACTGGGCAGAAGCCGACTCCGCAGCCTACCCTGGCCATCATTTGGCTCTCGCCTCCTAGGCCGAAGCCAACCCCTCTGGAACTGAAGCCCTCGGCTCCTCCACCTGTGGGTCTGTTCCGTCACCTGGTTAGGCCTACTCCGGTCTCTTCACTGATTCGGGTGGAACCACCGCCTAAACAGCCTGAGGGAGAGGAGCCCTCGAAAGCAGACCGACAGGACACCGGGCTTCCCTGCCTGTCGATAAGTCACCCCGGACTGCCCTCGGCAGATCGAAGGTGACTTAAGCGGTAGATTGCACTGTCACGACTCTTCGGACTCGGACGTCACCAGCTTGCACTCGCATCCTGGGAGAGGGGATGATTTGTCGGTCGGCGCAGGGATGGAGGAAGGCCCTTCCTCTGTCCAGTGCATTCTCCTCCTCCTTTCCGATTACACCGGAATGCCCTTGGAGCCTATCCAGAAAAAGGCTGAGTACCTTCTCACTGACATTCTTAAGAGAGGGGATACCCCAACGGAGACTTTTTCAGTGGCGGAGGCCATTGTTGTCCCGGCCCTTGAACTTTGGCAGCATCCTGCCTCCTACCCAGCACCATCTGCCTGCATGGCCCGCAAGTACGCGGTGCCCATGGAGTCCCTTGCGGGTTTCACAGAGCACCCTTCAGCCGAGAGCCTGGTGACCACCTCTGTGTTCAGGCGTGCTGGTAGTTCGGCCAACACTGACCGACCCCCGGACAAGGAGTCAAAAAATATGGACCACACTGCCTGCAAGGTCTATACGGCCTCTTCTCTGGGCCTTTGTCTGGCCAGCTCGGCTGTTGTTATTACACACTTCTCTCATGCCCTTCTGGGGTCATAGGATGAGGTCCTTCCTCGTCTCCCAGCGGGAGATGCAGACCATGGTCAAGCAGGTTCGTGACCGGGGCCATGCTGTTTCAAAACAGCAGCTCCAGACGGCCTTGGATATAGGACATTCTTGTGCCTGCTTGCTGGCAGACGCAGTGGCCTCTTGCCGCAGGGCTGGGCTGAGGCTTTCCTCCTTCCCGATGGATACTCAGCATAAGCTTGCTGACTTGCCTTTCCTGGGTACCGACTTGTTCAGTCCAGGAGTGGCCGGTCACCTTCAGCGTATAGAACAGTCCAGTGCCACCTTGGATGCTACTTCTGCAAAGGGTTCTTCGGGCAAGAACCAGCAGAAGAGAAAGAAGAAGCCATTTCGGCACTCTTCCCCTGTGGTCTGGCAGCCCTCCTATTAAGGAGGACAGCAGGAGCAGCAGGCTCAAACTTGGAGCCCTCTGCCCAAGTAGGGTCCTCAGCAGCCCCGTAAAAGAGGCCAAGGCTCAGGTCATGGAGCCTCCTCCTCTTCTAAGCCTGCTCAGTGACAGGTTGGGGGTGGCCACCCCTACTCCCATCACGCCAGCTCTGGGTCCTCCCGTGGGAGGTCGGCTCCACCACTTCCTTACCACCTGGTCCGCTATCACTTCGTACAGGTGGGTTCTCGAAGAGGTCGGTCAGGGACTGACTCTGGAATTCGAGCAGTACCCTCCCAGCTGAGCCCGCACCCCTCTGGAGGAACGGATCTCTGCATGTACCCAGTCAGCTCTTCGAATGATGTGGCTCAGCTCCTCCGCAAGGAGGCAGTAGCTCAGTGCGGATCTTCCAACAGACCCAGGCTTTGTTTCCAGGTACTTCCTGATGTTCAGCGGGGGGGGATGGCGCCCCATCCTAGATCTCCATGACCTGAATCAAGATCTCAGGTCCCGCACCTTTCGGATGGTCACTCTGAACCAGATCATACCATCCCTGGAGTGAAACGTGGTTCTGTTCACTGGATCTTCAGGATGCGTTCTTTCACATACCAATCCGTCCGTCCCATCAGCTGTTCCTCCACTTCAGGGTCGAAGGGACCCTGTACGAGTTTCGAGCCATGCCGTTCGGCCTGTCATCTGCCCCATAGGTCTTCACCAAATGCTTTGCAGTGGTGGCAGCCCACCTTCGGCATCAAGGAGTCAATCTGCCCTTATCTTGACGACTGGCTCTTGACAGGTTCCTCCCTTTAGGAGGTGGAGAGGTCCAGGGATCTGGCCCTCCAAACCTGCTCCCAACTTGGCCTCCTGATCAGTGAGGCCAAATCGGAACTCGTGTCCTTTCAGGTGATGGGCTTCGTCGGGGCAGAGCTTGTCTTTTGTCAAGCCAGAGCTCTGCTCCCGGCGGACAGGGCGGAGGTTCTCTCCTCCTTTGCCCAGTCATTTCTGGTTGGGTACTTGCGCCCTACCCGCTACTTTCTGCGCCTTCTGGGTTACATGGCGGTGTGCACCTTGGTGGTCCATTGGGCCCGGTGGCACATGCGCCTCCTCCAATGGGAGCTGGCCACCCAGTGGACTCAGTGATTTGGTCACTTCAACCAGCTGATCACTGTAACCCAGAAGATGTGGGATGCTCTCAAGTGGTGGACTGTCCCAGACTGGTTGCAGGAAGGGATCCCGTTTGTCCACCCTGAGCAGACGGTCGTCTTTACGACTGATGCCTCTCATGGGCTGGGGAGCCCATATGGGGGACAACAGGGCCCACGAGTTCTGGACCGCCGAGGAGTCCTGATGCCACATCAACCTTTTGGAACTCGGAGCAGTCAGACTGACGCTGTCAGCTTTCACTCCTCAGCTCCGGGGTCAAGTGATTCAAGTCCAGATGGACAATACCACGACCATGTACTACCTCAACAGACAGGGCAGCACGCACTCCCGTCTGCTGTGCAAGGAGGCGCTCCACATCTGGACCCTCGTAAGCCGGCTGGAGGTGGATCTCCTGCCATCCATGTGGCAGGAGCCTCGAACCAGCTGGCGGATGCTCTCAGCCACATAGGCCAGACATCCCACGAGTGGTCTCTCCATCCAGAGGTAGCTTACAGTCTGTTCTCCCATTGGAGCAAACCAGTAGTGGACCTGTTTGCCTCTAGGGAGAACATCAAGCTAAGCTGTTTCATGCCGCCCCAAACAGGGCTCGCTGCAGGGGGATGCCTTTTCGAGGCCGTGGACCCAAGTCCTCTACGCCTTCCCTCAATTTCCCTTGATCCACAGGGTGTTACTCAAGGTGAGCAGGGACAAGGCGAAGATGATCCTGGTAGCCCCAGATTGGCAGCGCCACTTCTGGTATCCAGATCTCCTCAGCCTCGGCTGCAGGCCCTTGGAGCGGCTTTGTACACACCCGGACCTGATATCTCTGAACCAGGGGATGGTATTCCATCCGGACCTTCAATCCCTGCACCTCACAGCCTGGTACCTAAGCGGCTAGAGTTCCAGGCTCTGGGTCTTTTCGAAGATGTCAACACCATGGTGGAGGCATCTAGAAAGGAATTGACCAGGAAATGTTATGCTTTCAAATGGAAGAGATTTTCCATTTGGTGTAGGGGAAAGGGTCTGGACCCCTTATCCTGTTCTGTGGCCAACACTTGACTACCTTTGGTCTCTCTCCAAAGGGGGTCTACGGTCATCGACCCTTAGGGTGCACCTGGCAGCCATTTCTGCTTACCGAGCGCGGGCTGGTCAGCTGACATTGGTGCAGGAGACAGTGGTTGGGTGCTTTTTCAAAGGCCTGGTTCACATATCCCTTCCGGTGCATGAACCTCCACCTCCGTGGGATCTGTTGCTGGTTTTGGCAAAGCTCATGGGCAAGCCATTCGAACCCATGCACAAATGTGAGCTTTCACACTTGTGGAAGACAGCCTTCCTGGTGGCTATTATGTCTGTCAGAAGGACTGGGAGCTCCAGGCGCTTTCAGTGAACTCCCCTTATCTGGTTTTGCACAGGGACAAAGTTGTCCTGCATCCCAACCCGAAATTCCTTCTGAAGGTGGTGTCGGAGTTTCACCTTAACCAGGTGTTGACTGTTACGGTTTACTACCCTAATTACACTTCGGATGCCAAGTACTGGCTCCATACCTTGTACCTGAGACGTGCTTTCTCCTACTACAAGGAGAGGACGGTGGAAATTTGTGGAGAGGTTCGCCAGCTGTAGTCACCTGTGCTGAAGCAGCTTCTGGCAGACCTGCAGCCAGACGGACCATAGCAAGATAGATTACATCATGCGTAGGTCTGTGCTATGAATTGGCAGGCAAGGAGTCTCCCAGAGGGATAAGAGCACTTTCTAACCGCCATACTGCTGCATTGGTGGCTGCTTCCAGGGACATCCCTATCCAGGAAATCTGTCGGGCTGCTACCTGGAAGTCAGCAAACACCTTCATTACTCACTACCACATCGACCTTGAGTCACGCTGGGATGCTGGTTTTGGGGCCTCGGTTCTCCAATCTTTATTTCCTAAGTATGGGGTGTGCGCCTTGCCTCCCTCCTCCTGGAGAATTGCTTGGAGTCTGCCAAGAAGTGTGGATGAACAACATATCCACGCTTCTTTAGAAGAACAGGTTTCTCGCCTGTAACAGTAGTTCTAGGAGTGGTATATGTTCATCCACACACACACACACACACCGACCTCCCCGGCTTCGGGCGCACAACCTTGCTTCCAGTGGGCTAAGATCTGGCATCATGGGGCGGAGCCGAGGTATATACCACCCGGGTGGGTGGGAGGAACCATCTTGAAGACTTCCGGCAAGATTTAAAGTGGAAGGGGACATGCCAAGAAGTGTAAATGAACAACATATACCACTCCTAGAACTACTGTTACAGGTAAGTAACCTGTTCTTATGCCCTGTTCCCTCAGTATAGCCATAACCCGATTGAAGGAGCACCTCTCTGTCATGGTTTCACTGCTGAAATCTGGAAAAGCCTGGAAATGTATGCCTTTGGCCTTCAAGCCAAAGAGGGTCATTAGTGGGGTCCCACAGGGATCAGTCCTTGGTCCCCTCCTGTTCAATGCCTACGTCTCTGACATAAGGACAGGAATCAGGAGTGAGATGAGTCTCTTTGCAGATGACTCAAAACTGGGGGCAGTGGTGGATGGGGAGGAGGGGAGGGTGGCCCTACAGGGGGACCTGGAGGCTCTGGAAAGATGGTCTAGAAAGTGGAAGCTGAGGTTCAATGCAGGGAAATGCAAGGTACTCCACCTGGGGGCCAGAAACCGGGCCAAGTGTACACCCTGGGGGAATGCTACAAGTCTCGATGGCTGAGGGGGACCAAGGGGAGGTGGTGGATGTCAAAATGAACAACTCGGAGACTTTTAGGAGGGCAGCAGCCAAGGCCAACATGATGCTGGGATGCATCGCTAGGGGGATCACCTCCAGAAGGAGGGAAGTGATGCTCCCTCTGTATAACTTCTTGGTGAGGCCACACCTTGAGTACTGCGTGCAGTTTGGAGAGCCACCCCTTAAAGAGGGACATTAAACTCCTGGAGAGGGTCCAGAGGAGGGCAACCAAAATGATTTGGGGCTTGGGGACAGGACCTATGAGGAGGCTCAAAGAGCTAAATATGTACACATTGGAAGAGAAGGGACCGGGGGACATGATAGAGGTCTTTAAGTACATGAAGAGGGTAAATAGGGAGGAACAGTCAGGGTGCTTGAAGGAAGGAGGAGGGGCCACTAGAGGGCATGGGTGGAAGCTGGAGGGAAGATTCAGGGAGAAAGGAGGAGGTGCTACTTCACTGAGAGGGTGGTGGAGCCATGGAATGCACTGCCTAGGGGCTGGTGGAGGCAGAGGCAGTGGAGGGTTCAGGAGGGGCTGGGACAGGTACAGGGGAAGGGTTCTGGAAGCAAAATCCAATGCAGCAAGAATATCCGGAACTGGGAAGGGAGAAGCCAGAGAAGGCGAGGGGGGCAGCAAGGTCAGCACCCAGGGTGGGGGCTGACCAATCAAGCAGACTCGAAAGACCATTAGGCCTATTCTGCTGGCATTTTAGTATGTTAGTATGTAAGCCCGAATTTGTGAGGTTTAATGAAAATGAATCAGGGTCTGTCCTAGTCTCCTAAGAATCTATTTAAACCAACTCTGTCGGCTTTAAGGAAATTTTTGAGCTTGAAAAGTCTAGCGCCATTGCTTCAGTTATTAGCTGCTCGAAGTATTGAACTGGATCTCCATTGACTTCAGCCCCTTCTGGTATTTTTCCCAATTTTATGTTCCCTCTGCGTGACCTGTCCTCTTGATCTTACACCTTTCTAATTAGTATATCGAGCTGGGTTGAGTGTAATGTCAGTTTTTTTTTTTTTTTTATGGGGTCTGTAGTGTCTTCCAGAATACTAATTCTGTTCTCAGTTTCAGGGGTTAAGTGCTTACTTTCAGACTAATTCCCTCCACAACGCTAGTTAAAGTGCTTAGAGAATTTTGTACGTCTGCTATGCCTTTTAAAACATTATTTTGAAACTCATGGGTTTAGAGGTACATGTATTCCTTTGGGTTCCAGCAAATTTGTTTGGTGTTTGGGTTTGTCCCGTTTGTCTACAGCTTTATTCAGATCCTTGTTTGATCTTTTTTCTTTACTTTTGAGTTTGCTGTTTTCTTTACTTCTTTCCACCAAGCTGTTATCCAAGGGTGTACACGCTTCTGTGTTGTGTTGCAGTATTTTCAGGCCTCCAGAGCATTCTGGTTCCTGTGCCGTTTGTTCCTCCATATCTAATACTCCCGAAGAAGTTCTAGGGGATACAGTGTCTTCCTCTGTATCTGTGCCATCTTCCTACTGTCCGAAGCCCTCTCCTGATGTTTTCGGGTCTTCAGCCTTCTTAGAGTTAGCCTCCTTTGCTACTTCGGTCCTCATCTGGTCGGTCCCTGAGACTGGTGATGATAATGGGGAGAGAGCCGCTGATAAGAAATCCATCACTTTGCTCCACTTGCCTGAAAATATAGCTGTCTGTGTAGCTGGAGGGATATCTCTTCTAATGCTTCTGATTTTATCCTGGTCTGTCAGCACCATTTTTTGTTTGGCATCCTTTTTTTCTCCTAATCCTTTTAGATATTTTCTGCTATGAAATAACAGAAAACATTTTATCTTGTTCAAAGCGGGTGGGCTCTAGCGATATTTCTGAGCGTGTACATTTTCTCCCGTTTTAGCTCCTGTCTCAGCAGGTGCACTACTGTGCCATCTTGGATCTATATCGCCCCACCTCCTCCCATTCTAAAGGTAAGGAGTCGTCTTCTCACAGGCATTCGTCCGCTCAAGTACCCTTGGCATATAGGCCCCACAAGTATTTGCATGGGTCAGTGCCAGAGGGACAGGAGTCTCGTGCAAGAAAACAGATACTACCGCCCGAAAGTCCTTAGGGTTGTCCAACAAGCACAAGGGGTCGGACGACTCCTCCAGACGCCAGGAGGTCATCAGGTACACAGTGTCTCCTCCACCCAACAGGGTGACATCTGCTTCAGAGGGTAGACAGACTACGGGCCACACTCTGACTCCACGTCTGAAACTGACCAGGTGCCGCCACCAAAAGAGCGGCTGTCTGCCCTGAAAGACCGAGCATCCGATCAAACGCCCTGTGCCCCAAAGGATAAGACACCCGGGCCTACAGATAACCGGCTGTCCCCTCCTCCTCCACCTCCTCCTAAGGAGCCTGACAAGGCCCCATTGGCCCTAATGCCCAAGGCACCTGTAGGCAAGGAGCCTCAGGACCAGACATTGGCACCCAAAATGCCACAGGGTCCGACACCAGACTCCTCAAATGTCCCTACCCTGTCGCCTCCACCACCAGTCGTCCCGCTGGCAGAAGTGGGGGCTATATTCAATGCATGGTAGAACACTATCAAGGGAGACTTGATGCCAAAGCCAAGAGAACCATCCCCTGTTCCAGTGCCACCCAGGGAGCCATCGCCTCAGAGACCCAAGCGACCTCCCTGATGCCAGATCGTCCAGCGATGATGACCGGCAGTCGCTAGCCCCAAGTGCCCGGAAGAGGCACCCTTCATCTGTTCCCTCTTCCATGGGATGTCTGCACTCTTCCTCAGGGGAAGAAACAGGGGACTACGCCTCAGAGGATGTTACCCCTACCCTTTCCGGATCCGAGAAGGTACTCCCCGCGATCACCACCAGATGATACGTCCTTTCTGGACATAATGACACACATCCAGGCCCTTAATCAATGGAAGATGGAGGAACTTGAGCTGGAACGTCACCGCCAGGCTAAATTTCTCTGGGCGAAAGACCCGAAACCCCTGGTGGTTCCCCCCCCCAAAACTGGTCGAATCCTTCCAGGACGTTACAAAGTTGGCCTGGAGACACCCAGCTAAGACTGTAGCAGTGCAAAGAAAAGCAGATCAAGTCTACAAAACACCCAAGGGAGAGCCCAACCTAAGTGAACAGTCAAAGGCTGACTCTATGGTGCTATGGCAGCGCATGGCAGAGTAGAGCAGCCGAGGCACATGAGCTCTCAGCCCCCAGATCCAGAGTCGAAGAAGCTGGACCAGATGGGCTGCAAGGCCTGTTCTTCAGCCACCCGCATGGTCAGGGTGCTGAATTTCTTAGCACTCATGATCACGTACCAAATATCACTTTGAGCTAAGGCCCTGTATTTGGTGAAAGCCCAGCCAGACTCTGACAGCAAGTAAGAGCTCATGCCCTTCATCCAGTTGGGTATGGACATTGACAAACACGTGCTGTGACGTTCCTGTGGCTCTGCAGACATGGCAGTCAGGGCAGCAGCAACTGGGTTGTGCATGAGGAGACATGCCTGGTTGAGGGTCTCTGGTTTCTGCCAAGACTTGCAGGATGCCATATTGGATGCACCTTTTCAAGGGTCCGTCCTCTTTGGCACAGACACTGAAAAGCTCCTAACAGGGCTGCAGGATTCAGGCAAGGTGGTGTCTGACGTACATTGAATGTACAGGCCAGAACCACCAGCAGCTCGGCACCATCCTTTTCGCAAGAATCAAGGACAACAGGGCAGGCACCAACAGCAGCATAAAGGAGGATTTAAGAGAAGAGGCCCTCCCCCTTGCTCCAGGTACCCAGGGCCACAAGAGTGCAAAGATGGCCAGACTCCATTTGCCCACCCCCTCCACCACGGCATGACTCCCTGCTGACCTCCCCTCCTCTGGCGGAGGTGCAAAGGTTGATGGTAGGAGGGAGGTTCTCCCTTTACCGATCAGGATGGTCCAGCATCACCATAGACCAATGGGTCCTGCAGGTAGTCGAAAAGGGGTACTCGCTGGAGTTCACCCAGTTTCCACCGGACAGCCCACCCATTCCCTCCCACTGCTCCCCTTCCCATGCGTCTATCCTGCGTGTAGAGATATAAGCATTTCTCGAAAGGAGAGCTATTCAGGAGGTCCCCCGAGCTCAAAGAGGCAAAGGGTATTATTCCCACTTCTTCTGGTCCCAAAGAAGACAGGGGGCCTCCGTCCCATTCTGGGTCTGAGCCAGCTGAATACCTTCATTGAATACAAAGGGTTCAGAATGGTGACATTAGCAAGCCTGCTACCCATGCTCCATCAAGCAGACTGGCTCTGCTCCTTGGACATGCAGGATGCTTATATGCACGTAAAGATCCTGCCGTCCCACAGGAAGTACCTTCGCTTCACCTTCCAAGGAGAGCACTACCAGTTCAGGGTGCTTCCATTCGGCCTTTCATCGGCACCAAGGGTCCTTACCAAGTGCCTAGCAGTAGTGGCAGCAGCCCTTAGGAGAAGGGGCCATTATGTCTACCCCTACCTGGACGATTGGCTTCTCACAGCTTGGTCAGAAGACCAATTGTGTCAAATGCTGGAGGAGACTTTGTTTCAAATCTTGGGCATCACTCTGTCTTTCCAAGTCATGCTTATGGCCTGTGCAAAGGCTACAGTACATCGGAGCAGTCCTGGACACCATCCAAAGGAAAGCCTTTCTTCAAACAACATGAAGTCTTGCTGTATTCTGACATATTGCAGTGATGTCCAACCTTTGACCTGCCCCGGAGATGAGTGTTAACTTTCCATGCCAGGCATGGAACGCTGAGCTCAAGCTCGGTTGAGACTCTGTTGCTGTTTGAAGTCAAACCGTCAGATTCTTTACTCCGCCTCACTGAACAGTCGCTCCGGAGAGTTCTCCTTTGCTTGGTTCAAGTTGTCAGTTAAAGTACCGTTTTTCTCAGTTTTCGACCAAACTTAATCTGTTACCTGTCGGTTCAGTCTCTGTCTGTGGTATCGTGAGTACTAGATAGGTTTATTTTCTTGTTCTTCTGTGTGGAACTTGTAAACGTGGGATTGGTTCGGTTTGAACTGATCAGGTTGTTCAAAAAAGCTTATTCTACTTTTAGAGTGTGGTAACCGGTCCTTATCGGTTCTAAAAAAAAAAAGGGATTTCATTACGTTTTTTTCCACGACCCGTAACATGGTCAGGAACCGATAAGGGTGTCTTGCCTGGCGGATTGCCGAAAAAGGTGTAAGTTTTTGTTAGGACTGGCCATGTCTGAGAAACCCAAAAGAAAAACCAGGCCCACTGGGTTTCAACACTGTAGTGTGTGTGGGGAAGCCTTTGCTAAGGCTGATCCCCCACACCACCTGTGTTTATTGTCTGGAGTTTGACCACCTCGATTCAGACTGCCAGATTTGCAAGAATTTTCCTGCTGCTACCCTGGAAAAGAGTTGGTAGGCTCAGGGAAAGGGAAGCCAAGAAGTCCGCTGACCCGGATGGCCAGCCCGGTTCGGTTCCAACCGAACCAGAAGGAGTGCCCTCTGACCAGGGCGAAACTTCTGGCAAAAGGAGAGCAGAGTTCCAGTTAAAAGAAAAAGAAGGGATAAATCAGCCAGTGCGGATCCACAAATTCTTTCTCCGACTGCTGATGAAATAGCCAAAGCGATAAGAATTGTTCAGTCGCTAACCCCGGTTCCGACCGAACTGGCACCATCAGGAAGGGGCTCGGTTTGGTCGGTTCCCCCGGTTCCAGATTATAATTTAGAATATTTTTATGAACCGGAGAAGGAGGAAGGAGAGTATGAAGATAATGATGGTGATTATGAAAGTCTGGATGTGCCTATTGACCCGGACATCTCCCCAGACAGACCTTCAGGGGTTTCTCCTCCTAGGCTTTCTGAGTCCCCTTCCCATTTTATGTTCTACAAAAAAGTGGCTGAAACTCTTCAGCTTCCTATGGAAGAAGCTGTGGACGACCAGGAGGAGCCTGACTATGTTGAAATGATGGATATCCCAGAGTCCAGGAGGCTGTCTATTCCCCTTCATAAGTCCTTTGGGAAACAGACGATAAAAATTTTAGACTCCTAATTCTATACCTCCTGTGGACAAGAGAATGGACAAGAGGTATACTCTCTCAGGCTCAGATACGGAGTTCCTTACCCAGCAATGCATCTATGTTGGGGTAGTGCAGGCTGCAGCCTGTGATAAGGCAAATATACCCTTGGCTTCACACCCCCTCCAGATAAGGACTCCAGGAGGATTGATGCCATGGCAAAGAAACAGTACATGGCAGCATCCTTGGGACTCAGGCAGGCTAATTATATGGCATATACAGCTAGATATCAGAAATCTAGATGGGACACTGTAATGGCTTTAGCTAAACAGGTCCTTGGCCAGCTTGCCAAGGAGCTGGAGCAGGTGGCTGCAGATGGTATTGAGGCATCCAAGGTGCAGTTCCATGCTGCAGTGGACTCCAGTAATGTTTCATCTAGAGTCATGGCTACATCTGTGGCCCTTCGTAGGATGGCTTGGCTCAGATGTACTAGCCTGTCTCAGGATACCCAGACTAAGGCCATGGATTTTCCTGTTGTGGGTAATTCTCTGTTTGGGGAGCAAACGGAGAACTACATAAAGAAAATGGATGAATACAGGACCACCTATAGGAGTGCTCAGGCCAAGGAAAGGCAAGCCACTCCCCAGAGGCAGCATTCCAGGGTCAGGGGCAGGCCTTTTCATAGGCCTTTCTACCAAGCCCAGGCCTCCTCTTCTGCTTATGCTTATAGGGGGTTCTTCAGAGGGAGAGGCAGACGGGGTACAAGCAGGCCGGCTTCCACCCCTCAGCCTAAAGCCCCTGCCAAGCAGGCACCCTGATGGGTTTGCCAGGGCCGATTCTCCACCACCGGCAGGGGGCAGGCTGGCTTACTTTGTCCAGGACTGGATGTCTTTAACATCAGACAAATGGGTCCTGGAAGTAGTAAGCCAGAGACTGGTTCTCGGCTTCAGAAAGTTTCCAAAGATGAGAACCAGATCCTTTCCACCTGCAAATCCTTCGGAGGCACTTGCCTTAGAGGCAGAGGTCTCTTCCCTCTTGGCTCTCAGAGCCATAGATGGTCCCACCCCTACACAAAGGGAAAGGATTGTACTCCAGGTACTTCCTAACCCCCAAAAAGACAGGAGAATGGCGGCCCATCCTGGATCTCAGATATTTAAGCAAGCACCTTTTAAAGCCAAAGTTCAAAATGATGACTCTGGAAATAATTCTACCCTCTCTAAGACCAGGGGACTGGCTAGTCTCCCTGGACCTCAAGGATGCCTATTTCCATATTCTCATCAGAAGCTCCCACTGAAAGTACCTCAGGTTCGAGCTGCCCTCAGGCCACTACCAGTTCAGAGCAATGCCCTTCGGCCTAACTTCTGCCCCAGGGGTGTTCACAAAATGCCTGGCAGTAGTAGTTGCCTTCCTACGGAGAAAAAGGATCTCCATCTTTCCATACCTGGACGACTGGCTCATAGTAGGCCAGTCTCCAGACCAAGTCAAGTTACACCTACAGATAACTCAGCAACTGCTCACTTCTCTAGGTTTCCTTCTGAATCTTTCAAAGTCAGTTCTAGAGCCTGTGCAGCTCCTCACCTTCATAGAGGCAGAGCTGGATACAGTAAAGGCAAGAGCCTTCCTTCCCCTGGACAGGGCAAGGACCCTTATCTCACTGGCCTCTTCATTCACCCTCCAGGTTTCTCGACCAGCAAGGCATTTTCTGCTGCTCCTGGGACACATGGCTGCCTCTACAGCAGTGGTGCAGGGAGCAAGATTTCAAATGAGGGATATTCAGTTCCACTTGAGAGCCTTCTGGTCTCAGAAAAGGGACCCTCTGACCAAACTAATTCCAGTGACTCGAACCCTGATCCAGGCATTACAGTGGTGGCTGGATCAAGACAATCTAAGACAGGGAGTTCCTTTTGTCACTCAGTCTCATTCTCTAATCCTTACTACAGATGCCTCCCTCTTGGGGTGGGGAGCCCACTTGGGGGACCTGACCACCCAAAGGTTGTGGTCTCCTCAGGAATCTCTGCTTCACATCAGTCTGTTAGAACTCAGAGCAGTGTTTCTAGCACTTCAAGTTTTTTCCAAGTCTGTTCAGAACAAAGTAGTTCAGATCAGGACAGACGATACCACCACAATGTGGTATATCAACAAGCAAGGGGGCACTTGGTCTACGGCCTTGTGCACAGAGGCAATGAAGTTATGGTCTCTGGCCTATTCCCTGAACACCTCTCTTACAGCAGTACACCTCCCAGGCAAGGACAATGTCCTGGCAGATGCTCTCAGCAGAATATCTCAGGGCTATCACGAATGGTCCCTGGATCCCCTGGTTTTGAAGGTGATCTTCTCCAGATGGGGCACCCCACAGATAGATCTTTCTGCAGCCCCAGACAGTCACCAACTTCCTCTCTTTTGCTGCAGGCCCCCAGTGTTGGGCTCAGTCCCCCTGGATGCTCTAGTTCTCAATTGGGAAGGGAAGTTCCTGTATGCTTTTCCCCCCTTTCCTCTCCTGTTCAAGGTGTTAGTCAAAATCAGCTCAGGGGAGGGTTTGGTATCCGAATCTCAAATCTCTCAATCTCGAGGCGTGGCTCTTGAAAAGTTAGAGTTTGCTGATTTACACCTCTCTCAAGGTGTTATGGATATCCTAAAGGCTTCTCGGAAGCCTTCCACCAGAAACACTTACAACTCCAAGTGGAAAAGATTCTCTGTATGGTGCTCTGGGAAGCATATTTCTCCAGAGTGTGCTGGCCTGCCCACAGTCCTTGACTATATGGTTCATCTTAATAGCTTGGGACTCAGATCAGCTACACTAAAAGTGCATCTGGCAGCTGTCTCTGCCTTCCTTTCAGCAGGCAAGCACTCTTCCCTTTCAGCTTCTCCTGTTTTCTCTAAATTTTTCAAGGGATTGCTTCATGCCAATCCTTCATTCAGGGACCCTGCCCCTGCTTGGGACCTTAATGTTTGCATTGCTCAACTTATGCAACCCCCTTTTGAGCCTTTGTCCTCAGCAGAGCTTAAGTACTTGACTTGGAAAACTGTTTTCTTGGTGGCCATCACTTCTGCCAGACACATAAGTGAGTTACAAGCCTTGTCGGTGGAGCCTGATTTTATCTCTTTCCATAGAGATAAGGTGGTCCTCAGGACTAATAGGAAGTTTTTGCCAAAGGTGGTTTCAGATTTCCATCTTAACCAGTCTGTCTCTTCCTGTTTTCTTCACTAACCATTCCTCCTCTGGAGAGAGGAGGCTGCACAGTTTGGATGTGAAAAGGGCCCTTAGCTACTACATAGAGCGCACCAAGGGTCATAGGTTTGACTCCCTCCCACTGTTCCTCATGGTGAGGTTGGCAAGGGAAACCCTGCCACTAAGAGATCTGTTGCCAGGTGGATTTTCTCTTGCATTCAATTTTGCTATGAAAAACTAGGTAGGACTCCATCCTCAGGCCTGAGGGCTCACTCTACCAGAGGTATAGCTGCTTCCCTGGCTGCTGCCAGGGATATTCCTATCTTAGAGATTTGTCAAGCAGCCACCTGGAAAACAGTACACACTTTTACCAAGCATTACTCTCTGGATATCCAGGCTAGGAGTGATGCTCGGTTTGGCACAGCTGTGCTTCAGAGCCTATTTCCTTAGTAGGTTCTGCCCCTCCTCCATGGAGGTACTGCTTGGTAGTCTGCAATATGTCAGAATACAGCAAGACTTCATGTTGTTTGAAGAAAAAATTACTCACCTTAGTAATGTTATTTCTTCTAATGGAGTCTTGCTGTATTCTGACCTCCCCCCGCCTCCCCTCTCAGAACCTTTGTTTTTGGGATGTGGGTGGGCAGTAGCAGTGTTGGCACTCAGGAGGTGCCCCAACCCCTTATTTTCTCACCCCTTTGGTTTGGGTGTGTGGGTGTTGTGTTTTTGTTTTATTTTTGGGGTTTCCTGACTTGAGTCTTTGTTTTGGGACCAAAACATTTGTTTATTATATTTAGTAGCCAGTTGGCTAGTGTAAGTTTACAGTTTCCACACAGGACACCCAGTGAGTATAGCTCATAAAGATCTGACGGTTTGACTTCAAACAGCAACAGAGTAAGTCTCAACTGAGCTCGAGCTCAGCGTTCCATGCCTGGCATGGAAAGTTAACTCTTTCATCTCCGGGGCAGTTCAAAGGTTGGACATCACTGCAATATGTCAGAATGCAGCAAGACTCCATTAGAAGAAACAACATTACTAAGGTGAGTAATCTTTTCTTCCCGAAGACTGAGCAGGCAGTCTAAGGGAGGTTGCTCACAGGGTGATGGCCTCGGACCAGGATCCGGCAAGAGTGGCTTTGCAGCTCCTGGGCCATATGGCTGCAACCATGGCCACAGTTCACCTCGCTCATTTGAACATGGGGGTCTTGCAGTGGAACCCTAAGAGTTCAATGGGAACAAGTCACGGACGACCTCTATCAGCTGATCAGTCTCTCCAGTGTTGTCTGTCAGTCCCTGGTTTGGTGGGTCACCCCGGCTCATCTAGACAAAGGGGTTCACTTCCAACGTCCCAGTCCCCAACAAATTTTAATGACAGATGCCTTTGGACTGAGATGGGGAGGACACCTGGCATCCCACCAGATGAGGGGCTCTTGGAACTCCACGGAACAGTCTCTCCACATGAACACTCTAGAGATGAGAGCCATCCTGTACGCCTTAAGCCTTTTCAAGGGGTACTCTTACCTGGGCCCCTTCTGGTCCGGTCAGACAATAACCCAGTAGTCTTCCATCTCAGTAAGCAAGGAGGCACTCGTTCTTGCCCACTTTGCAGAGAGGCAGTGAGTATGGGCCTGGGCAGTGGATCACAGCCTGGATCTCACAGCAGTTCATGTTCCAGGGATCCACAATGTCCTCACAGATGGCCTAAGCCACCCTCTATCTCAGAGCCACGAATGGGAACTACTGCAAGAGGTCGTAGACGACCTCTTCAGAAGGTGGGATCAGCCAGAACTGGACCTCTTTCTGTCCCCACACAATGCCAAACTGCCCAGTTTCTGCTCGCTAGATCCAGGGCCTGGTGTTTTTTGGCGAGATGCATTGTCCCTCTCTTGGACAGGGAGGTTTCTGTACGCCTTCCCTCTTCTTCAGAGGATACTGCTCAAGTTGCAGGCAGAAGGGGCCTGAATGATCCTGGTCGCGCCCTTCTGGCCTCGACAGATTTGGTTCACGCTGTTACAGCAGCTGGCATCGGAACTGCTTGTTCCGTTACCCCTGTATACTCACTTGCTGTCCCAGGAGCAGGGGACGCTGGTTCATCTGGCCCTCCGGTCCCTGCATCTGCATGCACGGCTCCTGCAGACTTAGCTATGGACAGGTTAGGAGTGTTCCTTAGAGTGGCAGAGGTTCTCGTGTCAGCAAGAAAGCCATCTACTAGGGTAACATATGCCATGAAGTGGAAGCGTTTCTGCTTGTGGGCATCCCCCCGTTCTCTGGATCCCCCTCATGGTGGAATCTGTGCTGGAGTATCTCCTTTCCCTCACGAACTTTGATATTAGCTACTCGGCCATTAAGGTGCGTCTCTGTGTGCTTTTAATTATCATGCTTCTCTGGATGGGAAGACTCTGGCACAGTTAGACCTATGCAAGACTTTTTTATTTTAAGAGGAATGTTGCATATTAACTCGGAGAGACCCTGTTCTACCTTGGGCCCTTCTGTTTGTATTAGAAAAGCTTACCTTGTCTCTCTTCTCCCCGAGCCAGCCACAAGTTGCGAGCTGCGTCTTCTTTATTGGAAGGTACTATTTTTGTTGCGTTACTTCGCTTGGAGGATTTCCGAGCTGCAGACTGTGATGCGTAAAGAGCCTTATCTCATGTGTCATAGGGACAGGGTAGTCCTGCGCACAAATCCTAAGTTTATTCTGAGGGTAGTGTCTGAGTTCACTTTGAACCAAGACATCTAGCTACCGGTTTATTACCCAGAGTACTTGTGTGTGGGGGGGGGGGCCTTATACATACTCTGGATGTACATAGAGTTCTTCGTTACTACCTTACTCGTACCAGTTCCTCCAGAAAGACAGATCAGTTATTTGCCTCTTGCCCAAAGGACAGTAGGGCACCAGTATCAAAACAGACGCTGACCAAATGGCTCATAAATTGCACCACGTTCTGTTATCAGAAGTATACTAGACCCTTACCGGGACCGGTCAAGGGTCACTCCACCAGTGGGGTCGCAGCATCATTCCCGTCCCTCAGGAATGTCTCGTCAGCGGACCTTTGTGCAGCCGCTACTTAGAGTTCAGTACACACATTCGTTAGGCACTACAGTCTAGACATTGCTTCCAGAAGGAGAGCAGACTTCGGTCTAGCGGTCCTTCAGGGACTTCTCTCCTGAGGTGCCTAGGGCTTTTTGCTCAGACAGTCCTCCACCCTTCTGACCTGGGTCTCTCTCTTTTGGGTATTGCTTGGGACTCAGTCCTATTGGTATTACCTGCTGCAGGAGCTTCCCCTTGAAGCAAGTTATTACAGTTACGTAAGAACTTACCGTAACAGTAAATCTTCGAGAGGAACTCTTGCTGTAGGTGGTTTTCCCACCCATCTGCTGCCAGGGACTAGTATTTCACTTTTCTCTTTGGGGGATGGGAGATCCTTCTCAGTTCTCCATCTTCATTGCAGCCGGGTCTCTGGCGGGAGAACTGAGGTGGTGCCGGTGGACCGCCCTCTTTATACCAGAGCTGACGGAATGGAGCCCACGTCAGGGGCGGTCCCCAGCCATAGGCTGCTAGCTAGAAGTTTTCTGTGGGGTCCTAACGCCTGGCGGCTTAGTCCTATTGGTATTACCTGCTGCAAGAGCTCCTCTAGAAGATCTACAGTTACGGGAAGTTCTTGCATAACTGTACTATTCCCCTGCTCCTGTGCTCCGACTTGCTCTCTCAGGAGCAGGGCACACTGGTCCATCCAGACCTCAGGTCACTGCATCTTTTTTTTTTTTATTTAGTTGTTTAACCAGGTATAGCGCACTAAGCTGAAAGCTTTTTTACAGGAGCGACCTGGGAGCACAAGGAGGTTAAGTGACTTGCTCAGGGTCACACAGTATGCAAGTGGAAGCTGTGGGATTCAAACCCAGGTCTGGTCTGCTGGATGTCACCAAATTTGCAGCTCACAGCCTTAGACCACTGCGCTATACTGCCTCCTCATGCTTGGCTCCTGCAGATTTCGCAGTCATCTGCTTTGGGGTACCCTCCTGGGCGGCAGATGTTCTAGTGGCAGCCAGAAAGCCTTCCACCAGAACCACTTATGCTGTGCAGTGGAAGCGGTTCTGTATCTTGGTCACTGCTCATCACCTGGATCCCTTTACCTGTCCGGAGAATCTTGTTCCAGACTACCTCCTTTCCCTGTCTGACTCGGGCTTGAGTTACTCTTCAGTTAAGGTACACTTATCCTCCATCTCTACGTACCATGCACCTACTGAAGGCAAGACTCTTGCCCAGCTGGATCTTTCCTCCACTTTCTTGCAGGGTATACTTCATCTAAAGCCTCCCAATAGGAATCCCATCCCTCCATGGGACCTTTCATTTGTTTTAGAAAAATTTACTTTGCCTCTCTTTGAGCCTGCCACAAGCTGTGCTTTGTCGTGAAAAGTGCTGTTTTTAGTTGCTATTACTTATGCTGGAAGGATTTCCGAGCTTCAGGCTGTGATATGTAAAGAGCCTTGTTTAGTTTTCCACAAGAACAGGGTGTCCTTGCGGACTAATCCTAAGTTTCTGCCTAAGGTGGTGTCTAAGTTTACACTGAATCAAGACATCCACCTGCCTGTCTATTATCCAGAGTAATCGAGGGGAGACATTACTTCATACCATTATTTAGAATGCACCCACGCCATCAGAAAGTCTGATCAGTTGTTTGTTTCATTCGCCCCTAAGAAGGAAGCGGCTCCTGTTTCGAAGCAATGTTTGTCTAAATGGTTATCCAGTTGCATTGTTTTTTTGTTACCACAAGTACGACAAGCCTTTGCCAGGACCAGTTAAAGGTCATTCTACCAGGGGCATGGCTGCTTCCTTCGCTTTCTTCTGGAATGTGTCGGCTGCTGATATATCTGCGGCTGCCACTTGGAGTTCTCGCCACACTTTCATTCACCATTACAGTTTGGACATTACCTCTCAGTGTAAGGCAGGCTTTGGACTGGCAGTCCTGCAGGGCCGTATCTCTTGAGAGATTTCTGCCGATTTCTGCCTCCTTCCAGCTGACCGGTGTCGGTCCTTACACTGCTTGGGACTCTGTCCTAATGGTGTTGCCTGCTGCGAGAGCCCCCTCAAAGTAAGATAATACAGTTATGTAAGCACTTAACGTAACAGTAGATCTTCGAGGGGAGCTCTTGCAGCAGGCGCTGCTTTCCCTCTCTCCATCCCCCTGGTGACTGCTTCTCCATCACTGCTACTTTGTTTCCTCGATTTAGAGGAACCACCTCGGTTCTCCAATTACTATGTACGTCTGGTCTCTGGCGGGAGAACTGAGGTTGGGCTGTGGGACCACCCCTTTTGTACTGTAGGCGGACATTGGGGCGGGCTGACTTCAGGGGGCAGTCACCTGCTAATGGCTGCTAGCTAGAAGTTTTGTCAGCTTCAGTACTAATGGTGTTGCCTGCTGCAAGAGCTCTTCTGGAAGATCTACTGTTACAGTAAGTTCTTGTGTAACTGTACTTTCACCAGCAAGACCAGTTTCCTGAAGATCTTGCCGGCAGCACGCTACCATGTACGGTAGTGAATTTCAGGAAAAACTCAGTGGTCTGTCTTTGCTTGCAGGTCGGGAGGAGGTTTCTCGAGTCTGTGATGTGTGTGGCTCGGGGGACAGCAAGAGGGATTTTGTGGCAGAAATAACTGTTCAAGTGTAAATGTTGCTCTTGCTTAGATTTTTTTTTTTTTTTTGTGGTCCCGGCCCCCTCCCCCTTGGTGAGCCTGCCTCTGCCCCTCACGCCCCCTCCAATGCCCAGGCTTACCCGCCTGGGCGGGCATCCCATCCCAAAAGACAACGGTTTCAAGCCCTGGCTTACCCGTCCAGGGCGGGGCCACGGGAGCAAGACTTCTTTCCCCGGTGGACACAGATCGCAGCAGGAGTGGCGTCAAGGAAGGGGGACAGATTTTTGTGGCTGCTGTGGAGATCTCTGGGGGGTGCGGGGATGTGCAATGACTGCCAGCATCCACCCTGCCCCGCTTACGTGAGGCACCAACAGTGACTGTACCCCCAGCCTCCACCAGAGGCCCCCCCCCCCCCGGAGAAGGAGAGCATTCCCTGGGATGCTTATTCCTTGTACCCTCGGCCCTCTGACTCCAGAGTCCGTCTCTGAACCAAGGATATTGGTGCCTCAAGCGGATGCCATGCCACTGTGCTAGTGTGCTGGCCCCTCTTGCTTCAGTTTTGTAGCAAGTGGTTCTCCAACAGAAGTAAACATAGCAGCTGAATCAAGTTGAAATTCTGTGCCAGGGTGTCCCACAGATACAGTTAGTACAGTGGCCGGTGGGTGGAGGACCTTGTTTTAAAGTGTGGTATATTGTAAATAAAAGACATAGCTGATTGGCTGAAATGGGTCTGTAGCCATCTTTATTTCCCCTGCCTACCTTGTAATCAGTCTTAAGTGTGGGTTAGTGGGTGGCAGTATAACTAGAAATCTTCAAGGATATCTCCCTCCATTGAGCCACATCATGGAACTGTAAGCCGTTGGCATCAGGATCACCCGGAAACCTTTGCTAGCTGCGGTCGCCCACCTTGCCGCCTATATAATGTGGATGGCCCTGTCTTGCCAGAGTTCTTTTTCCCATCATCAGCTGCTTGTTAGTCCACCGCTGCTGAACACCATAGAAATTTGAAAATATCATTAATTCTACTTCTTTGTTTTATTTTACATACAAAGCAGTTGTTTATGCCACATATGAAAGACGGAACTGTTGATCCAGTACTGATACTAGTATTAATTTTACATAAATACTATCCAGTGCTAATATTGTGGTAACGTTAAGATGTACAAGGGAGATGCTGACACTGTGTGCATCCAATACTTAGGCACTGGTCACAGTGTGAAGGCCTGCAGTATTTGCCAAGGTTTTAACCAGATCACCCAGAGCCATTGCAACTTATTTAAAGCTAAAGGCTATAGAGCACAAACAGTGTGTCGCAGACTACTTCATCATATGCTTCTTTTCTCCACAGCTCGCTGTCAGCCTGTCACACCCTGCGGTTGACAACACCGCTTGTTGATTCTTTGAAGAAAAAGGACCAAGTTGCTAAGTCTGTTCAAGTTTATTGCAGGAAAGACTCAGTTGAGCCAGCTCATTCACAAGGAGGTCCTGAGGCACATACACATATAGTTCACAATTACATAGACAGGAGATATAAAATGTAGAACAACAATGAAAAAAAATATATATAATACTAGAAGTATACACAATAGAAGTCCTTATGCTATAGATGCAGTACATGCCAGCTTTAACCTTGCCCTAAATTATGCAGCACATTTCAGCTTAGTAAGTAGAGGGCCAATTGGTATCTAGGAAGTTGACTTGGCGTTGGGGGCCTAGTAGCACCTACATGTGTCTTCTAATTTAGAGATAGCTAGTGTTTTGTAGGAGTTAATTGATACGATGCCGGTTAGCATCAGCATGGCTTGTAGTTGGTTCCAAATGTTTGGGAGGGCGTATGAGACAGCTCTTTGGCTAGCTGTGGTACGTGTCCTGGGAACATCTAGTAGGATAAGGTCAGATTTCCTTAAGGAGTAGGCGCTATACGAGATGTGTATGAGACGTTAAATAGGCAGTTTGTGGAGTAGTAATTTGAGGGTCTAAATGCCAGTATGCAGGAAGCGTCTGGTGGCAAGAGAGGTCCACCCAACTGCTGCATAAAGATCACAGTGGTGGGTCCTGTACGCAGAGTTAGTAATGAAGTGAAGAGCATGGTGATAGAGTACGTCCAGTTTAGATAGGCTCAAGGTTGGGGAGGAGATAAAGATAATGTCTCCATAGTCAAGCAAGGGAAGGAATGCTGCTTGACAAGTCGTTATGGGTCCGAGAGAAGAGGGTCCTATTTCTAAAGAAGAAACCCAAGCATGCTTCAAACCTCTTTGATAGATCCTCGATGTGGTCGTTGAAGGAAAGCTTGTTGTCTATCCGTATACCTAGATATTTAAATTTAGGTATGATTTCCAAGGGTTCACCGAAGGAGGTAACTATGAAGTTTTTAGGTGGGGTAGGTAGGGCACTAGACAAGGCAAGTCTTGAGAAAATCATTGTCTTGGTTTTTTTGGCATTTAAGAGAAGCTTCTAACTGGATAAAGTCAGCTTGGAGTGCTTCCCTGACTTCAGTTAAGGACGAGCCTGATGCGTACAAAACCGTATCGTCCGCAAAGAAATGTATTCTGGAATTCTTTATGTGGGAGTCAAGGTTGTTGATGTACAGGGAAAAAAGGATTGGTCCTAGAATGGAGTCTTGAGGGACTCCTCTGGCAGTTGGAAGGGGGGCAGATAGTAGGCCATCAGCTTTGACTTTTTGTATCCTTTCTGTGAGATAACTGTTAAACCACTGTAAGGTAAGTGGAGTGGCACCTATGTAGGCAAGACAGGTGATTAGGAGGTGATGGTCTACAGTGTCAAGGCCTACTGAGGTCTAGAAAGGCTGCACCAGTAACCTTCTTGGTGTCCATAGCATGGATCCAGTCATTAGAGACTTTAGCCAAGGCTGAGATGGTACTGTGCTTCGACCTGAAGCCAGATTGGGCCGGGTTACGGAGTGAGTGAGTGCGCTTCCAGAACTTTGGAGAGAACGGGCAAGATAGAGATATGACGATAGTTGTTTAAGTCACAAGGATCTCCTGATTTGAAGAGAGGAACAATATGGGCAGATTTCCAGCAGGATGGAACAGTGGCTGTGGTAATAGAGAGGTTGAAGATGTGAAGGTTGGGGGCTGTGAGCTGGGCATAGCCTAACCGCAAGAAAAATTATTCAAGGCCATCATCTCCTGCACTTTTCTTGGTGTCAAGGCTAAGAATTATGTCTTTGACTTCTTTGTAGCTAAACAGGCACAGCTGAAAGGGATGAGGTGGAGTAGCTTGTGTAGTATCTGGGCTAGTGTTGCTATTCACTCGGCTAGCGTATGGGAAGGAGTCAAATGTCAACCCGGCAGTGGCAAAGTGTAGGTTAAGTTCTTCGAGGATTTGCAGTTTATTTTCAGCCATCCCATCCTTGGCCAGAATCTTGGTGGGAAGGGAGGAAGCAGCAGGATGGCCTTCAATGGATATCAGTGTCTTCCAGATTTTTTGGGAGTTCCCTTTGGCCTGCTCCAGAGTGGAGATGTAGAAGTTTGCTTTAGTAGCATGTACACTTTTAACACAGGCATTTCTGGCAGTTCTAAATGCCTGCCAGTCTGCCGGGTCCTTTGTGTGCCTGGCCCTAGCCCATAGCTTGTCTCTATTGGTAAGTGCAGATTTTAGCTCTTGGGTGAACCACGGATGTGAGATTTTCTGCACCCTCATTTTAATAAGAGGAGCATGCTTGTTAATTACGGTGGTGAGGTTGTCATTTAGGACAGAGGCAGCAGCATCAGCAGATTTGGCAAGATATAGGTCTTGCCACCTGATCGTAGCTAGATCGGTTGGGAAGTTTACTGAGTTGAATTTACGGAACGAGCGTTTGATTCTGAATTTAGGGTGCTGCTGGGTTTTAGATTGGAATCTTGTACATAAAACGATACTCTGTGGTCGCTCATGTCGTTATGGAAAACTGCAGAATGTGAGATTTTATGGGGATGCGAAGTTAAGATGACATCTAAGAGTGAGCTGTTGGCAGAGTTAGAAGCATTGATTCTTATGGGTTCAGTTACTATCTGTGTAAGACCCAGCTCATCACAGATGGCTTTTAGGGAGTGGGATTTAGCAGTGAGCCAATCCGTATTGAAGTCCTCTAAGATTGTTTCCGTGTTAGCAGCCAAAGTTATGGATTTCAACACGTTAAGAATTTCTGTGCCTCCTGACGGGGGTCTATGGCCACCAATGATTGTGATGCACTCTGAGGATGGAAGGTGAAGTTAAGCGAGACAATCTCGTATTCCTTGAGCTTAATTTAAGGAAATGCTGCTAACATCAAATTTTGATTTGGTGTATATAACCAACCCCACCACCAAAATCCTCATTCCTAAAGAGCTTGAAGCTAGGTATAGTAATTTCATGGATCAGTGTTGGTCTTTATTTAGCCATGACTCGGTAATTATAATCAGATCTGGGTCAGTGTGGGCTGCCCAAACTTGAAGATGATCAAGTTTTTTGAGTAGGCTTAGAATATTGACCATCATCAGTTTCATCCCAGGAGCAGCTGCAAACTCCGACAAAGTAATTTGAGTTGGGGGACCTGGATTTAGTTCGACATTGCCTGAACAGAAAAGGAGAATTAGAAACATTTTCTTGAGGGCATTTATCAGATAGAAGTGGGCTCTTTTCGTATGGGTTCTTGTGTGGTGTTCAGTCCTTGAGGTACGTCTAGCCAGGGAATAGGAGATGCTGACATGGCCGTTCAAGGCTAGCAGGGGAAGTGCACGGAAAGACATTGGTGCAGGGAGGAGGGCCAGAGGAGAGGGATGAGAATTAAAATGAAAACCCGACAGATTGAGTAGGGAAGTAATATGAAGATGCAGCAGGAACTATGATTGTGGGTTCCCTGGCTGGGATGACTTCTGACTTAGCATGGATCAGTGCTTTATGAGTCATAATTTTTGCCAGGATTAGAAGTAGAATGATGATGCAGGCCATATTGCCCACGAACGAGTACAGTGATTTGTGTAGAAAGACCAACAATCCCTCTAGTGGCAGGTCTGTATAACCTGCTAATGGAAAACTAGCCACTTAAAAAAATAAAATAAAAATGCTATTACACAGTTGAAATGTGCTTAGTTCTTTCGAAAATCTATTTGTAAAAAGTGCCAGGTGGCTGAAGCAGGGGAAGAGTCCTGGCCAGTCAGAGCGGGTTTGCTGGAAGCGCCCAAATCTTTACTGGCGCTGTCCCGCACTCCTTCCAAGGAGCTGCATGGGCGTCCTGGTCTCCGGTCGGTGGTTGGCTGGGAGCTGGCTGACCTGGGGGAGCTGAAGCAGCCCCATTCAAGGGCAGACAGCTGGAGAGAAGAAAAAGAGCAGGTCTTAAATAGCATAGAGGTTAGGATGGGTTAGATTTGAGCAGTTTAGTAAGACAAAAGGTAGAGTTTTCGGCGCCAAGGCAGAGTGCTTGGATTGGGGGGGGGGTGCAGGAGGAGCACTGAGACAGAAGAGGTGTAAGCACTTTAAAACACTAGTAGAAATTACAAGTCTTTGTTTCTTAAAAAAAAAAAAAAAGCTGACAGGGCCATCCACGTTTGGGAAAATGGGAGAGTGCCTCAGAAAAGCGCTAGCAAACTGGCAAGAAGGAGGGATGGAGGAACAATGGGGAAAAATCAAAACAGCCATCACAGAGGCAGCAAGCCTTTGTGTGAAGCAAATCAACAAAGCAAAACGAAGGAAAAAACCACTATGGTTCTCAAAAGAGGTGGCGGGGAAGGTTAAGGAGAAAAAGGTAGAATTCAGGAAGTATAAGGAAACACAGAAGGAACAGGACAGAAAACTGTACCAGTTAAAGCAGAAGGAAGTGGGGGGAAGGCAGTCAGAATAACAAAAGCCCAAACTGAGGAAAAGATAGCCAACTCAGTTAAGAAGGGGGGATACAAACTTTTATAGGTACATTAGGGAGCGAAGAAAGATGAAGGAAGGGATAATGAGGCTTACTAAAGGGAAGAGAGGGTGGGCAGAGGATGACAGTGAAAAAGCAGGGATACTGAATGAATACTTGTGCTCCATATTCACAAAAGAAGAGCAGGGGGAGGTACCTAAATCAAAGAATAGAAGCACACTGGATAGGGAGGTCGATACCAGTCCATTCACAGAAGAAAGGGTCCTTAAAGAACTCTTAAAACTGACGGTGGACAAAGCAAAGGGGCCTGATGGGATTCACCCAAGAATTCTAAAAGAACTAAGGGTAGAACTAGTGACACCACTGACACCCTCTTTAACAAATCATGGGAGGATGGTGTGGTACCTGAGGACTGGAGGAGGGCAGATGTGATTCCACTTCACAAAAGTGGGAGCAGGGCAGAAGCAGGAAACTACAGACCTGTTAGTTTAACCTCAGTGATAGGGAAAATGATGGACTCACTTCTGAAGGAAAGAATTGTCGAGTACCTAGAGGCCAGAGGGGCACAGGACCCAAGGCAGCATGGATTCACAGCGGGAAGGTCATGCCAGACGAATCTAATAGATTTCTTTGACTTGGTGACCAATGTGGTAGACCAGGGAGGGAAACTGGCTGGATGACAGGATACAGAGTGTAATAGTAAACAGAGTTTACTCTGAAGAAAGGGGGGTTACTAGTGGGCTACCGCAGGGTTCAGTACTGGGACCAGTCCTCTTTAATGTCTTTATAAGTGACATTGCAGAGGGACTGGAAGGAAAAGTATGTCGCTTTGCAGATGACACCAAGATCTGCAACAGGGTTGATACAGAAGATGGAGTGGGGAGGATGCAAAGGGACTTGGCAAGGTTGGAGGAATGGTCAAATATATGGCAGCTTAGATTCAGTGCAAAGAAGTGCAAAGTAATGCACCTGAGAAACAAAAATCCAGGGGAAGACTACACAATGGAGTGTGAGATAACTACAGAAATGGAAAGGGACCTGGGGGTAGTCATATCAGATGACCTTAAGGTGGGCAAGCAATGTGAGAAGGCAGTAAGAAGAGCTGGTGGAATGCTGGGCTGCATAGGGAGAGGCATCACCAGTAGAAAACAGGAAGTTGTTATCCCTTTGTACAGACAGTTGGTGAGACCCCATTTATTTATTGAAATTGTTTCACCAGGAAAAGCACACTGAGCAAGAACTGCTCGTCTCCCAGTGCGATCTGTGGGGAGGGGTACAGTGGGGAAGAGGACAAGGGTAGTCCAGGTCCTGACATACACACACACACACACACACACACAATTACAATAAAGTTGAAAACATTTGACAGAAATAGTTGGGTGTAGATGACAATTTGCCCTTACTTATAGTATAGTAGCAATTACATGGGGAAGTCATGCTTTACACCTTGAAAACATATGTAATTAGATAATACATTGCATATGTTTGACAGGAATAGGTGAGTGTGGATTAATACATATACCCTAATAGTCGAGAGTAACATTTACAATGAGGAAATCCTGCTAAGATATTGGGTTGTGGTATATAATGAGATGGGGTAAGTGCAAGCTAGCTAGCTAAAAAGTTGTGATCAAGTGCAGTAGTTGGTTGTGGTTAGCGAAGTAGCACCATTGGGCCTACTGGGAGAAGAAATACAGGAGTGTCTGAGGTAGCATAGCTTGGAGTTAGCTGCAGGAGCAGTTTACTGAGCAGTGGTTGGCAAGGGCATAGGATAGTGAGCGGATAGAGGAAGAGTGGTGAATTTCAGAGGGGAAAGAGTTCCAGAGTTGAGGGAAGCGGTGAGAGAAGGTGGCCTGGGCAGCTTGAGTCCAACGTCTGTGGACTAACAGGAGCCGGGAGTTGAGGGACCTCAGAGCATAGGTGGGTGCCAGAGGGGACGATAGTACGGAGGTCAGATACACTGAGAGGGTACCAAACCAGTTCTTCGAGATAAACTTGGCACAGTGTATTAGGCAGCAGTTCTCAAAATAGGGGAGAGCAAGGGAGCGGTAAAGCTCACAGCGGTGGGTGCGAGGAGGAGCGTCAAGAGCGAACCAGCAGAAAGCATTAAAAAGGGCATCCAGTTTGGATAAAACGGACTTGTGGGCGGCACTGTGAACAATATCACAGTAATTGAAGGAGGGGATTATCATCTGGATAAGCTCACGACGGACCAGATAGGGGAGGCTAGAACGGTTCTGATATAAAGCTCTGAGCTTGGGGCGGAGTTTTGTTAGTATAGAGTCAGCATGGACTGCGAAGGTGAGGTGGCGGTCAAGCCAAAATCCAAGATACCGGAAGGAGGTGACGTCCTCCAGCTCTGACCCATCAAGGGTGTGGAAAAGTGGGAGGAAGGGGAGCTTGGCAAGTCGTTGGGATGTACCAAAAGTCATAGTTACAGTTTTTTTAGCATTTAGAGAGAGCTGGTGAGAGTTGAACCAGAGCTGGACTTTGTTAAAATCCGCCTGGAGGGTAGAGGCAACTGAGGCTGGGGAGGAGCCAGAAGAAAATAGGACAGTATCATCAGCATACATGTGGATCAAGGAGGCAGAACAAGTTTGGGGCAGGTTGTTTAGAAAAATAGAGAATAGGATAGGCCCAAGCACCGATCCTTGGGGGACACTGGTGGACATGGGGAGGAGATGGGATATGGCATCTGCCATCCTGACAGATTGAGTGTGGTCTGTAAGATAGGCACTGAAACAGGCAGTAGCAGATGTGGAGAGGCCAGAGTCAGAGAGGGTAGATAGTAACAAAGTGTGGGAGACTGTATCGAAGGCCTTGGCCAGATCGATGAAAATGGCAGAGGTGATGAGACCTCTATCTATTCCAGACTGGATGGTGTCAGCCTTAGTAAAGAGGAGGCAGTGGAGTGATCTTTCCTGAATCCGGACTGGTAGTATGTGAAGAAGTTTGAGTCGGCGAGATAGGAGGTTAGGAGTTCAAGCAACATGAAGTCTTGCTGTATTCTGACAATAGCAGTGAGTCCAAACCTTTGAACTGCCCCAGAGATGAGAGTTAACTTTCCATGCCAGGCATGGAACGCTGAGCTCGAGCTCAGTTGAGACTCTGTCTGTTGCTGTTTGAACTCAAACCGTCAGATTCTTTACTCCGCCTCACTGAACAGTCGCTCAGGAGATTTCTCCTTCTGCTCGGTTCAATTTGTCGGTTAAAGTACCGTTTTTCTCGGTTATCGACCAAATTTAAACCACAACCTGTCAGTTCAGTCTCTGTCTGTGGCATTCGTGAGTACTAGATAGGTTTATATTATTTCTATTCTGCGTGGAACTTGTAAACGGTTCATCGGTTCGGTTTGAACCGATCAAGTTGCTAAAAAAATCTGCATTTGAACTTTGAGTGTGGTTACCGGTTCTAAAAAAACGGATTTTATTACGTTTTTTTTCCACGACCCGTGACACGGTCAGGAACCAATAAGAGGGTCTTGCCTGGCAGATTGCCATTAAAAGGGTAAATTTGATTAGGACTGGCACAATGTCTGAGAAACCCAAAAGAAAAACCGGGCCCACTGGGTTTCAACACTGCAGTGTGTGTGGGGAAGTCTTTGCCAAGGCTGATCCCCACACCACCTGTGTTTATTGGCTGGAGTTTGACCACCTCAATGCAGACTGCCAGATTTGTAAAAATTTTCCTGCAGCTACCCTAGAAAAAGAAGCTGGTAGGCTCAGGGAAAGAGAGGCCAAAAAGTCAGCTGAGTCAGATGGCCAGCCCGGTTCGGTTCAGACCGAACCAGAAGGAGTGCCCTCTGACCAGGGCGAGACTTCTTCAGGCAAAAGGAGATCCGATTCTGAGGAGTCGGCTCCAGCTAAGAGAACAAGAAAGGAAAAATCAGCTGGTGTGGATCCAAAACTTTCTTCTCCAACCGCTGAAGAAATAGCCAAAGCGATAAAAATTGTGCAGTCGCTTTCCCCGGTTCCGACCGAACCGGCACCATCAGGAAGGCGCTTGGTTCGGCCGGTTCCACCGATTCAAGATTATGAATTAGAGGAATATTATGAACCGGAGGAGGAGGAAGAGGAGTATGAGGAAAGTGAATGTGGTTTTGAAAGTCTGAATGTGCCCATTGACCTGGACATCTCCCCAGACAGACCTTCAGGAATGTCTCCTCCTAGGCTTTCTGAGTCCCCCTCCCATTTCATGTTTTATAAAAAAAAAAAAAAAAAAAAAAAGTGGCTGAAACCCTCCAGCTTCCTATGGAAGAAGCTGTGGATGACCAGGGGGAGCCTGACTATGTGGAAATGATGGATATCCCAGAGTCTAGGAGGCTGTCTATTCCCTTACACAAATCTTTTGAGAAACAGACATTTAAGATTTTAAAGACTCCTAACACCATACCTCCTGTGGATAAGAGAATGGACAAGAGGTATACCTTGTCTGGCTCAGATACGGAGTTCCTTGCACAACAATGCAGCCATGTTGGGGTAGTGCAGGCTGCAGCCTGTGATAAGGCAAATATTCCCTTGGCTTCACACCCCCCAGACAAGGACTCCAGGAGGATTGATGCCATGGCAGCATCCTTGGGACTCAGACAGGCCAACTATATGGCCTATACTGCTAGGTATCAGAAATCCAGATGGGAGACTGTCATGGCTTTAGCAAAACAGGTCCCTGGCCAGCTTGCCAAGGAGCTGGAGCAGGTGGCTGCTGATGGTATTGAGGCATCCAAGGTGCAATTCCATGCTGCAGTAGACTCCAGTGATGTGTCCTCTAGAGTCATGGTTACATCTGTGGCACTTCGTAGAATGGCTTGGCTAAGATGTACTAGCCTGTCAAATGATACCCAGACCAAGGCCATGGATTTTCCTGTTGTGGGTAATTCTCTGTTTGGGGAGCAAACAAAGAATTACATGAAGAAAATGGACGAATATAGGACCACCTATAGGAGTGCCCAGGCCAAGGAAAGGCAGACCACTCCTCAAAGGCAGCATCCCAGGGGCAGGGGCAGGCCTTTTCATAGGCCTTTCTACCAAGCCCAGGCCTCCTCTTCTGCCTATGCTCAGAGGGGGTTCTTTAGAGGGAGAGGCAAAAGGGGTACAGGCAGACCTGCTTCCTCCCCTCAGCCAAAACCCCCTGCCAAACAGGCACCCTGATGGGTTTGCCAGGGCCGATTCTCCACCACCTGTTGGGGGCAGGCTGGCTTACTTTGTCCAGGACTGGAAGTCTCTAACATCAGACAAGTGGGCCCTGAAGTAGTAAGCCAGGGACTGGTTCTCAGCTTCAAAAATTTCCAAAGCTGAGAACCAGATCTTTCCACCTGCAAATCCCTCAGAGGCACTTGCCCTAGAGGCAGAGGTCTCTTCCCTTCTGTCTCGCAGAGCTGTGGAACGGGTTCCACCCCTATACCACGGCAAAGGATTGTACTCCAGGTACTTCCTTACCCCAAAAAAGACAGGAGAATGGCGGCTCATCCTGGATCTCGGATATTTAAACAAGTACCTTTTAAAGCCAAAATTCAAAATGGTGACTCGGGGAATAATTCTACCTTCTCTAAGGCCAGGGGACTGGCTGGTGTCCCTGGACCTCAAGGATGCCTATTTCCATATTCTCATCAGAAGCTCCCATCGAAAGTAACTCCAGGTTTGAGCTGCCCTCAGGCCATTACCAGTTCAGAGCAATGCCCTTCGGACTAACCTCTGCTCCAAGGGTGTTCACAAAATGCCTGGCAGTAGTAGTTGCTTCTCTAAGAAGGCAAAGGATTGCCATTTTCCCATACTTGGACGACTGGCTCATAGTAGGTCAGTCCCCAGACCAAGTCAAGTTACACCTACAGATAACTCGGCAACTGCTCACCTCTCTAGATTTCCTTCTGAATCTTTCAAACTCAGTTCTAGAGCCTGTTCAGCTCCTCACCTTCATAGGTGCAGAGCTAGATACAGAAGGAGCCAGAGCCTTCCTTCCCCTGGACAGGGCAAGGACCCTTATCACTCTGGCCTCCTCTTTCACCCTACAGGTGTCTCGACCAGCAAGGCATTTTCTGCAGCTCCTGGGGCACATGGCTGCTTCTACAGCAATGGTGCAAGGAGCAAGATTTCAGATGAGGGACATTCAGTTCCATTTGAGAGCCTTTTTGGTCTCAGAAAAAGGACCCTCTGACCAAATTGATCCCAGTGACTCGAACCCTGATCCAGGCCTTGCACTGGTGGCAGGATCTGAATAATCTGAGACAAGGAGTTCCCTTTGTCACTCAGTCTCACTCTTTAATCCTTACTACAGATGCCTCCCTCTTGGGGTGGGGGGCTCACTTGGGCAACCTGACCACCCAGGGGTTGTGGTCCCCTCAGGAATCTCTGCTCCACATCAATCTGTTGGAACTCAGAGCAGTATTTCTAGCACTTCAAGTTTTTTCCAAGTCTGCTCAGAACAAAGTTATTCAGATCAGAACAGACAATACCACCACAATGTGGTACACCAACAAGCAAGGAGGCACTCAGTCTACGGCCTTGTGCACAGAAGCAATGAAGTTGTGGTCTCTGGCTTATTCCCTGAACACCTCCCTCACAGCAGTACATCTCCCAGGCAAGGACAATGTCCTGGCAGATGCTCTCAGCAGAATTTCTCAGGGCCATCACGAATGGTCACTGGATCCCCTGGTCTTGGAGCTGATATTCTCCAGATGGGGCACCCCACAGATGGATCTTTTTGCAACCCCAGATAATCACCAACTTCCCCTTTTTTGCTGCAGGCCCCCAGTGTTGGGCTCAGTCCCCCTGGATGCCTTAGTTCTCAATTGGAAGGGAAGTTCCTGTATGCTCCCCCTCCCCACTTCCCTCTCCTGTTCAAAGTGCTAGTCAAAATCAGATCTCAACCCTGCAAAGTGATCCTGATTGCTCCAGACTGGGCCAGACAGCCCTGGTATCCTCTCCAATTGTCCTTATCAGCCCATCTTCCCCTGGCTCTTCCCAGGAATTACAACCTGTTAACCTGTGCTCAGGGGAGAGTTTGGTACCTGAATCTCAAATCTCTCAATCTCAAGGCCTGGCTCTTGAAGAGTTAGAGTTTGCTGATTTACACCTCTCCCAAGGTGTTATGGATATTCTTAAGGCTTCTAGGAAGCCTTCCACCAGAACTACATATAATTCTAAGTGGAAAAGATTTTCCATATGGTACTCTGGGAAGCATTTTTCCCCAGAGGCTGCTGATCTGCCCACAGTACTTGACTATATGGTTCATCTCAGTAGCTTGGGACTCGGACCAGCTACACTAAGGGTGCATCTGGCAGCTGTTTCTGCTTTCATTTCAGCAGGTAAGCCCTCTTCTCTTTCAGCTCACCCTGTTTTCTCTAGGTTTTTCAAGAGATTGCTTCATATCAATCCTCCATTCAGGGATCCTGCCCCTGCTTGGGATCTTACCGTTTGCATTGCTCAGCTTATGCAACCCCCTTTTGAGCCTTTGTCCTCAGCAGAGCTTAAGTACTTGACTTGGAAAACTGTGTTTCTGGTGGCCATCACTTCTGCCAGACGCATAAGTGAGCTACAAGCCCTGTCAGTGGAGCCTGACTTTATTTCCTTCCATAGGGATAAGGTGGTCCTCAGGACTAACAGGAAGTTTTTGCCTAAGGTGGTTTCAGACTTCCACCTTAACCAATCTGTCTCTTCCTGTGTACTTCACTGACCATTCCTCCTCTGGTGAGAGGAGGCTGCACAGTCTAGATGTGACAAGAGCCCTTAGCTACTATATAGAGCATACCAAGGGTCATAGGTTTGACTCCCTCCAACTGTTCCTCGCTTATGGTGAGGTGGGCAAAGGAAAATCTGCCACTAAAAGATCCATTGCCAGGTGGATTGTCTCTTGCATCCAATTTTACTATGAAAAATTAGGTAAGGTTCAACCCTCAGGCCTGAGGGCTCACTCTACCAGAGGTACAGCTGCTTCCCTGGCTGCTGCCAGGGATATTCCTATCTTAGAGATATGTCAAGCAGCTACCTGGAAAACAGTTCACACTTTTACCAAGCATTACTCTCTGGATATCCAGGCTTGGAGTGATGCTCGGTTTGGCACAGCTGTGCTTCAGAGCCTATTTCCTAAGTAGGTTCTGTCCCTCCTCCATGGGGGTACTGCTTGGTAGTCTGCAATATGTCAGAATACAGCAAGACTTCATGTTGTTTGAAGAAAAAAATTACTCGCCTTAGTAATGTTGTTTCTTCTAATGGAATCTTGCTGTATTCTGACCTCCCCCCCTGCCTTCCCCTCTCAGAACTTTTGTTTTTGGGATGTGGGTGGGCAGTGGCAGTGTTGGCACTCAGGAGGTGCCCCACCTTTTTTGTTATCACCCTTTCTTTGGGTGAGTGGGTGTTGTGTTATTTCATTTTTTGGGTCTCCTGACTTGAGTCTTTGTTTTGGGACCAAAAAATGTGTTATGTTAGTAGCCAGTTGGCTAGTGTAGGTTTACAGCTTCCACACAGGACCTCAGTGAGTTTAGCTCATAAGATCTGACGGTTTGAGTTCAAACAGCAACAGACAGTGTCTCAACCGAGCTCGAGCTCAGTGTTCCATGCCTGGCATGGAAAGTTAACTCTTTCATCTCCGCGGGGCAGTTCGAAGGTTGGGACTCACTGCTATTATCAGAATACAGCAAGACTCCATTAGAAGAAACAACATTACTAAAGTGAGTCATTTTTTCTTCTGAGTCCAGTTCTCGAGACCCTGTCTCCACAAGGACGTAGACAGAATGGAGGCTGTCCAGAGAAGGGCAACTAAAATGGTGCAGGGTCTGCACCAGAAGACATACGAAGAGAGAGATTAAAGAAGCTTAATATATATATATACACTCGAGGAGAAGATGGAGGGGGGGACATGATAGAAACTTTCAAGTACATCAAGGGAATCAACAGAGTCCAACATGGTAGCATCTTTCAGAAAAAGAGATGTGCAAGAACAGTGGGGCACAGTTTGAAGATAGAAGGGGGACGGCTCAAAGGTAAATGTGAGGAAGTATTTTTTTCATGGAGAGGGTTGTGGATACATGGAACAGCCTTCCTGAGGAGGTAGTGGACTCAAAAAGAGTGGAGGAATTCAAGAATGCATGGGACAGACATAAGGCAATTCTAGTAGGGGGTAGGAGGAAGTAGGCTGTTGGTTAATTAGGATCTGCAGCCTGTGCATTAGGTAGGGGAATGGGCAGACTAGGTGGGCCAAGCGGTCCTTATCTGCCATCAAATTCTGTGTGTCTATGACAACGAAAAGCAGCGGCATCGTGACAGCCAGGTTTCACTCATCTTAAGAGGCAAGTCCTTCAACGAATGACAGATCCCAGGTTAAACCCTTTGGGTTCTGCTGCCCCTCCACCGTCTTTCAGACACCAAGGTCGGGGTTTGGCATTAGGTGTAGTCCAGTGCTGGGAATTGCACAGCCAGTTCTGCTGTCGGATACTGTCTCATAGGTGAATTAGTCGACCCCGCCGGCGTCTGTTGACACACAGATACTGTTTTAGACTGTGATGGAGCTATTTCAGAAGCTTCTGCCCCTGGCTGCACTGTCAAGGCTAAACCCATCGCTACAGCCAGGTGTGCTGTCATTGATGAACCGGGGCTTCCTTTGCAAGTTAATCTACTTAACACAGGGCTTCCTTCATCTATGCCTGCTCTGTCAACTGTTCTCCTGTGCAGCTGCCTCCTGCCGTGGATCTGCTGCCTATTCCCATCAAAGTGGAGGCTGAGCTGAAATATAACCCAGATTAGATAAAGGAGTATGAAAAAGAGGAGGAAATAATGACATCCTCCAGCCCCCCCACCCCGCAATATGTGGTGGGCTCCTGCTTCACTTTATCCTCCTGCTGTGAGGACAGTGTTCATTACACACCTTGATACTCTCCTGAGAATACCTCTTTTCTGGCTTTCCTGCGGCAGCGCCAGTCCAAGATAGGCTTTCCTGCTGAGGACAATTCTTCAAAAAAGATCCTCTCCGTATTCCTAGAGATTTCAGCATTGCCTACGGTGATTGTTTCTCCTATCCATTTGGCTTCTGAGAATGCCACAGTGGCTGCTTGGCACAGGCACAGTGCTTTGCCTGCTGTGCCTCGTAAGGTGGGTAAACACTAGTGCATGATACAATGTGGGTGTGTGCAGACATCGTGCCCAGTGCCCATTGTTGGACCCCTTGGCCAAAGATTTCCTCCCATAGGGTTCTAGGTCCTCCGGCCCAGACCCATTAGTGGTACTCAATGGAGAAGATGTTTAGAAGGCTCTCCAGTTATAGTAAGTATGTAACCATTGTTTGTGGCATGGTGTTGCTGGAATATAGGTATTCCACTTATAGTATGCCACAATAAAGAAGAATTCTTTATTTTTCTGAACCTATTGCATATCTTCGCCTGTTTTTCCACTTTGCTGCCTGCATGTCTATGGATCTGCTTATTTGTGGTTCACTGCAGTTGATTTTCATAAGCGTGTACTGTATATGTGCGATAACCATGAAGTAAGCCTCTCTTCCATTTGTCCAAAGCCAGAGAACACCACACAAAGGCAGGTATTTGCCCAAGCTAGGTGTTCGCAGAGCAATAAGATAACTTGCCTTATACTGATGCAGTTCTTTCGGAAACCTAATAGCTTTTTTTTTTTTTTTTTTTTTGCTTAGAGCAACAGGGCTCCATCCTAGGGCCCATTTTTTTCTCCATATATATCAACATCCTTAACTGTAATATCGTCAACTCCAAGATGCACTTCTTCGCAGATGACAGTCTTGTATATCTCCAAACTGACGCTATCTGAGGTCTGCACTCAACTCCAAAATGATTTCATCAAGCTAGAACAAAATCTCATTAATGCCAAGCTGCTGCTAAATGCAAAAATGACTAAAACCATGTTTCAAACAACATGAAGTCTTGCTGTATTCTGACAGTAGCAGTGAGTCCCAACCTTCGAACTGACCCGGAGATGAGAGTTAACTTTCCATGCCAGGCATGGAACGCTGAGCTCTAGCTCGGTTGAGACTCTGTCTGTTACTGTTTGAACTCAAACCGTCAGATTCTTTACTCCGCCTCACTGAACAGTCGCTCCGGAGATTTCTCCTTCTGCTCGGTTCAGTTTGTTGGTTAAAGTACAGTTTTTCTCGGTTTTCGACCGAATTTAAACTGCAACCTGTCGGTTCAGTCTCTGTCTGTGGTATTCGTGAGTACTAGATAGGTTATATATTAATTCTATTCTGTGTGGAACTTGTAAACAGTTTATCGGTTCGGTTTGAACCGATCAAGTTGTTCAGAAATCTTAAATTGCACTTTTAGAGTGTGGTTACCGGTTCTTATCGGTTCTAAAAAAAAAACAGATTTTATTACGTTTTTTTCCATGACCCATGACATGGTCAGGAGCCGATAAGAGGGTCTTGCCTGGCGGATTGCCATTAAAAGGGTAAGTTTGGTTAGGACTGGAACAATGTCTGAGAAACCCAAAAGAAAAACCGGGCCCACTGGGTTTCAACACTGTAGTGTGTGTGGGGAAGCCTTTGCTAAGGCTGACCCCCACACCACCTGTGTTTATTGTCTGAGGTTTGACCACCTCAATGCAGACTGCCAGATTTGTAAAAATTTTCCTGCAGCTACCCTAAAAAAGAGAGTTGGTAGGCTCAGGGAAAGGGAGGCCAAAAAGTCCGCTGAACCGGATGGCCAGCCCGGTTCGGTTCAAACCGAACCAGAAGGAGTGGCCTCTGACCAGGGCGAGACTTCTTCGGGCAAAAGGAGATCCGATTCTGAGGAATCTGTTCCAGCAAAGAGAACTAGAAAAGAAAAATCAGCTGGTGTGGAGCCAAAACCTTCCTCTCCAGTCGCTGAAGAAATAGCCAAAGCGATCAAAATTGTCCAGTCGCTTTCTCCGGTTCCGACCGAACCGGCACCATCAGGGAGGCGCTCACTTCGGTCGGTTCCACTGGTTCAAGATTATGATTTAGAGGAGTATTATGAACCGGAGGAGGGGGAAGAGGAGTATGAGGAAAGTGATTGTGATTTGAAAGTCTGGATGTGCCCATTGACCCGGACATCTCCCCAGACAGACTTTCAGGAGTTTCTCCTCCTAGGCTTTCTGAGTCCCCCTCTCATTTCATGTTTTATTACAAAAGTGGCTGAAACCCTCCAGCTTCCTATGGAAGAAGCTGTGGATGACCAAGAGGAGCCTGACTTTGTGGAAATGATGGATATCCCAGAGTCTAGGAGACTATTTCCTTGCACAAATCTTTTGTGAAACAGACATTTAAAATTTTAAAGACTCCTAATACTATACCTCCTGTGGATAAGAGAATGGACAAGAGGTATGCATTGTCAGGCTCAGATATGGAGTTCCTTACACAAGAATGCAGCCATGTTGGGGTAGTGCAGGCTGCAGCCTGTGACAAGGCAAATATTCTCTTGGCTTCACACCCCCCAGACAAGGACTCCAGGAGGATTGATGCCGTGGCAAAGAAACAGTACATGGCAGCATCCTTGGGACTCAGACAGGCCAATTATATGGCTTATGTTGCTAGGTATCAGAAATCCAGATGGGACACTGTCATGACTTTAGCAAAACAGGTCCCTGGCCAGCTTGCCAAGGAGCTGGAGCAGGTGGCTGCTGATGGTATCGAGGCATCCAAGGTGCAATTCCATGCTGCAGTGGACTCAAATGATGTGTCATAAAGAGTCATGGCTACATCTGTGGCACTTCGCAGAATGGCTTGGCTCAGATGTACTAGCCTGTCACAGGATACCCAGACTAAGGCCATGGATTTTCCTGTTGTTGGTAATTCTTTGTTTGGGTAGCAAACAGAGAATTACATGAAGAAAATGGATGAGTATAGGACCACCTACAGGAGTGCCCAGGCCAAGGAAAGGCAGGTCACTCCTCAAAGGCAGCATTCCAGGGGCAGGCCTTTCATAGGTCTTTCTACCAAGCCAAGGCCTCCTCTTCTGCCTATGCTCAGAGGGGGTTCTTTAGAGGGAGAGGCAGAAGGGGTACCAGCAGACCTGCTTCCACCCCTCAGCCAAAACCCCCTGCCAAACAGGCACCTGCTGGGTTTGCTGGGGCCGATTCTCCACCACCTGTAGGGGGCAGGCTGGCTTACTTTGTCCAGGACTGGAAGTCTCTAACATCAGACAAGTGGGTCCTGGAAGTAGTAAGCCAGGGTCTGGTTCTCAGCTTCAAAAGATTTCCAAAGCTGAGAACCAGATCCCTTCCACCTGCAAACCCCTCAGAGGCACTTGCCCTAGAGGCAGAGGTCTCTTCCCTCGTAGCTGTCAGAGCTGTGGAAAGGGTTCCACCCCTACACCAGGGCAAAGGGTTGTACTCCAGGTACTTCCTTACCCCAAAAAAGACAGGAGAATGGCCACCCATCCTGGATCTCAGATACTTAAACAAGCACCTTTTAAAACCAAAATTCAAAATGGTGACTCTGGGAATAATTCTACCCTCTCTAAGGCCAGGGGACTGGCTAGTGTCCCTGGACCTCAAGGATGCCTATTTCCATATTCTCATCAGAAGCTCCCTTCGAAAGTACCTCTGGTTTGACCTGCCCTCAGGCCATTGCCAGTTCAGAGCAATGCCCTTTGATTTGACCTCTGCTCCAAGGGTATTCACAAAATGCCTGGCAGTAGTAGTTGCTTCTCTAAAAAGGCAAAGGATTGCCATCTTCCCTTACCTGGACAACTGGCTTATAGTAGGCCAGTCCCCAGAGCAAGTCAAGTTACACTTACAGATGACTCAGCAACTGCTCACCTCGTTGGGTTTCCTTCTGAATCTTTCAAAGTCAGTTCTAGAGCCTGTTCAGCTCCTCACCTTCATAGGCGCAAAGCTAGACACAGAAAAAGCCAGAGCTTTCCTTCCCCTGGACAGGGTAAGGACCCTTATCTCTCTGGCCTCCTCATTCACCCTGCAGGTGTCTCGACCAGCAAGGCATTTTCTACAGCTCCTGGGGCACATGGCTGCTTCCCAGCAGTGGTGCAAGGAGCAAGATTTCAGATGAGGGACATTCAGTTCCATTTGAGAGCCTTTTGGTCTCAAAGGAAGGACCCTCTGACCAAATTGATCCCAGTGACTCGAACCCTGATCCAGGCCCTACAGTGGTGGCAGGATCAGAACAATCTGAGACAAGGAGTCCCCTTTGTCACCCAGTCTCACTCTTTAATCCTTACTACAGATGCCTCCCTCTTGGGTTGGGGGGCTCACTTGGCGACCTGACCACCCAGGGGTTGTGGTCCCCTCAGGAATCTCTGCTTCACATCAATCTGCTGGAACTCAGAGCAGTGTTTCTAGCACTTCAAGTTTTTTCCAAATCTGTTCAGAACAAAGTTATCCAGGTCAGAACAGACAATACCATCACAATGTGGTACATCAACAAGCAAGGAGGCACTCGGTCTATGGCCTTGTGCACAGAAGCAGTGAAGTTGTGGTTTCTAGCTTATTCCCTGAACACCTCCCTCACAGCAGTTCACCTTCCAGGCAAGGACAATGTCCTGGCAGATGCTCTCAGCAGGATAGCCCAAGGCCATCACAAATGGTCACTGGATCCCCTGGTCTTGGAGGTGGTATTTTCCAGATGGGGCACCCCACAGATCTTTTTGCAGCCCCAGACAATCACCAACTTCCCCTTTTTTGCTGCAGGCCCCCAGTGTTGGGCTCAGTCCCCCTGGATGCCTTAGTTCTCAATTGGGAAGGGAAGTTCCTGTATGCCTTCCCTTCCCCCCCTTCCCTCTCCTGTTCAAAGTGCTAGTCAAAATCAGATCTCAACCCTGCAAGATGATCCTGATTGCTCCAGACAGCCTTGGTATCCACTTCTACTGTCCTTAGCAGTCCATCTTCCCCTGTGTCTTCCCAGGAATCACAACCTGTTAACCTGTGCTCAGGGGAGGGTTTGGTACCCGAATCTCAAATCTCTCAATCTCAAGGCCTGGCTCTAGAGTTTGCTGATTTACACCTCTCCCAAGGCGTAATGGACATTCAGAAGGCTTCTAGGAAACCTTCCACCAGGGCTGCTTATAATTCCAAGTGGAAAAGATTTTCCATATGGTGCTCTGGAAAGCATACTTCCCCAGAATCTGCTGATCTGCCCACAGTCCTTGATTATGTGGTCCATTTAAATAGCTTGGGGCTTAGAGCAGCTACACTGAAGGTGCATCTGGCAGCTGTTTCTGCTTTTATCTCAGCAGGTAAGCCCTCTTCTTTTTCAGCTCACTCTGTATTCTCCAAGTTTTCAGGGGATTGCTTCACACCAACCCTCCTTTCAGGGACCCTGCCCCTGCTTGGGACCTTAATGTTTGCATTGCTCAGCTTATGCAACCCCCTTTTGAGCCTTTGTCTTCAGCAGAGCTTAAGTACTTGACTTGGAAAACTGTGTTTCTGGTAGCCATCACCTCTGCCAGACGCATAAGTGAGTTACAAGCTTTGTCAGTGGAGCCTGATTTTATCTCCTTTCTTAGAGATAAGGTGGTCCTCAGGACTAACAGGAAGTTTTTGCCTAAGGTGGTTTCAGATTTCCACCTTAATCAATCTATGTCTCTTCCTGTGTACTTCACTGACCATTCCTCCTCTGGCGAGAGGAGGCTCCACAGTTTAGATGTGAAATGAGCCCTTAGCTACTACATAGAACGTACCAAGGGTCACAGGTTTGACTCCCTCCAACTGTTCCTCACTTATGGTGAGGTTGGTAAAGGGAAACCTGCCACTAAAAGTTCCATCACCAGGTGGATTGTCTCTTGTATCCAATTTTGTGAAAAACTGGGTAAGGTTCCACCCTCAGGCCTGAAGGCTCACTCTACCAGAGGTACAGCTGCTTCCCTGGCTGCTGTCAGGGATATTCCTATCTTAGAGATATGTCAAACAGCTACCTGGAAAACAGTTCACACTTTTACCAAGCATTACTCCCTGGATATCCAGGCTAGGAGTGATGCTCGGTTTGGCACAGCTGTGCTTCAGAGCCTGTTTCCTAAGTAGGTTCTGTCCCTCCTCCATGGAGGTACTCCTTGGTAGTCTGCTACTGTCAGAATACAGCAAGACTTCATGTTGTTTGAAGAAAAAATTACTCACCTTAGTAATGTTTCTTCTAATTGAGTCTTGCTGTATTCTGCCCCCGTCTGCCCCTCTCAGAACCTCTGTTTTGGGATGTGGGTGGGCAGTGGCAGCGTTGGCACTCAGTAGATGCCCACCTTGTTGTTTTCACCCCCTTTCTTGGGTGAATTGGTGTTGTGTTTTTCATTTTTTGGGTCTCCTGACTTGAGTCTTTGTTTTGAGACCAAAAAATGTGTTTATGTTTAGTAGCCAGTTGGCTAGTGTAGGTTTACAGCTTCCACACAGGACCTTAGTGAGTTTAGCTCATAAAAATCTGACAGTTTGAGTTCAAACAGCAACAGACAGAGTCTCAACCGAGCTCGAGCTCAGCGTTCCATGCCTGGCATGGAAAGTTAACTCTTTCATCTCCGGGGCAGTTCGAAGGTTGGGACTTGCTGCTACTGTCAGAATACAGCAAGACTCCATTAGAAGAAACAACATTACTAAGGTGAGTAATTTTTTCTTTTCAACCCTAGCAATTCCCTCCACTCCCACCACCTCTGGCACAAATTAAGCAAGCCTTACCTATTGTCCTGTTGTCACCACCTTAGGCGAGCCTCTAGAAGTGGTTGATAAATTCATTGGCATATGGCTTGATAACAAATTTACTTTCAACACTCATATTGATAATCTTACCCGTTAGCTTAAAACCAGACTTGGATTCCTTTTCTGTAACAAGTCTCTCTTCCCAACACATGCTCGAGCTAAGCTTGTACAAGCCACGTTTATATTACTCCTTGATTATGGGGGCATTGCTCCTCTGCTTCCAACTTACATAAATTGGATGTCTTGCATCACCGGGCTCTGTGGTTCATCACAAAGGCCCCTCCTCAAACACATCACTGCGACTTGTACACCTCAGTTGGCTGGACCGCCTTAGCAACAAGACACATGACCCATATAGGAATATGGGCACTAAAAATGCTGTTAAACTCCCAGGATACATAACCTCCCTTTTCCACATCTCTCACAGCAGTTGCACATTAAGGAAGACTGATTTCATCCTCTTTGATATTCTGAAGACATGTACGAACCTTGGTAAAAGGGCCATTTCTTATGCTTTGCCTGCCACCTTCAAACTTACCAGTATTGTCTCGATCAACTCCTACAAAGCCTTGACAGTCAGTAAGCTCCAAACTACATGCAACTGCCCTTAATACTCCCCTGCTGGTACTCCTTTTTTTTTTTCCCTCACTCAACTCCTGTCCCTCTGCCATCCTCTTATCCTGTCTACATTTGCTTGAGGACCCCCCATTCACCCCCACTTCTGCTGTCCCTTCCAGCTTCATTCAGTCCTTTCAACAATAGCTGCCTTCTTCATGACTGGCCTACTTCCTTCCTATTTACCCCACTTCCTCTCCTCCCTCCTTTTTATCCTGTATTTTACTGCTTGCATATGTAAATAATTTGACAATCTTTATATGATCAATTGATGTGTGCTACTGTGTACTGTCATATTCTTAATTATGTATATCCCTTACTTGCTGTACATATTCTTCTGTAATTTGCTGTTATTGGACCTCCCTGTGAATGAGCTTGCTCAATGGAGTTTTCCTACAGTAAACTAAACTTAAAACAAGCATTTGTCAATGCCGAATGTTTGCTTGCTGGCATTGGTAGTGTAGAAATTACAGAGCTGCATAATAGGAATGGCAGCGAAGTATTGAACTGAAGCCAACCCCACCACCACCCTGCAGAGAGTGACAGGCATTGGGGTGTGCCTTTGGGTCGTCAGGCATAACGACCACGCCATTTCACCACACCCTACCCTGCAGACACTGACAAGTGTCACGGTGTGCTTTGGGGTCTTTGGCCCTTATGCGCACCCCATTCCATCAGGAAATATGGTGAGATGGGTGCGGTATAGGAGAATGGGGTGAAGTTTGTGCCCGAAGAGTCCGAGGCACACCTTGATGCCTCTCACTGGCTGCAGGGTGTGGGTGGGGGGTGGAATGGTATGAGCATGACAGGCAAGAATCCCAAGTCACACCCCTGATGCCTGTCATTCTCTGCAGGGTGGGGCATTATGGTTGGAAACCCTAACGCCTTAGGCATTTGTTGGTATTTTCACTGCAAATTTTCAACATGTTTTTTGTGCCCCCACCTCATGAACAGTGGCAATATCAGTTTGTTAGCCGAAAACTGCTTTTGTACAGCGACTATGGCATTTGGCACCACAGGTGCAAAAACACATTCCGAACAGGATGTGAAAAATGACAGCGGTACTGTTCATGGGAGGTGTAAAAAAAAAAAAAAAGGCAATGATGAAAATCTGCCGTGAAAATCTTAGAAAAACTGTCGAAGTCACGAGTGTGCGTACAAACTGTGCAACGCACACCCGTAATGTAACTAGTTTGGGGATTTTTTTTTACAGCAGATTAACACAGGCATTTTGGGACCTCCGATCATGAACAGTGTCAGTGTGATTTTCTTTATCTGTCCCGAACAATGATTTCCCACAGCAACCACGCATTTCTGTGCTGAAAGTGTGAAAACACATTTGGCCATGTTGTGGAAAATGACAGCTGTACTGTTCATAAGGAGGTGTGGAAAAATGCCACTGGTGAAAATCTGGGCTGAAAATATTACAAATTCATGAACTTATGAGGGTGCGTGGAAGCTCCGCAATGCTCACTTGTAACACAGTCATTTTATGGAGTTTTGTCACCAAATTTTCAACATAGCCATTTTAAGACCTCTGCTCATGACCAGTGTCACTGCAATTTTCTTAATCTGTCCCAAACATTGTTTTCGCACACTGACTGTACCATTGTGCGCTACATGGGCAGAAACACGTGGGCAAGATGTGAAAAATGACAACTGTACTGCTCATAAGGAGGTGTGGTAAAATGGCACTGTTGAAAATCTGGTGTGCAAATATTACAAATTTGCAAACTTGCCAGCGTGCGTAGGAACTGCACAACGTGAGCTCCTAAAACAGTCATTTTTGGGAATTTTTTCACCAAATTTTCAACATAGCCATTTCAACACCTCTGCTCATGACCAGTGTCACTGTGACTTTCTTAACGTGTCCCATACATTGATTTCACACACCGACTGTGCCATTGTGCACTACATGGGCAGAAACACGTTTTGGGTGAGATGTGTAAAATGACCGCTGTACTGCTCATAAGGAGGTTTGGTAAAATAGCAATGTTGAAAATCTGGAGTGAAAATATTGAAATTTCGCAAACTTATGAGCGTGCGTAGGAACTGCGCAACGCATGCTCGTAAAACAGTCACTTTTAGGAATTTTTTCACCAAATTTTCAACATAGCCATTTTAAGACCTCTGCTCATGATCTGTGTCACACTGATTTTCTTAATGTGTGCTGTGCATTAATTTCGCACTCCGACTGCGCCATTGTATGCTACATGGGCGGAAACACATTTTGGGTGAGATGTGAAAAATGACAGCTGTACTGCTCATAAGAAGGTGTGGTAAAATGGCAGTGTTGAAAATCTGGAGTGAAAATATTGAAAATTCGCGAACTTACGAGCGTGCGTAGGAACTGCGCAACCCACGCTCGTAAAACAGTCATTTTTAGGAATTTTTCCACCAAATTTTCAAAATAGGCTTTTTGAGAGCCCACCTTATGAACACTGGCAGTGTTTTTCGTTAATCGTACCGAAAGGTGATTTCACGCAGTGGCTACGAAATCCCTTCGGGCCTGAGTAACGCCATGACAGTGCAAGAATTCATGAGGAGGGGTCCCAAAAACCCCATGTTGAAATTTTGGTGCAAAAATTCCCAAAAATGCCTGAGATATGCAACAAAGTTGAAAAAACCCTCCCTATCCCATTATACAGCTTACTGACATTTCCTCAGTTCGCGGTCGGCTTTGAAGAGTGCAGACGTGTTCCCGGTCCACCGAAGATCATCACGCCGGACTCCGGAGGTAAGTATGGGGTGAGAGGAGGTCTGGAGAGGCAGGGTGCGCAGTGGGTGGGTGCTGGTTGTGGGGGGCAGGTAGACCGCGAGGACCATTTTTTCTTTACAGGTTTTTTTGTTTTAAAAGACGATGCAGGATGTTTTCCACGCTGGGGTGGGCCTCAGTGCAGCAGAAGGACGGGCGGGAGGGGCGTGGAGCCTACGGGGATTGGGCACCCCATCACATATGACGAGCGCCACGCTTGGGTGGGCACCACAGGCATATGAAACTGTGTTTCGGGAGGCGCAGCACAGTTGACAGGGGATTGGGCACCCCTGTCGGCTATACAGTGTGTGCTTTGGGAGAGCAGCGCTTTGTGTGTGTGTGTGTGTGTGTGTGTGTGTGTGTGTGTGTGTGTGTGTAGGGGGAGCGAATGAGCAGGCAATATCTGATCGCTGCTCACTGAAGCGTAGCTCCCCCTTTCAACTGTAAGCTGCTGCATTTTGGAGCTGTCATAGACAGCTCCAGCAGGCATTGGAGAACTGCGGCAGCGCCTGCAAACACACTGACTGAATTGGAAGCGGGCTGACACACTTCCGAAAACTCCGATGATGGCACTATGTTTCTTGCACATGCGCGCAAGCAAACATAAAAAGGGGCCATAAGGCTTCCAGGGTGACCTTGGCTAGATCGGTCAGAACATAGAAGCATAGAAACAGACGGTGAATGGTCCATCCATTGTAGCATGTATAACAAAGTCCTGTATGAGAGCAAAGTTGTCACTGAAGGTATTGATCAAAGAATATTTGACAAAGGCTACAGCACATGCTTGAACGGAGATTCCTTAGTTTCTGGCTTGTGCAAGGTAGAAACTTGGTCTCCCTTGCACACATTTACAAAACATGACAGACTGAACACTCTTTGAGTTCTGTGAGTGCAGCATTGTAAAATAATAGGCAGCAAAATCAAATGAAGAGTTTTTCCCTCCAGATTTGTTTTGGTGGGTACTGCTTATTAAATATTAGCAGTAAATAACTAGCCTAATCACATGGAACACCATTCCATTCGGCTTACTGTAATTTCTTTTTTCTTAGTTCCATCGCTGTCACTGTGGGCCCACCCTAGAGATTTTTTATACACAGAATATTCTATGATTGGGATGTGATTTGACTTTGTAAATTTCTTAACAGTCAATGTGATGTTACTGGTTTATGGCACAAAGAATTTTGTGCATTACTGTATTCAGAGTTCCCTAATGAGAGTTCAGTTTCGAAGCAGCCTTCATAGATATTGTATGGGAGAATTTGAGGATATTATGAATCCTTGAATCAAGTATATTGCACATTATAATAAGGTAGGGCCATGTTTTTTTTAATATTTTTAGGGATTGTATATTTTAACCATTGGATTAGTTATATAATTATATTATTCTAATACTCTGTACAATTAATGATTGATTCAAAGCAGACTGTCACAGAATAATGAGGAGCTAAGGTTTCCATGGTGTCATAGCTTTTGGAGTGTGTTGGTGAGCAGGCACTACCAAGCAGTAAAAAACTAGCCCTGTGACGACATTGTAACAGAAAAAGAATCCAAGTCTAATAGAATTTCTCTTTTTTTCTATCTTAATTGAAACACATGTGGTTTACAACTGTTCACACTTAACATTTGTTACAGAAACCGAGACAAGCTTGAAAATATCTTGAGAGGTTTGGTACCGCGGCGGAATGACATAGGAGATGCCATGGTTTTCTGCTTGGAAAATGCAGAGGCAGCAGGGGAGGTAGTAGAATGCATAGCAGAATCTCTTTCCATTCTGCAGACTCCATTACAGAAAAAGGTGAGAATGCACTGTCTGTCTTATGGATATGTTGCTGAGGGGCTCCTGTAGTGGTGGAGGGGGAGGATGGAATTAAGCATGTCTGTACAAATGTTATTTTAGCAACTTCATATGGACAGTAACACACAAGAGGGTATTAGGTGGTACTCTGATGACTATATAATGTCTGCATCCCCACTGTGCCTCTGTTGTTTCTGCTGCTGTCAACTGCTTATCGGTCCACCACTGCTGAAGAACACCATTGAACTTTTGCAAGTATTTAGCCGTTGCTGTATTTGTAGATTTGTTTATTGTAAATCTATTTTCTAAGGTAGTGGATATGGTTCACTTATCCACACTCTGGTAGTTCATATGGAATGATCTTATTGGTCGGATGTCTTTAAGCTTAGCTTGTCACACCACCTGGGCAGTATATCCCTCGACTCTGCTCTATGAGATCTGATCTTTTTCTGCTGGAAGAATGGGTAATCTTCTTTGCTGCTCCTGCAATAGGTTATTTGCACTGTAGGGGAACATGAATAATGTTGAAGTTTTCAATACTTCTAGCTGTTCGTTTTATGGTTTCCTCGACACTCTCTGGACCAGTGATGGACTACAAGAAACCAGTATTCCGGTTTCACGGTACATGCCAGCAGAAGATGTTGACCACTGATCTGCATGACAAGTGCTTGTACTTCCTGGGTGGGCAACACAACATGGATGGGTGTGTCCTTTGCAAATCTCTGCTCCCTGAGTCCCTTAAGGACAGAAAGCTCAGACTCTCACCGGGCCAGCCTATGGAGCAGATCTGACGGACTGCCCTAAGGGCCACAAGAAGGCCTTGGCTGTGGCTGGATTGGCTAAATATCTTGCAACCCTTAAGGTGGAAGCAGTGGATGCTGTGACAGGCACTTCCTCAGTCTCGGCGCTGTTCGCTGGTGCCAGGGTCTTTCACAGGAGAATTCCATGAAATGTGTTTGGCCCTCCAGACCTTAGGGGAGAGCCCTTCCCACTGTGGTGTGAAAAGAAAGTGCCAGCGGTGCTGGTCGTGGGACCAGAAGCAGTCGATGTCCTCATGGTCCCTTGACTAGCCCGGCCGCCTGATGGCTCTCGAGCGACCCATGACTGGGGGGTAGGTCGGTCAGGTTGAGGGCTGTTTGATTCTCCTGTCAAGCCAGTCGACTTAGACTCTGGTTGAGCAGGCCACTGACATTTTTCTCCAGTCTGTTGACCAGTTGTCAGATGAGGGCAAGACTTGATCTTGCAGACCCTGGTGCTACCAGTTCTCACCCAGGAGGATGTGGTCTGGTCAGTGTACCTCTCCGGTTCACTGCGGGATCAGCTTCCACCTGGGCTTGGATCTTCGGCACCTGTGTTGCATAACGTAGGTAGGCATGTGGTATACAGCAACCCACCAGAAGAGTCCTCTTGTCGTTGACTGGTCAGCGTTGCGAGAGCTCTCTCGAGCCTGCTTGACTGGGAGGCATTGCCATTGTCTTTTCTTGACCTCCTCATCCTTGGGTGAGGAGAGGCACCACCACAAGGTGCACTGGTGCTACGAGGAACTCCTCTGACAACAGTGAGCCATTGTTTTGGGGTGGGGGGGTTAGTTGTGGGGCAGGATAGAGCTCTACCCCCCCCACCTGGATCTTTGGTTTCCTTGCCGTTGCCAGTTGACACTCCTGCCAGTCCACTCCATGCAGCTGCAGTCCGCAGCTGCTTCTCCACCTCTTCAGGTGGATCTGCTGCCACTGCAACTAAAGATGCCAGGCTGGTTGTCTGTGAGGATCACTCCGCATGAAGATTCCTGAGAAGTCCATGGGGAGAAACGGCTAAGGGCAATTTTTGTGGAGTTGCTGAAAGATTTGAATCATGAGTGCATGGTCTCCTCAAAGCTCTGTCGAGTAGTCTTACGCCAAGCATTGCCTAGTTTCTTTCAGGGCACGCCTCCGACTTGTCTCAGAGGCCATGTTGATCTCGCTTGAGCCAGATCAGAAGAGGTCTAAGTACCCTCTCACGGACATGTTGGACTGGGACAAGTCCCTGGGGGTTGCCTTTCCTGTGGCTGAGGCCATTTTGGGACTGTACCTGGAGCTCTAGCAGCATCCTGCCCTGCACCCTCTGCCCATATGCTCCATAAGTATGTGGTCCCCACAGGTTTCATTTCAGGGGTTTTAGACCATCCATTTGCAGAAAGTCTGGTCAACGATGTAGTGTTCCAGAAACCAGGGGGAGGTGGACAAGCCTGTGGACAAGGAATCTCATAAGATTGACCGTGCTGCTAAACAGGTATACCCTGTGATGTCTCTAGGTCTCTGGCAGACTAGCTATGCTGTGATGATGGCTAATTTCAGTCACTCCCTGATGAGAGTCTTTGATGTTGTCCTGCCTTGCCTCCCTGTAGAGCAGCAGTTGGCAGTGAAGCTCATCAGTGACCAGGGTCAGTCACTAGCTAAACACCAGCTCCAGACAGCTTCGGGCATGGGCGATTTTTGCACCCATGCTGCGGCAGGGGCTGTTTCAATGTGTAACAGGGTTTATCTGTGTTTGTCTACCTTCATGGCAGACATCCAGCATAAGCTGGCTGATGTCCCTTTTCTGGGCACATACATTTTAGGTCCTGGGGTAGAAGGGCATCTCACCTGGATCGCCAAGTCCAGTGCCACCTTGGATTCTGTGACTTCATCCCAGAAGTACCAGAAAAAGAAACCTAAGAAACAGGCTTTCCAGTACCGGTCCTTTCAGTCAGAGCCCTCCTGGCAGCAGTTAAAGGCCTGGCACCCCAAACAGAAGCCCAGGGCCAAGGTCCAAATAAAGGGGGCAGGGTAGTGGTGAACCCGCAAAAGATGCCCAATGACTGGTTGGGGGGGGGGGGCGTTCCTCCATCAGTTCTGTCCCCTTTCCCTGTCAAAAGCCAGCTACGTCACTTATTACCGTGTCCGTCTGCTGACACAGCGGACAAGTGGGTGTTGGACGTAGTGGGCAGAGTTTGCCTCTAGACTTCGAGGCTGTTCTGCTCTACTGCCTCCATGCATCTCAAGAGTCTGGGGTGTCTCAGGACATACTGTTGGCGCTAAGGGTGAACATCTCTCATCTCCATGTGAAATAGCCCGGATCCTGGCCACTCAGGGTTAGATGTCTATATTCCTTCTGAAATGGACGGGGGGTCTGGCGCCCCATTTTGGATTTGCATGATTGCAATCAGTGCATACAGAAATTCGAGTTCTGGATGGTCACTCTGAACCAGGTTATACCATTCCTGAGCAGAACATGTGGTTCTTCTCCCTGGACCTCCAGGTTGTTTTTTCCACATTCCCGTCTGTCGATCACACTACTGGTTTCTCCGTTTCCAAGCGGATGGGGTCCTATACCAGTTCCAGGTCATGCTCTTCAGTCTCTATTTAGTACCCAGGGTCTTCATAAAGTGCATGGTGGCAGCCCACCTTTGGCACCTTGGGTTTGGACTGTGCCCCTACCTGGACAACCGACTGATAGCCAGTCCATCCGGAGAGGCCGTGGGGAGATCCACAGATCTGGCTCTCCATTCTTGTCCGAGACTTGGGCCTCCTGGTCAACCCGGAAAAGTACGAACTGGTACCGAAGCATGTGATCATAGGAGCAGAACTAGACTCCCTGTGGGCCAAGGCCCGCCTCTCTGCAAACCGGGAACTGGATTTTTACTCCTTTTGCTTAGTGATTTCAGGTTGGGCTTTCACACCCTACTATTGATTTCCAGAGGCTGCTGGGGTACATGGCATCCTGCACCAACGTGGTCCGTTGGGCCCGCTGGCGGATGTGCCACCTGTGGTGGGAGCTGGACCATCTGTGGTTCCAGCACTTAGGCCACTTGGACCACCTGGTCATGGTGATCTAGCCATTGTGGGATGCCATCCAGTGGTGGTTAGTCCCAGAAAACATGGAGGAAGGAATCCCATTTTCTAGGATAGTAGATATGTTGTTCTAACCATGCTGTTTGGCATGTCTTTTACCTTTAAGAATCTTGCCGGAAGGTCTTGAAGCTGGTTCTTCCCACCCACCCGGGTGGTATAACCCTCAGCTCCACCCCATGACGCCAGATCTTCCTTTCCGCTGGAAGATATAGGTTCCCTCCTTACCACTCTAGCATTTAGTAAGCCCTGGCTTCAAATTCTCAGATTTGCTTAAAATGAAACTCATTAGCGTTAATAACAATTGCTTTGCGATCTCAACTGCTATGGAAGATAAATCTTCTCCCAGTTTCCGCCACTGCCCGTGTGGGCAAAAGATGTCTTGCACAGACCCGCATGCTACGTGCGTATATTGCCTGGGTGTCGGCCATGACACCCAGGCCTGTGAGATGTGTTGTGCATTTCACTCGAATGTCTTGAACTATCGTCTCACGTGGCTAAAATTGAGCAGGCTAGAGAAACTGAATTCACCGGTCAAATATAAGAAAGTCTGATGGGTGGTCTCCACGGCTGCGGAGTCCGCAGAGCAGCTCGAACAAATGAAGGCCTTCGAGGAAGAGGCAGCTTGGGCCGTGGATCAGTCTTTGAAGTCTCGTTTCGTTCTGCTCAACTTGGGTTCCACTTTCTCCAGATCCTTTCAGATGTGCCAGTCCCTTCCCACCAAGGGCGAGGGGCCTTCAGGCTTGCATGTTTCTCGGTCCCGTAAAAAGGACAAGGGACCGAGAGAATCTTTGTTTCACCAATGACGTTTCTGGGATAGTGAGCGATCTCGGTCCCAGGAATCTTCTTTCTCGATTTCAGTCAAGGTTGTGACCTTGGCTGCTGGTTTCACGGTCCCACCGTCCGGCCAGCCGGCCCAGACTCTGGATGACGATCCGGTTGAGATCATTCTCGACCCAGTTGACTCGTTGTCACCCAATAAGGCCGACAGTTCTTTATTCAGGACCGCGGTCCTGCCTTTCCTCGATGAGGAGACCCAGCCCACTGGGAAACCCATTGGAGAACTGGTCCCCGACCAAAAAGTACCACCAGTTTCTCCAGTACCTTCTTGTCAACCGCGTTGGTTACCACGACGATCGAGGTAGAGGTCTCGGACCCACAGGTCGAAGAAGACGCATAAGCACTCTAAGAAGAGGCGTGGTTGACACTCTTCTTCATCCTCCTTGGATGAAGAGAGGATTCGACGGAAACTCCGTAGATGCTACAAAGAGATTAATGTGGCAACAGCTGATCTTATCTGAACAAAAGCTGACTCCAGCTTCCACCCTGGCCATTACTTGTCTCTCACCTCCCAGGCCGAAGCCGACTCCTCTGCAGCCAGTCCTCACCGTTCCTCCTCCCACGGAGATGGACAAAACCATCCCAGTTTGGCCTAAATCGACCTCTCCACCGATCTTGGTGGAGCCGCCACCCTAACAGCCCCCGGTGAGGGTGCCTGCCTAAGAGTGATGGCCTGTTCCAGGTCTCCTGCATAGGCTCTTTGTTAACCTCATTCCCGACCATCCTAGGTGGGTGGAGGGAGACTCAGGTGGCCTCGGACCTACATTCCTTCCCTTTGGACGAGGAATCGGTGGGTAGTCTTTTGACAGAGAAGGGCCCCTCTTCCTTTATGGGCATTCTCCAGCTTACCTCTGAATCAACAGAGATGCCTCTCGAACCCTTACAGAAACTGGCTGACTATCCCCTCATGAATATCCTCAAACAGGGGGATTCTCAGACGGAAGTCTTTCCAGTGGCCGAGGCCATTGTTGGTTCGGCTTTGGAGCTATGGCAGCATCCTGCCTTCTACCCGTATGGCCCGCAAATACGCGGTGCCCATTGGGTCCTTTCCGGGGTTCACAGAGCATCCCTCTGCCGAGGGTTTGGTGACAGAGGCTGTGTTCAGACACTCAGGTAGTTCGGCAGACACACACAGACCTCTGGACAAGGAGTCCAAAAGACGGGACCATTCTGCCCGTAAAGTCTATGCCGCCTCTGCGCTAGGCCTCCATCAGGCAAGCTCGGCCGTCATAATGGTGCATTTCTCTCACGCCTTTCTGGGCTCCCTTGATGGGGTTCTTCCTGACCTCCAGACCATGGTCAGGCAGGTCAGGGATCAGGGTTGGGCAATTACGAAGCAGCAACTTCAGACGGCTCTGGACCTTGTGGACGCATGCGGGAACTTCTGTGTGCTGCACTTTAAAGTGTAACAGTCAGATTCTTACGAGCTAATACTAACTACCCCCACTAAGTGGAAATTGTAAACATTTTTACTAGCCAAAAGGCAACCAGATATTTTGGATCCCCAAAAGACTCAAGTCGAGAAACCCCAAACAATTATCAAATAACTATAACCCCTTCCCCCTCATTAAAAAGGGAGAGTGCCAAGTACACCCCTGAAGTGCAACACTGCGCCTACCATCCCACTTCCCAAAAAACAGGTTCTGAGAGGGGAGGCAGGGAAGGAGGTCAGAATACAGCAAGACTCCATTAGGAGAAACACGATTACTAAGGTGAGTAATTTTTTCTACAAACATGAAGTCTTGCTGTATTCTGACATTATGCAAACTACCAAGCAGTACCTCCATGGAGGAGGGAATCAAACCTATATTGGGAATAGGCTCTGCAGTACTGCTGTACCAAACTGAGCATCACTCCTAGCCTGGATATCCAGAGAGTAATGCTTGGTGAATGTATGGACTGTTTTCCAGGTGGCTGCTTTGCATATCTCTAATAGGGGTATATCTTTGGCAGCAGCCAGAGAAGCAGCTGTACCTCTAGTTGAGTGAGCCCTCAGGCCTGAGGGGGTACTTTGCTTAGCTTTTCATAGCAGAATTGTATACAAGAGACAATCCACCTGGCAACAGTTCTCTTAGTAGCAGGTTTGCCCTTTCCCACTTCCCCATAAGTGAGGAACAACTGAAGGGAGTCAAACCTGAGTGCCTTAATACACTGTGTAGTAGCTAAGAGCCCTTTTAACATCCAAATTGTGTAATCTTCTCTCTCCTGAAGAATGATCAGTGAAGAACACAGGAAGAGACATGGATTGGTTCAGATGAAAATCTGAAACCACTTTGGGTAGGAATCTCCTGTTGGTTCTGAGGACCACCTTATCTTTGTGGAATGAGATAAAATCAGGCTCGTCTGGCAGAGGCAATAGCTACCAGAAACACAGTTTTCCAAGTCAAGCACTTAAGCTCTGCTGAAGACAAAGGCTCAAAGGGGGGTTGCATAAGCTGAGCAGTGCAAACATTAAGGTCCCAAGCAGGAGTAGGATCCCTAAAGGGGAGATTAGTATGAAGCAATCCCTTGAAAAAAAATGATAGAAAACAGGATGAGATGCCAGTGAGGAGGGCTTTCCCACTGACAGAAAAGCAGACACAGCTGACAAGTGTACTTTGATGGTGGCTGGTCTGAGGACTGTGCCATTAAGATGAACCATGTAATCCAGGACTGTAGACAAATTAGCAGTATCTGGGGATATATGTTTCTTGGAACACCAAATGCTGAATCTTTTCCATTTGGAGTTATAAGTTTTTCTGGTGGCAGGTTTTCGAGAGGCTTTGAGAATGTCCAGAACCCCTTGAGACAGATGCAAATTTGCATACTCTTAACTCCTCAAGAGCCATGCTTTGAGATTGAGAGACCGAAGGTTAGGATACCAAATCCTCCCGTGGGAGCAGGTTAACAGGTTGTGGTTCCTTGGAAGAGATGGGGGAAGATGGACTGTTGGGGACAGTAACAGGGGATACCAAGGCTGCCTAGGCCAATCTGGAGAATTAGGATCACTTTGTAAGATTGTGACCTTATCTTGACCAGGACCTTGAACAGAAGAGGAAAAGAAGGGAAGGCATACAGAAATTTCCCTTCCCAATCCAGAATCTGAGCATCCAGAGGGACTGAACCCAAGACTGGGGGTCTGCAACAGAAGAGAGGAAGTTAGTGATTGTCTGGGGCTGCAAAGAGATCTATTTCAGGTTAAGGTCCCTGCACTGAAGGAGGGGCGGGTTTCCCCCGTTCCCTCTCTGACTCACCCTCGGAATCCCCAAAGGTCTCGGTCTCAGTCCTCTTCCAGGTCCAGCTGGTCCCGCCGACATCGGCGGTCTCAGCACCATGGAAAGCGGTGCCGCCGCCGCTCGTCCTCTTCGGAGGATAGGCTTCGGCGCAAGTTGCGTTGGCGCTATGAGGACTTGATTTGGCAGCAACTTTTACAGACCAGTAACAAGCCGACTCCATCGCCTTCTCTGGCCATTAAGTGGTTGTCACCGGAGTGGCCGAAGCAACCCCTTGTGATAGTCGAGGAGCCGCCCCCCCGGTGCCGGTTGTTTGACAGAAACTGGCTGCTCCACCCATCGTGGTGGAACCTCTGCCTCCACAACTGAAGACTGGGGCCCCGACCAAGGATTCTCGGTTGGGTCAGGACTTGCCCCATAGGTTGTCGGTCACCCTCACTCCCGATCGACCTCGGCAGGTGGAGGGTGGCGCAGGCGCTCTGCAGCTGTTTGTAGACTCCTCGGAGTCTGACGACGACTCCTCCCTGTTCTCCAGGCTGCTTGACCTGTAGTCTGCAGGGGGCCAGTTGGACGAGAGCCCATCCTCGTTTCTGGGTATGCTTCGACTCATCTCAGAGTCTACTGGGATGCAGCTTGAACCTGTTCAAAAACGGGCCAAGTATCCCCTTACGGAGATAGTGGACCGAGGGGATTCCCCTATGGGGGCCGAAGCCATTGTTGGCCCGGCCCTGAAGTTGTGGCAGCGGCCAGCATCTTGTCCCACACCTTCGGCCTGGATGGCTCAAAAGTACGCGGTCCCCACTGGTTCACTCTCTGGTTTCTCAGAGCACCCCTCTGCAGAGGGATTAGTGACCGATAGCGTTTTCCAGCGTTCCGGGAATGCTCGGGATGTGGACAGACCGCCCGATAAGGAATCCAAAAAGTTGGTTTGCTCAGGGTGGAAGGTTTATGCTGCTTCCTCCCTAGGCCTTCCTCAGGCTAGCTCGGCCGTTCTGATGGCACATCTCTCACACGCCCTTAAGGGCTCCCTGGATGAGGTGATTCCTCATCTCCCGGCAGACCTTCAGACAACGATCAAGCAGGTGCGGGATCAGCGAAGGGCGGTGGCTAAATAGCTCCAAACTTCATTGGACATTGGTGACTCTTGTGCCCGGTCAGTAGCGGCCGCAGTGGCCATGCATTGCAGAGCTTGGCTGTGGATCTCCACCTTCACGGCAGACACGCAGCACAAGCTGGCAGACGTTCCCTTCCTGGGCACCAACTTGTTCAGGCCCGGAGTGGAAGGCCATCTCCAGAGGATCGAGAAGTCCTGTGCCACCTTCGACTCTGTCACGTCTGCCCAGAAGGACAAAGGCTGCCCGCAGCAGTGTAAGCCCTTTCTCCCTTCCTCTCCTGCAGCATGTCCGGCCCAGCAACACCAGCATCAGGGCCAGCAGGCTCACACTTGGCGCCCTAAGGCCAAGTCTGCCGCTTCCTCTAGAAGGAAGCCTGGAGGCAAGGGTCCAGGAGGTCCCTCAGCGGGCCCTTCCTCCAAGCCTGCCCAGTGATGGGTTGAGGGGTGTCACCCCCAACCTCGTCACTCCTCTCCAGGTTCCCCCCATGGGGGGAAGCTCCGCCACTTCTTTTCCTCCTGGTCCGCTATCACCACAGACCGCTGGGTGCTAGAAGTGGTCGGCAGGGGTCTGCCTCTGGAATTCTAGCAGTTCCCTCCCTAACGAGCCGTCTCCCCATGGGAGGCTATGGGTTCCGCAGCCTGTCTGCTCGTTGAGCCGACATTGCCTTGCTCCTCCAGAAGGAGGTGATCAGTGAGGTGGTGGACCCCCCTCCAGACCCAGGGTTTTTGTCCAGGTACTTCCTGGTCCCAAAATGGATGGGGGGGCTGGCGTCCCATTTTTGACCTGCGCGACCTTAACAAGTTCCTAAGGCCTTGCACCTTCAGGATGGTCACTCTGGCTCAGATCATTCCATCCTTGGAACCTGGCATGTGGTTCTGTTCTCTGGACCTTCAGGACGTGTTCTTTCACGTCCCAATCCATCCGTCTCATCAGCGATTCCTCCGCTTCAGAGCAGAGGGATCTCTTTCCGAGTTCCGCGCCATGCCCTTCGGCCTCTCACCAGCTCCCAGGGTCTTCACCAAATGCATGGCAGCGGTGACAGCATTCCTGCAATGCTGAGTGGTCCGGGTGTACCCTTACCTGGACGACTGGCTGATTGCTGCCCCCTCCAGATTGGAGGTGGAGCAGTCCAGGTATCTGGCCCTCACGTCTGCTCTCAGATTGGCCTCCTCATCAACGAGGCCAAATCGAAACTAGTGCCATCGTAGGTGACTCAGTTCATCGGGGCAGAGCTTGACTCTCTTCGAGCCAGAGCCCGGCTCCCGGCGGACAGGGCCGAGGTCCTTTCCTCCTTTGCCTAGTCATTTCTGGTTGGGCAATTGCGCCCTGCCCGGGACTTCCTGCATCTCCTGGTGGCCTGTTCGCCTCCAGAGAGAATGCGAAGCTGAAGCTGTTTCATGCCCGCCCCCCTCAGCAGGGCTTGCTGCAGGGGGATGCCTTCTCGAGGCCGTGGACCCCGGGCCTCTTCTACACTTCCCTCCATTTCTCTTGATCCACAAGGTGCTTCTCAAGGTGAAGAGGGACAAGGTGCAGGTGATTCTGGTAGCTCCAGACTGGCCCCGCCAGTTCTGGTACCCAGATCTCCTCAGCCTGAGCTCCAGGCTCCCGAGGCAGCTTCCAGCCCGCCCAGACACGATCTCGGTCGACAGGGGGAATGTTCTCCATTCGGACCTTCAATCCCTGCACCTGACAGCCTGATTCCTGAGCGGCTAGAGTTCCAGGCCTTGGATCTTTCCAATGAGGTCCTCAACGTTGTTGAGGTGTCCTGTAAGGAGTCTACCAGAAAATGCTATGCTTTCAAATGGAAGAGATTCTCCATTTGGTGTCAGGACAAGGGGTTGGACCCTTCTTCCTGTTCCTTGGCTATCATTCTGGACTACCTGTGGTCCCTTTCTCAGCTAAGGCTTCAGTCGACGACCCTTAAGTTGCACCTGGCCGCTATCTCGGCCTACCGGACACGGGCAGGCAAGCAGTCGGTGGCACAGGAGAAGGTGGTCGGGTGCTTTTTCAAAGGCCTAGACCACATATCCTCTCCGGTGTGAGAACCTCCACCTCCGTGGGATCTACTGCTGGTATTGGCTAAGCTCATGGGCAAGCCATTCGAACCGATGCACAGATGTGACATCTCTCATCTGTCATGGAAGACTGCCTTCTTGGTGGCTATTACGTCAGCCAGAAGGATGGGAGAGCTCCAGGCACTTTCCATTGAGTCTCCTTATCTCATTGTCTTCTAGCAGACGCCTATAGGCGTCAGTAAAATACACTAGTGTGTCCTGAGGACGCCTACTGAAGTCAGCTACTGACTTCCTGTGTGCCCTGGCAACGTCTGGAGAAGTTACTTACATATTTTATTATATAATGTAACAGAATATAATATATTTGACTGCATAGCACCATTGGAAAGATAATTTTGTGCTGAACAACTTTTCCGCTGATATTCTGTGTATATCATGTATACTTTAAGAGTTATTTGTATTTGTTTATGGTATGGTGTGTATGGCTTATGTTGCCTGTTTTAGTGAAAAAAAAAATGTCTTTGCTGTTTCAACCAGCATAGAAAAAAAAACTAAATTACATATTATTATTTGCATGCCACCACTGGAAAGGTAATTTTGTGCTGAATAACTTTGCCACTCATACTTTGTGTCTAGTACTTACGGTTCTTGAGCTATTAGGATTTGTTTGGGCATGCTGATTGTAGCTTGATTTTCCTTAGAAAGGCCCAGGATTTACTATTAACAGTATACAGGAGACAAGTGGTGCAACTCCAGAGAGCTCCTGTGGAGGCAGTGAGTTATCTGGTCTTCCACAGGGACAAGGCTGTCCTTCGCACCTACCCGAAATTCCTTCCGAAGGTGGTGTCGGAGTTTCACCTTAACCAGGTGTTGACTCTGCCGCTGTTCTACCCCAATCACCCCTCGGAGGCCGAATATAGGCTCCATACTCTGGACCCTAGAAGAGCGCTCGCTTATTATGAGGAGCGAACGGCTGAAGTTCAGGGAGAGGTTTGCCAGCTGTTTGTCACCTATGCTAAACCACACCTGCAGCCAAGCGGATGATAAGCAGGTGGGTCACCTCCTGCATAGATCTCTGCTATAGGTTGGCGGGCATGGAGCCTCCCAAAGGCATAAGAGCTCATTCTGCCCACCATACTGCTGCTTCTAGGGACGTCCTTATCCAGGAAATCTGCAGCGCTGCTACCTGGAAGTCAGCACACACCTTCATTTCCCATTATCACATTGACCTAGAGTCACGCCGGGATGCTGGTTTTGGGACCTCTGTTCTCCAGTCCTTATTCCCTAAGTAGGGGGTGCGCGCCTTGCCTCCCTCCTCCCGGAGAACTGCTAGGAGTCTGCCAGATAGTGTGGATTGAACAACATATCAACGTTCCTAGAAATACAGGTTTACTCACCTGTAACAGGAGATCTTTCTTCGAGAGGGCTCTTGCAGTAGGTAATTACATATAGCACTGACGTCGGCAGGTGGCAGGACCCCACGGAAAAATTTTCTAGCTAGCAGTCCCTGGCGAGGGACCGCCCCCATGTCAGGTGACCAGCGTCAGACAGTATAAAGGGGCATTCCTGGACGCCCGCCTTCCAGTTCTTTCCCGCCTAGCTCGTGCAGCGCCTCGCGGTGAAGTTCGTGCTCAGCCCTGTTACTTCGTCAGTTTTTTTACTGAAAGTATCAGTATTTTGCAGTTTATTCGTCAGGTGAAGGTCGGTTTATGTCCCCTTCAAAAATAAGTGCGACTCTGCAGTAGCCTAACTACCTCACAAAGACGGTCACTCCTTCTGCCTTTTTTGTTTAGGCCCCGACCACACGGTCGACAAGTGCCCGCATTGCCTGCATTTCAACGCGCCCACCCGCAGACGATGCCAGCAGTCTTTGGAAGCCCATCTCCTTGAAAAGAAGATGTCTACAATGGAGAAGGAGTTGAAGAAGGTTCGGCAGGCGTCGACCTTCCTAGAAGGACACAAGCGGGACAAAGAAAGGCACCGGGAGAAGGCCTCCTCTTCCGCGACTCCGGTTGGAGCCGTGGCTAAGGTAACGTTCCCTCCAGGGGATCGCACGACGGCAGCCTCCAAGGCTTTGGAGGAGGCATCGGCCCGTCCGTCGGGTTCGCGTTCGAGCCCTTCGGTGCCTCCGGCAAAAGAGCTTCTGCCCCAGTACTGCCACAGGCTTGCGGCCTACTGGTGGGTGCCTCCCTGCGTCGGACGTTGGCTCCTCTGGCGCCCGCGGGAAAACCGCTAAGGCGCCCGACCCCCGGGGCAGCGCTGCGGCGTTCCCCTCGGACCAGGCTGCTTCCACCGTCAGCCCGCCTCAGACAAAGGGACTAAGTCAGGCGTCTGCTCCTCTGGCGTCCGCTGGGATCGGCCCCAAGTCGCACGTCCGGCTCCGGCGTCGCCAGGTATCGAGCCTATGACAGACCCTCCATCGTCCTGTCGTCCAGGTTCCCACAGCCTCGCTGCCATCCGGAGCCAGCGTCCCCCTGCTGGACCCCAGGGACTTCTTTCCTCCGTCCCCAGGCTCGGCTCGGGAGGTTCTTCTGCCGTCAGACCTCCTCCTATGGAACCGGATCTGACGCCGGCCCCCACACCGGCCCCGCCGACGCCGGTTCCAACGCCGGCCCCTCAGATGCCGGTGGGGGATATTCCTCTCCCATCGGGCCCTCCACCCCACGGGCCTATCATGGTTGTTCCGCCTGTGGAGTTCCCTTCTGGGCCGTCTGCTCCGGCAGCTCCCCCGGTACCTGGGTATCCGCCGTCCTATCCGACGCCGGTTTATCTGGGTCTGCAGTATCCTGTGCCACAGTACCCGGCGCTGACTCCACCGACGCCGCAATACCCAGTTGTGGTATTCCCGCAGCCGGTTTATGGATACTCCCCTTGCGGATATAATCCGTACAACTATCCCCCTTCTCCTCCTCAACCGCCCCCCAGGCCGCCGGTGGATCTTCAGGAGACTCTGGCCTCCTGGTGGGCTGAAGCCAAGGCTCACCTTACCAAGGAAGTCGAGAGCCGCCTCACGGCAACAGTGCCACCTCCGGCTCCCGTACGCCCTAGATGGCACACTCCCTCTCCTCCTCCAGATTCCCGAGCTCTCCCCTCTGGATCCAGAGAGGGGCAGGACACGTGTCTCCCCCCCCCCCCAACCAAGGAACCTGTTCCTCCCCCTAGACGAGTTAGGGAGTCTTACTCTGCTTCAAATTATTCTTCTTCTTCTCTCTCGGACTCCTCGGATTCCTCCGACAGATGCTCCGAGAAAGACGACGAGCCTCGCTCTCCGTCCAAGCCCTGGCCAAGGACTCCTCCGAAGTCTCTTCCGGAGGATCCTTCCTTCACGTAGTTGCTCAGGAAGATCCAGAAAGTCCATTAGTGGTGTTCCTTAGAGCCAGATCCTCAGTGGGTTAAACTCGCTGAACATCTGGACTTGCCCCTTACGTCCCCTACTCTAGTGCCACCCTGGATCGAGCCTCATGCCCACCTTGTTTCCACTATTTGGAAACAACTGTCGGCTTTAGCCCCACTTCCTCGGAAGTCCAACAGGCTATACCAGGCTCCGGAGGGTGTAGACTTTCTAGACTCTCACCCCCGTGCAGACTCGGTTGTGATTAGCAACGCTCACGGCTGGTCAGCACACCCATAACATTTGAGCTAGTCTCCCCCGGATAAGGAATCTCGCCTTCTGGATCAGTATGGAAGGAAGATCTATGCTTCTTCCATACTGGGGATCAGGGCCCTAAATTATGTAGCACATATAGGGGATTACCAGAAGGCTGTCCTTACCCAGGCAGAATCTAAGGTTGACTCCTTGCCTGACTCCCAAGTCAAGCAGGAGTTAGCTGACCTTGTCCGTTCTGCTCGTTTGGCCAGTCGTCACATTCTGAGGATGACCTACGATGCAGTGGACACTGCAGGGCGGAGCTCCGCGTTCGCCGTAAGTCTTCGGCGTCACGCCTGGCTCAGAGTGTCAGGTTTGGTCCCGGAGGTGCAGTCAGCAATACAGGAAGCACCTTTCAGGGGTTCGGTGCTTTTCGGTGGTGAAGTCAAGGATATCATCGCCGACTTGCAGGAGAAGGGGACGGCCCTTAAATCTGTAGATTCCATGTACCGTCCCCATCCCCCGCAGCGCCGTCCTTTTCGCAGACGGCCTCAAGCGAAACCCCAGGGAAGGCGGGCCACTAAACATTGGGCCCCCACAGCTGCCAGGCCCCCGCCGCCCAAAAAAGCAGCGGGTGCCCCAGCTGCGGCGCTGCCTCACACCACCTGACTCCTTCCCTCTCCCACCGCCTCCGGACTCTCCGGAGGAACTGGTGGGAGGAGGTTCTCCCTCCACCTTCCGGGTTGGGAGAGGATAACATCGGATTCATGGGTGCTTCAGATCATAGCAGAGGGGCACTCTATAGAGTTTCTGCAGAAACCTCCACGCCACCCCCCTCTGAACTCCTCTTATGCAAGGGATCATCTTCCTTTGGTCAAGGAAGAAATATCTGCTCTCCTCGCGAAGCAGGCCATAGAACCCTTCCCCCCTCACCTTCACGGGACGGGTTACTATACCCAATTTTTCCTTGTTCCAAAGAAGACGGGAGATCTCAGACCCATTCTCGATCTCAGCTCCCTGAACCTCTATGTGGAATACAAATAGTTCAGGATGTTCTCCCTTCAAACCCTCTTGCCCCTTCTCCGGCAGGGCCAATGGCTTTGCACACTGGATATGCAGGATGCATACCTACACATCCCCATTCGCCCATTGCACTGAAAGTATCTGAAGTTTGCGTTCCAGGAAGACCAGTACCAGTTCCGGGCGCTCCCATTTGGTCTTTCCTCGGCTCCCCGAGTCTTTACCAAATGCCTGGCGGTGGTAGCGGCCCACCTGCATACTTTGGGTGTTCAGGTTTTTCCCTACCTGGACAACTGGCTTCTGGCATCCTCGTCCAGGGAGGAACTCCTGCATTTTCTCTCCCTCACCCGGCAGGTTTTTTCTGGTCTGGGTATCACCATCAACCATTCCAAGTCTCATCTGGACCCTTCCCAGAGAATCCAGTTCATCGGGGCAATCCTTGATATGACCGTCTGCAAGGCCTTCCTACCCTCGGACAGTGGGGCCTCCCTCCAGTCACACATTTCCCTACTTTCGGGACGCAGGAGGGTTCCAGCGAGGTCGGTGCTCCATCCTTTGGGGCTGTTGGTGGCCACCATCCCGACGGTTCCGCGCGTGCGTCTCCACATGAGAATCTCTCAGTGGGATCAACTTGTAGATGACCTAGAACATCTGGTTCTGATCTCCTCGCCGATGATAAGAGACTTGCAGTGGTGGATGGTTCGAGAGAACCTGTTCCAGGGGGTCCCCTTCTTTCATCCTCCCCCCTCCCAGACTCTGACCATGGACGCATCAGGCGAAGGTTGGGGAGCCCATCTAGGTCCTCACCGAACCCAGGGTTTATGGTCCAGACTGGAATTAGCTCTCCACATCAATGTGCTCGAGCTACGGGCAGTTCTGTACACCCTCCAAGCCCTTCACCAATACATCCTTCCCGGCCACCTGGCCTTCCAAATGGACAGCATGTGCGTTGTGTGGTACATCAACAAGCAGGGAGGGACTTGTTCCTACCCGCTGTGCAGGGAAGCAATGAGGGTTTGGGAATGGGCCACTCTTCACAACCTTCACCTCACGGCGATCCATGTTCCAGGAGTCGACAATGTCCTGGCAGACAAGTTAAGTCGTTCCTCGGCTCTGCCACACGAGTGGGAACTGGACCAAAAGGTTCTAAATGGCATTTTCCAACTTTGGGGGACTCCACAGGTAGACCTGTTTGCCTCTTCCCAAAACGCAAAACCACCCACCTTTTGCTCGCTCGCTCCAGAGCGAGGCGCTTTCTGGAGCGACCCTCTGTCTCTAAGCAGGAAGGACAGATTCGTTTATGCTTTTCCCCCCAATTCCTCTGGTCCCTCGTGTGTTGCAGAAACTTGCTTTGGAAGGAGCGAGAATGATTCTGATCGCTCCTTTCTGGCCCAGGCAAATCTGGTTCCTCTTCTACAACAATACTCAGAGGTTCCTTCTCTTCCTCTTCCCTTTGTCTCGAGGATTGCTGACCCAGGATCAGGGGACCCTGGTCCACCCGGGACTCAAGTCTCTACAACTTCATGCATGGCTCCTGCAATAATAGCCCAATCTCGTTTGGCGTCTCTCTCCTAAGGTGGCGAAATTCTGGTGGAGGCTAGAAAACCTTCCACTAGGTCCACCTCGCATGAAATGGAAGCGATTTTCTATTTGGGCTGCCTGCAGGAGCATTGGAGCCTTTCTCCTGTCCTGTGGCTGTTCTGCTTGATTATTTGCGTCATCTTTTCGACCTGGGTCTCAGTCACTCCTCTTTGAAAGTTCACATGGCTGCTATTTCAGCCTACCATGTTCCTTTTGCTGATAAAGCCTTTGCCCAATTAGAGGTATCCAAGACCTTTCTCAGAGGGGTCCTTCATCTCAGGCCCCCTGTTCGAACTCCTGCTCCCCCTTGGGATTTGAACTTTGTTCCCGAGAAACTTACCCTTCTTCCTTTTGAGCCTGCGGCTTCCGCATACTTGGAAGTTTTTATCGTGGAAGATGCTCTTCTTGGTGGCCATTACTTCTGCTCAAAGAATTTCCGAGCTCCAGGCCCTTGTGTAAAGTCCCCTATCTGATTTTTCACAAGGAACGAGTAGCTCTTCGCCCGAACCCTAAGTTTCTTCCGAAAGTGGTAGCGGAGTCTACCTTAAATCAGTCTATTGAGTTACCTGCCTTTTTCACGCAGTACTCCAACCAGGGAGAATACTTGCTTCATACCATGGATGTCCACAGGATTCTGAGATACTACACCGATAGGACGAAGGATCTCAGAAAGACTGATCAGTTGTTCGTCTCTTTTGCTCACAAAAGGGAAGGCAATGCTGTCTCCAAGCAATACCTGTCAAAGTGGTTGGCTCATTGCATCACTTTCTGTTATGACAAGTACAAGATCCTACCGGGTCAAGTAAGAGGTCACTCCACTCACGGAGTAGCAGCCTCTTCGGCTTGTTTCAAGAATGTGTCTGCGGCAGACGTATGTGCTGCCGCCACCTGGACTTCCGTCTATACCTTTGCAAAACATTACAGTTTGGACATTGCCTCTCGCCGTAGAGCAGGCTTCGGGTTAGCTGTTTTGCAAGGCCTCCTATCTTGAGGTTTGCAAGGTGGTTTGCTACTTCTTGGAGTAGTTCCTCCTCCTGGTGCCTTTCAGTTGTTCCAGACTGCTTCGGATTCTGTCCTATATGTAATTACCAACTGCAAGAGCTCTCTCGAAGTAAGATAGTACAGTTATGTAAGAAGTTACCGTAACAGTAGATCTTCGAGAGAGGCTCTTGCAGTAGGTAATACCTTCCAGCCCTCCATCCCCCTAGGCTTTTTCAGCTCCTTTTCCATTGAGGGACATATCTGCTTCTCTCTCTCGTCCAGGCCTGTGGCGGAAAAGAACTGGAAGGCGGGCGTCTGGGACTGCCCCTTTATACCGATGTCGTCCGACGCCGGTCACCAGACGTGGGGGGCGGTCCCTCGCCAGGGACTGCTAGCTAGAAATTTTTCCGTGGGGTCCTGCCGCCTGCCGACGTCAGTCCTATATGTAATTACCTACTGCAAGAGCCTCTCTCGAAGATCTACTGTTACGGTAAGTTCTTACATAACTGTACTTTCTAGGAGTGGTATGTGTTCATCCACATGACCCACCTGACCTCCCCGGCTTCGACCCACAACCTGTCTTCCAGCGGGCTAGCTCTGGCGTCAAGGGGTAGAGCCGAGGGTTTTACCACCCGGGTGGGTGGGAGGAGCCAGCTTGAAGACCTTCCAGCAAGATTTAAAACGGCAAGGAACCTGCCAGACAGTGTGGATGAACAACATATACCATTCCTAGAACTCCTGTTACAGGTGAGTAACCTGTATTTCGTCTACGCCTTCCCTCCAATACCTTTGATCCCGAGGGCACTCGGCAAGCTCAGGTCGGAAGGGGTGAGAATGATCCTAATCGCTCCTTTTTGGCCAAGGCAAGCCTAGTTCATTCTTCTGCAACAGTTTTTTCCGAGGAAACTCCTCATCTTACTTTGAGAGGGTTCTTGCAGTAGGTAATTACATATAGGACTGACGTTGGCAGGTGACAGGACCCCACAGAAAAATTTCTAGCTAGCCTTCCAGTTCTTTCCTGCCGTTAGCTCGTGCAGTGCCTCTCGGAAAAGTTCATTACATAGTCAGCCTCCATTCGTCGGTTTTTACCGAATAATTCTGATTTTTTTCGACATTCGTCAGGTCATCGTCTGTGTATGTCGTCCCATACGCCCTCCGAGCACAAAAATAAGTGCGACTCGTGTGGCACCCAACTCCGCACAAGGACGACCATTCCCTATGCCTGTTCTGTCTAGGTCCCGATCACCCGGTCGAGAAGTGCCAGCACTGCCTCAGCTTCAACGCGGCTACCCGGAAAAGGCGGCAACAATCCCTGGAAGCCCACATCTTGAAGAAAAAGATGAGTTTGATGAAGAAGGAGCTCAAAAAACTGAGGCAGGCGTCCACTTCCCTCGAAGGACATTGGCAGAAGAAAGACAAGGAGAGGCACCGGGACAAGGGCTCCTCCACCGCATCTCCCTCGGGAGTCGCCGGGACTCTGGTAACATCCCTTCCGGGGGACCGGTCCTCGATGGCCGCCTCGGAGGTTTCCGAGGGGGCATCGGCCTGCCCGTCTGGCTCACGCTCTGGCCTTTTGGGTGCCTCTGGGCAATTGGAGGCCTCCGCCCCCGGTTCGGCCATAGCTTTGCGGCCTACTGGCGTGGGCGACTCCGGTAAGCTGGACGTCGGCTCCGCCGACATCCACGTGGAGAAAGCCGGTAAGGCGCATGACCCTTCGGTGCGGCGCGCGGCTCCACTCCCGCCGGACCAGGCCAATCCTTCCTCTCAGTCTGCCTCCGGTGAAGGCTCCCAGAAGTCGGACGTCGGTTCCTCCGGCGCCCACCGGGGCTTCGCTGTAAAACCGCATGTTGGTTCATCCGACTTCCGGTTGGCGAGAGAACCGACGACAGACCTACCCAAATCCATCATCCCCAGTTCTCTGCAGCCTTCACTGCCATCCGGGGACCCTGAGTCCCTCCAGCCCGACCACGGGGATTTTTCCCCTCCATCCCGGGCAATGCGGGGTTCCTTCTCCGTCGGACCGTTCTCCTCCATAGTGCGCAGGATCTGGCGTCGCTCCCCGGACGCTGGCCCAGCGCGGTTTTTACCGACTCTGGCCGACATCCTGCTTCCGGATGTCGCCCTGCCTGCCGGGCCCTCCAACCTGGATCCGCCCGTGAGACCGCCGGCCGGGCCGTCTGCTCCGGCAGCTCCTCCGGCTCCTGGATACCCTCCGTCCTATCCGATACTGACGTATCCGGGACCACAGTATCCGGTGCCACAGTACCCGACGCCGGTCTTTCCGAGGCTGGGTTTTGGATACTCTCCATATGGGTACAACCCATATCCTTATCCCCCTCCTCCTCCTCCTCCACTGCCCCCACAGCCGCCGGTGGATTTGCAGGAGTCTCTGGCCTCCTGGTGGGCTGAGGCCAAGGCTCAGCTGACCAGGGAGGTGGAGAGCCACCTACCGACAACCGTGCCATTTCAGGTTCCCATACATCAACGGCACACTCCCTCACCACCCCCCGACTCCAGGGCTCTCCCATCTGGGTCCAGAAAGGGGCAGGATACGCTTCCTTGGGTGCTTCCCAAGGGGTCCGTTCCTCCCCCGGGTCGGGAAAGGGAGTCTTTTTCCTCTTCCTCTTCACCCTCGGACTCCTCGGATTCCTCCGATGGTTGCTCCGAAAGGGACGACAAGCCACGCTCTTCGTCAAAGCCCAGGCCAAGGACTCCTCCGGAAGATCCTTCCTTTACGGAGTTGCTACGAAAAATCCAGGAGGTTCATCAGTGGCACTCTTTGGAACCAGTCCCTCAGTGGTTGAAACTCTCCGAGCACCTGGATCTGCCCAGTACGGCTCCTACTTTGGTGCCACCCTGGATTGAGCCTCACGCTAACCTTGTTAGTACCATCTAGAAGCAGCCGTCGGCTCTAGCCCCACTTCCGCGGAAGTCGCGTAGGCTATACCAGGCTCCCGAGGCTGTTGATTTTTTAGATTCTCACCCTCATGCTGACTCGGTCGTGATTAGCACTGCTCACGGCCGGTTGGCTAACCCAAAACATCTCAGCTCGTTGCCACCTGACAAAGAATCCCGCCTACTGGACCAGTATGGAAAGAAGGTCTTCGCTTCCTCCATGCTGGGGATTAGGGCCCTGAACTATGTCGGTCATTTGGGGGACTACCAGAAGGCCATTCTGACTCAGGTGGAAACCAAACTGGACTCCCTGCTGGACTCTCAGATCAAGCAGGAGTTGGCTGATCTTGTCCGCTCTGCATGTTCGACCAGTCGACACATGCTTCGTGCAACCTACGATGCAGTGGAGACTGGTTGACGGAGCTCAGCTTTCGCAGTAGGCCTACGTCGTCATGCTTGGCTCAGTGTGTCAGGGTTGGTCCCGGAAGTGCAGTCCACTATCCAGGAAGCGCCCTTCTGGGGGTCAGTGCTTTTTGGTGGCGATGTCAAGGACATCATCACAGATTTTTCAGGAGAAGGGGATGGCACTGAAGTCCGTTGACTCCATGTACTGTCCCCACCAGCCGCAGCGCCGTCCCTTTCGCAGATGGAATCGGCCCGAGGTGAAACCCCCAGTGAAGGCGGGCCACAAAACGTCAGGCCCCCACAGCTGCTAAGCCCCCGAAAAAAAAAGCAGCAGGTGCTTCAGCTGTGGCGCTGCCCCCACCACCTGACTCCTCTCCTCTCCCACAGCCTCCGGACTCCCCGGAGGAACCGGTAGGAGGGAGGTTTTCCCTCCACCTTCCGGGAAGGGAGAGGATAACATCAGATTCTTGGGTGCTGCAGCTGATCGCAGAAGGACACTCGATAGAGTTTCTACAGAAACCACCTCGCCACCCCCCCAAAGTCATCATATTCACTGGAACATCTTCTCTTGGTCCAGGAGGAGATTTCAGCTCTGCTACTGAAAGAAGCAATAGACCCGTCCTCCTTCATCTTCAAGGGACAGTTACTATTCCCATTTCTTCCTGGTCCCAAAGAAGACAGGAGATCTTATTCTAGATCTCAGTTGCCTGAATCTCTTTGTGGAATACAAAAAGTTCAGAATGCTCTCGTTGCAGAGCCTTCTGCCCCTCCTCCAGTCGGGCCAATGGCTATGTGCCCTGGATATGCAGGATGCTTACCTGCACATTTCCATTCGCCCATCTCATCGCAAATATCTTTGTTTTGCGTTCCAGGGGGGATCACTACCAGTTCAAGGCACTTCCGTTTGGCCTATCCTCAGCGCCCCGAGTATTTACCAAATGCCTAGCAGTGGCGGCGGCCTATTTGCGTACCCGGGGGGGGGTGCAGGTTTTCCCGTACCTGGATGATTGGCTCCTGGCGGCCTCATCCAGGGAGGAATTCCTGCGCTGCCTCACCCTTACCCAGCAGCTTTTTGCCTGCCTGGGTATTACATCAGCCATTCCAAGTCTCACTTGATCCCATCTCGGAGAATACAGTTTATCGGGGTGATTCTAGACACGACCATTGGCAGGGCCTTCCTCCCACTGGATCGGGCGTCCACCCTCCAGACTCAAATAAGTCTGTTATCCAGCTGCAGGCAGGTCAGTGCAAGGTCGGTCCTTCACCTTCTCGGGCTCATGGCAGCTGCTATCCTGACAGTTCCTTGCACTCGGCTTCACATGAGAATCTCTCAGTGGATTCTCCGCTCCCAGGGGGATCAGTTAGTGGACGACTTAGATCACCCAGTTCTAGTCTCCTCTCCGATGCTCCGAGACTTGCAATGGTGGATGATGCTCCAAGACTTGCAATGGTGGATGGTTCGAGAGAACCTGTTTCAGGGAGTTCCTTTCTTTTGTTCTCTCCCCCGACTCTAACCACAGACGCCTCGGGCGAAGGTTGGGGAACCCATCTAGGTCCCCATCGGACCCAGGGCTCTTGGTCCAAGCTTGAACAGACACTCGACATCAATGTGCTCGAGCTTCGGGCAGTGTTGTACGCTTTCCAAACCCTTCACCCATACATCCTTCCTGGCCACCTAGCCATTCAGACGGACAACATGTGCGTGGTTTGGTACATCAGCAAACAAGGAGGGACTCCGTCCTACCCTCTTTGCAGGGAAGCAATGAGGGTTTGGGATTGGGCAACACAACATGACCTTCACCTCATGGCAGTTCATGTTCCGGGAGTCGACAACACCTTAGCAGACAAGCTAAGTCTCTCGTCTGCTCTGACTCAGGAGTGGGAACTGGACCAAGGGGTCCTAGACAGTATCTTCCGACTTTGGGGGAACACCACAGGTCGACCTGTTTGCATCCCCTCTAAACGCAAAGCTTCCCATCTTATGCTCGCTCGTTCCAGAGCGAGGCACTTTCTGGAGAGATGCTCTGTCTCTAGACTGGAAGGACAGATTCGTCTATGCCTTTCCCCCATTTCCACTTATCCCACAAGTCTTACAGAAACTAGCCTCAGAAGGAGCACGAATTATTCTGATTGCTCCCTTCTGGCCCAGGCAAGTTTGGTTCTCTCTTCTACAACAATACTCAGAGGATCCTCCTCTTCCTCTTCCTCTGTCATGAGGTTTGCTGACCCAGGATCAGGGGACCCTGGTCCATCCAGACCTCAGATCTCTTCAGCTGCATACATGGCTCCTGCAGACTTGGCTCAGTCCCGTTTTGGGGTTTCTCCCCAAGTGGCGGAGATTTTGGTGGAGGCTAGAAAACCCTCGACTAGATCTACCTACGCCATGAAGTGGAAAAGGTTCACTGTCCGGGCTGCTTCTAAGCACGTGGAACCCTTTTCCTGCTTAGCGAGGCTTCTGCTGGAGTACCTACGCCATCTTTTTGACCTGGGTCTCAGTCATTCTTCTCTGAAAGTTCACATGGCGCCCATCTCAGCCTATCATGTTCCCTTTGCAGACAAGACATTTGCTCAACTGGAGGTCTCTAAGACCTTTCTCAGAGGGGTTGTCCATCTGAGACCTCCTATATGTACTCCTGCTCCCCCTTGGGACTTGAACTTTGTTTTTGAGAAACTTACTCTGCCTCCTTTTGAACCGGCAGCTTCAGCAGACTTGAAGTTCATTTCATGGAAGAGACTCTTCCTCGTGGCCATTACTTCCGCTCGGAGAATTTCCGAGCTCTGGGCCCTGATGTGTAGAATTCCATACTTGATTTTTCACAAGGAACGTGTTCCTCTGCGCACTAACCCCAAGTTTCTCCCTAAGGTAGTAGCGGAGTCTACTCTAAACCAGTCCATAGAGTTACCCACCTTTTTTACGCAGTACTCTAATCAGGGGGAGTATTTACTCCATACTATGGATGTTCACCGGATTCTGAGATACTACACCAACAGGACGAAGGATCTCAGAAAGACTGATCAACTGTTCATCTCTTTTGCTCATAAAAGAGAAGGCAATGCTGTTTCTAAACGATGTCTATCTAAATGGTTGGCTCATTGCATCACTTTCTGTTATGACAAGTACAACAAGACCCTCCCAGGTCAAGTGAGAGGCCACTCCACCAGAGGAGTAGCTGCCTCAGCGACTTGTTTCAGGAATGTGTCCGCGGCAGATATCTGTGCTGCCGCCACCTGGACCTCCGTCCATACCTTTACAAAACACTACAGTTTGGATATTGCCTCTCGCCATAGAGCAGGCTTTGGGTTGGCTGTCCTGCAAGGCCTCTTAAAGCTTGCACAGGTAGAGCTTCTACTTGGAGTAGATTTCCTCCTCTCGGTGCTTCTCCTTGTTCCAGACTGCTTGGGATTCAGTCCTATATGTAATTATCTACTGCAAGAGCCCTCGCGAAGTAAGATAGTACAGTTACGTAAGAACTTATCTTAACAGTAGATCTTCGATAGAGGCTCTTGAAGTAGGGAATACCTCCCCACTCTCCATCCCCCTAAGCTTTTTCAGCTCCCTTTCCATTAAGGGAAATATTTGCTCCTCTCTTGTCCGGCCTCTTCTGGCCTGTGGTGGGAAGGAACTGGAAGGCGGGCGTCAGGGACCACCCCTTTATACCAGCGTCTCCCTCGCCCAGTCACCTGGCGGTAGGGGCGGTCCCTTCTTCAAAGGGACTGCTTGCTAGAAATTTTTCAAGTGAGGTCCTGCCGACGTCAGTCCTATATGTATATTATCTGCAGAGCCTCTCTTGAAGATCTACTATACAGTAAGTTCTGCGTAACTGTACTTTCAAACAACATGAAGTCTTGCTATATTATGACATATGCAGTTTGTCCCAGCCTTAGAACTGCTCCGGAGGTGAAAGAGTTAACTTTCCATGCCAGGCATGGAATCTTGAGCGAGAGCTCGGTTGAAAACTCTGTCTGTTGTTGTTCAAACTCAAATTGTCAGATTCTTTACTCCGCCTCACTGAACAGTCGCTCCGGAGATTTCTCCTACTGCTCGGTTCATTTTGTCAGTTAAAAAGTGCAATTCTCAGTTTTTAAACCGCATTTGGTTTTTATTTTAACCGCAACGGTCGGTTCAAGCTCTGTCTGTGGTACAAGTAAGTAATAGATAGGTTTTACATTATTTCTGTGTGGAACTTGCAAACGATATTATCGGTTCAGTTTGAACCAATCAGGTTGTGTTTAAACTTTGTTAAATTGCATTTAGAGTGCAGTTCCCGGTTCTTATCGGTTCTAAAAAACCCGGATTTCATTACGTTTTTTTCCAAGACCCGTGACATGGTTGGGAACCGATAAGGGTGTCTTGCTTGACGAATTGCCGTAAACGGGCAAGTTTTTGGTTAGGCTGGCACTGTGTCTGAGAAACCCAAAAGAAAAACCGGGCCCACTGGGTTTCAGCACTGTAGTGTCTGTGGAGAAGCCTTTGCCAAGGCTGACCCACACACCACATGTGTTTATTGTCTGGGGTTTGACCACCTCAATGCAGACTGCCAGATTTGCAAGAATTTCCCTGCAGCTACCCTGGATAAGAGAGTTGGTAGGCTCAGGGAACGAGAGGCCAAGAAGTCCGCTGACCCGGATGGCCAGCCCGGTTCGATGCCAACCGAACGGAGAGTGCTCCTCTGACCAGGGCGAGACTTCCTCGGGCAAGCGGAGAGATGACTCGGAGAGTCAGTCCTGCAAAAGGACTAGAAAATCAGCAGGTGTGGAGCCAAAATTTCCTTCTCCAACCGCTGCAGAGATGAACAAAGCGATCAAAATTGTCCAGTTCTTTCCGTTTTCCGACCGAACCGGCACCATCAGGTAAGCGGTCGGTTCGGCTGTTCCACCGGTTCAGGAATATGATATAGAGGATTTTTATGAACCGGAGGAGGGGGAGGAAGATTATGAAGAGAGTGAATGTGATTTTGAAAGTCTGGATGTGCCCATTGAACCGGACATCTCCCCAGACAGACCTTCAGGAGTGTCTCCCCCTCAGGCTTTCTGAGTCCCCTTCTCATTTTATGTTTTATAAAAAAGTGGCTGAAACCCTCCAGCTCCCTTTGGAAGAAGCTGTGGATGAACAGAAGGAGCCTGACTATGTAGAAATGATGGATATCCCAGAGTCTAGGAGACTGTCTATTCCTTTACATAAATCTTTTAGGAAACAGACAATAAAAATTTTAAAAGCTACTCACACTATACCTCCTGTGGATAAAAAAATGGACGTACACATTGTCAGGCTCTGATACGGAGTTCCTTTCACAGCAATGTAGCCATGTTGGAGTAGTGCAGGCTGCAGCCTGTGATAAGGCAAATATTCCCTTGGCTTCACACCCTTCTGACAAGGACTCCAGGAGGATAGATGCCATGGCTAAGAACAGTACATGGCAGCATCCTTGGGACTCAGACAGGCAAATTATATGGCCTATGTTGCAAGGTACCAGAAATCCAGATGGGATACTGTTATGGCTCTAGCGAAACAGGTCTCTGACCAGCTTGCCAAGGAGCTGGAGCAGGTGGCTGCTGATGGTATTGAGGCATCCAAGGTGCAATTCCATGCTGCAGTGGACTCTAATGATGTATCTTCAAGAGTCATGGCTACATCTGTGGCTTTTCGCAGAATGGCTTGGCTCAGGTGTACTAGCCTGTCACAGGATACCCAGGCTAAGGCCATGGATTTTCCTGTTGTTGGTAACTCCCTGTTTGGGGAGCAGACAGAGAATTACATGAAGAAAATGGATGAGTATAGGACCAGTTATAGGAGTGCACAGGCCAAGGAAAGGCAAGCCACTCCTCAGAGGCAGCTTTCCAGGGGCAGGGGCAGGCCTTTTCACAGGCCTTTTTACCAAGTCCAGGCCTCCTCTTCAGCCTATGCCCAGAGGGGGTTCTTCAGAGGAGAGGCAGACTGGTGCAGCAGGCCTGCTCCACCCTCAGCCCAAAGCCCCTGCCAAACAGGCACCCTGATGGGATGGCCAGGCCGATTCTCCATTACCTGTGGGGCAGGCTGGCTTCCGTCCAGGACTGAGAGTCTTTAACATCAGACAAGTGGGTCCTGGAAGTAGTAAGCCAGGGACTGGTTCTCGGCTTCAAAAAATTTCCAAAGATGAGAACCAGATCCTTTCCACCTGCAAATCCATCAGAGGCTCTCACTTTGGAAACAGAAGTCTCAACCCTCCTGGCTCTCAGGGCTGTAGAAAGGGTTCCTCCCCTACACCAGGGTAAAGGACTGTACTCCAGGTACTTCCTTACCCCAAAAAAGACAGGAGAATGGCGGCCCATCCTGGATCTCAGATATCTAAACAAGCATCTTTTAAAACCAAAATTCAAAATAGTGACTGTGGGAATTATTTTACCCTTCCTAAGGCCAGGGGACTGGTTAGCGTCCCTGGACCGCAAGGATGCCTACTTCCATGTTCTCATCAGAAGCTCCCACCGAAAGTACCTCAGATTCGAACTGCCCTCAGGCCATTACCAGTTCAGAGCAGTGCCCTTCGGCTCACCTCTACCCCAAGGGTATTCACAAAATGCCTGGCAGTAGCAGTTGCTCACTTAAGAAGGCAAAAGATTGCCATCTTTCCTTACCTGGACGACTGGCTCATAGTGGGCCAGTCTCTAGACCAAGTAAAATTACACCTTCAGGTTACCCAGCAGCTGCTTACATCTCTAGGTTTTCTTCTCAATCTTCCAAAGTCAGTTCTAGAGCCTGTTCAGCTACTCACCTTCGTAGGCGCAGAACTGGACACAAAGCAGGCCAGAGCGTTCCTCCTTCTAGAAAGAGCAAAGACCCTGGTGGCTCTGGCCTCCTCCTTCACTCTGCAGGTCTCTCGACCAGCAAGGCACTTTCTACAGCTCCTAGGGCACATGGCTGCCTCCACAGCTGTAGTGCAAGGAGCAAGATTTCAGATGAGGGACATCCAGTTCCATTTGAGAGCCTTCTGGTCTCAAAGGAGAGGTCCTCTAACCAAATTGATCCCAGTAACTCGAACCCTAATCCAGGCCCTGCAGTGGTGGCAGGATCAGAGCAATCTGAGACAGGGTGTTCCTTTCATCCCTCAATCTCCGTTCCTTGACCCTTACTACAGATGCGTCCCTCTTGGGATGGGGAGCTCACATGGGCAACCTCACCACCCAGGGATTGTGGTCCCCTCAGGAATCTCTGCTCCACATTAATCTGTTGGAACTCAGAGCTGTTTTTCTAGCACTTCAGGTTTTTTCTGCATCTGTTCAGAACAAAGTGGTACAGGTCAGAACAGACAACACCACTACAATGTGGTACATCAACAAGCAAGGGGGGCACTCTGTCTTCGGCCTTGTGCACCGAGGCAATGAAGTTGTGGTCTCTGGCTTATTCCCTGAACACCTCCCTTGTGGCAGTTCACCTCCCAGGCAAGGACAACGTCCTGGCAGATGCTCTCAGCAGGATTTCCCAGGGCCATCACGAATGGTCACTGGATCCCCTAGTACCGGAGGTAGTATTTGCCAGGTGGGGCACCCCTCAGATAGATCTTTTTGCAGCCCCAGACAGTCACCAACTTCCGCTTTTGCTGCAGGCCCCAGTGTTGGGCTCAGTCCCTCTGGATGCCTTCCTTCTCAACTGGGAAGGAAAGTTCCTCTATGCCTTCCCCCCCCTTCCCTCTTTTGTTCAAGGTGCTAGTCAAAATCAGATCTCAACCTTGCAAGATGATTCTGATTGCTCCAGATTGGGCCAGACAGCCCTGGTATCCACTCCTTCTGTCCTTAGCAGTCCACCTTCCCCTGTGTCTTCCCAGGAATCACAATCTATTAACCTGTGCCCAGGGGAGAGTTTGGTATCCGAATCTCAAATCCCTCAACCTCAAGGCCTGGCTCTTGAAGAGTTAGAATTTGCTGACCTACACCTTTCTCAAGGTGTACTCGATATCTTGAAGGCTTCTAGGAAGCCTTCCACCAGGGCTACTTATAATTCCAAATGGAAAAGGTTTTCCATATGGTGCTCTGGAAAGCATATTTCCCCAGAATCTGCTGATTTGCCCACAGTCCTGGATTATATGGTCCATCTAAATACTTTGGGGCTGAGGCCAGCTACCCTGAAAGTGCATTTGGCAGCTGTCTCTGCTTTTATTTCAGCAGGAAAGCCCTCTTCTCTTTCTGCTCACCCTGTTTTCTCCAAGTTTTTCAAGGGATTGCTTCACACCAACCCTCCATTCAGGGACCCTGCTCCTGCCTGGGATCTTAATGTTTGCATTGCTCAGCTTATGCAACCCCCCTTTGAGCCTTTGTCTTCAGCAGAGCTTAAGTACTTGACTTGGAAAACTGTGTTTCTAGTAGCCATCACTTCTGCCAGATGCATAAGTGAATTACAAGCTTTGTCAGTGGAACCTGATTTTATCTCCTTTCACAGAGACAAGGTGGTCCTCAGGACTAACAGGAAGTTCTTGCCTAAGGTGGTTTCAGATTTCCACCTTAATCAATCTATATCTCTTCCAGTGTACTTCACTGACCATTCCTCCTCTCTGCGAGAGAGAGGCTGCACAGTTTAGATGTAAAGAGAGCCCTTAGTTACTACATAGGCGTACCAAGGGTCACAGGTTTGACTCCCTCCAACTGTTCCTCACTTATGGTGAGGTTGGTAAAGGGAAACCTGCCACTAAAAGATCCATTGCCAGGTGGATTGTCTCTTGTATCCAATTCTGTTATCAAAAACTGGGTAAGGTTCCTGCTTCAGGCCTGAGGGCTCTGTACCAGAGGTACAGCTGCGTCCCTAGCTGCGGCCAGGGACATCCCTATCTTAGAGATATGTCAAGCAGCTACCTGGAAAACAGTTCACACTTTCACCAAGCATTACTCCCTGGACATCCATGCTAGGAGTGATGCTCGGTTTGGCACAGCTGTGCTTCAGAGCCTATTTCCTAAGTAGGTTCTGTCCCTCCTCCATGGAGGTACTGCTGTGTAGTCTGCATATGTCATAATATAGCAAGACTTCATGTTGTTTGAAGAAAAAATTACTCACCTTAGTAATGTTGTTTCTTCTAATGGAATCTTGCTATATTATGACCTCTTCACCTACCTGCCCCTCTCAGAACCTCTGCTCTTGGGATGTGGGTGGGCAGTGCAGTGTTGGCACTTAATAGATGCCCACCTTGTGTTTTTCACCCCTCTTTTTTGGGGTGTTTGGGTGTTGCATTTAATTTTTTGGATCCCCTGACTTGAGTCTTTGTTTTGGGACCAAAAGACGTGTTAATATTTTAGTAGCCAGTTGGCTAGTTTAGGTTTACAGCTTCCACACAGAATCTTAGTGAGTTTTGCTCGTGAAGATCTGACAGTTTTAGTTTGAAGAACAACAGACAGAGTTTTCAACCGAGCTCGCGCTCAAGATTCCATGCCTGGCATGGAAAGTTAACTCTTTCGCCTCCGGAGCAGTTCTAAGGCTGGGACAAACTGCATATGTCATAATATAGCAAGACTCCATTAGAAGAAACAACATTACTAAGGTGAGTAATTTTTTCTTCCTCTACCACTGTTGCAACATTTGCTGACCCAGGAGAAGGGGACCCTGGTTCATCCAGGCCTCAAGTCTCTTCACCTTCACTCGTGGCTTCTTCAGACGTAGCTAAAGCTTGTTTTGGAGTTTCCCCCATGGTTGCTGACATCCTCGTGGAGGCCAGAAAGCCTTCCACCAGGTCCACTTACACCATGAGGTGGAAGCGCTTCACCATCTGGGTGGGTTCTAAAAACATAGAACCGTTTTCTTTCCCAGCCGATAAGGTTCTGGACTGCCTTAGGCACCTGTACGACTTGGGCTTTAGTTACTTATCAGTGAAAGTACATTTCGGCTTACCACATCCCTTTCGGGAGCAGGACGTTTGCACAGCTAGAAGTCTTGAAGACTTTTCTGCGAGGGGTCCTGCACTCAAGACCCCCGATCCGCAACCCTGCTCCTCCTGGGGACTTAAACTTAATTCTCGAGAAGATTACTCTGCCTCCCTTTGAACCTGCAGCGGAGGCGGAGCTGAAGTGTCTTTCTTGGAAGACTTTGTTTCTAGTGGCCATCACCTCAGCTTGGAGGATTTCTGAGTTGCAAGCCTTGATGTGTAAAATCCCTTATTTGATTTTCCACAAGGATAGGGTGGCAAAGGGTACTAATCTTAAATTTCTTCCAAAAGTGGTGGCTGAATCTACTTTGAATCAGTCCATCGAACTTCCAGCCTTCTTCCACGGAGCACTTCAGTCAGGGGAAGTATCACCTCCATACCCTGGATGTACAAAGAATTCTGAGATACAGTACTCATTGGACTAAGAATCTTAGGGAAAACAGACCAACTCTTTGTGTCTTTCGCTCACAAGAGAGAAGGCAGCCCTGTTTCCAAGCAATGCCTTTCTAAATGGTTGGCCAATTGTATCACTTTCTGTTGCGACAAGTATCACAAGACCCTTCCGGGTCAGGTCAAAAGCCACTCCACTAGAGGGGTCGTGGCCTCTACCGCTTGCTTCAAGAATGTGTCAGCGGCTGAGATTTGTGCAGCCGCAACTTGGACTTCCGTTCATACCTTCATGAAACATTACAGTTTGAACATTGCTTCTCGCCGAAGAGCAGGCTTCGGGCTAGCTGTTCTGCAGAGAATTCTTTCATGACCCCTATCTAGAAGCTTGGCCTTTGTGGATGGTTTTTTCCTCCTCCCACTTTCTTTTTGTTCCAGACTGCTTCGGACTTGGTCCTACTTGTGAATACCTACTGCAAGAGCCCTCTCGAAGTAAGATAGTACAGTTACGTAAGAACTTACCATAACAGTAGATCTTCGAGAGAGGCTCTTGCAGTAGGTATTAACTTCCCTCCCTCCATCCCCTCATTTTCTTCTCTTTCAGATATGGGACCATATCCTCTTCTCTTTTGTCAGCCCTTTGGCGCTTGGTGGGAAAGAACTGGTGGGCGGGCGTCGGGACCACCCCCTTTATACTGACGTCGGCTGATGCCGGTTACCTGATGTGGGGGCAGTCCCTGCCAGAGACTGCTAGCTAGAGATTTTTCTGTGGGGTCCTGATGCCTGACGGCTTAGTCCTACTTGTGAATAGCTACTGCAAGAGCCTCTCTCGAAAATCTATTGTTACGGTCAGTTCTTGCGTAACTGTACTTTTTCTTTAAACTTGCCTGAGACATTTTCATATTGTGAGTGTGAATGGTGGAACAGTCTTAATATAACACAGCTGTTAAATGGGTATTGTCACCTTATGCAGCCACGCTAACAAAGATCTGTGTAAAGATCCAGCAAGGTATGAAAAATACCAGTGTCTCAATTGAGTCGAAAGGGGGTTGTGAACCAGGTTGGTTGTATGCCCGCTGGGTCAAGTATATTGCACTGCTTTGCCTGAAGAGAGTGTGATATTTGGACCTATTAACTGGGTATGCTAGCTAAAAAGGGTTCATAATTGACCCCAGGACTCGAGACTGGTAGTTGCTCGGACCCAAAACAAATGAGGGGTGTCCCTGTTTGTCCCCTGATTACAAATTGCTCTTAAAGGTTAGGCGCTGTGGTAGCAGAGGGCCTGACCCCAGGAGTGGGTTTGTGACGGTAATCGCTGAAGCCGCACTTGGCAGACTGGTAGCAAACTGGATGATTGCAGGGTGAATCACTTCTTGCATCGATCTCTGCTATAGGTTTGTTGGTAGGGAGTCTCCCATCAGTCTTAAGGCTCATTCCACCAGACATATCACTGCATTGGTTGCTGCTTTCAGGGATATACCCATACAGGAGATCTGTAGGGCTGCTACCTTGAAGTCAGCACGCACCTTCATTTCCCATTACCACATCAACTTGGAGTCATGCCAGGATACAGGTTTTGAGACGTTGGTTTTCCAGTCTCTGTTCGCCAAATGAGGATTACGCACCTTGCCCAATTCTGGAGAAGTGCTGGGAGTGTGCCAGAGCGTGGATAAGTGAACCATATCAGTGCCTCTAGAAGAATAGATTAGTCACCTTTAACCTCCATTCTAGGAGCGGTACAATATATACAATATATGGTGCACATTCACAACCCACATGGCCTCCACTGGCAAGTGACACACAGATTCTGCTTCAAGCATGCAGGATCGGGGAGATATACCGCCCAGATGGTGGAAGGAGCTTAGCGACGTCCGGCCAATAACATTGTTCCAGTGGAACTGCCAGTGTGTGGATGTGAACCATATGCCACTCCTAGAACTACGGTTACATAGAGAATACTGGATGGGCAACTATGCAGAACCAGTGTGTTCTACCACAGAGGGGTTCTGATTCCCTCTGACCTCGAGAGCGAAGTGAATGCCCGAGGTGGCAAAACACACTGGTTGTGCATAGAGTTGCTCATCCTGTATTTTTTATAGTGTATAGTACTGTGTGAAATGAGTTTTATGAGTTCTTTTGCTTTCAAAATGAAACTGACTCATGCAGTCTCTAGAGGTTCTAGAATGCTGTTCTACCACAGTAGGGTAGAATCACATTCCATGACCTTGGAACTGTGGTAGAACAGCATTTTGAAAGGGATGGAATTCTATACAGAACAACACTCCGCTATACACTATATAAGGAATATGTAACAGGGACCTGTGGAATACATGATTTATTTTCACAAGAGCTTTTCGACCTTGGGCAATCTCACGAGTGGCGTAAGGCACGCGTGATGTGCCCAAGGTCAAACAGCTTGAGTGAAAATAAATCATGTACTCCTCAAAGTCCCTGTTACGTATTCCATTTATGCAACAGGGATCCTTTAGGATAGTGCAGGGAGTTTTGTTTCACATTATTTATTTAAATGTTAATGTAAACTTACAAGGACATTTTGTGGTTTCCCAGTGTAGGTCCACATAGTATAGTAGCTGCTAAGTGGTTGCTATGGACGCTCCAACTTTACATTATGGTCAGTACATAATGAAAAAGTTTGATGCGTAATTCTTTTGTTTTTTGCTTTTTTTTTTTTAAGGGGGGGGCAGTTGTTCATCCACAAAGTGAATAAAAATAGAAGTTTCTGCCATTTTGTGCCAATTATAACAAATCTAAAAGGTATCTGTAAATGAAATAACTCTGATTTTGTAGATAATTTTGTGCTGAACAACTTTTGGGCTCAAAGTACCATGCTGTTATTTTTCATTTTGAATATATTCACATTTGTTTAAGAAAAAGAAAAAAAAAATTTCTGCCGTTTTTTGCTAATTATAAAAAAAAGCACTGTTATTGTATTTACTGTACATTAGGATTTCCAGTCATTAAAGACGATCTTTACATGTCAGCCTGTTCTTTTCAGTTTCTTGCCAGGCGTCAAGGGCAGTGGCTGGTGTGAAGTTCTCTGCTATGCTTGCTGTCTAAGAGAGGCAGGAGTCTGATCCTGGCACACTCAACCCAAATCAGAGCAGTAACCCTCAGGAGCAGGGCTAGGTTCTCTACTCCCATCTTTTTTTTTCTTTTGTAGTCCCAAAAAAGTTGGGGGTTTCTCTCCAGCTTGAATATTCAAAGCCTGAACAAGTTTGTGAAACTAAGTTCGGGGGGAGTCTCTCTGTTCAGTAGTTAAAGCTGTTTGTCCAGGGGATTGTCAGGTCTCCATTAACCTGTGTAATGCTTCTCTCTGCATTCCGATCCATAGCTTATATCAGAATTTTCTGAGGTTCGCTATTCAAAAGCAACTGAATTCTGTCCTCTACCTCCTCCTTTCTCTGACAATGACCGCTGGCCTATCTCTTCTCGTAGTGCCCAACCCTGCTCGTATGTTGATATATCTGCATTTGTTATGTACTATGTAATTAACTATACTAAGTAACCCTAGTATCCTAATATTAGTCTGGCTGTTCTTTGTAAAAATCTGAATCTTTATGCTCTGAGTGCAGTCGTCGTAATGTTTTATCTGTATCTAATCTATGTGATGTGGAACCTTTGTAAATAAGTCTGCGACTCAGAGGTACTTCTCCGAATCTGAAATAAATAAATAAAAGCATTTCCAATAGCAGGCCCATCCCATTGGCTTTGCTTTAATTTGGGGGGTCTTTATAAAGGTTTTGATAGTGATTGTGACTGAATTGAGGTCATAGGGTCACCATACATACCCATATTTGGGCAATGTCTGTATCCGGGCATCATGGAAACAGGTAGCCAGAACCTCAAATCTTCGAGGATATCTTCTCCATTAGACCACACTGTTGGAACTATAGCTGCCAGAAACTAGGACCACATGGAAACTTTTGGTAGCTGGGGGCTGCCTACGACAATGTCTTGCGTCGGTGTATATATAAATGTGGGTGGCCCCATTACTCCTCAGTTCTTTTCCTGCTGTCAGTCATCCATGTTGGCCCTGCTGAAGGAGACGTTAATTAGCCATTGTGGTTTCTTATTTTCTTTGTTTGCAAATTTGTCATCTCTTTATGCCACCGAAGCCAAAAGAGCCTTTATTTCAGTACTGTTAAGTACGGAGATAACATTTATAAAGAAGAATCGGACACAGTCTGTGTGTGCTGTTTGGACCTGTCTCATAGCACAAGGACCTGAGAGATCTGCCAGAGCTTTGATTTCATGAGGCTATAAGGCAATGTGGCAGGACAGCTCTAGAAAACTTTCTTCTTCTTAAAACTTTAAAAGCTGACCAAGGACCAAAATCTGTCGCCCTCACCATTGACAGAAAAGTGGCTGCTGAATTTGAAGGAATGGGACGTGAACTGGTCGTTGTGGTGGCCCTCTTAGTCATCTGACCAAAAGCATAAACACAGGGACAAAGAAAGGTCTACTCCGCCGGTGAGGTCCCGGTCGCCGTTGCGACAAACAAGTTAATCTGTTGTCATCTCCCGTTCCGACAGTGTTGACAACAGCTCCCCTGACCATCGATGAGACACCAGAGTCGGTGCTTGGGTCAGGTGCTGCTGTACCTACTATGGACGGTACAGTGTCATCTTCGGGTCATGGCCTATTGTTGACACATACTCATGGCCCCTGTCCAGAGCGTTGTTGATTCCCAGGCTGTGCTGACATCATTTCCCAAGATGATACGATGCATTCTACTTGACTTGCCTCTGCGGACAGGTATCCTTTTAATTGGGCTTACTGGTTCTCAGCCTCTGTCGATAATGCTTACCAGCATTTCACAAATTTCTTTTCGGCTGCCAGCAGTGTCGCTAGCGCAGTTGCCGGTCATCAAAATTCGAATAAATAAATTTGATCAGGGCTGCTGCCTTTCTTTTTATCTGTCACTGTCCATCCAGGGTCTGGCTAGTGGTAAGGGGCTCTGTCTCATTTAGACCCACTACCCTTGTGTCCCCTAGTAGGCCCAGTCATTGGTGTCCAAGTTGGTAGTCTGATTTTAATTGGTTGTTTGTTTTATTTCCTGTATACCTTTGGGCTAGAAAGTGTCTAGTCCTCTTTTATGTCTCTCTTGAACAGAATAGAGCTGAATTAGGGAGTTGACAACTGTTATTGACTAGTCCGCGTGATACCATTTCAGGTGTATGTGACGCCGGTATCCAACATCGGCTTCCTTCCTGTAGGAAAAAACTCCCGTGGGGTCCTAGTGCTTCCAGTCTTAGACCCATAAGTATGAATGAATAGCTAAGATGTTTTGGAAGATCAACAGTTACGGTAAGTACATCATTTTCTTTCATTGCTGAGCCTTAAAAAATTATACTTTTTCCTTTTTCAGTACTATACTTGTTATCGACACAAAGGAAACGATGAAAAACTTAAGTACTTGTTTCTTTTAAATAACGCAAACCTGCCTGTATGAGCATACTCGCATATACAGCTCTACTTCCATCATTGCTGTAAAGAAGTAAGGCCATATTTATGAAGTAGAAAAAGATTGCTTGCCCTGTTACACATTTGAACATTGTTCAGGGCAGGTTCAGCTTAATATGCCCCGCACCTTATTGTGTTGCTGCCCAGATTATCACTTTGAGTGCTTCTCGTGGCTAATGTCATGGCTGGTGTTTAGCTGTGGAAGATTCTATTGGCTCCCCTTGGTCTCAGAGTTATTAATGGCTCTGTTTTGCTGACAGCGATCTCGCTTCCTTTCCAAAGTATAGCTCGTGAAAGCTTCCTTAGCAAAAAACTTTGTCCCAAGAAGATTTCAAACAAGAAATAGGGATGTACTGCAGCTATTGGTCCATGGAATGGGTGGCTTTCTCAGGGGGTAAAAGACTTAAAGTCAGTATTCGGTGTTTACAGTCAGCTGGTGCAGAGCATGTAGCGATGGCGTAATACAGTTTCCGGATGTGTGTTAGAAGCCTTGCTGTTCTGCATTAGCTGCAGATACCAGATCTGGACACAGATAACCTCTTAGGCCCAGATTAACACTTGAACATGTAGAAGACTTGGTTTGCTGGCCAAGGCACCTAGCTTCACCTGAGCTCTTTCCTTCTAAGACTGCTTGAAAGGCAGAGTAGAGAAACTTACCAGAGCAAGGGAGAAGGATTAAGACTTAGTTTGGCTAAGCAGATTTACTGTGTGGTGGTGGTTTTATTTTTTACTCACAGGGATTGCTACTGTTTGTTGCTAACATTTCATTGCTTTATTTTCTCTGATTCAAATTATTTGTTGCTGGTATACCTTCTTCTGCATTATTACAAGGTGTGCCTACAGGTGTGTCTAACAGATTACTGCTGTAATCTTCTGATTCAAATTGTCTTTGCAAGGTATATCTTCTGTTACTGCTTTATTTTTCTCTGGAGCAAAGTGTTTCTTACAGCGTATATCTTCTCTGAAATTACTGTATTACAGGTGGAGCTTACATTTTTGTGACTTTTTTATCATTGGGCTAAGCAAAATTACTGTTTGACACTGTGTTTTATTTTATTCTTGTTTGTTGAAAAGGTTTGTTGTCTCAGAGGTGTTTCAGTCTCCTTCTTACATTGAAGGAGCTAATTGCTTTTCCTCCCACAGCTCTTCCAAAGGATTAGGTGTGTATGTGGGGTGGAGCTGGCAAACTGTCAGTAATTTCCAACAGAAAGAAGGGTTAAAAAGTCAGGTTAGTTGATATCTTGGAGGTAGAAGAATTGGTTTGCTGGATAGGCACCTAGCTTCACCTGAGCTCTTTCCTTCTAAGACTGCTTGAAAGGCAGAGTAGAGAACCTACCAGAGCAAGGGAGAAGGATTAAGACTTAGTTTGGCTAAGCAGATTTACTGTGTGGTGGTGTTTTTATTTTTTACTCACAGGGGTTGCTACTGTTTGTTGCTAACATTTCATTGCTTTATTTTTTTCTCTGATTCAAATTGTTGTTGCTGGTATGCCTTCTTATGCATTATTACAAGGTGTGCCTACAGGTGTGTGCTAACAGATTACTGCTGTAATCTTCTGATTCAAATTGTCTTTTGTAAGGTATATCTTCTGTTACTGCTTTATTTTTCTCTGGAGCAAAGTGTTTCTTACAGGGTATATCTTCTCTGAAATTATTACAGGTGGTGCTTTACAGGTTTTACAGTTTTATCTAACATTAGGATAAGCTTTCAGGGTTACTGCATTTGTTGTTGACTGATTGTTTCTGCTCTTACCTCCTTGTTCTTTACGTCCGTGGTTCTTCTTTTTAGGCAGGGAAGGCCCAGCCAACCACCACGCTACACTCCTTTATAGGGTACCACAGTTGTGACATTTCCTGTGGCAGAGCAGGAAGAGCGGATCAGTGGGGCCTCCACAAGGTGATCTCATTTAGGGGCACTAGTAATTTAACTTGTTATAACAAGTTAAACAAAGCACAATTAAACCATTACTTGCATTTTTTCCTTTTTTTTTCCTTGTAATTACTCTGACTAGGTTACAAACCCAGCAACTTATTTGGAATGGATTTCATTAACTGCAGGTACTGTGGAACAATTTTCAGAAGGACAGTCTTACAGGATTTAGGACACTGTCCTACATGCTGAGCCTTTGGAGATCTTAGGTCTCAGCTCCGGGCAGCATGGGCAGAGATTGCCGCCTCAAATTTCATATTGAAGGAAATACATTATAAGAACCACCGCCATTTCCCCAGCATCCAACAGAAAAACCTCGACCGCAGAGGTAGTTGGTCCAGGAGGTTGGCAGGTGGTTAGGAGGAGCAAATCAGGTGCCCCATCACTCTCTGCTGTCCAACACATTACCTCCAAAAACCATATAAACACTACAAACAGGTATCTGCCTCTATCTCTGAAATCAAATAAAGAGGCAGAAGACACTGCAGAGCAGGACACTGCGGCACAGGAGCTAGCACAACAATACTCACCCAAATCAGGAACCAAAACTAAACAAGCACAAAGGAAATCCAAAAACTTCTGATCATAGGAGACTCCATGATTCGGGAGTTGATACCATCTCAGCCAGGGGTGATGGTCAGATGTCTCCCAGGTACATCAGCATGGAGAGACACTGACCGCATTTGCAAAATTGTTCACAAAGCAGGAGAAAACATTGATGTCCTAGTACACATAGGGACTAATGATCTCGCCAGCCGGTCAGTTGTGGAGACCAAGGAACACCTGACTAAGCTGGGTGACAAACTATCATCTATTTCGTCCGGCATCTCCTTGATCCTGCCAGTCTGGGAGAAGGGAGCAGATGGACGGAAGGTCAGAGAGGAGATAGAGAGCCAAACATGTGGCTCAAGGACTGGTGCCAGGAAAAAGGACACAGATTTGTAGGGAACTGGCAACAGTTCTGGGGCGAAGTTCTTTAAATTTGATGGACTGCATCTGACTAAAGGAGTCAGTGCATTGGGCAGAAGTTTGACGTCTTTGCAGAATATTTAAACTAGCAAATGGGGAGAGGGTGCAGCACCCATACGTCGAATGGGAAAACACCCTCCCCCTCAGCTAGTGGTCAAACAGGAATTCAGCGTGTTTGCCATTCATTTGCATCACCAGGTAAGAAAAAGGTTTGTCTCCCATACGATGCACAGGGTAATGCCAAACTTCACCCAACAACTAACACACCAAAATCTGGCCAATGGAAAATCATGTACACAAATGCTCACAGCCTGGGAAATAAGATCCCAGACCTGCAGGCAATAATGTCAGAGGCTAAACTGGACATAGTAGCAATTAGTGAGACGTGGTTTACCAGTAACCACACTTGGGAGACTTCAGTACCTGGCTATGTATTGTTCAGAAGAGACCGAGGTGCAAAAAGGGGGGGAGGAGTGGCCCTGTATGTTAATGAAAATATCAAAGCTACAGAAATTCAGAATACACATAAGGAGCCAGAAGAACTGTGGGTCACCATGGAAACAGGAAATGGGACAGCCATAAGAACTGGGGTTGTCTACAGGCCCCCAGACCAGAGGGAGGACATAGACACATTACTGTTAGAAGATATACAAAACATGACAGCTAAAGGGGAGGTTCTGATAATGGGAGACTTCAACATGCCAGATACAGATTGGTCAATACCAGCAGGAACATCTGCCAGAACTAGACTCATAGTGGATTCCCTGCAGGAGGGCCTCAAACAACTGGTACAGCAACCAAGAGACAGGGCTATCCTAGATCTAGTACTGACTAACAAAGAAGGGATCACAGATCTCCAGGTAGAAGGTCACCTGGGGCCAGTGACCATCACATGGTATGGTTCAATTTGGCTACTACATCTAAATCATCCCATTCCAAGGCAAAAATATGGGACTTTAGAGGAGCTGACTTTGATAAGATGGCCAACAGAGTTAGCTTAGCCCTGGCAAAAGAAACACAGGTGAGGAGGTTCAGGCAAAGTGGGCAAGCATTAAGGATACAATACTTGAAGCAACATCCCATTGTGTTAGACAGAAAAGGAAGTGCAAAAGAAGAAGGAAACCACTTTGGTTCTCAAATACAGTAGCAGAAAAGGTCAGAGCCAAAAGGCTGGCCTTCAGGAAATATAAGGGAACACAGTGGGATGAAGATAGGAGGCATACCAAACTGCCCTAAGGGAAGCAGGTAAGGCAGTAAGGCAGGCAAACTCCCAAACTGAGGAAACACTAGCACGAACAGTAAAAGAAGGTGACAAGACTTTCTATAGATACATTAGTGAAAGGAGAAAGTCCAGAGGGGGTATTGCTAAGCTTAATGGAGAAAAGGGAGCATGTGAGGAGGAGGACCCTGTAAAGGCATCTATCCTAAATAGATACTTTTGCTCAGTATTTACTGAAGAGAAGGTAGGGCAGGGCCCACAGCTCAGCATCATGGACACAGGGGAGGGAGGTGAGCACTACTCCTTCACAAAAGAAAGGGTCCTACAAGAGCTTGCTAGCTCAGGGTGGATAAGGCAATGGGACCTGATGGCATACATCCCAGGGTACTTAAGGAGCTAAAGGAGGAACTAGCAGAGCCATTAGCAGAATTGTTTAGTGAGTCTCTGAGCACAGGAGAGGTCCCAGAAGACTGGAGAAGGGCTCATGTGATCCCGCTCCACAAGAGTGGTAGCAGGGAGGAGGCGGGGAACTACAGACCAGTCAGTCTTACCTCAGTAGTGGGCAAGATTATGGAGGCACTCCTTAAGGAAAGAATAGTGCAACACCTGGAATCCATAGGGGCACAGGATCCAAGACAGCATGGGTTTACAAAAGGAAGGTCCTGTCAAACTAATCTCATAGATTTCTTTGACTGGGTAACCAGAGTGGTGGACCAAGGGGGAGCAGTTGATGTCGCCTACCTTGACTTCAGCAAAGCTTTGACACTGTTCCACATAGAAGATTGATAAATAAGCTAGGTAGGCTCGGGTGGGTCAGAAGTTGGTCAACTGGGTGGCAAACTGGTTGACTGGCAGAAAACAGAGAGTGGTGGTAAATGGTATACAGTCAGAAGAGATGCAAGTCACAAGTGGGGTACCTCAGGGATCAGTCCTGGGGCCAGTCCTATTCAACATCTTCATTAGTGACCTCGCAGATGGACTAGAGGGTAGGCTTGTCTGTTTGCAGATGACACCAAGATCTGCAACAGAGTAGATGATCCAGATGGGGTGGGCAGAATGAGAAGAGATCTGGATAAACTAGCAAAATGGTCAGAAGAGTGGCAACTGGGATTTAATGCAAAGAAGTGCAAAATCATGCACATAGGGAAGAGAAACCCTGAAGCCACTTATAGGCTGGGAGGGAGTTGCTAGCAGTCACAAAGGAAGAAAGAGACTTGGGCATCATCATCACTGATGACCTAAAATCATCAAAGCAGACCTCTAAAGCAGTAGGTAAGGCTAGGGGTGTTAGGGTGTGATAGTAGGGGTATCACAAGTGGTAAGAGGAGTAATAATCCCTCTGTACAAGACATTGGTTAGGCCCATCTGGAGTACTGCGGCAGTATTGGAGGCCACACCTTCACAAGGACATTAACCAAATTGAGGCAGTCCAGAGAAGGGCAACCAAAATGGTGCAGGGACTGCATCAGAAGACATATGAGGACAGATTAACGGAGCTCAATATGTATACCCTTGAGCAAAGGAGGGAGAGGTGATATGATCGAGACATTTAAACACCTTAAGGGCATAAACAAGGTGAAAGAGTCTTAACATGTTTAAATATAAGAAAAATAGCAGGACAAGAGGACACAGCATGAGATTAGAGGAGGCTGATTAAGGGGAATGTGAGGAAATTCTTTTCACAGAAAGGGTGGTAGATGCATGGAATAGCTTACCACAAGAAGTGGTGGTTATGAATACAGTGCAGGGCTTCAAACAGGCATGGGATAGGCATAAGGGAGCAATACAAATGACTATGAATAGATAGGTCACTGACAGAGCAAAGGCCGATGGCACATTTATAAGGTAGAAAAAGAAATGGGCAGACTGGATGGGCCTTGCGGTCCTTATCTGCCGTCAACTTCTATGTTTCTATGTAACTTTTTGGCAGAAAATTGTCTACTCGGAATTTCTGAGGACATCACTACAATACCTACCCAGGAAATGTAACCTGTTGAAAAGCTACTATGTATTACCCCATGTTATGTTTCGATGTGTTTTATGTAATGTACTTGTGCTGTATGCAATCCCATGTATTGTTCCATGTAATCCCCGGGTCACCCCTGAAAAAGGGACCTTCGGAACTCAGCGGGCTTACCCGGCTATCAAAATTTAATAAATAAATAAATATAACCTTTGTTCGTTCTGGTGATAACCCTAGAAGTTTTGGGCTGGCCATTTTCTCCCCCAGCCCGACATACAATTTACTAAAGTAGCCGATTTGCATTTGCATAATTGTTTTGATAATCTGGGCCCTTATCTATAAAATGACAGATGCTTATGCCTGGGTACTGTTTTTCAGAAGCATTTAAAATGTTTGAGATGACCTTCCTGTGTAATTCTACTGCCCATACTGATGTAACAGTCACTCTGTGAGGGGCCTCGTACAGGCTTATGTATTTCCATAGAAAACATTGTTTAAAGAGCTACTGATGCCTCAAAGAAAACTTTGAAAAACATAATAGATACAAGTCAGCTTGCATTCCAAATATATTAGATTTCTCCTCCCCATCTTTTATCACAGAGGAAATCTACACAAGTACGTGATCTTTATCTGTTAGAGTTTATCTGCCTCTGTAGCTGACTCCCTACTTCAAGTCATAATCCTGTCTTGTGACATCACAATCTGTTGCCATGGGAGGAACTGTGATATCACAAGCAGTGCATTATTATCTCAGGTAGGGGGAAAGCAAAAGGAATAGATGAACTCTTCAGGAGCAAATATCCTGGTTTTATGCAAATGGACTCAGAAATAAATAATGAGGAGGAAAAATACAGAACAAATTTGAAATAGAAACTGAACTGTCTGAATATTATGTTTTGTTTTTTATTCTGAAGGAGTCAGTCACTTTTTAAAATTCATTTGAAAGCTCACTTAGACTGAAAAGTGCATTATTATTTCTAGGGACATGGATATGGTGTTCATCCACACTGTCTGGCAGGTTCCTTGCCACTTTAAATCTTGCCGGAAGGTCTTCAAGCTGGCTTCTCCCACCCACCCGGGTGGTAAAACTCTCGGCTCCGCCCCATGACGCCAGGTCTTCCTTACCGCTTGGAAGCTCAGGTTCCCTCCTTAACGCTCTGTGTATGACTGGTTCCTAATTCTTCGAATCTTCGAAATCAAAGGTTTTTTGCCAAAAAGACTTTGGTCTTCTCTCCCTCGTGGCTGCGATGGACAAATCGACTCCCTGTTTCCGGAGATGCCCTTGCAGGCAGAAGATGTCTCGGACAGATCCGCACTCCACGTGCGTCTACTGCTTAGGCCTTGACCACGACCCGCGGGCTTGCGACCTGTGCTCTTCTTTTCGGCCTCGTCCTTGAAGACCGTGCTGCCCGTTTACAGCTGGGCGTCCGAGAAAAGATTTCCTCAGTTAAGTCTGAGGCCCTGTTGACTAATTGTCCCACGGCGGGCGCTCGGAGGATCAGCTCAAGCAGATGATCGCCCTCGAAGAGGCGGCGCGGGCCGCTACCTCGGCAGCGGCATTTGTCGCTCTCTCTCTCTCTGCCTCGTGATTCGGCTTCTTTTAAGGAGCTTTGTCTGACTCTCTCGACGAAAGGTGAGGGTCCAACTTCTTCTGGACCTTTTTCTCGGTCCAAAAAGAGCAAAAGTAAGTCTCACCGTCGACGCTCTTGGGAGCGGGAAAGATCCCCTTCCCCCAGTAGTCGACAGTCGACTTCGGTCGACCCCTTGGCTTCGGCCACTGGCTTCACGGTGTCCCGTCAGGCCAGTTGACCGAGACTCCCATCGGCCTTGATCGAGATTTTTCTTGACCCGTTGGACGGAGTTGTCGGCCGGGCTGAAATCCCTCTCCCGGTTCCCCGGTGAGTTGAGGGTCCGTCGGCTCGTCTGTGCCTCCGGTTCCCGAGCCTTCGGTGGAATCGTCTGAACCGAGGGGAGTGCCGATTCCCGACACCTCTCCGCACCGTCCTCGGCCTAGCCGAGGGTCTCGGTCTCGGACGTCTTCGCGGTCCAGCCGATCCCACCGCCATAGGCGGTCTCAGTCTCGGCACCGCGGCAAGCGGCGCCGCCGCTCTTCCTCCTCCTCAGACGAGGGGAGACTTTGGCGCAAGTTGCATCGGAGGTATGAGGAACTCATGTGGCAACAGCTCCTTCTGACCGGGAATAAGCCGACCCAGTCGTCTTCCCTGGCCATTAAGTGGCTGTCACTGGAGCGGCCTAAACAACCCCTCGTTGTAGACGAGGAGCCTGTTCCCAGGCCGGTTGTTCGGCCAATTCCAGCTGCCCCACCGATTCTGGTGGAACCTCCGCCTCCACAGCCGTTATTTGGGGCTCCGACCAAAAATTCTCGGTCGGCTCAGGGACTGCCCCATAGGCTGTCTGTCACCCTCACTCCCGATAAGCCTCGGCAGGTGGAGGGTGGCTCAGGCCCGAGGCAGCTCTTTGAGGACTCTTCCGAGTCCGAGGATGATTCCTCCCTTTTCTCCAAGTGAATGGACTTGGAGTCCTCAGGAGGACAGTCGGTGGACGATAGCCCTTCGTCCTTCCTAGGATTGCTTCGGCTCATCTCGGAGTCCACTAGGATGAAGCTCGAACCCATTTCTAAATGGGCCAGGTATCCACTCACGGAGATTCTGGACCGAGGGGATTCCTCTACGGAGGCCTTTCCGGTGGCCGAGGCCATAGTGGGTCCGGCCTTGGAGCTTTGGCAGCGCCCTGCTTCCTTCCCTGCGCCTTCGGCCAGGATGGCCAGGAAGTATGCGGTCCCTACCGGTTCCCTGTCCAGTTTCTCGGAACACCCCTCTGCTGAGGGGTTGGTTACCGACAGCGTTTTCCGGCGCGCCGGGAACGCCAGGGATGTGGACAAACCTCCTGACAAGGTATCCAAGAAATTGGATTATGCCGGGCGAAAAGTCTATGCTGCGTCCTCTCGGCCTTCGTCAGGCCAGTTCGGCCGTCCTCATGGCACATTTTTCTCATGCCCTGTTGGGCTCCCTGGATAAGGTCGTCCCTCATCTTCACGCAGATCTGCAGACTACGGTCAGGCAGGTGCGGGACCAGGGCAGTGGCCAAACAGCAGCTCCAGACTGCTTTAGACATTGGGGACTCGTGCCAGGTCTGTGGTGGCCGCAGTGGCCATGCGTCATCAGACTTGGCTGAGGATATCCACCTTTACTTCGGATACTCAGCACAAGTTGGCGGATGTTCCCTTTTTGGGGACTGACTTCTTTGGCCCTGGGGTGGAAGGTCACCTGCAGAGGATCGAGAAGTCCAATGCTACCTTGGACTCGGTCTCTTCCGCTCAGTAGGACAAAGGCCGCAAGCCTCAGCCTAAGCCCTTTCGTCCTTCTGCGCCCGCGGCGCGCCCGGCCCAGCAACGTCAGGGCCAGCAGGCTCGGGCTTGGCATCCCAAGCCCAAGCCGCCGGCTTCCTCCAACAGGAAGCAGGAGGTAAGGCCCAGGAGGTCCCTCGGCCGGTTCCTCCTCCAAGCCTGCCCAGTGACGGGCTGAGGGTGTCGCCCCATCCCGCCACACTCACCCTGGTTCCCCCCGTGGGGGGACGGCCCTGGCACTTCCTTTCCGCCTGGTCCGTTATTACCACGGACAGGTGGGTACTGGAGGTGGTGGGAAAAGGCCTGCCTCTAGAATTCGAGCAGGCCCCGCCCTTCAGAGCCGTCTCACCTCGGGGCCTCGGGTCCGCAGCCTCACTGTCGGCTCGTCGGGCCGACATCGCTCTCCTCCTCCAAAAGGATGTGATCAGGGAGGTAGCGGACCCGCCCTCAGACCCGGGGTTTGTGTCCAGGTACTTCCTGGTTCCGAAACGGACGAGGGGCTGGTGCCCCATTCTCGACCTACACGACCTGAACAAGTTCCTAAGGTCTCGAACCTTCAGGATGGTCACTCTGGCACAGATACCATCTCTGGAATACAGCGTGCGGTTCTGCTCTCTGAACCTGCAGGAGGTGTTCTTTCACATCCCTATCCGTCCGTCACATCGGGGATTGCTTCGCTTTCGAGCGGAGAGATCCCTCTTCGAGTTCCGAGCCATGCCCTTCGGCCTGTCTTCAGCTCCTAGGGTCTTCACCAAATGCATTGCAGTGGTGACAGCTTTCTTGCGGCGCCGGGGGGTCCGGGTGTACCCTTACCTGGACGATTGGCTGATAGCAGCCCCCTCCAGACAGGAGGTGGAGCGGTCCAGAGATCTGGCCCTCCAGGTTTGCTCTCAAGTCAGCCTTCTCATCAACGAGGCCAAGTCGGAACTCGAGCCAAAGCAGGTGATTCTGTTTATTGGGGCAGAGCTCGACTCTCTTCGAGCCAGAGCACGGCTCCCGGCGGACAGGGCCGAGGTTCTTACCTCCTTTGCCCAATCATTTCTGGTTGGGCAATCACCCTGCCCGGGACTTCCTGCGCCTCCTGGGTCTCATGGCGGCCTGTACCAGCGTGGTCCGTTGGGCACGCTGGCACATGCGCCCCCTTCAGTGGGATCTGGCCAGCCAGTGGTCACAACGCTGCGATCCATTGGACCAGCTAGTGATGGTGACCCAGGAGATGTGGAACGCTCTCCGGTGGTGGACCGTTCCATCTCATCTGCAGGAGGGCATCCCGTTTGTCCTCCTCGAGCCGATGGTCTCTCTATCGACCGATGCCTCTCTGATGTGTTGGGGTGACCATCTGGGGGAACACCGAGCGCACGGCCTCTGGTCCCCGCGGGAGTCCTGATGCCACATCAACCTGCTGGAGCTCCGAGCGGTCCGCCTAGCTCTCACCGCCTTTGCTCCGTTTCTCCGGGGTCAAGTGGTCAGAGTCCAGCCGGACAATACCACGACCATGTACTACCTAAACCGCCAGGGCGGGACGCGTTCCATGCTTCTGTGCAAGGAAGCTCTCCGCATTTGGTCACTCGTGCGCAGCCTGGAGGCAGATCTCCTAGCCATTCATGTGGCAGGAGCCTCCAACACCCTGGCCGATGCCCTGAGCCGGATAGGGGCTGCATCTCACGAGTGGTCTCTCCAGCCGGAGGTAGTACAAGATCTGTTCTCCCACTGGGGCACACCTCAGGTGGACCTGTTTGCCTCCAGGGAGAACGCGAAGCTGAGGCTGTTTCATGCCGGCCCCCCTCAGCAGGGCTCGCTGCAGGGGGATACCTTCTCGAGGCTGTGGACCCTGGGCCTCTTTACGCCTTTCCCCCATTTCCCTTGATTCACAAGGTGCTTCTCAAGGCAAGGAGGGACAAGGCGCAGGTGATTCTGATAGCCCCAGACTGGCCCTGCCAGTTCTGGTACCCAGATCTCCTCAGCCTCAGCTCCAGGCTCCCGAGGCAGCTTCCAGCTCGCCCGGACCTGCTCTGTCAATCAGGGGAAGGTGTTCCATCCGGACCTTCAATCCCTGCACCTGACGGCCTGGTTCCTGAGCGGCTAGAGTTCCAGGCCTTGGGTCTTTCTGACGAAGTCCTCAGTGTTGTTGAGGCGTCCCGTAAGGAGTCGACCAGGAAATGCTATGCCTTCAAATGGAAGAGATTTTCCATCTGGTGTCAGAGCAAGGGCTTGGACCCTTCCTTCTGTCCTTTGGCAAGCATTTTGGACTATTTATGGTCCCTTTCTAGTCAAGGGCTTAGGTCGACGACCCTAAAGGTGCATCTGGCAGCCATCTCTGCTTACCGGGCGCGGGCCGGGGAGCAGTCGGTGGCGCAGGAGAAGGTGGTCTGGCGCTTTTCCAAAGGCCTTGATCACATTTCCCCTCTGGTGCGAGAACCTCCACCTCCGTGGGATTTACTGCTGGTACTGGCAAAGCTCATGGGCAAGCCATTCGAACCAATGCACAGGTGTGAACTCTCACCTGTCGTGGAAGACCGCCTTCTTGGTGGCTGTCACGTCAGCCAGAAGGATGGGAGAACTCCAGGCGCTCTGCATAGAGTCCCCTTACCTGGTCTTCCACAGGGACAAGGTTGTCCTGCGCCCCCACCCGAAATTCCTTCCGAAGGTGGTGTCGGAGTTTCACCTTAACCAGGTGTTGACTCTGCGGTGTTCTACCCCAATCACACCTCGGAGGCCGAATACAGGCTCCTTTTAGACCCTAGAAGGCTCGCTTATTATAAGGGCGCGGCTGAAAGTCGGGAGAGGTTCGCCAGCTGTTTGTCACCTACGCTGAAGCCGCACCTGGCAGACCTGCAGCCAATGCGGATCGATAAGCAGGTGGGTCACCTCCTGCATAGATCTCTGCTATAAGTTGGCGGGCATGGAGCCTCCCAGAGGATAGAGCTCATTCTACCCGTCATACTGCTGCATGCCATTGGCTGCTTCAGGGGCGTCCCTATCCAGGAAATCTGCAGGGCTGCTACCTGGAAGTCAGCAGACACCTTCATTACCATTACCACATCGACCTTGAGTCACGCCGGGATGCTGCTGGTTTTGGGGCCTCGGTTCTCCAGTCTTTATTCCCTAAGTAAGTATCGGAGTGTGCCTTGCCTCCCTCCTCGGAGAACTACTAGAGTCTGCCAGACAGTGTGGATGAACAACATATCCATGTCCGTAGAAATACAGGTTACTCACCTGTAACAGGAGTTCTAGGAATGGTATATGTTGTTCATCCCTACAGTGACTCTGACCTCCCAGAAAGCGAGCTAGCCTGAGCTGCGCGGGCCAGATCTGGCGTCATGGGGCGGGCCGAGGGTTTTACCACCCGGGTGGGTGGGAGGAGCCAGTTTGAAGACCTTCCGGCAAGATTTAAAGCGGCAAGGAACCTGCAAGACAGTGTGGATGAACAACATATACCATTCCTAGAACTCCTGTTACAGGTGAGTAACCTGTATTTCTCCTCGTTATTTGTGGTGTTTGGGCATTAGACAATGTTTAAAAAAAAAAATAATAATTTTTGTCTTACAGATTGCTCGATTGTACTTGGTTTCTGATGTTTTATATAATTGCTGTGCCAAGGTAGCTAATGCATCCTATTATAGAAAATAGTAAGTATCACAAACATTTTGCTTTACACATTGATGTTTTATAGCTGGAAACATGAGTAACAGAATTCAGTTTCTTGCTTTCTGCACTGTACGACTTACCATTTTTAGTTGACTCCCAAACATATTTGGCAGCAATGTATCTATTTATGCTACTGTTCACGAACTTAACCTCTTCTGCTCGCCTTCCTCTTCCTGGACTTCCCACCTCTATCCTCCATGCCCCCCCCACCCAGTGCTGGGGTGGTCAGGGTCCCCAAGCTACTTCAGAGAAATGGATCTGTTGGAGGGGTTGCCTAAGTTACTGGTGCAGGGACAGTAGGTAGGTGACTTCATCCAGCATCATTTGGTGTGTTTTCCTTGTTCTCTGTGTTCCACTGGAACATCAGCAGCAAAGATAAGCATGCTTAATGCATCTCCAGCCGATGCCCCCCCCCCCTGCTTCTACTACTGCTGCCTGCAGCTCCTTCTGTGGCCACCAAGGTGGCACTTGCACGATGGCAACCCTCTTCCTCCTTCCTGGAGGAGGATACCTAGAAACATAGACAGTGATGGCAGAAAAAGATCCAGCGGTCCATCCAGTGTGCCCAAGTTCCCTATTTGGCCCTGGGACCCTTCTGATGGAGAGAAGAGCTTATTCTGGGATATTTGACCCCGCCCCCTTCCAAATATCCTTCAACCGGCCACTGATGACCCTGGCTTGATCCTGAACCTGGGTCACTGGCAGCGTGAGCAATAGTCCTGCTGCTTCGACTGTCCAGTCCTTATTTAGCTACAGTATTGACTTTTTTTTTGTTTACCCTAGACTCCTTTTGAGTTTAATTATTTTTTATATGGCTCTGAAAGATAGCTACTTAAGTGTATACAAATATCTGCCTTGTGTCAGCACCTCAGAAGGTGGAAATAAGCCATGCATATTGCATCTCAATTACATGGTTGACCTTTATTACCCATTTATGTCCGTGAAATAAGAGAACTTGTTTAAAACTCCCTCACTTATGCTAAACAAGTGCAATCATTCCACTGGAATGAGCTGCCCCGGAGCTTAAAGAATTTTATGCTAATTACAGACTTTAAAATGAAATTCAAACTCTGCTGTGTGGTCATGCTCATTCCTGCACTCTAACGTCAGATTTATTTCTCCTCCTGAAGAAAGCAGTTGCCCCAAAGTCTTCTCTTTACTACGACCAGTTATGGTTTATTATTGTGTTTGCTTTCTGGGATAACAACCAGCTCCCACTGTCTTGTTGCAGGCCTCCATCTGTGGGTACAGTCCCAGAGAGTGTGCTAGTCCTTAACTGGTCAGGGAAGTTTCTGCATGCTTTCCCACTTTTGCTGAGTACTGATCAAACTAAGAATGGATTCAACAACAATGAATCTTCCAGGATAGCTTTTTAATCAGGCCACACCTTTGGAACCACCAGCATCCATGCTAGGACCACACAGAAACTTTGCAAGCTAGGCGCTGCCCACAGTGAAGTAATATGCCAGTGTCTGCATAAAAATGGGAGGCCCCATCTCTCCTTAGTTCTTTTCTCGCCTCAGTCGTTGTTGGACCATCATTGGAAATGCCGCTGCAAAAAGCTGACATTTTCTTTATTTTTTCTATATAAAATAGTAATCCCTTTTATAGTGATGTTTGGTGCCCTGCATGCTGCCAGATGTACCGTCCACACTTTTTCAATTTTGCGACTGCGGAGAGAAAATCTACAAGGACAACATTCAGGAAGTGTGCTTCTGCTGCCTAGGCCTTTTTCACAGTGTGAAAGTCTGTGAGATCTGCTGGAGATTCAATTCTGCTACCAAGGGACACAGGAAGGGGGCATAGGAGAAATTCCTTCTTAAAAAGACCTTAGCAGCAATGGAACATCAGCTTCAGGGCAAGTCCGCATCGCCTTCCCAGTTGACTGAATGACAGTCATTGAAGTCCCATGACAAATCCTCCTTAGAGAGCCAGAAACAGACACCGGGATGAGGAAAGGGCTTTGCCAGCGAGGTCCGGGTCGCCACTGCAGACTGCAGGTACATCCCAAACTACAACGCCGTCTGCTCCAGCGATGCCCACTGTCTCCTCCTCAACTGTTGACCAGACACCAAGGTCAGGGCTTGGCATAGGCACTACTGCGTCGAGGCCTGCTAAGGTTGGTACACTGCCATCGTAGCTGGAAATTCAACCTTCACCATTGACTAGTGCGGTCACGAGCACTACTTAAAGTGGCATCAACGCACAGGCAGTACTCCTGTCATTTTCAGATATGTTATGGCATCTACTGGCAGGCCTACCTCCACTTACAGTAGATCTGTTGGTGGGGACTACAACTACCCCGTCGAGGCCGCAATCTAATATACTGCAAAATAGATCTCCTCAGCTGCTGGTGATGTCGCTGGCGTGGTCCTCCATTCCAGTCGATGGGAGACATGATGACAAATGTGAATACAGTCCTGACCTCTTAATAGAGGAGGAGGAGATTGAAGACTATGCTGAGGACAGCCAGTATGTGCATGGCATCAGCACAACAGTCGTCTCCTGCAGTGAAGACTCTGTAGTGAATAAACCCAGATCACTTCCCGAGGATCACTCCTTTTTTGCCATGATGCAGCAAATGCAAGCTGCTGTGGGGTTTACCTTGGAGGAGCAGGATTCTGCTAAAAAGAACCTGCTGGAGTTTCTGGAGAGACCAGAATCTTCTCCTGCTGTTCATTCCCTGTATTCAGCATTGGAGAATGATACTTGTCTAGCCTGGTATAGGCCAAACACCATACCAGCTGTTCCCAGAAAGGCTGATAAAATGTACTCTGCTCCGTCTGATAACCTTTATTGTGCTAATCATCCTGAGACAGTTTCAGTGGTGATCACAGCTGCGCATGACAGATCCAGGGCACCTAGACACCTGAGATCCTCCTCCTCCTCCTGAGAAGGAATCCAGGAGGTTGGATGTACTGGGCAAGGGTACCTATGCTTCAAGCCCCAGGAATCCTTCATTATGCTTAACTAATGCAGTTAGCCCAGTAGGTTCAGCTGCCCCAGAGACTGGAACTTACGTAAATGAAGGAACGCTGCAGTGAACTTAGAACATAGTTCAGATCTCTGCCTCTAGGTGCTGCTGCTAATGGTAGTTTCCCTCAGATTCATTTCTCCACCTGTAGTAGCAAGACGCCCCGAAGATCTCTCTCAGCAGCTTCACTGCAAGTCCTTTATTTCAGTGTTTTGTTACAAAAAATGTTTAGTTTCCTCATATTTCTGCCTCGTGTGTTTGATTTTAGTTTGTATTGGTTAGTGTATTATTTTAGTGTTTCTCTGATTCTGTCTGTTCCCTAGAACCAGAGAAATTTTGCTTTTATGTTGTTTTTCAGTCAGTTTTTTCCTTTCTTCGTTTCTGTTTTACTGTGCTTCCTGTTTTAAAAGCTAAGTCAAATTAACGACTGTTTGTAGTTTTGTCATCTCTGTTCCACGACACTGGAACCAAGACGTTGTTTCTCTTTAAAGTTTTAAATCTATACTTAGTCTTGCTATTTAGTGGTGGTTATTCCTGGAGGAACCAGACCTCATTTTTCTGTAATTTTCTTCCGAGAACTGAATTTTCTGCTTGACAAATTGGCATGTTATTCCAACCTAAAAAGAGACTAGGACTCTGGGGACTTGAAAATTGTACCAAGTGTTTTCAACTCCTGGTCAGGGCAGACAGCCACGACTTGTGCCTAAAGTGGTTGAATCCTAGCCGTGTTTTTGCAAACTGTGAGCTCTGCAGTAAGTTTTGCTCAAAAACTATTAAAAAGAGGGCCAAAAGACTCTTAAGAGATGGCTTCTCAGTCCACTTCCACATCTCCTAAAAGGTCTGAAGAAGGGCTTTCTTACATTAAATCCAAAGATAGAGCCTCCAAGGACTCATATGATCCCATGGTCCCTGAAAAACGGAACTCTGAAAAACATAAAAGGTCCACGGAGCAGTGTTCAGACCTGGTTACCGCTAAGAAGAAAAAACATGTCACCACACCTCCTGCTGAAGAAGCAAGGGAGCTCCCAGAGGACAAAACAAACTTACCCACTTTGGAGGTCATAGCCAAGGCTCTCCAGGTCCTCCAGGCCCTGCAGTCTGTGGGAGCTGTACTGGCACCCCCAGTTCCACCAGTGCGCCTCGAAGTCCTGGTTCCCCTTTCCCAGGGACCGGAATATTTTTATGAAGGAGAGGAGGACGAGGATTGGGAATGACTGAACTGGAGGTCTCTCTGGAACAGGGGTTTGGTTCCCCACCCAGAGGCCCAGAGGATTTCTTTTCCCTTTATGCCTTTGTCAGGCAAATGGTGGACACACACTGCCTTGCCAACCAGGAAATCGTGAAGGAAGAGGAAGAGGAAGAAACAGACTTCTTAGAGATGATGGGGCTATCCCCCACCAAGAAACTTCTGTTGCCCGTTCACAAGTCTCTAAGGAAGGCAACCTTAAAAATCCTTCAGACCCCTACTTCTATCCTGGGGGTGGACAAAAAGGTGGAAAAGTACCACCAACTGGACAAAAACAATGCTGAGTACCTCTGTTCTCACCCCAGTCACAAGAGAGTGGTCCAGGTGGCCGCCTGTGATAAAGCCAAGGTGCCCTTATCTTCCCATCCTCCAGACAAGGACTCCAGGAAACTGGATGGAATGGGCAAGAAAGGATATATGGTAGCGCCTCTCCTTTTGAGGCAGGTTACATACATGGCTTACACCGCTCAGTACCAAAAGGCCCTTTGAACTTCAGTCTGCGCCATGTGTGATAGCATCCCTACTGAAGAGCTTGACATAGCAGACGCTGCCAGGACAGCACTGGATGCTATGAAGTACCAGTTTCACATGGCAGTGGATGCCAAAGACACTGCTTCCAGGGTCATTGGCCTGGCTGTTTCTTTAAGAAGGTCTGCCTGGCTCTGGGCTACTAACCTGACCCAGGACACTTAGGCCAAGACTATGGACTTCCCCTGCAGAACATCTCCCTCTTTGGGGACAAGACTGAGGAACACAAACCCCACCTAAAAGAGCAACTCAGCCAAAGAAAAAGCCTCCACTTCCCACAAGTCTCAGGGAAGGGGAGATAGGGTTAGAGGCTACTACCCTAGGATCTACTTACCTGCCAGCCATGTCCATGGATTACTCTCAGCAAGAGGCTGTTTGGGGCAGTGGTAGATGAGGTGTCGGGGGTGTGGTTGAGCCTGCTTCGGCTGCCAGGTCCCAGCCTAAGCAGAATCCCTGACTGCTCTCCCCAGGTCGCCAACCCATTCCCAGTAGGAGGGAGGTTGGCTCACTTCCTCCAAACGTAGCAACACTTTACCACCAACAAGTTTGTTTTGGAGGTGGTGAGCAAGGAGCTCTCTCTGCAGTTCGTGGTCTTTCCAAAGCTGCAGTCACACAGGCGCTTTGCACCCTCAGCCCCAACAGAAGGAATTCTGTTGGAGTTAGAGGTTAAAAAGTTGCTGCAAGCAAATGCAGTAGAAGCATTTCCCCACTCTCTCTCTCTGGGGGGGAAAGGCCTTTACTCAAGGTACTTCCTCACTCTAAAGAAGAATGGGGAATGGCCACCTATCCTGGATCTCCAATATCTGAACAAGCACTTGGCAAGGCCCAAGTTCAGAATGGCCGCTCTCAGTAGTGATTCACTGCCTTCAGCAAGATGATTGGCTGGCATCTTTAGACCTGAAGGATGCCTATTTCCACATCCTAATCAGGCCCAGCTACAGGAAGTACCTGAGCTTCAGGCTGCCCTCAGGCCACTACCAGTTTTCAGCTTTCCCCTTTGGGCTCTCCTGTGCTCCAAGGGTGTTCACAAAATGTCTAGCTGGGGTGTCAGCTCACCTAAGGAGACTGAGAGTCTTGTCTTCCCCTACCTGAATGACTGGCTGATTGTGGGGAAGTCTTCCCAGCAGGTCAGGGACCCCCCTAAGACTCACCCAGGACACCCTAGAGTCCCTGGGCTTATTTTTGAACCAGCAAAAGACCCACCTGCAACCAGTACTATCCCTAGAGTTCAGAGGGGCAGAGTTGGATACTCTGCAAGGAAAACCTCATCTCCCGGAGGACAGAATGTCAACGCTTCAAAACCTGGTGGGATCATTCTGCCTGGAACAGCCCAGGCCGGCAAGGCACTTCCTAAGGTTGCTAGGACACATGGCTTCCACCACAGCCATGGTTCCAGGTGCCAGGTTTCAAATGCAAGACATAGAGTAGCACCTTGGGTCTCATTGGTCCCAAAGAAGGGACCCACTTTCCAAGTTGGTGCCTGTCACAAGAACCCTGCTATAAGCACTGGAGTGGTGGAAGAAAGGGGAGAACCTGCATCAGGGAGTCGCATTCTAGCAGCAGGCTCGAACTGTAGTCTTGACTACAGATGCATTCCTCCTAGGCTCGGGTACACATCTGGGCGACCAGATAGTCAGTATTGTATGGTCCCCTTGAGAATCACAACTACATATAAACCTCCTGGAGCTCAGGGAAGTATTCCTGGCCCTGCGGGCCTTTGAACACCCCCCCACCACCACCACCACCAGCTGAGGGGGTCAGTCAGTCCAAGGCTGGACAGACAGTACTACCACCATGTACTACATCAACAAGCAAGGGGGAAACAGGTCCTTGAAACTCCGCACAGAGCCAGTGAAGATTTGGTCTCTAGCCTACTTCCTGGGCATGCATCTGTTGACAATCAACCTGCCAGGAAAGGACAGTACCCTAGCAGACATCCTCTGCAGGGTTAGTCAAGGGCACAACAAGTGCACTCTAAACAAGCAAGTGCTGGAGTCAGTCTTCAGAAGGTGGGACTCTCCAGAAATAGATCTGTTTGCCTCAGAGCCGAACCATTAGCTCCCTCTGTTGCAGGCCGCCAGCAGAGTGTCCCTCTGGACACACTAGCACTGGATTGGACAGGGAGGTTTCTTTATGCATTTCCCCCCTTCCCCCTACTGCTCAGGGTTCTGCTGAAGTTAAGGAGCCAGCCTGCATCCATGATTCTAGTGGTACCCGATAGGGCTAGGCAGCCTTGATACCCCCCATCTGCTAGCACTGTCCAAGCTCCAGCCCATTCATACGAACTTACAAAGAAGCCAGTAGAAGAAGAAGGCCATTTGGTCTATCAAGTTTGCTCGTATTGCAGGGTCCACAGCATGAGCTAATGTCCCTGCCCTCCCTGCCTCCCTACCCATGATCTTGACCTTCCCCCATGCCTAGCCCAGACTCTCTTAAAGCTGCCCACTGTCTTCAGTGAGATGATGATCTCTTCCGGCATCGCATTCCAAGTGTCCACTACCCTCTCTGTGAAGAAGTGCTTCCTGACCTCCCTCCTAAACTTCCCACGCTCCAGCTTAAGACTGTGCCCCCTCATGCTATGGTTGCCACTCAGCTTACAGAGACTCTCCTTATCAACCTTATTTATCCCTTTCCACTACTTGAAAGTGTCGTCATGTCCCCTCTCACCTGTCTTCCAGGGAGTATTATGTTCAGTGCCCTCAACCTCTCCTCATATGCCTTACCCTGCTGACCCACTATCATCTTTATAGCCCTCTTCTGGACTTTCTCCAACAGGTTAATGCCCTTTTTGAGGTGTGGGCACCAGTATTGAACTCTGTACCCTAGATGTGGCCTTACCAGTGACCTGTACAAGGGCAGTATAACCTCCTCCCTCCTATTACTGATCCCCCTAAATATGCATCCCAGCATCTTGTTTGCCTTTGCTGCTGCTTTCTTGCACTGCGTGGTGTGCTTCAGATCACTAATGATCATCACTCCCAGGTCCTTCTCCTCTGATGCAGTTACTCAGACTCTGCCCAGGTAGTAACTCTATCCTGGGATTCTTGACTCCAATTTGTATAGCTTTGCATTCTAGGGACATGGATATGTTGTTCTAGCCACACTTACTGGCAGGTTCCTTGCTGCTTTAAATCTTGCCGGAAGGTCTTCAAGCTGGCTCCTCCCACCCACCTGGGTGATAAAACTCTCGGCTCCGCCCCATGACGCCAGATCTTCCTTATCGCTTTTAAGCTCAGGTTCCCTCCTTAGCACCCTGCATTGTAGGCCTGGATCCAAACTCGTCGGTTAAACTGAAACTCATACTTAAATTTACTAGACTTCATTCTTTTTCTTCCTTCGCGGCTGTGATGGACAGGTCGACTCCCAGATTTCGGCGGTGCCCTTTGCGGGCAGAAGATGTCTCTGACCGAGCCACACTCCATGTGCATTTACTGCCTTGGGCTCGATCACGATCCGCAGGCCTGAGAATTGTGCAAGTCCTTCTCGGTCAACGTCCTCGAAGACAGTGCTGCCAGACTTCAACTTGGGCGCCCCGAGAAACGTATTCCTCCGGTGAAGTTGAAGGAGGCCCGTTGGGTGGTGTCCGGTGGCGGGCTCGGCTGAGCAACTTGAGCAGATGATCGCCCTCGAGGAGGCGGCGGCCCAGGCCGCATCTTCTTCTTCCTCGGTCGCGGCATTTATCCTGCTGTCTTTGGGCTCCTCCTACATGGCTTCTTTCATGGAGCTTTGTCAGTCCCTCTCTACTAAAGGAGAGGGGCCATCGGGACATTCCTCTTGGTCCAAGAAGAAGGACTCAAAGGGTAAGTCCCACCGTCAACGTTCGTGGCAGCGGGAGAGGTCCCCTTCCCCAGAAAGTCGACACTCGACTTCAGTCAAGGTTGCGGCTAAGGCTTCATGGTGTCCCCGTCAGGTCAGCCGGCCGAGACACCTGTCGACACAGTTGGGATTTTTATCGACCCGTCGGACGGGCTGTTGACTGGAGAAGCAGACAACCCTTCTTCAAGCAGAGTTCCCGGTTAAGGTTCCCGAGCCGAGGGAGGAATGGGTTTCCCCTGCTCCCTCCCAGACCCACTCTCGGAAACACCGAAGGTCTCTGTCTCGGACCTCATCTCGGTCCAGCCAATTCCGCCAACATCGGCGGTCTTGGTCTCTGCACTGAGGGAAGCGGCGGTGCCACTCATCCTCGTCTTCGTCCTCCTCCTCGGATAGGCTCCAGCACAAATTGCGTCGGCGCAACAAGGACATGATGTGGCAGCAGCTCCTTTTGACCGGGAACAAGTCAACCCCGTAGTCTTCCCCGACCATTAAGCAGCTGTCACCTCAGCAGCCGAAACAACCCCTCGTGGTCATTGAGGGGCCGAAGCTGGCGCCGGTTATTCAGGCTGAAACCAGCTGCACCACCCATTGTGGTGGAACCCCCGCTTCCACAACCTAAAACGGGGGCTCCGACCCAGGATTCTTGGTCGGGTCAGTGATTGCCCCATTGGTTGTCTTGTCACCCTCACTCTCAATTGGCCTCGGCAGGTGGAGGGTGGCTCAGGCCCTCTGAAGCTGTTTGCAGACTCCTTGGAGTCTGATGATGACGCTTCCCTGTTCTCCAGGCCCCTCGACCTGGAGTCCACTGGGGGACAGTCAGTGGACGAGAGCCCATCCTCGTTCATGGGAACGCTTCGGCTCATCTCAGAATTTACTGGGATGAAGCTCTAACCCGTGTGGAAACGGGCCAAGTATCCCCTCAAGGAGATACTGGACCGAGGGGATTCTCCTATGGAGGCCTTTCCGGTGGCTGAAGCCATTGTTGGCCTGGCTCTGGAGTTATGGCAGCGGCTGGCTTCTTGTCCAGCTCCTTTGGCCAGGATGGCCAGGAAGTGTGCGGTCCCCACTGGCTCACTCTCCGGATTCTCGGAGCATTCCTCTGCGGAGGGGGCTCGTGACCAACAGTGTTTTCTGGCGTTCCGGAAACGCTCGGGACATGGACAAGCCTCCCGATAAAGAGTCCAAGAAACTGGACTACGCTGGGCGTAAAGTCTATGCTGCGTCCTCCTTAGGCCTTCGTCAGGCCAGTTCGGCCGTACTGATGGTACCCTTTTCCCACGCCCTTTTGGGCTCCCTGGATGAGGTGATTCCTAATCTCCTGGCTGACCTTCAGACTACAGTCAAGCAGGTGTGGGATCAGGGAAGGGCGGTGGCAAAGCGGCAGCTCCAAACTGCTCTTCACATTGGAGACTCTTGTGCCCGGTCAGTAGTGGCCCGCGGTGGCCATGCACCGCAGAGCTTGACTGTGGATCTCCACCTTTAGGTGGATACCCAGCACAAGCTGGCAGACGTGCCCTTCCTGGGTACCGACTTGTTCGGTCCCGGGGTGGAGGGTCATTTGCAGAGGATGGAGAAGTTCAGTGCCACCTTGGACTCGGTCACATCCACCCAGAAGTACAAAGGCCGCCAGCAGCAGCGTAAGCCCTTTCGACCTTCTGCCCCTGCGGCACGTCCGGCCCAGCAACACCAGCATCAGGGCCAGCAGGCTCTCACTTGGCACCCCAAAGCCAAGCCTGCAGCTTCCTTCAGCAGGAAGCCTGGAGGAAAAGTCCCAGGAGGTCCCTCGGCCGGTCCTTCCTCCAAGCCTGCCCAGTGACGGGTTGAGGGGTGTCACCCGCAACCTCGTCACTCCCCCCCTGGGTTTCCCCCGTGGGGGGATGGCTCTGACACTTCCTTTCCGCCTGGTCCGCTATCACCACGGACCGCTGGGTGTCGGAAGTGGTAGGAAAGGGTCTGCCTCTGGAATTCGAGCAAGCTCCACCCTATCAAGCCGTCGCCCCACCACGGGGGGCTAGGGTCCGCAGCCTCTCTGTCAGCTCATTGAGCCGACATTGCCCTGCTCCTCCAGAAGGAGGTCATCAGGAAGGTGGCGGATCCTTCACCAGACCCAGGGTTTGTGTCCAGGTATTTTCTGGTCCCAAAACGGACAGGGGGCTGGCGCCCCATTCTAGACCTACACGACTTGAACAAGTTCCTAAGGTCTCGAACCTTCAGGATGGTCACTCTGGCACAGATCATTCCATCCTTGGAACGAGGCATGTGGTTCTGTTCTCTGGACCTCCAGGACCTGTTCTTTCATGTCCCAATCCGTCCGTCCATCCCACCAGCGATTCCTCCGCTTGAGAGCGGAGGGGGTCACTTTACGAGTTCCGGGCCATGCCCTTCAGCCTCTCTCCAGCTCCCAGGGTCTTCACTAAATGCATGGCAGTGGTGACAGCATTCCTGCGGCGCCAAAGGGTCCGGGTGCACCCTTACTGGGACAACTGGCTGATTGCAGCCCCCTCCAGGCCGGAGGTGGAGCGGCCCAGGGATCTGGCCCTCCAGGTCTGCTCTCAGATTGGCCTCCTCATCAGCGAGGCCAAATCGGAACTCGTGCCAACGCAGGCGATTCAATTAATCGGGGCAGAGCACAGCTTCCGGCGGACAGGGCCGAGGTTCTTTCCTCCTTTGCCCAATCATTTCTGGTTGGGTAATTGTGCCCTGCCCGGGACTTCCTGCACCTCCTGGGCCTCATGGCAGCCTTCACCAGCGTGGTCCGTTGGGCCCGCTGGCACATGCGTGCCCTTCAGTAGGGACTGGCCGGCCAATGGTCACAGCACTCCAGTCCTCTGGACCAGCCAGTGGCAGTGACCCAGGAGATGTGGAACGCTCTCCAGTGGTGGATCGTTCCAGCTCATCTGCAGGAGGGCATCCCGTTTGTCCGACCCGAGCCGGCAGTCACTCTGACGACCGACGCCTCTCTGATGGGTTGGGGTGCCCATCTGGGGGAGCACAGAGCACATGGCCTCTGGTCCCCTCAGGAGTCTCGATGCTACATCAACCTGCTGGAGCTTCGAGTGGTCCGACTAGCTCTCACCACTTTCGCTCCATTTGTACGTGGTCAGGTGGTCCAGGTCCAGATGGACAATACCACGACCATGTACTACCTAAACTGCCAGGGCGGGATGCGCTCCTTGCCCCTGTGCAAGGAAGTTCTCAGCATTTGGTCCCTCGTGAGCAGACTGGAGGCGGATCTCCTAGTCATCCATGTGGCGGGAGCCTCCAACACTCTGGCCGATGCTCTAAGCCGGATAGGTGCTGCATCTCATGAGTGGTCTCTCCTGCCGGAGGTAATACACGATCTGTTCTCCCACTGGGGCACACCTCAGGTGGACCGGTTTGCCTCCAGGGAGAATGCGAAGCTGAGGGCTGTTTCATGACCACCACAAACCCCCACCCCCAAGCAGGGCTCGCTGCAGGGAGATGCCTTCTTGAGGCTGTGGACCCCGGGCCTCTTCTACGCCTTTCCCCCATTTCCCTTGATCCACAAGGTGCTTCTCAAGGCGAGGCGGGACAAGGCACAGGTGATTCTGGTAGCCCCAGCCTGGCCCTGCCGGTTCTGGTATCCAGATCTCCTCAGCCTCAGCTCCATGCTCCCGAGGCGGCTTCCAGCCCACCCAGACCTGATCTCAGTCAACCAGGGGAAGGTTCTCCACCTGGACCTTCAGTCCCTGCACTTGTTGGCCTGGTTCCTGAACAGCTAGAGTTTCCAGGCCTTGGGCCTTTCCGACGGGGTCCTCAACGTTGTTGAGGCATCCTGTAAGGAGTCTACCAGAAAATGCTATGCCTTCAAATGGAAGAGATTCTCCATTTGGTGTCAGGATAAGGGGTTGGACCCTTCCTCCTGTTCCTTGACCAGCATTCTGGACTACCTGTTGTCCCTTTCTCAGCTAGGGCTTCGGTCGACGACCCTTAAGGTGCACCTGCAGCCATCTCTGCTTACGGGGCGTGGGTCGGAAAGCAGTAGGTGGCGCAGGAGAAAGTGGTCGGGTGCTTTTTCAAAGGCCTTGATCACATATCCCCTCCGGTATGAGAACTTCCACCTCCGTGGGATCTACTGCTGGTACTGGCTAAGCTCATGGGCAAGCCATTTGAACCGATGCTCAGGTGTGACATCTCTCACCTGTCGTGGAAAACTGCCTTCTTGGTGGCTATCGCGTCAGCCAGAAGGATGGGAGAGCTCCTGGTGCTTTCCATCGAGTCTCCCTATCTGGTCTTCCACAGGGACAAGGTTGTCCTGTGCCCCAACCCGAAATTCCTTCCGAAGGTGGTGTCGGAGTTTCACCTTAACCAGGTGTTGACTCTGCCGGTGTTCTACCCCAATCACACCTCGGAGGCCAAATATAAGCTCCATACTTTGGACCCTAGAAGAGTGCTGTCTTATTATAAGAAGCGGACGGCTGAAGTTCGGGGAGAGGTTCGCCAGCTGTTTTGTCACCTACGCTGAAGCTGCACCTGGCAGACCTGCAACCAAGCAGACGATAGGCAGGTGGGTCACCTCCTGCATTGATCTCTGCTGTAGGTTGGCGGGCATGGAGCCTCCCAAAGGGATACGAGCTCATTCTACTCGCCATACCGCTGCTTCGGTGGCTGCCTCCAGGGATGTCCCTATCCAGGAAATCTGCAGGGCTGCTACCTGGAAGTCGGCACACACCTTCATTACCCTCTACCACATTGACCTTGAGTCACACTGGAATGCTGGTTTTGGGACCTCGGTTCTCCAGCCCTTGTTCCCTAAATAGGGGGTGTGCGCCTTGCCTCCATCCTCCCAGAGAACTGCTAGGAGTCTGCCAGTAAGTGTGGATAGAATAACATATCCATGTCCCTAGAACTACAGGTTACTCACCTGTAACAGGAGTTCTAGGAATGGTATATGTTGTTCATCTGTACAACCCACCCGACCTCCCCGGCTTCAACGCACAGCCTGGCTTCCTGCGGGCTAGATCTGGTGTCATGGGGCAGAGCCAAGAATTTTATCACCCAGGTGGGTGGGAGGAGCCAGCTTGAAGACCTTCCGGCAAGATTTTAAAGCGGCAAGGAACCTGCCAGTAAGTGTGGATGAACAACCTATACCATTCCTAGAACTCCTGTTACAGGTGAGTAACCTGTATTTCAGGGCCCTTTCTTTTGGCCTTTCCTTGGCACCTCGTTTTTTTACCAAGTGCTTGGCAGTGGTGGCTGAAGCCCTGAGAAGATGAGGCTTTTACGTGTTCTCTTGCTTGGACTGGCTGCTGACAGCCCCATCCAGGGACCTCTTGCTGCAGATCCTGGAAGGCACCTTTCAGCTTTTCCAGGCCCTAGAGATAACAGTCTGCCAAAGTCTTGTCTCTGTCCGAGCCAACATCTCCAGTATATTAGGGGCAGTCCTGGACTCATCCCAGGGCAGAGCTTTCCTGCCAGTGGACAGAGCAGAGCGCTTGGTAGCACTGGCCCGGCTAGTATCCTCCAGCCAGAGAGTTTGCTGCCTTTTGGGGCACATGGCAGCAGCTATAGCCACTGTTCTTCTGGCCTGACTGCATATGAGGGTTCCGCAGTTGACTCTATAGATCTAGTGGGACCGACGACCTGGCTCAGCCGGTGTTGGTCACAGTGTGGAAGAACCCTGTGAACCATGTGAATCTCCTGTGAGGGGTCCCCTTCTGAGCTGGGTCCCCTCGGCAGATTCTCACTACGGACGCCTCTGGTTTGGGCCTGGGTGTCCACCTAACCGACCGTCAGACCCAGGGACCTTGGTCTGAGTTGGAGCAGCATCTTCACATCAATGTACTGGAGATGCGGGCAGTCATTTATGCTCTGCAGGCCTTCCAGATGCACAGTCTTCACCTGCTGTTGGTGCAGATGGACATGTCCATAGTATTCTACATCAACAAGCAGGGGAGCACTCATTCCTACCCCCTTTGTCGGGAAGCAGTGAGTCTGGTACTGGGCCATTGAGCATGACCTGGAACTCTTAGCCGTCCATGTTCCAGGTGTCCAAAACTCCCTGACCGACAGTCTGTCGGTCTAGGTCAAGGACATATGAGTGGGAACTCTTGTCCTCGGTGGTTGAAGATGTCTTTTGCAGGTGGGTCTGTCCAGAGTTGGACCATTTTGCAGCCCCACTCAATGCAAAACTGCCGCTTTTCTGCTTGTTCACTCCAGGGCCTGGGGTTTTTTGGCATGACACATTGTCCCTCTCCTGGAAAGGGAGGTTCCTGTATGCCTTTCCTCCCTTCCTGCTACTGTAGAGGGTTCTCCTCAAGCTTAGGCTTCAGTCAGAGGGCACAGAGATGATTCTTATAGCTCTCTACTTGCCGTTTCAGATTTTGGTCCCTCTGCTGCAACAACTGGCAGTGGAACCTCCAGATCTTACTTTGAGGGGGCTCGTGCAGTAGGCAGCGTCATTAGGATGTAGCCGCCAGGCACCAGGACCACACTAAAACCGTCTAGCTAGGAGACTACAACGGGGGACTGCCCCCTGACGTTGGGACGCAGCCTGTGGTATAAGAGGGGCGGTCCTCCACGCCCTCCCCAGTTCTTTTCCTGCCATCGACCTGTGCTTGTCAGACCTTGTGGAACACTGCTCTAGTTGACCAACGTTTCTTCAAACTTTATTTTTACGCTCAGTGTACTTCACTTTCATTTTCTGCTACATGACTTCGCTGACCTCCTCTGCAGATCTCTGCAAGTCTTAAGTGTGCTTTCGGCAAGCAAATTCCTGAAAAGGACAGTCACATCGTCTGCGTCATCTGCCTAGTCCGGGACCATGATATTGAAGCCTGCCAGGCATGCCAGAAGTTTAACCAAGCCATGTGTGAACAACGCCAGAAGGTTCTGGAGGTCCATCTCCTTCAGCAAAGATGGGTTGCCATGGAGAAAGAGCTGTAGGCCTGAACTGCAGTGGGGTCATCCGCGGAGGCCTCTGCTCCCAAGAAGAAGCATCGGGACCTCCACATCAGAGCCGTGATCGCCTACGGGGCTGCTGCCAATGCTGGGTCTTCCCCCATGGGAGAGTCGACCTCAGCAGCCACATCAGCCCTCCTTCCCTCTGGGCTGCCTCTGGCTGCGCCTCCAGCCTTGATTTCTGTGGAGGGCAGCACCTCTGCAGATTCGGGGGACTCTTCCTCCGTCCCGCTGCCCTGCCGCTCAGGCCCTTTCTCCATCAGGGCTCTCAGCCAGGTGGCCAGGTTGGTTCTCCAGGTGCCAGCTCCTCTACTGCTGCCTGCCCAGCTCTGGCATCCTTCAGCAACCTCTGGGGTCCAACGATAGTCCTTCGGAGCAACGCCAGCTATCTCCCGCTCATGTAGGGCACTCCCTCGGGTGCCTTCTAGCGGTGATCCCTCCGGGCTGTTCACACCAGGCACCGGAAGGGCTGCCGTCTGCCGATCCTCCTCCATTGGAACTGGTGCCGGGACACCCTCCATCGGATTCTGCCGGTCCTCCTTCCTCAGACCAGGTGCTCCTGACTGTTTCACCTGTAAACCTCCCTGCGGTCACTAAAGTGTTGCCTCAGAACCCGGACCTCCCGGCCCTATCAACCGATCAGCAACCACTGTCTGTTCTGTCTAGGTCTGCCCTTCAGGCACTCCTTCCGGCTCGGGCTTGAGCCTCCAGTTGGCGCCTGGCTGGTATACGGCTGGCCTAGCGGGATTGTCAGGTTCTGACTGCGGTCTCTTGACTCATTACCCCTCATTGGGCTGTTCCTTTTACCCCACGATTCTTTACTGAACGACGACTGAATACAGTGCGTATTTTAGCACATGGTGGGCGTCTACTCAGCGCCTGATGCCAACCCAGGTGATCCCGACGTCGGCCCCATCTCTGGCGCGAGATTTTCCTGTGCTAGATGTGGAGGTTACCCCTCCTTCAGCGGACACCCAGCTGGATGCCATGACTGTCACAGGCTCTGGCCATTCGCTGCCTCAGCGCACCGCTTTGGAATCTGAAGGTTCACTGAATGTGGTTTCAAACTCTTTCAAGTCCCCTATTCCCCCCCCCAACTTGCCCCCAGGAGAAGTGTGGGTCAGGGATGCTCCAAAATCTCCTCCTGAGGACCCTTTCTTCTTGGAGATGATGAAACTTGGATCCAAGTCTCCCAGCGGTGGTGTACTGAGGAACAGGATCCTCAACGTCGCCACCTAGCGGAACACTTTTGCCTCCCGGAGGTCACGTCGGTGGTTATCCCACCCTTAGTGGTTTCTCACGACGACATCACATAAAACATCTTTGAACTTGATTAAAATAATCATGAACATGCATAATAGCTTTTTCTCAGCTATAAGACTGTATTTACCTTTGGCTCTCTTTTTGATGCTTTATCTTATATTATTAGTGATACTCTTTTTTTGGGATAAAATAGAAAAAAACAGATATGTAGTAATAAGAAGCTGTTATAATATGAATATTTACGCATTCACCATATATCCCAGGCCCTGAGGAAGCCTCAACTGGGTGAAACGTTGAGCATATTCAGGGGAGCGTGACACTTGTGAAATGCTACAGTAAAATATTTGGAAAGAAACTTGATGTGTGGCTGGCATCTCAGAAACAAGATTGCAGAGTTGAGAGGAGGAAGCAGGCACCGACCACTCAGTCGCGCTGACCGCTCAGTCGATTTGTCGGGCAATGGACACAGGGATTGTTGCGAAGAGCGACGTAAAGATGGATACTGTCCCACCCTTTGGCTATGAGATCCCTACAGAGGACTGTGCCAGACTCCTGTAAGGAGGAAAGCAACTCATGGACGTCTTCACCAAACAGTGAAGGGCCATGGAATGGGGCGTCCATGATGGTGGCCTGACCTTCCTGGGTGAAATCGGAAAGGCGCAGTCAACAATGGTGCCTGAGGCACATGGCAGTCGCCGTGCAACGAGCAGAACCCATGGTCAGGGATTTGCAGTGGTGGATGGTGCAAGAAAACCTTTGCCGAAGAGTTCCCTTCTGTTTTGAACCCCCGAGAAGACTGAGGAGCACATCTAGGGTCTCACAGGACTCCGGGCTCCTGGTCCAGACTCAAGCAGACTCTTCATATAAATGTGCTCGAGCTCAGACCCGTCTTGTATGCTCTCCAGACTCTGCACTTTTGCATTCTTCTCTGTCATCTAATGATCCTGACAGACATGTGCGTAGTCTGATACATCAGCAAGCAGGGAAGAACTTGTTCCTACCTGCTGTGCAGGGAAGCAATGAGAGTTTGGAGTTGGGCTGTTCAGCACAACCTTCACCTGACGGCAGTTCATGTTGCGGGAGTAGAAAGCACACTGGCAGACCACCTCAGTCGGTCTTCAGCCAAAGTCCACGAATGGGAATTGGATCAAGAGGTAGTAGACAACATCTTCCTGCGCTGAGGAACCCCTCAGGTAGACCTGTTTGCATTTCCTCAAATTGCAAAGCTTCCCGCCTTCTGCTCGCTCGCTCCAGGGCGAGGCATTTTCTGGCGGGACGCTCTGTCTCGACTGGAAGGACAGATTCATCTATGCCTTCCCTCCAGTTCCCTTAATTCCGAAGGTCTTGCACAAACTCGGTTCAGGAGGAGACCGAATGATCCTCATTGCTCCATTCTGGCCCAGGCAAGTTTGGTTCTGTCTTGTGCAACAGTTTTCAGAGGAACCTCGGCTTCCTCTTCCTCTGTCACAGCACTTGCTGACCCAGGATCAGGGAACCATGGATATTACTTCGAGAGGGTTCCTGCAGTAGGTCTTTACATATAGGACTGCGCCTTCTGGCGTCATGTCCGCACAGCAAACTTGTAGATGGCAATCAGCGGAGACCACCCTAGATGTCAGGGCGTAGTGATGTCAGCCCAACTATAAAAGGGGCGGGCCTGCACCCGCTCTCCAGTTCTTTCCCGCCGTCGCCTCAGTCACGTTTGGCTCATGTCAGAACAGCAATCTAACGTTTGCATTTATATTTGTCAGTTTTCTTCGCCTCTTGCAATAGTATTTCCACAAAATTTTCTTCAATTTGATGTCTTCTAGACAGAAGAAAAAGTGCTCTAAGTGCAGCGCTCAGATCCTGCATGGGGACAACCATTCCCGCTGCCTCCTTTGCCTTGGTTCGAAGCATGACATCCAGGAGTGTTCCATCTGCCAGGCCTTCAACAAGGCGACCAGAACCAGACGCAAGAGGTCCCTCGAGGCCCATCTATTGACCCGACACTTGGCGTCTATGGAAAAGGAGCTCCAAAAACTCAGAGAAAGGTTGTCGCCGCCGGCCCCGAAGAAGAGTAAAAGTAAGGAAAAGCTTCGGGACAGGAGTCCGCCGCCGGAGAGGCCTGCAACCGTGAGTACTTTTTCAGTCACCCCGTCTGCTTCTTTGGGCTGGGCAGCCGAGGGTTGCCTCTTTGGAGGTGATAATTTTGTCGACTGATCCTGCCGATAAGTCACCCCTTGCCTCTGGCGAAGGGCGCATGACCTCCGCCGATCAGACTAGCGGTGGCCTTCAAGCCGTCTCTAGCCCGGCATGATCTGTAGTTTCAGACGCCGGCTCCTCTGACGCCAGCAAAGATCCATCCACTCTCCCGTCAGGCTCCAGTTTGGCCCCCGATGTAGGACAGAGTGAGGGACTAGTCGACCTGTCGTCTCCCAGGGTCCTCCACCCTAGAGGCTCGCCTCCCGATCCTTTGCTGTTTGCTTTAGCAAAGTCGCATTCGGACCTGCCGTCGGGGGCCCCTCGTCCCCACCCCCTTTTGCCAGGCCTTCCTCCGTTGCCGGATTTTATTCCACTGCCGACAGGGGATCCGGGCATAGTCTCCACCCCCACTATTGGTGCTCCTGGACCCAAGCCACCTTCTGGCACCACGGCACCCTCCCCTGGGGCCTTCTACGGGTTCATAGTCCAAGAACCCTCTCTCCCACCTGCGGGCGTCTCTCCGTTGGTCATTCAGTATCCGACGCCGGGCCAGGTGCCTCCATTGCCGGGTTTTCCAACGCCGAGTTATCAGACGCTGGGCTATCCGACGTCGTCATACCCGACGCCGGGTTATCCTACTCCAGGACATCCCACACCGAATTACCCAGGGTACTCATCGTATTATCCATCCTGGCATTATCCTCAGTACCCGGGATATCCGAGTTATCAGCCACCTCCTTCTCCTCCTCCAGTACCAGACCATGAGTCCATCCCTCTGTGGTGGAAAGAGGCTAGAGCGCAGCTTGTGTCAGTTAAGGCAGCCAGTGAGGGAGACTCCCTCCGCCAGGGTAGCCTCTCCACCGCCTCCTCATGCTAGAGCCACTACCTGTATCTCGGTAGGCATTACAGAACCAGACCCTTCTGTTCCTAGTGACTCCGACTCCTCTGACACTGACTCCGACTTGGATGCGTCTGATCCCAGGTCCCCCGTAGAGGTCCTTCCGAAAGACTCCCCATAGTCACCTCTGGAGGATCCTTCTTTTGGAGACCTGTTGCATTCTGTTCAGGTGGCTGGTGGTTGGCCATCTAAAGAGGTTGATTCACAAACAAAACGTCTTGTGGAGCACCTGGATCTGACAACCTCGGATCCTGTTCCCATCCCACTGTGGATGGGGACCACACGAGGACCTTGTGACCACAATCTGGCAGCAACCATCCTCCATTCCATCGGTCTCGCACAAAGCTGACCACAACTATTATCCCCCAGAAGGGATATCTCATTTGAACTCCCATCCCAAGGCTGAGACCATGGTCATCATGGCCGCTCATGACCATTCAGCCCAGCCCAAACATCTGAGTTCTTCGCCTCCCGACAAGGACTCACGTCAACTCGACCAATTTGGGCAAAAAAATTTACTCTTCCTCATCTTGTGCGTTACGTTCCCTTAATTACGTCTCGCACATGGTCGCCATTCAAAAAGCTTCTCTTTTGGATTTAGAAAGGGACTTCCAGGATGTTCAAGATGAAACCCTGAGGAAGAAGCTCTTGGAAAAAGTGTGGATGGGGAAATCCTCGTGTCACCAAGCCCTTTGAGTTACTTACGACTTGGTGGATTCAGTGGCTAGAGCAGCTGCCATGGGGATCTGCGTCCGGTGCCTCTCCTGGCTCCGTATAGCGGGACTGGAGCAGGACGTACAGTCCTTTCTGTTGGACGCCCCTTTCAGGGGTTCCGTCCTCTTTGGCAGTGACGCTAAAGACATCATTACCAGGCTGCAGGAGAGTGGACGCTCCTTACAGGACGTCCGTTCCTTTTTACAAGACGGGCCAGAAAAAGCAGCCTTTTCGCCACCAAAGGAGGTGGAACAAATCCCAGGCTAAGCGTCGGGCAAAGAAGCGCGCACCTGGCTCTGGAGCTCAAACCCCACAGACCAAATTTCAAAAACAGGCCTCTGGGGCAAAAGCTCCCCTCCCCTTTGTGTCCTGACTCCATTCCCCTCCTTCCGCTACCTGCAGTACCTCAGGAGGAACCGGCTGGAGGGAGGTTCGGCCTCCACCGCAGAAAATTGGGTGCTTCAGCTCATCCAGCAAGGTCACTCGATAGAATTCAGCGAAATTCCAGACCCTCAACCGCCAGGACGGTCCTCCTGGGATCAGGTCCCCATAGTCTCTCAGGAGATCCAGGCACCTCTTCCAAAGAAGGCCATAGAACCCGTCCCATTAAACCAAATAGAAAGGGGGTTCTACTCTCACTTCTTCCTGGTTCCTAACAAAACGGGCAGCCTGAGACCAATCCTGGACCTCAGCACACTAAACATCTTTGTCGAGTACAAGAAGTTTCGTATGTTGCTCCTTCCTCTGCTCCACCACAATTCTTGGCTGTGCTCCCTGGACATGCAGGATGCTTACCTGCATATCCCTATCCTCCCGGCCCACCGCCTCTTTCTCCACTTTGTTTTCCTGGAGAAGCATTTCCAATTCAGAGCGCTCCCATTTGGCCTTTCTTCAGTGCCCCAGTGTTCACCAAATGCCTAGCGGTGGTGGCGTCCTTTCTGCGCTGCCAGGGCATTTATGTCTTCCGTACCTGGATGACTGGCTCCTCTCAGCACCCTCTCCTATCAGCCTGAAAGAGTCTCTCTCTTTCACTCTGAGCTTGTTTGCTTTACTGGGCATAACGGTCAATTTTCCCTAGTCCCAGCTAGTACCCTCCCAGAGGCTCCAGTTCATTTGAGCTGTACTAGACACAGTTCAGAGCAAGGCTTTCCTGCCATCGGATCGGGCTGAGACCCTAGCTTCTCAGGCCACTCTCGTGGCACAGGCCTGATGGATCTCAGCACACTCGGTGCTTCGTTTATTGGGACTGATGGCGGACATCATTTTGACAGTCCCAATGGCCAGGCTTCACATGAGGGTCATCCAGTGGTCTCTCTGAGTCCAGTGGGACCAGAGGACAGAAGACATGAACCAAAAAGTCATGATCTCCAACATCCTTCAGAGAGATCTTCGCTGGTGGCAGGATCTCTCGAACTTATCGAAGGGAATTCCTTTCCTTCCTGTAGTTCCAACTCAAATTCTCACTGCGGACGCCTCAGATCTGGGCTGGGGAGCTCATTTGGGGTCTCACAAGACACAAGGGTCTTGGTCCGACCAGGAACTGATGCTTCACATCGATGTTCTGGAGACCGGGGCGGTTCTTTACGTGCTCCAGGCATTCCAGTCGCTGCTGGTTCTGGGATCTTTCTTAGTACAGACAGACAACATATCCACTGTCTGGTACATAAACAGGGAGAAACCCGGTCATACCCTCTTTGCCGAGATGCAGTGAGGGTGTGATACTGGGCGATTCAGCACAGCCTTTATCTGATAGCAGTTCACGTTCCGGGCGTCACCAACGTCCAGGCGGACAGTCTCAGTCGATCAGTGGCCAGGGCCCTCGAGTGGGAGCTAAAGTCCGAGGTAGTCAAAGATATCTTTCTTCGATGGGGTCGGCCAGAGATGGATCTGTTTGCCTCCCCATACAACACAAAACTATCCGTCTTCTGCTTGCTCGTTCCTGGGCATGGTGCTTTTTGGCGAGACGCGCTGTCTCTTCGTCGACAGGGAGGTTTCTGTACGTCTTTCTTCCCTTTCCTCTCATTCAGAAGGTCCTGGTGAAACTTCAACAAGAGACGGCCCATGCAATCCTGATTGCTCCTCTTTGGCCACACCAAATTTTGTTCCCTCTTCTGCAGCACTTGGCACTGGAACCTCCAGTACCTCTGGCCATTTCCCACGATCTTCTGACTCAGGAGCAGGGCACTCTGGTGCATCTGAGCCTTCAGTCTCTCCACCTTCATGTGTGGCACCTGTGGACATAGCGATTTTTCGCCATGGGGTCTCCTCACAAGTTGCGCACATTCTAGTGGAGGCCAGAAAACCCTCCACTAGATCCACTTGTGCTATGAAGTGGAAGAGTTTCACCATATGGGCCCAAGCAAGGAGCTGGGATCCATTTTCGTGCTCTGCTTCCCAGGTTCTAGAGTACCTCGCACACCTGTCTGAGGCGGGCCTTAGCTATTCCTCCATTAAGGTCCACCTCTCTGCGGTGTTAGCCTACCATCTCCCAGTGGAAGGCAAAACCTTGGCTCAACTGGAGGTTGCTAAAACCTTTTTGAAAGGCATCCTTCATTTGAAACCTCTGATCCAGAATCCTTGTCCTCCCTAGGACCTGCATTTCATGCTCAAGAAGCTGACCTTACCACCGTTTGAACCAGCTTCTTCTTGTGACTTACGCTTCCTTTCCTGGAAGACCTTATTTTTAGTCACTGTTACTTCGGCAAGAAGGGTCTCCGATTTACAGGCCTTTGTCTTTAAAGAACCTTATTTGATTTTTCATAAGGACCGGGTAGTCCTTCGGACTAACCCTTCCTTTTTGCCCAAAGTAGTTTCAGAAACCACCTTGAACCAGAGCGTGGAATTACCGGTGTACTATCCACAGTATTCCAGCGGGGGAGAACACCTGCCGCATACCCTTGACGTGCACCGGATCCTGAGGTACTACACGAACAGGACTAAAGAGGTTAGGAAATCTAGCCAACTGTTCATAGCCTTTGCCCTTCAGTGCCAGGGCAAGGCTATTTCCAAGCAGACCATCTCCCGATTGCTTGCTAACTGCATCCATTTTTCATACACGAAATATGGGAAGTCCCTTCTGGGGGCAGTCAAAGGCCACTCCACCCGTAGCGTGGCAACCTCTTCTGCCTTTTTTAAGAATGTCCACGGCAGAGATCTGTGCTGCGGCCACTTGGTCGTCTTAGCACACCTTCACTAAGCATTATAGTCTGGACATTGCCTCTCGGCACAGAACTGGCTTTGATCTTTCCGTCCTTCAAGGCCTTCTGTCGTGATTCCCCATGGCGACTTGTCCTCCTCCCGGATGCACTTATGCCTTACTGTTCTTTGGGACTGCTTGGTATTCAGTCCTATATCTGAAGACCTACTGCAGGAACCCTTTCGAAGTAAGATATTGCAGTTACGTAAGAACTTACCGTAACAGTAGATCTTCGAGAGAGGTTCCTGCAGTAGGTCTAGTTTCCCTCCTTCCTTCCCCTTCGGAACTAGAGCGGAAGCAGGGTCTGAGGAGCGCTCACTCCGTTTTTCTCCTTGCCTATCCATAGGTCTCCGTTGGAAAAGAACTGGAGAGCGGGCGCGGGACTGCCCCTTTTATAGTCTGGCTGACGTCACTATGCCCCGACGTCGGGGGCGGTCCTCGCTGATGATTGCTATCTACAAGTTTGCCGTGTGGACTTGACACCAGGGGGCACAGTCCTATATGTGAAGACCTACGGCAGGAACCTCTCTCGAAGATCTAATGTTACTTTAAGTTGTTACGTAACTGCAATTTTTTTTTCCAGATCTCAAATCCCTTCAGTTGAATGCGTGGCTCCTGCAGACATAGCCCAAGACCGGTTTGGGGTTTCTCCGCTCGTCGCAGATATTTGGTGGAGGCAAGAAAGCCTTCCACTAGGTCCACCTATGCCATGAAGTGGAAATATTTTTCGATTTGGGCCTCTTCTAAGGACTTCGAGCCTTTCTCTTGCTGTGTCGAGAGAGTCCTGGACTACATGCGTCATTTATTGGACCTGGGTCTCAGACATTCCTCTTTGAAGGTCCACATGGCACCTATCTCGGCCTACCATGTCCCTTTTGGAGGCAGGACTTTCCTCAGAGGGGTTATCCAGTTGAGACCCCCATCCGCATTCTTACTCCTCCTTGGGATCTGAACTTTGTCCTCGGGAAGCTTACTCTGCCTCCTTTCGAACCGACAGCAGTCTTGAAGTTCCTCTCTTGGAAGACTCTCTTCCTAGTGGCCATTACTTCAGCTCGACGAATTTCCGAGCTTCAGGCCCTGATGTGCAAAATCCCTTATTTGATTTTTCACAAGGAACGTGTGGCTCTGCGCACCAACCCTAAGTTTCTCCCTAAGGTGGTAGCGGAATGTACACAATCCATTGAGCTACCCACTTTCTTTACGCAAAACTTCAATCAAGGGGAGTACCTCTTGCAAACTTTGGATGTTCATAGAATACTGAGATACTGTACCACTAGGACTAAGGATTTCAGGAAATCGGATCAGCTTTTTGTCTCCTTTGCTCACAAAAGGGAGGGCAATGCAGTTTCCAAGCAGTGCCTATCAAAATGGTTGGCTTATAGTATCTCCTTCTGTTACAAGTACCACAAGACCCTGCCGGGTCAAGTCAGGGGTCACTCCACTGGAGGAGTAGCTGTCTCTGCTGCTTGTTTCAGAAATGTGTTGGCGGCAGATATCTGTGCAGCCTCGACCTGGACTTCTGTCCATACCTTTACGAAACACTACAGTTTGGACATTGCCTCTTGCTGTAGAGCAGGCTTCAGATTGGCTGTTCTGCAAGGTCTTCTCTCTCCTAAGACCCTTACAGTCAGAGGTTCTATTGGTGGGTTAGTTTTCCTCCTCCCGAGTGCTTTTCTTTGTTCCAGACTGCTTGGGATTCAGTCCTATGTGTAATTATCTACTGCAAGAGCCCTCTCGAAGTAAGATAGTACAGTTACGTAAGAACTTACCATAACAGTAGATCTTGGAGAGAGGCTCTTGCAGTAGGTAATGCCTTCCTGCCCTCCATCCCCCTTAGCTTTTTCAGCTCCTTTTCCAGGAAGGGAAGTATCTGCTTCTCTGTCGTCTTTACTTTTGTGGGCCTTTGACGGGAAAAGAACTGGAAAGGCGGGCGTGGGGGACAACGCTATACTGGCGTCACATGGCGTCAGTCACCTGATGTGTGGCGCCCAGCGAGGCAGCTCGGTAGATTTTTCCGTGGGGTCCTGACACCTCCCGGTCAGTCCAGAGGATGTAATTACCTGCAGAGCCTATCTCGAAGATCTACTGATCTTACTTGAGATACAGCTCTTGCAGCAGGTTACCATTAGGACTGAAGCCAGCAGGCGCCAGGACCCCACGGGAATTTTCTAGCTTGCATTCTTCAACGGGGACCGCCTCCGACGTCTGTCCCGCTCCCGACGTCTGGTGTAGTACATAAGGAGGCAGTCCCCCCATAATCCTCAGTTCTTTTCCCGCCATCGACATCGCCAGTATCGGCCCCTCTGTGTCTCCTTTTCTAGCACGTGACGACCATTAGAACTAGATGATTTTCATCTGCCTTTCGAGTTTGGATCAACTGATGTCCTCTCCAACAACTTCTGTAGAGGGTCACCATGCGAAGTGTGCCTGTGGCAAACAGATCCCCTTCAAGGATCACATTCGGCTTGCGTGCGCTGCCTAAGCCCGGAACACAATACCACGGCCTGCTCCTTCTGCCAGGGCTTCAACAGTCGCACCAGGATCCGCCTCCAGAAGGCCCTTCAGGTGTTTCTCTTGGAGGAGAAACTAAAAATTATGAATAAGGAACCTTCCTCCCGGCGGGGGGGAGTCGGTAAAACCCACAAGCACTGGGAAAAGGAAAGATCCAGGTCTCCTGCGAGGGCCTCGGACTCCTGAAGCTCTGGCTTGAAATCGGACCACTCTCCTTCCAGGGCTCAGTCGCAACCTCCCCCGGTTCAGGTCAGATCTTCCAGCGGCTCCTCTCCTCTACAGCCCCTGAAGACTTCCAGGCCGTTGACCTCTCCCACTCCATCTAAGGCCTCGTCGAAGTCCGGGGAGCGCCATAAATCTTCCCGTCGGCGGGACACCGACGCCAGGTCAGTGTCCCAGCCTCCGTGTCGATCAGATCCGGTTCCTCGTAAGACCAAGGACCTGACGTCCCTCAAACGGATGTCGGACCTGACGTCGACCAGACACCACCGGTGCTCCCAGGAGCAGGAGACACCTAAACACCCGTCGCCGGCCAGACGTTCGCCTCCAAGGACGTCGGCCAGGGGACCAACATCAGCTACTCCCGAGAAGAGACCACACCACGTCGCGTGACGCGTCAGAAGGATGCGTCTGAGGAAGATGCCACACAGCCAGAGCACCAGGCGGGCGACACCCGAGCCCGGGCTCCATGGAAGCTTCCCCTGAACGGGAGACCCCCGGGGACCAGACGCCCGACCCCGGCGACAGGCCACTGGCGCCTGGCTCGTCGTCTGGTATGAATCTGGCATAGGTAAAAGAGCTTTTTACCTTCTTGTGGGACACCATCAAAAAAGATGTGGTCACCACACGTCCTCCTTCTACTCCGACTCTGCCTCCACCTACTCCTTCCCCGCCTACAATCCCTCCTCCACCTAAGGGGCCCGTAGGACGATCGCCAACCCCCAAGGAGCAGACACCATCTCCTTGGGGCAGATCTTCAGAAAGGAGAAGACCTTCCTCTTGATCCCCCTCAGGGTCACCCAGCCCCAAGAGACCCAGAGGACACCGGTACACTCCGTCTGGGGAGGATTCCAGATCTGACACCTCAGAGTGCTCCAGATCACCTTCTCCTATCAGCATTCCCTCTCCAGACCTACATGACCTACCCAGGTCTCCTCCGGATGATCCCTCTTTCGCGGAGATCATTAGGCACATCCAGGAGAACATGGGGTGGGATGCTGAAGAGCTCGACTCCGAAAGACAACGCCTTGCTCTCTACCTTCGACAGAAAGACCCGAAGCCTGTGGTAGTGCCGCTCTTGGTGGATACCTTTGCGAACATCACCAAGGCCGCCTGGAAACGTCCGCACTCCACTCCTGCAGTGCCGAAGAAGGCTGACCGCCTATACAAGGCTCCTAGGGAGGACCAGTATCTGGCGAACCATCCTCTGTCCGACTCCCTGGTCATCACTGCTTCGCATGACCGGTCTCAGAGACCTCAACATTTGAGCACACAGCCACCGGACCAGGAATCCAAGCAATTTGATGTCCTGGGTGGGCGCACGTACGCGTCCGTGACTTGCGCCATCAGGTCACTGAATTACCTCACCCACATGGTTCAATTCCAGAACGCACTGTGGGAGCAGGGACAGGACCTGGTCGAGAAGATGCCCGATGGCGACCACAAGGAGGAGCTCTTGAACCTCCTCCGCACGGGTTCGGCTGTGGGGGCCCAAGTGCTCAGAGCCGCATACGATTTTGCAGACTCTTCAGCCAGAGCTGCAGCCTCAGGCATGTGTCTCCGAAGACACTCTTGGCTCCGTGTCTCCGGCTATACCCTGGACATCCAGAAGAACATCTTTGACGTCCCTTATAACGGCGAGGTCCTATTTGGTGGCGCCTCCGAGAGAGTAATTACCAAACTTCAGGACGCAGGGAAGGCAGTCCGATCTGTACAAGCTATGTACAGGTCTCGGCCCAGTTCCTTTCGTAGGAGCCAGAGCCGTTTCCGTGGCCGGCTACAAAGGCAACAGCAACTTTCCGGCCAACAGCAGAGGGGCACTTTCACCTGCAAGGCCCAGGCCAAGTCATCCCCAGGCAGAGGCCAACGATTTGCAAAGTCGGACCAGCCTACCGGATCAAACGCTGCCACAGCATGACTCCTTCCCGGCCCCCCGCCTCTCCTCAGGATCAACAGAAAAAGGAAGTAGGGGGTCGCGTCGCACGCCACTTGCCAGGGTGGCAATCGATCTCCACCGACAGGTGGGTTCTGCAGCTGGTCAAAAAAGGCCATTATCTAGAATTTGTAGGCAGTCCACCTACAAAGACCTCCCCTGCTCTCCCGATAGTTGGGCCAGCATGCCCTGCTCATACAGCAGGAAGTGCTCGCACTTCTGAAAAAGGAAGCCTTAGAGCACGTCCCAGAGAACCAGAGAGGACTAGGGTACTATTCTCACTTCTTCCTGGTTCCAAAGAAAACAGGGGACCTCCGTCCAATACTGGACCTCAGCGACTTCAGCCTTTCAGTCGTTTACAAGCACTTCCACATGGTGACCCTTCCGGGCCTAATTCCCATGCTGAAGCAGGATGCCTTTCTGGCATCTTTGGTCATGCAGGACGCCTACCTGCATATTCAGATTGCTCAAGCGTACCGGAGGTTCCTGCGCTTCGAGTTTCAGATCTGCCATTATCAGTTCTGAGCTCTTCGCTTCGGGCTATCCTCGGCACCTCGCGTATTCACAAAGTGCATGGCTGTCATAGCGGCGTCTCTGAGGAGAGAAGGCCAGTACGTGTTCCCATACCTGGATGACTGGCTTCTCATGGCGCCCTCCAGGGAGGCACTGATGACGGCTATTCACTGCACCCAGTCCCTTTTTCAATCACTGGGTATTCTCATCAACTACGAGAAGTCACTCCTGGTGCCGTCCCAGAAACTGCAGTTTATAGGAGCAGTTCTGGACACCGTCAGAGGGAAAGCTTTTCTTCCTTCGGACAGAGCGGAACACATCAGTTCCCTCATCAGGGACTTGTAGGTGAAGAAGACCGTCCCAGTCAGACTGGTCCTTCGCCTGCTCAGACACATGGCTGCGGCCATTGCGACAGTCCCGCTGTCCTGCTGGCATGTCTCCACATGCGGGTAACCCAGTGGATGCTACAGGTGCAATGGGACCAAAGGCAAGACCATCTGCAGCATCCAATCCGAATCACGAAAGCTGTAATTCGGGATTGTCAATGGTGGCTAAATCCAAGGAACCTCTCTGTGGGGGTTCCCTTCACAGCGCTGTTTCCGACTGTGACCCTTTCCACAGACGCCTCAGGGCTCGGGTGGGGAGCACACCTGGACAGTGTTAGGTCTCAGGGCCTGTGGACAACCCAGGAGTCTCATCTCCACTCCAATATTTTGGAAATGAGGGCAGTCCTTTACGCTCTGCAAGCCTTCCAGTCGGTGATTCCACCGGGTACACTTCTGTTACAAACAGACAATACCACGGCGATGTATTACCTCAACAAACAAGGAGGCACTCACTCCTACCCGCTTTGCAGGGAGGCCATGAGGGTGTGGGAGTGGGTATTGCAACACGGCGCAAACCTAATTGCAGTACATGTCCCGGGAGTGGACAACACCATCGCAGACCGTCTGAGCCACTCTCAGGCCAGAGTCCATGAGTGGGAACTTCTGCAGGAGGTGGCAGAGGATCTGTTTCACAGATGAGGCACTCTAGAGTTAGACCTTTTCGCTTCCCTGTCCAATACAAAACTGCCCAATTTTTGCTCGCTAGATCCAGGGCCTGGTGTTTTCTGGCGAGACGCGTTGTCCCTCTCTTGGGCGGGCAGATTCCTCTGTGCCTTCCCTCCTTTCCCATTGATCCAGAGAGTTCTGCTAGAACTTCGCAGGGAGCAAGTGACACTTATTCTAATTGCACCCTTCTGACCCAGACAGATTTGGTTCCCTCTTTTGCACCAGCTATCCCGGGAACCTCCAGTTCCTTTGCCAATCAGCTCCCATCTGTTGTCTCAGGAGGCGGGTTCATTGGTCCACCCAGACTTGCGCTCACTGAACCTGCACACTTGGCTCCTAGAGACAGCTATGATGCGATACCGGGTCTCGCAAGAAGTGGCAGACGTACTCTCTGCTGCCAGAAAACCGGCTACCCACGCACCTTACACCATGAAATGGCGTAGATTCTGTTTGTGGGCTCAAGCGTGCGGCTTCCCGCCGTTAGACTGTCCAGAAAAGCTGGTTCTGGACTACCTGCTTTCCCTCTTCCACTCCAGACTGGCTTACTCCTCAATTAAAGTGCACCTTTGTGCAATTTCTGCTTACCATGCCCCCGTAGGCTATCGGACGGTGGCCCAGCTGGACACTGCTCGTGCCTTTTTAAGGGGTGTCCTCCACCTTAGGCCTCCCATCAAAGATCCAATCCCTCCTTGGGACTTACCTTTTGTCCTGGAGCATCTTACGCTGCCACCCTTTGAGCCAGCCACGGATTGCGAGCTACGTTTTCTCTCTCTTGGAAAACGTTATTTTTAGTTGCTGTTACTTCTGCCAGAAGGATTTCGGAATTGCATGCACTTATGTGCAAAGAGCCTTATTTGGTTTTCCACCAGGATAGGGTATCCCTAAGGACAAACCCAAAGTTTTTGCCTAAGGTGGTTTCAGCTCTCACCCTAAGTCAGGATATCTATCTACCAGTGTATTTCCCAAGGTACTCTAATCGAGGAGAAGCCCTTCTGCACACCCTTGATGTGCATCGGTGCCTCAGATACTACCTGACCGGAACCAAACAGCTCCGGAAGTGGGACCAACTTTTCATCTCCTTCGCTCACAGAATGACAGGAGCTCCTGTCTCCAAACAGTCACTCTCTAGGTGGCTCATCCACTGCATCACTTTTTGTTATGACAAGCGCAATAAACCCTTACCGAGCATGGTCAAGGGTCATTCCACAAGAGGTGTGGCTACTTCCTTTGCGACATTAAAGAACGTCTCACCTCAGCTATTTGCGCTGCAGCTACTTGGAGCTCTGTGCATACCTTTATCAGGCATTACAGTCTGGACATTGCATCAAGGTGAAGAGCGGGGTTCAGTCTAGCCATCCTTCAGGGACTTCTGTCCTAGGCTCGAGTTATATCGCGGTCGCTACCTTTCCTCCTCCCGGTGGTGCATAATTGCCACTACTGCTTGGAAATCAGTCCTAATGGTGTAACCTGCTGTAAGAGCTGTATCTCAAAGTAAGATAGTACAGTTACATAAGAACTTACCATAACAGTAGATCTTCGAGAACAGCTCTTGTAGCAGGTATTTTCCAACCCACCATCCCGGTTTTTGGAGGTAGGTCGTAGTCAAGCATCCATCTTATGGGAGGGGACATTCCTATTCAATAGTCTTTGCCATCTGGTGGCGGATCCTCGGTCTCCTCTTCTGATGTCATGCTGCGGCGAGTCTCCAAGCGGGAGAACTGGGTTATGGGGACGCCTCGCCCTTATATCACGCCCGGCGTCGGGCGAGACCCGATGTCGAGGCGGTCCCGCTGAAGACTGCTAGCTGGAAAATTTCCGTGGGGTCCTGGTGCCTGCCAGCTTTAGTCCTAATGGTGTAACCTGCTGCAAGAGCTGTTCTCGAAGATCTACTGTTACGGTAAGTTCTTACATAACTGTACTTTATGGTACGTTCTTATGTAACTGTACTAGCTTCAAGAGGAGCTCTTGCTGCAGGTGTTCCTTTCCCTCCCTCCTTCCTCCTGATAGCTGCTTCGCCCTCGCAGTTACTGCATCTTTCCTCAGCTCTTAGAAACTACATTGGTTCTCCATTTCTACTTTATGTGCCAGGGTGTCCGGCGAGAGAACTGAGCTAGGTCTGGGGGACTGCCCTCTTTATAGGCTAGGCGGATGTCAGCGTGCTGACGTCAGCGGAGGCGTTCCCCTGTGATAGTCTTCTATCTAGAAGTTTTTTTGTGTGGTCCTGGCGCCTGGCTGCTTCAGTCCTACTGGTGTTGCTTGCTGCAAGAGCTCCTCCCGAAGATCCACTGGTAAGGTAAGTTCTTGCGTAACTGTACTGTCTTCGAGAGAATCCCTTTAATTAGGCATTGCCATCCCTCCCACCAACCCCCCAGGGTGGCATCACTTATTTCTGCCTTATCCTAATCCATGGGTGTTCCAGCACCATTACTTGCCTAATATGCTTGGTGCTGGTTTGATCTCCAGTTTCTCCAGAAATGCATGTCATCAGAGTCTAATTTTAAGCAAGGAACTGAGGAGAGATGAAGCTGTCCACATTTATGTAGACGCTGACGCATGACGCATGACGACATTGTGGCAGTCCCCAGCTAGAAAATTTCCATGTGACTCTAGCACTTATGTGGGTATAGTTCCAAAGGTGTGGCCTAATGGAAGAGATTCTCTTGAAGCTCTGCTGTTACAGAAAGTACGTAACTGTTTATTTTGTCAGACTTTTTATAATGTGTACATTTTTGTGGTTTGTGTTCATGCAGTGTGTTCATCATTAACGATAGTACATGGCAAAGCTTTTCAGTCGTCCACAGTGTTTTTATAGCTACATTTTTGTTTCCAATTCCCTTGCGTGCCCCTCACCCACCCACCCCAAAAAAAACCCAGCGACTGTAACAAATAAACTATGGGGTACTGTTATTCATTTTTTTGTTTTTGTTTCCAGTTGTGGTTTATGTGGTGGTATGCACCTTGGGTGTGTGAAACAATAAAACAAAAACTTATAATGTACAACCCCCCATACATTATTCTTTATTTAATAAGAACACAGATACACAGAAATGTGACAGCAGAGGAAGGCCCCATGGCCTATCTAGTCTGCCCAACACTCTACCCCCGCCTTCTGCTATGCTTCCACCCTCTCTTCCCAACCCTTTAAATCTATCCCAAGCCCTCTTGAACCCCTACACCGTTTAAGCTGCCACTGCCTCCTCCAGCAGCTTATTCCAGGCCTCCACCACCCTCTCCATGAAAAGCTGCCCCCTGACATTACCTCTATATTGCCCACCTTCCAGTTTGAGGCTGTGTTCGCTCCCTTCTTCAATTTGAACAAGCTATCACCCTCCCCCTTATTTATTCCCTTCAGATACTTAAAGGTCTCAAACATGTCCTTCTCTCCCTCCTAGTCTCCAGAGGGTACAAATTCAGCCCTCTCAGTCTTCTCTCATAGGGTACATCCTGCATCCCTTGTACCATTTTGGTTGCCCGTCTCCGTACCCTTTCCATCAACTCAACATCTCTTTGTAGGTGAGGCCTCCAGAACTGCACCCCATACTCCAGATGCGGCCTGACCATTGTTCTGTATAATGGCATTAGCACCTCCCTCTTCCTGCTATTAAAACCCCTCGCAATGCAGGCCAACATTCCATTTGCCTTTCCCACCACCCTGCTACACTGGCTGCCCACCTTGAGGTCATGCGATACCATAACCCCCAGATCCCTTTCTGTTTCCTTCTCCTTAATCACCATCCCTCCAAGGGAGTAAGTTTCCCTCCTATTCCTCCTTCCCAGGTGCATCAGCAAGCACTTTTGTAAATGTTTCCTTATCCCTAGGTTTCATCTGCTCCTCTTGCTTGTCTTCATGTGACATAATTATTCTTTGAAATCACAGTATGTTGCTGTTTCGGATGAGTAAGATGTCACAAGTAGAGAGCTGTTGATGAAGTTCATGGGACAATGATTTTGTTTTCAAGTAGATTTTATCCACAATAAAGGATGAATGGGACCTAAATATTAAAAAATATATGAAGTAGTTTATGAATTCTGTCTAATTATCACTGTTTTCCCTGAGACATCCGAAGCTTATATGTACTGTCTGGTAGCGATAAGTAAATACCTTTGATATCTGTAACATGGTGGTTTAGCTTCAGCACTGTTTATGTAGTTCTTTCTAGGAGAGGCTTCTGCAATCAGCGCCCCCAAAAAGTTGGTATCGGCCAAACTCAGCACAGCATTCTCCAAAAAATCTGTTTATATCCATTCCATTCTTATTTACTAAGGGCATTTGCACAGAACAGGAGATCTTACTTCAAGGTGAAGGTCTTGCAGCAGGCTATAACCATTAGCACTAATGCTGCAGGCCTTATGACCCACTGGAAAAAACTTGGGTAGCAGTACCCAGTGGGGGCCGCCCCCTGACGTCGGCGCGGCCCCGACATCTGCCACTCTATACAAGAGGGCAGACCCCGGCTTCACCTCAGTTCTTTTCCCTCCACAGACCCGCTCTCATTGGGAAAGCCTTAGCGCATGCTTTAGCAGTTCCAGTGAAGTGTTTTCTCTGATTCTCTCAGGATTTTTCCCCCCTTTTTTCTCGACCAGTATCGCTTCTTCCGCCTTCTGCCCTCCGTACCGTCATATGTCTTTGCCGTCGTCGGCCTTCTCCGGTCCCAAGGAGACTAAGTATGCCGTGGCATAGAATTCCATCTAAGGCGCACAGTCACGTCTTCTGCCTGGGGCCAGACCACAACAGCGCTTCCTGCAAGATCTGCAAGGGCTTCACCTGCAGAATTCTCATCAGACTCCTGAAGACCTTGAAAGCCCACCTGTTGGATGTCCTGCAAACCTCTTCAGGGGACAAGGGGAAAGCACCGGGACAAGACTCGTAAGAGTTCTAAGGACAAGGACCGTAGCTGGTCCCAATCCCCCCCCCCCCCAAAAAAAAAAAACCCAGAAAGGTCTCCTCTGGCTTGAAGCACTCTAGGCACAAGGAGAAGTCGAGGCCGGAGCCTTCTGCCAAGACTCCACTGGCCAAGGCGGGAACCTCTTCAGACAAACCGACTAAGGCGACGGTCATGCCACTATGTGTTTCCTCTGTCTCGGCGGAGTCAGCCAAGGCCTCTTTGGCGTAATCTTCGGCCCTGTCAAAGAAAGCCTCAGTAACAGCCCTACCCGGTTTGAGTAAACTGCCGAGCAAGAACAGAGACTCCCAGTCTAAGGCCTCTACATGGAGCCAGCACCGGCCAAGACGCCAACGCCAGCTAAAGTGACCAAGGATGATGGGGCTGCCGGTGAACCTGCGCCGGTCAAGGTACAGTCACCGGCCCTGAAGTCCTTGACTCCTGAGGTCTCTTCTACAGGTTCTTCCCCAAAAGCCCTGCCAGACCTCCCGTCTTCTCCTATCCCCTTGCAGGGGACCGTGGCATCTGTGTTCACTATGAGGAGTTGCAGGAGCTCTTCTCCTTTGGTGGAGCCAGATGAAAAAGGAGGCGGCTCCACCAAAGCTGGATCCTATACTGGTCCCCGACTGGCTGGACAACCAAGAACCCGAGGGTATGCCTGTTGGTTCGCCGCTTAAGACCACAGAGGAGCAGCGCAAGCCTTCTAAGTCAAGCTCCCCCTCAGTTGTACGTTCCCAGTCTCGGTTCAGAGACTGTCAGCGGTGCTGTTCCCGGCTGGGCAGCCATCGTCGGTCTATGCCCAGGAGCAGGTCCCGCGGCTGCCATAGATCTACCTCAAGACAGGAGCTAGCCAATGCCTTGCCAGAGTCCGCACAGAAGACGGAGCTTCTGGACATCTTAAAATCTGGCTCTGGCGTGGGCATGCCATGTTCTTCGTGCTTCATACTATACTGCAGATACGATGGCTAGGGCTGCAGCATCAGGTGTCTGTCTAAGGTGCCATGCCTGGCTTAGAGTCTCTGGATTTCACCAGGATATGCAGGCTGGAATGAGAGACCTCCCATTCCAGGGTTCCGCTTTCTTTGGGCAGGAGACCGAGAGTCTTATTTCTCATCTCCAAGAGTCGGGCAAATCCATCTGGTCCGTCTGACAAATGTATAAGGGGGACCAGAAGCATTTTCAGAAGCAGCCTTTTCATAAATCCTCAGGCCATCAAACCCGTGGTAGCCAGCAGTATCAGAGAGGTGGCTTTGAAAGGAAGGCCAGTAACCAACAACCTGGAGGCACTCCTTTTCAAGGCCCAAAGTTCTCCCAAACCTCTCTCCTAGCTCTGCGCAATGACTCCCTATTGACCCCCCTCCGGAGGAGGAGGCAGTAGGGGGTTGCTTCCCCCTCCACCTGGAGGGATGGAGCACAATCACAGCGGACCAGTGGGTCCTAGATATAATGAGAGGACATACATTGGAGTTCACCCAGATCCCTCAAGAAACCCCACCAAAGTCCTCAAGATATCATCTTTCTCACATTCCTCTTATAAAAGGAGAGATCCAGGCCCTCCTGCTGAAAAGGCAGTAGAGCCAGTCTCTCTGCAGCAGTGGGGAAAAGGGTATTATTCCCATTTCTTCCTGGTTCCAAAGAGAACGCAGATCTTCAGCCCATCCTGGACCTCAGCTCTCTAAACAATTATACTGAATACCGAAGGTTAAGGATCGTGACCCTTCCAGATCTTATCCCTCTGCTGCACTGGGAAGACTGGCTCTGTTCCCTGGTACATGCAAGATACGTATATGCATATCGAGGTCTATTCCCTCACAGGAATACTTGAGGTTCCACTTCCGGGGAATATTATCAGTTTTAGGTTCTACTGTTGGCCTCCTCAGCTCTTGAGTCTTCACCAAATGCCTGTGGTGGTAGCTGCTGTCTAAGGTGTGCAAAATTGCGTCTTTCCTTAACTCGGCGATTGGCTGCTCGCAGCCTAATTCAAAGTCTTGGAGACACTTATATTCCATTCCGAGAGCTGAGGATCACCCTGAACCTGCCAAAGTCTCTCCCGGAGCCCAACCAAAGACTCGTCTTTATAGGTGCTGTCCTGGATTCAGAGAAACATAGAAGTTGATGGCAGATAAGGGCTGCAAGGCCCATCAAGTCTGTCCATTTCTTTTTCTACCTTATGAATGTGCCATCTGCCTTTGCTCTGTCAATGGCTTATCTATTCATACTCACCTGTATTGCTCCCTTATACCTATCCCATCCCTATTTGAAGTCCTGCACTGTATTCATATCCACTACTTCTGGAGGTAGGCCGTTCCATGCATCCACCACCCTTTCTGTGAAAAAGAACTTCCTCACATTACCCATTAATTGGCCTCCCTCTAATCTCATGCTGTGTCCTCTTGTCCTGTTATTTTTCTTATATTAAAACATGTTGGGCTCTTTCACCTTGTTAATGCCCTGAAGGTGTTTGAATGTTTCGATCATATCACCTCTCTCCTTCCTTTGCTCTAGGGTATACATATTGAGCTCCATTAATCTGTCCTCATTTGTTTTCTGATGTAGTCCCTGCACCATTTTGGTTGCCCTTCTCTGGACTGCCTCAGTTTGGTTAATGTCCTTGTGAAGGTGTGGCCTCCAGTACTGCACGCAGTACTCCAGATGGGGCCTAACCAGTGTCTTGTAAAGAGGGATTATTACATCCCCTACTAATACACCCCAACATCCCCCTAACCTTACCTACTGCTTTAGTGGTCTGCTTGGATGTTTTCAGGTCATCGGTGGTGGTGATGATGATGCCCAAATTTCTTTACTCCCTTGGAACTGCCAGCAACTCCTCTCCCAGCCTATAGGTGGCTTCAGGGTTTCTCTTCCCTATGTGTATGATCTTGCACTTTGCATTAAACCCCAGTTGCCACTCTTCCAACCATTTTGCTAGTTTATCCAGATCTCTTCTCATTCTGTCCACCCTATCTGGATCATCTGCTCTGTTGCAGATCTTGGTGTCATCTGCAGACAGACAAACCTTACCCTCCGGTTCATCTGCAATGTCCCTGATGAAGGTATTGAAGAGGACTGGCCCCAGGACTGATCCCTGAGGTACCCCACTTTTGACTTGCATCTCTTCTGACTGTATACAGTTTACCACTACTCTCTGTTTTCTGCCTGTCAACCAGTTTGCTTGCTTCCCAGTTGACCAACTTCTGACCAACCCCGAGCCTGCCTAGCTTATTAATCTTCTATGTGGAACAATATTGAAAGCTTTGCTGAAGTTAGGGGAGGCGACATCAACAGCTCCCCCTTGGTCCACCACTCTGGTTACCCAGTCAAAGAAATCTATGAGATTAGTTTGACAGGACCTTCTTTTTGTGTAAACCCATGCTGTCTTGGATCCTGTGCTCCTATGGATTCCAGGTGTTGCACTATCCTTTCCTTAAGAAGTGCCTCCATAATCTTGCCCACTACTGAGGTAAGACTGACTGGTCTGTAGTTCCCTGACTTCTCCCTGCTACCACTCTTGTGGAGTGGCATCACATGAGCCCTTCTCCAGTCTTCTGGGACCTCTCCTGTGCTCAGAGACTCACTAAACAGTTCTGCTAATGGCTCTGGTAGTTCCACCCTTAGCTCCTTTAGTACCCTGGGATGTATGCCACTGGGTCCCATTGCCTTGTCCACCCTGAGCTTATCGGAGCTCTTGTAAGACCCTTTCTTTTGTGAAGGGAGTAAGGGAGTAGTTACCCCGTGTTCAATGTTCTGAGCTGTGGGCCCTGCTGTACCTTCTCTTCAATAAATACTGAGCAGAATTTTCTCTTTAGGATAGATGCTGTTACATGGTGGTCCTCCTCACATGCCCCCATATCCCCTTTTACCTTAGCAATAACCCCTCTGGACTTTCTCCTTTCGCTAATGTATCTATAGAAAGTCTTGTCATCTTCTTTTACTGTTTGTGCTAGTGTTTCTTCAGTTTGGGCCCTTGTCTGTCTTACTGCCTTCCCTGCTTCCCTTAGGGAAGTTTGGTATGCCTCCCATCTTCATCCTGCTGCATTCCCTTATATTTCCTGAAGGCCAGCCTTTTGGTTCTGATCTTTTCTGCTACTGTTTTTGAGAACCAAAGTGGTTTCCTTCTTCTTTTGCACTTCCTTTTCTCTCTAACACAATGGGATGTTTTTTTTTTTTTTTTTTTAATATTTTTTTATTTTAATCTTTGGTAACTGGGTAAGGCCCATTAGGCACAAGTGCTTGTTTTCAGGGGTGACCTGGGAGCACTGGGCAGTTAAGCGACTTGCTCAGAGTCGCACAGTATGCAAGTGGAGGTCCTGAGAATCAAACTCGGGTCTGGTCTGCTGGATGTAACAAGTTTGTTCACACCTCATTCCTCTAACCTCTAGGCTATACTGCCAGCCCAAGTATTCAAGTATTGCATCCTTAATGCTTGCCCACTTTGCCTGTACACCCTCACCTGTATTCCTTTTTGCCAAGGTTAGCTTCGGTCCAGGGCATGGATTTTCCTCCCTAGGACAGGGGAGATTGCCTGCGGGAGATGGCCGATTTGGTCCTCGTAACCCCACAGGTCCAAGCCAGGATCTTCCTCGGTCTTCTGGGGCACATGGAGGATGCCATCCCTGCAATTCCCTTGGCCCGCCTCCACATGAGGATCCCACAGTGGATGCTCAGGGTGCAGTGGGACCAAAGCTCCGGTCTAGACCATGTGGTCAGGATATCGGAGCCAGTTAGGAAGACCCTGCTTTGGTGGTTGGACCCTCTGAATTTGGAGAGAAAGGGGTCCTATTTCGTCAGGAGCCCCCAAACAGGACTCTGACAACAGATGGCTCCAATTTGGGTGGGGTGTGCACCTCTGGGTCCGCCAGACTCGAGACGTCTGGTCCCCAGAGGAGCGCAGCCTCCACGTCAATGTTCTTGAAATGTGAGTGGTCCTCAGTGCTCTAAGGGTTTTTCAGGAGGACCTCGTACCAGGCTATCTTCTTGTTCAGACGGACATCATGGCGGTTGTCTTTTACATCAACAAGCAAAGGGGGACTCGCTCCTACCGCCAGTGCAGGGAGGCGATGAGAGTCTGGTATTGGGCACTGGAGCACCACACATCTCTGTCCACCATCCATGTTCCAGGCGCCCGAAATGACTTGGCAGACAGCCTAAGCAGCTCTCTGTCCAAGGCGCACGAGTGGGAGCTACTCCAGCCAGTAGCGGACCATCCCTTCAGTACTTGGCGTCGTCCAGAGCTGGACCTCTTTGCATCTTTATGCAACGCCAAACTGCCAGTTTTCTGCTCGCGAGAGCACGCGCCTGGTGTTTTCTGGCCAGATGCATTGTCCCTTTGTTAGGCAGGGAGGTTCCTTTACACCTTCCCTCTCATTCAGAGAGTCTTGTTAAAAGTACAGGCCAAAGGGGCTCAGGTGATTCTAATCGCCCTACTATGGCATCGGCAGATTTGGTTCCCACTACTTCAACACATCCAGTTCCATTGCCAATATGCTTGCAGTTGCTGTCCCAGGAGCAGGGCAGGCTGGTTCATCCCAGATCTCGGGTCCTTACACCTTCATGCATGGCTCCTGCAGATGTAGTCAGATCCAGATATAGGGTTTCCCCGAGAGGTGGCAGACGTCCTCATTTCAGCAAGGAAGCCCGCTACGCTCCCCACTTATGCTATGAAGTGGAAGCGTTTTTGTCTGTGGGCTTTATCTCACCATCTGGACCCCTTTTCAAACCTCAGGAAATCTTACCGTATTCTGACAGTTGCAGTTTGGTCTCACCATAGGACTGCCCTAGAGCCGAAATGGTTAATAGAAGCTGTGCTAATGACGGAATGTTAGGCTCGAGCTCTGTTTTCAAACCACAGTCCCTGGTTGCACTTCCTGCAACCGTCAGATTCTTTACTCTGCTTGCCTCAGTAAGTCGTCTCCAGAGAGGTGGTCTTCGCTTCATCTGAAGAAGTTATTTTTCTCGGTTAAATTGTAGTCTGTTTTATTTTCATTAAGTTTTGAAGCATTGTCTTTGGTTCAGAGGTAGAATTAGTTAGATAGTGTTAGTTGGGTAAGTGTTATCGGTTCCTCTCCAGTTTTTCCCTATCCGGGAAGGAACCGATGGTTTGATTTGGTTTGAATTTATTTTAATGTTGGTACCATCCGGCAAGGCGGTTTAGTTTTTTAAACTTTTTGATAAAACTTACTGAGGTAATTCTTGGTTCACTTCGGTTCTAACCAACTGATAAATGTCAACCTAAGAAACAAATGGGGCCCCACAGGTTTCCAACATTGTACTGAGTGTGGGGAACCGTTCGCTAAAGCAGATCCTCATTTAATTTGTGTTTGTTTGGGGTTTGACCACCTCAAAGAGGACTATGAAATTTGTAAAAAAAAAAATTCCCTCAGTCGACGCTTGATAGGCGACTTAGACGACTGTAGGAGAAACTGTTTGAGAAAACTGCTGAACCGGTAGCAGACACTCATAAGGAACCGGGGGACCAGCCCTCTGACAAGGGTGACTCCTCCTTTGCTAAAAAGAGATCTGCCGAACCGGCCACTGACTCTGCACATTCAGGCAAAAGAAAAACACACAGCGGTTGAACTGCAACCAAAGACACCGGTTCTAGCCACTGAGGAGATGGCAAATGCGATTTGCATAATTCAGTCTTTGCAGGCCAGTCCAGTTCCGGTTGAAAAATGACTGTGTTTGGCTACTGCAACTCTGCTTCGGTTCCTGGTTCAGGGGAACCCAAAGTGGAGGTTTGTGCAGAGGAATATTATGAAGAGGAGGAGGATGATGATGAGGAAGAGGACGACTATGGGGAGCCCAGTGAACCGGATATCTCCCCATATCCTCACAGACCTGACTCCCCTGATAAGGGAACTGAGGATTATACATCTCGTTTTCAGTTCATTAGGCAGGTGGCTCTGTCTTTGGACCTTCCCACTCAAGAATCCACTGATGAGGAGGAAGAACAAGATTACAAAGAGATGATGGATGTGCCAACCTCTAAAAGGGTTTTGTTGCCCCTCCATAAATCCCTAAAGAAACAGGTCCTGAAAGTACTGCATACCCCCACTTCCATTCCACCCCTGAAAAGAAAGTGGATAAGAAGTACTGGGTGGCTAAGGGTGGAGCAGCGTTCTTGTTTGAGCACCCTAGCCATGAAGGAGTGGTGCAGACTGCAGCCTGTGATGAGCCTGGCATTCCTTTAGCTTCACATCCTCCTGACAGAGACTCCAGGAGGATAGATTCCATTACCAAAAAACAGTACCTGGGGTCTTCTCTTGCAGTAAGGCAGGAATCTTATATAGCCTATGTTGCAAGGTATCAGAGGACTTTGTGGAACACTGTGATGGAAATCCCGAAGTCAGTGCCAGCCCCTGTGGCAGCGGATTTGGAGGAAGCTGTAAAAAGGGGCATAGTGGCATCTAAAATGCAATTTTGTATGGCAGTAGACAGTAATGATACCGCTGCCAGACAAATGGCCTCTTTCAGATCTCTAAGAAGGTTTGCCTGGCTCAGGACAACTAACCTGACTCAGGACACCCAGTCCAAAGCAGTGGACTTCCCCTGTGAACCTCTGTTTCTATTCGGTAGGCAGACAGAGGCTTACATGAAGAAAATGGATGAGTACAAAACAGCCTATCAAAGTGCTGCGGCTAGAGAGAAGCCATCTACACCCCATAAGCAGCAAGCCAGGGGTCCCAGAGTCAGGCCCCATAGGCCATTCTTTCAGCCCCAAGCTTACCCCCAGTACCAGCAACAGAGGGGCTACTTTAGAGGCAGGGGCAGAAGGGGTGGCAACCGGATAGCCCCTAGCACTCGGCCAGCGTCCCAACCTAAGCAGACAACCTGAGAGGTCTGCTCGGGTCTCTTCCCCGGTACCAGTAGGAGGTAGGTTGGCCCACTACCTCCAGAAATGGAAATCCATTACTACAGACAAGTGGGTCCTGGAGGTAGTGGGCCAAGGTCTGGCCCTCAATTGCAAATTAAAACCAAGGCTGAGGGCAAAAGTTTTTCAACCTTCCTCCCCAGCAGAGAGACTGTTGCTAGAGAAGGAAGTGTTAAATCTCCTATCCCTAGGGGCAATAGAGCCAGTTCCTCTGCAGAAGAGGGGGAAAGGCCTCTATTCAAGGTACTTCCTCACTATCAAGAAAACAGGCAAGTGGCAACCCATATTTATTTATTTATTTCGGGAGTCGGAAGGATACCTTTGAGTCCAAGACTCCTTTACAAAGGTTCCACGTCACATAGATTAGGTACAGACAAGCACTGTATCTCAGACATCTGAACAAGCATTTACTGAAACCAAAAATCAAAATGGTCACTGTCTACCATTCTGCCCATTTTAAAGCAAGGGGATTGGTTTGCATCCCTAGACCTCAAGGATGCATACTTCCACATCCCAGTGAGGCTGTCACACAGAAAATTTCTCCGGTTCAAACTGCTCTCAGGCCATTACCAGTTCAGGGCAATGCCTTTCGTTCTCACTTCTGCTCCAGGGGTGTTCACAAAACGTCTGGCTACAGTTATGGCACACATAAGGAGACAAGGAAGTGGCAGTATTCCCCTACCTAGACTGCTTAGTCGTAGGACAAACTCCTCAACAGGGCAAGCGGTTCCTGGCACTCGCACAGGATCTCCTGCAGTCCCTGGGATTGTTAATAAATCAGAAAAAATCAGTGCAGATCCTAGAATTCATAGGTGCTCAACTGGATTCAGTGAAAGGAAAAACTTTTCTTCCGCAGGAAAGGGCAAGCAACTTGGTACAGTTGGCAAGCTCTTTCAAACCTTGCAGCCTCAGGCATGCCAGGCACTTCCTACAGTTGGGCCACATGGCAGCATCAACAACTACAGTGCTAGTAGTAAGGTTTCAGATCAGAGATATTCAATATTGTCTAAGACAATACTGGCTCCAAAAGAAAGGTTCACTGTCAAAGCTGGTGCCAGTAACCCAAACTTTTGTGCAGGCTCTGCAGTGGTGGCTAGAAGAAAACCTCAGACAGGGAGTTCCCTTCCTACAACTACAACCCTCCAGGGTGCTTACCACAGATGCATCCCTCCTAGGGTGGGGAGCACACCTAGAGGACAATACTGTCCACGGTTCATGGTCCAAGCCAGAGTCCCTGCTCACATCAATCTGTTGGAACTCAGGGCAGTCTTGTTAGCATTGCAGGCATTTGCTAGCATACTTCAGGGGAATGTGGTACAGGTCAGAACAGACAACACAACCACTATGTACTACATCAACAAACAAGGAGGCACAAGGTCCACTCCTCTATGCACAGAGGCCATGAATATATGGACCCTGGCTTATTCACTAAATATCCGGTTGTCAGCTGTTCATCTGCCAGGCAAAGACAATGTCTTGGCAGGTGCATTGAGCAGATTACATCAGAGCCACCATGAATGGTCCCTGAACAGTTGGGTACTACAAGTAGTATTCAGAAGGTGGGGGACTCTAGAGATAGACCTCTTCGCCTCACCAGACAATCACCAGCTTCCAAGATATTGTTGCAGGCCACCAGTGACCAGTTCAGTGCCACTGGATGCACTAGTTCTGGACTGGACAGGGACATTTCTGTATGCCTTCCCTCTGTTTCCCTTGTTACTAAGGGTTCTGATCAAGCTCAGATCCCAGTCTGCCACAGTGATCCTGATTGCTCCAGATTGGGCCAGGCAACCTTGGTACTCCATGGCACTGGATCTATCAATAGCCAAGCCGATTAGCCTCCCCAGGAGGCACAACCTATTGACTTCATCCCAGGGCAAGATCCTGTATCCGAACCTGCGGTCCCTCAGGCTCAAGGCCTGGCTCTTGAGGACCTAGAATATGCCAATTTGCATCTTTCAGAAAGTGTCATGACTGTCCTCAGGGTTTCTAGAAAACCTTCTACCGGAAAGATTTATTCTTCCAAGTGGAAAATATTTTCTGTTTGGTGTCAGAATAAAGACCTGAATCATAATCAGGCAGGATTGCCTGTGGTTTCGGATTACTTTACCCACCTTCACTCTCTGGGCTTAATGCTATCCACATTGAAGGTGCATTTGGCTGCAGTTTCTGCTTGCTTGCCAGCAGGTAAGACATCTTTCCTGGCATCTAACCATCTGTTCAGGAGCTTCTTTAAGGGACTGATGCACTTACACCCATCTCACAGAATTCCCACTCCAGAATGGGATCTTAATATTTGCATAGCAGTTTATGCAACCACCCTTTGAACCCTTGGCAACAGCTGATCTTATGTATGTGACTTGAAAGACTGTGTTCCTGGTTGCCATTACCTCTGCTAGGAGGATAAGTGAACTCCACGCTCTGTCCATGGAGCCTGATTATGTGGCATTCCATAGGGACAACGTGGTCCTTAGGACAAATAATAAGTTCCTTCCAAAGGTGGTTTCAGATTTTCACATTAATCAATCCATCACACTTCCAGTCTTCTTTGCTGACCATTCTACTTCAGGTGAACATAGACTGCATAGCTTGGATGTTAAGAGCTATCAGCTACTACCTGGAATGTACAAAAAGTCATAGAGGGGATAAAACCCAACCCCTTTTGACTTATGGGTAAGTGGGAAAAGGCAAACCTGCTACTAAGAGATCCATTACAAGATGGATTGTGGCATGTATCCAGTTCTGTTATGGCAAAATGGGCAAACAGCCCCGTCAGGAGCTCAGGGCCCATTCTAGAACGGGGACAGCTGTGTCTATAGCAGCTCCAAGAGATATTCCTTTATTTGAAATCTGTAAAGCAGCTACCTGGAAAACAGTCCACACAATCACTAAGCATTATTGTTTGGATACCCAGGCCAGGAGTGATGCCAGGTTTGGCACAGCAGTTTTGCAGAGCTTGTTTCCTAAATATGTCCTTTGCCTGCCTCCAAAGGCACTGCTTGGGTAGTCTGCAATTGTCAGAATTCAGTAAAATTTCCTGGTGTTTGAAGAAAACATTACTTACTATAGTAATCTTGTTTCTTCTAAGGGAATCTTGCCGTATTCTGAGCTCCCACCCTTTCATTCCCTGCTAGGACCTACAGGGCACTGCACACTATCTGTTACTCATGTTGGAAACCTGTGGGTACCTATTAGTTTCTTGGGCATCTGTTGACTTGAGTGTTAGTAATGCCCTTTGTTATTTGAATGTGTTTTCCTACCCCAGTCAGGGTACTGAGATTAGTTAAGTTAGCTTAGTATTTTTAGCTTCTGCATGCTTCATAAGAATGACGGTTGCAGGAAGTGCAACCAGGGACAGTGATTTGAAAACAGAGCTCGAGCCTAACATTCCATCATTAGCATTGGTTCTAGTAACCATTTCAGCTCCGGGGCAGTCCTATGGTGAGACCATACTGTAATTGTCAGAATACAGTAAGATTCCCTTAGAAGAAACAAGATTACTGTGGTAAGTAATGTTTCTAGGGACATGGATATGTTGTTCATCCTCACTGTCTGGCAGGTACTTTGCCGCTTTAAATCTTGCCGGAAGGTCTTCAAGCTGGCTCCTCCCTCCCACCCGAGTGCTAAAACTCTCGGCTCCGCCCCATGACTCTAGATCTTCCGTTTGGATGCTCAGGTTCCCTCCTTAACGCTCTGTGTGATAGACTGGATCCTAATTTTTTGGTTCGCCAGAAACTCATTTTAAAATTTTCAATACTTCGGTCATCTTTCTCCCTCACGGCTGCGATGGACAAATCGACTCCCGGATTTCGGCGGTGCCCTTGTGGGCAGAAGATGTCCAGGACGGACCCGCACTCCATGTGTCTACTGCCTCAGCCTAGAACACGACCCGCAGGCCTGCGAGTCATGCCGTTCGTTTTCAGCCAACGTCCTGGAGGACTGCACTGCCCGGTTACAGCTTGGGTGCCCGGAGAAGCGCTACCCGCCGGTTAAGTTGAAGGAGGCCCGTTGGGCGGTTACTGCGGCGGCTGGGTCGGCTGAGCAACTCGAGCAGATGATCGCCCTTGAGGAGGAGGCGGCCCAGGCCGCATTATCCTCTTCCCCGGTCGCGGCATTTATCCCCGCTCTCACTGGGTACCTCGTATTCAGCTTCGTTCAGGGAGCTTTGCCAGACCCTTTCCACGAAAGGAGAGGGGCCATCGGGACATTCTTCTCTGTCCAAAAAGGACTCAAAGGGTAAGTCCCATCGTTGGCATTCGTGGGAGAAGGGAGAGGTCTCTTTCCCCGGACAGCCGACTGTCGACCGAGGTTGCGGCTAAGGCCGCTGGCTTCAGAGCGTCCCCGTCAGGCCAGCCGTCCGAGACACCTGTCGACGCGGTCGAGATTTTTCTCGACCCGTCGGATGGGCTGTCGACTGGTGAGGCTGACAACCCTTCTTCGCCGGTTCCCCTGGTGGAGATCGAGGACCTGCCTGCAACCCCGGTGCCGCAGTCCCCGGTTAAGGCTTCCAAGCCGAGGGAAGAGCGGGTGTCCCCCCGCTCCTTCTGAGGCCCGTCCTCGTAAACACTGAGGATCTCGGTCTCGGACATCGTCTCAGTCTCGCCGACATCGGCGGTCTCGGCACCGAGGTAAGTGGTGCCGCCGCTCGTCCTCGTCTTCCTCCTTGGAAGAGGAGAGGCCTCGGCGCAAATTGCGTCGATGCTATGAGGACCTGATGTGGCAGCAGTTACTTCTGTCCAGGAAGAAGCAGACACCGTCGCCTTCCCCAGCCATCAAGTGGCTGTCACCCGAGCAGTCGAAACAACCCCTCGCTGTAGTCGAGGTGCCCAAGCCTGGGCTGGTTGTTCGGCCAAAACCAGCTGCCCCACCGATTGTGGTGGAACCTCCACCTCCACAACCGAAATCGGGGGCACCGTTCAAGGACTCTCGGTCGGGTCAAGACCTGCCCAGCAGGTTGTCGGTCACCCTCACTCCCAACCGTCCTCGGCAGGTGGATGGTGGCTTAGGCCCCAGGCAGCTCTTCGCGGACTCCTCCGAGTCCGACAACTCCTCCCTGTTCTCCAGGCCCATTGACCTGGAGTCCTCCGGGGGTCAGTCGATGGACGAAAGCCCATCGTCCTTCATGGGTTTGCTTCGGCTCATCTCGGAGTCCACCAGGATGCAGCTCGAGCCCTTATCCAAGTGGGCCCAGTATCCCCTGACGCAGATACTGGACCGAGGGGATTCACCCACGGAGGGCTTTCCGGTGGCCGAAGCCATTGTTGGCCAACCTGGAGCTCTGGCGAGCCTGCTTCCTGTCCTGCACCTTTGGCCAGGGTGGCCAGGAAGTATCCGGTCCTGACTCTCTGCGGGTTTTGGAGACACCCCTCTGCTGAGGGTTGGTCACTGACAGCGTTTTCTGGCGTGCCGGGAATGCTAGGGACGTGGATAAGCCCCCTGGCAAGGAGTCCAAAAAGCTAGACTACGCCGGGCGCAAGGTGTACGCTGCGTCCTCCCTTGGCCTCCGCCAGGCCAGCTTGGCCGTGCTGATAGCGCACTTCTCTCACGCCCTCATGGGCTCCCTGGATGAGGTGATCCCTCATCTCCCGGCCGACCTGCAGACCAGAGTCCGGCAGGTGCGGGACCAGGGTAGGGCAGTGGCTAAGCAGCAGCTCCAAACGGCTCTGGACATAGGAGACTCCTGTGCCAGATTGGTTGCGTCCGTGGTGGCCATGCGCCGCAGAACATGGCTGAGGATATCCACCTTCACGGCGGATACCCAGCACAAATTGGCAGTTGTCCCCTTCTTGGGGACCGACCTCTTCGGCCCTGGAGTGGAAGGTCACCTTCAGCGGATCGAAAAGTCCAATGCCACTCTGGACTCGGTCACCTCCACCCAAAAGGACAAAGGCCACCGACAGCAGCAACACAAGTCCTTTCATCCTTCTGCGCCTGCGGCACGTCCGGCCCAACAGCACCAGCACCGGGGCCAGCAGGCTCGCGCTTGGCATCCTAAACTGCCAGCTTCATCCAACAGGAAGCAGGAGGTAAAACCCAGGAGGTCCCTCGGCGGGTCCCTCCTCAAGCCTGCTCAGTGGCGGGTTGAGAGGTGTCGCCCAACCTCGTCACTCCCCACTGGGTTCCCCGTGGAGGCAGCTCGCCACTTCCTTTCCGCCTGGTCGCGATCACCGCGGACTGGTCGGTGTTGGAGAGTGGTAGGAAGGAGCCTGCCTCTGGAGTTGAGCAGGCCCCACCCTTCTGAGCCGTCTCCCCTTGGGGGACTCACGAATCCGCAGCCTCTCTGTCGGCTCGCCGAGCCGATATTGCCCTGCTCCTCGAGAAAGAAGTGATCAGGAAGGTGGCGGATCCTCCTCCAGACCCGGGGTTTGTGTCCAGGTACTTCCTGGTCCCAAAACGGACAGGGGACTGGCTCCCCATTCTCGACCTGCACGACCTGAACAGGTTCCTAAGGTCTCGGACCTTCAGGATGGTCACTCTGGCTCAGATACTCCCATCCTTGGAATGAGGCGTGTGGTTCTGTTCTCTGGACCTTCAGGACGCGTTCTTTCATGTCCCAATCCGTCTGTCCCACCAGAGATTTCTCGCTTCAGAGCAGAGGATCCTTCTGAGTTCTGGGCCATGCCTAGTCCTTTCCCTAGCTCCAGGGTCTTCACCAAATGCATGGCAGTGGTGACAGCATTCCTCTTGTGCCCGAAGGTCGGATGTACCCCTACCTGGGCGACTGGCTGATTGCAGCCCCTCCAGGCGGAAGTGGAGTGGTCGAGAGTTGGCCCTCCAGATTTGCTCTCAGGTTGGCCTCCTCATCAACGAGTCCAAGTTGGAACTCATGCCAAAGCAGGCGATACAAGTCATCGGGGCAGAGCTCGACTCTCTACGAGCCAGATTACGGCTCCCGGTGGACAGGGCCGAGGTTCTTTCCTCCTTTGCCCAATCATTTCAGGTTGGGCAGTCGCACCCTGCCCGGGACTTCCTGCGCCTCATGTTGACCTGCACCAGTGTGATCCTTTGGGCCCGCTGGTACATGCGTCCCCTCCAATAGGGGCTGGCCAGCCAGTGGTCACAACACTTCGATCCGCTGGATCAGCTAGTGACAGTGACCCAGGGGATGTGGGCAGCTCTCCAGTGGTGGACCGTACCAGCACATCTGCAGGAGGGCATCCCGTTTATCCGCCCAGACGTGACCGTCTCGCTATTGACCGATGCCTCTCTGATGGGTTGGGGTGCCCATCTGGGGGAGCAAAGCGCACGACCTCTGGTCCCTTCGGGAGTCCCGATGCCATATCAACCTGCTGGAGCTTCGAGCGATTTGTCTAGCCCTCACCGCCTTCACTCCGTTTCTACGGGGTCAAGTGGTTCAGATCCAGAAGGACAATACCACGACTTTGTACTACTTAAACCGCCAGGGCGGGATGCGCTCCATGCTTCTGTGCAGGGAAGCTCTCTGCATTTGGTCACTCGTGCACAGCCTGGAGGCGGATCTCCTTGCCATTCATGTGGCCGAAGCCTCCCAACACCCTGGTTGATGCCCTAAGCCAGATAGGGGCTGCGTCTCACGAGTGGTCTGTCCTGCCGGAGGTAGTACAAGATCTCTTATCCCACTGGGGCACGCCTCAGGCAGACCTGTTTGCCTCCAGGGAGAATGCAAAGTTGAGACTGTTTCATGCTCGCCCCCCTCCACAGGGCTCGCTGCATGGGGATGCTTTCTCGAGGCCGTGAACCCCAGGCCTCTTCTATGCCTTTCTCCCATTTCCCTTGATCCACAAGGTGCTTCTCAAGGCGAGGAGGGACAAGGCACAGGTGATTCTGGTAGCCCCAGACTGGCCCCGTCAGTTCTGGTATCCAGATCTCCTCAGTCTCAGCTCCAGGCTCCCGAGGCGGCTTCCAGCCCACCTGGACCTGATCTCAGTCAATCAGGGAAAGGTATTCCATCCGACCTTCAATCCCTGCACCTGCGGCCTGGTTCCTGGCGGCTGGAGTTCCAGCCTTGGGTCTTTCAGCGAAGTCCTCAAAATCGTTGGCGTCCGTAAGAGTCTACCAGAAAATCTCACGCCTTCAAATGGAAGAGATTCTCCATTTGGTGTCAGGACAGGGCCTGGACCCTTCTTCCTGTTCCTTGGCAAGCATCCTGGACTACCTGTGGTCCCCTTTCTCAGCTAGGGCTTGATCGTTGACCCTTAAGGTGCACCTGGCAGCCATCTCTGCTTGCCGGGCATGGGCGGCAAGCAGTCGGCCTGAGATAAGATGGTCAGGCGCTTTTTCAAAGGTCTTGATCACATATCCTCTGGTGCAGAACCTCCACCTCCGTGGGATCTATGCTGGTATTGGCTAAGCTCATGGACAAGCCATTCGAACCGATGCAGGTGTGACATCTCTCACCTGTCGTGGAAGACCGCCTTCTTGGTGGCTATCATGTCAGCCAGAAGGATGGGAGAACTCAAGCGCTTTCCATGAGTCTCCTTATCTGGTCTTCCACAGGCGCTAGGGTTGTCCTGCGCCCCCACCTGAAATTCCTTCCGAAGGTGATGTTGGGTTCACCCTTAACCAGGTGTTGACTCTGCGGTGTTCTACCTAGTCACACCTCGGAGGCTGAATATAGGCTCCATACTTTGGACCCCAGAAAGTGCTGCGCTTATAAGGCGGACGGCTGAAGTTCGAGGAGAGGTTCGCCAACTGTTTGTCACCTACGCTGAAGCTGCACCTGGCAGACCTGCAGCCAAGCGGACTGATAGGCAGGTGGGTCACCTCATGCATAGATCTCTGCTATAGGTTGGCGGGAAGAGGCCTCCCAGAGGATAACAGCTCATTCTACCCGCCATACAGTTACATCAGTGACTGCTTCAGGGGCGTCCCTGTCTAGAAATCTACAGGGCTGCTACCTGGAAGTCAGCACACCTTCATCACCTACTACCACATCGCCTTGAGTCACGCCGGGATGCTGGTTTTGGGGCCTCTGTTCTCCAGTCTTTATTCACTAAGTAGGGGGTGTGCGCCTTGCCTCCCTCCTCCTGGAGAACTGCAAGGAGTCTGCCAGACAGTGTGGATGAACATATCCATGTCCCTAGAAATACAGGTTACTCACTTGTAACAGGAGTTCTAGGAATGGTATATGTTGTTCATCCTCACGACCCACCCGACCTCTCCGGCTTCGGCGCTTGACCTGGCTTCAGCAGGCTAGATCTGGCATCGTGGTCGAGCCAGGTTTCTACCAGCGTGGGTGGGAGGCCAACGAAGACCTTCCGGCAAGATTTAAAGCAAGCAGGAACCTGCCAGACAGTGTGGATGAACAACGCTATACCATTCCTAGAACACCCTGTTACAGGTGGGTAACCTGTATTTCTAGGAGCGTGGATATGTTTTCATCCACACTGTCTAACGTCCCTTGAAATCTTGCGCAAGTCAACTCAACTCCTCCCACCACATAATAAATACACCGGCTCCGCCCGCGGCATCAGATCTTCCTCGCTGGAAGATTCAGGTTCCTCGTGCTTTCTCTTGATGTTGAGGCCCTGGATTCATTTAGAGCTGTTTTCACACATCTTCTTGCTCTAAAACTCGTAAGTTTATGACTCTGATTAGGACATGGATGATAAGTGGTCCCCGGGTTTAGCCGGTGTCCTTCCGGACAGAAAATGTCTACATCGATCCCACCTCTCGATGCGTTTACTGCCTCCGGTACTATTCATGATACCTCGCAATGCTCTATTTACTTCCTTCCATCAGCGTCTTGGAAGATCGTCAGGCGCGCCTGAAGCTGGAGATAGCCGGACTCCGCAACCCACTCTGGTAAAATCCAGGAGGCCAGATAGGCGGTTTCCGTGGCTGCAGGGATCCGCCCGAGCAGCTCGGCGCATGGCGGCCTTAGGAAGAAGCCGTAAGCCTCGGCTAAGCGAGGGTTTCTTCGCGCCAGCTCAATCTGGGCTCTTCCTTCTCAGGTTCCTTTGGAATGGTGCAGTCTCTCTACAAGGATGAGGCCCCTCGGGCCGCACTCATCCCGTTCTAGAAAGGACCTAAAACTTCTTCTTGAATTGAAGAAGGCGCTCCTGAGATCGGAGGCGGTCTGATCTCTCGACTTTGGTGAGGTTGCCTCCTCGGCCGCTGGTTTTCAGACCTCCCGTCTGTACCGGGCGGCCGGCTTGAGAGTGGCTATCCGGCGAGATTATTCTCGACCGATCGAGCCGTTATCACCGACTCCTGTCGATGATTCCTTGGAAAACGCCGATTCTCTCCTTCCCCGGCAAGGGAGACCCGCCCCTTGGTATACTCGATCGAGACAAGAACCGGGCCTCGGTTTTCACGGGTCAGTCTCCCGATCGACAAAGCCGACACCGTTGGTCTCGATCAGGGAGTAAGTCCTCTTCGGTCAATCGACCCAAAAGAGACACAAGCACTTCGACAAGGCGCGCCACGTTCCTCTTCCTCCTCAGGCGAGGAGGGCTCGATGAAAAATTTGTCGGCGGCTGCGAGGACCTTATGTGGCAGCAATTCCTGCTAGCAGGTCAAGCGGCTCCCTCGGCGGTCCGGCTACCTCTTAGCTCAGCCTCTTGGCCGCCTCCGACATCGATTTCTCCGATTAACCGGTCTCTTGAAGGCGCCGGTCGCGCTCGCCGCGGCCCGGTTTCAGGTTCCCCACCAATTTTGGTGGAACCTCCACTAAGCTGCCCTCGGAGATTCCCTCCAAGGAGGTCCGACAGTCCTCGGGTCTCCCCACAGACTGTCAATTACGGTCACCTGATCGCCCTAGGCGTATCGAGGGGACTTAGAGTGGGCAACCTTATACGGGACTCTTCAGATTCGATAACACTAGCCTTCATTCTCCGATGAGCTTCCAGTGTCAGGCTTGGAAGAAGGGCTTCCTCCTTCAGGGCATCCTCCGGCTCATTTCGAGTCAGCGAGGATCTCCTGCAGCCTATCAGAAAAGGTGGAATATCCCTTACGGATATTCTTAAGAGGATACCCCTACGGAGGCATTTCAGTCGCATGAAGCCATCAGTATTGACCTTGGAACTCTGGCGTCAACCTCCTGCCCCAGTTCCATCTTGCGCATATGTAGCGCATGATACGCTGTGCCCACAGGGTCTTTGGCGGAGTTACTAGGCCTTATAGGCGAAGCCTTGTGACTGCCTCGGTATTCAGGCGGACAGGCAGACTCGGCGATACTGAGCCGCCCTCCAGACAAAGTCCAAACCCCGCCGTATTTTCGGCCGGAAGGTCTATATTGCCATCTTCTTTTGGGCCTTCCGTCAGAGCAAGCTCAGCAGTGATTATGGCACACTTCTCTCACGCCCTCTTGGGAGTCGCTGGAATGAAGTTCTTCCCACCTCCCAGCTGACATGCAGACCACGGTCCAAACAGGTCGCGGGACCGAAACAGGGCTGTTGTTGCTAAACAACAGCTTCAGACTGCTGCTCTGGGCGTGGGTGATTCCTGTGCCCAGATTCGCTGGCTGCAGCGGTATCCACTCGCCGCGGGGCTTGTCTGAGGGTTATCCTCCTTTCCCGTGGATACTCAGCACAAGCTAGCTGATGTGCCCTTCCTTGGCACCGGCCTCTTGGAGCCAGGGTGGCAGGTCACCTGCAGCGTATCGAGCAATCTAATGCTACCTTAGATGCTACCTCTGCTAAGGGTTCTTCAAGTAAGAACCAGCAGAAGCGCAGGAGGAAGCCTTTTCGTCCTCCTTCCCCTGCGGTCAGACAGCCACCCTTTCAGGGGGGTCAGCATCAGCAGCAGGCTCAGGCTTGGTGCCCTAGGCCCAAACAAGGTCCCCAGCAGCCCCGCAAAGGAGGCCGAGGCGCTGGTCCAGGTGCCCCCTCCTCCTAGCCTGCCCAGTGACAGGCCGGTGGCCTCCCGTACCGTCCTCCAGCTCTGGGTCCTCCCGTGGGAGCGGCTCCGCCCGCCGTTTCCTCCTGGTCAGTTCACCTCGGACAGATGGGTCCCTAAGTGGTTGGGCAGGAGTCTCTGCCCCGGTGAGCAGTGCCCTCCCAGCCGAGCCCGTGCCCCACAGAAGGCAGATCTCATCGCCCAGTCTGCCCTCCGGGGCGACATTGCGCTACTCCTCCTCAAGAGGCGGTGGCCAGTGCGGATCCTCCTTCAGACCAAGGCCGTCTCCAGAGTATTTCTTGGTGCCCAAGCGGACAGGGTTGGCGCTCATTCTAGATCTGCCTGACCTGAATTGGTATCTCTCAGGTCTACTCTTTCGGATGGTAACTCTAAGCCAGATCACTACCATCCCTGGAGTGAGCTGTGGTTCTGTACACTGGATCTTCAATCGCCTTTTCCACGTCCTATCCGTCCGTCTCATCAATGGTTCCTCCGCTTCAGGGTCGAAGGGACCCTATACTGATTCAGAAGCCATGCCGTTCGACCTATCATTGGCCCAAGGGTTTTCACCAAATGCATTGCAGTGGTGGCAGCCATCTTGACGTCAGGGGTTACGTGTTACCCTACCTGGATGACTGGCTCCTGGAGAGTCCTCCCTTCAGGAGGTGGAGAGGTCAGGGACCTGACCCTCGAACCTGCTCACACTTGGGCCTTCCTGATCAACGAGGCCGTCAGAACTCGTACCTTCTCAGGTGATGGGCTTAATCAGAGGGCAGAGCTCGACTCTCGTCAAGCCCAGAGCTCAGGGTCCCCAGCCGGACAGGGCGGAGGTTCTCTCCTCCTTTGCCCAATCATTTCTGGTTGGGCACTCCATCCCTACCGGGACTTTCCTCGCCTCCTGGGTTACATGGCGGGCGTGCGTTGTGGTCCGCTGGGCCAGACTGCTCACGCCCCCTCCAGTGGAACTTCGCCGCCCAGTGGACTCAAGCGTCAGGGTCTTTTGAGCCAGCTGGTCACGGTCACCAGAGGATGTGGGATGCTCTCCAATGGTGGACCGTCCCGAGTCATCTGCTGGAAGGGATCCCGTTTGTCTGCCCGAGCCGACGATGCGTCCTTGACCGATGCCTCTCTCGCAGGCTGGGGGCCACGCCCAGAACACAGGGCTCACGGGTTCTGGACCCAGAGGTCGATGCCACATCAACCTGTTGGAGCTCAGGGCAGTCAGACTGGCTCTGTCAGCTTCGCTCCTCAGCTCCCGGGGTCAAGTGGTTCAAGTCCAGGCGGACAATAACACGACCATGTACTACCTCAACAAACAGGCGGCACGCACTCCGTCTGCTATGCAAGGGCGCTCGGATCTGGACATTCGTCAACCGGCTGGGCGGATCTCCTGACCATCCAGCTGTGGCAGGAGTCGCGAACCAACTGGCGGATGCTCTACCTCAACCGCCTAGGCCAGACATCCCGCAGTGGTCTCTCCATCAGAGGTAGCCTACTACCTGTTCTCCCATTCGGGGCATACCGTTGGTGGACCTGTTTGCCTCCAGGGAGAACACCAAGCTAAGGCTGTACCATGCCGCCCCCTCAGCAGGGCTCGCATGCAGGGATGCAGCTGTGAAGCCCGTGGACCCCAGGCCTCTTTCGCCTTCCCTCCATTTCCTTGAGTCCACAAGAGTGTTACTCAAGGTGAGGAGGACAAGGCAAGGTGATTCTGGTAGCCCCAGATTGGCCACGCCAATTCTGGTATCCAGATCTCCTCAGCCTCAGCTGGGAAAAGGCCTCTATTCAAAGTACTTCCTCACTATCAAGAAAACAGGCAAGTGGCAACCCATATTTATTTATTTATTTGGAGTCGGAAGGATACCTTTGAGTCAAGACTCCTTACAAGGTTCACGTCACATAGATTAGGTACAGACAAGCACTGTATCTCAGACATCTGAACAAGCATTTACTGAAACCAAAAATCAAAATGGTCACTGTCTACCATTCTGCCCATTTTAAAGCAAGAGGATTGGTTTGCATCCCTAGACCTCAAGGATGCATACTCCCACATCCCAGTGAGGCTGTCACACAGAAAATTTCTCCGGTTCAAACTGCTCTCAGGCCATTACCAGTTCAGGGCAATGCCTTTCGTTCTCACTTCTGCTCAGGGGTGTTCACAAAGCGTCTGGCTACAGTTATGGCACACATAAGGAGACAAGGTGGCAGTATTCCCCACCTAGACTGCTTAGTAGTAGGACAAACTCCTCAACAGGACAAGCGGTTCCTGGCACTGCTTTAGGATCTCCTGCAGTCCCTAGGATTGTTAATAAATCAGAAAAAATCAGTGCAGATCCTAGAATTCATAGGTGCTCAACTGGATTCAGTGAAGGAAAAACTTTTCTTCGCGGGAAAGGGCAAGCAACTTGGTACAGTTGGCAAGCTCTTTCAAACCTTGCAGCCTCAGGCATGCCAGGCACTTCTACAGTTGGGCCACATGGCATCAACAACTACAGTGCTAGTAGTAGGTTTCAGATCAGAGATATTCAATATTGTCTAAGACAATACTGGCTCCAAAGAAAGGTTCACTGTCAAAGCTGGTGCCAGTAACCCAAACTTTGTGCAGGCTCTGCAGTGGTGGCTGAAGAAAACCTCAGACAGGAGTTCCCTTCCTACAACTACAACCCTCAGGGTGCTTACCACAGATGCATCCCTCCTAGGGTGGGGAGCACACCTAGAGACAATACTGTCCACGGTTCATGGTCCAAGCCAGGTCCTGCTCACATCAATCTGTTGGAACTCAGGGCAGTCTTGTTAGCATTGCAGGCATTTGCTAGCATACTTCAGGGGAATGTGGTACAGGTCAGAACAGACAACACAACCACTATATCTACATCAACAAACAGGAGGCACAAGGGTCCACTCCTCTGCAGAGGCCATGAATATATGGACACAAGATTATTCACTAAATATCCGGTTGTCAGCTGTTCATCTGCCAGGCAAAGACAATGTCTTGGCAGGTGCATTGAGCAGAATACATCAGAGCCACCATGAATGGTCCCTGAACAGTTGGGTACTACAAGTAGTATTCAGAAGTGGGGACTCTAGAGATGAACTCTTAGCCCTCACAGACAATCACCAGCTTCAAGATATTGTTGCAGGCCACCAGTGACCAGTTCAGTGCCACTGGATGCACTAGTTCTGGACTGGACAGGGACATTTCTGTATGCCTTCCCTCTGTTTCCCTTGTTACTAGGGTTCTGTCAAGCTCAGATCCCAGTCTGCCACAGTGATCCTGATTGCTCCAGATTGGGCCAGGCAACCTTGGTACTCCATGGCACTGGATCTATCAATAGCCAAACCGATTAGCCTCCCAGGAGGCACAACCTAATGACTTCATCCAGGGCAAGATCCTGTATCCGAACCTGCGGTCCCTCAGGCTCAAGGCCTGGCTCTTGAGGACCTAGAATATGCCAATTTGCATCTTTCAGAAAGTGTCATGACTGTCCTCAGGGTTTCTAGAAACCTTCTACGGAAGATTTATTCTTCCAAGTGGAAAATATTTTCTGTTTGGTGTCAGAATAAAGACCTGAATCATAATCAGGCAGGATTGCCTGTGGTTTGGATACTTTACCCACCTTCACTCTCTGGGCTTAATGCTATCCACATTGAGGTGCATTTGGCTCAGTTTCTGCTTGCTTGCCAGCAGGTAGACATCTTTCCTGGCATCTAACCATCTGTTCAGGGCTTCTTTAAGGGACTGATGCACTTACCATCTCACAGAATTCCACTCCAGAATGGGATCTTAATATTTGCATAGCAGTTGTAGCAACCACCCTTTGAACCCTTGGCAACAGCTGATCTTATGTATGTGACTTGAAGACTGTGTTCCTGGTTGCCATTACCTCTGCTAGGAGGATAAGTGAACTCACGCTCTGTCCATGGAGCCTGATTATGTGGCATTCCATAGGGACAACGTGGTCCTTAGGACAAATAATAAGTTCCTTCCAAAGGTGGTTTCAGATTTTCACATTAATCAATCCATCACACTTCCAGTCTTCTTTGCTGACCATTCTACTTCAGGTGAACATAGACTGCATAGCTTGGATGTTAAGAGCTATCAGCTACTACCTGGAATGTACAAAAAGTCATAGAGGGGATAAAACCCAACCCCTTTTGACTTATGGGTAAGTGGGAAAAGGCAAACCTGCTACTAAGAGATCCATTACAAGATGGATTGTGGCATGTATCCAGTTCTGTTATGGCAAAATGGGCAAACAGCCCGTCAGAAACTCAGACCATTCTAGAAGCGAGGACAGCTGTGTCTATAGCAGCTCCAAGAGATATTCCTTTATTTGAAATCTGTAAAGCAGCTACCTGGAAAACAGTCCACACAATCACTAAGCATTATTGTTTGGATACCCAGGCCAGGAGTGATGCCAGGTTTGGCACAACAGTTTTGCAGAGCTTGTTTCCTAAATATGTCCTTGCCTGCCTCCAAAGGCACTGCTTGGGTAGTCTGCAATTGTCAGAATTCAGTAAAATTTCCTGGTGTTTGAAGAAAACATTACTTACTATAGTAATCTTGTTTCTTCTAAAGGGAATCTTGCCGTATTCTGAGCTCCACCCTTTCATTCCTGCTAGGACCTACAGGCTGCACTATCTGTTACTCATATTTGGAAACCTGTGGGTACCTATTAGTTTCTTGGGCATCTGTTGACTTGAGTGTTAGTAATGCCCTTTGTTATTGAATGTGTTTTCCTACCCCAGTCAGGGTACTGAGATTGATTAAGTTAGCTTAGTATTTTTAGCTTCTGCATGCTTCATAAGAATAGCGGTTGCAGGAAGTGCAACCAGGGACAGTGATTTGAAAACAGAGCTCGAGCCTAACATTCCATCATTAGCATTGGTTCTAGTAACCATTTCAGCTCAGAGCAGTCTATGGTGAGACCATACTGTAATTGTCAGAATACAGTAAGATTCCCTTAGAAGAAACAAGATTACTGTGGTAAGTGTTTCTAGGGACATGGATATGTTGTTCATCCTCACTGTCTGGCAGGTACTTTGCGCTTTAAATCTTGCGGAAGGTCTTCAAACTGCTCCTCCTCACCAGTGCTAAAACTCTCGGCTCCGCCCCATAGCTAGATCTTCCGTTTGGATGCTCAGGTTCCCTCCTTAACGCTCTGTGTGATAGACTGGATCCTAATTTTTGGTTAGCCTAGAAACTCATTTAAAATTTTCAATACTTGGTCATCTTTTCCCTCACGGCTGCGATGGACAAATCGACTCCCGGATTTCGGCGGTGCCCTTGTGGGCAGAAGATGTCCAGGACGGACCCGCACTCCGTGCGTCTACTGCCTCGGCCTAGAACACGACCCGCAGGCCTGCGAGTCATGCCGTTCGTTTTCAGCCAACGTCCTGGAGGACCGTGCTGCCCGGTTACAGCTTGGGTGCCCCGAGAAGCGCTACCCGCCGGTTAAGTCGAAGGAGGCCCGTTGGGCGGTCTACGGCGGCTGGGTCGGCTGAGCAACTCGAGCAGATGATGCGCCCTTGAGAGGCGGCCCAGGCGCGTTATCCTCTTCGATCGCCGGCATTTATCGCTCTCACTGGGTACCTCGTGTTCAGCTCGTTCAGGGAGCTTTGCCAGACCCTTTCCACGAAGGAGAGGCCATCGGGACATTCTTCTCTGTCCAAAAGGACTCAAGGGTAAGTCCATCGTTGGCATTCGTGGGAGAAGGAGGTCTCTTTCCCGGACACCCGACGCTCGACCGAGGTTGCGGCTAAGGCCGCTGGCTTCTGGCGTCCCATCAGGCCAGCCGTCCGAGACACCTGTCGGCAGCGGTGAATTTTCTCGACCCGTCGGATGAGACTGTCGACTGGTGGGCTGACAACCCTTCTTCGCGGTTCCCCTGGTGGAGATCGGGACCTGCCTGCAACCCGGTGCGCGGTCCCGGTTAAGGCTTCAAGCGAGGAAGGCGGGTGTCCCCGCTCCTTCTGAGCCCGTCCTCGTAAACTGAGGATCTCGGTCTGGGACATCGTCTCAGTCTCGCCCGACATCGGTGATCGACACCGAGGCAAGTGGTGCCGCCGCTAGTCCTCGTCTTCCTCGCTTGGAAGAGGAAAGGCTTGGCGCAAGTGCGTCGATGCTATGAGGACCTGATGTGGCAGCAGTTACTTCTGTCCAGGAAGAAGCGAACCGTCGCCTTCCCAGCCATCAAGTGGCTGTCACCGAGCAGTCGAAACAACCCCTCGCTGTAGTCGGTGCCCCAGCCCTGGGCTGGTTGTTCGCCAAAAACCACTGACCCACCGATTGTGGTGGAACCTCCACCTCCACAACGAAATCGGGGCACCGTTCAAGGACTCTCGGTGGGTCAAGACCTGCCAGCACGAGTTGTCGGTCCCCTCCTCCCAACCGTCCTCGGCAGGTGGATGGTGGCTTAGGCCCAGGCAGCTCTTCGCGGACTCCTCGAGTCCGACAACTCCTCCCTGTTCTCCAGGCCCATTGACCTGGAGTCCTCCGAGGTCAGTCGATGGGCAGCCATCGTCCTTCATGGGTTTTGCCCGGCTCATCTGCGAGTCACCAGGATGCAGCTGAGCCCTTATCCAAGTGGGCCCATGTCCCCTGAGCGCAGATACTGGACCGAGGATTCACCACGGAGGGCTTTCGGTGGCTAAGCCATTGTTGGCCAACCTTGGAGCTCTGGCAGCCTGCTTCCTGTCCTGCACCTTTGGCCAGGGTGGCCCAGGAAGTATCGACCCTACCGACTCTCTGCCGGGTTTTGGAACACCCTCTGCTGAGGGTTGGTCACTGACAGCGTTTTCTGGTGTCGGGAATGCTAGGGGCGATGGATAAGCCCCTGGCAAGGAGGCCAAAAAGCTAGACTCGCCGGAGGCGCAAGGGTGTGCGCCCGTCCTCCTTGGCCTCCGCCAGGCCAGCTTGGCCGTGCTGATAGCGCACTTCTCTCACGCCCTCATGGGCTCCTGGATAGGTGATCCCTCATCTCGGCGACCTGCAGACCAGAGTCCGGCAGGTGCGGGACCAGGGTAGGGCAGTGGCTAAGCAGCAGCTCCAAACGACTCTGGACATAGGAGACTCCTGTGCCAGATTGGTTGCGTCCGTGGTGGCCATGCGCCGCAGAACATGGCTGAGGATATCCACCTTCACGGCGGATACCCAGCACAAATTGGCAGTTGTCCCCTTCTTGGGGACCGACCTCTTCGGCCCTGGAGTGGAAGGTCACCTTCAGCGGATCGAAAAGTCCAATGCCACTCTGGACTCGGTCACCTCCACCCAAAAGGACAAAGGCCACCGACAGCAGCAACACAAGTCCTTTCATCCTTCTGCGCCTGCGGCACGTCCGGCCCAACAGCACCAGCACCAGGGCCAGCAGGCTCGCGCTTGGCATCCTAAGCCTGCTGCTTCCTCCAACAGGAAGCAGGGAGGTAAAGGCCCAGGAGGTCCCTCGGCCGGTCCCTCCTCCAAGCCTGCTCAGTGACGGGTTGAGAGGTGTCGCCCAACCTCGTCACTCCCTGGGTTCCCAGTAGAGAGGCAGGCTCGCCACTTCCTTTCCGCCTGGTCACGATCACCTGACGGACTGGTCGGTGTTGGAGGTGGTAGGAAGGAGCCTGCCTCTGGAGTTGAGCAGGCCCCACCCTTCTGAGCCGTCTCCCCTTAGAGGCTCCCGAAGATCCATGACCTCTCTGTCGGCTCGCGAGCCGTGTTGCCCTGCTCCTCGAGAAGTGATCAGGAAGGTGTGGATCCTCCTCCAGACCCGGGTTTGTGTCCAGGTACTTCCTGGTCCCAAAACGGACAGGGGACTGGCTCCCCATTCTCGACCTGCACGACCTGAACAGGTTCCTAAGGTCTCGGACCTTCAGGATGGTCACTCTGGCTCAGATACTCCCATCCTTGGAATGAGGCGTGTGGTTCTGTTCTCTGGACCTTCAGGACGCGTTCTTTCATGTCCCAATCCGTCTGTCCCACCAGAGATTTCTCCGCTTCAGGCAGAGGATCGCTACGAGTTCTGGGCCATGCCTTGTCCTTTCCCTAGCTCCAGGGTCTTCACCAAATGCATGGCAGTGGTGACAGCATTCCCTTGCGCCCGAAGGGTCGGATGCACCCTACCTGGGCGACTGGCTGATTGCAGCCCCTCCAGAGCGGAGGTGGGTGGTCCAAAGTTGGCCCTCAATTTGCTCTCAGGTTGGCCTCCTCATCCACGAGGTCAAGTTGGAACTCATGCCAAAGCAAGCGATACAAGTCATCGGGGCAGAGCTCGACTCTCTCTGAGCCAAATCCGGCTCCGGTGGACAGGGCGAGGTTCTTTCCTCCTTTGCCCAATCATTTCAGGTTGGGCAGAGGCACCCTACCCGGGACTTCCATAAGCCTCATGTTGTCCTGCACCAGTGTGATCCTTTGGGCCGCTGGTACATCGTCCCCTCCAATGAGGCTTGGCCAGCCAGTGGTCCAATGCCGATCCGCTGGATCAGCTGGTGACAGTGACCCAGGGGATGTGGGCAGCTCTCCAGTGGTGGACCGTACCAGCACATCTGCAGGAGGCATCCCGTTTGTCCGCCCTGAGCGGCGGTCTACTGTTATTGACGATGCCTCTCTGATGGGTTGGGTGCCCATCTGGGGAGCAAAGCGCCGCGACCTCTGGTCACCAGGAGTCCGATGCCATATCAACCTGCTGGGCTTGACGCATTGTCTAGCCCTCACCGCCTTCCCTCCGTTTCTGACGGGGTCAAGTAGTTCAGATCCAGAAGGACAATACCACGACTTTGTACTACTTAAACCGCCAGGGCGGGATGCGCTCCATGCTTCTGTGCAGGGAAGCTCTCTGCATTTGGTCACTCGTGCACAGCCTGGAGGCGGATCTCCTTGCCATTCATGTGGCCGAAGCCTCCCAACACCCTGGTTGATGCCCTAAGCCAGATAGGGGCTGCGTCTCACGAGTGGTCTGTCCTGCCGGAGGTAGTACAAGATCTCTTATCCCACTGGGGCACGCCTCAGGCAGACCTGTTTGCCTCCAGGGAGAATGCAAAGTTGAGACTGTTTCATGCTCGCCCCCCTCCACAGGGCTCACTGCATGGGGATGCTTTCTCGAGGCCGTGAACCCAGGCCTCTTCTATGCCTTCTCCCATTTCCCTTGATCCACAAGGTGCTTCTCCAAAGCGAGGAGGACTAAGGCACAGGTGATTCTGGTAGCCCCAGACTGGCCCGTCAGTTCTGGTATCCAGATCTCCTCAGTCTCAGCTCAGGCTCCCGGGCGGCTTCCAGCCCCTGGACCTGATCTCAGTCAATCAGGGGAAGGTATTCCATCGGACCTTCAATCCCTGCACCCTGACCTGGTTCCTGGCGGCTGAGTTCCAGGCCTTAGGTCTTTCACGAAGTCCTCAAAATCGTTGAGGCGTCCGTAAGAAGTCTACCAGAAAATCTACGCCTTCAAATGGAAGAGATTCTCCATTTGGTGATCAGAACAGGGCCTGGACCCTTCTTCCTGTTCCTTGGCAAGCATCCTGGACTACCTGTGGTCCCCTTTCTCAGCTAGGAGCTTGATCGATGACCCTTAAGGTGCACCTATTGCATCTCTGCTTGCGGGCATGGGCTGACAAGCAATCAGCTTTCAGGATAAGATGGTCAGGCAGCTTTTTCAAGGTCTTGATCACATATCCCCTCTGGAGAGAACCTCCACCTCCGTGGGATCTATTGCTGGTATTGGCTAAGCTCATGGACAAGCCATTCGAACCGATGCACAGGTGTGACATCTCTCACCTGTCGTGGAAGACCGCCTTCTTGGTGGCTATCATGTCAGCCAGAAGGATGGGAGAACTCCAAGCGCTTTCCATCGAGTCTCCTTATCTGGTCTTCCACAGGCACAAGGTTGTCCTGCGCCCCCACCTAAAATTCCTTCCGAAGGTGATGTTGGAGTTTCACCTTAACCAGGTGTTGACTCTGCCGGTGTTCTACCCTAGTCACACCTCGGAGGCTGAATATAGGCTCCATACTTTGGACCCCAGAAGAGTGCTCGCTTATAAGGAGCGGACGGCTGAAGTTCGGGGAGAGGTTCGCTAACTGTTTGTCACCTACGCTGAAGCTGCACCTGGCAGACCTGCAGCCAAGCGGACGATAGGCAGGTGGGTCACCTCATGCATAGATCTCTGCTATAGGTTGGCGGGAATAGAGCCTCCCAGAGGATAACAGCTCATTCTACCGCCATACAGCTGCATCAGTGACTGCTTCAGGGGCGTCCCTGTCTGGAAATCTCAGGGCTGCTACCTGGAGTCCAGCACACCTTCATCACCTACTACCACATCGACCTTGAGTCACGCCGGGATGCTGGTTTGGGGCCTCTGTTCTCAGTCTTTATTCACTAAGTAGGGGTGTCATGCCTCCCTCCTCCTGGAGAACTGCAAAGGGACTCTGCCAGACAGTGTGGATGAACATATCCATGTCCCTAAATACAGGTTACTCACTTGTAACAGGAGTTCTAGGAATGGTATATGTTGTTCATCCACCGACCCACCGACCTCTCCGGCCGGCGCTATAACCTGGCTTCCAGCAGGCTAGATCTGGCATCATGGTAGAGCCAGGGTTTCTACCAGCGTGGGTGGGAGGAGCCAACGAAGACCTTCCGGCAAGATTTAAAGCAGCAAGGAACCTGCCAGACAGTGTGGATGAACAACATATGCCATTCCTAGAACACCTGTACAGGTGGTAACCTGTATTTCTAGGGCGTGGATATGTTTTCATCCACACTGTCTCAACATTGCCTTTCTAAATCTTGCCGAATCAATTCAACTCCTCCCACCCACCCGAGTGGTAAAATACCTCAACTCCGCCCGTAACATCAGATCTTCCTTTCCGCTGGAAGATTCAGGTTCCTCGTGCTTTCTGCTGTGTTGAGGCCCTGGATTCATTCGGACTATTTTCACCGCATCTTCTTGCTCTAAAACTCGTAAGAGTTTATGACTCTGATTCGGACATGGATGATAAGTCGTCCCCCGGGTTTCGCCGGTGTCCTTGCGGACAGAAAATGTCTCGCACCGATCCCCACCTCTCGTGCGTTTACTGCCTCGGTACTATTCATGATACCTCGCAATGCTCTATTTGCGCTTCCTTCCATCCCAGCGTCTTGGAAGATCGTCAGGCGCGCCTGAAGCTGGGTGACCCGAGACTCCGCAACCCACTGGTAAATCCAGGAGGCCAGTGGGCGGTTTCGCGACTGCGAGATCCGCCCGAGCAGCTTCGGCGCTAAGCGACGCCGAGAAGAAACGCCCAAGCCTCGGCTAACCGAGGTTTCTTGCGCCGCTCAATCTGGGCTCTTCCTTCTCAGGTTCCTTTCGGGGTGTGCCAGTCTCTCCCTGCAAGGATGAGGCCCCCTCGAACGCGCACTCATCCCGTTCTGAAGAAAGGACCCTAAAACTTCTTCTTGGGTCGAAGAAGGCGCTCCCTGGATCAGGAAGCGGTCTGATGTCTCGACTTCGGTGAAGTTTGCCTCCCCTCGACGCTGGGTTTTCAGACCTCCCGTCTGTACGGGCGTAGAAGCGAGGTCGGCTGATCCGGCCGAGATTATTCGACCGGTCGAGCCGTTATCACCGACTCCTGTCGATGATTCCTTGGAAAACGCCGATTCTCTCCTTCCCGGCAAGGGAGACCACGCGGGCCTCCCGATCGAGGGACAAGAACCGGAGCCTCGGTTTTCACCGGGTCCAGTCTCTCCCGATCGACAAAGCCGACACCGTTGGTCTCGATCAGGGAGTAAGTCCTCTTCGGTCAGTCGACCCAAAAAAGGACACAAGCACTTCCGCAAAAGGCGCCGCCACCGTTCCTCTTCCTCCTCAGACGAGGAGAGGCTCCGATGAAAAATTTGTCGACGCTGCGAGGACCTTATGTGGCAGCAATTCCTGCTAGCAGGTCAGAAGCCGGCTCCCTCGGCGGTCCCGGCTACCTCTTGGCCTCAGCCTCTTCGGCCGCCTCCGACATCGATTTCTCCGGTGTCGGTCTCTTGAAGGCGCCGGTCGCCCCTCCGCCCGCAGCGGTTTCAGGTTCCCCACCAATTTGGTGGAACCTCCACCTAAAGCTGCCCTCGGAGATTCCCTCAAGGAGGTCCGACAGTCCTCGGGTCTCCCCACAGACTGTCAATTACGGTTCCTCATTCGCCCTAGGCGTGTCGAGGGGACAGAGTGAGCAACCTTTATGGGACTCTTCAGATTCGATAACACTGCCTTCCTTCATTCTCGATGAGCTTTCAGTGTCAGGCTTGGAAGAAGGGCCTTCCTCCTTCCAGGGCATCCTCCGGCTCATTTCGAGTCAACGGGGATGTCCCTGCAGCCTATCAGAAAAGGTGGAATATCCCTCACGGATATTCTTAAGAGGAATACCCCTACGGAGGCATTTCAGTCGCGAAGCCATCGATGACCCGACCTTGGAACTCTGGCGGCGTCCAGCCTCCTGCCAGTTCCATCTGCCGCGCCAACGCGCCAAATGCGCTGTGCCACAGGGTCTTTGGCAGGGTTACTGAGCACCCTTAGGCGGAAAGCCTTGTGACTGCCTCAGTATTCAGGCGGACAGGCAGCTCAGCCGATACTGACCGCCCTCCAGACAAAGAGTCCAAACTTATGGACCACTCGGCCCGGAAGGTCTATGTTGCATCTTCTTTGGGCCTTCGTCAGGCAAGCTCAGCAGTGATTATGGCACACTTCTCTCACGCCCTCTTGGGGTCGCTGGACGAAGTTCTTCCCCACCTCCCAGCTGACATGCAGACCACGGTCAAGCAGGTCAGGGACCAGGGCAGGGCTGTTGCTAAACAACAACTTCAGACTGCTCTGGACGTGGGTGATTCCTGTGCCGTTCGCTAGCTGCAGCGGTATCCACTCGCCGCAGGGCTTGTCTGAGGTTATCCTCCTTTCCCGTGGATACTCAGCACAAGCTAGCTGATGTGCCCTTCCTTGGCACCGACCTCTTCGGGCCAGGAGTGGCAGGTCACCTGCAGCGTATCGAGCAATCTAATGCTACCTTAGATGCTACCTCTGCTAAGGGTTCTTCAAGTAAGAACCAGCAGAAGCGCAGGAGGAAGCCTTTTCGTCCTCCTTCCCCTGCGGTCAGACAGCCACCCTTTCAGGGGGGTCAGCATCAGCAGCAGGCTCAGGCTTGGTGCCCTAGGCCCAAACAAGGTCCCCAGCAGCCCCGCAAAGGAGGCCGAGGCGCTGGTCCAGGTGCCCCCTCCTCCTCTAAGCCTGCCCAGTGACAGGCCGGGGGTGGCCTCCCCCGTACCCGTCACTCCAGCTCTGGGTCCTCCCGTGGGGGGCCGGCTCCGCCACTTCGTTTCCTCCTGGTCCGGTATCACCTCGGACAGATGGGTCCTAGAAGTGGTTGGGCAGGGTCTGCCCCTATAATTCGAGCAGTACCCTCCCAGCCGAGCCCGTGCCCCACGAGAGGAACGGATCTCAGTCGCCCAGTCTGCCCTCCGGGACGACATTGCGCTACTCCTCCTCAAAGGCGGTGGCCGAGTGGCGGATCCTCCTTCAGACCCAGGCTCGTCTCCAGGTATTTCTTGGTGCCCAAGCGGACAGGGGTTGGCCCATTCTAGATCTGCACGACCTGAATTGGTATCTCAGGTCTCGCACCTTCGGATGGTAACTCTGAACCAGATCATACCATCCCTGGAGAAGAACATGTGGTTCTGTACACTGGATCTTCAGTCGCCTTTTCCGTCTATCCGTCCGTCCTCATCAATGGTTCCTCCGCTTCAGGGTCGAAGGGACCCTATACGGATTCAGAAACCATGCCGTTCGACCTATCATTGGCCCCAAGGGTTTTCACAAATGCATTGCAGTGGTGGCAGCCCATCTTCGTCAGGGGTTCGTGTTTACCCTACCTGGATGACTGGCTCCTGGCGGGATCCTCCCTTCAGGAGGTGGAAGGTCCAGGGACCTGACCCTCCGAACCTGCTCTACACTTGGGCCTTCTGATCAACGAGGCCAACGTCAGAACTCGTGACCTTCTCAGGTGATGGGCTTCATCGGGGCAGAGCTCGACTCTCGTCAAGCCAGAGCTCGGGTCCCAGCGGACAGGGCGGAGGTTCTCTCCTCCTTTGCCCAATCATTTCTGGTTGGGCACTCACGCCCTGCCCGGGACTTTCTGCGCCTCCTGGGTTACATGGCGGCGTGCACGTTGGTGGTCCGCTGGGCCAGACTGCACATGCGCCCCCTCCAGTGGGAACTCGCCGCCCAGTGGACTCAGCGTCAGGGTCTTTTCAACCAGCTGGTCACGGTCACCCAGAGGATGTGGGATGCTCTCCAATGGTGGACCGTCCCGAGTCATCTGCTGGAAGGGATCCCGTTTGTCTGCCCCGAGCCGACGGTCGTCCTTACGACCGATGCCTCTCTCACGGGCTGGGGAGCCCACATGGGGGAACACAGGGCTCACGGGTTCTGGACCCCAGAGGAGTCCCGATGCCACATCAACCTGTTGGAGCTCAGGGCAGTCAGACTGGCTCTGTCAGCTTTCGCTCCTCAGCTCCGGGGTCAAGTGGTTCAAGTCCAGACGGACAATACCACGACCATGTACTACCTCAACAAACAGGGCGGCACGCACTCCCGTCTGCTATGCAAGGAGCGCTCGGATCTGGACAACCGTCCAGCCCGGCTGGGCGGATCTCCTGACCATCCATGTGGCAGGAGTCGCGAACCAACTGGCGGATGCTCTCAGCCGCCTAGGCCAGACATCCCACGAGTGGTCTCTCCATCCAGAGGTAGCCTACTACCTGTTCTCCCATTGGGGCATACCGTTGGTGGACCTGTTTGCCTCCAGGGAGAACACCAAGCTAAGGCTGTACCATGCCCGGCCCCCTCAGCAGGGCTCGCTGCAGGGGGATGCCTTCTTGAGGCCGTGGACCCCAGGCCTCTTTTACGCCTTCCCTCCATTTCCCTTGATCCACAAGGTGTTACTCAAGGTGAGGAGGGACAAGGCGAAGGTGATTCTGGTAGCCCCAGATTGGCCACGCCAGTTCTGGTATCCAGATCTCCTCAGCCTCAGCTGCAGGACCCCGGAGTGGCTGAGTACACCCCCGGACCTGATATCTCTGAACCAGGGGAAGGTCCTTCATCCGGATCTTCAATCCCTGCACCTCACAGCCTGGTCCCTGAGCGGCTAGAGTTCCAGGCTTTGGGTCTTTCGGAAGATGTCTACACCGTGGTGGAGGCATCTCGAAAAGAATCGACCAGGAAATGTTATGCCTTCAAATGGAAGAGATTTTCCATTTGGTGTCAGGGTAAAGGTCTGGACCCCTTATCCTGCTCGGTGGCTAACATTCTAGACTACCTTTGGTCCCTCTCCAAAGGGGGTCTTGAGTCATCGACCCTTAGGGTGCACCTAACGTATAACCGACTACAGGCGTGGGTCGGTCAGCCGACATTAACTCTCGGAAAAGGTGGTGGGCGCTTTTTCAAAGGCCTGGACCACATATCCCCTCCAGTGCGTGAACCTCCACCTCTGTGGGATCTTTTGCTGGTTTTGGCAAAGCTCATGGGCAAGCCATTCGAACCCATGCACAAGTCTGCACTTTCGCACTTGTGGAAGACGGCCTTCTTGGTGGCTATCACGTCAGCCAGAAGGACGGGGGAGCTCCAGGCGCTATCAGTGGACTCCCCCTATCTGGTCTTTCACAGGGACAAAGTTGCCCTGGGCCCCCACCCGGAATTCCTTTCGAAGGTGGTGTCAGAGTTTCACCTTAACCAGGCGTTGACTGTGCCGGTATATTACCCTAACTACACCTCGGATGCCGAGTACAGACTCCATACTCTGGACGTCAGGCGTGCTCTCTCCTATTATAAGGAGAGGACGGTGGAAATTCGGGGAGAGGTTCGCCAGCTGTTTGTCACCTACGCTGAAGCCGCTTCTGGCAGACCTGCAGCCAAGCGGACTATTGCAAGATAGATCACATCATGCATAGGTCTGTGCTATGAATTGGCGGGTAAGGAGCCTCCCAAAGGGCTAAGGGCTCATTCTACCCGTCATACTGCTGCTTCGGTGGCTGCTTCCAGGGACATCCCTATCCAGGAAATCTGTCGGGCCGCTACCTGGAAGTCAGCAAGCACCTTTATTACTCATTACCACATCGACCTAGAGTCACGCCGGGATGCTGGTTTTGGGGCCTCTGTTCTCCAATCTCTGTTCCCTAAGTAGGGGGTGTGCGCCTTGCCTCCCTCCTCCCGGAGAACTGCTTGGAGTCTGCCAGACAGTGTGGATGAACAACATATCCACGCTCCTAGAAGAACAGGTTACTCACCTGTAACAGTAGTTCTAGGAGTGGTATATGTTGTTCATCCACACGCACCCACCCTACCTTCCCGGCTTTAGGTGCACAACCTGGCTTCCAGCGGGCTAGATCTGGCGTCATGGGGCGGAGCCGAGGTATTTACCACCCGGGTGGGTGGGAGGAGCCAGCTTGAAGACTTCCGGCAAGATTTAAAGGGGAAAGGGACAATGCCAGACAGTGTGGATGAACAACATATACCACTCCTAGAACTACTGTTACAGGTGAGTAACCTGTTCTTTCTTCCTGTTCAGTGAACTCAGCATAACAATACCGTGCCTCCTTATACCAGCAAGGCTTGAGCTATTCTTCCATAAAGGTGCACATGTGGGCTATTTCTGCTTATCACTTCCTTTTTGGGGACAGGACCCTGGCTCAGCTGGACGTGGCCCGCACCTTTTTATGCAGCATTTTGCATTTGAGACCTCCCATTAGGGATCCTATCCCTCCCTGGGACCTCCTTTTTGTGTTGGAGAAACTCACTCTCTCCTCCCCCCAACCCCCTTTGAACCTGCAGTGGAGTGTGAGCTGCAATTCCTTTCCTGGAAGGTTTCTTTTTTAGTTACTGTAACCTCAACTCGAAGAGTTTCTGAACTTCAGGCCCTGATGTGTAGAGCCTTATATAATTTTTCACCGGGAAAGAGTTTCCCTTAGAACAAATCCTAAGTTTCTGCCCAAAGTGGCCTCAGAATTGACCCTCAACCAATATGTTGATTTTCCAGTCTATTATTCTACCCCTGTCAGTCGGGGAGAGACTCTCCTACACACATTGGACGTCCCCAGGGCACTGAGGTACTGCCTTCAGCGAACAGCGATTCACTGCAAATTGGAGCAATTGTTGGTGGCCTTTGTGCCTCAACACCTGGGCAAACCGGTGTCTAAACAGACTATTTCCCCTCCCAGTGGCTTGTCCACTGCATAGTGTTCTGTTACAGTATATACAACAAACCTCTGCTGGGCGCGGTTAGAGGTCATTCCACTAGAGGAGTCTCTGCCTCCTTGAGGACCGTGTCTATTCGAGATGTCTGTGCAGCTGCTACTTGGAATTCAGTGCACACCTTCGTTAGGCATTACAGCCTGGACATTGCCTTCAGGCGCCGAGCTGGTTTCGGCCTGGTAGTCCTTCAGGAACTTTTGTCCTAACATGCTGACTCCCAGCCTTAGGCTTTACCATCGTGACAGTTTTATCATCCTACCTCATGGGGCTAGTCACCTCCTTGGGTGCGGGGCTGCTTGGGATTCTGTCCCAATGGTTATAGCCTGTTGCAAGAGCTCCCCATCAAAGTAAAATGGTACAGTTACATAAGAACTTATCGTAACTATAGATATTCGAGAGGAGCTCTTGCAGCAGGTGCTGCTTTCCCACCCTCCTGCCTCCTGGAGAGTTTGTCAGCATGTCTAGGACAGGATTCACTTGTTTTGCTTGCTAGGGTCCGTTCGCAGGTCCTTGGCGGGTGAACTGAGGTGATGCCGGAGTCTGCCCTCTTGTGTAGAGTGACCGATGTCTGGGCGGAGCTGACATCAGGGACGGTCCCCGCTGGGTACTGCTAGCTACGTTTTTTTCTAGGGGGTCATAAGGCCTGCGGCATTGGTCCCAATGGTTGTAGCCTGCTGCAAGAGCTCCTCTCGAAGATCTGCTGTTACAGTAAGTTCTTATGTAACTGTACTTTTTGTTCCTAGGAGTCCATTTGCACCTAATGATTACTTCTTGGCAGAGGCCATAATAAAGCGGCACTGTCAACCCCCTTAGGGTTTAAGTTTTCCCAAGTGTAAAAAACACGTTAAGATTGCTCACATTATGTTGAGATTGCTAATGCAGATGGTTGTTATAAGAGAAAGACTGGCCACCATACTGGTGTTACGACTCAATAATGTTTACATTCTTTGATCAACTCCCACTGCATCTTTCCTGGACTTGTGAACTCCCGTAACACAGTCCAGACATTCGGGATGAATTTTAGAAAAGGTGAACAATCATAAAATGTGGGTCTTCAACTAGAAATAATATGCAAAAAGGTTGACAGTGTCACTTTAACTTATGACGTCTGTCTTTACTGCAGCAACAGATTCTGATGCCTAAAGCAGGTGATTATAACATAGTGTACGAAATCAGCATCTGAAACAGATATGACAACGATTCTGTTATCCAGCAAATGTCTGCAGTATTCCGGAATGGAATGACTTGAAATTCTATTTCAGGGGGAAGGGGATGTTGTATAATTGAGTTTTGCTGAATCCAGTTGTATTTTATTTATTTTTTGCTGGCAGCCGGAGTCCCTCTTTAAAACTGGTAGGTCTGTTACTTACAGTTTATAGTGGAATGGCAAGCCCTGGAAACATCAGTGCTCATACACTGTGCAGGATGTTTCTGATGACTTATGATATAGATGCCACCTAGAAAGTATTTTTTTTATATATAGGTTTTTATTCTCCTAGCAGGTATGGGTAGCTGGCTCAGCCCTGTCCCCGTCATCCTCTGCTATCTCGTGTCTCCTCCAGTCTCTGGGAACTTGTATCCCACACAAATTGCCCCCCATGGTGGGGCCCGGAAGGGAAGGCCACCCCCCCACCCAGAATACAAATCCAGATGTCCCTGGAGTCAGAGAGACCGAGTGGGCCATCTGCGTGAACGGGCAGGGCTTATGAAGCCCATCCTCCATTTTCCTCCTTGTTTTCTCCCCCTGGGCAGCATGGACGTCCTGTGAGTACAGTGTGCAAGCTCTACCTCCGCTGAGATGCCCCCGGTGCTTTGAACATGTGCCCTTCCCACTTATTGTGCCTCGCATGCACTGCCATCTGGATTCCTCCAGATGGCAGTCAACCAGCGAGGCACGGGATCCCCTCTCCCCAAAGGAAAAGAGCAGTCATGCGGACACTCGGTCCTCCCTCCCCTGGCTGAACCCCGAGTTGGTTCCCGAACCTGGGTCACCAGCATGGAACGAGGGAAGGCACTCATGGCGCCTCAGCCCTCTGTATCACCGGGCCGGCCCTAGAAAGTATTTCTTTTTATATACTACATAACTACGTTTTGTATGTCTACTTAACCAATAATCTCTTTGAAATCTTGTACATATTCCAAAAAAAGCATCAACGATGGTGGTGGTGGTGATTAGCATCAAGAAACCTTGTGATCATTACCTTCTAGATCACACTACTGACTGGACTTTTGAAATTGTTTAAACCTTCCTTTTTTGTTTGTTAGTTTTGAAGTAAAACTGCCACTGATATTTGAAGACCTGCACGTAGCACATAAACATATTCAGGCAAGGCTACAAGCTGAGCAGTTCAAGGTACTGTACTAAAGAATGTCACTAATTTACATATATAAGATTGAAGGCACATTGTGAGATAATACAGTGCTTACTGATATTAGCCACTTGAATTCTGCATATTTGGAAAGCAGGCATATGGGCTAAGGGTTTGAAGGCAGCGAGTGTTCAGTGTGAACTTGCAGCCTTCTCTTAACTAGCAAAATGACAGTTGCAATCTCTACTAGTCTAGCTAAAGATATAGCAGCTGTCTTTACAGGTTTGAGATAAATAATCTTCAAGGATATCTCTTGCAGCAAGCCACACCTGTGGAACTATAGCCATCAAGGCAGTAGGACCTCACGGAAAACTGTCTAGCTAGCAGTCTACTAGGGGCTGCCCACGACGATGACTTCAGCTGACATCCCTCACATATAAACATGAGCGGCCCCACCCCCTTCTCATTTCTTTTCCTGCCATTGACCGTCACACATCCGACTCCATGGAGAACACCACCGCTTCACTTGTCCGCCAGATCTTCATTTCTTCTTTTTATTTTTCTCACCCTAGTTAATCAGTTTATTTTTTTAAAGTGATTCCTTCTGTCATTTATGTTTATCGCTTCCAAGAAACTTTTCAAACTTTGCAGGTATGGCAAAAAGATAGACAAGGCAACCACAACACCTGTGTCTACTGTCTCAGCACACGACATCCAGGCCCACAAGGTCTGTCAAAATTCAACCAGGCCACTCAGCAATGCCGTCAAAAAGCCCTCAAAGCCTTCCTTCTGGAACAGAAGGTCACCCGCATGAAGAAGGAGCTCCAGGGAAGAAGCTCCTCCACCTTGTCAGTTCCATCCACAGGCTTCCACGTCCTGGGACAAAGGCACTGGCAAACACAAGCACCAGAAGAAAGTCAGGCCTGGGGCAAAGCCTCCCTGGCACGCTGTAAGACACTGGTTCGAGTGCCAGCCGTTGCTGGGTTGTCAGCTGCTTCAGTGGCAACCCCCACTACTGCCTACACGCTCTCCTCCAAAGGGTCCGTTTTGGCAGTGCTGCCCGTCTGCCTCTCCTTGGTTGGCGCTGGCTTGTCGACACTGGGTCTTCTGACATCCCCGTCGCCAGTTCAGTCCCCTGTCGTTCAGATACAGGGGCATTCAGGGTGTTCCACAGGATCTCTGTTGGCCAGTGATGGCCTCTCAATGCTGGGATTTTCGAATTCCCTGTCAACGCCCTTGACTGGTTTGTCATTATTGGGGATTCATCCTCCCCATTGCGCCTCTGGCTGTCTTGTCAGTGTCTGTCTTTGATGCTACAGGTTGCACTGCTAATACCCCAGCCCCCCCCCCACCAGTCAGTGCTGCTAGATGCTCAGACACTGATTACCATTGACGTCCAGACCATGCTGTTGTCCTCCTCCCTGGGCGTTAGGTGCACCACATTGCTCCCCTCCAGGCCCATCGGCTGGGGCCAGCCAGACGGTTCCCATTGAGCCTTCCACGACAGCGTGCCTTTCATGCCCTCGGCTTTCGCCATCCTTTTGCCCTTTTCAGAGCCAGGGGGATGAGGATGAGTACAATTCTGATCACCTTCCTCAAGATGAGGACAGGGGTCCTAGGAACTTTCATCTCCCTCTGCAGTTTCTTCAGGGGGTGAGAACTACAGCAAATAGACCCCAAGGTCCCCCCCTCAACCTGATGCACCCTTCCTTCATCTCAGTGATGAGGCAGCTGCAGGTTTATAAGCTGAGGAGCAGGACATAAGCAGGAGAAATTTGGCAGAATACCTGGAATTGCCAGATTCTTCCCCACTGATCATTCCTCCTCTGCTGGTTGCTTTTGAGGATCCCACCATAGCTGCCTGGTACAGGCCAAATATGAATTTCTGCGATGCCTAGAATGGCAGACAAATTCTACTGAGCTCCCTCAGGGAAGCCTTTCTTTGCAGAGCAATCAAGGGCAGATTCATTAGTAATAAACGCTGCACATGATAGGTCCAAGGGACTGCAACACCTCAGCTCCCTTCCCCCAGATAAGGAGTCCAGTATGGGCAAGAGGACTTAGGCCTCTTTCACATTTGCCATCAGAGTTATCAACTACATTGCCCATATGGTCAAGTTCCAAAATACCCTCGGGAAGAAGTGCAAGGCTGCAGCTTAGGACCTTCCTAAGGGTCCCCAGAGACTGGGACTGCTTAATTAAAGCCCTCCAGTCTGGGGCTGATGTGGGCAAGCACCTCTTGAGGGTGGCCTGTGATGCTGCAGATGCCTCTGGTAGAGTAGCTGCAGTTAGCATCTGTCTTGGACATCATTCTTGGCTCTGGTTCAGGTTTTGCCACTGACATACAAAACAATAATCCATCTTGAATGCCCCCTTCAGAACTACTAGCTGCTCGGGGTGGATGTACAGGACATCCTTTCTGATCTCTACAGGCCTTGAGGAGAACCCTGCATTCAGTTCACTCCCTTTACCATACTTTACATCGAGGTGGCCAGAAGGTGCCTTTTCATTGGACCTCTCACAGACCCAGGCTGGGTCCCTGATAGCCAGCCAAGTGCGGAGCAGCCACTGCCCTGCCCACCCCTTCCTCCACCACCGGGAAAGTTCTTAAATGTGGAGGTGTGGCCACTGGCCCTACCTCAGTAGGACTCCTGGTCAGACGCCCACCCTCCAGCACTGCAGGAGGCAGTGGTAAGGGGCCGCTTCTCCCTCCATCTAGACAGGTGGAGGGAGAGCACAACAGATGCTTGGGTCCTGCAGCTCATAGAGCAAGACCACATGCCAGAACTCCTGGAGTGCCCTTCAGATCTTCCTCCAATTGATTTAAGCTACCCTCCAGATCATGTTCCAGTGTTGCTGGAGGACATTTGCAAGCCGCTACAGAAAAGTACCATAGAATCAGTTCCAGAGGAACAGAGGCTTCTATTCCCATGTCTTTCTCATTTCCAAATTCACGGTGGTGGGGGGGGGGGGGTTGTGACACATTCTAGACCCAAGAAACCTAAATTTCTACATCTAATACAAGATCTTCAAGATGGTAACCCTCCAGGGCCTGCTGCCTGTACTGCACTAGGGAGACTGGATGTGCTCCCTGAACATGCAGGATGCATGGAGTCAGAGTACATTGTGCGTCACAGGACCCTTGGCGGGTGCCAGTACTAGAAGGGAGCTCATCCTTCTAAACAGTGCAAAAAGTGGAAAGAATGGCACTCCAGGATCAACATATGACAAAACTCCAGTGGATATAACTCAAAATGTAGTTTATTCCAATACAATGAGTAGCATGTGGCAGACACAGTGTGTGTCTTGCTCAGAGCGCTTAGGGACAATAGGCAGGGCCCCTGGTGTTCTGCGGCAGAATTTTTTGATTTCTACGGCAGGGCTCCTTGACTTCTGCGGCAGCATTTTCTGATTTCTGTGGCATGATTTATTCATTTCTCTGGCAGAATGCAGTCCTGTCATTGGCTAAATATGATGTGATGTCATCGATGACATCATATGCTGAGCATAGAGGAGGAGCTTCAGGATAAACGAGGTGGGAAAGAAAGCCTGACACTATGGAAAAACAGTATATTTATATGAAAATTCACCAAAAACAATGAATTCTGCAGCACTGTATATATTCTGCGGCATGATGCAAATTCTGTGGCAAATTCCGCAACCGCAGAATTCCAGGGCCTTGACAATAGGGCTTTCATTGGTTGGGGGTCTGTGGCCGAACCACCTCTCATTTGAAGTAAATATTTAAAGAAACTTGCTTCGTGGTTTCCACCTATGTCTACTATTATTGTCTGTTTTAAAAAATTCAGTACCATGTCCGTCTGCTTGTTTTATGGTGTTTTTTCTTTGTTTTTTCTTGCAGGCTACTCCAGTCCCAGACCATATCCTCACTTTTGAATCCCACCACACCAGCTTGGAGTGAGAGGGACACTAATACAGTATTTTCAAATGAGGATTACTTGGAGGTGACTATGCAAACAATAGCCCTCCTTGTATTTTAAATTTGGACTCTTGAGTGAATTCCCTTAAGTTGGACCCTGCTTTTTGGCAGAACCAAATTCAGTGTTCTGATGATTATGGGCACTGGCCCAAATTATCACACACTACACCCCTACCCCTTCACCTTCCCATTGAGCCCCTCACCCCACCCCTATCCCCACCATCTTCACCTCATTTTTCCCATCTCGTCCCACCCCCAATTTTTTCCTTCTAGCTTAAGAAATTGGACAATTCTAGTTATGTAGGGTAAATCATGAATTTCAATGTTTAATCCTGAGAAATACTAAAGTAATACTTTTGTGCTGATTCTAGGATATAATGTAGACTTAACTGACTTGAATGAATGTGTTAGCATTAACTGTTTTTCTAGGGACGTGGATATGTTGTTCAAGCCACACTTATTGGTAGGTTCCTTGCCACTTTAAATCTTGCCGGAAGGTCTTCAAGCTGGCTCCTCCCACCCACCCGGGTGGTAAAACTCTGCTATGCTCCATGATGCCAGATCTTCCTTACCACTTGGAAGTTCAGGTCCACACTCTTTGGTTAATCTGAAACTAATTCTTAAATTTACAAGACTTCAGTCTTTTTCCCTCGCGGCTGCGATGGACAGATCGACTCCCGGATTTCGTCGGTGCCCCTGTGGGCAGAAGATGTCCCATACCGACCCGCGCTCCACGTGCATTTACTGCCTAGGACTCTGCCACGATTCGCAGGCTTGCGATTTGTGCAAATCCTTTTCAGCTTTGGTCTTGGAGGACCGCGCTGCTCAACTTCTTTTGCGTTGATCTGAAAAGCGGTATCCACCAGTCAAGTCGAAGGAGGCCCGTTGGGCGGTGTCCGGCGGCGGGCTCCGCGGATCAGTTGGAGCAGATGATTGCCCTCGAGGAGGCGGCCCAGGCCACATCTTCTTCCTCCTCAGTTGTGGCATTTATCCTGCTCTCCTTGGGCTCTTCATATACAACTTCTTTTAAGGAGCTTTGCCAGTCCCTCTCCACCAAGGGAGAAGGACCATCTGGACATTCCAGTCGGTCCAAAAAGGAGGACTCCAAAGGTAAGTCCCACCGTTGACGTTCGTGGGAGCGGGAGAGATAACCTTCACCGGATGGTCGACTTTCGACTTTGGTTGAGGTTGCGGCTAAGGCCGCTGGCTTCACTGTGTCCCTGTCAGGTCAGCCGGCCGAGACACCTGTTGACACAGTCTAGATTTTTCTCGACCCATCAGACAGTTTGTCGACTGGTGATGCCAATAACCCTACTTCACGGGTCCCCCCCCGGTGGAAACCGAGGATTTGCCTGTGCCTTCTGAGCGGGAGTCCCCGGTTAAGGTCCTTGAACGGGTTTCCCCCGTCCCCTCTCTGACCCACCCTCGGAATCCCCGAAGGGCTCTGTCTCTGACCTCTTCCAGGTCCAGCCGGTCCCGCTGACGTCGGTCTCGGACTCAGCACCATGGAAAGCGGTGGCGCCGCTCATTCTCGTCGTCCTCTTCGGTGGATAGGCTCTGGCGCAAGTTGCATCGGTGCTACAAGGATTTAATGTGGCAGCAGCTCTTATTGTCCAGGAATAAGCCGACTCTGTCACCTTCTCCGGCCATTAAGTGGCTGTCACCTGAGCAGCCGAAACAACCCCTCGTAGTCGAGGAGCCAAAGCCGGCACCGGTTGTTCGGCCGAAACCAGCTGCTCCACCCATTCTGGTGGAACCTCCGCCTCCACAACCGAAGACTGGGGCCCCGACCAAGGATTCTTGGGCGGTTTAGGGTTTGCCCCATAGATTGTTGGTCACCCTCACTCCCGATCGATCTCAGCACGTGGAGGGTGGCTCAGGCGCTCGGCAGCTGTTCGCAGACTCCTCTGAGTCTGACGACGCCTCCTTGTTCTCCAGGCCGCTTGACCTGGAGTCTACAGGGGGTCAGTCGGTGGACGAGAGCCCATCCTCATTTTTAGGAATGCTTTGACTCATCTCAGAGTCCACTGGGATGAAGCTCAAACCCATTTCAAAACAGGCTGAGTATCCCCTCATGGAGATACTGGACCGAGGGGATTCTCTTACGGAGGCCTTTCCAGTGGCAGAAGCCATTGTTGGCCCGGCCCTGGAGCTGTGGCAGCGGCCAGCATCTTGTCCTGCACCTTCGGTCAGGATGGCTCGAAAGTATGCGGTCCCTACAGGTTCACTCTCCGGTTTCTCGGAGTACCCCTCTGCGGAGGGGTTAGTGACCGACAGCGTTTTCCGGTGTTCGGGGCAGCTGGGATGTAGACAAACCGCCCGATAAGGGTCAAGAAATTGGACTACTCAGAGCTGAAGGTATCTGCTTTCTCCCTAGGCCTTCGCCTGGATAGTCTCGGCCGCTCATGGCACACTTTTCACACGCCCCTTTTGGCTCCCTGGATGAGGTGCTTCCTCATCTCCCAGCTGACCTTCAAACAACGGTCAAGCAGGTGCGGGATTAGGCAAGGGCGGTAGCTAAACAGCAGCTCCAAACTTAGTTGGTCATCGCTGATTCGTGTGCCCGGTCAGTAAGCGCCGCAGTGGCCATGCACCGCAGAGCTTGACTGCGGATCTCCACCTTTACCGCTGATACCCAGCACAAGCTGGCAGACGTCCCCTTCCTGGGTACCGACTTGTTAGGACCCGGGGTGGAGGGTCATCTCCAACGGATTGAGAAGTCCAGTGCCACCTTGGACTCTGTCACGCGTGCCCAGAAGGACAAAGGCCCGCCAGCAGCAGCGTAAGCCCTTTCATCCTTCAGCCCCTGCGGCATGCCTGGCCCAGGAACACCAGCATCAGGGTCCGCAGGCTCGTACTTGGTACCCCAAAGCCAAGCCTGCTGCTTCCTCCAGCAGGAAGTTGGGAGGAAAAGGCCCAGGCAGCTCCTCGGCCGGCCCTTCCTCCAAGCCTGCCCAGTGACGGGTTGGGGGTGTCGCCACCAACCTCGTGACTCCTCCCAGGTTCCCCATGGGGGGACGGCTCCGCCATTTCTTTGCCGCCTGGTCCGCTATCACCACGGACCGCTTGGTGTTGGAATTGGTAGGCAGGGGTCTGCCTCTGGAATTCGAGCAGTCCCCCTCCTATCGAGCCGTCGCCCCATGGGGGGCTATGAGTTCCACAGCATCTCTGTCGGCTCATCGAGCCGACGCTGCCTTGCTTCTCCAAAAGGAGGTGATCAGGGAGGTGGTGGACCCCCCTCCAGACCCAGGGTTTGTGTCCAGGTAATTCCTGGTCCCAAAACGGACGGGGGGGGGGGGGCTGGCGCCCCATTCTCGACCTACACGACCTGAACAAGGTCCTAAGGTCTCGCACCTTCAGGATGGTCACTCTGGCTCAGATTATTCCATCCTTGGAACGAGGCGTGTGGTTCTGTTCTCTGGACCTTCAGGACGCGTTCTTTCATGTCCCAATCCGTCCGTCTCACCAGCGATTCCTCCGCTTCAGGGCAGAGGGATCCCTTTAAGAGTTCCGGGCCATACCCTTTGGCCTCTCTCCAGCTCCCAGGGTCTTCACCAAATGCATGGTAGTGGTGACAGCATTCCTGCGGTGCCAAGGGGTCCGGGTGTACCCTTACCTGGACGACTGGCTGATTGCAGCCCCCTCCAAATTGGGGGTGGAGCGGTCCAGGGATCTGGCTCTCCAGGTCTGCTCTCAGATTGGTCTCATCAACAAGGCCAAGTCGGAACTCATGCCATCACAGGTGATTCAGTTCATTGGGGCAGAGCTCGACTCTCTTCGAGCCAGAGCACAGCTCCCGGTGGACAGGGCCGAGGCCCTTTCCTCCTTTGCCCAGTCATTTCTGGTAGGGCAGTTGTGCCCTGCCCGGGACTTCCTGCGCCTTCTGGGCGTTATGGCGGCCTGCACCAGCGTGGTCCTTTGAGCCCGCTGGCATATGCGTGCTCTGCAATGGGGGCTGGCCCACCAATGGTCACAGTGCTCCGGTCCTCTGGACCAGCCAGTGACCGTGACCCAGGAGATGTGGAACGGCCTTCAGTGGTCACTGGTTCCGCCTCATCTGCAGGAGGGTATCCTGTTTGTCCGCCCCGAGCTGACGGTCACTCTGACGACCGCGCCTCTGATGGGTTGGGGTGCCCATCTGGGGGAGCTCAGCGCCCACAGCTTCTGGTCCCTTCAGGAGTCTCGATGCCACATCAGCCTGCTGGAGCTTCGAGTGGTCCGACTAGCCTTCACCACCTTCGCTCCATTTGTACGTGGTCAGGTGGTCCAGGTCCAGATGGACAACACCACGACCATGTACTATCTCAACCAGCAGGGCGGGACGCACTCCTTGCCTCTGTGCAAGGAGGCTCTCTACACTTGGTCTCTCGTGATCAGCCTGGAGGGGGATCTCCTAGCCATCCATGTGGCAGGAGCCTCCAACAGTGTGGCTGATGCCCTAAGCCGGATAGGTGCTGCATGTCACGAGTGGTCTCTCCTGCTGGAAATGGTACGAAATCTTTTCTCCCACTGGGGCACCCCTCAGGTGGACCTGTTCACCTCCAGAGGAGAATGCTAAGCTGAGGCTGTTTCTTGCCTGCCCCCCTCAGCAGGGCTCGCTGCAGGGGGATGCCTTCTCAAGGCCGTGGACCCCGGGCCTCTTCTACGCCTTCCCTCCATTCCCCTTGATCCACAAGGTGCTTCTCAAGGTGAGGAGGGACCAGGCGCAGGAAATTCTGGTAGCCCCAGACTGGCCCCGCCATTTCTTGTACCCAGGTCTCCTCAGCCTCAGCCCCTGGCTCCCGAGGAGGCTTCCAGTCTGCCCGGACCTGATCTCAGTCAACAAGGGGAAGGTACTCCATCCAGACCTTCAATCCCTGCACCTGATGGCCTGGTTCCTTAGTGGCTAGAGTTCCGGGCCTTGGGTCTTTCCGACGAGGTCCTCAACTTTGTTGAGGCTTCCCGTAAGGAGTCGACCAGAAAATGCTATACTTTCAAATTGAAGAGATTCTCCATTTGGTGTCAGGGCAAGGGGCTGGACCCTTCCTCCTGTTCACTGGCTAGCATTCTGGACTACCTGTGGTCCCTTTCTCAGCTAGGGCTTCGGTCGATGACCCTCAAGGTGCACCTGGCAGCCATCTCTGCTTAGCGGGCGCAGGCCGGCGAGCAGTCAGTGGCACAGGAGAAGGTAGTCGGGCGCTTTTTCAAAGGGCTTGATCACATCCCCTCCGGTGCGAGAACCTCCACCTCCGTGGGATCTAGTGCTGGTATTGGCTAAGCTCATGGGCAAACCATTTGAACTGATGCACAGATGTGACATCTCCTGCCTGTCGTGGAAGACCGCCTTCTTGGTGGCTATCACGTCAGCCAGAAGGCTGGGAGAGCTCCAAGCGCTTTCCATCGAGTCTCCTTATCTGGTCTTCCACAGGGACAAGGTTGTCCTGCACCCCCACCCGAAATTCCTTCCGAAGGTGGTGTTGGAGTTTCACCTTAACCAGGTGTTAACTCTGCCGGTATACTACCCTAATTACACCTCGGACACCGAGTACAGGCTGCATACCTTGGACCTGAGACGTGCTCTCTCCTACTACAAGGAGAGGACGGCTGAAATTCGTGGAGAGGTTCACCAGCTGTTTGTCACCTATGCTGAAGCCGCTTCTGGCAGATCTGCAGTCAAATGGACCATTGCAAGGTGGATCACATCATGCATAGGTCTGTGCTATGAGTTGGTGGGCAAGGAACCTCCCAGAGGGATAAGAGCTCATTCTATCTGCCATACTGCTGCATCAGTGGCTGCTTTCAGGGACATTCCTATCCAGGAAATCTGGTTGCTACCTGAAAGTCAGCAAACACCTTCATCACCCACTACCACATCGACCTGGAATCATGCTAGGATGCTGGTTTTGGGGCCTCGGTTCTCCAAGCTCTATTTCCCAAGTAGGGGGTGTGCGCCTTGCCTCCCTTCTTCCGGAGAACTGCTTGAGTCTGCCAGTGTGTGTGGATGAACAACGTATCCACGCTCTTAGAAGAACGGGTTACTCACCTGTAACAGTAGTTCTAGGAGTGGTATATGTTCATCCTCGCGCACCCACCCGACCGCCCCGGCTTTAGACGCACAACCTTGCTTCCAGAGGGCTAAGATCTGGTGTCATGGGGTGGAGCCGAGGTATATACCACCTGGGTGGGTGGGAGGAGCCAGCTTGAAGACTTCCGGCAAGATTTAAAGGAGAAAGGGACATGTCAGTGTGTGTGGATGAACAACATATACCACTCCTAGAACTACTGTAACAGGTGAGTAACCTGTTCTTCCTGTACGCCTTTCCTCCATTTCCTGCTCCTGCACAGGATTCTCCTGAAGTTTCAGTCAGGGAGCTGAGATGATTCTCATAGTTCCATACTGGCCATGTCAGATTTGGTTCCTGCGGCTGCAGCAGCTGGCAATGGAACCTCCAGATCTTATCTTTGTCAGTCTTTACCATTCATCACCTTTGGGTATATGGCCGGAGGTCATGACCCCGTGGGAGTTTTTTTTTTTTGGTGGGCAGAGTCGACGCACTATCGGCGCCACCCTCAAGGCCGATGCACTGCGTAGTGCTCGCGGGTTGGTAGGTAGGTGCTGTCGACTCCGCCCTCCCGCCGGTTCTTTGTCTCCCGCTGTCGAGGTCACCTCGTGGGAAGCTTCTCAACTGAATTTGAGGCCTACTTCTACGCAGTTTGGATATTCCAACCTACTGTTCAACTCCTTGTCGACTCCAAGCCGCAGTTCGTCGACCCCTTCTCCTGCCGATTCTGATAGCTACTCAACATCGCTTGGTAAGATTGTTCCTTTATTTTAATTTTGCGACATAGTCTTGTTTTGGTGTTTCTTTTTGTAGGTCATGTCTTGGTCAGAGGTCAAGAAATCTTTTAAGACGGGATGGCCCCCCACGTGACGATGCCCTTGCGGACATAAGTTCTCCATCACCGACCAGCTCAACTGTTGCCTCGCATATGTTGGCCGCTTCACGACACAGATTAGTACAGCTTGCTTCTCCATGGACGCCGGGTCGCTGGAACAACGCCTGCGTTAGAAAGTCGGGACTCCACTGACTTTTAGGGGTCGGGACGTGCACTCGTTGGGCCAAGCCGCGTTCCCTCGGCCTTTCCTCCAGGTCCCCTTCTGGTTCTATACGGACCAAGGAGGAGGGAGCCTCGGCCTCTCGTAGCCTAGCAGTGGCCGAGGCTCCTCCCGTGATTCAGGAGGCACAGTCTGTTCCCTCTGGGGGACGGGCGGGAGGCACCGCACTGGCAATCCCCCCTTCGGGGGCGAAGGCTCCCCCGGTGTCAGATCCGTGGTTCAGAAGGCCTGGGTCAGCGCCGTGAGCCCTGATTGCGCCGTCGTCAGCACCGTGGCTGCTGTCTACGCGATTCGCAGTGCCGATGGTGCTAGCAGCGCCATGGGAGTTTCTGTGGCGCCGTGTCCATCTCTGGAGCCGTTTGCAGTTCCGGGCATGGAGACTGCGCCGTGGGGGTTCCAGACCTCTGTGCCGAGAGCGCTGTCAGAGTCCTCGTCAGTGCCATCTCTGGCCTCTGCGCCGTATCTGTCCTCGGCGCCATGTCTAGCTCTGGCACTGAGACCGCTGCCCGTGTTGGAGCCATGTCCTCTTCTGCCACCATTTGCAGTGCTGCCGGGGGCACTGGTACTGATTCTGGTGCGGTCTCTGCTTCTGGTGCCCTGTTTGGTTGAGATGGCAGTGAGCGTCCACGCATTGTCTGGCACAGGACTTCGGTCTCCACCTCTTCGGAGGAGGAGTCTGACTCTGAGTCGGACAGGCAGTCTGGCTATTTGGAGTTAGCTGCCCACGTGGACACTTGAGTAGTGTCCTTGACAGGCCGCAGCCAGTCCCCCCTGAGAAGCGTAGAGGGACTACTGAGGCCAGGGTTGGGGGGTTGCTGACCAGCAGGCAGTGGTGCAGGCCACCATTGCTCTGCAGCCTGGCCTCTGAAGGTTCTCTGACCCCTCAACGGTGGTACCCCCTCAGGTGGTGTGCTTGGATCGACCAACTTTGGGGCCGATCAGAGCACCCACGGGGGGAGGGGTGCTGCTGCTCCCTGGATAGCCCCTTCGGGGCTGATCAGGGTTGCCAGCTGCCTAGGCTGGCTCTCTCTCGAGGAGGAGGGCAGTTTCGGCTTCCGAGGGGTTTGGATTCTGTCAGGCAGCCTTTTTCTGGAACCCACCCTGGCTCTGGGAGGAGCTGTAGTGCGGATCTCCACTCTTCCCCTTCTGTTTCCTCAAGAGGGCCCCATTCTTTAGAGGTAGGGGACCATCCTTTTGGACCTACACGGCCCCGGTCATCTCATTGGGGGATTCTTCAGGGCGCAGCCAGGGCAGTTCCAGTGTGGTTGTTCAGCTGTGGGCTGTGGAATCTTCCGGAGCTCCTTTATCTTCCAGGGCTCCTGGTGTGCTCCCTAGCCCAGGGGGAGGTCAGTAGATTTCTGTTGTCGGCTCTGTCCCTATCCCTCTGCCACATTCTCCTGTGCTCCCAGGCATTCTTGGTCCTAGCAGGCCTCTCTCCTGGGAGCAGCTCAGGGCCATGTTTGCTCGGTTACCCGCTTAAGTCAGGGCCATGGACAGACAGGTTTTTGAACCTCTCCCTGAGCAGCCACCCTCTGAACACTTGAGGTCCTCTGATTCCTCATCTCCCTCTTCTGGGGGAGAGGAGACATCTGTCCACATTTCTCCAGCTGCTGATCTTTATTTATTTTATTTATTTAATTCTAGGATTACAAGTTCCTTTGAGCCAAGGCTCTTTTACAAAGGTTCCACATCAGTAAGAGACAATATACAGTGCATTTCAAGGTAAAAGCAGTATACAGAACATTACAAGTTAAATGCAGTTTCAGACAGAATGTACATCAAAGACATAAAAAAACGTAAAATGAGCTTACACAGTTTCTAGATTAAAAAAGGTAGGATGGGGAGGGAGTGTATGGGGAAACGAGAGGGACAGAGGGGGTATGAGCAGCCAGAGGCAATTGTCGAACATAGAAGTGCTAAGCAGTGGGGCTGGTGGGGGAGGAGGTGGAAGGTGAGGGAGGGGAGAAGGCAAGTGCTGAGCCAGATATTGTAGGACTAAGTGAGGTGGAATGGTAGGGCTGGCTAGGAGTGGCGAGAGGAGATCTTGCGGAGTATCAGCAATTCCTCGTGAGGATGTTGGAGGACCTGCATATCACCCTTCCCACTAAAGGCAATCCAGAGCACTCTTCGCATGTCTTTCTAGGCGATTTCAGCGAGGACACCCTTGTGGTGCCCCCCTGGCCTGCTCCCTTTCGGGAGGCATCGTTGCATTCCTGGCAGAGACCCTTTTCGGAGTTCCTGCCTCTAGGGATCTTTGCCAGCAGTATTGCACCCAGTCTTCAGGTTCTATGCCTCATTCTCAGTCAGGATTGACGCAACTGGACACTCCTGACTGGCTTCCCGCCCTTCACTGTGACCGGCCCCCAGATCAAGATTCCATGGATTTTGACTTCTGGGGGAGGAGGACATTCTACTCAGCACGGTTGCTGCTCTCTATCGCAGCACATCAGGCCCACTGCGCATCCTATGACAGGTTCCTGTGGTCCAGGCTGCGTCAGCTCCTAACCTCATTGCCTGACATGGAGCAAACCAGACAAGCCATTGCAATCTCTGCACTTGGCCTGGAGCTAGCAAGGCACCAAGCAAGGGCATCATATGCCAGTGAAGTAGCTACCAGGGTCGTAGGGACAGCGATCTGCACTAGGCGGATGGCATGGCTACGTCTTTCCCGGTTGTCACCCTTGGTCCGACGTAAGGTGATTAACTCCGCTCACCAGAGAACCTATCTCTTCTCCCGTAGAGTGAGGCGGCATCTGTCGGGTCAACTTCCTTCCCCCTCTGAGGGGTCCCCGTCTTACTCTCCCCACTCTCGGGCATCTCCAGGCCTGCAAGGTTCTCCCTCTTGGTGTGTCACCCACTGAGAGCTAAGGGACTCTGTCCCTTTGGGGGGGCTCGGCACTCACTCAAAGGTGATGAATGGTAAAGATTGACACAGATAAGATATGAAAATTACGTACCTACTGTAATTATGATCTTTCTGAGTATCTTCACCATTCATCACAATCCCGCCCATCATCCCCCTGGGGCCTCAGTCTCTGGGTCCCCCTCCCTCTTTGTGCCCATCCTTGCCCCCCTCCTTTCTTCTAGTCGGGGACGGGGTGGACAGGGGCACATAGGGGGATGATCTTTCTAGGGAGAGTGGTCAGGATGGGGGGCATTCCTTCTCCAGTGCTCTAGGCTTCACCCCTGTGGGGTTGGAGTTGGCAGTTGCCCTCCGTTTTTTCCTCTCTTCCTCCTTCTCCAGTCATTCTTTTGTCCTTTGGACATATCCTTAATTATTTCAAGAAACTATTTTTCTTGCACCAGAACGTTTTTCCCCTTGAGGGGGAAGAATTCCCTGTGTCCTGTCTTTCTTCCAGAATAGCCGACTCTGCTTAAGTGGAGTTTTTTGCCAGTGATTCTGTGCCTTGAATTCTGGCAATAAGCCTTTGGCTACTCCTTGCAGTTCCTGTACAATCTGGAGATAGGTCAAGGTTCCGGGGTATGGTCTTTACCGTTTCCCCCCTCTCACTGTCTTCCTAAAGTCTAAACCCCTAACCCACCCATCCTCCTCTTTTCTACTCCCAGAAATTGGGGCCCCTACCCAATCCCCTTAGTTCTCACTTTCTTCTTCTTCCTCTGTCCTCTCAGTCGTTATTTCTCCGTTTGGTTCATATATCTTTTTCCTTTGTCTGTCCCTTGGGCTTCCTTGTCCCACCCCTTTCTCACCTCTCTGGTGACTCAACTGGCGGGAGGGCGGAGTCGATAGCACCTAACAGCCCAGCCTGTGGCCTTCACGCGGGAGTGTGTCAGCGCCGATGGTGCGTCAACTCCGCCCACCCCAAAAAAAAGCTCCCCGGGGTCATGACCTCCGCCATATACCCAAAGGTGATGAATGGTGAAGATACACAGAAAGGTCATAATCAGGTCCCCGATTTTTCTGAGGCAGGGTTCTCATTTGCTGCAGAACTTCTGCGGCACTCAACACCAATTTCTGCGGCAATTCTACGGCACGTTTTTTACCCTTAATTTTTTTCCCTTTTTTTTTTTGCCAAATCTGACACAATGCACGCTCGTAACACACTCATTTTATGGGCGTTTGTCACCAAATTTTCAACATAGCCAGTTTAAGACCTCTGCTCATGAACAGTATCACTATGATTTTATTAATCTGTCCGGAACATTGATTTCGTGCACCGACCGCGCCATTGTGCGAAAACACATTTCGGGTGAGATGTGAAAAATGACAGTTGTACTGTTCATAAGGAGGTGTGGTAAAATGGTAATACTGAAAATCTGGATTGAAAATATTAAAATTGCTCGAAGTTACAAGCGTGCGTAGGAACTGCGCAATGCACGCTTGTAAAACAGTCGTTTTGGGGAATATTTTCAGCAAATTTTCAACATAGGGTTTTTAGGAGCCTACCTCATGAACTGTGACACTGTCATTTCGTTAATCATTCCAGAAAGGTGGTTCCGGCGCGGTGACTCACGAAAACACCTTCGGACGATTAACAAATAACAGTGTCACAGTTCATGAGTGGGTCCCAAAACCCCATGTTGAAATTTGGTGAAAATTCCCAGAAATGGCTGAGATATGCACTAAAGTTGAAAAAATCCATTTATGCCATTATACAGCTTACGGCATTTCTTCAGTTCGATCGGCTTTGAAGAGTGCAGGCGTATTCCGGTCCACAGAAGATCATGGCGCTAGGCTCCGGGTGGGTGTGAGGAGGTGGAGTACGAGAGGGTGGAGTGCGGTTGGGGAGGGGCAAAAGAATCAACGATGGAAGTTTTTTTTCAGGTTTTGTTTTGTTTTGTTTTGGATTCCCACACAAGGAGGGACTTTTGCCATGCTGGGGTGGTCTCCGCGTGGCACCAGGCAGCTTGGGGGAGTCAGTGAAGCCGGCAGGAGTTGGGCACCCCGTCGGCAAAGGATTTTGCCACGGTGGGGTGGGCTCCCAGCGTGGCATAAAGACGATGGGGGGGCCAGAAAAGCTGATGGGGATTGGGACCCCGTCGGCAGATTAAGCTTTTGCCACTTGGGATGGGCTCCCAGCGAGGCACCAGGCAGCTTGGGGAGAGGGACAGTGAAGCTGACAGGATTGGCACCCTGTTGTAAATGAAGCTTTGCCCACGCTGGGGTGGGCTCCCAGCGTGGCATACTAACATTTGCGAGGGGCACGTTTGTTCCCTTGAGGCGACAGCAAATTCTTGAATATTCCACTGATGTCGCACCCAAGAGAATCGCGGAAAACTCGGGGCCCTGGTCATAATTACGGTAGGAACGTAATTTTCATTTCCCTGTGTTTTGGCTTGCTCTCCCAGGAACAGGGCACCCTGGTCCATCTTGGCCTCAAGTCCCTACATCTCCATGCGTGGCTCCTGCAGACCTAATCATCGCCTGCTTTGGGGTTTCCTCCACAGTTTCTGATGTCCTGATGGCTGCTAGAAAGCCTTCCATCGTAGCCTCCTATGCCGTGAAATGGAAGCGCTTCTCCCTGTGGGCCGCAGCTCGCCATCTGGATCCCTTCACCTGTCTGGTGAGTCTGATTCTGGAATACCTCCTCTCTCTTTCGGACTCAGGCCTGAGGTACTCTTGTCTCAAGTTGCATCTTTCCACCATTTCTGCGTACCATACACCTATTGAGGGTAAAGCTGTGACCCAGCTGGAGGTATCCCACACATTCTTGCGGGGTATCCTGCATTCTAGGAGCGTGGATATGTTGTTCATCCACACACTCTGGTATGTCCCTTTGCCCTTTAAATCTGGCCGGAAGTCTTCAAGCTAGCTCCTTCCACCCACCCGGGTGGTAAATACCTCGGCTCCACCCAGTGACGTCAGATCTTCCTTTCCGCTGGAAGATTCAGGTTCCCTCGTGCTACTTTAGCAGTTCGTAGGCTCTGGATTCGCAAAGTCAGATCTTACTCCGAGATACAGCTCTTGCAGCAGGTTACACCATTAGGACTGAAGCCGGCAGGCGCCAGGACCCCGGAGATCTTTTCTAGCTAGCTATCCTCAGCTGGGACCGCCCCCGACGTCGGTCCCGCCTCCGACGTCAGGCGTGGTACAAAAGGGGGCGGTCCCGCCAGAATCCCCAGTTCTTTTCCGCCGTCAAAAGTGCATGCCTTGACCCTATGGTTTAGTCTAGCGACGCGACGCGTGGTTTTGAGAATTTTGTTGTGGAAGATTTCTACAATCGAGTGCCCTGTCTGATGTCCTCTCCGATAGCCGGCCATTCCTCCAAGTGCGCGTGCGGCAAACAAATCCCGTTTAAAGACCCGCACTCCGCGTGCGTCCGGTGCCTGGGCCCAGACCACGAAACTAAGGCCTGCTCCCTGTGCCAGGGGTTCAATAGCCGCACCAGGATCCGCCGGCAGAAGGCCCTTCAAGCGTACCTCCTAGAACAACAACTGCGGGCGATGTCGTCCAAGGGATTGACGCACTGGCGGCGAGGAAGAAGAAGAAATCGAGGGATCCTACCGGTCGCGCGGTTGGCCTCGAGTCCCGGAGCTCTGGAGTCGGTCGGACCGCTCTCCTTCAGGGCCTCATCTCTGCCCCTGCTGCGGTGCCCAACCAAGCCCGCTCAGGCCTCTGCCGCCAGGCCGTCGTCTTCATCTTCTGCCCAGAAGGCCGTGGCCAGTCGAGAGACACCACCACCACAAGTCAGGCTCCCGCTCCTCGGCCCCGGCGCCCGGTCTTCCTCTCTCCCCGGAAGACCTTGGAGCTTACTCCGTTGAGGAAGCCGGTGGATCCGGCGTCGGCCAGACCGTCGTCGGCCGTTCGCCACCGTTCCTCCGAGCCGACGTCGGCCAGGCGGCCGTCGTCGGCCTCTTCAGCGCATCGGGCGTCGGTGGGGGCCGGCGTCAGCGCCCGCCTGAGCGAGGGCTCCTGAGCCTCCGACGCCGGTCGGACAGGAGTCCCTCACCGAGGAGGATTCGGCCCAGCCCGATGACCAGGCGGGCGTTCCCGGCCACGAGGAGTCTCCCTGGGGTCCCTCGCCACTGCCCGAGGCCCCCGTGGAGCCGTCGCCGGGACCCGACGTCCGACCCTCGACCTCAGAGCCGACGTCGGGGCTGTCCTTGGCCGAGGTGAAGGACCTTTTTACCTACTGGTGGGATACCATCAGGAAGGACGTGGTACCCCCAGTCCTTCCTCCTCCTTCTACTCCAGCTCCGGCCCCACCTTCACCTGTGGGTTCAGCTGGCCGTTCTGTCCCCAGGGAGCCTGAGACTCCTCCCAGGGGCAGACATTCTAAAAGGAGACCTCCGTCCAGATCTTCGTCTCCTGGATCACCCAGCCCTAAGAGGTCCAGGAGGCGACGTCGGTCGCCGTCGACGGAGGGCACGGGATCATCCTGTTCATCATCCAGATCCCCATCTCCGGTCTCGCTTCCCTCGCCCGGACCCGTGAGACTCCAAGGTCTCCTCCGGACGATCCATCCTTCATGGATATAATGAGACATATCCAGGAGAACATGGGTTGGGAAGCAGAGGAACTTGACCCGAAGGTTCGCCTGGCAAAATACCTTGGCAGAAAGACCCTAAGCCTGTGGTGGTGCCACCCTTGGTGGACACTTCGTGGGCGTCACCAAGGCTGCGTAGGCGTCCACATTACGCTCCCTGCAGTGCCGAAGAAGGCTGACTGGTTGTACAGGGCCCCTAAGGGGGACCAATACCTGTCACAGCACCCTCTGGCTGACTCCCTGGTGATCACAGCCTCACATGATCGGTCCCAGAGACCGCAACATTTGAGCACCCTGCCACCGGACCCAGAGTCCAAACAGCTGGACTCTTTGGGGAGGCGCACTTACGCTTCCGCGGCTTGCGCCCTCAGGTCCCTGAATTACCTTACCCACGTGGTGCAGTTCCAGAACGCCCTGTGGGAGCAGGGCCTAGAGGCGGCCGGAAGGTGAGCAGAAAGAGGAGATGCTTCAGCTTCTCCGGACGGGTTCAGACGTGGGGACCCAAGTCTTAAGAGCCGCATATGATTCAGCCGGACTCGTCAGCCAGGCGGTTGCTTCAGGTGTTTGCCTCTGAAGACCTCTTGGCTCCGTGTCTCGGGTTCACCCCAGGCGTCCAGAAAAACATTATGGGCGCTCCTTTGAAGGTGGTACTGTTTGGTAATCCGTCGGAACATATAATTAACAAACTCAAGAGGCTGGAAAGGCGGTCCGGACAGTCCAGGCGATGTACGGCGAGCTTGGCTCCTTCGTAGGAGCCAAGGCCGTTTCCGTGGGTGGACTCAGAGGCAGCAGCCCCGTTCCGCCACACAACAAAGGGGCTCTGGCTTTCGAAGGACCCAGGGGAAGCAGCCCGCCAGCAGGGGTCAGCGCTCTTCCAAGGCCACCCAGCCGGCGGGTCCTTCAGCCGCCACAGCATGACTCCTTTCCGGCCCCCGCCCCTCAGGATCAACGGGATGTTTGGTTGGAAGTCGCGTGCGAACTTCCTGCCGGGATGGCGGGCGATAACCACCGACAGGTGGGTACTTCTAGCTGGTCAGCAGAGGCCACTTTTTAGAGTTCGCAGAAGAGCCACCCTCGAGGCCTCCTCTGCTCTCCCGGTACTCGTGTCAGCACCGCGACTTAATTTGGCAAGAGATGATCGCACTCCTGGACAAGGGGGCAATTCAGCCTGTCCCAGGAAACCAGAGAGGACTAGGGTACTATTCTCACTTCTTCCTGGTTCCCAAGAAGACAGGAGACCTCCATCCTATTCTGGACCTAAGCGACCTCAACTTGTCAGTCGCATACAAAAGGTTCCGCATGATGACCCTTCCGGGTCTAATTCCCATGCTAAAACAAGGCGCCTATTTAGCGTCCTTAGACATGCAGGATGCCTACCTGCACATTCCCATAGCTCAAGCGCATCAGAGGTTCCTGCGCTTCAAGTTCTTAAGCCACCATTTCCAATTCCGAGCTCTTCCCTTGGGCTGTCATCCGCTCAAGGGTTTTCACCAAGTGCATGGCAGTCGTGGCAGCTGCTCTGAGGAGGAAGGGCCACTCGTGTTCCCGTGCCTGGCGATTGGCTTCTCATGGCCGTCTCCAGAGGCGCTTCTGCAGATCCACGACACTCAGGTCCTGTTCGGATCACTGGGATTCTGATAAACCACGAAGTCGGTCTTGGTACCGTCGCGCAGAACCTGCAGTTCATAGGTGCAGTGCTGGACACGGTCCAGGGAGGGCTTTCCTCCCAGTCGACAGCGCGAGCATCAGGTCCCTCATACAGGACCTATCAGCGAATCAGACCGCTCCGGCCAGGTCCGTCGCCCGCGCTTGCCGGTCACATGGCTGCGGCCATTCCACGGTCCCCTCGTGCGGCTCCACATCGCATAACGCGGTGGACGCTCAAGCGCGCAGTGGGACCAGAGGCAAGACCATCTGCAGCATCCAGTCAGAATCCGCGAAGCAGTGGTTCAGGACTGGCAATGGTGGTTAGCCCGGGTCGCTCTCCAGGGTGTCCCTTTCTGGCGCCGTCCCCGGAGATAACCCTCACCACAGACGCTTCAGGTCTCGGGTGGGGAGCTCACCTGGATGGGGTGAGGTCTCAGGGTGTATGGAGTCCGCTGGAAGCTCATCTTCACATCAGTGTTCTGGAGATGAGAGCGGTGCTCTATGCTCTCCAGGCTTTCCAGTCCATGATCCCACCGTGTACCATCCTGCTTCAGACGGACAACACGGCGGTGATGTACTACCTCAACAAGCAAGGAGGTGCACACTCTTACCCCCTTTGCAGGGAGGCCATGAGAGTGTGGGATTGGGTAATCGGACACGGCGCAAGCTTAGTCGCAGTACATGTTCCCGGCGTGGACAACACGATCGCGGACGGTCTGAGTCGCTCCCAGGCCAGAGTCCACGAGTGGGACCTTCTTCAGGAGGTAGCAGAGGATCTGTTCCTTCGATGGGGAACTCCAGAGTTAGATTTATTCGCATCCCCATCCAACGCAAAATGCCCAATTTTTGCTCGCTAGATCCAGGGCCTGGAGTTTTCTGGTGAGACGCGTTGTCCCTCTCCTGGGAGAACAGATTCCTCTACGCTTTCCCGTTGATCCAGAGAGTTCTGCTCAAACTGCGCAGGGAGCGTGTGTGTTTGATTCTGGTGGCCCCATTATGGCCCAGACAAATCTGGTTCCCATTGCTGGCGCAGCTGTCCAGGAACCCCGCTCCCACTACCGCGCAGTTCTCACCTTCTGTCTCAGGAGCAAGGTTCGTTATTGCATCCGGATCTGCGGTCTTGAACCTGCGCCTGGCTCCTAGAGGCGTAGCCATCATGCGACGGGGTCTTGCAAGGGAGTCGCAGAGAGTACTCTCTGTGGCCAAGACCGGCTACTCCACGCTACTACGCCATGAAATGGCATCGATTCTGTCTATGGTCACGGGCTCGTGACCTTTCTCCTCTAGGTTGCCCTGTGGGCAGTCTTGGACTACCTCTCTCCCTTTTCATTCAGGGTTAGCCTACTCCTCTATTAAGGTACACCTTTGTGCTATTTCAGCCTATCACCAGCCGGTGGGCCAGCGCACCATTGCTCAACTGGACACATCTCGGGAGTTCCTGAGAGGGGTGCTGCACCTTAGGCCTCCTATTAAAGATCCGGTTCCTCCATGGGATCTTCTTTTTGTTTTGGAGCAACTCACGCTCCCTCCCTTTGAACCAGCCGCGGATTGCGAGCTACGTTTTCTGTCTTGGAAGACGTTGTTTTTAGTTGCAGTTACTTCAGCCAGAAGGATTTCTGAGCTTCATGCCCTGATGTGTAAGGAGCCTTATTTGGTTTTCACGAGACAGAGTGTCTCTGAGCAGAATCCTAAGTTTTTGCCTAAGGTGGTCTCAGCTCTGACCTTAAATCAGGATATCGACCTTCCGGTCTACTTCCCGAACTACTCCAATAGAGGAGAGGCTTTGCTTCATACTTTAGATGTTCACCGCAACCTGAGGTATTACCTCAATAGAACTAAGTCCTTTCGGGCTTCTGAGCAACTTTTCGTGTCCTTCGCATAGAGAATGAGAGGTCGGCCAGTGTCTAAGCAATCCTTATCCCGCTGGCTTGTGCAATGCATCTCTCATTGCTACCAATCCAAACAAAAGCCCCTCCCGGGTTCCATCCGGGGCCATTCCACTAGGGGCGTAGCCACTTCTTTTGCAGCTCTCAAGAATGTCTCAACCTCAGCTATTTGCGCTGTGGCCACTTGGAGCTCTGTGCATACCTTTATCAGGCATTACAATCTGGATATCGCCTCTAGGCGAAGGGCTGGTTTCGGCCAGGCCATGCTGCAGGGACTCCTGTCCTGAATCGGGGCCGGGTTGGTCCTCCTCAGTTTCTTCTTTTTCCTCCTCCCGGTGTGAAGGGACAAGCTTTATTGCTTGGAATCAGTCCTAATGGTGTAACCTGCTGCAAGAGCTGTATCTCGGTAAGATAGTACAGTTACGTAGAACTTACCGTAACAGTAGATCTTCGAGAACAGCTCTTGCAGCAGGTACCTTCCCGCCCACCGTGTCCCCCTTGGAGGAAGTCTTTCGCACGCTGTTGCTCCTCTTAAAAAAAAAAAAAAAAAAAAAAAAAATGAATGAATGAGAGAGGAGTGAAGGTGAATATTCAGCCAGCCAGTCTGAATGTCCAGAGAGCAGGAAGTTATTTCCTTCCGCATGGCTGGGCGGCAGGAAGTCGGATATTCACCTGTAAAGTGAATGCTTTTTTCATCCTGGGGTTTTAGTTACCCTTTTGCCTTCTGACGGTGGATCCTCAGTCTCCCTCTGTGCAGCAACCTCTGGCCCGGAGTCTCCGGCCAGGATTACTAGGGGATTCTGGCGGGACGCCCCTTTAGCCTGCAGCTTGGCCGTAGGGCGGGACCGGCGTCGGCGGTCCCCGCTGAGGATAGCTAGCTAGAAAAGATCTCCGGGGTCCTGGCGCCTGCCGGCTTCAGTCCTAATGGTGTAACCTGCTGCAAGAGCTGTTCTCGAAGATCTACTGTTACGGTAAGTTCTTACGTAACTGTACTTTTTCACTGCAAATTACTTTGAAACTTGTCAGAATTCATGACTCTAATTGCAGCACATCGGACATGGAGGACAAATCATCCCCCGGATTTCGCCGGTGTCCCTGCAGCCAAAAAATGTTGCGCACCGATCCCCACCTCTTGTGTGTCTATTGCCTAGGTATCAGACATGACACCACGTTTTGTACTTTCCGTTTGGCCTTCCATCCCAATGTTCTGGACGACCACAAGGCGCGCCTAAAATTGGGGAGACCGGAGCTTAGAAATCCACCGGTGAAATCTAAGGAGGCAAGGTGGGCGGTTGCCGCGGGATCCGCCGAGCAGCTTGAGCAGATGGCTGCATTCGAGGAGGAAGCGGCTCAGGCTTCGGCCAGTCGCAGTTTTTTCGTTCCTCTCAACCTTGGCTCTACCTTTTTGGGCTCCTTTAGGGAGTTGTGCCAGTCTCTCCCCACCAGGAGTGAGGCACCCTCAGGCTCTCTCTCCTCCCACCCTCGGAAGAGGGACAAGGACCCCAAGTCGTTGTCTTCCAGAAGGAGACGCTCCTGGGACCGAGAGAGGTCCGAGTCCCAGAAACATGTCCCAGAAACATGCGGTGTCAACTTCAGTCGAGATCGCTTCCTCAGCCGCCAGCTTTATGGATCTTCCATCTGGCCAAGGCACCGAGACTAAGGAAACTGCTGAACCAGCCGAGATTACTCTCAAGCCTATGTAGCAGACTCCAGTCGATGACTCCTTAGAAAGGACACCTGTCCTTTCCTTTCCCAACGAGGAGACACTGCCCTCGGGTGTCCCCATCGAGGATAAGGTGCCAGAACCTCGGTTTTCACAGATTCCGGTGTCCCCCGATCGAACTAGCCAACCCCTTTGGTCTCGATTGAGGACCAGAACCCCTTTGGTCGATCGGCCGAAAAAGGGCCACAAATAATCAAAAAAGAGGCGCCACTGCCGGTCCTCATCCTCCTCGGACGAGGAGAGGCTTTGACGGAAACTCCGTCGATGCTATGAGGATTTGATGTGGCAACAGCTGATTTTGACCGGGCAGAAGCCGGCTCTGCCGGCCGCCGTGGCCATTACTTGGCTTTGCTGCATCAGTGGCTGCTTCCAGGGACATCCCTATCCAGGAAATCTGTCTGGCTGCTACCTGGAAGTCAGCAAACACCTTCATTACCCACTACCACATCGACCTTGAGTCACGCCGGGATGCTGGTTTTGGGGCCTCAGTTCTCCAGTCTCTTTTCCCAAATAGGGGGTGTGCGCCTTGCCTCCCTTCTCCCGGAGAGCTGCTTGGAGTCTGCCAGAGTGTGTGGATGAACAATATATCCACGCTTCTAGAAGAACAGGTTACTCACTGGTAACAGTAGTTCTAGGAGTGGTATATGTTCATCCACATGCCTATCTGACCTCCCAGCTTTGGGCGCTGTACTTCAATGAGCCGCTAGATCGGGTGTCATGGGGCGAGGCAGGGTATTTACCACCCGGGTGGGTAGGAGGTGCTAGTTTGAAGACTTCCGGACAGATTTAAACGGGAAAGGGACATGCCAGAGAGTGTGGATGAACAACATATTCCACTCCTAGAACTACTGTTACAGGTGAGTAACCTGTTCTTTGATACTTCCCATTTAAGACACCTTCCCTGCATGGGATCTTCTTTTTATGTTGCAGAAGCTCACTCTGCCTACCTTTTGAGCCGAAGGTGCGTTGCGAGCTGCACTTTCTGTTGTGGAAAGAGTTATTTTTAGTTGCTGTTACTTCTGCTCAGAGGATTTCCGAGCTTCAGGCTGTTATGTGTAAAGAGCCTTATTTAGTTTTTCACAAAGACTGGGTGTCTTTGCACACTGATCTTAAGTTTCTGCCTAAGGTGGTGTCTGAGTTCATGTTAAACCAATCCATTCACCTGCTTGTTTATTTCCCTGAATATTCTAATCAGGGGAGGCCTTACTGCATACTTTGGATGTTCATTGGGTGCTTCGTTATTACACGAATTGCACCCAACTGGTTAGAAAAACTGACCGATTGTTTGTTTTGTTTTCCCCAAAAGAGAAGTGGACCTGTTTTGAAGCCATGTTTATCGAATTGGCTGGCACATTGCTTTGTGTACTGTTACTGTAAGTACAACAAGCCCTTGCCTGGAGCAGTCAAGGGTCACTCAACCAGAGGTATGGCCGCCTCTACAGCCTGCTTCAGGAATGTGTCTGCTATGGACATCTGAGCAGCTGCCACTTGGAGTTTGGGTCACACCTTTGTCCGTCATTACAATCTGGATATTGCTTCCAGACGCAGGGCCAAGTTTGGACTAGCTATCCTTCAGGGCCTTCTTTCCTGAGTAGTTTGCTCTTGCTTTCTGCCTCCTCCTGGCACACTTGCAGTCAGTTCAGATGCTGCTTGGGGCTCGGTCCTACCCATGTTGCCTGCTGCAAGAGCCCCCTCAAAGTAAGATAGTACATTTAAGTAAGCACTTACTGTAACAATAGATCTTCGAGAGGAGCTCTTGCGGCAGGCACTGCTTTCCCTTCCTCCTTCCCCTGATGGCTGTTGCTTCTTCGCATTTACTATACTTTTCCTCAGCTCTGAGGAACTGCCTTGGTTCTCTTTTTTTTACTCCATGCACTGTGGTCTCTGGCGGGAGAATTGAGGTAGGTCTTGGGGACTGCCTCCTTTATAGGCTAGGCGGATGTCAGCATGCTGATGTCGGCGGGGCGGTCCCCTGTGATAGACTGCTAGCTAGAAGTTTTCTGTGTGGTCCTTCAATCCTACTGGTGTTGCCTGCTGCAAGAGCTCCTCTCAAAGATCTACTGTTACAGTAAATTCTTGTGTAACTGTACTTTACTCATTGGAGGCATCACCAGCATTCTCAGTCTGCAGTGTGGACAGCAAGAGTACATTTTGATCAACCTATTATGTTACTACACAAATGTGAATACTAATCTACATTTGTCTCATTGAATGTTGGAGCAGTTTTTACCCCAGTTTGTGATTTGAAAAATGTAACTAGTGATCCACCGTAGTATCTTTTTGAATGGAAGTTTTTTTTTTTTTTCTATTACAACATTTCATTCCACATTTATTTAAATGGCAACAGCCGGCACTAAGAGCCCCACACCCAAGTGGGGGTCTATCCCAGTTTGCACTTTGTGTGGAAAAACATTTTTTGTGTACTTACAGTTTGCTGCAGTATCATGCTGATACTGCTGTCTTCCAAGCTGACATTTGCTTTAACCAGAAATCTCTGAATCTTCTGCAGCTGACATCAGAGCAGGGCTGTAGCAGTGGGAGACTCAGTAACCTGCAGTGCATTTTAGAGTTTTCATAGGCGCCTGATCTTTAGTTTGTTGGTCCCGCTGTCCTCCTGTGGCCAAGTACTGACACAAAGGACTGTACTTAGCCATGGGAGAACAGCAGGGCTGGCAAACATCTGATCTGAGCTTACAAAATTTCTTAACCTGCACTGCACAGTATTGAATCTCCCACTGCTGCAACCATGCTCCGATTTCAGCTGCAGGGGATTCTGGGATTTCTGGTTACAGCAGATGTCTGCTTCATAGGCAGCAGAATCAGCCTCATGCAGTCTGCTATACTTTAGTAAACAGTAGAAACATAAAAATTGATGACAGATGAGGACTGCTAGGCCCACCTAGTGTGCCCATTTTCCCTGCCTACTGTAAAAGACTCAGACCCTACTTGATCTCTGTTTTTACCTCCTTGTTCCTATTACTAGGGTTCCCCTATGCCTGTCCCATGCATGCTTGAATTCCCCCACTGTGTTTGCCCCCTCCATTTCTGCTGGGAGATTATTCTGTGCATCTATCACCCTTTCTGTGAAGAAATACGTCACGCTACCCCTTAGTTTACCCCTTCTAACGTCATGTCATGCCCCTTTGTTCCTGGACATCTCCTTTCTGAAACATGCTACCCTCCGTTACCCTATTTATGCCTTTTAGATATTTGTAGGCTTCTATCATATCTCTCCTGTCTCTTCTCTCCTCCAGGGTATACATATTGAGGTCTCCCAGTCTCTCCTCATATGACTTTTGGTGCAGACCCTGCACCATCTTTGCTTCCCTTCTTTGAACTACTTCCACCCTGTCCATGTCCTTATGGAGATGTGGCCTCCAGAACTGAACACAGTACTCCAAATGAGGCCTTGCCAATGATCTGTACAGTGGCATCACCACCTCCTTCCTTCTGCTAGTCATAACTCTCCCTATGCACCCCAGCATCTGTCTGGCTCTCCCCACTGCCTTAGCACATTGTTTAGCCACTTTTAGGCCATCAGATGTGATTACCCACAGATTCCTTTCCTGTTTGGTGACCATCAATTCCTCCCACCCCGAACATGTAATCCTCCTCTGGGTTCTTGCACCCCAAATGTGAGATTTAGCACTTTTTCACATTAAATCTCCACTGCCACACTCTGGACTATTTTTCCAGTTTACCTAGGTCCCTTCTCATTTTTTCTACCCCTCCTGGAGTGTCCACCCTGTTGCAGCTCTTGGTGTCATCTGCAAAGAGGCACACCTTCCCCTCCAGCCCCTCTGCAATGTCACTTATGAATGACTGAGCCCAGGACTGATCCCTGTGCACCCTGCTGGTCACCCTCCTTTCTTCAGATTGAGCACTATTTATTACGACCCTCTGTCTTCTACCACTCAACCAGTTCCTAACCCTGGACTGGCAGTGTAGCCTAGAGGTTAGAATAATGAGGTGTGAATGAGCTTGTTACATCCAGCAGGCAGACCTGGGTTTGATTCCCACAACCTCCACTTGCATACTGTGTGACTCTGAGCAAGTTACTTAACCTCCCCAGTGCTCATAGGTCACCCCTGAAAACAGGCATCTGTGCTTAGTGGGCCTTACCCAGTTACCAAAGAATAAAATACAAAAATAAACCCAGTTTAACACCTTGTGACCCACTCCCAGGCGGCCCAGCTTGTTCACAAGTCTTCTATGTGGAACAGTATCAAAGGCCTTACTGAAATCCATGTAGGCCACATCCACTGCTCCCCCTCATCCACGACCTTAGTCACCTAAAGAAATAAGATTTTTTTTTTTACATGACCTTCCCACTGTAAATCCATGCTGTCTCAGATCCTGTGTTCTGCTGGATTCAAGGTGTTCCATGATCTTTTGTTTAAAGGGGAACTGTCATCAACAGGATTTCTTAATGTCCGAAAGCCCATAAAAAGCTAATTTGATTGAGCCATTGTGTTGATCTGGAATCTTTGCAGTCCAGAGTTATTCATATGTAATTCACCCTGTAATTAAGGGCTGGTGGCAGCCATATGTTTTGGGCTCCTTCAGAAAATAATGTCAGAGGGTCTAGGTCCTCCTTTGACTGTATTTAATCCAACAGGTTAAATAGGAAATAGACTGGTCTTTCCTTGTCAATCTTAATCATTCATTACTGCTTGGGTGTAAGCCGGAGACACGCATCCGCCACAGGAGTTTTTTTTTTTTTTTTGGAGAGGAGTTGCAGGCGCCGCCCCAAGAATGTGATGCGTGGTGTGCGAGGCGGCCGTTAGGCGCCATGAACTCCTCCTCCATCCCAGTTCTGTTTCTCCTGCCATCTAGGCTGCACCTGCTGCGCAACTTTCTCTGCGAAGTACGCCATTAGGCCTTTTACGACTCCGTTGTTCTTCGACACCATCTGCGACTCCTCAATCCCGGTTCTATCCCGACGCCAGTAAGTTCGTTCCTTTTATTTCTTAACAGCACCGAGAGCTTTTTCTGTTATATTTTATTTCGCATCATGTCCTGTTTGGGAGCAAAGTGTAAGTCTAAAGCAGGCTGTGCCCCCATGCATCAGTGCTCCTGTGGCTGGCATTTCTCCATGACAGACTGACATGATGTCTGCCTTCGGTGCCTGGGACCTAACCATGATGTGGACAGATGCGACGCCAGTTTCTCGATGGACCGCCGTGTTCTCAAAGTCTGCGCGTTCAAACTCGACAAGGCCCTGCCGAATTTTGGAGGATGGCATCGCTCTCGGGCCTCCCAGGCCAGGTCTCTCTGACCTACCTCCTGGTCCCCTCCCAGGCCTATACGGTCTGGTGAGGAGGACGTCTCCTCATCTTTAAGCCTTGCCAAGGAGGAGGCCTCTTTCACAGTGCCAGAGAAATGTCGTGGTCCCTCCCGGGGCCGTGGTGGAGACACCGTCTCGGCAGTCACCTCTTCGGACCTCCCCCAGTGTTGTGGCACACAGTTTCTGGGCCTGGCATTTATGGACCCTCGACATCACCCTCCGACGCAGTCTCGGATCCTGGCACCGTTCGTGGTGCCGGTGATCGGGGCAGCACCGTGTGCGGTGCCGTGTTGGTTTACCACACTGCGTGTCCAGTCGACTGTTAGCGGCGCCATGTTGGGTTCCAGTGCCGCCTGGTGGTGCCAGGGACCTAGCTGGAGCCGTAGACGGATCGGAGCTGGGCTCTGGTGTTGCGGGCGATGCGCAGGGACTTCGCGGCGCCGTGTTTGATTCCGGTGCTGCTAGCAGTGCCGTTTCTCAAGGGACTTTTGGGGTGGCCAGCATTGAGGTCCTTCTGCTCGACGACTCCTCGGAGGCAGACGATTCAGAGGTTGACCCGACTTGACGCCCCAGTTCCTCTGAATCAGAGTCTTTTCTGGAGCGCGGAGTCAGGCGATCCAGCGTTCCCATTCCTGAGTCCCCAGATCCATCTTCCTCCGAGGATCTCCAGGCTGGGGGTGGCTTGGAGTCCATTGGGGAAGGCGTTTTGGGGATTAAGGAGCGGGCTGTCTCCTAGGAGGGGGCTGTGGCTGCTGCCATTCCTGGTACTGCCGCACCTTCTCAGGGTGGACTAAGGGTTCTGTCTCCAGGGGCCCCCTCAGGAGGCCTCAGGTTCGACGGAACCTATCGCTGGGGTTGTGGAGGAGGGCTTCCTCAGAGGTTGAGGGGTTGAGGTGAGGGGTGTCGAGTTCCGCCTTCTGCCCCTCGGGGGTATAGGGAGGAGCCGAACCCCATCTCTCCCTCTTAGGCTCAAGGGACCCCTCTGGTGGCGTTGCTGAGGGTTGCCCTTCTGGTCTCTTGCAACCCTCAGGTGCGTCACAGGGGAAGTTCCTCATCCAGGCTGTTCCAGAGTTCGTTCCCCCAGGGTTCCGTTTTGTGACCTGGATTGATATCCAGGACCCCGCCAGCTCGGGCTCCATTCCCCAGATTTCAGAGCCCTAGCAGAAGACAGTTGCCTTCTTGTAGGTGCCCCTGTCCCATTCCTCTGCAGCCACCTCCCTCCCTCCCTTCCAGGCCATGTTGGTCCTACGTGCCTGTTATCCTGGGAGACGTTCAGAGGCTCTGTGGAGGCTTTCCCCACATATGTTAGGTATATGCATGAGCAGGTGTTTCGCATTTTCCCACCGCCTTAGGAGTTCTCTGGACATTCGAGCTCCTCACCTTCCTAGTCTCCCTCCTCCGAGGGAGAGGAATCCTTTGCTCACCTTTCATCAGACACTGATTTCACGGACTGTCAGCGATTCCTGTCGAGGATGGTTAAGGATCTCCATATCTCCTTTCTCAGAAATGACAATACCGACCGGGAGACGCGTGAATTCCTTGGGGAATTCAGTTCCCAACATCTGGTGGTACCATCCTGGCCTGTTCCTTTCCAGGAGGCATCTATCCACACCTGGCAGTCTCCAGCCGCCCCTTTTCCAGCCCCGGTAGACTGCAGGAGGAGGTATTGTGCCCCATTGGATTCTCTGGGTACACTCCCCAACCCGCCCACGGGATTGGTGTCCCTAGAGACTCCCTCCAGGTCCTGTCGCCTGGCGCACGACCATCCACCGGACTCAGATTCACTACAGTTTGACCTGTGGGGGCGAAGTGTTCTCTTCCTCTCATGAGATGTTATGCATTGCATCACATCAGGCTCACCATGTTGCCTACAGTAGGCATTTATGGTTGATGCTCTCCCAAGTCTTAGCATCAATGCCCGATTCAGAGCAATCCAGACAAGCTATTGCCCTCTTCGCTATAGTCCTGGAACTGGCAAGGTACCAAGCAAGGGCATACTATGACGCCAGTGAGGTTGCTTCCAGGCTTGCGGGGACAACAGTCTGCATTATGCGGACGGCATGGCTTCGTCTATCGAGATTGTCACCCCTGGCACAGCGTAGGGTGATTCACTCCGCTTTCCGAGGGACCTGCCTCTTTTCCACCAGGGCTAGAAGGCTTCTGCAGGGGCTTCCTCCATCTCCTCGTCTCTGAGGGGCACCTCCTAGCTCTCCTCAGTCTTAGACTCCTCTCTTTTAGGCCAGGGTCTCTTCCTTCTGCTTTTCACCAGCAGCAGGCTGAGGGTCTTGTTCCCTCAGGGCTTTTCCTAGTCCCCCTTCGGGGGGCTTGGTACTCAACCCAAGCAGTAATGAATGGTGAAGATTGACAAGGGAAGATATGGAAATTACGTATCTACCTTGACTCTTGATTTTCTCTTGCATCTTCGCCATCCATTACTGATACCCTCCCACCTTCCCCTCACGGGCGTCCTTTTTCGGTGTCTCCGCCTCCCTGCTCGTTCTTCCCCTCTCCTTTTCATGCAAAAAAATACATTTCTTGAGCTTTCCGTTCTTCTCTCAGAATGGATCCTCTTATTGGCAGGGGAGAGGAGTGAGTTGTATTTATCTCTATCCTAAGGGAACTCTTTCTGATTGCCCCTGGAGGTGACCTCTTGGCTCCTCCTTAAGCCATGTTCAATTCACAGTTGTTGAAACCGTTCCTCTTAGTTTGGTTCCTTTTTCTAGGTCCTCTCTTGCAGGTTTAAATCTCCTGTTGCACCAGTCTTTGCTAGTCAAATGCTGTCCTGGCAATCCATTGCCTTGATCTGGTGATCTGCTTTGCCTCCTTGGGGAGTTGGACTGAGTTTCCACTCTGTCCTTTCGCAGGGGATGCCCTTTCTGAGGCTCAAACCCCCAACAGACATCTGTGTTAGCACTAAAATGGGGTGCTAGTGGGCTTCCTTTCCCTCCCCTCCCTAGTTGGGCGCTCTCCTTTCAGAACAGATTTTCTGCCTAGGCAGTCTGTGAGCTCTCAGCTGGAGTGTAAGGGGTTGGGGATAGCGGGAGGTGCAGAGATTCTGCCTTTTGTGTATCTAACTGTGCAAAGGCACAGTTGAACCTTTCATCAGTCCTTCCTAAATGGGATCCTTGCTCCCTTCTTGGTCCCAAGCTTATGAGCATTCAAGCCAGTCCTCACAACCTGGCAGAGCTTCTCCCTCCTCCCAACATCCCCTTTTCTCCTCCTCCTCCTCTTCTCTTTCTCCTTCGTCTGTTCCTCCTTCAGAGCCGCCCCAGAAGTGAGGCCTGCGGTCCCATAGGGTAGGTTCTCCTCTTTCCTGTCCTCTTATTAGCTTATTTCTTTTTCAGTTCATATCCTTTCCTTTACCTATCCCTCAGCTCTCTTGCCTCATTTCCCTTTTTTCTTATCATTTTTTTCACCTCTCCGGCTAACAGAACTGGGATGAAGGAGGAGTCTGCGGAGTCTATCGGCCGCCTCGCGCACCACATAGAGTGCGTCGCTCTTGGGGGCGTGACAGCCCTCTCAAAAAAAAAAAATAAAATAAACTCCTGTGGCGGGTGCGTGCCTCCGGCTTACACCCAAGCAGTAATGAATGGTGAAGATACGAGAGAAGATCAAGAATTACGGTTGGTACGTAATTTCCATTTTTATTAGGTGTGTTTTAAGGTGTTATTACAACACTTTCTACATCTATAATAATTGTTTTGTGTGTGCATAGAAACTAGCGAGTTATCACCTTTACATTTCAAACTGTTAGTAAAAAATAATCCATCTTCAGAATTGCTTTACTCTCTAGGCTATACTGCCAGTGCCAGATGATCATCGAAAACTACACATCTCAAGGCTGGCTCTTTGGTGCAACAGGTATTGAGGCCCCATATCAGGATTTCTAAACCCTGGCTGTGTTCATGTCAGTACAGGTTTCTGGGACTGCCACAGCACCAACTTTGGTATTTTCTGTTCCCTCTCTTGCAGCCTTTTCTATTACAATTTCAGGTGTGAACTCGGGTCTACAAGATGCAAATGTGACTACGCATCATGGGACCAGCCTTGAAATGTGTAGCTTTTGATTATCAGCTGGCAGTACAGCTGTGAACAAACTTTGTTCATCCATCAGAATGGGTTTTGAGTATGCAAGATTCTGAAAATATTATACTCTTTCTATCCAGATTTGACTTGAGAAGAAATAGGACACAATTACTTGTTTATTAACGGCAAAAACACATAGATGGACAACATTGTTAAAACATGCATTATTAAAATATAGAATAATATATGGGTGAATGTGTTTAACCAGAATTTTACACAAACCCGAGGTGTGGGATGCAACATAAACCCCGAGGGTGTGTAAAATTCTGGTTTGTACGTACACACACGTATTATTTTATTTAATGGTGATATTTTTTCCCTTTCAGCAGAGTTCAGTTAGTGCAGCACTTCTGTCAGAGATAGAGAGAGACACACACACACACACACACACAGCCTGTCTCTCCCTTTTGTTTTTTTCTTTCTAGGAGCGTGGATATGTTGTTCTTCCACACTGTTTGGTATGTCCCTTTCCCCTTTAAATCTTGCCGGAAGTCTTCAAGCTGGCTCCTCCCACCCACCCGGGTGGTATAAACCTCTGCTCCACCCCATGACGCCAAATCTTCCTTTCCGTTGGAAGATGCAGGTTCCCTCGTGCTTCACAGCAATTCGTAGGCCCTGGATTTAAAATGTCGTTTTTTAACCACAACTTACCTTGAAACTCGTTCGAGTTGTCGATTCTGATAGTAGTGCATTGGACATGGAGGATAAATCTGCTCCCAGATTTTGCCGGTGCTCTTGCGGCCAGAAGATATCGCACACCAGTCCCCACCTAACGTGTGTCTACTGCCTTGGTGTCGGACATAACACCTCCACCTGCACGTTCTGCCTGACCTTCCATCCCAACGTCCTGGACAACCACTTGACATGCCTAAAATTGGGGAGACTGGAAAAAAAGGAACCCGCCGGTGAAATCGAAGAAGACGAGGTGGGCGGTTTCCACGTTTGCGGGATCCGCCGAACAGTTGGAGCAAATGAAGGCTTTCAAGGAGGAAGTGGCTCAAGCTTTGGCCACTCTGAGCTTTTTTGTTTCTCTGAACCTCGGTTCCACCTTTTCCGGCTCCTTCAAGGAGTTGTCCCAGTCTCTCCCCACCAGGGGTGAGGCGCCCTCGGACTCGCACTCCTCCCGCCCTCGGAAGAGGGAGAAGGAACCTAAGTCTTCATCTAACTGGAGACGTTCTTGGGACTGAGAAAGGTCCGAGTCTCAGGAAAACACGGTCTCGACCTCGGTCGAGATTGCATCCTCTGCTGCCGGCTTCACGGATCTTCCGTCTGGCCAAGAGATCGAGGAAGTGGCTGACGAAGTTGAGATACCTCTAGACTTGATCAACCCTATTTCGCCAACTCCGGTCGACGATTCTTTAGTAAGGACTCCAGTCCTTGTCTTTCCCGATGAAGGAACCCAGCCCACTTGTGTCATCATCGAGGAAACCGTTCTGGACCCTCGGTTTTCACCGACCCCGGTGTCTCCTGATCGACCGAGTCGTCCAGCCTGATCTTGATAGAGGTCCAGAACCCCCTCAGTCGAACGACCGCAAAAGAGTCACAAGCACTCTAAAAAAGAGGCATCGCCGAAGATCCTCATCTCCTCGGACGAGGAGAGGCTTCTAAGGAAACTCTGTCGATGCTGTGAGGATCTTATATGGCAACAGCTGATTTTGACCAGGCAGAAACCGGCTCCGCCGTCCACCCCGGCCATCACTTGGCAACCTCCTCCTCCTGGGCCGTCGTCGACCCCTCCGGAACCGAAGCCTTCGGTTCCCCCGCCCGTGGGCCGGCCCGTATCCCGGCTCGGCCCATCTCGGTCTCTCCACCGATTCTGGTAGAACCACCGCCTGAGCAGCCTCAGGGAAGGGCTCCCTCGAAAGAGGACTGTACAGACACCGGGCTTCCCTGACGTCTGTCCATCACGGTTACCCCTGACTGCCCCTGGCGGACCAAATGGGACGTAGGCGGGAGACCATTGTACCACGACTTCTTGGACTTGGATGTCACAGGACTGCACTCCCATCCTGGGGATGATGAGTCCTCCGTGGCAGGTTTGTAGGAGGGTCCTTCCTCCTTTCAGGGCATTCTCTGCCTGATCTCCAAATCCACCGGAATGCCCCTCGAGTCTAGAAAAATGCGGAGTTACCCCACTTACGGACATCCTTAAAAGGGGGGATACCCCGACGGAGACCTTTCCAGTGGCCGAAGCCATTACTGGCCCGGGTGGCCCGCAAGTATGCGGTGCCCATGGGGTCCCTGCCAGGATTCACAGAACATCCTTCGACCGAGAGCCTGGTGACCACTTCTGTGTTTGGACATACTGGTAGCTCAGCCAACACAGACTGACCCCCGGACAAGGAGTGCAAAAATATGGACCACTCCACCTGCAAGATCAACACAGCCTCTTCCTTAGGCATTCGTCAGGCCAGTTCGGCTGTGATTATGGCACACTTCCCTCATGCCCTCCTTGGATCTTTAGACAAAGTCCTCCCTCATCTCCTGGCGGACATGCAGACCACAATCAAACAAGTCCATGATCAGGGCCGTGCTGTTGCAAAACAGCAGCTCCAGACGGCCCTAGACATTGGGGATTCTTGTGCCAGCTGTTTAGCAGCCGCAGTGGCCACTCACTGCAGGGCCTGGCTGAGGCTATCCTCCTTCCTGGCGGATATCCAGCACAAGTTAGCTGACGTTCCTTTCCTTGGTACTGACTTGTTCGGTCCAGGAGTGGCTGGTCACCTTCAGCATATCTAGCAGTCCATTGCCACATTGGATGCTACCTCTGCAAAAGGTTCTTTGGGCAAGAACCAAAGAAAAAGAAAGAAGAAGCCATTTCGGCATTCTTCCCCTGCAGTCAGGCAGTTGTCCTATCAAGGAGGCCAGCAGCAACAGCAGCAGACTCAAGCTTGATGCCCACGGCCCAAGCAGGGTCCTCAACAGCCCCGTAAAGGAGGCCGAGGTGCAGGTCCAGGTTCCTTCTCCTCCTCCTCTAAGCCTGCTCAGTGACGGGTTGGGGGTTGCCACCCCTACACCCGTCACGTCAGCTCTGGGTCCTCCCATGGGGGGCCGGCTCCGCCACTTTCATTCCGCCTGGTCCGATATCACTTCGGACAGTGGGTTCTCGAAGTGGTCAGTCAGGGACTGCCTCTAGAGTTCGAGCAGTACCCTCCCAGCCAAGCCAAGCCCCTGGGGAGGAAAGGATCTCAGCTTGCACTCAGTCGGCTCTTCGAGACGACATAGCTCAGCTCCTCCGCAAGGAGGCAGTAGCTCCAGTGCAGGATCCTTCTACATACCCAGGCTTCGTGTCCAGGTACTTCCTGGTGCGCAAGCAGACGGGAGGTTGGTGCCCCATCCTAGATCTTCATGACCTGAATCAATATCTCAGGTCTCGCACCTTTCAGATGGTAACTCTGTACCAGATCATACCATCCCTGGAGCGAAACATGCGGTTCTGTTCATTGGATCTACAGGACATAGAAACATAGAATTTGACGGCAGATAAGGACCGCTTGGCCCACCCAGTCTGCCCATTTCCCTACCTACTGGATAAGCTGCAGATCCTAGTTAACCAGCAGCCTACTTCTTCCTACCCCCAACCCCCAGAATTGCCTTATGACTATCCCATGCATGCTTGAATTCCACCACTGATTTTGACTCCACAACCTCCTCCGGAAGGCCATTCCATGCATCCACAACCCTCTCTGTGAAAAAATACTTCCTTAAATTACCTCTGAGCCGCCCCCCCATCTTCAAATTGTGCCCTCTTGTTCTTGCACACCTCTTTTTTTGAAAGATGCTACCCTCTTGGACTTTGTTGATTCCCTTGAGGTACTTGAAAGTTTCTATCATGTCCCCCCTCTCCCTCTTTTCCTCGAGGCTATACATATTAAGCTCCTTAAGTCTCTCTTCATATGTCTTCCGGTGCAGACCCTGCACCATTTTAGTTGCCCTCCTCTGGACAGCTTCCATCCTGTCTATGTCTTTGCGGAGATTGGGTCTCCAGAACTGCACACAGTATTCCAGATGGGGTCTCACCAGCTGTCTGTACAGAGGGATAATAACTTCCTGTTTTCTACTGGTGATGCCTCTCGCTATGCATCCCAGTATCCCCCCAGCCCTCCTTGCTGCCCTCTCACATTGCTTGCCCATCTTTAGGTCATCTGATATGACTACCCCCAGGTCCCTTTCCATTCTTGGTGTTGTTAGTATCTCACCCCCCACTGTGTACTCTTCCCCTGGGTTTTTGTTTCCCAGGTGCATTACCTTGCACTTCTTAGCATTGAATCTAAGCTGCCATACATTTGACCATTCCTCTAACCTTGCCAAGTCCCTTCTCATCCTTTCCACCCCACCCTGTGCATCAACTCTGTTGCAGATCTTAGTGTCATCTGCAGAGAGACATACTTTTCCTTCCAGTCCTTCTGCAGTGTCGCTTATAAAGACATTGAAGAGGACCGGTCCTAATACTGAACCCTGCGGTACCCCACTAGTAACCCTCCTTTCTTCTGAGTGGACTCCATTTACTATAACTCTCTGTGTCCTATTCTCTAGCCAATTCTTTACCCAGGCTGTCATCTTGTTACCCACTCCCAGGCTGGCTAACTTGTATATTAATCTTTTGTGTGGGACTGTGTCAAATGCCTTGCTAAAGTCTAGGTAGGCCATGTCCACAGCCCCTCCCTGATCTACTACTTTGGTCACCCAGTCAAAGAAATCTATCATATTCGCCTGGCATGACCTTCCGCTGAGAATCAATGCTGCCTAGGGTCCTGTGCCCTCTGGCCTCTAGATACCGAGCAGTTCTTTCCTTTAGAAGTGATTCCATCATTTCCCTATCACTGAGGTTAAACTAACATGTCTATAGTTTCCTGCTTCTGCCTTGCTCCCACTTTTGTGAAGGGAATCACATCTGCCCTCCTCCAGTCCTCGGTGCCACCCATCCTCCCATGATTTGTTAAAAGGGTAGTCAGTGGTGTCACTAGTTCTACCCATTAGTTCTTTTAGAATTCTGGGATGAATCCCATCAGGCCCCATTGCTTTGTCCACCTTCAGTTTTAAGAGTTCTTTCAGAACTCTTTCTTCTGTAAATGGGCCGGTATCAACTTCTGTATCCAGAGTGTTACTACTGTTTGTTTTATGTACCTCCCCTTCCTTTGTAAATACTGAGCAAAAATATTTGTTTAGTATCTCTGCCTTTTCACAGTCTCCTCTGCCCACCCTCCCTCCCTCCCTTTATTAAACCTCACTATCCCTCCTTGGTCTTCCTTCGCTCCCTGATGTACCTGTAAAGGTTTTATCCCATTCTTAACTGAGTTGGCTATCTTTTCCTCAGTTTGGGCCTTTGCTGTTCTGACTGCCTTCCCAGCCTCCTTTTGCTTTAACTGATACAGTTCTGTGTCCTGCTCCTTCTGCGATTCCTTGTACTTCCTGAATGCTTTCTTTTTCTCTTGAACCTTCACTGCCACTTCCTTTGAGAACCATAGTGGTTTCTTACATCGTCTTTTGTTTATTTGCTTCACACAAAGGCTCGTTACCTCTGTGATGGCAGTTTTTATTATTCCCCATTGTTCTTCCACCCCTCCTTCCTGCCCATTTGCTAGTGCATTCCTTAGGCACTCACCCATTATGGCAAAGTCAGCCTTCCTAAAGTCTAGTACTTTTCTCTTTGTATGGCTTGACTCTATTACTGTGTTTATTGTGAACCATACTGTTCGATGGTCGCTAGTTCCCAGATGGCTACCCACTTCCACATCTGTGATCCTCTTTCCATCTCCATTTGAGAGTATCAAGTCTAATATTGCTCCCTCTCGAGTGGGCTCGAGTACTAGTTGTCTGAGGCATGCCCCCTGTAGGGCATCTAGAATAACTGCACTCTTCGAAGTGGCAGCTGCAACTGCACTTCAGTTAACATCTGGCATATTCAGATCACCCATCAGCAATATCTCCCCTTTTTCTGCCATTGTAAGTATACTTTCTATCATTTCCTTGTCCATTTCCTCCCCCTGAGAAGGGGGTCTGTATACAACCCCTGTGCGGATTGTGGTGCCATTGCCTGTCTCCAAATTTACCCACAGTGCTTCTTCTCCTCCCTGTTTACCCTTTTGTTCTGTTGCTTTTATTCCTTCCCTTATGTAAAGAACTACTACTACTCCTCTTTTACCCTCCCTGTCCCTCCTGTAGATAGTGTATCCTGGTATGTTTACGTCCCAGTCATGGTTTTGTGTGTACCATGTTTCTGTGACTGCCACGATATCCAGATGTTCCTCCTCCATCAAGGCCACTAATTCAGGAAGCTTGTTACCTAGACTACGGGCATTGATACTCATTGCTCTCCATTTTTTGATGGCTTTACCTTCTGTTGCAGCATCCCCCACTGACCGTTCTACCTTGGTCTTTTTCTCATTTAGTACCCTGTTTTGTAGGGAGAGGCTGGGATTTTTCTGCTGCTTGTCAGTGCCTCCCCTTTGACTAGTTTAAAAGCTTGCACAAGAGCATTTAAACCGATTGCTCAAAAGACTTGTTCCTTCCTGGGCAGATGCAGACCATCCTGCCAGTATAGGCTGTTGTCCTCCAGGTGGAACCCCAGTCCCCAATGAAGCTAAAACCCTGTGCTCCGCACCATTTTTTCAACCATTCATTAAACTGCATGGTGCCAGTTACCTCGGCTCACCCATGCCTTTGACAGGCAGCACCTCTGAGAAGGATACTTTGTGTGCTACTTGTCTTAGGCCCTCCCCAACTCTGCAGTGTCCTCCTGCACTGCTCTAACCTCATGATGAGCCAAGTCATTTGTCCCTAGGTGGACAATTGCGCCCAGCTCAGAATCCTTGCAGCTGTTGTCGTGATCCTCAGGATGCGCTCCTGTCCCTCCAAGCCATGGCACCAGGCAGGCACCTTACTTCAGTTTTCCCAGCTCCTCCCAGTTCTGTCCCCCATAATTGAGTTCCCCACCAGGAGCTGCTTCCTTTCCTTGTGGTGTCCTCTGCCTCCTTCCTGTGGGCCTCCTTGTGACAGCTGTCCTCAGCCTCCTTAGTCTCCTCTGGGTGATCCATAGGAGCTATGCTCCCAGAATGGTGTATGGATTGTGGAGTGGAACAACTGACTGGGTGTGCCTCTCGCCCACCATCCTCACCCTTCCTGAGCCCACTGTGGTCCAACTGCTGTGTTTTCTCGCAATCTCTGAGGTAGTGGTGGTGGCTGTGGTGCTCCCTGGATGGGGAGGTTCCTTCCACTGTCCAGTGTGGCCTGGGGAAGGTCCCATCTACTGTCCAGTGTGGCCTGAAGACGGGCAACTTCCTCCCTCAGGGCAGAGAGTTGTCTGCAACAGGGTAGCATCTCAGCCTCCAGAAAGACTCCCGGAAGACTGCTGCCCCACAGCCATTACATTGCACTACCCCACAAATTTTTTTTTTTTGTGTGTGATTGGTTTGTAATATAAAAATATATATTTATAATATACAATGTGTGTGCTTATATTGTCAGTGCAGTGTGCTAGAGAGGATATGACAGTGACATGCACCTTGCTCTCTTGAGGAAATGATGTCAGAACCCCAGGTATAAAGGAACTATTTCCAGGGTGGGTGGGGTGAGGGTGGGAAGGGTTGGGCCTAAACTGTGCCCTCGCAAAAACAATCAGCTAAAAGCTCTGACCCACTGCTGCAATGAGTGCCTTCCTGTCAGCAAGATGCCCTACACAACAATTTGATAGAGAAATACCCTGCTAGTCAAACAGAGAAAATCCACACATCCAAGTCAGACACAGGAAACCTTCCCAGCCCCAAAACAGGCCTGGTGGTTTGTGCTCCGAGCTGTCAGCCCCAAAATAAGTCAGCTGTGCTTTAAACTCTTCCTGCACTGAAAATCTTAAGAATTGTAACAAACAAACGTAAACCTAGATCCACCACCCTCTGTTGCTTGAAAGACTGTCTTTTCCTGTTTCACACTGCAGGTTTTTCTGTGACCACTCCTTAACCCCAGTAACTCTGTTAAAAAAAGTTTAACTATCACAAACTCCTACGCACCAGTAAATTATTTAAAACTAGTTTCTGTCCCAAAATCCTAGTAGTCAATCCAGCTACCCCCAAGGGACAACCAGAATGCAGTATTCAAACACTTATGAGGTTACTTCCAAGATAAGCAGAGTTTGCAAGTTTCTTTTTCAACTCCTCAGCCAACTGTAATTCATTTAAAAATAGTTTAACTGTCAGCAAATCCTAGTAGACAATCTAGCTACCTCCAAGGACCTACCCAAATGCAGTATTTAAATCCTTCTGAGTTACTAACAAGATAAACAGAGTTTACAAGCCCCTGCTTGGTTAAACACTAAATAAATGTGAATAAAAAGCAATTACCAAGGGTGGTTAGTTTCACCTCCCACAGAATTAAGCAAAAGTGCACGTTTGTTGCAGATATCAAGTGCAATACAGATTTTCTCACACAGCTCGCAGTTTAAGAAAGTAGTGTCCTTCCAGCTCCAGAAAATGTGTTTTGTCATTGTCATTTGTCAGGACGCATTCTTTTCTTTCACGTCCCAATCCATCCATCCCATCAGCGGTTCCTCCGCTTCAGGGTCGATGGGACCCTGTATGAGTTCCGAGCCATGCCGTTCGGCCTGTCATCGGCCCCTCGGATCTTCATCAAGTGCATTGCAGTGGTAGCAGCCCATCTTCGGCGTCGAGGAGTACGTATCTACCCTTGCCTCGACGACTGGCTCTTGGCAGGATCCTCCCTTCAGGAGGTGGAGAGGTCCAGGGATCTGGCTCTTCAAACCTGCTCCCAAGTCTGAACTTGTGCCTGCTCAGGTGATGGGCTTCATTGGGGCAGAGCTCGACTCTTGTCAAGCCAGAGCTTGGCTCCCGACGGACAGGGCGGAGGTTCTCTCCTCCTTTGCCCAATCATTTCTGGTTGAGTACTTGCGCCCTGACTGGGACTTTCTGCGCCTTCTAGGTGACATGTCAGTGTGCACCTCAGTGGTCCTTTGGGCCAGGTGGCACTTGCGCCCCCCAATGGGAGCTGGCCACCCAGTGGACTCAGTGCCACGGTCGTTTCAACCAGCTGATCACTGTAACCCAGAAGATGTGGGACGCTCTCCGGTGGTGGACCACTCCAGAACGGTTGCAGGAAGGGATCCCGTTTGTCCACCCCAAGCCGACGGTCGTCCTTATGACCAATGCCTCTCTCATGGGCTGGGGAGTCCATATGGGGGACAACAGGGCCCATGGGTTCTGGACCCCTGAGGAGTCCCGATGCTATATCAACCTGTTGGAGCTCAGAGCAGTTAGTCTGGCACTGTCGGCTTTCGCTCCTCAGCTCCGGGGTCAAGTGATTCAAGTCCAGACGGACAATACCAGACCATGTACTACCTCAAGCAAACAGGGCGGCATGCACTCCCGTCTGCTGTGCAAGGAGGCGCTCCACATCTGGACCCTTGTAAGTCGACTGGAGACGGATCTCCTGGCCATTCATGTGGCAGGAGTCTCGAACCAGTTGGTGGATGCTCTCAGCCGGATAGGCCAGATATCCCACGAGTGGTCTCTCCATCCAGAGGTAGCTTACAGTCTGTTCTCCCGCTGGGGCAAACCGCTAGTGGACCTGTTTGCCTCCAGGGAAAACAGCAAGCTGAGGCTGTATCATGCCCGCCCCCCTCAGCAGGGCTCGCTGCAGGGAGATGCCTTCTCAAGGCCGTGGACCCCGGACCTCCTCTACGCCTTCCATCCATTTCCCTTGATCCACAAGGTGCTACTCAAGGTGAGGAGGGACAAGGCAAAGGTGATTCTGGTAGCCTCAGATTGGCCGCGCCAGTTCTGGTATCCAGATCTCCTCAGCCTCAGCTGCAGGCCCCCAGAGCGGCTTTGTACACTCCCGGACCTGATCTCACTGAACCAGGGGAAGGTATTCCATCTGGACCTTCAATCCCTACACCTCATAGCCTGGTACATGAGTGGCTAGAGTTCCAGGCTGTGGGTCTTTTCGAGGATGTCTACACGGTGGTGGAGGCATCTCGTAAGGAATCGACCAGGCAGTGTTATGCCTTCAGATGGAAGAGATTTTCCATTTGGTGTCGGGGTAAGAGCCTGGACCCCTTGTGCTGCTCTGTGGCTAACATTCTCGACTACCTTTTGGTCTCTCTCCAAAGGGGATCTGCGTTCATCGACCCTTAGGGTGCACCTGGCAGCCATTTCTGCTCACCGGGCATGGGCAGGTCAGCCAACATTGGCACAGGAGTCAGTGGTCGGGCGCTTCTTCAAAGGCCTGGATCACATATCCTCTCCGGTACGTGAATCTCTACCTCTGTGGGATCTGTTGCTGGTTTTGGCGAAGCTCATGGGCAAGCCATTCGAACCTGTGCACAAGTGTGCGCACTCACACTTCTGGTGGAAGACTGCCTTACTGGCGGCTATTACGTCAGCCAGAAGGACAGGGGAGCTCCAGGCGTTGTCGGTGGACTTCCCTTATCTGGTCTTTCACAGGGACAGAGTTGTCCTGCACTCCCACCCGAAATTCCTTCCGAAGGTGGTATCAGAGTTTCACCTTAACCAGGTGCTGACTCTACCAATGTACTACCCTAATTGCACCTTGGACGCTGAGTACATGCTCCATACCCTGGACCTGAGACGAGCCCTCTCCTATTACAAGGAGAGGACTGCGGAAATTCGGGGAGAGGTTCGCAAGCTGTTTGTCACCTACGCTGAAGCCGCTTCTGGCAGACATGCAGCCAAACGGACCATTGCTAGATGGATTACATCATGCATAGGTCTGTGCTATGAGTTGGCGGGCAAGGAGCCTCCCAGAGAGGTAAGAGCACATTCTACTCACCATACTGCTGCATTGATGGTTGCTTCCAGGGACATCCCTATCCAGGAAATCTATCGGGCTGCTACCTGGAAGTCAGCAAACACCTTCATTACCCACTACCACATCGACCTTGAGTCACGCCGTAATGCTGGTTTTGGGGCCTCGGTTCTCCAGTCTCTGTTCCCTAAGTAGGGGGGGTGTGCGCCTTGCCTCCCTCCTCCCAGAGAACTGCTAGGAGTCTGCCAAACAGTGTGGATGAACAACATATCCACGCTCCTAGAACAACAGGTTGCTCACCTGTAACAGTAGATCTGACTTCGAGAAACAGCTCTTGCAGCAGGTTACACCATTAGGATTAAAGCCGGCAGGTGCCAGGACCCCTACGGAAAGTGCCTGTGGCAAGCAGATCCCTTTCAAGGATCCTCATTCATCCTGCCTGCGGTGCTTAGGCCCGGAACACGACACCAAGGCCTGCTCCTTCTGTTAGGGGTTCAATAGTCTCACCAGGATCCGCCACCAGATGGCACTTCAGGGGTTCCTCTTGGAAGAAAAATTACACAGTATGGATAAGGAACCTCCCTCCAGAGGTGAATCTACCTCTAAGGCCCACAAACACCGGGACAAGCATTGGGAGAGGGCCAGGTCCAGATCCCCTAACCGGGCCTTGGACTCGTGCTCCAGCTCAGGCTCCACGGGCTCAGACCGCTCTCCCTCCAGGGCTCGCTCTCAGCCCCCTCTGGTGCAGATTAAGGATTCAGGCAACTCTTCGGCTTCTTTACACCCTATCAAGACTTCCAGGCCTTCGGCTTCCTCCACTCCCTCCCTGGCCTCTTTGAAGTCTTCAGACCATCACCAGTCCAAGTTTTCTTCCTCAGACCGACGCCGGGACCCTGACTCCAGATCGGTCTCCCAGCCTTCCAGGGGTCCAGATCCCCCGCCTAGGAAGACTAAGGACCTGACGTCCCTGAAGCAGACGACGACCCCGACATTGGCCTAACACGAGAGGTTGGTCAGACGTACGCCAGAACCGAAGACATCGGCGACACGTTCACTGGAGCCAAGACTAGGACCCCCGGCCACTGGTGGACACCGTCGCCGACTCACAGAGGAGGAGGATCTGGATATTGCCTGAGGACCAGGCAGGACAGTGAGGATGCCGAGCTTCCACAGGAGCCTCGACCATCCCTGAAACGCCTTTGGACCCAATGCCGGCGACAGACTACCGGCGCCAGGTCCGTCGTCAGGTATGAACATCTAAGAGGTCAAAGATCTCTTCACTTTCTGGTGGGACACAAAGAAAGATGTGATCCCAGTTAAACCTCCTCCTCCTACTCCCCCTCCTCCACCACAGGGGCCAGCAGGACGACCACCAACCCCCAAGGAGCACACTCCACCTCCTAGGGGAAGATCCAAGGAATGGAGAAGGCCGCCTCCAAGATCTCCCTCAGGGTCTCCCAGCCCTAAGCGACCCAGATGCCGACGGTCCACTCTGCCAGGGGAGGATTCTAGACCGGACACTTCAGACATCTCCAGGTCTCCTTCTCCACTCATCATCCCATCACCTGACCCACAAGACCTGCCCAGGTCACCTCCGGATGATCCCTCCTTTTCCGAGATTATGAGGCACATCCAGGAGAACATGGGATGGGATTTGGAAGATCCCGACCCCAAGAGACAGCGCCTTGCTCGTTACCTTCGGCAGATGGATCCTAAGCCTGTGGTAGTGCCACCCTTGGTGGATACTTTTGCAGACATCACCAAGGCTGTGTGGAAGCGTCCACACTCCACCGCCGCTGTGCCGAAGAAAGCTGACTGCCTGTACAAGGCCCCGAAAGAAGACCAGTTCTTGGCGAAGCAACCTCTGGCTGACGCTCTGGTCATTATGGCATCTCATGACAGGTCCCAACGACCACAGCATCTGAGCACTCAGCCACCGGACCAGGAATCCAAGCAGTTAGATGCCCTGGGGAGGCGCATATATGCGGCTGCTACATGCTCCATCAGGTCCCTGAACTATCTATTTCATATGGTTCAGTTTCCGAATGCCCTGTGGGAACAGGGTCAGGACCTAGTTGATAAGCTACCGGATGGCGAACAGAAGGCTGAGCTCTTGAACCTCCTCTGCACAGGGTCAGATATGTGGACCAAGTGTTACTAGCCGCATACGATTTTGCGGACTCATCCGCTAGAGGTGCAGTTTCGGGCGTCTTATCTCCAGAGACACTCCTGGCTCCGTGTCTCCGGTTTTACCCCGGATGTACAGAAAAGTATTCTTTTGACGTCCCGTACGACGGAGAAGTCCTGTTCGATGAACATTCAGAAAAGGTTATCACCAAGCTTCAGGACGCCAGGAAGGCAGTAAGGTCTGTGCAGGCCATGTACAGATCAAAATCTAGTTCCTTTCGTAGGAACCAGAACCGTTTGCGCGGCCGGCACAACGACAGCAACCACGCCCGCCAGCAACAAAGGGCACTTTCCATCGTGAAAGCCCAGTACAAATCTTCCCAGGCAGAGGTCAGCGGTATACCAAACCGCCCAGCCCATGGAACCAACGCTGCCACAGCATGACTCCTTCCCGGCCCCCGCCCCTCCTCTGGATCAACGGGCAGAAAAGGTCGGGGGTCGCATCGCTCGCCACTTTTCAGGGTGGCAGTCGATTCACACCAACCGGTGGGTACTCCAAATGGTCAAGAGAGGTCACTTTATAGAATTTCTTGACCACCCACCGTCAAGACCTCCCCTGCTTTCCCGTTATTCAGGTCGGCATGCACTGCTCATACAGCAGGAGGTGCTCGCGCTGGTAGGAAAGGACGCTATAGAGCACGTACTGAGGAACCAGAGAGATGCAGGTTACTATTCCCACTTCTTTCTGGTTCCCAGAAAGACAGGGGACCTCCATCTGATACTGGATCTCAACGCTTTGGTCCTCTACAAATGCTTCCGCATGGTGACCCGTCCCAGTCTGATACCCATGTTCAAGCAGGGCGCCTTCCTAGCATCCTTGGACATGCAGGATGCTTACCTGCACATACCCATTGCTCGAGTGCACAGGAAGTTTCTTGCGCTTCTAATTTCTAGGTCGCCATTATCAGTTCCGAGCCCTTCCTTTCAGACTGTCATCGGCACCTCGGGTGTCTACGAAGTGCATGACAGTCGTAGTAGCGGCTCTAAGGAGACAAGGCCACTACGTGTTCCCATACCTGGACGACTGGCTTCTCATGGCACCCTTCCGGGAGGCCCTGATGTCCACCATTCACTGTACTCTGTCTCTGTTCGAGACGTTGAGCATCATTATCAATCAGGAGAAGTCGCGCCTGGTTCCATCACAGAATCTGCAGTTCATAGGTGCAGTTCTGGACACCATCCAAGGGAAAGCTTTTCTGCCCCAGGACCGAGCGGAACACATCAGATCCCTCATCAGAGAAATCTTGGCAGAGAAGACTGTCCCAGCCAGACCGGTCCTTTGCCTGCTCGGACATATGGCTGCGGTCATTGCAACAGTCCTGCTAGTCTGTCTCCACATGCGGGTGACCCAGTGGATGTTACAGGTTCAATGGGATCAGAAGCAAGACCATTTGCAGCTTACAGTTCGGATCACGAATGCCGTAATCGGGGATTGGCAATGGTGGCTAGATTCAAAGAACCTATTGGCGGGAGTCCCCTTCATTGCACCGTCTCCGATTGTGACGCTCTCGACGGCACCTCAGGGTTCGGTTGGGGAGCACACCTCGACGGGGTCAGGTCTCAGGGCTTATGGACACCCCAGGAAGCTCATCTCCACATAAATGTCTTGGAAATGAGAGCAGTTCTTTTCGCCCTGCAGGCTTTGCAGTCTGAGATCCCACCAGGTACTCTTCTGTTACAAATCAGACAATACCACGGTGATGTATTACCTCAACAAACAAGGAGGCACCCATTCCTACCCGCTTTGCAGGGAGGCCATGAGGGTGTGGGATTGGGTACTACAACACGGCGCAAACCTCATTGCTGTTCATGTCCCAGGAGTGGACATCATCGCAGACAGTCTGAGCCGCTCTCAGGCTAGAGTCCACGAGTGGGAACTACTCCAGGAGGTAGTAGAGAATCTGTTTCACAGATGGGGTACAACAGAGTTAGACCTTTTCTTGTCCCCATACAACGCAAAACTGCCCAATTTCTGCTCGCTAGATCCAGGGCCTGGTGTTTTGTGGCGAGACGCGTTGTCCCTTTCCTGGACGGGCAGATTCCTCTACGCGTTTCCTCCCTTCCTGTTGATCCAGAGGGTCCTTTTGAAACTCCGCAGAGAGCAAGTGGCGCTGATATTTATCGCGCCGTTTTGGCCCAGACAGATTCGGTTCCCTCTGCTACACCAGCTGTCCCGGGAACCTCCGGTGCCTCTGCCAATCAGCTCTCACTTATTGTCTCAGGAGGCAGGCTTTTTGGTCCATCCGGACCTTCGCTCTCTGAACCTGCACTCCTGGCTGCTAGAGACATAGCCATCATGCGGTATGGGGTCTCTCAAGAGGTAGCAGATATTCTAGCAGCTGCTAGAAAACCGACCACTCACGCTACATACGCCATGAAATGGTGCAGATTTTGCCTCTGGGCTCAGGCATGGGGATTTTCCCCAATGGATTGTCCGGAAAGGTTGGTCCTGGACTACCTCCTGTCTCTCTTTCAGGCAGGTTTGGCCTACTCCTCTATTAAAGTACACCTTTATACCATCTCAGCCTATCACACCTATAGGCCAATGTCCCATAACTCAGTTGGACACAGAATGAGCTTTCCTGAGAGGTGTTCTCCACCTTAGACCTCCGATTAAGAATCCTATTCCTCTATGTGATTTACCCTTTGTCCTGGAGCAGCTTATGCTGCCAGCTTTTGAACCAGCTGCGGATTGCGAGCTACATCTCCTCACATGGAAGACGTTATTTTTAGTTGCTGTTACTTCGGCCAGGAGAATTTCTGAACTTCATGCACTGATGTGCAAAGAATCTTATTTGTTTTTTCACCAGGACAGGGTGTCCCTATGGACAAATCCAAAGTTTCTACCTAAGGTGGTCTCAGCTCTCACCCTTAATCAGGACATAGACTTACCAGTGTACTTTCCTAAATACTCTAATAGAGGAGAGGCCTTGTTGCACACTTTAGATGTGCATAGATGTCTAAGATACTACCTGACCAGAACCAGACACCACCGAAAATCGGACCAGCTTTTCGACTCCTTCGCCCACCGGATGATGGGAGCTCCCATTTCTAAACAATCGCTGTTCAGGTGGCTCATACGTTGTATCACGTTCTGTTACCAGAAGCGTGAACAAACCTCACCGGTCTCGGTTATGGGTCACTGCTGCGGGTGGCTACCTCCTTACGTCATGACGATCGTGTCCACTTCAGCCATCTCTGCAGCAGCTACTTGGAGCACTGTACACACCCTCTCGGCATTATAGCCTGGACGTTGCATTGAGGCGAAGAGCTAGTTTTGGTCTAGCAGTCCTTCAGGGACTTCTGTCCTAGGCTTCGGTCCAACTCGCGATCTCTACCTTGCCTCCTCCCACCTGTGAGGGATTTCCAGTATTGCTTGGGAATCAGTCCTAATGGTGTAACCTGCTGCAAGAGCTGTTTTTCGAAGTAAAATAGTACAGTTACGTAAGAACTTACCGTAACAGTAGATCTTCGAGAACAGCTCTTTCAGCAGGTAGTTTCCCTCCCACCATCCCCTCTGGAGGTAGTTGTTCCGATATCCTTCTCCTAGGATTAGGTGTTTCTAACACCACTCTGATTACTTTTTGATGGCGGATCCTTAGTCTCCACTTCTGATGTCATCTAGCGGCCAGGAGTCTCCGGCGGGAGAACTGGGGATTCTGGGGGACCGCCTCCTTTTGTAGGATGCCTGATGTCGGGGGCGGTCCCCGCTGAATACTGCTAGTTAGAAAATTTCCGTGGGATTCTGGTGCCTGCTGGCTTCAGTCCTAATGGTGTAACCTGCTGCAAGAGGTGTTCTCGAAGATCTGTTACGGTAAGTTCTTGCATAACTGTACTTTCTAGGAGTGGTGTATGTTGTTCATCCACACGCACCCACCCGACCTCCCCGGGTTTAGGCGCATCACCTTGCTTCCAGCGGGCTAAGATCTGGCGTCATGGGGTGGAGCCGAGGTTTATACCACCCGGCTGGATGGGAGGAGCCAGCTTGAAGACTTCCGGCAAGATTTAATGTAGAAAGGGACATGCCAAACAGTGTGGATGAACAACATATACCACTCCTAGAACTACTGTTACAGGTGAGAACCTGTTCTTTCTTTACATTACAGAGGTAATGACATTCTGGAAAGTTGTGGTCCATCAGCAGTACTGCATAGTGTAAGACGTGCTCTAAGGGTATGAGTGGCAGGATCAACCAGATAGATTTTTTCATTTTCAAGGCAGGAAAAACTAGATAGATATTTAAAAATATTTAAAATCGTACTTGTCTTAACAAGTGTGTGGCAAAGCTTGAGTGCTGGTACCCGTGTTCGGTAATGGAGCCACCATGTTGGGCAAGATGTTCGTCCCGACCACAGTGAAACTACAGACCAGTTAACTTTTTGTGGTGATGCTTGATCGACAGGTGTTGATTACAGCCTCCTGGTTGTAACCACAAATATCAACCTGGAGATTGTAACTGGAGATAAATGTGTCTATCAGTATGTAAAAAAATTATCACCGTTAATTAGAGTATTTGATTTTCATTTGTAACTTATGGTATTTTCATCATCCCACCCCACCCCCGTCATGGATTACACGTGCATGTACATGCACGCACATGCCAGGATCCGGTGGCCCCATTGGCCCCATCCGCCCCTCAGACTTATGTCACCGCTTCAGCTGCCTGCGCTGCCCACCAAACCTCCACCCATTGGGAGCAGGACTATGGCGAAGTGGACATCCACCCTTTTGAAGGGGAGAGCCGCAGCTTGATCCCACTCCAACCCCCTCCCCCCAAGCCAGCTTCCTGGTGACCCAAGGTCATTCCTGAACCTGGGTCGCCGGCGTAGCACGAGATAAGGCGCCAGCGCCTCAGCCCACTGTGCCACCAGGCTGGCTGCTATTAGAGTATTTTACTACTTTTGATGAAGTTAAAATTATAACATTTTCTTACTGAAATACTTTGGATGGGATTTTCTACTGTAACAATACCAGAATTCTATTGGATTATTAGGAAGCAGTATAGCACAGCGGTTAAGGGCACCGAGCTACAAACCTGTGCTGGCATGAACACAGCCAGGGTTTATAAATCCTGATATGGGGCCCCAATACCTGTTGGCACCACAGAACCAGCCTTGACATGTCATTTTTGATGATCAGCTGACACTGGCAGTATAGCCTACAGATTAAAGCAATTCTGAAGATGGATTATTTTTACTAACAGTTTGAAATGTAAATGTGATAACTCACTAGTTTCAATGTATATACAAAAGAATTATTATAGATGTAGGAAGTGTTGTAATAACACCTTAAAACACACTTAACAAAACAGTCTTTCCTATTTAACCTGTTGAATTAAATACAGTCAAAGGAGAACCTAGACCCTCTGTGACATCATTTCCTGTCAGGAGCCCAAAACACATGCAGTCAGATCTGGTTAATCCATACACATTTGTGTTCGCCAATTTTGTTACGTAATACAAATCTACGTAGTAACCAGCCCTTAATTACAGGGTGATTTACATATGAATAACTCTGCACTGCAAAGATTCACAGATCAACACACTAGCTCAATCAGATTAGCATTTTGGGGCTTTCACATTAAGAAATCCTGTTGATGACAGTTTCCCTTTAAGTAGTGATTCCATAATCTTCCACACTACTGAGGTGAAGCTGACTGGTTTATAGTTTCCAGCCTCCTCCCTACTGCCACTTTTATGCAGAGGGACTACATTTGCCGTTCTCCAGTCCACCGGAACCACTCCTGTACTGAGTGACTCATTGAACAGGGCTGCCAGTTGTGCTGCCAGCACCTCCCGTAATTCCCTTAATATTCTAGGATGTATCCCATCTGGTCCCATTGCCTTGTCCACTATGTCTTGTGAGTTCTTTTAGGACTCTCTCTTCCTTAAATGGACTGGTGTCCATCTCCCTTCCATATTTGTTCATGTTGTATAACTGTGGTCCCTCACCTTCTGTGAATACAGAACAAAAATGTTTGTTCAGTACTGATGCTTTTTCCAGGTCCCCTTCCACACACTCTTCTTCTTCCCCTTTAATTTACTATCCCACCCATGTTTTTTCTCCTTTCACTAAAATACCCATAAAAAGTCTTGTCTCCTTTTTTCCCTGCTGTGCTGTTTTTTCCCTCTGTTTGTGCCTTTGCGCTCCTTACTGCTTTCCCTGCCTCCCTCTGTTTATCCAGATACACTATCGTGTCCTCCTCCTGCAGTGTTTCCTTGTATTTCCTGAAAGCTATCTTTTTAGCCCTTCCCGGCCACTGCCTTTGAGAACCATTGTGACTTTCTCTTGCCCTTGTTTACTTGCCTAATGCAAAAGTTTGTCGCCTCCACTATGGCTCCTTTCAGATCGGCCCATTGCTCCTCCACTCCCCCCCCCCCCATTGTCCCTCCCTGCCAGGACATGCTTGAGACATATCTCCATCTTAGTAAAGTCCACCCTCCTGAAATCCAGGACCCTTTCCTTTGTGTGGCTCGACTCTGCCACTGTACTCATGCTGAACCACACCATGCAATGATCACTGGATCCCAGGTGTTCACACACCCCGACTTCCTCAATTCTGTCCCCATTGGTGAGTACGAGGTTCAAAATTGCACCCTCCCTGGTGGGCTCTAGCACTAGCTGCCTGAGGCTTGCCCCTTGCACAGAGTACAGGCTGTCCCTGCTCCTGGCTGAGGCAGCAGCTGGGATGCTCCAATCCAGTAAGTAACAAAAAATGTTTTCGAGGGACGTGGCTATGGTTCACTTATCCTCACTACTGGCAGTCCCGTTTAAGAGGCTGACTTCCCAGACCATCTTTAAGAGAAGCACCTTCCACCACCTGGGTGGTATAACACTTGGCTCTGCCCCATTACGTCAGATCTTCCTTTCCTCTGGAAGAGTCAGATTACTTCCTTCGCAGCTCTGTAGGCGGTGTAGGCCAGAACTCTTAGTGTGCCATTTGGCAAACCTGCTTGTTTAGTTACGAACTTCTCTTGTGAATTCATTATTCCATTCTGCTCTCATCGTCAATGCATACATGGAACATGGGGATACCAAGCCAGCTCCTGGCTTCAAGCGATGCGTCCAGTGCGATCAAAAAATTTTAAGTACAGTTCTGCACATGTCATGCATTTACTGCTTGCATGAAAAGCACGATTACCTTGCCTGCAGCATTTGTCAAGCAATGCTTCCTGCTTTCCTCGAAGACCAGTATGGCCGTCTTCTCCTTGGCTGACCAGCCTGCCAAACTGGATTCACCAGTGAAATCTAAAGAAGCTCACAAGGCAGTCCCTATGACAGCAGGATCCGTGGCCCAACTGGCAGCAGTGGAATAGGCAGTGGCCAAAGCTGCAGTGGGATCCTCATCAGTCTCTGCGCTGCTCCCATTACGGGCCAGTGTCAAAATGCCCTTCACAGGTAATTTCCGCAAAATGTGTAAGACCTTGCAAACCTTCGGCGAGAGCCCTGCCCACCACAGTAAGTCAAAGAAGTCCCATCGGTCCTGAGAGCTGGAAAGGGCATGCTCTTCCCGCGCCCTTAACTCCAACCCCTCGGTGGCTGTCGAGAGCTCGGCTTTGAGAAAGCTTGCTTTGGTTGAGGGACAGACTGCTAGCTCCACAGTGACCCCATTGGGTTTGTGATTGAACAGGCTGAGGAAATTTTTCTCTACCCTGTTGACCTGTTGTTGGAAGGGATCAAAGATGATTCGATCTCCAAGACCTCAGTCCTCTGGCGTCACTCAAGAGGGCCGATAGCTATGAGTGAGTCCAATTGGCTCTTCTCAGGAGCTACCTCCCTTCGAGGTAAACTGTCGAATCCAGTCTGGGTAGAGTACACTCAATAGATGAGGTGTATGCATTCGTAGGTAGACAAAATTCCCTGAAGCTTTTCCGATTGAAAATTCAAGCTTTTTATTCTCCACAAAGGTAGACGCTATGATAGCAACCCCAGCGCTTCGATCGCAAGGTCTTCCTCAGCAGGCGTGTCACAAAAAGGGGATGACCCCTATTTATACTGGTATAGCATCACATGTTATCATGACATCACAAATCGTGCATTATTAAAAAAAAATAATAAAAGTAATGAACAGAAACATTATGTATATAGTGTATACCAACAATATGTTGTAATCTATACCAACATAATCTTACCATAAAGTAAATAAACACATCTTGCAGTTAAACTTTTTTTATTAATTTTTCATAAGATATACAGATTACAGTACAGTATAATGTGAGGATTTTTTTTAAGAAATTGAGGCAGCATATAATAAGAACATTGCTACAATAATACAAGGAGCTTTTGATTTAAAATATAGTAAACAATACAGGTCATGTAATTAGCATATACTTGACATTTGTAGTGAACTTAAAGCGGATAGTATGATTAGATACGGTTTATATTAAAATGTTACATAATTATATATGATGCTGCAAAAGGGAAAAAAGTACATTCGTAAAAGGATTGTGGAGTGATAATGAGAACAGAGTATAGGAAAGAAAACATATATAAAAAAGTTAAGAAGAGAGAGAGGGAAAAATAAACACATCTTAAAATCACTTAAAATGTGTAAACATGTAAATGAGAGAGGTATACAATGAGCATATAAATTATTAGATTCAGAGTTAATTATATTCCAAAAATTAATTTTTTTCTCTCAAAGATATTCAGAAATATTCAAAAATGTTTTTAAATATATATTCTCTAACAATGTTATTTGATCCGATATACTCTAATTGTTTCTTTTGGCTCAGAAAGAGAAAAAATATCAAATCAGTAAGCGGAGACAAATAACTAATATTTCTGATATCCCAACCATAAATAATTAGTGGTGGTATTAGTAAAATTATTGCTCCAAATATTTTAGCCAACAGAGCTCTAGAACTTTACATATGAAAAAAACTCTTTTTTTTATGATGTAAGTGATGTCAGAAGAAACTAGTTTTTTTAGGGATGTGGATATGTTGTTCAATCCACACTGTCTGGCAGGTTCCTTGCTGCTTTAAATCTTGCTGGAAGGTCTTCAAGCTGGTTCCTCCTGCCCACCCGGGTGGTAAAACCCTCCGGTCCACCCCATGACGCCAGATCTTCCTTACCGCTTGGAAGCTCAGGTTTCCTCCTTAGCACTCTGCGTTTTAGGCCTGGATCCACACTCTTCAGATTTTCTGAAACTTATTTTAAAATTTACAAGACTTCAGTCTTCATCTTCCCTTGCAGCTGCGATGGACAAATCGACTCCCGGCTTCCGTCGGTGCCCATGTGGGCAGAAGATGTCCCGGACCGATCCGCACTCCAAGTGCGTCTACTGCCTGGGGCTTGGCCATGACTTGCAGGCTTGCGAAATGTGCTAGTCCTTTTCGGCTTCAGTCTTGGAGGAACGCGCTGCCAGACTTCTTCTCGGGCGACCCTGAAAAAACGGTATCAGCCGGTCAAGTCTAAGGAGGCCCGTTGGGTGGTGTCCGGCGGCGGGCTCCGCAGAGTAGTTGGAGCAGATGATCGCCCTCGAGGAGGAGGCAGCCCAGGCAGCTTCTTCTTCTTCCTCCTCGGCCACAGCATTTATTTTGCTCTCCCTGGGCTCCTCCTACATGGCTTCATTTAAGGAGCTTTACCAGTCCTTCTCCACCAAGGGAGAAGGGCCATCGGGACATTCCAGTCGGCCCAAGAAGAAGGACTCTAAGGATAAGTCCCACTGTCGATGTTCGTGGGAGAGATCCCCTTCACCAGACCATCGACTCTATAGACTTCGGTTGAGGTTGCTGCTGCGGCCGCTGGCTTCACGGTGCCCCCGTCAGGTCAGCTGGCCGAGACATCCGTCGACGCAGTTGAGATTTTTCTCAACCTGTCGGATGATTTGTCTACTGGAGAAGCCGACAACCCTACTTCACCGGTTCCCTGGTGGAAACCGAGGACTTGCCTGTGCCTCCTGTGCCGGAGTCCCCGGTTAAGGTCCTTGTACCGAGGAGGCGGGTTTCCCCGTCCCTTCTCTGACCCACCTTGGAACCCCGAAAGGTCTCGGTCCTCTTCCAGGTCCAGCCGGTCCTGCCGACATCGTCAGTCTCGGTGTCGGCACCATGGAAAGAGGCGTCGCAGCTCATCCTCGTCGTCCTCTTCGGAAGATAGGTTCTGGCGCAAGTTGCGTCTGCGCTACGAGGAGTTAATGTGGCAGCAGCTCTTATTGTCTGGGAATAAGCCGACTCCGTCGCCTTCTCCGGCCATTAAGTGGCTGTCACCGGAGCGGCCGAAACAACCCCTCATAGTGGTCGAGGAGCCGACCCCAGCACCGGTTGCTCGGTCGAAGGCGGCTACCCTACCCATTGTGGTGGAACCTCTGCCTCCACAATCGAAGACTGGGGCCCCAACCAAGGATTCTCGGTCGGGTCAGGGCTTGCCCCACAGGTTGTCGGTCACCCTCCCTCCCGATAGACCTCGGCAGGTGGAGGGTGGCTCAGGCACCCGGCAGCTGTTTGCAAACTCCTCGGAGTCTGACGACAACTCCTCCCTGTTCTCCAGGCCACTTGACCTGGAATCTGCGGGGGGGGGGGCAGTCTGTGGATGAGAGCCCATCCTTGTTTTAAGGTTTGCTTCGGCTCATCTCTGAGTCCACCGGGATGCAACTCGAACCCGTTTCAAAATGGACCAAGTATCCCCTCACGGAGATATTGGATCAAGGGGATTTCCCTACGGAGGCCTTTCCTGTGGCCGAAGCCATTGCTGGCCCGGCTCTGGAGTTGTGTCAGCGGCCAGCATCTTGTTCCGCGCCTTCGGCCAGGATGGCTCGAAAGTACACAGTCCACACTGGCTCACGCTCCAGTTTCTCGGAGCATCCCTCTGTGGAGGGGTTAGTGACCAATAGCATTTTCCGACGCTCCGGGAACGCTCGGGACGTGGACAAACTGCCCGATAAGGAATACAAAAAGCTGGATTATGCGGGGCGGAAGGTTTACACTGCTTCCTCCCTAGGCTTTCGTCAGGCTAGCTCGGCTGTTCTGATGGCACATTTCTCACACGCCCTTATGGGTTCCCTGGATGAAGTGATTCCTCATCTCCCGACTGACCTTCAGATGACGGTCAAGCAGGTCCGGGATCAGGGAAGAGCGGTGCCAAAACAGTAGCTCCAAACTTCGTTGGACATGGGTGATTCTTGTGCCCGATCAGTAGCGGCTGCAGTGGCCATGCGCCACAGAGCTTGGCTGCGGATCTCCACCTTCACGGCGGACACCCAGCACAAGCTGGCAGATGTTCACTTCCTGGGCACCGACTTGTTCGGGCCAGGGGTGAAAGGCCATCTCCAGAGGATCGAGAAGTCCAGTGCCACCTTGGACTCTGTCACGTCTGCCCAGAAGGACAAAGGCTGCCAGCAGCAGCGTAAGCCCTTCCGGCATGTCTGGCCCAGCAGCACCAGGGCCAGCAGGCACACACTTGGCACCCTAAGGCCAAGTCTGCCGCTTCCTCCAGTAGGAAGCCTGGAGGCAAGGGTCCAGGAGGTCCCTCAGCGTGCCCTTCCTCCAAGCCTGCCCAGTGACGGGTCGAGGGGTGTCGACCCCAACCTCGTCACTCCTCCCCAGGTTCCCCCACCCCGTGGGGGGATGGCTCCGCCACTTCTTTTCCACCTGGTCCACTATCACCATGGACCGCTGGGTGCTAGAAGTGGTAGGCAGGGTCTGCCTCTGGAATTCGAGCAGTTCCTTCCCAATCGAGCTGTCGCCCCACGGGAGGCAACGGGTTCCACAGCCTCTCTGTCGGCTCGTCAAGCCAACATTGCTCTGCTCCTCCAGAAGGAGGTGATCAGCGAGATGGCGGACCCTTCTCCAGACCCCGGGTTTGTGTCCTGGTGCTTCCTGGTCCCAAAACGGACGGGGGGCTGGCACCCCATTCTCGACCTGCACGATCTGAACAAGTTCCTAAGGCAGTGCACCTTCAGAATGGTCACTCTGGCTCAGATCATTCCATCCTTGGAACTAGGCGAGTGGTTTTGTTCTCCGGACCTTCAGGACGCATTCTTTCACGTCCCGATCCATCCGTCTCATCAGCGATTCCTCCGCTTCTGAGCAGAGGGATCTCTTTATGAGTTCCGGGCCATGCCCTTTGGCCCCTCTCCAGCTCCCAGGGTCTTCACCAAATGCATGGCAGTGGTGACAGCATGCCTGCGGCGCAGAGGGATCCGGGTGTACCCTTACCTGGATGACTGACTGATTGCAGCCCCCTCCAGGTTGGAGGTGGAGCGGTCCAGGGATCTGGCCCTCCAGGGCTGCTCTCAGATTCCTCATCAACGAGGCCAAGTCGGAACTCGTGCCATCGCAGGTGATTCAGTTCATCGGGGCAGAGCTTGACTCTCTCCAAGCCAGAGCACGGCTTCCGGTGGACAGGGCCGAGGTCCTTTCCTCCTTTGCCCAGTCATTTCTGGTTGGGCAGTTGCACCCTGCCCGGGACTTCTGCAACTTCTGGGCCTCATGGCGGCCTGCACCAGCGTGGTTCGTTGGGCCCGCTGGTATATGCATCCCCTGCAATGGGGGCTGGCCCGCCAATGGTCACAGCGCTCCAGTCCTCTGGACCAGCCAGTGATGGTGATCCAGGAGATGTGGGACAGCCTACAGTGGTGGCTCGTTTCAGCTCATCTGCAGGAGGGTATCCCATTTGTCTGCCCCGAGCCGATGGTCCCTCTGACCGACGAGCCTCTGATGGGTTGGGGTGCCCATCTGGGGGAGCTCAGGGCCCACGGCCTCTGGTCCCCTCAGGAGTCTCAGTGCCACATCAACCTGCTGGAGGTTCGAGCGGTGCGTCTAGCCCTCACCGCCTTTTCTCAGTTTGTATGGGGTCAAGTGGTTCAGGTCCAGACAGACAACACCACAACCATGTACTACCTCAACCGACAGGGTGGGACGCACTCTTTGCCTCTGTGCAGGGAGGCTCTCTGCACTTGATCCCTCATGATCAGCCTGGAGGCGGATCTCCTAGCCATCCATGTGGCAGGAGCCTCCAACAGTCTGGCCGATGCCCTAAGCCAGAGAGGCGCTACATCTCACAAGTGGTCTCTCCTGCTGGAGGTAGTACAAGATCTGTTCTCCCATTGGGGCACCCGTCAGGTGGACCTGTTCGCCTCCATGGAGAATGCGAAGCTGAGGCTGTTTCATGCAGGGCTCGCTGCAGGGGGATGCCTTCTCGAGGCAGTGGACCCCGGGCCTCTTCTACGCCTTCCCTCCATTTCCCTTGATCCACAGGTGCTTCTCAAGGCGAAGAGGGACAAGGCACAGGTGATTCCGGTAGCCCCAGACTGGCCCCACCAGTTCTGATACCCAGATCTCCTCAGTCTCAGCTCCAGGCTCCTGAGGCGGCTTCCAGCCCGCCCGGACCTGATTTCAGTCAGAAAGGGGAAGGTTCTCCATCCGGACCTCCAATCCCTGCACCTGACGGCCTGGTTCCTGAGCGACTAGAGTTCCAAGCCTTAGGTCTTTCCGACGAGGTCCTCAACGTCGTTGAGGCGTCCCGTAATGAGTCGACCAGAAAATGCTATGCCTTCAAATGGAAGAGATTCTCCATTTAGTGTCTGGACAAGGGGCTGGACTCTTCTTCCTGTTCCTTGGCTAGCATCCTGGACTACCTGTGGTCCCTTTCTCAGTTAGGGCTTTGGTCGACAACCCTTAAGGTGCACCTAGCAGCCATCTCTGCTTACCGGGTGCGGGCCGGCAAGCAGTCAGTGGCGCAGGAGAAGGTGTTTGGGTGCTTCTTCAAAGGCCTTGATCACATATCCCCTCCGGTGAGAGAACCTCTACCTCCATGGTATTACTGCTGGTATTGGCTAAGCTCATGGACAAGCCATTTGAACCATTGCACAGATGCGATATCTCCCACCTGTCGTGGAAGACCGCCTTCTTAGTGGCTATTACGTCAGCCAGAAGGATCGGAGAGCTCCAGGCGCTTTCCATCGAGTCTCCTTATCTGGTCTTCCACAATGACAAGGTTGTCCTGCGCCCCCACCCAAAATTCCTTCCGAAGGAGGTGTCGGAGTTTCACCTTAACCAGGTGTTGACTCTGCCGGTGTTCTACCCCAGTCACACCTCGGAGGCCGAATATAGGCTCCATACTCTGGACCCTAGAAGAGCGCTCGCTTATTATAAGGAGCGGACGGCTGAAGTTCGGGGAGAGGTTCGGTAGCTGTTTGTCACCTGCGCTGAAGCCGCACCTGGCAGACCTGCAGCCAAGCAGACGATAAGCAGGTGGATCACCTCCTGCATAATCTCTATCGGTTGGCGGGCATGGAGCCTCCCAAAGGGATAAGAGCTCATTCTACCCGCCATACCGCTGCTTCGGTGGCTGCTTCTAGGGACGTCCCTATCCAGGAAATCTGCAGGGCTGCTACCTGGAAGTCAGCACACACCTTTATTTCCCATTACCACATTGACCTGGAGTCATGCCGGGATGCTGGTTTTGGGACCTCGGTTCTCCAGTCCTTATTCCCCAAGTAGGGGGTGCGCGCCTTGCCTCCCTCCTCCCGGAGAACTGCTAGGAGTCTGCCAGACAGTGTGGATTGAACAAATATCCACGTCCCTAGAAATACAGGTTACTCACCTGTAACAGGAGATCTTACTCAGAGAGGGCTCTTGCAGTAGGTAATTACATATAGGACTGACGCAGGCAGGCGGCAGGACCCCACGGAAAAATTTCTAGCTAGCAGTCACTGGCAAGGGACCGCCCCCACGTCAGGTGACGTCGGTATAAAGGGGTGGTCCCGGACGCCCGCTTCCAGTTCTTTCCGCCTAGCTCTTGCAGCGCGTCGCAGAAAAGTTTGTGCTTCGTCAGTCCTACCTTCATCGGTTTTTTATTGAAAAATCATTGGGTTTTTTTCGACTAACATCAGTACTATCGTCTGTGTATGTCATCCCCTTCACCCTCCGGGCACAAGAATAAGTGCGATTCGTGCGGCGCCTAACTACCGCACAAGGACGGCCACTCCCTATGCCTGTTCTGCCTAGGCCTGATCACCTGGTCGAGAAGTGCCAACACTGCCTCACTTCAACGCTGCTACCCGGAAAAGGCAGCAGCAATCCCTGGAAGCCCATATTCTAAAAAAGAAAATGAGTTATATGGAGAAGGAGCTCAAAAACTGAGGCAGGCGCCCACTCTCAAGGCCATCGGAAGAAGGAGAAAGAGAGGAGAGGCACCGGGACAAGGGTTTCTCCACGTCTCCCTCAGGAGTCGCTTAGGACGAGTAACATCCTCCAGGGATCGCTTCCTGAGGTTTCCGAGGCTGCCCGCCTGTCTGCCCGCGCTTGGGCCTTGTGGGCACCTCCGGGCAGTTGGAGGCCTCCGCCCCTGGTTCGGCCGCAGGCTTGCGGCCTACCACTGTGGGCGACTCCGGTAAGCTGGGCGTCGGCTCCTCTGACATCTGCCCGGAGAGGGCCGGTAAGACATCCGACCCTCTGGAGCGACGGGTGGCCTCCACTCCACTGGACCAGGCCGATCACTCTACTCGGCCCGCCTCCGGTGATGGCTCTCATAAATCGGACTTTGGCTGCTCCGGCGCCTGCCAAGAGCTCACCCCTAAGCCTCACGTCTGCTCATCCGACGTCCGGTCAGCGAAGGAACCAGCAGAGCCCCCCCACTGCCATCTGGGGAACCAGAGTCTCCCCAACTTGACTTCGGAGACTTTTCCTTTCCGTCCCCGGGCGAAGCTGGGGATATTTTGCCTCAGTCAGTCCTTCCTCCACCCGGTGCGCCGGACCTGACGTCGGCTCCCTGGATGCCGGCTCCGACGTCGGTACCTCCGGCGCCAGGGCCTCCACCGTCGGCCCTGACGTTGGTCTTACCAACTGCGGGAGACATTCTGCTCCCATCGGGCCCTCAGTCCTCCGGGCTCTCCACTATGGACCCGCCGTGAGGCCTCCAGCCAGGCGTCTGCTCGGCAGCCCCGACTCCCGAGTACCCTCCGCCCTATTCCGCTGTGTACCGGGACCGCAGTATCCGGCGCCACAGTACCTGGCTGGGCTTCCAGGCGCCGCGGTACTCGATGGTACAATCCGACGCCGGGCTACCCGCAGCTGGGTTTTGGATACGCTCCATACAGTTACAACCTGTATCCTTATCCCCCGCCGCCTCCTCCTCCACTGCCCTCGCGGCCGCCAGTGGACCTGCAGGAGACTCTGGCCTCCTGGTGAGCTGAGGCCAAGGCTCAGCTCACCAAAGAGGTCGAGAGCCACCTTCCGGTGATGGTGCCGTCCCAGGTTCCCGTACGTCCGAGGCAGCACCTTCCCTCACCACCTCCGGACTCCAGGGTTCTTCCGTCTGGATCCAGAGAAGGGCAGGACATGCCTCCCTATGGACTACCCAAGGGGTTCGTTCCTCCCCCGGGTCGGGAAAGGGAGTCTTTCTCCTCTTCATCCTCCTCTTCACCCTCGGACTGTTCTGACGGTTGCTCAGAGAGAGACGATGAGCCACTCTTTCCGTTGAAGCCCAGGCCAAGGACTCCTCCGGAGGATCCTTCTTTTGTGGAGTTGCTTAGGAAAATCCAGGAGGTTCATCAGTGGCACTCCCTGGAATCAGATCCTCAGTGTTTCAAACTCACTGAACATCTGGATCTGCCCGTGACAGCTCCTACCTTGGTGCCACCCTGGACAGAGCCTCACGCCGACCTCGTTACCACGATTTGGAAACAGCCTTTGGCCTTAGCCCCACTTCCTAGGAAGTCAAACCGGCTATATCAGGTTCCAGAGGGTGTTGATTTTCTGGATTCTCAGCCTCGTGCCGACTCGGTTGTGATTAGCGCCGCCTACGGCCGGTCGGCGAACCTCAAACATCTTAGCTCATCACCACCTGCTAAGGAATCGCTCCTTCTGAACCAGTATGGGTGAAAGACTTACGCTTCCTCCACGCTGGGGATCAGGGCCCTGAACTATGTCAGCCATATGGGGGACTACCAGAAGGCCATCCTGACTCAGGCGGAAGCCAAACTGGACTCCTTGCCTGACTCCCAAGTCAAGCAGGAGTTGGCTGATCTCGTCCGCTCTGCTCATTCGGCCTGTCGACACATGCTATGTGTGACATACGATGCAGTGGACACTGCTGGGTGGAGCTCAGCTTTCACTGCAGGCCTACGGCGTCATGCTTGGCTCCGTGTGTCAGGGTTGGTCCCAGAGGTGCAATCTGCTATCCAGGAAGCACCCTTCCGGTGGTGATGTCAAGGACATCATCACCGATTTGCAAGAGAAGGGGATGGCACCAAGTCAGTTGATTCCATGTACAGTCCCATCAGCAGCAGCGCCGTCCCTTTGCAGACGGAATCGGCCAAAGGTGAAACCCAGGAAGGCGGGCCACAAAACCCAGGCCCCCACAGCTGCCAAGCCCCCGGCCCAAAAAGCAGCGGGTGCTTCAGCTGGCGCAGCCACACCACTTGACTCCTTTCCTCTCCCACTGCCTCCGGGCTCCCCGGAGGAACCGGTAGGAGGGAGGTTTTCCCTCCACCTTCCGGGGTGGGAGAGGATAACCACAGATTCTTGGGTGCTCCAGCTCATAGCAGAAGGACACTCCATAGAGTTTCTTCAGAAACCACCCCGCTACCCCCCTCTGCAGTCGTCTTATTCACGGGAACATCTTCTCTTGGACCAGGAGGAAATTTCGGCTCTTCTGCTGAAGCAAGCAATAGTGCCTGTCCTCCTTCATCTGCAAGGGACGGGTTACTATTCCCATTTCTTCCTGGTCCCAAAGAAGACAGAAGATCTCAGACCAATTTTGGATCTCAGTTCCCTGAATCTTTACTTAGAATACAAAAGGTTCAGGATGCTCTCGTTGCAGAGCCTTCTGCCCCTCCTCCGGCCAGGTCAATGGCTTTGTGCTCTGGATATGCAGGATGCTTATCTGCACATTCCCATTCACCCATCTCATCACAGATACCTTCGTTTTGCATTCCAGGGGAACCACTACCAGTTCAAGGCGCTCTCGTTTGGTCTATCCTTGGCACCCCGCGTATTTAGCAAATGCCTGGCAGTGGTGGCGGCCCACCTACGTACCAGGGGAATGCAGGTTTTCCCGTACCTGGACGACTGGCTCCTGGCGGCCTCATCCAAGGAGGAACTCCTGCGTTTCCTCTCCCTTACCCAGCAGGTTTTTGCCTGCCTGGGTATTACCATCAACCATTCCAAGTCTCATCTGGACCCATCCCAGAGGCTACAGTTTATTGGGGCGATTCTCGATACGACCATGGGCAAGGCCTTCCTGCCTCCGGACAGGGCATCCACCCTTCAGACCCAAATAAGTCTGTTGTCCGACCGCAGGATGGTCTCTGCGAGGTCGGTCCTTCGCCTTCTTGGGCTCATGGCGGCTGCTATCCCGACAGTGCCTTGTGCTTGACTCCACATGAGGATCTCTCAGTGGACTCTACGCTCTCAATGGGATCAGCTAGTGGACGACCTAGATCACCCAGTTCTGGTCTCCTCGCCGATGATTTGAGACTTGCTGTGGTGGATGGTTCGAGAGAACCTGTTTCGGGGAGTTCCTTTCTTTCATCCTCCCAGACTCTAACCACAGACGCCTCAGGTGAAGGTTGGGGAGCCCATGTAGGCCCTCCTTAGACCCAGGGCTCCTGGTCCAAGCTAGAACAAGCTCTCCACATCAGTGTGCTCGAGCTTCGGGCAGTGTTGTACGCTCTCCAAGCCCTTCACCAATACATCCTTCCCGGCCACCTAGCCGTCCAGACTGACAACAGGTGCGTGGTGTGGTACATCAGCAAACGGGGAGGGACTCAGTCCTACCCTCTATGCAGGGAGGCAATGAGGTTTGGGATTGGGCAACACAACACGACCTTCACCTCATGCAATTCAGGTTCCGGGAGTTGACAACACCCTGACAGACGAGCTAAGTCGCTCTTCTGCGCTGACTCACGAGTGGGAACTGGACCAAGGCATCCTAGACAATATCTTCCAACTTTGGGGAACACCACAGGTTGACCTGTTCGCATCCCCCCTAAACGCAATATTTCCCGTCTTCTGTTTACTCGTTCCAGAGCGAGGCGCTTTTTGGAGCAATGCTCTGTCTCTAGAGTGGAAGGACAGATTCGTCTCTGCTTTTCCCCCAATTCCACTTATCCCACGAGTCTTGCAGAAACTAGCTTCAGAAGGAGCGCAAATGATTCTGATCGCTCCTTTCTGGCCCAGGCAAGTCTGGTTCTCTCTTCTACAACAATATTCAGAGGATCCTCCTCTTCCTCTACCTCTATCTCGAGGTTTACTGACCCAGGATCAGGGGACTCTGGTCCATCCAGGCCTCAGATCCATTCAACTGCATGCATGGCTCCTGCAGACTTAACCCAATCCCGTTTTGGAGTGTCTTCCAAAGTGGCAGAGATTTTAGTGGAGGCCAGAAAACTCTCCATGAGATGCACTTATGCCATGAAGTGGAAAAAAGTCACTCTCTGGGCCGCGTCCAAGAACGTGGAACCTTTCTCCTGTTCAGCCGGGCTTCTGCTGGAGTATCTACGCCATCTGTTTGACCTTGGTCTCAGTCATTCCTCTCTGAAGGTACACATTTCGGCCTGTCATGTTCCCTTTTGCAGACAAAGCTTTCGCTCAACTGGAAGTCTCCAAGACCTTTCTCAGAGGGGTCCTCCACCTGAGGCCCCCCATCCATACTTGTGCTCCCCATGGGACTTGAATTTTGTTCTCAGAAACTTACTCTCCTCCTTGAACCTGCAGCTTCTGCGGTTTGAATTTCTTTAATGAAGACTCTCTTCGTGGTGGCCATTACTTCTGCTCGGAGAATCTCTTGAGCTCAGGCCTGATGTGTAAAATCCGTACATGATTTTTCACAAGGCGTGTTGCTCTTCGCATAATCCGAAGTTTCTCCCCAAAGTAGTAGCTGAGTCTACTCTAAATCAATCCATAGAGTTCCCGCTCTCTTTCACGCAGTACTCTAATCAAGGGAGTATTTACTCCATACTGTGGATGTTCACGGATTCTGAGATACTACACCAACAGGACCAGGGATCTCAGAAAGACTGATCAATTGTTCGTCTCTTTTTGTTCATAAGGAAGGCAATGCTGTTTCTAAGCAATGCCTATCTAAGTGGTTGGCTCATTGCATCACTTTCTGTTATGACAATACAACAAGACCCTCCCGGGTCAAGTCAGAGGCCACTCCACAAGAGGAGTAGCTGCCTCAGCGGCTTGTTTCAAGAATGTATCTGCGGCAGACATCTGCGCTGCCGGTACCTGGCCTTCCGTCTGTACCTTTACTACAATTTGGATGTTGCCTCTTGCCGTTGAGCAGGCTTCGGGCTGGCTGTTTTGCAAGGCCTCCTATCTTGAGACTTGCATAACCAGAACTACTTTTTGGAGTAGTTTTCCTCCTCCCGGTGCCTCTCTTTGTTCCAGACTGCTTGGGATTCAGTCCTATATGTACTTACCTACTGCAAGAGCCCTCTCGAAGTAAGATAGTACAGTTACGTAAGAACTAACCGTAACAGTAGATCTTCTAGAGAGGCTCTTGCACCAGGTTACACCTTCCCGCCTCCACTCCCTAGGCTTTTTCAGCCCTTTTCCATTGAAGGAAATATCCACTTCTCCTCGTCCGGCCTCTTTGGCTTGTGGTGGGAAAGAACTGAAGGTAGGCATCTGGGACCGCCTTTATATCGACGCTCCTGACGCCGGTCACCTGACGTGGAAGCGGTCCCTTGCCAGGGACTGCTAGCTAGAAATTCTTCCATGGGGGTCCTGCCAGGCCAGTCCTATATGTAATTACCTACTGCAAGAGCCTCTTCTCGAATATCTACTGTTACGGTAAGTTCTTACGTAACTGTAATTTCTAGGAGTGGTATATGTTGTTCATCCACAAACCCACCCGACCTCCCTGGCTCGACGTGCAACCTGGCTTCCAGCAGGCTAGATCTGTCGTCATGGGGCAGAGCGAGGGTTTTACCACCCGGTGGGTGGGGAGCTAGCTGAAGACCTTCCGCAAGATTTAAAGTGGCAAGGAACCTGCCAGACAGTGTGGATGAACAACATATACCACTCCTAGAACTCCTGTTACAGGTGGCTAACCTGTATTTTTTATCAGATTATCTGTTATTGTTTTATTGATGATATATTGTGTATATGGGATGGGACCACCAAGAATTTGAGGAGTTCATGAAATGTATTATTAATAACTTTGAACTCCGTTTTATGTATGAGATAAGTGACACTGCTCAATTTCTTGGATGTCATCTTATGTGCAGTTCAGATAATGAGATCCAGAGCAAGGGATTTAGAAGACTACAGCTGCAAATAGCATACTACATAATAAGTTCTCATCCAATATCCTTGGTGGATTCCATCCCACATGCACAATATCTTAGACTGCGTAGAAATTGCAGTGCAATAACAGAGTTTGAATTGCAAGCGACTGATTTGACAAAACGACTTCTTAATAGGGGTATCAATTGTCCAACCTGAATAAAGCATTAGATAAGGTGAAGCTACAGGAAAGAGAAGGCTTATTAATTCCAAAAAACAGGAACATGGAGAAAGAAAATCCATGTACATTGTCCCTTGACTTTAGTCCTATAGCTGGAGCCATCGGTAATATTGTGCACAAATTTTGGCCGGTACTTGCAAGTGATCCAGCACTGGAATCGGTCATTGGACAAAAGCTGAGCGTGACCTTTAGGAAAGGTAGGAGTTTGGCAGATATCTTAACTAAAAGTCATTATACAAAAACAGTCTACCTTTGTGGAGAATAAAAACTTGAATTTCCAATCGGAAAACTTCATGGAATTTTGTCTACCCACGGTGCATACACTCTTATCTATTGTGATTACTTCTGGTTTGCTACTCCATGTACATATCAACACTGTCCTTGTCCAGAGTGCACCTGCTTCACCTGTACTGGTAGAGTACACTGTCTTATAGCTGTATCTCCTCGTTGTTGATGGCCATGTAAACGCTTGAAGTCCAGGTTGAGATCTAGGTTGAGGGATTCCTTGCACTCTGTTTTACTCAACTGGGAGGCATCCCTCTTAGTGCCTTTTTTCCTCCTCCTCATCCTCTGAAGATGCAAGGCTCTGGTGTATGCAGCGGCACTACGAAGAGGTCTTTTGACAGCAGTGGGCCTTGACTGTGCAGGGTAGAGTTCTAGCATGGAGCCCCGTGGTCACCTGATTGTCACCAGTCCAGTCGTACCATTCCTGCTGAAACAGCTGTCCCTGACATGAGTCTCAACAGTGATTCATGTGGAACAGCCTCCTTGACAGCCCTTGCAGGGAGCCCCTTCTAAGGACTCCCGTCTGGCTACCGGCTTGCTAGGCTGGTTGTATGTGGAAATGCAGTTGAGTCCTGAGTGGTGCATGGTAGCAAAAGGCCAGGGGCCATTTTTGAAGATTCCTCTGACTCCATTGGGCCCTCGATGCAGTCCTCGAGGACTCGTGTTTAACTGTGATTCGGCCAAAGAATTGACTACCGACCTCAGGCTGGTGTCTTTCAGGGCACTCTTCCTGCTTATGTCTGAGTCCATGGATGTTCCCTTGAAGCCAGTCCAAAAAGGGCTAAATACATTGAGATCCTGGATAGGGACAAATCCCCAGGAGTTGCCTTTCCAGTGGCTGAGGCCATCATCCAGGACCAGCGCTGGAGCTTTGGCAGCACCCAGTTTCTTGCCCCGCACCCTCCGCCCATATGATCCACAATTACACTGTCCTTACCGGCACTTTGTGTGGATTTTCAGACCACCCCTTGGCTCAGGGTCTGGTTGCCGCCTCTGTGTTTCCTAAGTCCAGCAATACTGGGGCGTGGACAAGCCCCCTGACGAGAGTCCAAGAAGCTTGATCACGTGGCAAAGAAGATCTGTGCTGTGTAGTCCCAGGTCTCCATCAGTCGCTAGCATTATTGATGATGACCCACTTTGGTCCTTGGTGGGGGTACTGACCATGTTCTCCCATACCTCTCTGCCGACAAGCAGCTGGTGGTGAAAGTGGTCCAAGACCACAGTCAACTGCTTGCCAAGCACCAGCTTCAGATGACCTTGGACATGGGCGATTGTTGCATCTATGCCATGGCTGTGGCTTCCACAATGCGTCACAGAGCCTGGCTGTGGATTTCCACCTTTACAGCAAACACCCAGCACAAGTTGGCCAATGCCCCCCTGCTTGGACACCGACCTCTTTGGCCCAGGGGTGGAAGGATGCATCACCAGGATCAAGAAGTCCAGTGCCACCCTGGATTCTGTGATTTCCTCATAGAAGGATCAGAAAGGGCAGAAACGGAAGAAGTCTTTTCAGTTTTGGCACTTTCTATAACAGCAGCCTAGGCAGCAACAACAGCCCCAGTAGGGCAGTCTCAGACTGGCGTCCCAAAACAAGTTCCTCGGTTAGGGGCCCAAAAAGGGAAGAGGCAGTTGTAGTGGTGCTCCTCCAACAGCAGCTTCAGTGCCCCCTCCTGCCTAGTGATGGGTCGGGGGCGTCTACCTACTGCCCATCCAGTCCCTGTCTCAGCTCCCTGTGGGGGGTCGGCTTCACCACTTTTGGCACAATTGGTCTGTCATTACCTCTGGCAAGTGGGTCCTAGAAGAGATGGGCAGAGGGTTGCCTCTTGACTTCGAGGCTCTCCTGCCTTACCACATGCCATGGGAGTACGTGGTGTCACAGGACATGCAGTCCATCTTCAGGGAGCAGGTTGCTCGGCTTCTCAAGAAAGGAATCATGGCCCGTGTCCCAGACTCCATTGCAGGCCAGGGCTTTGTGACCAAGTACTTCCTGGTCCCAAAACCCGGGGGTTGGCGCCCCATACTTGATCTTCACGGTCTGTACCAGTTTCTCGGGAGGCACAAGTCCAGGATGGACTCGCTGAACCAGATAATACCATGTCTGAAGCAGGGCATGTAGTTCTGCTCCTGGGCCTCCAGGACACGTTCTTTCAGATTCCTGTCTGTCCATCTCACTGGTGGTACTTCTAGTCCCATGCAGAAGGAGTTCTGTACCAGTTCCAGGTCATGCCATTTGGCGTCTCGTCCGCACCCAGGGTCTTCACTAAGTGCATGTCAGTGATGGAGGGTTTTCTGCAGTGCCAAGGGGTCTGAGTACTTTACCTGGATGACTGGTCCTCCAGACCTACAGAGATGTGGGTCACTGCAGCCAAGTTCAAACTGAACCCCTCCTAGATGATTCACTTCATCTGGGTAGAGCTAGACTCTGTTTGAGCCAAGGCCCAACTCCCTGTGGACTGGGCACTGGATCTTACCTCCTTTGCCCGATCATTTTAGGTTGGGTGCTTTTGCCCTGCCTGAGACTTTCTGGGACTGCTGGGGTACATGGCATCCTGCACCAGCATGGTCAGATGAGCCCACTGGTGGATGTACAACATGCAGTGGGAGCTGGACTGTCCATGGTCTCAGCGCCTGGGTCACCTGACCCAACCAGTCACAGTGACCAAGTCGATGTGGGATGTCATCCAGGGGTTGCTTATCCCAGAACATCTGGAGGAGGAGTCCTGTTTGTCTGCCCAGAGACAACACTTACTTTTACAAGAGACTCATCTCTGGTGGGAGCGCACCTTTGGGACCACAGAGCCCACTGGTTCTGGACCCCGAGGAGGTAAGCTCACATCAACCTGCTGGAACCTCGGGCAGTGTGCTTAATTTGACGGAATTTGTTCCATTTGTCTGGGGTTATGTCCAACAAGTCCAGACAGACAACACCACAACCCTGTTTTACCAGAACAAGCAGCACAGCATGCACGCCATTCCCTTGTGTCATAATTTGGGTGCAGATCTCCTACCAATCCATGTCATGGTAGTCGTCCGCCAGCTAGCGAGTGCCGTCAGTGGGGTGGGCAAGACATCGCATGAGTAGCCCTTGCGTCAGGAGGTGGTGGACCCACCTGTTCTCCCTATGGGGTAGTCCTCTCATGGACCGGTTTGTCTTTCAGGAGAACACAAAGCTGAGGCTGTTTCGTACCTGGCCCCCACAGTCAGGAACACTGGTGGGCGATGCCTTCAAAAGGCTGTGGGCCACAGGCCTCCTGTACACCCGCTCTCACTTTCTCCTGATCCACAAGGCAGTGGTCAAGGTGTGGAGGGACAAGACACAGATAATCTGGATAGCTCCAGACTGATCTCACCAGTTCTGGTACCCAGATTTCCTCAGCTTTAGCAGTAGACCTCCGTAGCGGTTGCGCCTCTGCAAGAATCTGCTGTCTTGTCATTAGGGGACGATCCTGCTCCCAGATCTTCCATCCCTGCACCTCACAGCCTGGTTCCTGACTGGCTAGAGCTCCAGGCTCTGGGTCTTTTGGAAGATGTGCTCCACGTGTGGAGGCTTCCTGAAAGGAGTCGACTCGCCAGTGCTACATCTTCAAGTGAAAAAGATTTTCCATCTGGTTCCAGGGCAGGGAACTTGAGCCTCTTGCCTGTCCCTTGGCTAGCATTCTGGATTATCATTGGTCCCCAAGCTGGGGCTGAGATAGACAACCCTCGAGGTGCATGTGGCAACCATCTCTGCATAACAAGTGCAGGCTGGTATGCTGATGGGAGCACAGGAGAGGGTGGTCAGGTGCTTTTTCGAACACTTGAACCAACTGGTGCGTGAACCACCACCACCTTGGGATTTGTTGCCAGTGCTGACACTGCTCATGGTCAAGCCATTCAAATCTGTGAACAGGTGTGACATGTCACACATGTCATGGAAAACTGCCTTCATGATGGTTTTCACCTCCGCGAGAAGGATCAGTGCGCTCCAGGTGTTCTTGGTTGAGTCTCTGTATCTGGTCTTCCACATGGACAAGTTAGTCCTTTACTCTCACCCGAAGTTTCTCTTGAAGGTTATTTCGGAGTTTTGGTGATTAAGCTTCCAGTATACTTTACCAACCCATCTTTGGAGGCTTTCTGTAGCTTCTCACTTTGGACCTGTGGCAGGTGCTCTCGTTATAGGGGGCGCATACCTGGAGTTTTGGTGAGGCTCGCCAGCTCTTTGTAATTTATGCTGAAGCTGCATCTGGCAGACTAGCATTTAAGAGGAAGACTGGCAGGTAGATTGTCCCTGCATCAACCTCTGCTGTATGTTGGCTGGTAGGGAGCCCTCCCGAAAGGCTCGGGTCTCATTCCACCAAACATACTGCTGCATCTGTGGCTGCTTCCAGGGACATTACCATACAGGAGATCAGTAGGGCAGCTACCTGGAAGTTAGCACACCTTCATCTCTCATTACAGCATCAACCTTGAGTCACAAGGGGCTGCTGCTTTTGGGGCCTCATTTCTCAGATCTGTTTGCTAAATAGGGGTGCACACCTTGCCCCTCCTCTTGGAGAACTGCTGAAAGTCTTCAAGTAGATTGGATAAGTGTACCATATCTGTGTCCCTGGAAATGAGGGTTACTCACCTGTAACTGTAGCTCTTCCTGGACTAAAGGTTTCCACCACTCATTCACGCTAATGGGACTATGCCGGAGGGGCTGGGACCCAGCGGGAGCCAAAAGTCTTCAGGAGGGTTGGCGCCGAGGTAGGACTGCGTATGTGCAGCACCACAAGACTGCCTTGTGACTATATAGGCTATCTTGGCGTCGACCCTCCGGCTGCCTCTGTTCTTTTTTTCCCACAGTCGAGTGCACTTTAGTGACGATGTCACTCGCCCACTGGGAGTCATATTTTTCATCTATGTGACAGCAGCATATAGTCACCAAATTGTTTAGTACTGTACTTTCATTTAGTTTTATTTATTTTAGTAAATACAATATATATTGTATTCTACTGTTTGTGAAGAAGATCCTCTCAGCCTGCCATCGACGGAGTCGACCATGGATGGTATCGGTGGTGGTAGGAAGACTTCACTAGAAAGTTCTTCTGGCAATAGGGCTGTGTCCAGTCCGCCGCCCTTTGTGGAGGGGGGCGTCTAACCACGGGCAGTCTGGTGCTCAGGAGGGAGGATAGTCCTCTTGAAAGCACAAAAAGAAGCGTGCCAGTTCCTGATCTCGGTCAGGGAACCACTACCGTTCGACCTCGAGCTCTTCTTCTTCCTGTAGGAGGAAGAAGATTGTACCGCTCAAGGTCGCCCTCTGGTATGTCTGCTTAGAGGCCTTCGGTTGTGGAGTACTACGGAACCACCCCAACTACTCCAGGGTCCCCGGTGGTCTCCGTTTTTAGCGGCTGAGAATCTCTATACCAGAGTCCCTCTCTGGCCTCTGGGGTTTCTGGTAGGCAGTTTCACCACTGGGCTGCTCTTAAAGAGCAGTGGGTACAGCATCTGTCTCCTCTGCCCTTGCCTGTGGACCTAGTTCCAAGGTCTTGGGGCCCCTGGGCCCAGGCAGGGGTGATTAGGGCAGGAAGTTCGTTCAGTGCCGGCATTGGAGATTTCTTCTTCTCCGATGCCAACGAAATTGGCACAGGTTCCACATGCCTAACCCCTCACCAAGTTTCCACGCAGGGGCTGGCACAGGTACCATTTCCCCCCCCTTTTCCTCTAGGTCTGACTGGTTTGGGATCATCAGCACCACATGCGGCATCGTGTCCTTTGGCGCTGCGTGTGGTGTTGACCACTTCGGTGCTGGTTTCAATGGCAAGGGATCCACTGGCACTGCGTGTGGCGTCTGCTTCTGTGCTGTGTGTGGTGCCGGCCTCGGTGCTGCATGTGGTGCCGATTTGCTCGATTCCAGTGCAGGTTCCGGGCACTTCTATGTACCCCTCGCCTGGCTCAGGCCTCAGTCTAGCAGGATGTGCCCCTGACATCTCAGGGCTGGAGGACGTCTACGAGTCTGATCCTGATCTGGTTTTATCGGACAATGCCGGAGATCATTCTGGCAATGAACTGGAAGGCAAGCCTTCTGTCTCAGCTGAGTCCATAGTGGAGGATCTTTCTTTCCAGTCTCTCCTCAGGAATGTTGGATCAGCCCTGGCTCTTCAGACCACAGAGATGGACCCAGGGAAACATCTCGTCTTGAATAGCTTCACGTTCCTATCATGAACTTAAGAGCTGCTCAATGGAGCAGACTTGATAGACCTGTGGGCCTTTTTCTGCCGGCAATCTTGTGTGTTTGTATTCTTACGGACTTCACGCCCCCTGTCCTCCCCCCTCCAGTCCTTTGAAGCCCTATCAGAGATGGTTTGGGCCAAGCTGGTGATTTTCCCGTCTATGTCTAAGGCCACGAAACAAGAAATACACTCCACCTAAGGACAGACACTTCCTGGCATTGCAGCCCTTTGGATGCCTTGTTATTTCTTGCAGAGAATAAGATTGTCCTCCTTTAGAAGACCTCATCATGCCCTATCACTAAAGAGTCTCGCTAAGGTTGACATTTAGGGGCGTGTTTTCGCAGCTACAACCTTAGAATCGTATTGCTAGCTATAGGTCATTTCTCTCAATCGAGTTCACACTTTGGAATTCAGTCAATTACAATCAGTTTTTTTCTTTATAAACAGCACTATTCTAAAACCATAGCGCTAGTACGTAATCATAAAAACACATAAAACTACGCTTATCAGATAAAACATCTGCAGTTGATCAGATCGCATCAGGAAGGGCAAGACTGAACAAATAAGTCTTTGGCGCAGACTTAAAACTCTCCACTGTCAGGCATTCTCGAATCTGAATTCCCTTAAGGAGGTGGCCAAGGGCCTCCCAGAGTTGGAGGTCAGTGTGGAGCTCCTTTCGAGGTAAAGGCTGCGGAGCCTTTAATAGGAACCAAACTTCTCAGCTGCAAAAGAAAATGCAGCAAAGGCACATGGCCCGATAGCGCCCAGTGCCACCCTCTGAAAACCCGGCCCAGGTCCCACCTCAGCTGCCCAAGGTGGATACCGCTTTAGCAGTGGTAGGCCGTCCGACCCAGTTTTACAATCAGTGGAAATCCATCACAGCAGACAAATGGGTCATCAGGATCATCTGAGAGGGATACTCTCAATTTCGCAGAGCTCCCCCAGATCTTCCAACCAGCAGTCTCTCTACCACTCAGTCAGACCTCCTTACTTCCGAGATATAGGGCCTTCTGAAAAACAGGGCAGTAGAAGTGGTTCCACAGGTAGAACGGAACACAGGGTTCTATTCCTTTTACTTAGTGGTTCCAAAGAAGACAGGCGACATGCACCCAGTTCTCAGTCTCAGAAGTTGAACAAATTCCTGTTCAGCAGAAGTTCAAGATGATCTCCCTAGGAACTTCACTTCAGCTGATTGATCAGTATGACTAGCTGGCATCTCTGGATATGCAGGATGCCTATTGTACTAAAACGTCCCAGCACTCCCAAGTCACCACAAGTACCTCTGTTTTGTGGCTCTGGGTCAACACTACCAGTTCAGAGTCCTGCCCTTTGGGCTGTCCTCAACGCCTCAAGTCTTTACAAAGTGCTTCGCAGTTCTCGTGGCGAACCTCAGAAAATGTATTTATTTAAAGTTGATAACCGGGAAAGGCACACTGAGCCAAGGCTCATTTCCAGGTGCGACCCGGGGCGGGGTACAGCATACATTACATTCATTAACCAAATAACAGCAGTTCACGTACAATAATTCAGTAAACAACATTTACGTTAAGTACAGTAGACCTATTTACAGAGCAGTTTGCATACAAATAAATACTGTAAACCAAAATATACAAAGCCGTTCAGTATACTGAGCAGTTCATTACAGTTGGTGGGTAGAAGTGCAGTATAAGCATGGCGTCAGAGAACATGGGTGAGGAGAGGGTCACGGGTGGGACAGTACAGAGGCAAACTGGCACGGGTAAGTAAGGCAAGAGGAATGCGGGGAGGTGGGTGTGTATCAGTGCAGTAGGTGCATTTGGGATAGGGGATTGACACACCTCACAAAATAGTGACAAGGGGTAGGAGCTAGTGCAGGCATGAGATCTAAAGGGGAGAATGGATTGGGGCTAGAAGGGGGGGTTATTGATTGGGGTAAGGGGTGCAAGGAGACTGGTGATTAGGGGAGTAGATGACAGAGACTGGTGATTGGGGAGGTGATAGAGAGAGACAGTGAGGGAGAGGCGTCTGAGGTGTTTTTGATTGCCACAGCCGATGACAAACTGCTAACAGCGAGAGGCATTGAGATCCATGGGGTGGGGAACCAGTAGGCAAGGCTTGCATCCCAGCCTGTGGCGAGGAGTAGCTAAGGAAAACTCAAGCGTTTTAGTGTTCCTGTACCTGGGCGATTGGCTCCTAGCAAGCCCTTCCAGACAGGAGATGCAAAAGGCAGTCACCACAGCTTTGCAGTTCCTTACTTCATGGGGGTGCTGCTGAATCTGGAGACATCCTAGTTTCATCCCTCTCAGCAGTTCCTCTTCATAGGAGCCCTCCTGGACACAGTGCAAGGGATTTCCTTCCAGAGGACAGAAGAAACTACTTTCTCCAGATAGCTCGTTACATCAGGTAGAAGAGCTCAGTTCTAGCACTCTCGATGCAGCGGATGTTGGGTCTTATGGCATCATCCATTTTCACGGACCCTCTAGCCCGGCTACCCGTGAAGTCCACACAGTGGATGCTCAGCACTCAGTGGTCACCAACCACACACCTACAGTCCTTCCACATAAAAGTGATGGAGCCCCTGTCGAGATTACTGACATGGTGGACACAGGAAGATGAGCTTCTTCAAGATCTACGGTTTGCTCCACTGGAGTTTCAGATCACCATCACCATGGATGTATCCCTGATCGGTTGGGGGCCCACTGTCAAGACCTTTACACTCTGGGAGAGTGGAGCCAGGAGAAGTCTCTCCTACTCATAGAGATGAGAGCTGTCCCGTACACTGTTTGAGCTCTGAAGTACGTCCTGTGTTTCAAACTAATTTTGCTTCAGACAGACAACAAGGCTGTGATGTATTACATTAACAAGCAGGGTGGAGCGTACTCATACACTCTGTGCCAGGAAGCCATGAGGGTGTGGGAGTGGTGCCTTGAACATGATGCCGTGACTCTCAGTCTACCTGCCAGGAATTCAAAATGACCTAGTGGATTGCCTCAGCAGGACAGAGGCGGATCCACACGGATGGTTGCTCACGCCATACATTGTGCAATCGCTATTCAACGAGTGGGGCAGTCCGGACCTGGACCTTTTTGCATCCCCACTCAACGCAAAACTGCCTCTCTTCAGCTCAAGAAATCCAAAACCTGGCATTTTCTGTCAGGGTGCATTCAAACTTCAGTGGACAAGACACTGTCTGTACACATTTCCTCCTCTCCCATTAATTCAGAGGGTCCTGCTCAAACTAGAGGCACAGGGGGTAGGATGATTCTCATCGCACTGTTCTGGCCTCAACAGGCATGGTTTCTGTTGATCAACAGGTTGTTGGAGGCCCCTCTGAAGCAACGTCCTCTGAGCGGACCTCCTGACTCAGGACCCCTGGTCCATCCAGCCTGTATTCCTTCATCTCCACACCTGGCTCCTGAGGGGACAGAGGTGTGTAGGTTTAAGGTCTCTCAAAGCATCATGAGAAATCCTCTTGGCAGTGTATAAGCCTTCCACTAGGAAAACTACATGGCGAAATGGAAGTAGTTTTCTTTGGTATTACCAAAGTCCATATTGGACCCCATTTTCTGCCCACTGAATACAATATTAGAGTATCTCTTAAACCTGTCAAATGCAGACTGCAATACTTGATAGTGAAGATACACCTCTGCGCGATTTCCGCCTACCATGAGTCGGTACAGAACATGTTGCTGGCTCAGTTACCACTAGTCAAGAGATTCCTCAAGGGTATCCTACACAGTAGGCCCCTGTTCAGAAAACTGGTGCTCACATGGGATATCAACCTCGTGCTAGACCAGCTCACCCATAAGCCTTTTGAACCTCTAGCCTCCTGTGACTTGAAGTTTCTGACCTGGAATGCTACCTTCCTGGTGGCCATTACCTCCGCTCACAAAGTCTCTGACCCTTCTTACTCTGTATTTCACAAGGACAAGGTGGTTCTTCAGACCCACCCCAAATTCCTTCCCAAGGTGATTTTGGAGTTTCACCTTAACCAGCCATTGGTTCTTCCTACCTATTTTGCCGGCTTCCAGAATGAAGGAGAACATACCCTTCACTCTTTGGATGTCAAAAGGGTTCTGCGATTCTGCATTGACAGAACTAGAGATTCGCAAATCCAAGCAACTTTTTGTATCTTTCAGCATGGCCTGGCTTGGTCAGCCTGTTGCCATTAGATGCATTTCTGCATGGTTGGTGGCATGTCTTCATCACTGCTACTCAGTGGCGCAAGTCAAGTTGGAAGGCCAGGTTTACACCCACTTTTAGAGCTGTTCCGGCGTCCCTAGCGGAAATTCGTAATGTACCCATTGCAGATTTTTGCAAAGTGGCGACTTGGAGCTCTGTGCACACCTTTGTGAACCACTACGCTCTGGATGTCCGTGATAGACAGCACACTTCCTTTGGCAGGACAATCCTTAATGGTCCTCTGTCCTGAGTGAACTCTGCTTCCTGCCACCCTACTGGGGGGGTGTTGGGTATTGGTTTTTTAGCTCGGTACTTTCTCATTGGTGTGAATGAGTGGTGAAGACCTTTAGTCCAGGAAGATATGGAAATTACATACCTACCATAATTCTTGATCTTGGATGAAGTCTCCACCACTCATTCACACACCCACCCACCATCCCCTGAGCTCACTCATCCTGTTTCTGGTCTTCACTCCGTTGTTGGTTTAGGCTGTGAAAACGTTGTTGGGTTGACCCTTCTTATACGGGTCATCCAGGTTCTCTTATGCCCGGATTAGGTTAGTTTCCTAGGTTTGATTACTCTGCACCTCCTTGGTCAAAAAGGTACCGAGGTGGTTGGAGGGTCAACGCCGAGATAGCCTATACGGGCGCGAGGTAGTCTCATGGGACTGTGCATGTGCGGTCCTGCCAACCCTCCTGAAGATTTTTGGCTCCCGCTGGTCCTAGCACCTCCAGCATAGTCCCATTGGTGTGAATCAGTGGTGGGGACTTCGTCTAAGAAAATCAAGAATTATAGTAGGTACGTAATTTCCATTTTTAAGCGTGGTATGTGGTTCATATCCAGACAACCCACCTGACCTTCCTGCAAGTGTTCACGGATCCCGTTTCCAGTGTGCAAAATCTGATGTCATGGGGAGGATCTGAGGGATATACCACCTGGGTGGTGGGATCAGCTTCTCTTAAAGACAGTCCGGCAAATCAGCGTCTTAAAGGGAGACTGCAGGTAGTGTGGATGTGAATCATGTATCACTCCTAGAACTACAGATAACAGGTGAGTAGTCCTCTTTTGTTTTTGTTGGAAGCAAATTGGGACCAACTGCGCACATGTGTGGAGCTCTTAGTGCTGACTTTTTCCCCTTTTGTAGATTGTATGTTTACTATGCATGATTAAGCAGACAGAGATTTTTTTCCTCATTTTGTATGTTTTATAAAGCAGTTTACAACTAGTTTTCTTCTGCTTTATTTTTCTGCAGCAAAAGGTGATGGCTTGTTTCAGAGCTTGGGAAGACTGGACTATTTACCCAGAGCTTTATCTCATCCGTTTACAAAACATCTTCTTGGGCCTCATTAAGATTGGGGAGGATGGAGTGGATAGACCTGCGGTAAGTTTTATTTCTCTTGGTGATATTTGTTAAAGAGCACCTTTATCAACCATAAAATGATTAAACAGGAAGCTCCCTTACCTCTTGGGGAGCTCCTGCATGCTGTCTTTTTTCTTTTTTTTAATACTAGCCTCAAAGGAAGGGAAGGGATCGTAATTTGCCTCCAAGGGGCTGCCTGCACAATCCCTCTCCACTTCCTGATTCTCCTTTGCGTCCCTGCACTGTGACCTACTATGACGTTTTTATAGCGGAGCATGGGGATGCACTCCATTCATTTCAATGGCGTGTCTTTTTCAGATGTAATTTCCTGATTGTAAATCATGTTTTACTACCTATTGATGGCAGTCTTCAACTAACGAGCTCTTTTAGTTGAACTCTGCTTTCAGTAGGTATCAAAATCCGATTTACAATCAGGGAAGTTACATTTGAAAAAGTCGCACAATTGAAGTGAATGAAGCACATCCCTGCACTCTTGACCTATAAAGACGTCACAGAAGTCAGAGCACGAGGACGCATAGAATCAGGAAGTGGAGAGGGATCATGCGAGCAGCCCCTCAGGGGCAAACTATGATCCCTTCCCTTCATTCCTTTGGGGCCAGTATTAAAAAAAGAAGACAGCATGGAGGAGCTCCCCAAGAGGTAAGGGAGCTCCCTGTTTAATCATTTTGTAATTTAAAAACTAAGGGGAAAGGTGTCTTTAAAGAAGCTGCAGCAATGTTTATGTAATGATGCCTCTTAAAAATAACTAATAATGATCGTTAGTTAACTTACTTTCACCTGGGTGGCCATTTTGTATTCGATTAAGCAGTGAATAGTTCGAACTTTATACAAAACTGTTAGAGGTAATGGGTTAAATAAAATTCATCTACCGTTCATTGAACAGTAGCTTTGATTTTTATCAAACATTTCTCTAAACATCTTAAAATGTATTTGAAAAGACTTCTGCTTTGCTTCAAATGTTGCGTGTGCCTGCTCCTCTCTTATAAGATGTCGCAAAACATATGAGCATGGGAAAGGGTCCAGCATTCCAGGAAGTGGAAGGGATTAGGCGACAGACTTCTCTGAGCCCAGATACAATTTGTTTTATAGATAGGGTATATCCCTTTTATTTGCAAACATGCAGCATGTAACCTGAGTACAATCCAGTTTAACCTGCACTAAGTAGCTGCTTCATGTATGTGGATGGGGGTGCAATATTCAGTTTTTGATCAATACACTAGCTGTCACATAGGGTACATCACTGTGGTTGCAGTGAGAAGCAGGTCTGTTTCTAATCCCGTCTCTAATCATGTTAGAAGTTTTCAGTTGGTATACTCTTTACTTCTCTCTGTGCCTTGGCCTACTATTTACAAGAGGGTCTTTGTGATAGAGACAAGCCACGGGAAGGGATGTGCTGATAGCTTTCAGGCTGCCACCCAAATGCTTTCAATGAAGAGTCAGTACAGTGTGGGGGAGTGGTTCTCAGCTTGAAAAAACAGCAGTCAGATCTTCACATACTGCCATTAGTTTTATTTTTATTACTTAGTTCAGGCAGTCTTGCACATGCATCCTGTGTTTCACCTGTGTCAATAAAGGCTTCCTCAGGAGATCGCCTACAATACTAATAAGTGTAAACTTATAATATGACCACTGTGATTGGTGTACAAAAAATTTTAAATGAAATTATCTGCAGATTACTCAGTGGTTTAGTGGTCACTTATTAGTATTATTCATTGCTTGATTTTCATTTATTCTAATTAATGTTCCCTAAAAATGCATTTATAGATGCTTGTTTGAAAGGTTTCTGTGTTTTGGAGTAGTACAATTTTTAGGGTGAGGCACTCCCCTTCCCCATTCAAACCAACACCACCGTGTGCATTATCAGATGGGCTGCATGCACTAATACAGTGTAAATTCTGTTATAGGATTGTGGATATGTTGTTCATCCACAGTAATTGGCATGTCCATTCCCTTTAAATATCTTGCCGGAACGTCTTCAAGCTAGGTTCTCCCACCCACCCGGGTGGTATAACCTTCTGCTCCTCCCCATGACGCCAGATCTTCCTTTATGCTGGAAGATGCAGTTTCCCTCCTTCTCGCTCCCGCGTGTAGTAGCCCCTGGCACTTCAGAACTCTGTTTTACTGATCAAGATTTGCAGAATCTCTCTTAATTATTTTGTTCTAGCAATCGTGATGGAGGACAGGTCCTCGCACGGTTTCCGACGGTGTTCTTGCAGGCAGAAAATGTCTAGGATAGACCCGCATGCCACGTGCGTGTACTGCCTGGATCGATCATGACACTCAGGCCTGCGAACTATGTCGCTCTTTTCATCCAAATGTTTTGGATGATCGCCTCATGCGTCTCCAGCTCGGACGTGCGAGAAATGGCACCTGCGGTCAAATCGAGGGATGCCCGCTATAGGCCTCCATGGCCGCTGGGTCCGCTGAACAACTGAAACAGATGAAGGCCTTCAAAGAGGAGGCGGCTCATGCCACTGAGCTCTCGTCTTCACCCTCATATTTTTTTTTTTTTACTAAAACTGGGCTCCTCTTTCTCTGGTTCCTTCAAGGAGCTGGTCCAGTCCCTTCACACTCATGGGGAAGGCTCTTGCTCGCACAGCTGCAGATCCCGCAAGAAGGAATCGAAGGAAGTGAGAGAAACCATGTCTCTTCGACATTGCTTTTGGGTCAGAGAGGGATCTCAGTCCCAGGAGTCTCCTTTTTCGACTTTGGTCGGAGTTGTGGCCTCTGCCACCGACCTCACGGTCCTCCTGTCAGGTCAGTTGGCCCAAACGCTAGACGACGATCTGGTCGAGATGATACTCAACCCCATCGACCCGTCGTTGACAGGAGCACAACTCCTTATTTAGGACTACAGTCCTTTAAGCCCTCACTGACTGGGCGACCCAGCCAGCTGGGAAGCCCCAAGTGGTGGTCGTCCCTGACCCGGAGGAACCGGGGTTCTCCCAAAGCATCCTTGTCTGTCCCCCTGACGGTCGTCGTCCAGGTCTGGGACATCATCGACGAAAAGGCCAAGAAAGTCACATAAGCGGCACTCTAAGAAGCAGCGCCGCTGCCATTTGTCCTCATCCTCCTCAGATGAGGGGAGGCTCCGACACAAGTTGTGTTGGCACTACGAGGATATGCTGTTGCAACAACTTGTTCTGGCTGGGCCGAAGATGGTCCCTTCCATCCCAGCCATTACCTGACTGTTCGCCCCCCAGGCTGAAGTCAACCACTCCAGAGCTAGTGTGCCCCCTACCCTCTCACCCCAAGGGCCGGCGTGTCCTCTTGACTCAGCGAAACCAGTCTCTCCACCGATTCGGTGGAGCTGCCACTGAAACAGCCTCCCTCAGGAGTTCCCTCAAGGACTCTCGCCCACATCAGGCCTCCCGAACAGGCTGTCTATTACTCTGACTCCCAGCTGGCTGCAGCGGGTTCACAGTGACTGTGGTGGTAGATCGATGTACCTGGACTCCTTGAAGTTGGCATCTCGTTCTCTGGACAATGATGCCATGAGTCTGTCTGTTGAGGAGGGCTCACCTCCTTTATGGGCATCATCCACCTCGTTTCCGGGGATGACTGGAGCCATTGATAAAGCAGTAGAATACCCCTAAACTGATATCTCTCAGAAAGGGGATTCTTCAGCTGAGGCCTTTCCAGTAGCTGAAGCCATTGTTGTTCCAGCTCTGGAGCTCTGGCAGCACCCAGCCTCCTGCCCGCACCTTCCACCAGGATGGCCCACAGCACTGGTATCTACTGGCCCCTTTCAGGATTTTCATAGCATCCCTCGGCTGAGGGATTGGTGACAGAGTCTGTGTTCAAGTGGGTTGGGAACTCAGGAGACTCTGATAGACCACTGGACAAAGAATCCAAGAAGCTGAATCACTCCGCCCGAAAGGTCTATGCTGCCTCCTCGCTGGGCCTCCGTCAGGCAAGATCAGCTGTAATCATGTCACACATCTCCCACACCCTGTTGGGCTCTTTAGATGTGGTTCTTCCTCACCTTCCCGTGGACCTTCAGACTACGGTCACACAGGTCCAGGACCAGGGCTGGGCTGTTGCCAGACAACAGCTCCAAATGGCCTTGGACATCAGGGATTCCTGTGCCCGTTCTCTTGCAGCTGCGGTTGCCATGTGCCGCAGGGCTTGGTTGCGGGTCTCTACTTTCACGGCAGACACCCAGCACAAGTTGGCAGATGTCCCGTTCCAGGGTACTGACTTGTTCGGTCCAGGAGTGGACGGTCACCTGGAACGTATCGAAGTCCAGTACCATGTTGGACTCCGCTATGTCTTCCCAAAAGGAATCCCAGGGTTCCAAGAAGCAGAAGAAGAAGCTATTTCGCCCTTCTGCCCCGCGGCCAAGCAGCCCCAGTTTCAGTCTGGGCAGCAGCAGCAGGCCCAGTCTTGGCACCGTCGGCCCAAGTCAGGTGCTCAGTCGCGTGCAAACGGGAGGGAAGGTCCTGGCGTCCCGCCCAGATCCTCCTCTTCCAGGCCTGCTCAGTGACAGGATGGGGGTGACCAGTCTGATACCTGTCATGACTACTCTGGGTCCACCCGTGGGGGGCCGTCTCCGCCACTTCCTTTCCACCTGGTCCACTGTTACCACAGATAGGCGGGTGTTGGAAGTGGTCGGTCAGGGACTGCCTCTAGCGTTCGAGCAGTACCCGACAAGCCAAGCCCCACGCAAGGAAAGGGTATCAGTCCACACTCTGTTGGCTTTGTGAGACTACACAGCCCAGCTCCTCCTTAAGGAGATAGTGGCCCGGGTGACAGATCGGAACTTGTGCCCTTGCAGGTGATCTGCTTCATCGGGGCAGAGCTCAGCTCTTGCCGAGCCAGAGCCCAGCTCCCAGCGGTCAGGGCAGAGGTGTTCTCCTCTTTTGCCCAGTCATTTCTGGTTGGGCAACTGCCCCGTGCCTGAGACTTCCTGTGTCTTCTGGGTTACAGGCAGCCTGCACCACCATGGTCCATTGGGCCCAGTGGTGGCGTCCCATTCAGTGGGGTTTGGCCAGCCAGTGGTCTCAGCCTAGGTCATTTTGACCAGCTGGTCACAATAACCCAGTGGCTTTGGGACGCTGTCCAGTGGTGGACCGTCCCGGAATATCTCTAGGGAGGGATTCCGTTTGTCCGCCCGAGCCTTCGGTCGTCCTCACATCCATTGCCTCTCTCACGAGCTGGGGAGCCCACATGGGGAACCACAGAGTCCATGGGCTGTGGAACCCTGAGGAGTCCCGACGCCACATCAGCCTGCTGGTGCTCTGAGCAGTACAGCTGGTGCTGACTGCATTAGCTTTCTGCGGGGTCAAGTGGTCCAGGTCCAGACGGACAACATCATGATCATGCACTATCTCAACAAACAGGGCGGCACACACTGCCTCTGTGCAGGAAGCGCTACCACATCTGACCCTGTGAGCCAACTGGAGGCAGATCTTTCTAACCATCCATGTGGCAGGAGCCTCAAACCAATTGGCAGATGCCCTCAGCCATGTGGGCGAGGCATCCTACGAGTGGTCTCTTCACTCAGAGGTAGTTTGCAGCTTGTTCTCCCTGTGGGGGGCACCCCTCAGGTGGACCTGTTCGCCTCCAAGGAGTACACAAAGCTGAGGCTGTTTCATGCCCACCCCCCTCAGTAGGGCTCGCTGCAGGGGGACGCCTTCTTGAGGCTGTGGGCCCCAGGCCTCTTCTACGCCTTCTTTCCATTTCCCTTGATCCACAAGGTGCTTCTCAAGGTGAGGAGGGACAAGGCGAAGATGATCCTGGTAGCCCCAAATTGGCCATGCCAGTTCTGGTATCCAGATCTCCTCAGACTCAGCAACAGGCTCCCGAGGCATCTTCCAGCATCCCCAGACCCAGTATCAGTCAATCAGGGGAAGGTATTCCATCCGGACCTTCAGTCCCTACACCTGACAGCTTGGTACCTGAGTGGCTAGAGTTCCAGGCTTTGGGTCTTTCCAGCGCTGTCCTCAGCGTAGTTGAGGCATCTAGGAAGGAGTCGACCAGGAGGTGCTATGCCTTCAAATGGAAAAGATTTTCCATTTTGTGTCAGGGCAAGGGCTTAGACCCTAGTTCCTGTCTTGTGGCCAGTATTCTCGACTGCCTTTGGTCCCTCACCAAAGGAGGTCTCCGGACAACTACCCTTAAGGTGCACCTGGCAGCCATCTCTGCTTACTGGGCGTGAGCCAGTCAGCAGATGGTGGCATAGGAGACAGTGGTCTGACGCTTTTTCAAGGGCCTCAATCACATATCCCCTCTGGTGCGTGAACCTACACCTCCGTGGGATCTACTACTGGTATTGGCTAAACACATGGGCAAGCTATTCAAACCTATGCACAGGTTTGAGATGTCGTATCTGATGTGGAAGACCGCATTCTTGGTGGCTTTCGTGTCAGCCAGAAGGACTGGGGAGCTCAGGCGCTCTCAGTGGGGTCTTCTTACCTCGTCTTCCACAGGGACAAGGTAGTCCTGTGCCCCTACCTGAAGTTCTTCCCGAAGGTGGTGTCGGAGCTACTCAGGTATTAACTCTGCCTGTGTTCTATCCGAATTACCTGGAGGCCGAGCAGGCTTTATAGAAACATAGACTTTGATGGTAGATAAGGACCGCTTGGCCCACCTAGTCTGCCCATTTCCCTACCTATAGGATAAGCTGCAGATCCTAGTTAACTAACAGCCTATTTCTTCCTACCCCCCACAAAAATTGCCTTATGTCTGTCCCATGCATTTTTGAATTCTTCCACCATTTTAGACCCCACAGCCTCCTCAGGAAGGCTGTTCCATGTGTCCAGCACCCTCTGTGAAAAAATATTTTCTCACATTGCCCCTGAACCTCCCCCCCTCTATCTTCAAATTGTGTCCCCTTGTTCTTGCACATCTCTTTTTCTGAAAGATGCTACCCTCTTGGACGTTGATTCCACTGAGGTACTCAAAAGTTTCTATCATGTCCCCCTTACCTCCTTTCCTCAAGGGTATATATATTAAGCTCCTTTAGTCTCTCCTCGTAAGGCTTCTCTTGCAGACCCTGCACCATTTTAGTTGCCCTCCTCTGGACTACCTCTATCCTGTCTATGTCCTTGCGGAGATGGGATCTCCAGAACTGGACGCAGTACTCCAGATGGGGTCTCACCAACTGTCTGCACAGAGGGATAACAACTTCCTGTTTTCTGCTGGTGATGCCTCTCCCTATACATCCCAGTATCTCCACAGCCCTTCCTACTGCCTTTTCACATTGCTTGCTAACCTTAAGGTCATCTGATATGATTACCCCCTGGTCCCTTTCCATATTTGTTGTTGTTAACTAACCCCCCAAATTATGTATTCTAGGAGCGTGGATATGTTGTTCATCCACACTTCTTGGCATGTCCCTTTCCCTTTAAATCTTGCTGGAAGTCTTCAAGTTGGCTCCTCCCACCCACCTGGGTGGTATATACCTCGGCTCCACCTCAAGACACCTGATCTTCCTTTCCGCTGGAAGATTCCAGGTTCCCTCGTGCTACTTTCTCAAGTACCGTAGGCTTGTGGAGTCTAATCGGCGTTTTTGCCGCATTTGCTTTCTTTAAAACTTCGTAGAGTTTACGAATCCGATCGGCGATCGGACTTGGAGGACAAGTCGTCCCCGGTTTCCACTGGTGTCCTTGCGGACAAAAAATGTCTTGCACAGATCCCCACCTCTTGTGCGTTTATTGCTTGGGTGCTGTGCATGACACCACTGCTTGCACTCTCTGCCTGGCATTCCATCCCAACATCCTGGACGATCGCAAGATGCGCCTACAGCTAGGGAGACCAGAGTTTCTCAATCCACTGGTGAAATTGAAGGAGGCCAGGTGGGCGGTTTCCGCGGCCGTGGGATCCGCCGAGCAGCTAGAACAGATGGCTTTCGAGGAGGAAGCTGCCCAAGCTTCGACCAGCCGAAGATTTTTTCATGCCGCTCAACCTGGGCTCCACCTTTATTGGGTCCTTTCAGTAGCTGTGTCAGTCTCTCCCTACCAAGGGTGAGGCGCCCTCGGGCCCGCACTCCTCCCGCCCCAAGAAAAGGAACAAGGACCCCAAATCATCTTCTTATGGCCGAAGAAGACGTTCCTGGGACCGAGAGCGATCCAGTTCACAGGACTAGGTGGTCTCGGCCTCGTTTGAGATCGCTTCCTTGGCCGGCAGCTTCTCGGACCTTCCGTCAGGCCAAGGCACTGAGGCCAAGGATACGGCAGAACCGGCCGAGATTGCTCTCGACCCGATCGAGCCATTGTCGCAGACTCGGCTCGATGACCCTTTGGAAAGGACTCCCATCCTTTTCTTCCCCAACGAGGAAACCCGTCCCGCGGGCATCCCGATTGAGGGACAGGAGCCGGATCCTCGGTTTCCACCGAATCCAGTCTCTTCTCGATCGACAGAACCGATCCCACGGGTCGAAAGCCAAAAAAGGGTCGTAAACACTCTCGAAGAGGCGTCACACTCCTCATCCTCGGACGAGGAGAGACTTAGATGGAAGCTCCGCTCACGTTATGAGGACCTTATGTGGCAGCAGCTCATTCTGACTGGTCAGAAGCCGCAACTCCTGCTACACGTCCATTACTTGGCCCTAGCCTCTTCGGCCGACACCGACTCCTCCAGTACAGAGGACTCCGGTTCTCCCTCCGGCAGGACCAACACACATTCCTGCTCGGCCAGTTCTGGTCTCCCCACCAATTCTGGTGGAACCACCGCCTAAGCAGCCTCAGGGAGGGGCTCCCTCAAAGGAGGATTAGGCAGATACGGGCTTGTCCCATCGTCCCTCCATCACTGTAGTTCCTGGTCACCCTAGGCACATTGAAGGGGACATATGCGGGAGACCCCTGTATCCTGACTCTTCTGACTCTGATACTACTGGTCTTCACTCACACCCTGATGATGAGTTGTCAGTGACAGGCCTGGAGGAAGGTCCTTCTTCCTTCCAAGGCATCATTCGACTCATATCTGAGTCCACGGGTATGCCATTGCAGCCTATGCAAAGAAGAGCGGAATATCCTCTCACGGATATCCTTAAGAGGGTGATACCCCGGCGGAGGCTTTCTCCAGTGGCCGAGCCATTGTTGCCTGACCCTGAGCTGGCTATGGCAGCGCCTGCCTGGCTCCATCTACCCGCATGGCTCTGCAAGTGCACACTGTACCCATGGGGTCCCTGGTGGGTTTCACTGAGCATCCCTCGGCCGAGAGCCTGTGACTGCATCAGTGTTTCAAGGCATGGGTAGCTCAGCAGATGCTGACCGCCTCCGGACAAGGAGTTCAAAAACAAGGACCATTCTGCCTGGAAGGTATATGTGGCCTCATCCTTGGGCCTTCGTCAGGCCAGCTCGGCTGTTATCATGGCACACTTCTCTCATGCCCTCTTGGGGTCACTAGATGAAGTCCTCCATCAGGACTGTGCTGTTGCAAAACAGCAGCTCCAGATGGCCCTGGACATTGAAGATTACTGTGCCCGCTCCTTAGCAGCCGCAGTGGCCACTTGCCGCAGGGCATTGCTGAGGTTATCCTCTCTTCCTGCGGATACTCAGCATAAATTAGCTGACATGCCCTTCCTTGGCACCACACCTCTCCGTCCCGGAGTGGCAGGTCACCTCCAGCGACAGAGCAGTCCATTGCCACCTTGGATGCTACCTCTGCAAAAGGTTCTTCGGCAAGAACTAGCAGAAGTGCAAAGCCGCCTTCAGCATTCTTCCCCTGTGGTTAGGCAGCCCTCCCATCAGGAGTTCAGCAGCAACAGCAGGCTCAAGCTTCGCCTCTTGGCCCAAGCAGTGTCCCCAACAGCCCCACAAAGGAGGCCGAGGTGCCGATCCAGGAGCCCCTCCTCCTCTAAGCCTGCGCGAGTGACGGGTCAGGGTGGTCAACCCTACTCCCGTCACGCCAGTTCTGGAGTCCTCCATGGGAGGCCGGCTCCGCCACTTTCTTTCCGCCTGGTCCGATATCACTTTGGACAGGTGGGTCCTGGAAGTGGTCGGTCAGGGGCTGCCCTAGAATTGAGCAGTACTTTCCCTGCCGAGCCTGTGTGCCTTACCAGGAGGAAAGGATCTCAGTTAGGCTCAATCGGCCCTTCAGACGACATTGCCAACTCCTCCATAGGGAGGCAGTAGCTCAGTGCCGGATCGTCCCTGCGGACCCAGGCTTTGCGTCCAGGTACTTCCTGGTGCCCAAGCACCGGGGGGTTGGCGCCCATCCTAGATCTCCACGAGCTGAATCAATATCTCAGGTCTCGCGACCTTCCGGATGGTAGCTCTGAACCAGATCATACCATCTCAGGAGCTTAAACATGTGGTTCTGTTCACTGGATAGTACAGTTACATAAGAACTTACCATAACAGTAGATCTTCGAGAACAGCTCTTGCAGCAGGTTACACCATTAGGACTGAAGCTGGCCAGGAGATGGGAGAGAGAGGCCTACATAGGGTATACCAGTTTCTAGAAAAGGGAATATAAAAAGCCTTTCCGAACTAGAAAAGGTTTATGGGCTAACACAGAGAGAGAGATTCCGCTTTTTTCAAGTCAGGGACTATATAAAAAATATTAAGAAGGAATGCTGGGAAAAACTCCCTACACCCAAAATAGTAGAAATACTACAGAAAACATTAGAGGGTAATACAGAACTGCAACACATAATATCTTATTTTTATGTGGCTATAAGAGAGATGGAAGGAGACTCGGTAGACTCCATTAGGAGGGCTTGGGAGACAGACTTAAATGTCATAATAACGAGAGATAAATGGAAGAGCTATCTTTCATATATTCATAAATGTACCTCAGCACCGGGTGGAAAGAATATGCATGGAAAAATGCTGTCAGATTTTCAGAACTCCAGCAATCCAAAGACATTTTAATAAAAGGCAAGATGGGGAGTGCTGGAGGAAGTGCGAGAAAATCAGGCAACTCATGGACACATATTTGGAGATGTCCCAATATACAGCCTTTCCTGAGAGAGGTACAAGAGGCAATTAAAAGCATCATTTCACCATCTATAAAACTGGATATGTCACTGTATCTTCTATTGGATTTCCGTGAGGAAACAGAGATATCAGAACAAAGAAGCTTCTGATGATGATAATAATAGCTATCAAAAAACCATAACTAAAAACTGGTTAACACCAAATGTACCCTCAAAACGATGGCAAAATATAGTGATAGATATTTATCAGATGGAAAAGCTGACAGCATGGGTAAATAAGATATGTACAATTTGAAGTACTATGGAGAAGATGGATAATGCATATTGCCTCCGAGAGACAAGACTTTATACCATGAAAAGGAAGACAGAAATGTCTAAAAGACAGTATAAGCCATAGATGCACAAAAGATATAATAGATTAAATGGAATTACTGAATAAGCAAATATCATGAATGTTCCAGACAAACAGAATGTGTACTGTATTCTATGGATTGAATTGTAATAACTGGATAAAATAGAGATCATTCGAATAAGCATAGATATAAATAATGTAATTAGAATTATGTGATGTAAGCTAAAATGTAATGTAAAATAAAAAAAGCTTTAAAAAAAAAAAAAAAGGACTGAAGCTGGCAGGCGCCAGGACCCCACGGAAGTTTTCTAGCTAGCAGTATTCAGTGGGGACCGCCTCCGACGTCGGTCCAGCCCCGACGTCAGGCGTAGTACATATGGAGGTGGTCTCCCATGATACTCAGTTCTCCCGCCGGAGACTCCCAGCCGCTGGATGACATCAGAAGAGGAGACCGAGGATCCGCCATCAAATGGCAAAACAAGGCGTCAGTAAATGCCCTATCCTAGGAGAAGGATACTTTGACTCAGACCTACCTCCAGCAGGGATGGTGGAGAGGTACTGCAGCAAGAGCTGTTCCTCAAGATCTACTGTTACGTAAGTTCTTATGTAACTGTACTATCTTACTTCGAGAAACAGCTCTTGCAGCAGGTTACACCATTAGGACAGATTCCCAAGCAATACTGGAAATCACACACCATCAGGAGGAGGAAAGGTAAAAATCCTCGAATTACATCGAGCCTAGGACAGAAGTCCCTGAAGGACTGCTAGACCAAACCCTGCTCTTCGCCTCGAAGCAACGTCCAGGCTGTAATGCCTGATGAAAGTGTGTACAGAGCCCCAAGTAGCTGCAGCACAAATAGCTCAGGTGGATATGTTCTTTAAAGCCACAAAAGAGGTAGCCACCCCTCTGGTGGAATGACCCTTAACCGCGCCCAGTAAGGGTTTGTTGCGCTTCTGGTAACAGAAGATAATGCACTGAATGAGCCACCTGGACAGCGACTGTTTTGAAACAGGAGCTCCCATCATCCTGTGGGCAAAGGAGACGAAAAGTTGGTCCGATTTTCGGTGGTATTTGGTTCTGGTCAGGTAGTATCCGAGGCACCTGTGCACATCAAGAGTGTGCAGAAGGACTTCTCCCTGATTAGAGTATTTTGGGAAATACACTGGTAGATCGATGTCCTGATTAAGGGTGAGAGCTGAGACTGCCTTAGGCAGAAATTTAGGATTAGTCCTTAGGGATACCTTGTCTTGGTGGAAAACGAAATAAGGTTCTTTGCACATAAGTTTGTGCATTTCAGAAATTCTTCTGGCCGAAGTAACGGCAACTAAAAATAACGTTATCCAAGAGAGAAAACGTAGCTCGCAATCCATGGCTGGTTCAAAGGGTGGCAACGTGAGCTGCTCCAGGATGAAGGGTAAATCCCATGGTGGGATTGGATCCTTAATCGGGGCCTAACGTGGAGGACACCCCTCAAGAAGGCATGTGTCGTGTCCAGTTGAGCCACAGTGCGTTGGCCTGCAGGGACGTGGTAGGCTGAAATGGCACAAAGATGTACCTTAGTCGAGGAGTAAGCCAGGCCGGAGTGGAAAAGGGACAGCAGGTAATCCAGTACCAGCTTTTCTTGACTGTCCAAAGGCGAAAGGCCACACGCTTGAACCCATAAGCATACCTGCGCCACTTCATGGCGTAGGTCGCATGGGTAGCCGGTTTACTAGCAGCAGTAAGAACGTCTGCCACCTCTTGCGAGACCCCGTATCGCATCATGGCTATGTCTCTTGGAGCCAAGCATGCAGGTTCAGGGAATGTAGGTCCGGATGGACCAAGGAATCCACCTCCTGAGACAGCAAATGGGAGCTGATTGGTAGAGGCACTGGAGGTTCCTGGGATAGCTGATGCAAGAGAGGGAACCAGATCTGTCTGGGCCAAAAAGGCGCAATCAGTATAAGCGTCGCTTGCTCCCAGCGAAGTTTTAGAAAAAAACTCTGGATCAACTGAAAAGGTGGAAAAGCATAGAGGAATCTGCTCTCCCAGGAGAAGAATAACACGTCTCACCAGAAAACACCAGGCCCTGGATCTAGCAAGCCAAAATTGGGCAGTTTTGCGTTGTAAGGGGACGCGAAGAGGTCTATCTCTGGAGTACTCCATCTGCGAAACAGATCCTCTGCCACCTCCTGCAGTAGTTCCCATTCATAGACTCTGACCTGAGAAGCGGCTCAGGCTGTCTGCGATGGCGTTGTTCACTCCGAGACATGAACAGCAGTAAGGTTTGCGCCCGTGTTCTAAGACCCAATCCACACTCTCATGGCTTCCCTGCAAAGCAGGTAGGAATGGGTGCCTCTTTGTTTGATGTGATGTACATAACACTTGGGGATGTCTGTTTGTAACAGAAGTGTACCCAGTGGAATCTCCGACTGGAAGGCCTGCGGGGCGTAAAGAACTGCCCTCATTTCCAGGATGTTTATGTGGAGATGAGACTCCTGGGCTGTCCACAGGTCCTGGGACCGGACACCGTTGAGGTGTGCTCCCCAACCGAGCCCTGAGGCGTCTGTGGAGAGTGTCACAGTCTGGGACGGCGCTATGAAGGGGACTCCCACCAAGAGGTCCTTGAATCTAGCCACCATTGCCAATCTCGAATTACGGTCTTCGTGATTCGGATTGGATGCTGCAGATGGTCTTGCCTTTGGTCCTATTGTACCCATAACATCCACTGGGTTACCCACATGTGGAGACGGGCTAGCGGGACTGTTGCAGTGGCTGCAGCCATGTGTCCGAGCAGGCAAAGGACCAGTCTGGCCGGGACAGTCTTCTTCGCCGATAAGTCCCTGATGAGGGATCTGATGTGTTCTGCTCTGTCCAGGGGGAGGAAAGCTTTCCCTTGGACGGTGTCAAGAATTGCTCCTTTGAATTGCAGAGTCTGGGACAGAACCCGGCTTGACTTCTCATAATTGATGAGAATGCCCAAGGTCTCGAACAGAGACTGAGTGCAGTGAATGGCAGACATACATCAGGGCCTCCTGGGAGGGCGCCATGAGAAGCCAATCGTCCAGGTAGGGGAACACGTAGTGGCCCTGTCTCCTCAGAGATGCGGCTACGACCGCCATGCACTTCGTGAACACCCGAGGTGCCGATGACAGCCCGAAGGGAAGAGCTCGGAACTGATAATGGCGGCCCTGAAGGTTGAAGCGCAGGAGCCTCCTGTGCACTTGAGCGATAGGAATATGCAGGTTGGCATCCTGCATGTCCAGGGATGCTAGAAAAGCGCCCTGCTTCAGCATGGGAATCGGACCCGGGAAGGTCACCATGTGGAAGTGCTTGTACGCGACCGAGACATTGAGGTCCAGTATTGGACGGAGGTCTCCTGTTTTCTTTGGAACCAGGAAGAAGTGAGAATAATATCCTAGTCCCCTCTGGTTCCTTGGTACGTGCTCTATAGCTTCTTTTTCCAGAAGTGCGAGCACCTCCTGCCGTATGAGCAGGGCATGCTGACCCGAGTAACGGGGAGAGCAGGGGAGATCTTGTAGGTGGGTCATCTAGAAACTCTATGCAATGGCCTTTCTTGACCAACTGGAGAACCCACCTGTCGGTGGTGATCGATTGCCACCCTAAAAAGTGGCGAGCAATGAGACCCCTGACTTTCCTTGCCTGTTGATCCAGAGGAGGGGCGGGGGCCGGGAAAGAGTCATGCTGTGGCAGCGTTTGTCCCTGCGGGCTGGGCCGACTTCGTGGAACGTTGGCCTCTGCCTGGGGATGATTTGGCCTGGGCCTTAGGCGAAAAAGTGCCCCTCTGCTGCTGGCCGGAACGTTGCTGCTGCCTTTGTAGTCGGCCGCGAAAGCGGCTCTGGTTCCTATGAGAGGAAATAGGCCTAGATCTGTACATGGCCTGTACAGATCAGACTGCCCTCCTGTGTCTTGGAGCTTGGATGACCTTCTCCGAGGATTCATCAAAGAGTACCTCGCAGTTATATTAGACGTCTAGAATATTCTTCTGTACGTCCGGGTGAAACCGGAGACACAGAGCCAGGAGTGTCTCCGGAGACAGACGCCTGAAGCTGCAGCTCTGGCCGAAGAGTCCGCAGAATCGTATGCGGCTCTAAGCACTTGGGTCCCCACATCTGACCCGGTGCAGAGGAGGTTTAGGAGCTCTGCTTTTTAGTCACCATCGGGAAGCTTTTCAACCCGGTCCTGGCCCTGTTCCCACAGGACATTCTGGAATTGTATCATATGGGTAAGGTAGTTCAGAGACCTGATGGCGCAAGTAGCAGCCGCATACATGCGCCTCCCCAGGGCATCCAGTTGCTTGGATTCCTGGTCCGGTGGCTGAGTGCTCATATGCTGGGGCCTTTGAGACCAGTCATGAAAGGCAGTGAAGACCAGGGAATCTGCCAGAGGTTGCTTCGCCAAGTACTGGTCCTCTCTGGGAGCCTTGTACAGGCAGTCAGGCTTCTTCAGCACCGCGGAGTGGAGTGCGGACACTTCCACGCAGCCTTGGTGACGTCCGAGAAGGTGTCCACCAAGGGTGACACTACCACAGGCTTTGGGTCTTTTTCTGAAGGTAGTGGGCAAGGCATTGTCGTTCGGGGTCAAGCTCCTCAGCATCCCACCCCATGTTGTCCTGGATGCGCCTTGTGATCTCGGCGAAAGAGGGATCATCTGGTGGAGACCTGGGGAGGTCATGTGGGTCAGGAGAGGAGATGCTGAGCGGAGAAGGAGATCTGGAGTATTCCGAAGTATCCAATTTTGAATCTTCCCCCGACGGAGTATACCAGCATTGTCTGGGTCGTTTGGGACTGGGTGACCCTGAAGGGGATCTGGAGGAGGCCTTCTCCTGTCTGTAGATCTGCCCCTAGGAGGTGGAGTCTGCTTCTGGGGATGGTGTTCGGTCCTACTGGCCCCTTAGGGTGGAGGAGGTGGAGGCAGTGAAGGGGTAGGAGGAGGAGGGTAGTAGGACAGGCGGGGACCATATCCTTCTTGATGGTGTCCCACCAAAAGGTAAAGAGCTCCTTTACCTCTGTGATGTTCATGCCCAACAATGGGCCTGGCCCCAGTGGTCTGTCGCTGGGGTCAGGCTTCTGGTCCCCGGAGGTCTCCCACTCCGGGGAGGGTTCCCGTGGGAGCCCGGCATCCTCGGTATCGCCTGCTTAGTTTTCGGGCTGTGGGGCGTCCTTCTCTGTGGAATCCCTACAACCGGCGTCCGCCGGTGACGAGGGTGCGGTCTTCGCTCCGAAGTAGCCGACATTGGTCCCCCGGCCGACGTCTTCGGACCTGGCGAATGCCTGGCCGGCGACGGATGTCTAGCTGGTGTTTTCGGCTCCTGTGAGCGCTGAGCCGATTTTGAGTGTTTGCCCGACATCGGATGGTGAGCCGACGTCGGATCCGGCTTCCGTTTTAGGGACGTCGGGTCCTTCGTCTTTCTGGGCACCGGATCAGACCTCTGGGCAGTTGGGAGACTGACCTGGAGTCGGTGTCCCAACGTCAGGTGGAGGAAGATGACTACAGCACTCACAGACTTTGAGAGGCCTTGGATGGGGTAGATGAAGCGAGGACCTCTATGTCTTAAGAGGCTGGAGCGAGGAAGAGCCGTCTGAAGACCTGACCTTAACCGGGGGAGGTTGCGACTGAGCCCTAGAGGGAGAGCGGTCCGATCTGGAGGCGGAGCTACGGGTGTCCGAGGCCCGAATAGGGGACAGAGACCTCACTTTCTCCCAGTGCTTGTCCCGGTGTTTGTGGGGATTTTGATGAAGATTCTCCCTTGGAGGAAGGTTCTTGGTCCATCCTTTTAAGCTTTTCCTCTAGAAGATAGGTCTGAAGTGCCTTCTGACGGCGGATCCTGGTGCAGCTATTGAAACCTTGGCAAAAGGTGCAGGCCTTGGTGTCATGGTCTGGGCCTAGGCACCGCACTCAGGACGAGTGGGGATCCTTGAAAGGGATCTGTTTTGCCAGGCACACTTCGAAGGTGACCCTCAAGAGATGGAGTTGGAGATGACATCAGTTGTGCAGAGAAAGTTGGTCAAAGTTCTGTAGTCGTGCGCTAGAAAGAGACAGGCCGATACTGTCGAGTCGTCGAGGATGGAAAAGAACTGAGATTCATGGGGGACAGCCTCCATATGTACTATGCCTGACGTCGGGGGCGGGACCAACATCTGAGGCGGTCCCTGCTGAATACTGCTAGCTAGAAAATTTCTGTGGGGTCCTGGCGCCTGCCAGCTTCAGTCCTAATGGTGTAACCTGCTGCAAGAGCTGTTTCTCGAAGAGCAAGAGCTACAGGACGCGTTTTTTCACGTCCCAATCCGTCCGTCCCACCAGCGGTTCCTCCAATTCAGGGTCGAAGGGATCCTGTACGAGTTCCGAGCCATGCCGTTCGGCCTGTCATCGGCCCGACAGGTCTTCATCAAATGCATTGCAGTGGTGGCAGCCCATCTACGGCGTCAAGGGGTTCGCATATACCCCTACCTCGACGATTGGCTCCTGGCGGGTTCCTCCCTGCAGGAGGTGGAGAGGTCCAGGGACCTGGCCCTCCGAACCTGTTCCAGATTAGGCCTCCTGGTCAACGAGGCCAAGTCGGAACTCGTGCCCTTTCAGGTGATGAGTTTATCTGGGCAGTGCTCGACTCTCATCAAGCCAGAGCCCGGCTTCCGACGGACAGGGCGGAGGTTCTTTCCTCCTTTGCCCAATCATTTCTGGTTGGGCACTTGTGCCCTGCCCGGGACTTCCTGTGCCTTCTGGGTTACATGGTGGTGTGCACCTCAGTGGTCCGTTGGGCCAGGTTGCACATGCGTCCCCTCCAGTGGGAGCTGGCCGCTCAGTGGACTCAGCATCAGGGCCTTTTCGACCAGCTTGTCACTGTCACCCAGAAGATGTGGGACAAGCTGAGGCTGTTTCATGCCCACCCCCACTCCCCTCAGCAGGGCTTGCTGCAGGGGGATGCCTTCTTGAGGCAGTGGACCCCAGGCCTCTTATATGCCTTTCCTCCATTTCTCTTGATCCACAGGGTGCTTCTCAAGGTGAGGAGGGACAAGGCGAAGGTTATTCTGGTAGCCCCAGACTGTCCACGCCAGTTCTTGTATCCAGATCTCCACAGCCTCAGCTACAGGCACCCAGAGCAGCTTCCAGCACACCCGGACCTCATCTCCCTCAATCAGGGGAAGGTATACCATCCGGACCTTCAATCCCTGCACCTCATAGTGTGGTACCTGAGCAGCTAGAGTTCCAGGCTTTGGGTCTTTCTGAGGATGTCCTCACCATGGTGGAGGCATCCAGAAAGGAATCGACCAGGAAATGTTATGCCTTCAAATGGAAAAGGTTTTCCATTTGGTGTTGGGGCAAGGACCTGGACCCTCTGTCCTGTCCAGTAGTTGGCATTCTCGACTACCTTTGGTCTCTCTCCAAAGAGGTTCTTCGGATATCGACCCTTAGGGTGCACCTGGCAGCCATCTCTGCTTACCGGGCGCAGGCCGTTCTGCCGACAGTGGCGCAGGAGACAGGGGTCGGGCGCTTTTTCAAAGGCCTGGATCACATATCCCCTCCAGTGTGTGAACCTCCACCTCCGTGGGATCTACTGCTGGTACTGGCAAAGCTCAGGGGCAAGCCATTCGAACCAGTGCACAAGTGTGCATTGTCACACTTTTGGAAGACTGCTTTCCTGGTGGCTGTCACGTCTTCCAGAAGGACAGGGGAGATCCAGGTGCTTTTGGTGGACTCCCTTATCTGGTCTTCCACAGGGACAAGGTTGTCCTGTGCCACCACCCGAAATTCCTTCCGATGGTGGTGTCAGAGTTTCACCTTTACCAGGTGTTAACTCTGCCTAAATACTACCTTAATCACACCTCGGGGGCTGAATACAGGCTCCATACCCTGGACCTGAGATGAGCCCTCTCCTATTACAAGGAGAGGACGGCGGAAATTCAGGGAGAGGTTCACCAGCTTTTTGTCACCTCGCTGAAGCCGCTTCTGGCAGACCTGCAGCAAAATGAACTATTGCAAGGTAGATTACATCTTGCATAAGTCTGTGTTATGAGTTGGCGGGCATGGAGCCTCCCAGAGGGATAAGAGCTCATTCTACCCGCCATACAGATGCATCGGTGGCTGCTTCCAGGGACATCCCTATCTGGGAAATCTGTCTGGCTGCCACCTGGAAGTCAGCAAACATTTTCATTACCCATTACCACATTGACCTTGAGTCACGCTGGTTTGGGGGCCTAGGTCCTCCAATCTCTATTTCCCAAGTGAGTATCAGTGGGGGTGTGCACCTTGCCTCCCTCCTTCCGGAGAACTGCTAGGAGTCTGCCAATAAGTGTGGATGAACAACATATCCATGATCCTAGAAAAACAGGTTCTAGGACATGGACATGTTGTTCATCCACACTTATTGAGTATCCTGCCGCTTAAATCTTGCGGAAGGTCTTCAAGCTGCTCCTCCCACCCACTCGGGTGGTAAAACTCTCGGCTCCGCCCCATGGCGTAGATCTTCCTTACCGCTTGGAAGCTCAGGTTCCCTCCTTAACGCTCTGCGTATAAGACTAGTTCCTAATTCTTCGGTTTTCAATTTAAATTTCTTCAACTTTGAACTTGATCTTCATCCCACCGTAGCTCGATGGACAAATGACTCGTTTTGAGATGCCCTTGCGGCAGAAGATGTCTTGAACGGATCCGCACTCCACGCAGCGTCTCACTGCTTAGGCCTTGAGCACCAACCGCAGGCCTGCGACCTGTGCTCTTCCTTCTCGGCCCACGCTCGAAGACTGTGCTGCCCGCTTACAACTTACGTCCCGAGAAGCTTGCCTCCGTGAAGTCAAAAGAGGCCCGTTGGCGGTTTCCGGCGGTGGGCTCGGCGGATCAGCTTGACGGATGATGTCCTCGAAGAAGGCGGCTCGTGCAGCTCCTTCCTCGACAGCGGCTTTTATTCCGCCTCTCCTGGGTTCCTCTTATTCGGCCTCCTTCAGGAGCTCTGTCTGTCCCTCTCCACCAAGGGAGAGGGCCCAACGTCTGCTGGACCTTCTCGGTCCGAAAGACAAGGGTAAGTCCCTCCGTCGACGCTCTTGGGAGCGGAAAGGTCCCTCTCCCCGAGTAGTCGGCCATCGACTGGTCCATCCTTCGCTTCGCCACTGGTCTCACGGTATCCCCTGCAGATCAGTTGACTGAGACCCCGTCGACGCAGTCGAGATATTTCTCAACCCGTTGGACGGGTTGTCGACTGGTGAAGCCGAAAATCCTCTCTCCCCGGTTCCCCCAGTGGGAGTTGAGGATCCCGTGGGCTTGCCAGTGCCTCCGGTTCCAGAGCCCTCGGGTGAACCTTCCGAGCCGAGGGGAGAGCCGGTCCCACCCGTCCCTCCTCCGAACCCCCCTCGGGAAAACCGAGGTTCGCGGTCTCGGACTTCTTCGCGGTCCAGCCGATCCCGCCGTCACAGGCGGTCTCAGTCTCGGCACCACGGCAAGCGGCTCTGCCGCTCGTCCTCATCCTCCTCCTCCTCAGACGAGGAGAGGCTCCGACATCAAGTTCGTCGGTGATGCGAGACCTCGTGGCAGCAGCTTCTTCTGACCCGAACAAGCCGACCGCTTCCCCGCCATTAAGTGGCTGTCACGAGTGGCCAAGCAACCCTCGACCTTCCCGAGGTGCCTGTTCCCAGGCCGGCGTGGCTAAAACCAGCTGCTCCGCCGATTCCAGTGGAACCCCGCTCCACAGCCGTTATTTGGGGCTCGACCAAGAATTCTCGGTCGGCTCAGGGTCTGCCCCATAGGCTGTCTGTCACCCTCACTCAATCCGGCCTCGGCAGGTGGAGGGTGGCTCAGGCCGAGGCAGCTCTTTGCGAACTCTTGAGTCCGACGATTCCTCCCCTTTCTCCAAGCGAGTGGACCTGGAGTCCTCTGGGGTCAGTTGATGGACTCAGAGCCCTTCGTCCTTTCTGGGCTTATTAGGCTCATCTCGAGTCCACCGGGATGCAGTTCGAGCCTGTATCTAAGCGGGCCAAGTATCCCTCATGGAGATATTGACCCAGGGATTCCCTTCGGAGCCTTCTCCCGGTAGCCAAGGCCATTGTGGGTCCGACCTTGAGCTCTGGCAGCGTCCTGCTCCTGCCCTGCGCCTTCGGCCAGGATGGCCAGGAAGTATGCGGTCCCTACTGGTTCCCTGTCTGTTTTTTTGGAACACCCCTCAGCCAAAGGGTTAGTTACCGACAGCGTTTTCCGGCGTGCTGGAAATGCTAGGGACGTGGACAAACCTCCCGACAAGGAGTCCAATAAATTGGACTATGCCGGGCGAAAAGTCTACGCTGCGTCCGCCCTCAGCCTTCATCAGGCCAGCTCGGCCGTGCTGATGGCACACTTCTCTTATGCCCCGTTGGGCTCCCTGGACGAGGTAGTCCCGGCCGACCTGCAGACCACAGTTAAGCAGGTGCGGGACCAGGGCAGGGCAGTGGCCAAGCAGCAACTTCAGACTGCTTTGGACATCGGTGACTCATGCGCCAGGTCAGTCACGGCGCAGTAGGCATGCGCTGCGGGCATGGCTGAGGATATCCACCTCACAGCGGATACCCAGCACAAGTTGGCGGATGTCCCCTTCTTGGGGACCGACCTCTTCGGCCCTGGAGTGGAAGGTCACCTCCAGAGGATCGAGAAGTCCAATGCTACCCTGGACTCGGTCTCTTCCGCACAAAGGCCGCAGGCCACAGCCAAACCCTTTCGTCCTGCTGCGCCCACGGCACGTCCGGCCCAGCAACATCAGGGCCAGCAGGCTCGAGCTTGGCACCCCCAACCCAAGCCCGTGGTTTCTCCTCCAGGAAGCAAGGAGGAAGGCCGGGAGGTCCCTCGGCCGTTCCTCCTCCAAGCCTGCCCAGTGACGGCTGAAGGGCGCCCCCAACCTCGCCGCTTACTCCCAGGTTCCCCGTGGGGACGGCGCCACTTCCTTTTCCGCCTGGTCCGTTATTACCACGGACAGATGGGTGCTGGAGGTGGTGGGAAAAGGCCTGCCTCTGGAGTTCGAGCAGGCCCTGCCCTTCAGAGCCGTCGCACCTCGCGGGGCCTCGGGGTCCTCAGCCTCACTGTCGGCTCGCCGAGCCGACATCGCTCTCCTCCTCCAGAAGGAGGTGATCAGGGAGGTGGTGGACCCTCCCTCAGACCCGGGGTTTGTGTACAGGTACTTCCTGGTCCCAAAACGGATGGGGGGCTGGTGCCCCATTCTCAACCTACACGACCTAAACAAGTTCCTAAGGTCTCGAACCTTCAGGATGGTTACCCTGGCTCAGATAATACCATCCTTGGAATGCGGCGTGTGGTTCTGCTCTCTGGACCTGCAGGACGCGTTCTTTCACATCCCTATCCATCCATCGTCATCAGAGGATCTTACGAGATACGGCTCTTGCAGCAGGTTACACCATTAGGACTGAAGCCGCCAGGCACCAGGACCCCATGGAAATTTTCTAGCTAGCTATCTTCAGCGGGATCGCCTCCCGACGCCGTGTCCCGCCTCCGACGTCAGGCGTGGTACATAAGGGGACGGTCCCGCCAGAATCACCAGTTCTTTCCCGCCATCGAACTTGCATGCCTCGACCCTTTGGTCTCTGTCTAGCGCGCGATGCGTGGTTTCTGAACTTCCTTCAGGAAATTGTTAATTTTCGAAAAATCGTGTTCGCTGATGTCCTCTCTGACCTCTGGACATTCATCCAAGTGCGCTTGTGGAAAACGGATCCCCTTCAAGGACCCGCATACTGCGTGCGTTCGGTGCCTGGGCCCAGACCACGGCACCCAGGCCTGCTCCCTTTGCCAAGGGTTCAACAGTCACCACCAGAATCCATCCGACAGAAGGCCCTTCAGCGTTCCTTTTGGAAGAAAGACTGCGGGTCGTGTTCGAAGGGGAATCTTCCACAAGCACGCTGGAGAAGAAGAGGAGAGAGAGGACCTTTCTAGGTCGCGGCCTCGGGCCTCCGAGTCCGCAGCTCTGGTTCAAAATCGGACCGGTCCCCGCCCAGGCTTTTCCTTCCCCGGCTGCGGTTCCAGTTTCCAGGTCGTCTCAGGCTCCTACCGCCAGGCCGTCGTCTTCCTCCACCCCGAAGGCCGTGGCGAAGTCCGGGGAACGCCACCACCATCGCCACAAGTCGGGCTCCCGCTCCTTGGCCCCCGACGCCCGGTCCTCCTCGGTGCCCCCAGGAAGGCTCTCGAACTTACCCTTTGAAGAGGTCGGTGAACCTGACGCCGGTTGACCGCCAGCCGCTCGTCACCGCCTTTGAGCCGTTGTCGGCTGGCCGCCGTCGCTGGCCTTTAGCCACATCGACGCCGGTGGGGGCCCGACGTCCGCCTTTTGCCTGAGAAGAGGGCTCCTGTGCCTCGGGGCGTTGCTGGCAGGAGTCCTCACGGAGGAATCGACGCAGCCAAGACCAGACGGGCGATCCCGGCCTCGCACAGTCTCCCAGACTTCGAGGCTCTCTGCGAGCAGACGCCGGACTGTCGCTGAGGTGAAGGATCTTTATCTACTGGTGGGACACCATTAGGAAGGATGTGGCACCCACAGTTCTCCCTCCTCCTCCTCCTCCTCCTCCTGTTTTGGCCCCGGCCCCATCTTCACCTGTGAGGTCGGTCGCCCGTTCCGTCCCTAGGGAGCCTGAATCCCCTCCCAGGGCTCGGCATTCTAAGAGGAGACCTCCGTCGTGATCTTCTTCTTCTGGATCACCCAGCCCCAAGAGATCCAGAAGACGCCATCATTCGCCGTCGACGGAGGACACGGGATCAGTTTATTCGACTTCGAGATCCCCATCTCCAGTCTCAGTTCCTTCACCGGACCCACGTGAGACTCCACATGTCCGGATGTCCCCTCGTTCATGGACATCTTACGACACATCCAGGAGAACATGGGGTGGGACGCTGAGGAATTGGACCCAGAGATTACGCCTGGCCAAATATCTTCGGCAGAAGGACCCCAAGCCTGTGGTGGTGGTGCTACCCTTGGTGGACACCTTGTGGATGTCACTCAGGCAGGAAGCGCCCACACTGCTATCGGGCGGTGCCAAGAAAGCTGACCGCCTGTACAGGGCTCCCAGGGAGGACCAGTACCTGACGAACAACCTCTGGCCGTTCTTTGGTCATAACAGCCTCACATGACCGGGTCTCAAAGGCAGCAGCATCTGAGCACTCCTGCCACGACCCAGAGTCCAAGCAGTTGATTCTTGGGTGGGCGCACGACGCATCCGCCACATGTGCCATCAGATCCCTGAATTATCTGACCCACATGGTGCAGTTTCAGAATGCCCTGTGAGCAGGGTCTGAGGTGGCTGAAAAGCTACCTGAAGGTGAGCAAAAGAGGAGATGCTCCAGCTTCTCCGCACTGGTTCAGACGTGGGACCCAGGTTCTTAGAGACGACACGACTCTCGGACCTCGGCCAGAGCGGCAGCTTCAGGCTTGTCTCCCGAGGCACCATGGCTCCGTGTCTCTGGCTTCACCCCAGACGCCCAGAAAACATTATGGATGCCCCTTTCAGGGAGAAGTTTTGTTTGGTAGTCCATCCGAAAGGATTATTACCAAGCTTCAAGAGGCTGGAAAGGCGGTTAGGTCGGTCCAGGCAATGTACCGCCTAGGCTTGGTTCCTTTCGTAGGCACCAAGGCCGTTTCCAGAGGCGGACTCGGAGGCAACAACCCTGTTCTGCCGCACAAGAGGGGCTCTGGTTTCTGAAGAACCCAGGGTAAACAGCCCGCCAGCAGGGGTCAGCCGCACTCTGAAGGCTTCCCAGCCAGTGGCCCTTCCGCCACAGCCGACAAATCTGAGCTTCCAGCGGCCAGATCTGGCGCCATGGGCGAGCCGAGTTACACCACCCGGGTGGGTGGGAGGAGCAAGCTTGAAGACCTTCCGGCAAGATTTAAAGCGGCAAGGATACTGCCAATGAGTGTGGATGAACAACATATACCATTCCTAGAACTCCTGTTACAGGTGAGTAACCTGTATTTTCCCGTCTTCTGTTTACTCGTTCCAGAGCGAGGCGCTTTTTGGAGCAATGCTCTGTCTCTAGAGTGGAAGGACAGATTCGTCTCTGCTTTTCCCCCAATTCCACTTATCCCACGAGTCTTGCAGAAACTAGCTTCAGAAGGAGCGCAAATGATTCTGATCGCTCCTTTCTGGCCCAGGCAAGTCTGGTTCTCTCTTCTACAACAATATTCAGAGGATCCTCCTCTTCCTCTACCTCTATCTCGAGGTTTACTGACCCAGGATCAGGGGACTCTGGTCCATCCAGGCCTCAGATCCATTCAACTGCATGCATGGCTCCTGCAGACTTAACCCAATCCCGTTTTGGAGTGTCTTCCAAAGTGGCAGAGATTTTAGTGGAGGCCAGAAAACTCTCCATGAGATGCCTTATGCCATGAAGTGGAAAAAGTCACTCTCTGGGCGCGTCCAGAGCGTGGAACCTTTCTCCTGTTCAGCCGGGCTTCTGCTGGAGTATCTCGCCATCTGTTTGACCTTGGTCTCAGTCATTCCTCTCTGAAGGTACACATTTCGCCTGTCATGTTCCCTTTTGCAGACAAAGCTTTCGCTCAACTGGAAGTCTCCAAGACCTTTCTCAGAGGGGTCCTCCACCTGAGGCCCCCATCCATACTTGTGCTCCCCTTGGGACTTGAATTTTGTTCTCCAGAAACTTATCTCCTCCTTGAACCTGCAGCTTCATGGTTTGAAGTTCTTTAATGAAGACTCTTCGTGGTGGCCATTACTTCTGCTCGGAGAATCTTTGAGCTCAGGCCCTGATGTAAAACTCCGTACATGATTTTCACAATGAACGCGTTGCTTTTCCATCAATCCGAAGTTTCTCCCCAAAGTAGTAGCTGAGTCTACTTCTAAATCAATCCATAGAGTTCCCCGCCTCTTTCACGCAGTACTCTAATCAAGGGGAGTATTTACTCCATACTGTGGATGTTCACCGGATTCTGAGATACTACACCAACAGGACGAAGGATCTCAGAAAGACTGATCAATTGTTCGTCTCTTTTGTTCATAAAAGGGAAGGCAATGCTGTTTCTAAGCAATGCCTATCTAAGTGGTTGGCTCATTGCATCACTTTCTGTTATGACAAATACAACAAGACCCTCCCGGGTCAAGTCAGAGGCCACTCCACAAGAGGAGTAGCTGCCTCAGCGGCTTGTTTCAAGAATGTATCTGCGGCAGACATCTGCGCTGCCGGTACCTGGCCTTCCGTCTGTACCTTTACTACAATTTGGATGTTGCCTCTTGCCGTTGAGCAGGCTTCGGGCTGGCTGTTTTGCAAGGCCTCCTATCTTGAGACTTGCATAACCAGAACTACTTTTTGAAGTAGTTTTCCTCCTCCCGGTGCCTCTCTTTGTTCCAGACTGCTTGGGATTCAGTCCTATATGTACTTACCTACTGCAAGAGCCCTCTCGAAGTAAGATAGTACAGTTACGTAAGAACTAACCGTAACAGTAGATCTTCGAGAGAGGCTCTTGCACTAGGTTATACCTTCCCGCCCTCCATCCCCCTAGGCTTTTTCAGCTCCTTTTCCATTGAAGGAAATATCCACTTCTCTCTCGTCCGGCCTCTTTTGGCTTGTGGTGGGAAAGAACTGGAAGGTGGGCATCTGGGACCGCCCCTTTATATCGACGCTCCTGACGCCGGTCACCTGACGTGGGGGCGGTCCCTTGCCAGGGACTGCTAGCTAGAAATTCTTCCATGGGGTCCTGCCGGCGTCAGTCCTATATGTAATTACCTACTGCAAGAGCCTCTCTCGAATATCTACTGTTACGGTAAGTTCTTACGTAACTGTAATTTCTAGGAGTGGTATATGTTGTTCATCCACATAACCCACCCGACCTCCCTGGCTTCGACGTGCAACCTGTCTTCCAGCAGGCTAGATCTGTCGTCATGGGGCAGAGCCGAGGGTTTTACCACCCGGGTGGGTGGGGGGAGCTAGCTTGAAGACCTTCCGGCAAGATTTAAAGTGGCAAGGAACCTGCCAGACAGTGTGGATGAACAACATATACCACTCCTAGAACTCCTGTTACAGGTGGCTAACCTGTATTTTTTATCAGATTATCTGTTATTGTTTTATTGATGATATATTGTGTATATGGGATGGGACCACCAAGAATTTGAGGAGTTCATGAAATGTATTATTAATAACTTTGAACTCCGTTTTATGTATGAGATAAGTGACACTGCTCAATTTCTTGGATGTCATCTTATGTGCAGTTCAGATAATGAGATCCAGAGCAAGGGATTTAGGAAGACTACAGCTGCAAATAGCATACTACATAATAACAGTTCTCATCCAATATCCTTGGTGGATTCCATCCCACATGCACAATATCTTAGACTGCGTAGAAATTGCAGTGCAATAACAGAGTTTGAATTGCAAGCGACTGATTTGACAAAACGACTTCTTAATAGGGGTATCAATTGTCCAACCTGAATAAAGCATTAGATAAGGTGAAGCTACAGGAAAGAGAAGGCTTATTAATTCCAAAAACAGGAACATGGAGAAAGAAAATCCATGTACATTGTCCCTTGACTTTAGTCCTATAGCTGGAGCCATCGGTAATATTGTGCACAAATTTTGGCCGGTACTTGCAAGTGATCCAGCACTGGAATCGGTCATTGGACAAAAGCTGAGCGTGACCTTTAGGAAAGGTAGGAGTTTGGCAGATATCTTAACTAAAAGTCATTATACAAAAACAGTCTACCTTTGTGGAGAATAAAAAACTTGAATTTCCAATCGGAAAAACTTCATGGAATTTTGTCTACCTACGCGTGCATACACCTTATCTATTGTGATTACTTCTGGGTTTGCTACCTCCATGTACACCGACTGTCCTTGTCCAGAGTGCACCTGCTTCACCTGTACTGGGTAGAGTACACTGTCTTTATAGCTGTATCTCCTCGTTGTTGATGGCCATGTAAACGTTTGAAGTCCAGGTCGAGATCTAGGTTGAGGGATTCCTTGCACTCTGTTTTACTCAACTGGGAGGCATCCCTCTTAGTGCCTTTTTTCCTCCTCCTCATCCTCTGAAGATGCAAGGCTCTGGTGTATGCAGCGGCACTACGAAGAGGTCTTTTGACAGCAGTGGGCCTTGACTGTGCAGGGTAGAGTTCTAGCATGGAGCCCCGGTCACCTGATTGTCACCAGTCCAGTCGCATTTCTGCTGAAACAGCTGTCCCTGACATGAGTCTCAACAGTGATTCATGTGGAACAGCCTCCTTGACAGTCCTTGCAGGGAGCCCTCTAAGGACTCCTGCCTGGCTACCGGCTTGCTAGGCTGGTTGTATGTGGAAATGCAGTTGAGTCCTGAGTGGTGCATGGTAGCAAAAGGCCAGGGGCCATTTTTGAAGATTCCTCTGACTCCATTGGGCCCTCGATGCAGTCCTCGAGGACTCGTGTTTAACTGTGATTCGGCCAAAGAATTGACTACCGACCTCAGGCTGGTGTCTTTCAGGGCACTCTTCCTGCTTATGTCTGAGTCCATGGATGTTCCCTTGAAGCCAGTCCAAAAAGGGCTAAATACATTGAGATCCTGGATAGGGACAAATCCCCAGGAGTTGCCTTTCCAGTGGCTGAGGCCATCATCCAGGACCAGCGCTGGAGCTTTGGCAGCACCCAGTTTCTTGCCCCGCACCCTCCGCCCATATGATCCACAATTACACTGTCCTTACCGGCACTTTGTGTGGATTTTCAGACCACCCCTTGGCTCAGGGTCTGGTTGCCGCCTCTGTGTTTCCTAAGTCCAGCAATACTGGGAACGTGGACAAGCCCCCCTGACAGAGTCCAAGAAGCTTGATCACGTGGCAAAGAAGATCTGTGCTGTGTAGTCCCCAGGTCTCCATCAGTCGCGTTACCATTGATGATGACCCACTTCGGTCATTCCTTGGTGGGGGTACTGGACCATGTTCTCCCATACCTCTCTGCCGACAAGCAGCTGGTGGTGAAAGTGGTCCAAGACCACAGTCAACTGCTTGCCAAGCACCAGCTTCAGATGACCTTGGACATGGGCGATTGTTGCATCTATGCCATGGCTGTGGCTTCCACAATGCGTCACAGAGCCTGGCTGTGGATTTCCACCTTTACAGCAAACACCCAGCACAAGTTGGCCAATGCCCCCCTGCTTGGACACCGACCTCTTTGGCCCAGGGGTGGAAGGATGCATCACCAGGATCAAGAAGTCCAGTGCCACCCTGGATTCTGTGATTTCCTCATAGAAGGATCAGAAAGGGCAGAAACGGAAGAAGTCTTTTCAGTTTTGGCACTTTCTATAACAGCAGCCTAGGCAGCAACAACAGCCCCAGTAGGGCAGTCTCAGACTGGCGTCCCAAAACAAGTTCCTCGGTTAGGGGCCCAAAAAGGGAAGAGGCAGTTGTAGTGGTGCTCCTCCAACAGCAGCTTTCAGTGCCCCCTCCTGCCTAGTGATGGGTCGGGGGCGTCTACCTACTGCCCATCCAGTCCCTGTCTCAGCTCCCTGTGGGGGGTCGGCTTCACCACTTTTGGCACAATTGGTCTGTCATTACCTCTGGCAAGTGGGTCCTAGAAGAGATGGGCAGAGGTTGCCTCTTGACTTGAGGCTCTCCTGCCTTACCACATGCCATGGGAGTCAGTAGTGTCACAGGACATGCAGTCCATCTTCAGGGAGCAGGTTGCTCGGCTTCTCAAGAAAGGAATCATGGCCCGTGTCCCAGACTCCATTGCAGGCCAGGCTTTGTGACCAAGTACTTCCTGGTCCCAAAACCGGGGGGGGGTTTGGCGCCCCATACTTGATCTTCACGGTCTGTACCAGTTTCTCGGGAGGCACAAGTCCAGGATGGACTCGCTGAACCAGATAATACCATGTCTGAAGCAGGGCATGTAGTTCTGCTCCCTGGGCCTCCAGGACACGTTCTTTCAGATTCCTGTCTGTCCATCTCACTGGTGGTACTTCTAGTCCCATGCAGAAGGAGTTCTGTACCAGTTCCAGGTCATGCCATTTGGCGTCTCGTCGGCACCCAGGGTCTTCACTAAGTGCATGTCAGTGATGGAGGGTTTTCTGCAGTGCCAAGGGGTCTGAGTACTTTACCTGGATGACTGGTCCTCCAGACCTACAGAGATGTGGGTCACTGCAGCCAAGTTCAAACTGAACCCCTCCTAGATGATTCACTTCATCTGGGTAGAGCTAGACTCTGTTTGAGCCAAGGCCCAACTCCCTGTGGACTGGGCACTGGATCTTACCTCCTTTGCCCGATCATTTTAGGTTGGGTGCTTTTGCCCTGCCTGAGACTTTCTGGGACTGCTGGGGTACATGGCATCCTGCACCAGCATGGTCAGATGAGCCCACTGGTGGATGTACAACATGCAGTGGGAGCTGGACTGTCCATGGTCTCAGCGCCTGGGTCACCTGACCCAACCAGTCACAGTGACCAAGTCGATGTGGGATGTCATCCAGGGGTTGCTTATCCCAGAACATCTGGAGGGAGGAGTCCTGTTTGTCTGCCCAGAGACAACACTTACTTTTACAAGAGACTCATCTCTGGTGGGGAGCGCACCTTTGGTGGACCACAGAGCCCACTGGTTCTGGACCCCCGAGGAGGTAAGTCACCACATCAACCTGCTGGAACCTCGGGCAGTGTGCTTAATTTTGACGGAATTTGTTCCATTTGTCTGGGGTTATGTCCAACAAGTCCAGACAGACAACACCACAACCCTGTTTTACCAGAACAAGCAGCACAGCATGCACGCCATTCCCTTGTGTCACAATTTGGGTGCAGATCTCCTACCAATCCATGTCATGGTAGTCGTCCGCCAGCTAGCGAGTGCCGTCAGTGGGGTGGGCAAGACATCTCATGAGTAGCCCTTGCGTCAGGAGGTGGTGGACCCACCTGTTCTCCCTATGGGGTAGTCCTCTCATGGACCGGTTTGTCTTTCAGGAGAACACAAAGCTGAGGCTGTTTGCACCTGGCCCCCACAGTCAGGAACACTGGTGGGCGATGCCTTCAAAGGCTGTGGGCCACAGGCCTCCTGTACACCGGCCTCACTTTCTCCTGATCCACAAGGCAGTGGTCAAGGTGTGAGGGACAAGACACAGATAATCTGGATAGCTCCAGACTGATCTCACCAGTTCTGGTACCCAGATTTCCTCAGCTTTAAGTAGTAGACCTCCGTGGCGGTTGCGCCTCTGCAAGAATCTGCTGTCTTGTCATTAGGGGACGATCCTGCTCCCAGATCTTCCATCCCTGCACCTCACAGCCTGGTTCCTGACTGGCTAGAGCTCCAGGCTCTGGGTCTTTGGAAGATGTGCTCCACGTGTGGAGGCTTCCTGAAAGGAGCGACTCGCCAGTGCTACATCTTCAAGTGAAAAGATTTTCCATCTGGTTCCAGGGCAGGGAACTTGAGCCTCTTGCCTGTCCTTGGCTAGCATTCTGGATTATCATTGGTCCCCCCCCCAAGCTGGGGCTGAGATAGACAACCCTCGAGGTGCATGTGGCAACCATCTCTGCATAACAAGTGCAGGCTGGTATGCTGATGGGAGCACAGGAGAGGGTGGTCAGGTGCTTTTTCGAACACTTGAACCAACTGGTGCGTGAACCACCACCACCTTGGGATTTGTTGCCAGTGCTGACACTGCTCATGGTCAAGCCATTCAAATCTGTGAACAGGTGTGACATGTCACACATGTCATGGAAAACTGCCTTCATGATGGTTTTCACCTCCATGAGAAGGATCAGTGCGCTCCAGGTGTTCTTGGTTGAGTCTCTGTATCTGGTCTTCCACATGGACAAGTTAGTCCTTTACTCTCACCAAGTTTCTCTTGAAGGTTATTTCGAGTTTTGGTGATTAAGCTTCCAGTATACTTTTACCAACCCATCTTTGGAGGCTTGTAGCTTCTCACTTTGGACCTGTGGCAGGTGCTCTCAAGATAGGGGGCGATACCTGAGTTTTGGTGAGGCTCGCCAGCTCTTTGTAATTTATGCTGAAGCTGCATCTGGCAGACTAGCATTTAAGAGGAAGACTGGCAGGTAGATTGTCCCTGCATCAACCTCTGCTGTATGTTGGCTGGTAGGGAGCCCTCCCGAAAGGCTCGGGTCTCATTCCACCAAACATACTGCTGCATCTGTGGCTGCTTCCAGGGACATTACCATACAGGAGATCAGTAGGGCAGCTACCTGGAAGTTAGCACACACCTTCATCTCTCATTACAGCATCAACCTTGAGTCACAAGGGGCTGCTGCTTTTGGGGCCTCATTTCTCAGATCTGTTTGCTAAATAGGGGTGCACACCTTGCCCCTCCTCTTGGAGAACTGCTGAAAGTCTTCAAGTAGATTGGATAAGTGTACCATATCTGTGTCCCTGGAAATGAGGGTTACTCACCTGTAACTGTAGCTCTTCCTGGACTAAAGGTTTCCACCACTCATTCACGCTAATGGGACTATGCCGGAGGGCTGGGACCCAGCGGAGCCAAAAGTCTTCAGGAGGGTTGCGCCGAGGTAGGATCATGTATGTGCAGCACCACAAGACTGCCTTGTGACTATATAGGCTATCTTGGCGTCGACCCTCCGGCTGCCTCTGTTCTTTTTTTCCCACAGTCGAGTGCACTTTAGTGACGATGTCACTCGCCCACTGGGAGTCATATTTTTCATCTATGTGACAGCAGCATATAGTCACCAAATTGTTTAGTACTGTACTTTCATTTAGTTTTATTTATTTTAGTAAATAATACATATATATTGTATTCTACTGTTTTGTGAAGAAGATCCCTCTCAGCCTGCCATCGACGGAGTCGACCATGGATGGTATCGGTGGTGGTAGGAAGACTTCACTAGAAAGTTCTTCTGGCAATAGGGCTGTGTCCAGTCCGCCGCCCTTTGTGGAGGGGGGCGTCTAACCACGGGCAGTCTGGTGCTCAGGAGGGAGGATAGTCCTCTTGAAAGCACAAAAGAAAGCGTGCCAGTTCCTGATCTCGGTCAGGGAACCCTACCGTTCGACCTCGAGCTCTTCTTCTTCCTGTAGGAGGAAGAAGATTGTACCCGCTCAAGTGCGCCCTCTGGTATGTCTGCTTAGAGGCCTTCAAGGGAGAGTACTACGGAACCACCCCAACTACTCCAGGTCTCGTGGTCTCCGCTTTTAGCGGCTGAGAATCTCTATACCAGAGTCCCTCTCTGGCCTCTGGGGTTTCTGGTAGGCAGTTTCACCACTGGGCTGCTCTTAAAGAGCAGTGGGTACAGCATCTGTCTCCTCTGCCCTTGCCTGTGGACCTAGTTCCAAGGTCTTGGGGCCCCTGGGCCCAGGCAGGGGTGATTAGGGCAGGAAGTTCGTTCAGTGCCGGCATTGGAGATTTCTTCTTCTCCGATGCCAACGAAATTGGCAGAGGTTCCACATGCCTAACCCCTCACCAAGTTTCCACGCAGGGGCTGGCACAGGTACCATTTCCCCCCCCTTTTCCTCTAGGTCTGACTGGTTTGGGATCATCAGCACCACATGCGGCATCGTGTCCTTTGGCGCTGCGTGTGGTGTTGACCACTCCGGTGCTGGTTTCAATGGCAAGGGATCCACTGGCACTGCGTGTGGCGTCTGCTTCTGTGCTGTGTGTGGTGCCGGCCTCGGTGCTGCATGTGGTGCCGATTTGCTCGATTCCAGTGCAGGTTCCGGGCACTTCTATATACCCCTCGCCTGGCTCAGGCCTCAGTCTAGCAGGATGTGCCCCTGACATCTCAGGGCTGGAGGACGTCTACGAGTCTGATCCTGATCTGGTTTTATCGGACAATGCCGGAGATCATTCTGGCAATGAACTGGAAGGCAAGCCTTCTGTCTCAGCTGAGTCCATAGTGGAGGATCTTTCTTTCCAGTCTCTCCTCAGGAATGTTGGATCAGCCCTGGCTCTTCAGACCACAGAGATGGACCCAGGGGAAACATCTACGTCTTGAATAGCTTCACGTTCCTATCATGAAACTTAAGAGCTGCTCAATGGAGCAGACTTGATAGACCTGTGGGCCTTTTTCTGCCGGCAATCTTGTGTGTTTGTATTCTTACGGACTTCACGCCCCCTGTCCTCCCCCCTCCAGTCCTTTGAAGCCCTATCAGAGATGGTTTGGGCCAAGCTGGTGATTTTCCCGTCTATGTCTAAGGCCGCAAACAAGAAATACACTCCACCTAAGGACAGACACTTCCTGGCATTGCAGCCCTTTTCGGATGCCTTGTTATTTCTTGCAGAGAATAAGATTGTCCTCCTTTAGAAGACCTCATCATGCCCTATCACTAAAGAGTCTCGCTAGGTTGACATTTTAGGGAAGCGTGTTTTCGCAGCTGCAACCTTGGGAATGCGTATTGCTAGCTATCGGGGTCATTTCTCTCAATACGAGTTCACACTTTGGAATTCAGTCAATTACAATCAGTTTTTTTCTTTATAAACAGCACTATTCTAAAACCATAGCGCTAGTACGTAATCATAAAAACACATAAAACTACGCTTATCAGATAAAACATCTGCAGTTGATCAGATCGCATCAGGAAGGGCAAGACTGAACAAATAAGTCTTTGGCGCAGACTTAAAACTCTCCACTGTCAGGCATTCTCGAATCTGAATTCCCTTAAGGAGGTGGCCAAGGGCCTCCCAGAGTTGGAGGTCAGTGTGGAGCTCCTTTCGAGGTAAAGGCTGCGGAGCCTTTAATAGGAACCAAACTTCTCAGCTGCAAAAGAAAATGCAGCAAAGGCACATGGCACGAAAGCGCCCAGTGCCACCCTCTGAAAACCCGGCCCAGGTCCCACCTCAGCTGCCCAAGGTGGATACCGCTTTAGCAGTGGTAGGCCGTCCGACCCAGTTTTACAATCAGTGGAAATCCATCACAGCAGACAAATGGGTCATCAGGATCATCTGAGAGGGATACTCTCAATTTCGCAGAGCTCCCCCAGATCTTCCACCCAGCAGTCTCTCTACCACTCAGTCAGACCTCCTTACTTCCGAGATATAGGGCCTTCTGAAAAACAGGGCAGTAGAAGTGGTTCCACAGGTAGAACGGAACACAGGGTTCTATTCCTTTTACTTAGTGGTTCCAAAGAAGACAGGCGACATGCACCCAGTTCTCAGTCTCAGGAAGTTGAACAAATTCCTGTTCAGCGAGAAGTTCAAGATGATCTCCCTAGGAACTTCACTTCAGCTGATTGATCAGTATGACTAGCTGGCATCTCTGGATATGCAGGATGCCTATTGTACTAAAACGTCCCAGCACTCCCAAGTCACCACAAGTACCTCTGTTTTGTGGCTCTGGGTCAACACTACCAGTTCAGAGTCCTGCCCTTTGGGCTGTCCTCAACGCCTCAAGTCTTTACAAAGTGCTTACGCAGTTCTGCATTGGCGAACCTCAGAAAATGTATTTATTTAAAGTTGATAACCGGAAAGGCACACTGAGCCAAGGCTCATTTCAGGTGCGACCGGGCGGGTACAGCATACATTACATTCATTAACCAAATAACAGCAGTTCACGTACAATAATTCAGTAAACAACATTTACGTTAAGTACAGTAGACCTATTTACAGAGCAGTTTGCATACAAATAAATACTGTAAACCAAAATATACAAAGCCGTTCAGTATACTGAGCAGTTCATTACAGTTGGTGGGTAAGTGCAGTATAAGCATGACGTCAGAGAACATGGGTGAGGGAGAGGGTCACCGGGTGGGACAGTACAGAGGCAAACTGGCACGGGTAAGTAAGGCAAGAGGAATGCGGGGAGGTGGGTGTGTATCAGTGCAGTAGGTGCATTTGGGATAGGGGATTGACACACCTCACAAAATAGTGACAAGGGGTAGGAGCTAGTGCAGGCATGAGATCTAAAGGGGAGAATGGATTGGGGCTAGAAGGGGGGGTTATTGATTGGGGTAAGGGGTGCAAGGAGACTGGTGATTAGGGGAGTAGATGACAGAGACTGGTGATTGGGGGGAGGTGATAGAGACAGTGGGGAGGGAGAGGCGTCTGAGGTGTTTTTTGATTGCCACAGCCGATGACAAACTGCTAACAGCGAGAGGCATTGAGATCCATGGGGTGGGGAACCAGTAGGCAAAGGCTTGCATCCCAGCCTGTGAGCGAGGAGTAGCTAAGGAGAAAACTCAGCGTTTTAGTGTTCCTGTACCTGGACGATTGGCTCCTAGCAAGCCCTTCCAGACAGGAGATGCAAAAGGCAGTCACCACAGCTTTGCAGTTCCTTACTTCATGGGGGTGCTGCTGAATCTGGAGACATCCTAGTTTCATCCCTCTCAGCAGTTCCTCTTCATAGGAGCCCTCCTGGACACAGTGCAAGGGATTTCCTTCCAGAGGACAGAAGAAACTACTTTCTCCAGATAGCTCGTTACATCAGGTAGAAGAGCTCAGTTCTAGCACTCTCGATGCAGCGGATGTTGGGTCTTATGGCATCATCCATTTTCACGGACCCTCTAGCCCGGCTACCCGTGAAGTCCACACAGTGGATGCTCAGCACTCAGTGGTCACCAACCACACACCTACAGTCCTTCCACATAAAAGTGATGGAGCCCCTGTCGAGATTACTGACATGGTGGACACAGGAAGATGAGCTGCTTCAAGATCTACGGTTTGCTCCACTGGAGTTTCAGATCACCATCACCATGGATGTATCCCTGATCGGTTGGGGGCCCACTGTCAAGACCTTTACACTCTGGGAGAGTGGAGCCAGGAGAAGTCTCCTACTCATAGAGATGAGCTGTCCGTACACTGTTTGAGCTCTGAAGTCACGTCCTGTGTTTCAAACTAATTTTGCTTCAGACAGACAACAAGGCTGTGATGTATTACATTAACAAGCAGGGTGGGCGTACTCATACACTCTGTGCCAGGAAGCCAGGAGGGTGTGGGAGTGGTGCCTTGAACATGATGCCGTGACTCTCAGTCTACCTGCCAGGAATTCAAAATGACCTAGTGGATTGCCTCAGCAGGACAGAGGCGGATCCACACGAATGGTTGCTCACGCCATACATTGTGCAATCGCTATTCAACGAGTGGGGCAGTCCGGACCTGGACCTTTTTGCATCCCCACTCAACGCAAAACTGCCTCTCTTCAGCTCAAGAAATCCAAAACCTGGCATTTTCTGTCAGGGTGCATTCAAACTTCAGTGGACAAGACACTGTCTGTACACATTTCCTCCTCTCCCATTAATTCAGAGGGTCCTGCTCAAACTAGAGGCACAGGGGTAGGATGATTCTCATCGCACTGTTCTGGCCTCAACAGGCATGGTTTCTGTTGATCAACAGGTTGTTGGAGGCCCCTCTGAAGCAACGTCCTCTATGAACGGACCTCCTGACTCAGGGACCCCTGGTCCATCCCAGCCTGCATTCCCTTCATCTCCACACCTGGCTCCTGAGGGGACAGAGGTGTGTAGGTTTAAGGTCTCTCAAAGCATCGCAGAAATCCTCTTGGCAGTGTATAAGCCTTCCACTAGGAAAACTTACATGGCGAAATGGAAGTGGTTTTCCTTTTGGTGTGCAAAGTCCATATTGGACCCATTTTCTTGCCCACTGAATACAATATTAGAGTATCTCTTAAACCTGTCAAATGCAGACTGCAATACTTGATAGTGAAGATACACCTCTGCGCGATTTCCGCCTACCATGAGTCGGTACAGAACATGTTGCTGGCTCAGTTACCACTAGTCAAGAGATTCCTCAAGGGTATCCTACACAGTAGGCCCCTGTTCAGAAAACTGGTGCTCACATGGGATATCAACCTCGTGCTAGACCAGCTCACCCATAAGCCTTTTGAACCTCTAGCCTCCTGTGACTTGAAGTTTCTGACCTGGAATGCTACCTTCCTGGTGGCCATTACCTCCGCTCACAAAGTCTCTGACCCTTCTTACTCTGTATTTCACAAGGACAAGGTGGTTCTTCAGACCCACCCCAAATTCCTTCCCAAGGTGATTTTGGAGTTTCACCTTAACCAGCCATTGGTTCTTCCTACCTATTTTGCCGGCTTCCAGAATGAAGGAGAACATACCCTTCACTCTTTGGATGTCAAAAGGGTTCTGCGATTCTGCATTGACAGAACTAGAGATTCATAAATCAAGCAACTTTTGTATCTTTCAGCATGGCCTGGCTTGGTCAGCCTGTTGCCATTAGATGCATTTCTGCATGGTTGGTGGCATGTCTTCATCACTGCTACTCAGTGGCGCAAGTCAAGTTGGAAGGCCAGTTTACACCCACTTTTAGAGCTGTTCCGGCGTCCCTAGCGGAAGTCTGTAATGTACCCATTGCAGATTTTTGCAAAGTGGCGACTGAGCTCTGTGCACACCTTTGTGAACCACTACGCTCTGGATGTCCGTGATAGACAGCACACACTTCCTTTGGCAGGACAATCTTAATGGTCCTCTGTCCTGAGTGAACTCTGCTTCCTGCCACCCCTACTGGGGGTGTTGGGTATTGGTTTTAGCTCGGTACTTTCTCATTGGTGTGAATGAGTGGTGAAGACCTTTAGTCCAGGAAGATATGGAAATTACATACCTACCATAATTCTTGATCTTGGATGAAGTCTCCACCACTCATTCACACACCCACCCACCATCCCCTGAGCTCACTCATCCTGTTTCTGGTCTTCACTCCGTTGTTGGTTTAGGCTGTGAAAACGTTGTTGGGTTGACCCTTCTTATACGGGTCATCCAGGTTCTCTATGTCCGGATTAGGTTAGTTTCCTAGGTTTGATTACTCTGCACCTCCTTGGTCAAAAAGGTACCGAGGTGGTTGGAGGTCAACGCCGAGATAGCCTATACCGATGCCGTAGGTGTCCATGGGACTGTGCATGTGCGGTCCTGCCAACCCTCCTGAAGATTTTTGGCTCCCGCTGGTCCTAGCACCTCCAGCATAGTCCCATTGGTGTGAATCAGTGGTGGGGACTTCGTCTAAGAAAATCAAGAATTATAGTAGGTACGTAATTTCCATTTTAAGGCGTGGTATGTGGTTCATATCCAGACAACCCACCTGACCTTCCCGTGCAAGTGTTCACGGATCCCCGTTTCCAGTGTGCAAAATCTGATGTCATGGGGAGGATCTGAGGGATATACCACCTGGGTGGTGGGATCAGCTTCTCTTAAAGACAGTCCGGCAAATCAGCGTCTTAAAGGGAGACTGCAGGTAGTGTGGATGTGAATCATGTATCACTCCTAGAACTACAGATAACAGGTGAGTAGTCCTCTTTTGTTTTTGTTGGAAGCAAATTGGGACCAACTGCGCACATGTGTGGAGCTCTTAGTGCTGACTTTTTCCCTTTGTAGATTGTATGTTTACTATGCATGATTAAGCAGACAGAGATTTTTTCCTCATTTTGTATGTTTTTATAAAGCAGTTTATAACTAGTTTTCTTCTGCTTTATTTTTCTGCAGCAAAGGTGATGGCTTGTTTCAGAGCTTGGGAAGACTGGACTATTTACCCAGAGCTTTATCTCATCCGTTTACAAAACATCTTCTTGGGCCTCATTAAGATTGGGGAGGATGGAGTGGATAGACTCTGGTAAGTTTTATTTCTCTTGGTGATATTTGTTAAGAGCACCTTTATCAACCATAAAATGATTAAACAGGGCTCCCTTACCTCTTGGGAGCTCCTGCATCTATCTTTCTTTTTTAATACTAGCCTCAAAGGAAGGGAAGGGATCGTAATTTGCCTCCAAGGGGCTGCCTGCACAATCCCTCTCCACTTCCTGATTCTCCTTTGCGTCCCTGCACTGTGACCTACTATGACGTTTTTATAGCGGAGCATGGGGATGCACTCCATTCATTTCAATGGCGTGTCTTTTTCAGATGTAATTTCCTGATTGTAAATCATGTTTTACTACCTATTGATGGCAGTCTTCAACTAACGAGCTCTTTTAGTTGAACTCTGCTTTCAGTAGGTATCAAAATCCGATTTACAATCAGGGAAGTTACATTTGAAAAAGTCGCACAATTGAAGTGAATGAAGCACATCCTGCACTTTGACCTACATGAAAGACGCTAGAAGTCAGAGCACGAGGATTTACAGAATCAGGATGGAGAGGATCATGCGAGCAGCCCCTCAGGGGCAAACTATGATCCCTTCCCTTCATTCCTTTGGGGCCAGTATTAAAAAAAGAAGACAGCATGGAGGAGCTCCCCAAGAGGTAAGGGAGCTCCCTGTTTAATCATTTTGTAATTTAAAAACTAAGGGGAAAGGTGCTCTTTAAAGAAGCTGCAGCAATGTTTATGTAATGATGCCCCCTTAAAAAATAACTAATAATGATACGTTAGTTAACTTACTTTCACCTGGGTGGCCATTTTGTATTCGATTAAGCAGTGAATAGTTCGAACTTTATACAAAACTGTTAGAGGTAATGGGTTAAATAAAATTCATCTACCGTTCATTGAACAGTAGCTTTGATTTTTATCAAACATTTCTCTAAACATCTTAAAATGTATTTGAAAAGACTTCTGCTTTGCTTCAAATGTTGCGTGTGCCTGCTCCTCTCTTATAAGATGTCGCAAAACATATGAGCATGGGAAAGGGTCCAGCATTCCAGGAAGTGGAAGGGATTAGGCGACAGACTTCTCTGAGCCCAGATACAATTTGTTTTATAGATAGGGTATATCCCTTTTATTTGCAAACATGCAGCATGTAACCTGAGTACAATCCAGTTTAACCTGCACTAAGTAGCTGCTTCATGTATGTGGATGGGGGTGCAATATTCAGTTTTTGATCAATACACTAGCTGTCACATAGGGTACATCACTGTGGTTGCAGTGAGAAGCAGGTCTGTTTCTAATCCCGTCTCTAATCATGTTAGAAGTTTTCAGTTGGTATACTCTTTACTTCTCTCTGTGCCTTGGCCTACTATTTACAAGAGGGTCTTTGTGATAGAGACAAGCCACGGGAAGGGATGTGCTGATAGCTTTCAGGCTGCCACCCAAATGCTTTCAATGAAGAGTCAGTACAGTGTGGGGAGTGGTTCTCAGCTTGAAAAACAGCAGTCAGATCTTCACATACTGCCATTAGTTTTATTTTTATTACTTAGTTCAGGCAGTCTTGCACATGCATCCTGTGTTTCACCTGTGTCAATAAAAGGCTTCCTCAGGAGATCCCAAGCTACTAATAAGTGTAAACTTATAATATGACCACTATGATTGGTGTACAAAAAATTTTAAATGAAATTATCTGCAGATTACTCAGTGGTTTAGTGGTCACTTATTAGTATTATTCATTGCTTGATTTTCATTTATTCTAATTAATGTTCCCTAAAAATGCATTTATAGATGCTTGTTTGAAAGGTTTCTGTGTTTTGGAGTAGTACAATTTTTAGGGTGAGGCACTCCCTTCCCCCATTCAAACCAACACCACCGTGTGCATTATCAGATGGGCTGCATGCACTAATACAGTGTAAATTCTGTTATAGGATTGTGGATATGTTGTTCATCCACAGTAATTGGCATGTCCATTCCCTTTAAATATCTTGCCGGAACGTCTTCAAGCTAGGTTCTCCCACCCACCCGGGTGGTATAACCTTCTGCTCCTCCCCATGACGCCAGATCTTCCTTTATGCTGGAAGATGCAGTTTCCTCCTTCGCCTCCGCGTGTAGTAGCCCTGGCACTTCAGAACTCTGTTTTACTGATCAAGATTTGCAGAATCTCTCTTAATTATTTTGTTCTAGCAATCGTGATGGAGACAGGTCCTCGCACGGTTTCCGACGGTGTTCTTGCAGGCAGAAAATGTCTAGGATAGACCCGCATGCCACGTGCGTGTACTGCCTGGATCGATCATGACACTCAGGCCTGCGAACTATGTCGCTCTTTTCATCCAAATGTTTTGGATGATCGCCTCGCGCGTCTCCAGCTCGGACGTGCAGAGAAATGGCACCTGCCGGTCAAATCGAAGGATGCCCGCTGTGCGATCTCCGCGGCCGCTGGGTCCGCGGAACAACTGAAACAGATGAAGGCCTTCAAAGAGGAGGCGGCTCATGCCACTGAGCTCTCGTCTTCACCCTCATATTTTTTTTTTTTTACTAAAACTGGGCTCCTCTTTCTCTGGTTCCTTCAAGGAGCTGGTCCAGTCCCTTCACACTCATGGGGAAGGCTCTTCTCGCACAGCTGCAGATCCCGCAAGAAGGAATCAAGGAAGTGAGAGAAACCATGTCTCTTCGACATTGCTTTGGGTCAGAGAGGATCTCAGTCCCAGGAGCTCTTTTTCGACTTTGGTGGAAGTTGTGGCCTCTGCCACCGACCTCACGGTCCTCCTGTCAGGTCAGTTGGCCCAAACACTGGACGACGATCTGGTCGAGATGATACTCAACCCCATCGACCCGTCGTTGACCAAGGAGGCCGACAACTCCTTATTTAGGACTACAGTCCTTTAAGCCCTCACTGACTGGGCGACCCAGCCAGCTGGGAAGCCCCAAGTGGTGGTCGTCCCTGACCCGGAGGAACCGGGGTTCTCCCAAGCATCCTTGTCTGTCCCCCTGACGGTCGTCGTCCAGGTCTGGACATCATCACGACGAGGCCAAGAAGTCACATAAAGCGGCACTCTAAGAGCAAGCGCGCTGTTGTCCTCATCCTCCTCAGATGAGGGGAGGCTCCGACACAAGTTGTGTTGGCACTACGAGGATATGCTGTTGCAACAACTTGTTCTGGCTGGGCCGAAGATGGTCCCTTCCATCCCAGCCATTACCTGACTGTTGCGCCCCCCCAGGCTGAAGTCAACCACTCCAGAGCTAGTCGTGCCCCCCTACCCCTCCTCACCCCCAAAGGAGCCGGCGATGTCACTCTTGACTCAGCCGAAACCAGTCTCTCCACCGATTCGGGTGGAGCTGCCACTGAAACAGCCTCCCTCAGGAGTTCCCCTCAAGGACTCTCGGCCTACATCAGGCCTCCCGAACAGGCTGTCTATTACTCTGACTCCCAGCTGGCTGCAGCGGGTTCACAGTGACTGTGGTGGTAGATCGATGTACCTGGACTCCTTGAAGTTGGCATCTCGTTCTCTGGACAATGATGCCATGAGTCTGTCTGTTGAGGAAGGGCTCACCTCCTTTATGGGCATCATCCACCTCGTTTCCGGGGATGAAGCTGGAGCCCATTGATAAACGAGTAGAATACCCCCTAACTGATATCCTCAGAAAGGGGGATTCTTCAGCTGAGGCCTTTCCAGTAGCTGAAGCCATTGTTGTTCCAGCTCTGGAGCTCTGGCAGCACCCAGCCTCCTGCCCGCACCTTCCACCAGGATGGCCCACAAGTACGTGGTATCTACTGGCCCCCTTTCAGGATTTTCATAGCATCCCTCGGCTGAGGGATTGGTGACAGAGTCTGTGTTCAAGTGGGTTGGGAACTCAGGAGACTCTGATAGACCACTGGACAAAGAATCCAAGAAGCTGAATCACTCCGCCCGAAAGGTCTATGCTGCCTCCTCGCTGGGCCTCCGTCAGGCAAGATCAGCTGTAATCATGTCACACATCTCCCACACCCTGTTGGGCTCTTTAGATGTGGTTCTTCCTCACCTTCCCGTGGACCTTCAGACTACGGTCACACAGGTCCAGGACCAGGGCTGGGCTGTTGCCAGACAACAGCTCCAAATGGCCTTGGACATCAGGATTCCTGTGCCCGTTCTCTTGCAGCTACGGTTGCCATGTGCCGCAGGGCTTGGTTCAGTGGTCTCTACTTACGGCAGACACCCAGCACAAGTTGGCAGATGTCCCGCTCCAGGGTACTGACTTGTTCGGTCCAGGAGTGGACGGTCACCTGGAACGTATCGAAGTCCAGTACCATGTTGGACTCCGCTATGTCTTCCCAAAAGGAATCCCAGGGTTCCAAGAAGCAGAAGAAGAAGCTATTTCGCCCTTCTGCCCCGCGGCCAAGCAGCCCCAGTTTCAGTCTGGGCAGCAGCAGCAGGCCCAGTCTTGGCACCGTCGGCCCAAGTCAGGTGCTCAGTCGTGCAAACCGGGAGGGAAGGGTCCTGGCGGTCCCGCTTCCAGATCCTCCTCTTCCAGGCCTGCTCAGTGACAGGATGGGGGTGACCAGTCTGATACCTGTCATGACTACTCTGGGTCCACCCGTGGGGGGCCGTCTCCACCACTTCCTTTCCACCTGGTCCACTGTTACCACAGATAGGCGGGTGTTGGAAGTGGTCGGTCAGGGACTGCCTCTAGCGTTCGAGCAGTACCCGACAAGCCAAGCCACGCAAGGAAAGGGTATCAGTCCACACTCTGTTGGCTTTGTGAGACTACAGCCCAGCTCCTCCTTAAGGAGATAGTGGCCCGGGTGACAGATCGGAACTTGTGCCCTTGCAGGTGATCTGCTTCATCGGGGCAGAGCTCAGCTCTTGCCGAGCCAGAGCCCAGCTCCCAGCGGTCAGGGCAGAGGTGTTCTCCTCTTTTGCCCAGTCATTTCTGGTTGGGCAACTGCCCCGTGCCTGAGACTTCCTGTGTCTTCTGGGTTACATGGCAACCTGCACCACCATGGTCCATTGGGCCCAGTGGTGAAAGCGTCCCATTCAGTGGGGTTTGGCCAGCCAGTGGTCTCAGCGCCTAGGTCATTTTGACCAGCTGGTCACAATAACCCAGTGGCTTTGGGACGCTGTCCAGTGGTGGACCGTCCCGGAATATCTCTAGGGAGGGATTCCGTTTGTCCGCCCGAGCCTTCGGGTCGCCCTCACATCCATTGCCTCTCACGAGCTGGGGAGCCCACATGGGGAACCACAGAGTCCATGGGCTGTGGAACCCTGAGGAGTCCCGACGCCACATCAGCCTGCTGGTGCTCTGAGCAGTACAGCTGGTGCTGACTGCATTAGCTTTCTGCGGGGTCAAGTGGTCCAGGTCCAGACGGACAACATCATGATCATGCACTATCTCAACAAACAGGGCGGCACACACTCCGGCCTCTGTGCAGGGAAGCGCGCCACATCTGGACCCTTGTGAGCCAACTGGAGGCAGATCTTCTAACCATCCATGTGGCAGGAGCCTCAAACCAATTGGCAGATGCCCTCAGCCATGTGGGCGAGGCATCCTACGAGTGGTCTCTTCACTCAGAGGTAGTTTGCAGCTTGTTCTCCCTGTGGGGGGCACCCCTCAGGTGGACCTGTTCGCCTCCAGGGAGTACACAAAGCTGAGGCTGTTTCATGCCCACCCCCCTCAGTAGGGCTCGCTGCAGGGGACGCCTTTCTGAGGCTGTGGGCCCCAGGCCTCTTCTACGCCTTTCTTTCCATTTCCTTGATCCACAAGGTGCTTCTCAAGGTGAGGAGGGACAAGGCGAAGATGATCCTGGTAGCCCCAAATTGGCCATGCCAGTTCTGGTATCCAGATCTCCTCAGACTCAGCAACAGGCTCCCGAGGCATCTTCCAGCATCCCCAGACCCAGTATCAGTCAATCAGGGAAGGTATTCCATCGGACCTTCAGTCCCTACACCTGACAGCTTGGTACCTGAGTGGCTAGAGTTCCAGGCTTTGGGTCTTTCCAGCGCTGTCCTCAGCGTAGTTGAGGCATCTAGGAAGGAGTCGACCAGGAGGTGTTATGCCTTCAAATGGAAAAGATTTTCCATTTTTGTCAGGGCAAGGGCTTAGACCCTAGTTCCTGTCTTGTGGCCAGTATTCTCGACTGCCTTTGGTCCCTCACCAAAGGAGGTCTCGGACAACTACCCTTTAAGCACTCTGGCAGCCATCTCTGCTTACTGGGCGTGAGCCAGTCAGCAGATGGTGGCATAGGAGACAGTGGTCTGACGCTTTTTCAAGGGCCTCAATCACATATCCCCTCTGGTGCGTGAACCTACACCTCCGTGGGATCTACTACTGGTATTGGCTAAACACATGGGCAAGCTATTCAAACCTATGCACAGGTTTGAGATGTCGCATCTGATGTGGAAGACCGCATTCTTGGTGGCTTTCGTGTCAGCCAGAAGGACTGGGGAGCTCCAGGCGCTCTCAGTGGGGTCTTCTTACCTCGTCTTCCACAGGGACAAGGTAGTCCTGTGCCCCTACCTGAAGTTCTTCCCGAAGGTGGTGTCGGAGCTTACCAGGTATTAACTCTGCCTGTGTTCTATCCGAACTACACCTCGGAGGCCGAGTACAGGCTTTATAGAAACATAGACTTTGATGGTAGATAAGGACCGCTTGGCCCACCTAGTCTGCCCATTTCCCTACCTATAGGATAAGCTGCAGATCCTAGTTAACTAACAGCCTATTTCTTCCTACCCCCCACAAAAATTGCCTTATGTCTGTCCCATGCATTTTTGAATTCTTCCACCATTTTAGACCCCACAGCCTCCTCAGGAAGGCTGTTCCATGTGTCCAGCACCCTCTGTGAAAAAATACTTTCTCACATTGCCCCTGAACCTCCCCCCCTCTATCTTCAAATTGTGTCCCCTTGTTCTTGCACATCTCTTTTTCTGAAAGATGCTACCCTCTTGGACGTTGATTCCACTGAGGTACTCAAAAGTTTCTATCATGTCCCCCTTACCTCCTTTCCTCAAGGGTATATATATTAAGCTCCTTTAGTCTCTCCTCGTAAGGCTTCTCTTGCAGACCCTGCACCATTTTAGTTGCCCTCCTCTGGACTACCTCTATCCTGTCTATGTCCTTGCGGAGATGGGATCTCCAGAACTGGACGCAGTACTCCAGATGGGGTCTCACCAACTGTCTGCACAGAGGATAACAACTTCCTGTTTTCTGCTGGTGATGCCTCCCTATACATCCCAGTATCTCCACAGCCCTTCCTACTGCCTTTTCACATTGCTTGCTAACCTTAAGGTCATCTGATATGATTACCCCTGGTCCCTTTCCATATTTGTTGTTGTTAACCTCCCCCCAAATTATGTATTCTAGGAGCGTGATATGTTGTTCATCCACACTTCTTTGGCATGTCCTTTCCCTTTAAATCTTGCTGGAAGTCTTCAAGCTGGCTCCTCCCACCCACCTGGGTGGTATATACCTCGGCTCCACCTCAAGACACCTGATCTTCCTTTCCGCTGGAAGATTCAGGTTCCCTCGTGCTACTTTCTCAAGTACCGTAGGCCTTGGAGTCTAATCGACGTTTTTTGCCGCATTTGCTTTCTTTAAAACTCGTAAGAGTTTACGAATCCGATCCGAGCGCATCGGACATGGAGGACAAGTCGTCCCCCGGTTTTCACTGGTGTCCTTGCGGACAAAAAATGTCTTGCACAGATCCCCACCTCTTGTGCGTTTATTGCTTGGGTGCTGTGCATGACACCACTGCTTGCACTCTCTGCCTGGCATTCCATCCCAACATCCTGGACGATCGCAAGATGCGCCTACAGCTAGGGAGACCAGAGTTTCTCAATCCACTGGTGAAATTGAAGGAGGCCAGGTGGGCGGTTTCCTGACGTGGGATCCGCCGAGCAGCTAGAACAGATGGCTTTGAGGAGGAAGCTGCCCAAGCCGACCAGCGATTTTTCATGCCGCTCAACCTGGGCTCCACCTTTATTGGGTCCTTTCAGTAGCTGTGTCAGTCTCTCCCTACCAAGGTGAGGCTCGGCCGCACTCCTCCCGCCCAAGAAAAGGAACAAGGACCCCAAATCATCTTCTTATGGTCGAAGAAGACGTTCCTGGGACCGAGGCGATCCAGTTCACAGGACTAGGTGGTCTCGGCCTCGTTTGAGATCGCTTCCTTGGCGTAGCTTCGGACCTTCCGTCAGGCCAAGGCACTGAGGCCAAGGATACGGCAGAACCGCCGAGATTGCTTTCACCCGATCGAGCCATTGCCCAGACTCGGCTCGATGACCTTTGGAAAGGACTCCCATCCTTTTCTTCCTCAATTCAGGAAACCATTCTCGCTGGGCATCCCGATTGAGGGACAGGAGCCGGATCCTCGGTTTCCACCGAATCCAGTCTCTTCTCGACGACAGAACCGATCCCACGGGTCGAAAGCCAAAAAGGGTCGTAAACACTCTCGAAGAGGCGTCACACTCCTCATCCTCGGACGAGGAGAGACTTAGATGGAAGCTCCGTCTACGTTATGAGGACCTTATGTGGCAGCAGCTCATTCTGACTGGTCAGAAGCCGGCAACTCCTGCTACACCGGCCATTACTTGGCCCTAGCCTCTTCGGCCGACACCGACTCCTCCAGTACAGAGGACTCCGGTTCTCCCTCCGGCAGGACCAACACACATTCCTGCTCGGCCAGTTCTGGTCTCCCCACCAATTCTGGTGGAACCACCGCCTAAGCAGCCTCAGGGAGGGGCTCCCTCAAAGGAGGATTAGGCAGATACGGGCTTGTCCCATCGTCTCTCCATCACTGTAGTTCCTGGTCACCCTAGGCACATTGAAGGGGACATATGCGGGAGACCCCTGTATCCTGACTCTTCTGACTCTGATACTACTGGTCTTCACTCACACCCTGATGATGAGTTGTCAGTGACAGGCCTGGAGGAAGGTCCTTCTTCCTTCCAAGGCATCATTCGACTCATATCTGAGTCCACGGGTATGCCATTGCAGCCTATGCAAAAGAAGGCGGAATATCCTCTCACGGATATCCTTAAGAGGGGTGATACCCCGACGGAGGCCTTCCCAGTGGCCGGAGCCATTGTTGGCTCGACCCTTGAGCTATGGCAGCGCCCTGCCTGGCTCCATCTACCCGCATGGCTCGCAAGTACACTGTACCCATGGGGTCCCTGGTGGGCTTCACTGAGCATCCCTCGGCCGAGAGCCTTGTGACTGCATCAGTGTTTCGGCGTATGGGTAGCTCAGCAGATGCTGACCGCCCTCCGGACAAGGAGTTCAAAAACAAGGACCATTCTGCCTGGAAGGTATATGTGGCCTCATCCTTGGGCCTTCGTCAGGCCAGCTCGGCTGTTATCATGGCACACTTCTCTCATGCCCTCTTGGGGTCACTAGATGAAGTCCTCCATCAGGACTGTGCTGTTGCAAAACAGCAGCTCCAGATGGCCCTGGACATTGAAGATTACTGTGCCCGCTCCTTAGCAGCCGCAGTGGCCACTTGCCGCAGGGCATTGCTGAGGTTATCCTCTCTTCCTGCGGATACTCAGCATAAATTAGCTGACATGCCCTTCCTTGGCACCAACCTCTCCGGTCCCGGAGTGGCAGGTCACCTCCAGCACATAGAGCAGTCCATTGCCACCTTGGATGCTACCTCTGCAAAAGGTTCTTCGGGCAAGAACTAGCAGAAGTGCAAGAAGCCGCCTTCTCAGCATTCTTCCCCTGTGGTTAGGCAGCCCTCCTATCAGGGAGTTCAGCAGCAACAGCAGGCTCAAGCTTCGCGCCCTTGGCCCAAGCAGTGTCCCCAACAGCCCCACAAAGGAGGCCGAGGTGCCGATCCAGGAGCCTCCTCCTCCTCTAAGCCTGCGCAGTGACGGGTCAGGGGTGGTCAACCCTACTCCCGTCACGCCAGTTCTGGGTCCTCCCATGGGAGGCCGGCTCCGCCACTTTCTTTCCGCCTGGTCCGATATCACTTTGGACAGGTGGGTCCTGGAAGTGGTCGGTCAGGGGCTGCCCCTAGAATTCGAGCAGTACTTTCCCTGCCGAGCCTGTGCCCCACGGGAGGAAAGGATCTCAGTTGGCGCTCAATCGGCCCTTCCGGACGACATTGCCCAACTCCTCCATAAGGAGGCAGTAGCTCCAGTGCCGGATCGTCCCCGCGGACCCAGGCTTTGCGTCCAGGTACTTCCTGGTGCCCAAGCACACGGGGGTTGCGCCCATCCTAGATCTCCACGAGCTGAATCAATATCTCAGGTCTCGCACCTTCCGGATGGTAGCTCTGAACCAGATCATACCATCTCAGGAGCGAAACATGTGGTTCTGTTCACTGGATAGTACAGTTACATAAGAACTTACCATAACAGTAGATCTTCGAGAACAGCTCTTGCAGCAGGTTACACCATTAGGACTGAAGCTGGCCAGGAGATGGGAGAGGAGAGGCCTACATAGGGTATACCAGTTTCTAGAAAAAGGGAATATAAAAAGCCTTTCCGAACTAGAAAAGGTTTATGGGCTAACACAGAGAGAGAGATTCCGCTTTTTTCAAGTCAGGGACTATATAAAAAATATTAAGAAGGAATGCTGGGAAAAACTCCCTACACCCAAAATAGTAGAAATACTACAGAAAACATTAGAGGGTAATACAGAACTGCAACACATAATATCTTATTTTTATGTGGCTATAAAGAGATGGAAGGAGACTCGGTAGACTCCATTAGGAGGGCTTGGGAGACAGACTTAAATGTCATAATAACGAGAGATAAATGGAAGAGCTATCTTTCATATATTCATAAATGTACCTCAGCACCGGGGTGGAAAGAATATGCATGGAAAAATGCTGTCAGATTTTTCAGAACTCCAGCAATCCAAAGACATTTTAATAAAAGGCAAGATGGGGAGTGCTGGAGGAAGTGCGGAGAAAATCAGGCAACTCATGGACACATATTTTGGAGATGTCCCAATATACAGCCTTTCCTGAGAGAGGTACAAGAGGCAATTAAAAGCATCATTTCACCATCTATAAAACTGGATATGTCACTGTATCTTCTATTGGATTTCCGTGAGGGAAACAGAGATATCAGAACAAAGAAGCTTCTGATGATGATAATAATAGCTATCAAAAAAACCATAACTAAAAACTGGTTAACACCAAATGTACCTCAAAACGATGGCAAAATATAGTGATAGATATTTATCAGATGGAAAAGCTGACAGCATGGGTAAATAAGATATGTACAATTTGAAGTACTATGGAGAAGATGGATAATGCATATTGCCTCCGAGAGACAAGACTTTATACCATGAAAAGGAAGACAGAAATGTCTAAAAGACAGTATAAGCCATAGATGCACAAAAGATATAATAGATTAAATGGAATTACTGAATAAGCAAATATCATGAATGTTCCAGACAAACAGAATGTGTACTGTATTCTATGGATTGAATTGTAATAACTGGATAAAATAGAGATCATTGAATAAGCATAGATATAAATAATGTAATTAGAATTATGTGATGTAAGCTAAAATGTAATGTAAAAATAAAAAAGCTTTAAAAAAAGGACTGAAGCTGGCGAGCGCCAGGACCTGGAAGTTTTCTGGCTAACAGTATTCAGATGGGGACCGCCTCCGACGTCGGTCCAGCCCCGACGTCAGGCGTAGTACATATGGAGGTGGTCTCCCATGATACTCAGTTCTCCCGCCGGAGACTCCCAGCCGCTGGATGACATCAGAAGAGGAGACCGAGGATCCGCCATCAAATGGCAAAACAAGGCGTCAGTAAATGCCCTATCCTAGGAGAAGGATACTTTGACTACGACCTACCTCCAGCAGGGATGGTGGGAGGGAAAGTACTGCAGCAAGAGCTGTTCCTCAAGATCTACTGTTACGTAAGTTCTTATGTAACTGTACTATCTTACTGGTGAAACAGCTCTGCAGCAGGTTACACCATTAGACAGATTCCCAAGCAATACTGGAAATCACACACCATCAGGAGGAGGAAAGGTAAAATCCTCGAATTACATCGAGCCTGGACAGAAGTCCCTGAAGGACTGCTAGACCAAACCCTGCTCTCTGCCTACAACGCTCCAGGCTGTAATGCCTGATGAAAGTGTGTACAGAGCCCCAAGTAGCTGCAGCACAAATAGCTCAGGTGGATATGTTCTTTAAAGCCACAAAAGAGGTAGCCACCCCTCTGGTGGAATGACCCTTAACCGCGCCCAGTAAGGGTTTGTTGCGCTTCTGGTAACAGAAGATAATGCACTGAATGAGCCACCTGGACAGCGACTGTTTTGAAACAGGAGCTCCCATCATCCTGTGGGCAAAGGAGACGAAAAGTTGGTCCGATTTTCGGTGGTATTTGGTTCTGGTCAGGTAGTATCCGAGGCACCTGTACATCAAGAGTGTGCAGAAGGACTTCTCCTGATTAGAGTATTTTGGGAAATACACTGGTAGATCGATGTCCTGATTAAGGGTGAGAGCTGAGACTGCCTTAGGCAGAAATTTAGGATTAGTCCTTAGGGATACCTTGTCTTGGTGGAAAGCGAAATAAGGTTCTTTGCACATAAGTTTGTGCATTTCAGAAATTCTTCTGGCGAAGTAACGGCACTAAAAATAACGTTATCCAAGAGAGAAAACGTGCTTTCATGATCCATGGCTGGTTCAAAGGGTGGCAACGTGAGCTGCTCCAGGATGAAGGGTAAATCCCATGGTGGGATTGATCCTTAATCGGGCCTCAACGTGGAGGACACCCCTCAAGAAGGCATGTGTCGTGTCCAGTTGAGCCACAGTGCGTTGGCCTGCAGGGACGTGGTAGGCTGAAATGGCACAAAGATGTACCTTAGTCGAGGAGTAAGCCAGGCCGGAGTGGAAAAGGGACAGCAGGTAATCCAGTACCAGCTTTTCTTGACTGTCCAAAGGCGAAGGCCACACGCTTGAACCTATAAGCATACTCTGCGCTACTTTCACATGGCGAGGGTCGCATGGGTAGCCGTGTCTACTAGCAGCAGTAAGAACGCTTCACACCTTTGCGAGACCCCTAGATCGCATCATGGCTATGTCTCTGGAGCCAAGCATGCAGGTTCAGGGAATGTAGGTCCGGATGGACCAAGGAATCCACCTCCTGAGACAGCAAATGGGAGCTGATTGGTAGAGGCACTGGAGGTTCCTGGGATAGCTGATGCAAGAGAGGGAACCAGATCTGTCTGGGCCAAAAAGGCGCAATCAGTATAAGCGTCGCTTGCTCCCAGCGAAGTTTTAGAAAAAAACTCTGGATCAACTGAAAAGGTGGAAAAGCATAGAGGAATCTGCTCTCCCAGGAGAAGAATAACACGTCTCACCAGAAAACACCAGGCCCTGGATCTAGCAAGCCAAAATTGGGCAGTTTTGCGTTGTAAGGGGACGCGAAGAGGTCTATCTCTGGAGTACTCCATCTGCGAAACAGATCCTCTGCCACCTCCTGCAGTAGTTCCCATTCATAGACTCTGACCTGAGAGCGGCTCAGGCTGTCTGCGATGACGTTGTTCACTCCCGGAACATGAACAGCAGTAAGGTTTGCGCCGTGTTCTAAGACCCAATCCCACACTCTCATGGCTTCCCTGCAAAGCAGGTAGGAATGGGTGCCTCTTTGTTTGTTGCGGTAATACATAACCGCAGAATTGTCTGTTTGTAACAGAAGTGTACCCAGTGGAATCTCCGACTGGAAGGCCTGCGGGGCGTAAAGAACTGCCCTCATTTCCAGGATGTTTATGTGGAGATGAGACTCCTGGGCTGTCCACAGGTCCTGGGACCGGACACCGTTGAGGTGTGCTCCCCAACCGAGCCCTGAGGCGTCTGTGGAGAGTGTCACAGTCTGGGACGGCGCTATGAAGGGGACTCCCACCAAGAGGTCCTTGAATCTAGCCACCATTGCCAATCTCGAATTACGGTCTTCGTGATTCGGATTGGATGCTGCAGATGGTCTTGCCTTTGGTCCTATTGTACCCATAACATCCACTGGGTTACCCACATGTGGAGACGGGCTAGCGGGACTGTTGCAGTGGCTGCAGCCATGTGTCCGAGCAGGCAAAGGACCAGTCTGGCCGGGACAGTCTTCATCGCCGATAAGTCCCTGATGAGGGATCTGATGTGTTCTGCTCTGTCCAGGGGGAGGAAAGCTTTCCCTTGGACGGTGTCAAGAATTGCTCCTTTGAATTGCAGAGTCTGGGACAGAACCCGGCGTGACTTCTCATAATTGATGAGAATGCCCAAGGTCTCGAACAGAGACTGAGTGCAGTGAATGGCAGACATACATCAGGGCCTCCTGGGAGGGCGCCATGAGAAGCCAATCGTCCAGGTAGGGGAACACGTAGTGGCCCTGTCTCCTCAGAGATGCGGCTACGACCGCCATGCACTTCGTGAACACCCGAGGTGCCGATGACAGCCCGAAGGGAAGAGCTCGGAACTGATAATGGCGGCCCTGAAGGTTGAAGCGCAGGAGCCTCCTGTGCACTTGAGCGATAGGAATATGCAGGTTGGCATCCTGCATGTCCAGGGATGCTAGAAAAGCGCCCTGCTTCAGCATGGGAATCGGACCCGGGAGGGTCACCATGTGGAAGTGCTTGTACGCGACCGAGACATTGAGGTCCAGTATTGGACGGAGGTCTCCTGTTTTCTTTGGAACCAGGAAGAAGTGAGAATAATATCCTAGTCCCCTCTGGTTCCTTGGTACGTGCTCTATAGCTTCTTTTTCCAGAAGTGCGAGCACCTCCTGCCGTATGAGCAGGGCATGCTGACCCGAGTAACGGGAGGAGCAGGGAGATCTTGTAGGTGGGTCATCTAGAAACTCTATGCAATGGCCTTTCTTGACCAACTGGAGAACCCACCTGTCGGTGGTGATCGATTGCCACCCTAAAAAGTGGCGAGCAATGCGACCCCTGACTTTCCTTGCCTGTTGATCCAGAGGAGGGGCGGGGGCCGGAAAGAGTCATGCTGTGGCAGCGTTTGTCCCTGCGGGCTGGGCCGACTTCGTGGAACGTTGGCCTCTGCCTGGGGATGATTTGGCCTGGGCCTTAGGCGAAAAAGTGCCCCTCTGCTGCTGGCCGGAACGTTGCTGCTGCCTTTGTAGTCGGCCGCGAAAACGGCTCTGGTTCCTATGAAGGGAAATAGGCCTAGATCTGTACATGGCCTGTACAGATCAGACTGCCCTCCCTGTGTCTTGGAGCTTGGTGATGACCTTCTCCGAGGATTCATCAAAGAGTACCTCGCAGTTATATTAGACGTCTAGAATATTCTTCTGTACGTCCGGGTGAAACCGGAGACACAGAGCCAGGAGTGTCTCCGGAGACAGACGCCTGAAGCTGCAGCTCTGCCACAAGAGTCCGCAGAATCGTATAGTGCTCTAAGCACTTGGGTCCCCATAATCTGACCCGTGCAGAGGAGGTTTAGGAGCTCTGCTTTTAGTCACCATCGGGAAGCTTCAACCCGGTCCTGGCCCTGTTCCCACAGGACATTCTGGAATTGTATCATATGGGTAAGGTAGTTCAGAGACCTGATGGCGCAAGTAGCAGCCGCGATACATGCGCCTCCCCAGGGCATCCAGTTGCTTGGATTCCTGGTCCGGTGGCTGAGTGCTCATATGCTGGGGCCTTTGAGACCAGTCATGAAAGGCAGTGAAGACCAGGGAATCTGCCAGAGGTTGCTTCGCCAAGTACTGGTCCTCTCTGGGAGCCTTGTACAGGCAGTCAGGCTTCTTCAGCACCGCTGGAGGAGTGCGGATACTCCCCACGCAGCCTTGGTGACGTCCCGAGAAGGTGTCTACCAAGGGTGACACTACCACAGGCTTTGGGTCTTTTTCTGAAGGTAGTGGGCAAGGCATTGTCGTCGGGGTCAAGCTCCTCAGCATCCCACCCCATGTTGTCCTGGATGCGCCTTGTGATCTCGGCGAAAGAGGGATCATCTGGTGGAGACCTGGGGAGGTCATGTGGGTCAGGAGAGGAGATGCTGAGCGGAGAAGGAGATCTGGAGTATTCCGAAGTATCCAATTTTGAATCTTCCCCCGACGGAGTATACCAGCATTGTCTGGGTCGTTTGGGACTGGGTGACCCTGAAGGGGATCTGGAGGGAGGCCTTCTCCTGTCTGTAGATCTGCCCCTAGGAGGTGGAGTCTGCTTCTTGGGGGATGGTGTTCGTCCTACTGGCCCCTTAGGTGGAGGAGGAGGTGGAGGCAGTGAAGGGGTAGGAGGAGGAGGAGTAGTAGGACAGGCGGGGACCATATCCTTCTTGATGGTGTCCCACCAAAAGGTAAAGAGCTCCTTTACCTCTGTGATGTTCATGCCCAACAATGGGCCTGGCCCCAGTGGTCTGTCGCTGGGGTCAGGCTTCTGGTCCCCGGGGGTCTCCCACTCCGGGGAGGTTCCCGTGAGCGCCGGCATCCTCGTATCGCCTGTAGTTTTCGGGCTGTGGGGTCCTTCTCTGTGGAATCCCTACAACCGGGCGTCCGCCCGGTGACGGGGTGCGGTCTTCGGTCTCAAGTAGCCGACATTGGTCCTCCGGCCGACGCTCTTCGGACCTGGCGACTGCCTGGCCGGGCGACGGATGTCTAGCTGGTGTTTTCGGCTCCTGTGAGCGCTGAGCCGATTTTGAGTGTTTGCCCGACATCGGATGGTGAGCCGACGTCGGATCCGGCTTCCGTTTTAGGGACGTCGGGTCCTTCGTCTTTCTGGGCACCGGATCAGGACCTCTGGGCAGTTGGGAGACTGACCTGGAGTCGGTGTCCCAACGTCAGGTGGAGGAAGATGACTTACAGCACTCAACAGACTTTGAGGAGGCCTTGGATGGGGTAGATGAAGCCGAGGACCTCTATGTCTTAAGAGGCTGGAGCGAGGAAGAGCCGTCTGAAGACCTGACCTTAACCGGGGGAGGTTGCGACTGAGCCCTAGAGGGAGAGCGGTCCGATCTGGAGGCGGAGCTACGGGTGTCCGAGGCCCGAATAGGGGACAGAGACCTCACTTTCTCCCAGTGCTTGTCCCGGTGTTTGTGGGGATTTTGATGAAGATTCTCCCTTGGAGGAAGGTTCTTGGTCCATCCTTTTAAGCTTTTCCTCTAGAAGATAGGTCTGAAGTGCCTTCTGACGGCGGATCCTGGTGCAGCTATTGAAACCTTGGCAAAAGGTGCAGGCCTTGGTGTCATGGTCTGGGCCTAGGCACCGCACTCAGGACGAGTGGGGATCCTTGAAAGGGATCTGTTTTGCCGCAGGCACACTTCGAAAGGTGACCCTCAAGAGATGGAGTTGGAGATGACATCAGTTGTGCAGAGAGAAAGTTGGTCGAAAGTTCTGTAGTCGTGCGCTAGAAAGAGACAGGCCGATACTGTCGAGTCGACGGCGGGAAAAGAACTGAGATTCATGGGGGACAGCCTCCATATGTACTATGCCTGACGTCGGGGGCGGGACCAACATCTGAGGCGGTCCCTGCTGAATACTGCTAGCTAGAAAATTTCTGTGGGGTCCTGGCGCCTGCCAGCTTCAGTCCTAATGGTGTAACCTGCTGCAAGAGCTGTTTCTCGAAGAGCAAGAGCTACAGGACGCGTTTTTTCACGTCCCAATCCGTCCGTCCCACCAGCGGTTCCTCCAATTCAGGGTCGAAGGGATCCTGTACGAGTTCCGAGCCATGCCGTTCGGCCTGTCATCGGCCCGACAGGTCTTCATCAAATGCATTGCAGTGGTGGCAGCCCATCTACGGCGTCAAGGGGTTCGCATATACTCCCTACCTCGACGATTGGCTCCTGGCGGTTCCTCCCTTGCAGGAGGTGGAGAGGTCCAGGGACCTGGCCCTCCGAACCTGTTCCAGATTAGGCCTCCTGGTCAACGAGGCCAAGTCGGAACTCGTGCCCTTTCAGGTGATGAGTTTATCTGGGCAGTGCTCGACTCTCATCAAGCCAGAGCCCGGCTTCCGGCGGACAGGGCGGAGGTTCTTTCCTCCTTTGCCCAATCATTTCTGGTTGGGCACTTGTGCCCTGCCCGGGACTTCCTGTGCCTTCTGGGTTACATGGTGGTGTGCACCTCAGTGGTCCGTTGAAATAGGCTGCAGCATGCGCCTCCAGTGGGAGCTGGCCATCAGTGGACTCAGCATCAGGCTTCTTTCGACCAGCTTGTCACTGTCACCCAGAAGATGTGGGACAAGCTGAGGCTGTTTCATGCCCACCCCCACCCCTCAGCAGGGCTTGCTGCAGGGATGCCTTCTTGAGGCAGTGGACCCCAGGCCTCTTATATGCCTTTCCTCCATTTCTCTTGATCCACAGGGTGCTTCTCAAGGTGAGGAGGGACAAGGCTGAGTTATTCTGGTAGCCCCAGACTGTCCACGCCAGTTCTTGTATCCAGATCTCCACAGCCTCAGCTACAGGCACCCAGAGCAGCTTCCAGCACACCCGGACCTCATCTCCCTCAATCAGGGGAAGGTATACCATCCGGACCTTCAATCCCTGCACCTCATAGTGTGGTACCTGAGCAGCTAGAGTTCCAGGCTTTGGGTCTTTCTGAGGATGTCCTCACCATGGTGGAGGCATCCAGAAAGGAATCGACCAGGAAATGTTATGCCTTCAAATGGAAAAGGTTTTCCATTTGGTGTTGGGGCAAGGACCTGGACCCTCTGTCCTGTCCAGTAGTTGGCATTCTCGACTACCTTGGTCTCTCTCAAAGAGGTTCTTCGGATATCGACCCCTTAGGGTGCACCTGGCAGCCATCTCTGCTTACCGGGCGCAGGGCCGCTCTGCCGACAGTGGCGCAGGAGACAGGGGTCGGGCGCCAAAGGCCTGGATCACATATCCCCTCCAGTGTGTGAACCTCCACCTCCGTGGGATCTACTGCTGGTACTGGCAAAGCTCAGGGGCTATTCGAACCAGTGCACAAGTGTGCATTGTCACACTTTTGGAAGACTGCTTTCCTGGTGGCTGTCACGTCTTCCAGAAGGACAGGGGATCCAGGTGCTTTGGTGGACTCCTTATCTGGTCTTCCACAGGGACAAGGTTGTCCTGTGCCACCACCCGAAATTCCTTCCGATGGTGGTGTCAGAGTTTCACCTTTACCAGGTGTTAACTCTGCCTAAATACTACCTTAATCACACCTCGGGGGCTGAATACAGGCTCCATACCCTGGACCTGAGATGAGCCCTCTCCTATTACAAGGAGAGGACGGCGGAAATTCAGGGAGAGGTTCACCAGCTTTTTGTCACCTCGCTGAAGCCGCTTCTGGCAGACCTGCAGCAAAATGAACTATTGCAAGGTAGATTACATCTTGCATAAGTCTGTGTTATGAGTTGGCGGGCATGGAGCCTCCCAGAGGATAAGAGCTCATTCTACCCGCCATACAGATGCATCGGGTGGCTGCTTCCAGGACATCCCTATCTGGGAAATCTGTCTGGCTGCCACCTGGAAGTCAGCAAACATTTTTCATTACCATTACCACATTGACCTTGAGTCACGCTGGTTTGGGGGCCTAGGAGTCCTCAATCTCTATTTCCCAAGTGAGTATCAGTGGGGGTGTGCCTTGCCTCCCTCCTTCCTGCGGACTTGCTTAGAGTTCTACAGGATGAACAACATATCCATGATCCTAGAAAAACAGGTTCTAGGGACATGGACATGTTGTTCATCCACACTTATTGGCAGGTATCCTTGCCGCTTTAAATCTTGCCGGAAGGTCTTCAAGCTGGCTCCTCCCACCCACTCGGGTGGTAAAACTCTCGGCTCCGCCCCATGGCGTAGATCTTCCTTACCGCTTGGAAGCTCAGGTTCCCTCCTTAACGCTTCAAGTGATAAGACTGGTTCCTAATTCTTCGGGTTTTTATGAATTCTAAAATTTCTTCAACTTTAGACTCGGCCTCTTCATCCCCGTGGCTGCGTCTGGACAAATCGACCTCGGTTTTGAGATGCCCTCATGCAGAAGATGTCTTGAACGGATCCGCACTCCATCGCAGCGTCACTGCTTAGGCCTGAGCACCCAACCGCAGGCCCTGCGACCTGTGCTCTTCCTTCTCGGCCCACGCTCAAGACTGTGCTGCCCGCTTACAACTTGGGGTCCCGAGAAGCTGCCTCCGTGAAGTCAAAGAGGCCTGGTTGGCGGTTTCCGCGGCGGTGGCTCAGGATCAGCTTGAGCAGATGATCGTCCGGAAGAGGAGGCGGCTCGTGCCAGCTTCGTCCTCGGCCGCTTTTATTCCGCCTCCCTGGGTTCCTCTTATTCGGCCTCCTCAAGGAGTTTGTCTGTCCCTCTCCACCAAGGAGAGGGCTCATCGCCTGCTGGACCTTTCGGTCCGAAAGACAAGGGTAAGTCCTCCGTCGACGCTTCTTGGGAGCGGAAAGGTCCCTCTCCCGAGTAGTCGGGCCATCACCGGGTCGATCCTTCAAGCCGCCACTGGTCTCACGGTATCCCCGTCAGATCAGTTGACGAGACCCCGCCGACGCAGTCGAGATATTTCTCAACCCGCTGGACGGGTTGTCGACTGGTGAGCCAAAACCTCTCTCTCCCGGGTTCCCCCAGTGGGAGTTGAGGATCCCGCGGGCTTGCCAGTGCCTCCGGGTTCCAGAGCTCCGTGAACCTTCCGAGCGAGGAGGGAGCCGCGTCCCACCTGGCCCTCCTCCGAACCCTCGAAAACCGAGGTTCGCGGTTCTCGACTTCTTCGCTGGTCCAGCCGATCCCGCCACACAGGCGTCTTCAGTCTCGCACCACGTGCGCGGCTCTGCCGCGTGCTCATCCTCCTCCTCCTCAGGCGAGAGGGCTCCGACGTCAAGTTCCGGGCGGTATCGAGACCTCGTGGCAACAGTTTTCTCGACCGGAACAAGCCGACCGCTGCCCCGCCATTAAGTGCGTCACCGGAGTGGTCAAGCAACCTCGACCTTCCCGAGGTGCCTGTTCCCGTGTCAAGGCTCGGGCTAAAACCAGCTGCTCGGGCCATTCCAGTGGAACCCCGCCCACAGCCGTTATTTGGGGCTCCACCAAGAATTCTCGGTCGGCTCAGGGTCTGCCCCATAGGCTGTCTGTCACCCTCACTCCAATCGGGCCTCGGCAGGTGGAGGGGTGGCTCAGGCCCGAGGCAGCTCTTTGCGAACTCTTCCGGAGTCCGACTACGATTCCTCCTTTTCTCCAAGCGAGTGGACTTGGAGTCCCTCTGGGGTCAGTTGATGGACTCAGTAGCCCTTCTTCTTTCTGGGCTTATTTAGGCTCATCTCGAGTCCACCGGGATGCAGTTCGAGCCTTGTATCTAAGCGGGCCAAGTATCCCCTCATGGAGATATTGACCGAGGGATTCCCTTCGGAGGCCTCTCCCGGTAGCCAAGGCCATTGTGGGTCCGCCTGAGCTCTCTGGCACGCCCCTGCCTCCTGCCCTGCGCCGGGCCAGGATGGCCAGGAAGTGTGCGGTCCCTACTGGTTCCTGTCTGTTTTTTTGGGAACACCCCCAGCCAAAGGGTTGTTCATCGACAGCGCCTCGCAAGCGTTGGAAATGCTAGACGTGACAACCTCCCGACAAGGAGTCCAATAAATTGGACTATGCCGGGCGAAAGTCTCGCCATGCCCTCAGCCTTCATCAGGCTAGCTCGGCTGCTGATGGCACACTTCTCTTATGCCCTGCTGGGCTCCTGACGAGGTAGTCCCGGCCGACTGTGCAGACCACAGTTAAGCAGGTGCGGGACCAGGCAGGGCAGGCCAAGCAGCAACTTCAGACTGCTTTGGGACATCGGTGACTCATGCGCCAGGTCAGTCACGGTCCGAGTGGCCATGCGCCGTCGGCATGGCTGAGGATATCCACCTCACAGCGATACCCAGCACAAGTTGGCGGATGTCCTCTTGGGACCACCTCTTGGCCCTGAGTGAAGGTCACCTCCAGAGGATCGAGAAGTCCAATGCTACCCTGGACTCGGTCTCTTCCGCACAAAGGCCGCAGGCCACAGCCAAACCCTTTTCGTCCCTGCTGCCCCACGGCACGTCCGCCCAGCAACATCAGGGCCAGCAGGCGCTTGGCACCCCCAACCCAAGCCCGTGGTTTCTCTCCAGGAAGCAAGGAGGTAAGGCCCGAGGTCCCTCGGCCGTTCCTCCAAGCCTGCCCAGTGACGGCTGAAGGGCGCCCCCAACCTCGCCGCTTACTCCCAGGTTCCCCTGGGACGGCCCACTTTTCTTCCGCCTGGTCCGCTATTACCACGGACAGATGGGTGCTGGAGGTGGTGGGAAAGGCCTGCCTCTGGAGTTCGAGCAGGCCCTGCCCTTCAGAGCCGTCGGACTGGGGCCTCGGGTCCCACTCACTGTCGGCTCCGAGCCGACATCGCCTCCTCCTCCAGAAGGAGGTGATCAGGAGGTGGTGGACCCTCCTCAGACCCGGGTTTGTGTACAGGTACTTCCTGGTCCCTAAACGGATGGGGGCTGGTGCCCCATTCTCAACCCACACGACCTAAACAAGTTCCTAGGTCTCGAACCTTCAGGATGGTTACCCTGGCTCAGATAATACCATCCTTGGAATGCGGGCGTGGTTCTGCTCTCTGGACCTGCAGGACGCGTTCTTTCACATCCCTATCCATCCATCGCATCAGAGGATCTAACTTCGAGATACGGCTCTTGCAGCAGGTTACACCATTAGGACTGAAGCCGCCAGGCACCAGGACCCCATGGAAATTTTCTAGCTAGCTATCTTCAGCGGGGACCGCCCCTGACGTCGGTCCCGCCTCCGACGTCAGGCGTGGTACATAAGGGGACGGTCCCGCCAGAATCACCAGTTCTTTCCCGCCATCGAACTTGCATGCCTCGACCCTTTGGTCTCTGTCTAGCGCGCGTTGCGTGGTTTCTGAACTTCCTTCAGGAAATTGTTAATTTTCGAAAAATCGTGTTCGCTGATGTCCTCTCTGACCTCTGGACATTCATCCAAGTGCGCTTGTGGAAAACGGATCCCCTTCAAGGACCCGCATACTGCGTGCGTTCGTGCCTGGGCCCAGACCACGGCACCCAGGCCTGCCCTTTGCTAAGGGTTCAACAGTCACACCCCAGAATCCGTCCGACAGAAGGCCCTTCGTTGCCTTTTGGAAGAAAGACTGCGGGCCGTGTTCGAAGGGGAATCTTCCACAAGCACGCTGGAGAAGAAGAGGAGAGAAGGACCTTTCTAGGTCGCTCGCCTCCTCGAGTCCCGCAGCTCTGGTTCAAAATCGACCGGTCCCCGCCCAGGGCTTCTTCCTTCCCCGCTGCGGGTTCCAGTTTCCAGGTCGCCTCAGGTCCTACCGCCAGGCCGCCGCCTTCCTCCACTCTCAAGGCCGGGCGAAGTCCGGGAACGCCACCACCATCGCCACGTCGGGCTCCCGCCCCCTTGGCTCCCGACCCGGGTCCTCCTCGGTGCCCCCTAGGAAGGCTCTCGAACTTACCCTTTGAAGAGGTCGGTGAACTCGACGCCGGCTAGACCGCCGCCAGCCGCTCGTCACCGCTCCTTGAGCCGCTTGTCGGCGGGTCCGTCGCTGGCCTTTAGCCACATCGACGCCGGTGGGGGCCCGACGTCCGCCTTTTGCCTGAGAAGAGGGCTCCTGTGCCTCCGGCCGGTTGCTCGGCAGGAGTCCTCACGGAGGAATCGACGCAGCTCCAAGACCAGACGGGCGATCCCGCCTCGCACAGTCTCCCAGGACTTCGCCGAGGCTCTGCGAGCAGACGCCGGGACTGTCGCTGAGGTGAAGGATCTTTACTTACTGGTGGGACACCATTAGGAAAGGATGTGGGCACCCACAGTTCTCCTCCTCCTCCTCCCTCCTCCTCCTGTTTTGGCCTCGGCTCCATCTTCACACCTGTGAGGTCGGCCTCGCCTGCCCGCCCCTAGGTAGCTCTGAATCCTCCCCAGGGCTCCGGCATTCTAAGGGAGAGACTCCGTCGTGATCTTTCTTCTTCTGGACCACCCAGCCCTAAGAGATCCAGAAGACGCCATCATTCGCCGCCGACGGAGGACACGGGATCAGTTTATTCGACTCGAGATCCATCTCCAGTCTCAGTTCCTTCACCGACCCACGTGAGACTCACATGAACCGGATGTCCTCGTCATGGACATCTTCACACACACATCCAGGGAGAACATGGGTGGGACGCTGAGGAATTGGACCCCGAGACACGCCTGGCCAAATATCTTCGGCAGAAGGACCCCAAGCCTGTGGTGGTGGTGCCCTTGGTGGACACCTTGTGGATGTCACTCACAGGAAGCGCCCACACTGCTATCGGGCGGTGCCAAGAAAGCTGACCGCCTGTACAGGGCTCCTAGGGAGGACCAGTACCTGACGAACAACCTCTGGCCGATTCTCTGGTCATAACAGCCTCACATGACCGGGTCTCAAAGGCCGCAGCATCTGAGCACCCTGCCACCGACCCAGAGTCCAAGCAGTTGATTCTCTTGGTGGGCGCACGACGATCCGCCATGTGCCATCAGATCCCTGGAATTATCTGGACCCACATGGTGCAGTTTCAGAATGCCCTGTGAGCAGGGTCTGAGGTGGCTGAAAAGCTACCTGAAGGTGAGCAAAAGAGAGATGCTCCAGCTCCGCACTGGTTCAGCACGGGGAACCCAGGTTCTTGGTTCGACACGACTTCAAGGACTCTTCGGCCAGAGCGGCAGCTTCAGGCTTGTCTCCCGAGGCACCATGGCTCCGCGTCTCTGGCTTCACCCCAGACGCCCAGAAAACATTATGATGCCTCTTTCAGGAGAAGTTTTGTTTCATAGTCCATCCGAAGGATTATTACCAAGCTCAAGAGGCTGGAAAGGCGGTTAGGTCGGTTCAGGCAATGTACCGCCCAGTTTGGTTCCCTTCAGAGGCACCAAGGCCGCTTCCAGAGGCGGACTCGGAGGCAACAACCCTGTTCTGCCGCACAAGAGGGGCTCTGGTTTCTGAAGAACCCAGGGTAAACAGCCCGCCAGCAGGGGTCAGCGCACTCTGAAGGCTTCCCTGCCAAGTGGCCCTTCCACCACAGCATGACCTTTCCGCCCCGCCTCAGGATCAACGGGATGTTATGGTCGGGGGTCGCACAGGAACTTCCTGTCGGGTTGCGCAACAACACGACAGTGGGAGCTTCAGTTGGTCACGCTGGCACACTTTTAGAGTTCGCAGAACAGTTACCTCGAGGTCTTCCTCTGCTGTCCCGTATTCGGTCAGCACAGCTACTTTGACTTAGAAGTGATCGCGCTTCTCCAAGGCAAGCAAGATGGCATATGTCCTGGGAAACCAGAAAGGACTAGGTACTATTCTCACTCTTCCTGGTTCCTAAGAAAACAGGGACCTCCGTCCTATTTCTGGAACCTGAGCGACCCCAACGTATAGGTCGCTTTACAAAAGATTCCGCATGGTGACCCTTTCTGGGTCTGATCCCCATGTTAAACAAGGCGCTATCGACGTTCTCAGACATGGTGATGCCTACCTGCATATCCCCATAGCTCGGGCGCATCGGAGGTTCCTGCGCTCGAGTTCCTAGGCCACCACTTTCAGTTCCGGCTCTCCCTTCGGACTGTCATCCGCTCAGGGTCTTTACCTGAGTGCATGGCAGTCGTGGCAGCTGCTCTGAGGAGAAAGGGCCACTATGTTCCCCACTTCGATCATTGGCTTCCTGGCCTTCTCCAGCGAGGCGTTTTTGTGGCGCATCCAGGACACTCGGGATCTGTTCGATCGCTAGGAATTCTCTTGCAAACCAGGAGAAGTCTGTTCTGGTACCGTCGCGAAACTTGCAATTTATAGGAGCAGTACTGGACACTCATCCAGGGAAGGGCTTTCTTCCAGCCGCATAGTGAACGCATCAGGTCTCGTCATAGGAGACTTTATCAATGAACCAGACCGCTTCCTGCCAGGTCGGTCCTTCGTCTGTTTCGGACATATGGCTGCGCTATTCCTACGGTTCCTCTTCGCACTCCACATGCTGGTAACGCAGTGATGCTCAAGGCTCAATGGGACCAGAGGCAAGACTATTTGCAGCATCCAGTCAGGATCACGAGGTGTGTGATTCAGGACTGGCAATGGTGGTTCAGCCCCCGGTCGCCTCCAATGGCGCCCCGCTTGGCGGCGCCTCCTCAGAGATAACCCTCACCACTGACGCTTCCAGGTCTCTGGTGGGGAGCACACCTGGATGGGGTGAAGTCTCAGGGTGTATGGAGCTCGCTGAGGTCATCTCCACATCAATGTCCTAGAGATGAGCGGTCCTCACGCTCCAGCTTCTTTTCTAGTTGATGATTCCGCCTGTACCATCCTGCTTCAAACGGACAAGGTATGTATTCCCTCAGTAAGGAGGCTCTCACTTTACTTCAGGAGTGGCCATGAGTGGTGATTGGCACTGACAGGGGCGCAAACTTTAGTTTGCTGCACGTCCCTGGGTGACAACACTGACAGAGCTGTGCCTGAGTCTGCCCCAGGCCAGAGTCCACGGAGTGAACTTCAGGAGGTGGCAGAGGATCTGTTCCGCGATGGGGTACTCCAGAGCTGGATTTGTTCTCATCCTCCATCCAACGAAAACTGCCCAATTTTTGCTCGCCAGATCCAGGGCCTGGTGTTTTCTGGCGAGACGCAGCAATGTCCCTCCCTGGGTGAACAGATCTCTTTACGCCTTCCCTCTTCCTGGATCCAGAGAGTTCTTCTAAACTGCTGAGGGAGCATGCACGAATGATTCTGGTGGCTACTTTTGGCCCAGACAGATTTGGTTCCCATTGCTGGCTCAGCTATCTGGAACCACCGCTCCTGCCGCTCAGCTCCCACCTACTGTCTCAGGAGAAAGGTTCATTGCTGCATCCGATCTCCGTTCTTTGAACCTGCATGCATGGCTCTTAGAGACATAGCCATTTTGCGACACGTGTCTCGCAAGAGGTTGCTGAGAGTTCTCTCTGCAGCCAGAGCCGTCAGCATGCTACATATGCCATGAAGTGGCGTCGTTTTTTGTTTATGGTCACGGCTCTGACTTTCCACTTAGGTTGTCCGTGGGGTGGTTTGGACTACCTCCTTCCTTTTCATTCAGGGCCAATCACCCTCTATTAAAGTGCACTTGTGCTTGCTTGACCACACCTGCCGGTGGGAACAGACTATTGCTCAGCTTGACGCTTCGGAGTTTCTGAGAGGGTGTTGCACCTTAGGCTCTCCTATCAAGGACCCGGTTCCTCCATGGATCTCCTTTTGTCCTGGAACAGCTCCACGCTTCCTCCTTTGAACCTGCGAGATTGCGAGCTACGATTTCTGTCGTGGAAGGCGTTGTTTTAGTTGCCGTTACTTCATGAGAAGGATTTCTGAGCTTAATGCTCTCATGTGTAAAGAGCCTTATTTGGTTTTCACGGGACAGAGTATCTCTGAGGATGAACCAAGTTTTGCCTAAGGTGGTCTCGACATTCACTTTAAATCAAGACATCGACCTTCCGGCCTACTTCCCGAGTTATTCTAATAGAGGGGAGGCTTTACTCCACACTCTGGACGTTCACCGCAGCCTGAGGTATTACCTCAACAGAACTAATCCCTTTCAGGCTTCAGACAAGCTCTTCGTCTCATTTTCACAGAGAATGAAAGGCCGGCCGGTATGTAAGCAGTCTTTGTCCCGCTGGCTTGTGCAGTGCATTTCACACTGTTATCAGACTAGGCAAAAGCCCCTCTCTGGTTCCATCCAGGGTCATTCTACCAGGGGTGTGGCCACTTCCTTTGCAGCACTCAAGAATGTCTCGATTTCTTCCATTTGTGCTGCAGCTACTTGGAGCTCTGTGCATACCTTTATCAGGCATTACAGTCTGGACATAGCCTCTAGGCGCAGGGCCGGTTTTGGCCTAGCGGTGTTGCAAGGTCTCCTGTCCTGAGTCAGGATTTGGATTGTTTTTTTCTCTGCTTTCTCTTCCTCTTCCTCCCGGGCTTTTGGCAAAAGCGTTGTTGTTGGGAATCAGTCTAATGTGTAACCTGCTGCAAAAGCTGTATCTCAAGTAAGATAGTACAGTTACGTAGAACTTACCGTAACAATAGATCTTCGAGAACAGCTCTTGCAGCAGATACCTCCGCCCACCTTATCCCCCTTGGAGAGACATGGCTCTGTCTTTGATAATTGGGAGGAGAAAAGCAAGAAGTCCAGTACAAGGATCTAATTTTGGAAATGGCGAAGATATATTGCTCCAGTCGGAATTTTTCCTTCTTGCCTTCTGACGGCGGATCCTCGGTCTCCTCTTCTGATGTCATCATGCGGCCGGGAGTCTCCGGCGGGAGAACTGGGGATTCTGGCGGGACCGCCCCCTTATGTACCACGCCTGACGTCGGAGGCGGGACTGACATCGGGGGCGGTCCCCGCTGAAGATAGCTAGCTAGAAAATTTCCGTGGGGTCCTGGCGCCTGGCGGCTTCAGTACTAATGGTGTAACCTGCTGCAAGAGCTGTTCTCGAAGATCTACTGTTACGGTAAGTTCTTACGTAACTGTACTTTCCTTCGCTTTTGAGCGGAGGGATCCCTTTTCGAGTTCCGAGCCATGCCCTTCGGCTTGTCTCAAGCTCCCAGGGTCTTCACCAAATGCATAGCAGTGGTGACAGCATTCCTGTGGCGCCGAGGGGTCCGGGTGTACCCTACCTGGACGATTGGCTGATAGCACCCTCCAAGCAGGAGGGAGCGGTCAGGGGATCTAGCCCTCAGGTTTGCTCTCAAGTCTGCCTCCTCATCAAGCGAGGCCAAGTCGGAACTCGTGCCAAAGCAGGTGATACAATTCATCGGCGGCAGAGGCTCGACTCTCTGCAGGCAGAACCGCGGCTCCCGGCGGACAGGGCCGAGGTTCTTTCTTCCTTTGCCCGATCATTTCTGGTTGGCAATCGCGCCCTGCCCGGGACTTCCTGCGCCTCCTGGGTCTCATGGCGGCCTGTACCAGCGTGGTCCGTTGGGCCCGCTGGAACATGTGCCCCTTCAGTGGGCCTGGGCCAGCCAGTGGTCTCAGCGCTGCGATCCTTTGGACCAGCTAGTGGCGGTGACCAGGGATGTGGGCGCTCTCCAGTGGTGGATCGTTCCAGCACACCTGCAGGAGCATCCCGTTTGTCCGCCCGAGCGCGGTCTCTCTATCGACCGATGCCTCTCTGATGGGTTGGGTGCCCATCTAGGGACACACGGCGCATGGCCTCTGGTCCCGTGGGAGTCCCGATGCCATATCAACCTGCTGGAGCTCTGAGCGGTCCGCCTAGCTCTCACCGCCTTCGCTCCGTTTCTTCGGGGTCAAGTGGTTCGGGTCCAGACGGACAATTCCACGACCATGTACTATCTAAACCGCCAGGGCGGGACGCGCTCTATGCTTCTATGCAAGGAAGCTCTCCGCATCTGGTCACTCGTGTGCAGCCTGGAGGCGGATCTCCTAGCCATTCATGTGGCAGGGGCCTCCAACACCCTGGCCGATGCCCTAAGCCGGATAGGGGCTGTGTCCCACGAGTGGTCTCTCCTGCCGGAGGTAGTACATGATCTGTTCTCCCATTGGGGCACCCCTCAGGTGGACCTGTTTGCCTCCAGGGAGAACGCAAAGGTGAGGCTGTTCCATGCCCGCCCCCCCTCAGCAGGGCTTGCTGCAGGGGGATGCCTTCTCAAGGCAGTGGACCCCGGGCCTCCTCTTCCCCCATTTCCCTTGATCCACAAGGTGCTTCTCAAGGCGAGGAGGGACAAGGCGCAAGTGATTGTGGTAGCCCCAGACTGGCCCCACCAATGCTGGTATCCAGATCTCCTCAGCCTCAGCTCCAGGCTCCCGAGGCAGCTTCCAGCTCGCCCGGACCTGCTTTCAGTTAGTCGGGGGAAGGTGTTCGATCCGGACCTTCAATCCCTGCACCTGATGACTTGGTTCCTGAGCGGCTAGAGTTCCAGGCCTTGGGTCTCTCCAATGAGGTCCTCAATGTAGTTGAGGCATCCCGTAAGGAATCGACCAGGAAATGCTACGCCTTCAAATGGAAAAGATTTTCCATTTGGTGTCAGGGCAAGGGCCTGGACCCTTCCTCCTGTTCCTTGGCGAGCATATTGGACGACCTGTGGTCCCTTTCTCAGCAAGGGCTTAGGTCGGCGACCCTTAAGGTGCACCTGGCAGCCATCTCTGCTTACGGCGCGGACGGTAGCAGTCGGGTACGAGGAAAAGGTGGTCTGTCGCTTTTTCAAAGGCCTTGATCACATTTTCCCTCCAGTGCGAGAACCTCCACCTCCGTGGGATCTACTGCTGGTACTAGCAAAGCTCATGGGCAAGCCATTCGAACCAATGCACAGGTGTGATCTCTCTCACCTGTCGTGGAAGACTGCCTTCTTGGTGGCTGTCGCGTCAGCCAGAAGGATGGGAGAGCTCCAGGTGCTTTCCATCGAGTCTCCTTACCTGGTCTTCCACAGGGACAAGGTTGTCCTGCGCCCCCACCCGAAATTCCTTCCGAAGGTGGTGTCGGAGTTTCACCTTAACCAGGTGTGGACTCCGGTGTTCTCCACCAATCACACCTCGGAGGCCGAATGTAGGCTCCATATTCTGGACCTTAGAAGGGCGCCGCTTACTATAAGGAGCGACGGTTGAATTCGGGAGAGGTTCGCCAGCTGTTTGTCACCTCGCTGAAGCCGCACCTGGCAGACCTGCAGCCAAGCGGACGATAAGCAGGTGGGTCACCCTCCTGCATAGATCGCTGCTATAAGTTGGCGGGCATGGAGTCTCCCAGAGGGATAAGAGCTCATTCTACCGCGTACTGCTGCTGCATCGGTGGCTGTTTCAGGGACATCCCTATCCAGGAAATCTGCAGGGCTGCTACCTGAAGTCAGCACACACCTCATTACCCACTACCACATCGACCTTGAGTCACGCCGGGATGCTGGTTTTGGGGCCTCGGTTCTCAGTCTTTATTTCCCAAGTAAGTGCTCGGGGTGTGCCTTGCCTCCTCCTCCTGGAGAACTGCTAGGGTCTGCCAATAAGTGTGGATGAACATATCCATGTCCCTAGAAATACAGGTTACTCACCTGTAACAGGAGTTCTAGGAATGGTATATCTGTTCATCCACCTGACTCCCTACGACCTCCCGGCTTCAACGCACAACCCTGAGCTTCAAGGGACAGATCTGGCGTCATGATGCGGAGCTGAGAGTTTTACCACCCGGGTGGGTGGGAGGAGCCAGTTTGAAGACCTTCCGGCAAGATTTAAAGCGGCAAGGATACCTGCCAATAAGTGTGGATGAACAACATATTCCATTCCTAGAACTCCTGTTACAGGTGAGTAACCTGTATTTACTCACCTGTAACAGTAGTTCTAGGAATGGTAAATGTTCATCCACACAGACCCACCCGACCTCCCTGGCTGTGGATGCAAAAACCTGGCTTCCAGTGGGCTAAGATCTGACGTTATGGGACGTGAGGGTTATAGCACCCAGGTGGGTGGGAGGAGCCAGCTTGAAGACTTCCAGCGATTTTTAAAGGGGATGTGTGAATGAACAACATATACCACTCCTAGAACTACTGTTACAGGTGAGTAACCTGTTTTTATGTGTCCCCCAATTCATAAACTGGTCCTGCCTTGGGGCCTTAATTTTTATTCTTGAGAAATTGACTTTGGACAGCATGACCTGACATACTAATCCAGTTTTTTTTTGCCCAAAGTGATTTCTGACTTCACAATGAATCAGACCATAAATCTACCAGTGTGTTATCCTGAGTGTGCTGCCAATGTTGAGGCATTGCTCCATAAGCTTGATGTACATAGAACACTACATTTTTTTTTATCTTGATCATACTAAGTACTGCAGAAAGTTCTCCCAGCTTTTTGTCTCATTTGGCCCTGTGAGACAGGTTTACCTGTCACTGAATAATGCTTGTCCAAGTGGCTGGCTCACTGCATTGAATTTTGTTATAGGAAATAGGGTAAGGAACTTCTTGGTGCTGTGCATGGCCACTCGACATGTGGTTTGGCCACTCCTGTTGCTTTCACGTGGAACACTCTACCTACTTTTACTAAGCACTGTAGTCTAGACATCGTCTCATGCAGATGTGCTGCATTTAGGCCTGCTGTTATGCAAGGCCTTCTGTTCTAATTGTATATCAGACTTTGTCATCCTCCCTGGGTACTTGGGACTTCTTGGAAGTCATTCTGGAGGTGTGGCCCAGTGTAGGAGATGTCCTCGAAGGAAGAAGATTCACTGTAACCATAGATCTTCCAGAGATTCCTCTGTAATGGGCCACAGCACACCCACCCTCCTTCCCCTTTTCTGAGGTATAAGCTGGTAGCTTTGTCCACTGCCTTATCTGGAGGTGTTTATAAGTGCCTTATGCATAGTGTGTTTTCAGTCCTGTGCTTCTCCTTGTGTGCCTGGTTCCTCCAGTAAGAGGCCCTCTAGCTGGTCTGCTGTGGGGAACTGAGGAGCAAGGGGTCTGCCCACATTTTTAGGCATTATCATTGGTGGTCTCCAACTAGCAATAGTTTCTAAGAGGTCCTGATGCCAGTGGCTTACATTTTCAAAGATATGCCCCAGCGGAGGACATTCTCTTGAAAGTCTACTGTCATAGTAAGTAACTCTTCTGAAGTGGTTGGGGGCTGGTGCTGCTCTGTAACAGTGGGCTTGTGCATGACGCATGCATCGGACCTACTCATGCTGCCAGCTGTCCAGAAAGGTTCTTGCTCCCAAAGGGTCCTAGAGCCCCAGGCATAGACCCATTAGTGGTATTGTCTGAAAAAGATATTCAGGACGATCAGCAGTTACGTAAAGTATGCAACTTTCATTTCCAGAACCTGAGTGTAAAAGGGTTCTTCAGGACAAATGAAATGTTTTAAATATTTTTGTGGCTTGAGCCTTTTAAGATTTCAAACTTCACAGTATTAGAATTTGTCATACCATATTGTGATTGTAATTTTTATTGCATTTACGTCTTGTAGAATGATAGGTTTATTGAGTGGTTACTGCTGTCTTTTGTCTTCAGCTATAAACCTGCCATTAGAATTGGGGTGGGGGCGGCATCACTACACACTGCAGAGTTTTAACTTGACCATTCTAAAGTTCTATCTCTGGGACAGTACCTCAGGGCTGACTTGCTATGTATTAATGACTCACTAATGCATCTTCTAGAAAAAAAACTACTACTTGGAGTAGTTTTTTTCTTATGGAATATGGGTATCACTTTGTACATCTGTATTACAGTGGAACTGTTGGTTAACCTCTTCAGATATTGGTATTAGAAAAAACAAATTCTGCTAATTATTATTGAGAAGATTTTTATAGCATTATATAAAGAAAAGACATGTCTAACTGTATTTTAAAAACGTTTAGACTCCAGATGATGTAGATGGTGCACCTCTGGATGATGTGGATGGTACTCCATTGGATGATGTAGATGGCGTGCCAATTGATGGAATTCCACTTGACGGAATCCCCTTGGATGAGGGCCCAGTGGATTTTTTGGATGGAGTCCCTATGAAGCTGGAGGATGATGATCTTGATGGTGTGCCCAGTAAGTCAATTCAGATAGGCAATGCAGTTAGTCAGAATCTTGCTTTATTATCGAGGCTGTGTGGCCTAGAGAAACGGACTGATTGGCTTTTGTTGTTTCTATAGAATTTTCCCTGTGCCAGTTGGGGGTTGTTGGCTAATAATATTGCCATTACCTGCAATGCAGTTGAAAATGTTTTATCTAATCTGTGTCCCACTAAGAACTCCGTACTATTGTAGCCCCATTGACTGTGACAGCACAACTCGCCATCAGTAAATAGGAAGACAAGCTTGAGATTAGCTGGTTTTGAGCTGGTCATGCCCACAGACATAAATGCTCCCAGACTGCCATTCATGAGTCTTCCTTTGAGAATTCTGCAGTTGACAACTTTACTGTTTCCCTGGCCTTTCTGGGCCTTGGTGCTGGTAAGTCTGACCAGAAACAACAGGGCTCTCCTTCTTTTATCCCACTGTGGCTGACTGCAGTTTTTTAATCATACAGTTCAGTATTCCCATGTCTGCAGCCATTCCACTACCTTATTCATGGACTCTGCTGTCAGCAGTTGGTGAGCTAGCGGTTCTATAAGGTGGGGAACAGTGGTAGTTACAGTTGAGCAGAACATTTTTAAATTGTAGGGTGCTAGTGGGGATTAAGTGTCTTATTTTAGAGCTGGGTGGTTTAAAAAAAGTAAATACATTCACTACTTGTATTAAGATGTTAGGGAAACTCCCATTTTTTTTCAGGCTTGGTAAGTAAACCAGTTGAAAGTGCTTAAAAGGTGCTTGCATTTCTGTTTTCAAAACTTAACTAAATTTGACTTAGTCTGGTGGTGCTGAGGATGCCGTAGACTCAGCTCCCATCTTTGAGCCAGAGTAGTCTCCCATGTGCAGTGGAGATAGCATGGTATGACTCCATGGGGGAAGGTCATCACTTGCCTTATTATTGTAGTGTCTCCTTCAGTAGGGTGTAAGGGTGGCATAGGTTTTGCGGGGTAACACTGTGTCGGTGCCTTCCCACTGAAGACCATGTATTGTAGAAGCAGTGAGAGGGTGGTGGTGGTGGTTTACAAGCCAGTTGAGAGAAGGGGCATGGTAAAATGCCAGCCACCCATGTCCCAGTTGCCTGTCTGCCTCTTTATGTGGTCCCTGCATTACAGTTGTATAAAACTAGCAAGTGTGTGGGAGGGGGGGGGGTTGGAGTGAATGGTGTCAGATATGCCCCGGATATAGAATTGCAGTCTCTGGACAACAGTTGGTCTGTGTGACGGAGATCAGCAAAACTATGTACAGGGAAGTGAAACTGGCAAGCCAGAACATACGGTGGTACAAACTTGTGATAGAATTCATAATGATGTTAGAGAGTCTCAGTCAAATCTGAATTCTGTATTGCTTCATTTTGTAAAATGGGAGTTAAAACATACTGTAGGAATAAGTGAGCACCCCCATTGGGGTAGTCGGTACAGCTCAAAGCTTTCAGTCAGTGTAGAACCCTGGACACATGAGGATTCTGAGAACAGCAGATCGTCATTGGGGTTATCTGTCAGGTTACATTGTAGGAACTTCACCACCAGTGAAGCAGGGATCTTACTTCGAGATACAGCTCTTGCAGCAGGTTACACCATTAGGACTGAAGCCAGCAGGCGCCAGGACCCCATGGAAATTTTCTTGCTAGCAGTCTTCAGCGGGGACCGCCTCCGACGTCGGTCCTGCCCCCAACGTCAGGCGTAGTACATAAGGAGGCGGTCCCCCCATAATCCTCAGTTCTTTTCCCGCCATCGACATTGCCAGTATCGGCCTCTCGGTTTCTTTTTCTAGCGTGCAACGACCTTTAGAACTACGACGATTTTTGTCTTTCTTCACTACTTTGGATTCAACTGATGTCCTCTCCAACTGCTTCTCTTGAAGGCACCATTCGAAGTGTGCCTGCGGCAAACAGATACCCTTCAAGGATCCATATTCGGCCTGCGTATGCTGCCTAGGCCCGGAACACAACACCAGGGCCTGCTCCTTCTGCCAGGGCTTCAACAGTCGCACCAGAACCTGCCGCCAGAAGGCCCTTCAAGCGTTTCTCTTGGAGGAGAAACTGAAAACCATGGATAAAGAACCTTCCTCCTGGGAGGAGTCGTCGGGTGAAACCCACAAGCAACGGGACAAACACCGGGAAAAGGAAAGGTCCAGGTCCCCTGCGAGGGCCACGGACTCTCGAAGCTCTGGCTAGTGATCAGACCGCTCTCCCTCCAGGTCTCGGTCGCAACCTCCCCCGGTTCAGGTCAGATCCTCCAGCGGTTCCTCTTTTCTGCAGCCCCTGAAGACTTCCAGGCTGTCGGCCTCTTCCACTCTATCTAAGGCCTTGTCGAAGTCCAGGGAGTGCCATAAATCATCTTCCCTCCGGCGGGACTCCGACGCCAGGTCAGTTTCCCAGCCTCCGCGTGGGTTGGATCCGGTTCCTCGCAGGACCAAGGACCTGACGTCCCTCAAACGGATGTTGGACCCGACGTCTGTTCACCCGACGTCTGCCAAGCATTACCGGCGCTCCCAGGGGCCGGCGACACCTAATCACCCGTCGCCGGCCAGGCGTTCACCTCCGAGGGTGTCGGCCAGGGGACCGACGTCAGCTAATCCAGAGAAGACTGCACCACCGTCGCCGGCGGACGCCGGTCAGAAGGGGATACCACACAGCCCGAGCACCAGGCGGGCGACACCGGAGACGCCGGGCTCCCACAGGAACCTTCCCCGGGGACCCAACGCCTGCCCCTGGTGACAGGCCACCGTCGTCAGGCATGAATTTGGCAGAGATAAAGGAACTTTTTACCTTCTGGTGGGACACTGTCAGAAAAGATGTGGTCGCCACACGTCCTTTTCCTACTCCAACTCTGCCTCCACCTTCTCCTTCACTGCCCACGCCCCCTCCTCCACCCAAGGGGCCTATAGGACGGTCGCCAGCCCCCAAGGAGCAGACACCACCTCCACAGGGCAGATCCTCAGAAAGGAGAAGACCTCCATCTAGATCTCCCTCAGGGTCACCCAGTCCCAAGAGACCCAGAAGACGCCGGTACACTCCGGGGGAGGATTCAAGATCTGACACCTCAGGGTGCTCCAGATCTCCTTCTCCCATCAGCATTCCCTCTCTGGACCCACATGACCTACCTAGGTCTCCTCCAGATGATCCCTCTTTCGCGGAGATCATGAGGCACATCCAGGAGAATATGGGGTGGGATGCTGAAGAACTCGACCCAGAGAGACAACGCCTTGCTCGCTACCTTCGGCAGAAAGATCCGAAGCCTGTGGTAGTGCCTTCCTTGGTGGATACCTTTGCGGACGTCACCAAGGCCGCCTGGGAACGTCCGCACTCCACTCCAGCAGTGCTGAAGAAGGCTGACCGCCTCTACGAGGCCCCTAGGGAGGACCAGTATCTGGCGAACCATCCTCTGGCTGACTCCCTGGTCATCACTGCTTCGCATGGCTGGTCTCAGAGACCTCAGCATTTGAGCACACAGCCACCGGACCAGTAATCCAAGCAATTGGATGTCCTGGGTAGGCGCACGTACGTGGCCGCAACTTGCGATATCAGGTCACTGAATTACCTCACCCACATGGTTCAGTTCCAGAACGCACTTTGGGAACAGGGACAGGACCTGGTTGAGAAGATGCCCAATGGCGACCACAAGGAGGAGCTCTTAAACCTCCTCCACACGGGTTTGGATGTGAGGACCCAGGTGCTCAGAGCCGCATATGATTCTGCGGACTCTTCAGCCAGAGCTGCAGCCTCAGGCATGCGTCTCCGGAGACACTCTTGGCTCCGTGTCTCCGGTTTTACCTCGGACGTCCAGAAGAACATCTTAGACGTCCTTTATAACGGCGAGGTCCTATTTGGTGAAGCCTCCGAGAGAGTAATCGCCAAACTTCAGGACACTGGGAAGGCAGTCCCATCTGTACAAGCTATGTACATGTCTTGGCCCAGTTCCTTTCGTAGGAACCAGAGCCACTTCCATGGCCGGCTACAAAGGCAACAGCCACGTTCCGGCCAACAGCAGAAGGGCACTTTCACCCGCAAGGCCCAGGCCAAGTCATCCCCAGGCAGAGGCCAACGATTTACAAAGTCGGCCCAGCCTGCCGGATCAAACGCTGCCACAGCATGACTCCTCCTCGGCTTCCACCCCTCCTCAGGATCAACGGGAAAAGAAAGTCGGGGGTCGCATCGCATGCCACTTGCCAGGGTGGCAATCGATCACCACCGACGGGTGGGTTCTGCAGCTGGTCAAAAAAAGGCCACTATATAAAATTTGTAGGCAGTCCACCCACAAGACCTCCCCTGCTCTCCCGATATTCGGGTCAGCATGCCCTGCTCATTCAGCAGGAAGTGCTCGCGCTTCTGGAATAGGAAGCCTTAGAGCACGTTCCAGAGAACCAGAGAGGACTAGGGTACTATTCTCACTTCTTCCTGGTTTCAAAGAAAACAGGGGACCTCCGCCCAATACTGGACCTCAGCGACCTCAACCTTTCGGTTGTTTACAAACGCTTCCGCATGGTGACCCTTTCGGGCCTAATTCCCATGCTGAAGCAAGATGCCTTTCTGGCGTCTTTGGACATGCAGGACACCTACCTGCATATTTAGATTAATCAAGCGCACCAGAGGTTCCTGCGCTTTGAGTTTCAGAGCAGCGATTATCAGTTCCGAGCTTTTCCCTTCAGGCTGTCATCGGCACCTTGCGTATTCACAAAGTGTATGGTGGTCATAGCGGCGTCTCTGAGGAGACAAGGCCACTACGTGTTCCCATACCTGGACGACTGGCTTCTCATGGCGCCCTCCGGGGAGGCACTGATGACGGTCATTCACTGCACCCAGTCCCTTTTTCAATCACTGGGTATTCTCATCAGCTACGAGAAGTCACTCCTGGTGCCATCCCAGAAACTGCAGTTTATAAGAGCAGTTCTGGACACTGTCAGAGGAAAAGCTTTCCTTCCCTCGGACAGAGCGGAACACATCAGATCCCTCATCAGGGACTTGTCGGTGAAAAAGACCGTCCCGGCCAGATTGGTCCTTCGCCTGCTCGGACACATGGCTGCAGCCATTGCAGCAGTCCCGCTGGCACGTCTCCAGATGCACGTAACCCAGTGGATGCTAAGGGTGCACTGGGACCAAAGGCAAGACCATCTGCAGCATCCAGTCCGAATCACGAATGCCATAATTCGGGATTGGCAATGGTGGCTAAATCCAGGGAACCTCTCTGCGGGGGTTCCCTTCACAGCGCCATCTCCGACTGCTGACCCTCTCATAAGCGCCTCAGGGCTGGGGTGGGAGCACACCTCAGCGGTGTTCGGGTCTGGGGAAGGGGCTGTGGACAACCCAGAGTCTCATCTCCACATCAGCATTTTGGAAATGAGGGCAGTCCTTAACGCTCTGCAAGCCTTCCAGTCAGAGATTCCACCAGGTACATTTCTGTTGCAAACAGACAATACCGCAGTGATGTATTACCTCAACAAACAGGGAGGCACTCACTCCTGCCCGCTTTGCAGGGAGGCCATGAGCGTGTGGGAGTGGGTATTGCAACACGGTGCAAACCTAATTGCAGTACATGTCCCGGATGTGGACAACACCATCGCAGACAGCCTGAGCCGCTCTCAGGCCAGAGTACACGAATGGAAACTTCTGCAGGAAGTGGCAGAGGATCTGTTTCACAGATGGGGCACTCCAGAGTTAGACCTTTTCGCGTCCCCATCCAACGCAAAACTGCCCAATTTTTGCTCGCTAGATCCAGGGCCTGGTGTTTTCTGGCTAGACGCGTTGTCCCTCTCCTGGGCGGGCAGATTCCTCTATGCCTTCCCTCCTTTCCCGTTGATCCAGAGAGTTCTGTTAAAACTTCGCAGGGAGAAAGCGACGCTCGTTTTGATCACACCCTTCTGGCCCAGACAGATTTGGTTTCCTCTTCTGCACCAGCTATCCCGGGAACCTCCAGATCTTACTTCAAGAGGGCTCTTGCAGTAGGTAATTACATATAGGACTGACGCTGCCAGGCGGCAGGACCCCACGGAAAAATTTTCTAGCTAGCAGTCCCTGGCGAGGGAATGCCCCCACGTCAGGTGACCGGCGTCAGGAGGCGTCGGTATAAAGGGGTGGTCCCAGGCGCCAGCCTTCCAGTTCTTTCCGCTGTTAGCTCTTGCAGCGCCCTCGCAGAAAGTTTGTGTTTCATCAGCCCTCCCTCTGGCCAGCTTTTTTTACCAAAACTCTTTATTTATTCGACTTAACGTCAGTACTGGCGGTAGGTGTATGTCATCCCTCACCCTCCGAGCACAAGAATAAGTGCGATTGAGTGCGGCACCATTACCGCTAGAGGAGGCCTCCCTGTGCCTGTTCTGCCTAGGCCCCGATCACCCAGTCGAGAAGTGCCAGCACTGCCTCAGTTTTAACGCGGCTACCCGAAAAAGGCGGCAGCAATCCTTGGAAGCCCATATTCTAAAGAAGAAAATTATTTCTTTGGAGAAGGAGCTTAAAAAAACTGAGGCAGGCGTCCACTTCCCCCGAAGGCCATCGGAAGAAGAAGGACAAGGAGAGGCACCAGGACAAAGGCTCCTCCACTGCGTCTCCCTCGGAAGTCACTGGGATGCAGGCAACATCCCCTCTGGGGGATCACTCCTCGACGGCTGCCTTGGAGGTTTCTGAGGCGGCGGCGGCCCACCTGTCTGGCTCGCGCTCGGGCCTTGCAGGCAGTTGGAGGCCTCCACCCCTGGTTCGGCCGCAGGCTTGTGGCCTACCACTGTAGGAAACTCCGGTAAGGCGGGCGTCTGATCCTCTGACGTCCACCTGGAGAGGGCCGGTAAGACGTTCGACCCTCTGGGGCGACGCGCGGCCTCCTCTCCACCGGACCAGGCCGATCACTCTTCTTGGCCTGTCTCCGGTGACTGCTCTCGTAAATCGGACGTCGGCTCCTCCGGCGTCCACCGAGAGCTCACCTCTAAGCCTCACGTCAGCTCGTCCGGCGTCCGCTGGCGAAGGAACCCGACGGCGGACCCCCTGGCGTCCGTCGTTCCGGTTCCCGCAGCCTTCGCTGCCGTCTGGGAACCAGAGTCTCCCAGCCTGGCCAGGGACTTTTCCCTCCGTCCCTGGGCAGCTGGGGATCTTTGCATCCGTCCAGTCCTTCCTCTACCTGGAGAGCCGACCTGGCGTCGGTCTCGGACGCCGCCCTCCACATCGGTGCCCGGCACCAGGGCTCTCACCATCGGCCCTGACGGCCTTACCGACCGGGAGATATTTGCCCCATCGGGACCTCTGGGTTTCCACCACGACCCGCCCGTGAGGTTCCCAGCCGCCGCCGCCGCTGCTGTCCCCCGGTATCCTCCGCTCTTATTCGACGCCAGTGTACCCGGGAACACAGTATCCGGCACCACAGTACCCGATGCCGGGCTACCCGCAGCTGGGTTTTGGATTCGCTCCATACGGTTATAACCTGTATTCTTATCCCCCACCTCTTCCTCCTCCACCGCCCTCGCGGCCGCCGGTGGACCTGCAGAAGATTCTGGCCTCCTGGTGGGCTGATGCCAAGGCTCAGCTCACCAAAGAGGTCGAGAGCCGCCTTCCGGCGACTGTGCCATCCCAGGTTCCCGTACGCCCCAGGCGGCACTCTCCCTCACCACCTCCGGACTCCAGGGTTCTGCCATCTGGATCCAGAGATGGGCAGGACACGCTTCCCCGGGGACTCCCCAAGGGGTCCGTTCCATCCCCCGGGTCGGGAAAGGGAGTCTTTCTCTTCATCCTCCTCTTCGCTCTTGGACTCTTCCGACGGCTGCTGTGAGAGAGAGATGACGAGCCTCGCTCTCCGTCGAAGCCCCGGCCAAGGACTCCTCCGAAGTCTCCTCCAGAGGATCCTTCTTTTACGGAGTTGCTTAGGAAAATCCAGGAGGTTCATCAGTGACACTCCCTGGAACCAGATCCTCAGCGTCTGAAACTCGCTGAACATCTAGATCTGCCTGTGACAGCTCCTACCTTGGTGCCACCCTGGGTAGAGCCTCACGCCGACCTTGTTGCGACAGTGTGGAAACAGCTGTCAGCCTTAGCCCCACTTCCTAGGAAGTCAAACCGGCTATATCAGGCTCCAGAGGGTGTTGATTTCCTGGATTCTCACCCTCGTGCTTACTCAGTCGTGATTAGCGCCGCTCACGGCCGGTCGGCGAACCCAAAACATCTTAGCTCGTCACCTCCTGATAAGGAATCTCGCCTTCTGGACCAGTATGGGAGAAAGATTTACGCTTCCTCCACACCGGAGATCAGGGCCCTGAACTGTCGGCCACATGGGGGACTACCAGAAGGCAATCCTTACTCAGGCGGAAGCCAAACTGGACTCCTTGCCTGACTCCCAAGTCAAGCAGGGGTTGGCTGATCTCGTCCGCTCTGCTCATTCAGCCAGTCGACACATGCTACGTGCAACATACGACACAGTGGACACTGCTGGGCGGAGCTCAGCTTTCGCTGTAGGCCTACGGCGTCATGCTTGGCTCCGCGTGTCAGGTTTGGTCCTGGAGGTGCAATCTGCTATCCAGGAAGCACCCTTTTGGGGTCGGTTGCTTTTTGGGGGTGATGTCAAGGACATCATTACAGATTGCAAAGAAGGGGCTGCTCTGAAGTCAGTTGATTCTATGTACCGTCCCCATCAGCAGCAGTGCCGTCCCTTTGCAGACAAGAATCGTCCAAGCGAAACCCCAGGGAAGGCGGGCCACAAACGCCAGGCCCCGCAGCTGCTAAGCCCCCGGCCCAAAAAGCAGCAGGTGCTTCAGCTGTGGCACTGCCCCACACCACCTGACTCCTTTCCTCTCCCACTGCCTCCGGACTCCCCGGAGGAACTGGTAGGAGGGAGGTTTTCCCTCCACCTTCCGGGATGGGAGAGGATAACCATGGATTCTTTGGGTGCTCCAGCTCGTAGCAGAAGGAAACACCATAGAGTTTCTTCAGAAACCACCTCGCCATCTTCAGAAACCACCCCGCCACTCCCCCCCCGAAGTCGTCGTTTTCATGGGAACATCTTCCTTTGGTCCAGGAGGAAATCTCGGCTCTTCTGCTGAAACAAGCGATAGAGCCTGTCCCCCTTCATCTTCAGGGGACGGGTTACTATTCCCATTTCTTCCTGGTCCCAAAGAAGACAGGAGATCTCAGACCAATTTTAGATTTCAGTTCCCTGAATCTTTATGTAGAGTACAAAAGGTTCAGGATGCTCTCTTTGCAGAGCCTTCTGCCCCTCATCTGGCCTGGTCAATGGCTTTGTGCTCTGGATATGCAGGATGCTTATTTGCACATTCCCATTCCACCATCTCATCGCAAATACCTTTGTTTTGTGTTCAAGGGGGACCACTACCAGTTCAAGGCGCTCCCATTTGGTCTATCCTTGGCCCCCCGAGTAGTTACCAAATGCCTGGCAGTGGTGGTGGCCCACCTGCGTACCAAGGGAGTACAGGTTTTCCCTTACCTGGACGACTGGCTGCTGGCGGCCTCGTCCAGGGAGAAACTCCTGCGTTTCCTCTCCCTTACCCAGCAGGTTTTTGCCTGCCTGGGTATTACATCAACCATTCCAAGTCTCATCTGGACCCATCCCAGAGGCTACAGTTTATTGGGGCGGTCCTCGATACGACCATGGGCAAGGCCTTCCTGCCTCCAGACAGGGCGGCCACCCTTCAGACCCAAATAAGTCTGTTGTCCGACCGCAGGATGGTCTCTGCGAGGTTGGTCCTTCGCCTTCTCGGGCTCATGGTGGCTGCTATCTCGACGGTACCTCGCGCTCGACTCCACATGAGGATCTCTCAGTGGACTCTACACTCTCAGTGGGATCAGCTAGTGGACAACCTAGATCACTCAGTTCAGATCTCCTCGCGGACGATTCGAGACTTGCAGTGGTGGATGGTTCGAGAGAACCTTTTCCGGGGAGTTCCTTTCTTTCATCCCCCCCCCCCAGACTGTAACCACAGACTCCTCAGGCGAAGGTTAAGGAGCCCATTTGGGCCCTCATCGGACCCAGGGCTCCTGGTCCAAGCTTGAACAAGCTCTCCACATCAGTGTGCTCGAGCTGCGGGCAATGTTGTACACTCTCCAAGCCCTTCACCAATACCTCCTTCCTGGCCACCTAGCCGTCCAGACGGACATGTGCGTGGTGTGGTATATCAACAAGCAGGGAAGGACTCTGTCGTACCCACTATGCAGGGAGGTAATGAGGGTTTGGGATTGGGCAACACAACACGACCTTCACCTCACGGCGATTCATGTTCCGGGAGTTGACAACACCCTGGCAGACAAGCTATGTCGCTCTTCTGCTCTGACTCATGAGTGGAAACTGGACCAAGGGGTCCTAGACAATATCTTCCAACTTTGGGGAAAACCACAGGTCGACCTGTTCGCATCCCCCCTAAACACAAAACTTCCCGTCTTCTGCTCACTCGTTCCAGAGCAAGGCGCTTTTTTGAAGTGACGCTCTGTCTCTAGACTGGAAGAACAGAATCGTCTATGCCTTTCTCCCAGTTCCACTTATCCCACGAGTCTTGCAGAAACTAGCTTCAGAAGGAGCGAGAATGATTCTGATCGCTCCTTTCTGGCCCAGGCAAATCTGGTTCTCTCTTCTACAACAATATTCAGAGGATCCTCCTCTTCCTCTATCTCGAGGTTTGTTGACCCAGGATCAGGGGACCCTGGTCCATCCAGGCCTCAAATCCTTTCAACTGCATGCATGGCTTCTGCAGACCTAGTCCAATCCCGTTTTGGGGTGTCTCCCAAAGATTTTAGTGGAGGCCAGAAAACCCTCCACCAGATCCACTTATGCCATGAAGTGGAAAAGATTCTCTATTTGGGCCGCTTCCAAGAATGTGGAACCTTTCTCCTGTTCAGCGGGGCTTCTGCTGAAGTATCTTCGTCATCTGTTTGACCTGGGTTTCAGCCATTCCTCTCTGAAGGTACACATGGCGGCCATTTCGGCCTATCATGTTCCATTTGCAGACAAGGCTTTTGCTCAACTGGAGGTTTTCAAGACCTTTCTCAGAGGGGTCCTCCATCTGAGGCCCCCCCATCCGTACTCCTGCACCCCCTTGGGACTTGAACTTTGTTCTCGAGAAACTTACTCTTCCTCCCTTCGAACCTGCAGCTTCTGTGGATTTGAAGTTCCTTTCGTGGAAGACGGTCTTCGTGGTGGCCATTACTTCGGCTCGAAGAATCTCCGAGCTCCAGGCCCTGATGTCTAAAATCCCCTACTTGATTTTTCACAAGGAACAAGTTGCTCTTCGCACGAATCCTAAGTTTCTACCTAAAGTAGTAGCAGAGTCTACCTTAAATCATTCCATAGAGTTACCTGCCTTTTTTACACAGTACTCTAATCAAGGGGAGTATTTACTCCATACTATGGATGTTCACCGGATTCTGAAATACTATACCAACAGGACGAAGGATCTCAGAAAGACTGATCAGTTGTTTGTCTCTTTTGCTCACAAAAGGGAAGGCAATGCTGTTTCTAAGCAATGCCTGTCTTAAGTGGTTGGCTCATTGCATCACTTTGTTATGACAAATACAACAAGACCCTACCGGGTCAAGTCAGAGGCCACTCCACAAGAGGAGTAGCTGCCTCTGCGGCTTGTTTCAAGAATGTGTCTGCGGCAGACATCTGTGCTGCCGCCACCTGGACTTCCTTCCATACCTTCACGAAACACTACAGTTTGGATGTTGCCTCTCGCCGTAGAGCAGGCTTCAGGTGGGCTGTTTTGCAAGGCCTCCTATCTTGAGACTTGCACAACCAGAACTACCTTTTGGAGTAGTTTTCCTCCTCCTGATGCCTCTCTTTGTTCCAGACTGCCTGGGACTCAGTCCTATATGTAATTACCTACTGCAAGAGCCCTCTCGAAGTAAGATAGTACAGTTACGTAAGAAATTACCGTAACAGTAGATCTTCGAGAGAGGCTCTTGCAGTAGGTAATACTTTCCCGCCCTCCATCCCCCTAGGCTTTTTCAGCTCCTTTTCCATTGGGGAAAATATCCGCTCCTCTCTCGTCCGGCCTCTTTTGGCCTGTGGCGGGAAAGAACTGGAAGGTGGGCGTCTGGGACCGCCCCTTTATACCGATGTCTCCTGACGCCGATCACCTGACGTGGGGGCGGTCCCTCGCCAGGGACTGCTACCTAGAAAATTTTTCCGTGGGGTCCTGCCGCCTGTTGGCGTCAGTCCTGTATGTAATTACCTACTGCAGGAGCCTCTCTCGAAGATCTACTGTTATGGTACGTTCTTACGTAACTGTACTTTCCTTTGCCAGTCAGCTCCCATCTATTGTTTCAGGAGGTGGGTTCATTGGTCCACTCAGACTTACGTTCATTGAACCTGCACATTTGGCTCCTAGAGACATAGCCATGATGCGAAACGGGGTCTCGCAAGAAGTGGCAGACGTACTCTCTGCCGCCAGAAAACCGGCTACCCATGCAACTTATACCTTGAAATGGCGTAGATTCTGTTTGTGGGCTCAAGCGCGCAGTTTTCCGCCTTTAGATTGTCCAGAAAAGCTGGTTCTGGACTACCTGCTTTCCCTCTTCCACTCCGGACTGGCTTACTCCTCGATTAAAGTGCACCTTTGTGCCATTTCTGCTTACCATGCCCCCGTAGGCCATCGGATGGTGGCCCAGCTGGACACTACTCGTGCCTTTCTAAGAGGCGTCCTCCACGTTAGGCCTCCTATTAAAAATCCAATCCCTCCTTGGGACTTGCTTTTTGTCCTGGAGCAGCTCACGCTGCCACCCTTTGAACCAGCTGCGGATTGCGAGCTACGTTTTCTCTCTTGGAAAACGTTATTGTTAGTTGCAGTTACTTCTGCCAGAAGGATTTCGGAATTGCATGCTCTTATGTGCAAAGAGTCTTATTTGGTTTTCCACCAGGACAGGGTATCCCTAAGGACAAACCCAAAGTTTTTGCCTAAGGTGGTCTCAGCTCTCACCCTCAATCAGGATATCGATCTACCAGTGTATTTTCCAAGGTACTCTAATTGAGGAGAAGCCCTTCTGCACACCCTAGACGTGCACAGGTGCCTCAGATACTACCTGACCGGAACCAAACAGCTCCGAAAGTCGGACCTACTTTGCGTCTTATTTGCTCACAGGATGAAAGGAGCTCCTGTCTCCAGTCAGTCACTTTCTAGGTGGCTCATCCAGTGCATTACTTTCTGATATGAGAAGTGCAATAATCTCTTACCGGGCGTGGTCAAGGGTCATTCCACAAGAGGGGTGGCCACTTCCTTTGCGGTGTTAAAGAACGTCTCCACCTCAGCTATTTGTGCAGCAGCTACTTGGAGCTCTGTGCATACCTTTATCAGGCATTACAGTCTGGACATTGCATTGAGGCAGAGAGCGGGGTTCGGTCTAGCTGTCCTTCAGGGACTTCTGTCCTAGGCTCGCGTTACCTCGAGGTCTCTACCTTTCCTCCTCCCAATGGTGCGCGATTGCCACTACTGCTTAGAAATCAGTCCTAATGGTGTACCCTGCTGCAAGAGCTGTATCTCGAAGTAAGATAGTACAGTTAAGCAAGAACTTACCGTAACAGTAGATCTTCGAGAACAGCTCTTGCAGCAGGTACCTTCCCTCCCACCATCCCCGCTGGAGGTAGGTCGGAGTCAAGTACCCATCTTATTAGATGGGACATGCCTTTTTTTTCTTGTTGTGCCATCTGGTGGTGGATCCTCAGTCTCCTCTTTTGATGTCATCTAGCGACCGGGAGAACTGAGGATTATGGGGGGACCATCTCCTTATGTACTACGCCCGACATTGGGGCCGGGACTGACGTCTGAGGCGGTCCATGCTGAAGACTGCTAGCTAGAAAATTTCCTTGGGGTCCTGGCGCCTGCTGGCTTCAGTTCTAATGGTGTAACCTGCTGCAAGAGCTGTTCTTGAAGATCTACTGTTTCGGTAAGTTCTTACGTAACTGTACTTTAACCAGACAGCATAAATAAAGGGCCCACTATACTAACATTTCAGGTTTACACCTAAAAAAGCGGCAGGCCCTGACATACTTGGGACCCCCTTGCAAATGAGACTACTATAGCACGATGGAACTGACTACATCATTCTGTTGCATTCCATGTCTTTACCCTAAAACGGGTACAATATTAACTACAATACTACAAACTCTTTAAGAGCCACTGGATTTCATTATGAAATAGATACATCGTTTCATTTCATAGCATCGTTTTGTTTGCTACTTATGTAGCCTATTTATTCCAAAAATGGATACACTTTCTTAATGCCTTGCCATACATGGCAAAACATACTGCCCTGCTACATTGTAGCACTACAAAATAATATTGTATTATTTGAGTTACTGTTCAAAACTCAAAACCCAATAGGCTTTGACATATACTGTTTTTTTCCAGTGCATGCCACTGAAACCTACCAATTATTCCATTATATGGCTGAATTTCTTCTGATTTATTCCAGTACCTAATATGACATACCCTGATTGGGTTTACATCTGCTTAACTCCTCTGACGATCCCAGTAATAGCCAGTCTGGCTCGTCTTTCAGCCATAACTCTATAACGGCTACTATAATGGAGTACTTAAAATACAAAATTCTCTTTATATGCTAACATAGTACTCTCCGCTCCTGTCGGTCCTAAGACCACACTATATGTAAGGCAGAATGCCATATCTGGCCACCCACTGCCACATAACTGCTTGGGAAACTCCCAGAAGTAATGACTTACTGCAAGAGACCATTCTGTGGAAGATAGATCAGTTACGCAAAGGCTGTTAATCATAACAGTAGATCTTCTAGCAATGTCTTATGCAGTAAGTAGCTTCCCTCCCTCTGGTCCCCTTCCATTCTGTAACAGGGAAAAACGATGTAGGGTCGGGAGGCTTTGGTACCTCAGTTCCCCTCGGACACTCACCTTTGCAAGCTGAAACCGGCAGGGAATGGAGACTACCTGGGATCACCCACTTTGATAGGCACAGCCCCTGAAGTGAGGTCATGTGGGTGGTCCCTGATGTGGATGCTGCTAGAAGAGACTGCCGTGCTAGAGTGCCACCTATCAGGAACTCCCAGAAGTAATGGCTTACTGCAAGAGACATTCCTAGAAGATCTACTGTTACAACAAAAGTCTTTGCGTAACTGATCTTTCTAGGAGTGGTATATGTTGTTCATCCACACTGACCCACCCGACCTCCCGGCTGCGACACACAACCTGGCTTCCAGCGGGCTAAGTTCTGGCATCCTGGGGCGGAGCTGAGGGTTATACCACCCGAGTGGGTGGGAGGGGCCAGCTTGAAGACCTTCCAGCAAGATTTAAAGGGGAAAGGGACATGCCAACAAGTGTGGATGAACATATACCAGTCCTAGAACTACTGTTACAGGTGAGTAATCTGTTTTTACGTACATACTGTAACAGTAGATCTTGGAGAAAATATCTTCCCTTAGGCCATGCCGGCCCTCCCTCATTCCCCGTTTTATAAATTGTAGGGTAATATGGCATCCAGTTCTACCGTGGGAATTTCTATAGTGGCTATATCCAGCGCCTTCGCTTGCCTACTGTGAGAGGCGCTGATATGATCTCCTAGTTCCCCAAGAAGAGAGTTCCTCCGAGCACAGTCTGCGGCGGGGAACTGAGGGCAGATGAGGCTGAAACACGACATTGCGTTGGTGGCCCCTGGCTACCAAAAGTTTATGTGTGGTTTTTATCGCTACCACGAGTATAGTTCCAGAGGCATGGCCTTAGAGAAGAGATTTTCCCGAAGAGCTACTGTTACGGTAAGTACGTAACTGCCCTTTAACTTGACCCCCAGATCACATAATTTCACATCCTGATCTGTCTATCTCCTCATCATTTTGTCTGCTTCAGAGTGGGCGGGGCCCTCAACCAGTTCTGGGTGATGCCCTTTGGGCAGCCATAGAAGCCTTTTTCTGTTACTGGGCAGCTTGGTATTCCCTTTCCTCGATGACTGGCTCATCAGGGGCAGCACCATATCAGAAATTTAGCATTTGTCTGGCATACAAGAGATTCTGACACAAGTCTAGTGATCAGTTTGGCCAAGTCCAAACTGGCTCGGACACAAGCATGCCTTTTTATTGGTACAAAGCTGGGCTCCCGCCAAGCCAGGGCCTACTTGCCTTTGGAACAAACAGAGAATCTTGTCCTCCTTTGCTTGCTCATTTCTGGTTGGCAGTTGCGCCCAGTCGGAACTTCCTCTGGCTTGTGGGCTTCATGGCCTCTACAAGAACTGTGGTCTGCTGGTGGACATGCCCCATTAAGTGAGAAAAGGGGCACTATTGGTCCCAGTCCCATGCTGACCTGAACCAGTCTTCTTGGATGACCCAGCTAATGCATGACACCATGAGTTACTGGCTGTCTCCCTTGAACCTCTTGGAGGCATCCCACTTGTCCGAGCAGAGCCGTCCCTGCCTTTGATGTCAGACACGCCTCTGTGGGGTAGGGTGTTCATCTGTTGGATTACAGAGTGCATGTGGTTCTGGTTCCTGAGCAAGTTCCAGCTAACACATGATCCCTGCTCAGTGGAAGAACACTCTAAAAGCACGAGGCGGACTGCACAGAGCTTCAACAGGTGGTTGATGAATAAAATGTATTTTTAACCAGGTACATACTTAGGAATAAAATCCCCATTCCTTGAAAATAGGGATTTTATTCCAAAGTGTATGAACCTGGATAAAAATAAATTTTATTCATCAACAGCAACCTGTTGGAGGTCTGTGCAGTCCACCTCGTGCTTTGAGTTTTCTTTCACTGAGCAGGGGTCGGCATGCAGGTCAATATGGACAGTATGACTACCATGTTCTTCTTAATAAAAAAAAAAAAAGGCAGAGTGAGACACATCATCTTCTGTTGCATTAGGATGCATTCTGAACCTGGTCTCTGGTGCCACCCCGTAGGTGGATCTATTTGCAGTCCACATTGCAGGGGCAGACACCTTTAGCCATGTTGGGGAGATAATGCACAAGTGCTTCCTTTACCAAGCTGTGGATGCACTCTGCGGGTGGATCAGTTTTTCCTCCTTGGGAAAACAGAAAACTGAAGCCCAGATGGGAACTGGGATGGAGGCTGCCTTCTTTAGGCCCTAGGCCCTAGACCCCTGACCTTTTGTAAGCCTTCCTTCCATTTCATTTGATCCATCAGGTGGTTCTCACGGCACGCAGGTACAGTACTGTACCCCCAAAAAAGTAACCAGTTTGACCAGTCAAAAGTGTCCAAGTCAAATTCCAGGTACCTAAAATCTAAGTTTAAAAAAAAAAAAAACTGCTTTTTTGGGGGAAATTTTTATTTATGGATTTTAAGCACTTACAGTAAATGCTGTAAAAACATAAATGTATAAGGTACACAGACCTCCAGACTCTATGTACCAAACGTTTACAGTCCTCGATAAACATGAATAAATGATGAAAGCATAGAGTAATTGCCCATTAGTCCACTAAAAAATCCTCATGAAAGAAATGACTGGTTTTAAATATATTTAATTTTAATTTTTTCTAGTTGATGAACCCCCAGTGCCTGCAAGGAAATTGGATCCCTTGGTCAAAATTGCTCCCTCAAAATGGGAGGTGGTTGATGAATCAGAGCTCGAGGCCCAAGGTACCACTTCATTTAACATAATTAAGCCTTTTTCATTAATGTGGTTCTGTGTATTTGTAACTGTAGTTATGCTGTTTACATAGCTATCAGACTGGTCTTATGTTAGGGTGTTTCTTAGGGTAGGAAAGCATGGATTGCCCCTTAGATGTGGATAGCTGGAGCAGTACCCCATTAGCAGTCAGTCTGGCTGGTGAATTTATCTAACTGGAGAATGCCAGTCTGCCTTAACAGTAACAGCTACATTTATTTAGCTTTATTATTACGTATTATACCACTAATCCAGAAATCTGCCTTAGAATCTGTTTGAAAGTTTAATCCTTATGTGTTTGAATGCCTTGGCAACGTATTGACTGGTTCTACTTAGAATAATGCTATATGTGATGCAAAAACCCAATTACAGTTCTTTAGTCGCCTCTTAAGTTTATAAACTGAAGGCAGTTTCCGAAGAATACGTATACATAAATGGATCTGATAGCTATGCTTCCTGTGTTTGTGCAAATAGTTTTGTACTTGCTTCAGATAATATCTTTTTTTTTTCCCTCTTCTAACATTTGTACCATGCAAATGACATTTTTTTTTTCTCGTGCATTCATAGCTGTCACTGTATCCAAGTGGGAACTTCCAGACAATCAAGAATCTGAAGAAGAAAAGAAAACTAAAACTCTAAGGTTTCAGCATTATTATTATTGTTTTTTTTTGGTAAATCTATAAAAATGTGTAATTCATAAAGTACAGTTACATAAGAACTTACCGTAATGGTAGATCTTCGAGAAGAGCTCTTGCAGCAGGTAATAAACGTTAGGACTATGCCGCCAGGCACTAGGACCCAATGGAAAACTTCTAACTAGCAGTCCAAGACAGGGGACTGCCCCCGACATTGGCTCCACCCACGACGTCAGCCACTGTGTAAAGGAGGCGGTCCCCCGGCGCCACCCCAGCTCGTCCACCGAAGACCCGGCTAGTGTAAAGGATAGGACAAACCGAGGAAGCTTTGTCATCCCGATAGGGACATTGAGAAAGAAGCACTGGGGGAAGGAGGGAGGGAAAACATACCTGCTGCAAGAGCTCTTCTCGAAGATCTGCTGATCTGTCTTCGAGGGTGGAGCTCTTGTAGCAGGTAATACCATTAGGACTGAAGCTGTCAGCCGGCAGGACCCCACGGAAAACTTGTAGCTGGGGTGGTTCAGCAGGGGACCACCCCGACATCGGCTCCACTTGACGTCCTACATGGTATAAAGGGGGCAGTCCCCTGGTGCCACCTCAGGGGGGCGTCCCCTGCCGCCACCTCAGTTCTTTTTCCGCCGTCGACCTGCATAATTTGGCTCCATAGACTCCTTTCTCAGCAGTCGACAGCTTTGAACATTAGATAAGTCATTTCTTTTCTTTCTTCAAATTTATTACTTCGCATTGTGTATGTCGTCACCCTCACCACCGCGGCAAAAATCCAAGTGTGCCTGCGGGAAGCAGATTACGGCCAAAGACGGCCACGCAGCCTGCCTCATCTGCCTAGGCCCTGAACACCAGCCTGAATCCTGCATCCACTGTAAGAAGTTCAACCAAAAGACGCGCGCCAGAAGAGCGGTCTGCCCCTCCTCCGAGGGAACAGATGCCCATTAAGGCCACGCCAGACACTGGTCGCCGGCCTACTGATGCCAGGGTGCCAGACCCAACGCCTGACACTCCAATAGGGGTTATAGAACCCCAGACGTCCGTGCCCAAGGATCCGGTGCCTGGCCCTTCTGACCCGGCGCTGGCACCTGCAGTCTTCCCAGTGGAAGATATAGGTAACCTGTTTACCACTTGGTGGAATGCTGTAAAAGTGGACATTTTATACTGGCCACCGGACAAGATCCCTACTCCACCACCCATGGGGCCCCCTCCCACCCAGATAAGGGGAACCAGGATGAGCACCTAAGTCCATATCCGAAAGGGAAACGAAAGAAGTGGACTTCATCCCCATTTCACTACCAGTCTACCATTGTCACTTCACTACCAGTCTAGCATTGCTTGTAAAGCGCTTTGGGATACTGTGTATGAAAAGCGCTATATAAATGCTGATTCTTCTTCTCTTCCCATCACGTCCTCTGATGAGGGGCGCGTAAATTTGGACACATCGAACGGAGGGTTCCATCCTCTTTCGCCAGAACTTAGAGATTCTCCACGGTCTCCTCCAGATGATCCCTCATTCCTCCACATCATGAGGCACATCCAGACCATTTATGAGTGGGATACCGAGGCCCTAGACCCAGAGCGGAAACGCCTGGCCAAGTTCCTTGGAGAAAAGGAACCAAAGCCCTTGGTGATCTCACCATTTGTGGAGCCCTTCCAGGATGTTACTTGCCTCACTTGGCGCACACCATTCTCTATCCCGGCAGTTCCAAGGAAGGCGGACAGACTCTATAAACCTCCCAAATCAGAACCGTTCCTGGCGGAACAGCCAAAGGCTAACTTATTAGTCCTTACAGCTGCCCACGGGCGGGGGGCTTAACCAAAACATTTAAGCTCCCAGACTCCCGATCCTGTTTCGAAGAAACTAGACAGCTGGGGCCGTAAGGTCTTCTCCTCAGCTATTGGGTCTATCACTGAACTTTATGGCCCATATGATCTCCTACCAGCAGTCCCTGTGGAGAAAGATCATGGACTTAGTAGAGACCCTCTCCAACTGACTCCAAACAGGAGATTTTAGCTTGTGCCCAGTCTGGCCTGGATGTGGATAAAGCACGCCCTCTGGTGTTCTTATGATGCCGTAGATATGGCTTCCAGGGCTGCCGCCTCAAGAATCTGTATGAGACAGCAGTCCTGGCTCAGACTCACAGGTTTCCAGACGGATCTTCAGGAATCCATTCTTGATTCTCCTTTTCAAGGACCTGTTTTGTTTGGTCTTGAGGTGGAACAGATGGTGAAACAGCTTTAGGAGTCTGAGAGAGCGGTGGCGGACATACACCGAATGTACAAGTCCCAGCCCCAAGCGCCCCACCGACATCCTTTTCGTTGAGGTCAAGGGCAAGGACAAAGCGGCAGACAATCCCAGGGTAAGGGATTTATAAGGCGGTGTCACCCTTCCCCTCAAGGTTCCCAGGGCCCAAAGCAGCCTAAAGCTCCCCAGGCCCCTACCACCCCCTCTCTGACTCCCCCTGCTGCCCTCTCCCCTTGAGGACAGGCAGACTGAGCAGGTAGGAGAGCGGTTTGTGCTTTACCCGCTCGAATGGTCCCATATCACTGCAGACCAATGGGTACTGGATACCATTCGGAAAGGGTATTCAATAGAGTTCTTCTGTATCCCACCGAACACCCCCCCCCCCCCAGTGTCCCGTTGTCCACCGGTTCACAGCTTCCTCCCAGAAGGGAAGATCCAACAGCTCCTAGACAAAAGAGCTATTCAAAGGGTTCCACATGCCCAGAGAGGGAGAGGTTTCTACTCCCGTTTCTTCCTCGTCCTGAAGAAAATGGAAGACCTTTGTCCCATTCTGGACCTCAGCCAGCTCAGCTTCTCCGTGAAGTATCAGAGGTTTCGCATTGTCACCCTGGGAACCTTTTTCTCCCTACTTCAGCAAGGAGACTGGCTGTGCTCCCTAGATATGCAGGACGCCTACCTGCATATCAAGGTCCTGAAGTCCCACAGACTATTTCTGCGGTTCTGCTTCAGAGACACGCACTGCCAGTTCAGGGTTCTGCCCTTTAGCCTTTCTTCAGCTCCCAGGGTCTTCATCAAATGCCTAGCGGTGGTAGCAGCGGCTCTCTGCAGGAGAGCCCTCTTTGTCTACCCCTACCTAGACAATTGGCTCCTCATTGCTCAGTCAGAGGAGGAGCTTCTAATCACCCTAAGAGAGGCATGGCTCTGTGTTTACTCCTGGGCATTACTACGGTAAACTGGCAGTCACACCCCTGGCTGGCGCGGCTGCAAGTCGTCGGAGCTATCCTGGACACCGAACAGGAGAGCTTTTCTACCTCTGGACAGAGCAGATCGCTTTCGGGGTTTAGCCAGAGGACTCCAAAGAACCCTCTCCTCCCCTGCTCGAGTGGTCGTGCAGCTGTTGGGTCCCATGGCAGCAGCCATCACCACAGTTCCCTTAGCCAGATTCCGATACGAGGATGCTTCAATGGCACCTCGGTGCAGTGGGACCAATCAGTAGACAATCTGGATCTCCGAATCCAGATCTCTTGAGCGGTTCATCGTTGTCTGGAATGGTGGCTCTGCAAGGACAGTCTAGACGGTGGAGTTCCTTTCCGCAGACCCCAACCGCTTCAGACTCTGACAACAGACTCCTCTCTGTCAGGCTGGAGGGGTTATTTGGGGGATCACAGGACCCAGGGGTCTTGGTCTATCACAGAGAGCTCTCTACATATCAGTGTTCTGGAAATGAGAGCGGTGCTGAATGCACACTCTGCATTCAGAGACCAGCTTCTGCCGGGTCCTCCTCTGGTGCAGACAGACAACACACCAGTTATCTTCTACATCAACAAACGGGGGAGCTCACTCGTACCCCCTGTGCAGAGAAGCCATAAGAGTATGGGCCTGGGCAGTAGAACACAGTTTGGACCTCACTGCGGTCCACCTGCCAGGGGTCCAGAACATCTTTGCCGACAGTCTCAGAATCACAAGTGGGAGCTGCTCCAAGATTTCGCAGACCACTTTAACCGGTGGGGCCTGCCAGAGCTGGAGCGCTTTGTGTCCCCGTGCAATGCCAAACTGCGCAGTTTTTGCTCGCTTGCTCCAGGGCCTGGTGTTTTCTGGCGAGATGCTCTATCCTTCTTTTGGACAGGGAAGTTCCTGTACGCCTTCCCTCCCTTTCCCCTAATTCAGTGAGTACTGCTCAGATTGCAGTAGGAGGCAGCCAGAATCATTCTGGTGGCACCTCTGGCCTCATCAAATCTGGTATCTGCTGCTCCAGCAACTGTCCCTGGAACCTCCAGTCCATTTGCCACTCTCCACCCACTTGCTTTCTCAAGAACAGGGAACTCGCGTCCATCCAGCTCTTCAGTCTCTTCACCTACATGCTTGGCTCCTGCAGCCCTAGCAGAAGAGAAACTAGGAGTGTCAAGCAGGGTGACTGAAATTCTGATATCAATGAAGAAGTCTTCCACCAGAGCCACTTACACTCTGAAATTGAAACGCTTCTGCCTGTGAGCTTCAGCCCGCTCCCTAGATTCCTTGGGTTGTTCGGCTAGACACGTGCTAGAGTATCTCTGTCACCTTTTGGACTTAGGATTGAGTTACTCCTCAGTCAGGGTGCACATGTGTGCGGTCTCCGCATATCATGACCCAATAGGAGAAAAAACTCTGGCACAACTGAATGTATGCAAAACCTTGCTTTGAGGGGTGTTACACGTCAGACCTCCCAAGAGGGACATCGTTCCTCCTTGAGACCTTCCTTTCGTACTGGAGAAACTCACACTTCCTCGCTTCGAGATGGCAGCCTCTTGCGAGCTGTGCTTCCTCTCATTGAAGACTCTTCTCTTGGTAGCCATCACCTTCACTCGAAGGGTCTCTGAACTCCAGGCTCTGATGTGTAAAGAACCTTACATAGCCTTTCACAGGGACAGGTGAATCTTAGCACGAACCCCAAATTTATGCCGAAGGTGGTGTCCGTACTGTCCCTTAACCAGATATCAACCTTCCGGAATACTACCCAAATTTTTCCAGCCGAGGTGAAGTACTGTTGCACACCTTGGATGTTCATCGCGTTTTGAGGTACTACCACCACAGCACTCGTTCCTCTAGACAGTCGGACCAGTTGTTCGTCTCTTTCGCTAAGCGAATGCTGGGAGCTCCTGTTTCTAAACAGACACTAGCCCGTTGGTTAGTACAATGCATTTTGTTCTGTTACCAGCACCATGACAGACCTCTTCCGGGTGCTGTTCAGGGCCATTCCATCAGAGCGGTGGCATCTTCCTTTGCGGCCCTCAAGAACATCTCTTCAGCCGATATTTGTGCTGCTGCCACATGGTCTTCCGTCCACACCTTCATCAGGCATTGCAGCCTGGACATCGCTTCCAGAAGTAGAGCAGGTTTCGGACTACCAATCCTGCAAGGCCTTCTTTCACAGATGTTTTGCTTCAGCTTTTCAGCATATTTCCCACGGCCCTATCAGACCTGGACCTATATTTGGGTACTGCTTGGGACTCGGTCCTAATGGTATTACCTGCTGCAAGAGCTCCACCCTCGAAGACAGATAGTACAGTGACGTAAGAACTTAGGCCGAAACCTGCCCTCCTTCTGGAAGCAGTGTCCAAACTATAGTGCCGGACAAAGGTGTGCACCAAACTCCGGGTGGCTGCGGCACAAAGGTCTGCTGCTGGCACATTTTTGAGTGATGTGAAGGACGTCGCCATCCCTCTTGTCGAATGACCTCTCACTGGACCTGGCAGGATTTTTCCATACTTACGGCAGAAAATGATGCAGTTGACCAGCCACTTGGACGTGGTCTACTTGGTGACTGGTGTTCCCAACATTCGTTGGGCAAAGGACACAAACAACTGGTCTGACTTCCTTATGGTCCCTGTACGGTCATCGTAATACCTTAAGATTCTATGTACATCTAGGGTATGTAACAAGACCACCCCTTTGTTGGAAGTATTCAGGATAGTAGACAGACAGGTGAATGTCTTGGTTGAGAGTAAAGTCATGACACCACCTTTGAGAGAAACTTAGGATTTATGCAAAGGGACACCCTGTCCCTATGAAACACCAAATATGGCTCCTTGCGCACAAGAACCTGGAGCTCGGAAATCCTCTGGGCTGAAGTAATAACAACTTACACTTTCCAAAGGAAAAAGCAAAGTTCACAACTCGCTGCTAGTTCAGAGGGGGGGCGCAGAGTCAACTTCTCTAGCGTAAACAGATCCCACGGGGGAACAGGGTCCCAAATGGGAGGCTTGATGTGCAGAATACCTCTCAGGAAGGTACTTAACGGATCTAGCTGCGCCAAGGTCCTGCCATCCACCGGTATGTGATAGGCTGAGATAGCTGAAAGATGTACCTTTATGGATGAATAGCTTAGACCTGAATCAGATAGGGATAATAGATACTCCAGGCCCCAGTTCACCTCTCAAGACAACAGATCCAAGCTGCGTGCAGCAGCCCAGAGGCCGAACCACTTCTACTTCATGGCATGTGTGGCCCTAGTAGACTCTTTTCTGGTGGCCACTAACACCTCCGCTACCCCTTCAGATACCCAGTACCCTCTCCTAGCTAAGTCTGCAGGAGCCATGCGTGGAGGTGCAGAAATTTGAGGTTTGGGTGAACTAGAGCCCTGCTCTTGGGATAGCAACCACGAGGACAGAGGAAGTGGGACTGGGGGGTTCTACCACCGGCTGCTACAGAAGCGGGAACCAAATCTGTCTAGGCGAGAATGGTGCTACCAGAATCATGGTTGCTGGTTCCAACTGTAGCTTGAGGGGGACTTGCTGCAGAACGGGGAAGGGTGGGAAGGCATAGAGAAACCTCTCTGTCCAGGACATGGACAACATATCTCACCAGAAAGCACCAGGCCCTGGCTCGAGCAAGCAAAAATTGAGCAGTTTGGCGTTGAGTGGGGATGCGAAGAGGTCCAGCTCTGGAGTCCCCATCTTTCGAATAGGTAATCTACTATGTCCTGAAGTAGTTCCCATTCGTGAGCTTGGAATTGCGAGCGACTGAGCCTGTCTGCTAGTGAGTTCTGAAGACCTGGGACATGTATCGCGAACAGTTCGATGCTGTGATCTACTGCCCATTACCAGACCCCCATGGCTTCTCTGCAAAGAGGGTAAGAATGTGTTCCCCCTGCTTGTTGATATAGAAAACCACTGGCATGTTGTCCATCTGGACTAGAACTGGGCCTGGAAGGAGGTCGTCCTGGAACACCTGGAAGGCATACAGCACAACGTTCATCTCCAGAACGTTACATTTACATGCAGAGAGCATTCTGAGTCCAAGACCCCCCAGGTCTGACTGCTCCCGAAGTGGGCACCTCATCCTATGCCCGATGCATCCGTGATGACCATCTGTTGAGGGGGAGGGATTGATGAATGGAGCCCCTATCGCCAAGCAGGAGAGGTTCAGCCACCATGCTAAGGTTTGGTGTACTGCCTTGGAGATCCTGACCTTCTGGTGGAGATTGTCCCTTCGCTGATCCCACTGCACCATGAGGTTCCACTGCAGAGTTGTCGAGCGAGAGGCACGGTCACCATGGCATGTATCTGCCACGTCGTACGAGCATCTGAGGACATGTTTGCCCACATCTGCTCCAGATTGCAGGACTGCCAAGAGCTCTAACTTGTTGGGTGAATCTGGCTGGGCCTTTGTGAGATCCATAGCCAAGGCCCCTAGAATTCTGCAGCCGCAGAAGTTTGTGCAGAACTTGCAATCTACCACAGAACTTCTGCGGTGCCGCAGAATTCAGTCTTCTTGATGAGTTTTTAATATTTCTGTTTATCCATAGAATCTGTTTCCCTTCCCCTCTTTTTAAATCCAAAACCCCCTTATATGCTCAGAATGTGATGTTTTCATTCCTATAACATCATACATTAGCTAATGAAATGGCTGCATTCTGCAGCAGAAATGAAGTCACTTATCTACCACAGCTCCCACTGCCAGAGACGGTGGCACAGCACATCATGCATGGTGATAGTTGCTCAACCTGTACTACAGCCTAATACAATTTTCAGTCTTACATTATTGCACTAGGGCCAATTTAAACAAAACCTTGTCAATAGCACAGACCTGTTAAGTCCATACCTTACTTTGTACAAACCTATTTGTGCCTATAAGGTATAGAGATTCCATCTGAAATGAATAACTGGTAAAATGAATTTAGCTGTCATTTTTAAGAAAAATAAAGTAATTATGCCCAGAAAAGTGAAATATAATAATGTGTAGACCTGTTGAAAGAATAGACCTGTTAAATAATCGCAATGTATGCATTTTTGCCAGGGTTATTGATTACATATTGTCATTGGTTGATAGAATCACCTAAAAGTTATGGAGAAATATTGTGTGCAGGGACAGCTGTTGGGCCAGAGGGTAGCATGCTGTGTTTTCGTGCCAGCAACTCAGGTTCAGAGATTAGCTCTGGGAGCTGGTTGGGCAGCACAAGGATTGGTGGAACACATCACAGCTGGGAGCCAGGGAAGGTACGGTGCAGTGTTCTGTCACATGGTGGACACATTGTGATGGGCTGGAGAGCACTATCTCACTATCGGTTCACATACGTGTCATGGCCTGATGGTGTTACGCAGTGTGTCAGGGAAAGCAGGTTGACATGAAAAATGAGTTTTGCAATAACTCCTCTATTCCATTTCCAATGGGACCTGTATGAATGAGGATGCAAGTTCATGGAAATTGAAAAAAAAAAAAATATATATATATATATATATACACACACACACACACACACACACACACACACACATACAGTATCTCTGTCTCTCTCACCACACACACACATTTGTATGTGTTACAGACTGCATATAAATATATGTGATATACAGTGGGAATCTCATGAGTGGTGTAGAAAGCACATACAAATGTATAAGTGATAGACGGTGGAAACCTCATTAGTGGGATAGATAGCATGCATATAGAAATACATTATTTATCAAATAAGATCCCTCTGCATAACTCCTTTTCGCTGATGACACAAAGCTCTGTAACAGAGTAGACACACCAGAGGGTGTAGACAGAATGAGAAGGGACCTGCAGAAACTTGAAGAATGGTCAGGGTTTGGCAGTTGAAATTCAATGAGGAAGTGCAAGATAATGCATATGGGGCACAAAAACCCTGGCACAATATATCAGTTGGGGGTGAGGATATAGCATGCACCAAGCAGGAAAGGGATCTTGGAGTTATCATCTCTGATGACCTCAAGGCAGGGAAACAGTGTGACAAGGCAGCAGGTAAAGCAAATAGGATGCTGGGATGCATAGGCAGGGCATCACCAGCAGGAAAGGAGGTCATAATTCCACTATACAAGACACTAGTGAGGCCGCACCTGGAGTACACTGTGCAGTTCTGGAGACCTTACGTGAGGACATAGACAGGGTAGAGAAGGTTCAGAGGAGGGCAACAAAGATGGTGCATGGATTGCATCACAAGTCCTATGAGGACGGGGTTGAAGGCACTGAACATGTACTCCTGGAGGAGAGGAGGGAGAGGGGATATGATAGAGACATACAAGTATCTTACAGGAGGAACAGGGTGCAGGAATGCACTATTTTTGCGAAAAAGATGTTCCAGGACTAGAGGCATGGGATGAAGTTGGAGGGAGGACGATTCAGAGGAAACGTGAGGAAGAATTTCTTCACAGAACGGGTGGTGGACAAGTGGAACACCCTGCCAGAGGAAGTGGTGGGGGCTGAAACAATCACGGGATTTAAGAATGCATGGGATAGACATAAAGGAATTCTGGAGGTCAGGAGTAAGGGGCAACAGACTTCCTGGAAAACATAAACTGAACTTACAAACTTAAATGGGCAGACTGGGTGGGCCATAGGCACTTATCTGCTGACACTGTCTATGTATCTATGTAACAGGCTAGGACCTTAAGGAAGAGACATTTGTTTTGCTTTTTTAGGCATACAGTTATTTTTATAAGTCTGTTATTTTTGAACTAGTGTTACTGTGCTTTCCACTATCCTGATTGCTATAACCACTGTCATGAAACTGAAGTCAGGATGACAAGCTGACACTGTGATGTGGTTGTTTGTTAGTGCCGCAGAACTTCCGCAGAAATTACAAACCACCGCCGCAGAAGTTCTGCGGCAAATGGTAGTCTTGCCACAGAACTTGGTCCCACTGTGCCACAGAAAAGTAGGGGCCCTGTCCATAGCCTTCTGCCATAGGCATTTCTGCTGCATGATCATATGTGCCAGGAAGTTCAAGGACCTGATGGTATAGGTGAAAGAGGAGTACACCCTCCACCTCGACTGATCGATCTTTTTTGATTCCTTGTCTGGTGGTTGGGAGCTGGTATGCTTGGGCTTCTGCGACCTACCATGAGCTGCTGTAAGAACTGTGGAGTCCGCCTTGGGTTGCTCACCGAGGTGGGGCTCGCTTTTGAGGATTCTGTATAGGCGGTCGGCCTTTTTAGGCACCACCGAAGTAGTGGAAGGGTGTTTCCATGCCAGCCTTGTCACGTCCTGGAATGGTTCCACCAGCAGGGGAATGAACAGCAGTTTGGGGTCAGTAGCCCCCAAATCTTAGCCAGGTGTCTTCTTTCCAGGACTAGGTCTTCCGTTTCCCATTGGCTGAGGAATAGGATGTGCCTCATAACCTCAAGGAAGGTGGGGTCATCAGGTGGAGACCTAAGTGAGTCCTTCCTGGGGTTCGGTGAGGGCAGTGGGAGGTCATCCGCGGAACAGGCACAAGTCGAGGAGGAACCGCTGTAGTCCCCTGATTGTTCTGTATGACAGTCGGTAGAGCTGCTCTGACGCCGGGAGCGACATCCCCTTGACCTGCTCCACCCTCAGGAATGACTGTCCCTAGATCTGCTCTGCTCGCGGGAGGAAGACCACGAGGATGTGTGATGTCTGTGACGGTTACCCGTGAAAACGGCGACTACAAATGAGCGACCGCAATATGCGCGACTAAAAATTCGCTACTACTCTTTCAGCGACCAGCACAATTGAGCGACTTTACAATTAGGTCGAAAGTTATTTCACATAATAGCGAATGGCAAATTCAGCGACTCTGCTGACAGGATTCTAATGGCAAATTCAGCGACTCTGCTGACAGGATTCTAATGGCAAATTCAGCGACTCTGCTGACAGGATTAACAGTGTAACAGTAAGCTGAGAGGATTCACAATGCAAAGAGGGCAGCCAATAAATGGGAATTGCAAGAACAAATAAAACGCCTTACCAAAACATTCCATGTTGTGAAATTCGCCGCAGTCTTTCTAGATGGCAGAATTGATCCATTAATCAAGGCAGCATTATACAGAGCCACTAGTTCATCACCCAAGTCAGCAACTAACAGATTACAGATTGTAATTCTGCTTTGGCGATTGGGGCAATGAGCATATCACGTAGCTCATACGGACAGTTTAAAGTTCGGGATGCATGTTCCTGTATTACCAGGGTCAGCGACTGACAGTTCAAAGTGCGGGCGGCATGTCATAATAGCGACTGACGAATAAAATTTAAAAAAAATTATAAATAGTAAGTAAACACCAGCATTATTATTACATGGTAGCTGAATTTCTGGTGAGGGCGGCGATCAATACACTGCACTTTGGGCATACTTCAAACCCCTTCAAACTGTTATGCTGTTATGCTCCCAAATGGTGGGGGCGCCATAGATGAAGAAGGATAGGCCATCCCACAGCACCCCCATACCTGACCCAGTTGGGTCACATATCAACTTAAACAGCAAACAGATGACCCCTGTATCAACACTGAGACATGCTGAGCCCATCTAGTAAATCCCACTTCATCAGCACAGCCTGACTGGTACCCTCGTAGGACCCCTAGTTTCCCAATACATTAAATTTGTAAACAAGGGGAATGAAAAAGGTAACTTTTTTCCAGGAAAAAAATCGCTACTGCTCTATCAGCGACCGACGCTATTATTACTTGGTAGCTGAGATTGTGGGGCGCTGAACTTTGCGAGCGCTATTAATGCAGTCGCCGATAAGGAGGCGCTGAAATTGTAGTCTCGATTTTATAATCGCGATTTTCACATGGAACCGTCTGTGACTCTAACATCTATCTGAGCCATGATCCGAGCCACCTGGAGCTGGGCGGGCTGGCGTTGGGGGTGGTGACAGCTGTGGCTGAGGTACTACCACAGCTGTACCTGTGTGTTCTAACTGACATTTGGTCCTTGTTCTGAGGACCAGGCGCTTGGGGCTTAGCAGACAACTGGGTGTCAAGCCCTGTGGCTAGAGGCTTGGTAGGGCCTGATGTCAGGTCAGCTGTCATCAGGTCCACTGTCAGAGGCCCGGGGTGGGGGGCTGACATCTGATCTGGCTCCAAAGGAATGGAGACAGATGAAGTCGGAGGCTGTCCTTGGTCCAAAGAGATGGCTGACGACAGAGGGTGCTTTCTTAGAGTGGCTTGCTACCCTGGCACCTGTCGTAGTTATCAGTCTTGGCTGACGAACTGGAGGATGAGGCCTTGACAATGGCAGGACCCAAATGGATACCCATCAGTGAAAGCAGAATAGGCCAAGACCCTAACGAATGTTTGTGGGGTCTGATGGCCAGAGAGATAGAAGAGGAGGAGGCCTGGGAATGCCCTTGCCCTGAACTTCAGCCTGACATCTGGGAAGAGGCAGGTGGTTTAGGCGGTCGAAACCCCCGGGAGGGCTAACAGCCTTTGGGGGAGGGGGGGTAGAGTCCAGCCTCTAGCCAGAGGTGGAAGCCTTGGAGCTCTTGTTCAGGGAACGGGACTGCGAGTCTGACCTGGACCTGTCCTTATCCTTTCTTTGATGCTTCCCCGATTGCTTCTTCTCCGTGGGGGAGGCGTCATGAGTGGAGGATGAAGAGAAGCTGTGACCAGAGTGTGATTTCTGCAGCACGGCCACTTGTTGTTCTAGCAGGTGAGCCTTGAGTGTTTTCAGGTGGCAGATGCAAGTGCGCTTGTTGAAGCTAAGGCAGTGCGGGCTGTTGTCCAACTTGTGCTATGGTCCCAGGCACAGTAGGCAAGCTGAATGGCCGTCTTGGGCCATAATTTGCTGCACACACACTTTGCCTTTCGCCACAGTGTAGTAATAGTAGACTTAGCAGACGTAAAGAGGCAATCAAGAAACTCGAAAAGGTGGAACTACGCGAAGCGTCTGAAAAATTGGCGGTCGGCGAATAGCAGGAGACGTCGGTGGAGCCGAAATGCAGGGTTGATGGAGGGAAAAGAACTGGGGTGGCACTGGGGGCCGCCTCCTTTATACAGTGGCTGATGTCATGGGCGCAGCTGATGTCGGGGGATGGTCCCGTCTTGGACTGCTAGCTAGAAGTTTTCCATGGAGTGCTAGTGCCTGGTGGCATAGTCCTAACAGTTATTCTAGGAGCGTGGATATGTTGTTCATCTACACTCTTTGGTATGTCCCCTTCCACTTTAAGATGGACTGGAAATCTTCAGGCTGGCTCCTCCCACCCACCGGGGGTGGTATATACCTAGGCTCCACCCCATGACTCCAGACCTTCCTTTCCGCTGGAAGATTCAGGTTGCCTCCCTCGTGCTCACGCATTTTGCAGGCCCTGGCTTTCAAACCTTTGGTTATTCCAAAAATTCACATCGTTCGCGTTAACGATTGCAAGTTTGCTGCTTCGATTATGGAAGACAAGTCTTCCCCTGTATTTCGTCGGTGTCCTTGTGGCCAGAAAATGTGCACTGATCCCCACACCACATGCATCTACGTCTTGCTCCACCATGACACCGGCGCGACACGCCCCGCCTTTCATCCCAACATCCTCGACGACCATCTCACTCGCCTGAAGCTGGGGAGGCCAGAAAAGAGGAACCTTCTGGTGAAATCCAAGGAGGCTCGGTGGGCGGTTTCTGCGGCTGCGGGATCCGTCGAGCAATTGGAACACATGCAAGCATTTCAGGAGGAAGCGGCTCGTGCTGCAGAGACTTCTTGGAGCTTCTTTGTTCTGCTCAACCTGGGCTCCACCTTCTCAGCTTCCTTCTGAGAGTTGTGCCAGACTCTCCCGACCAAGGGAGAGACACCTGCAGGCTCGCAATCCTCTCAATCCCGTAAGCAGGAGAAGGATCTGGGATCATCTTCATCTCGACGGAGATGTTCTTGGGAACGGTAGAGTTCTAGGAACATGGATATGTTGTTCATCCACACTGTCTGGCAGGTATCCTTGCCGCTTTAAATCTTTCCGGAAGGTCTTCAAGCTGGCTCCTCCCACCCACCCGGGTGGTAAAACTCTCGGCTCCGCCCCATGACGCCAGATCTTCCTTACCGCTTGGAAGCTCAGGTTCCCTCCTTAACGCTCTGCATATAAGACTGGTTCTTAATTCTTCGAATTTTCGAAATTAAAGTTTTTGCTAAAAACACTTCGGTCTTCTCTCCCTCGCGGCTGCGATGGACAAATCGACTCCCGGTTTCCGGAGATGCCCCTGCGGGCAGAAAATGTCTCGGACGGATCCGCACTCCACGTGCGTTTACTGCTTGGGCCTTGAGCATGAGCCGCAGGCTCATGACCTGTGCTCTTCCCTTTTCGCCACGCCCCCGAAGACTGTATGCCCGCTTACAACTGGGGCGCCCCTAGAAGAGATTTCCTCCGGTTAAGTCAAAGAGGCCTGCCGGCGGTGTCCAAGGCGGCTCGGCGGATCAGCTCGAGCAGATGATTGCCCTCGAAGAGGAGGCGGCGCGGGCCGCTTCTACCTTGGCTGCGGCATTTGTCCCGCTATTTCTCGGTGCCTCTTATTCGGCTTCTTTTAAGGAGCTTTGTCTGATCCTCTCGACAAAAGGTGAGGGTCCAACTTCTTCTGGACCGTTTTCTCGGTCCAAAAAGAGAGACAAGGGTAAGTCTCACCATCGACGCTCTTGGGAGCGGGAAAGATCCCTCTCCCGGAAGTTGTCGGCCGCTAATTTCTGCCCACCGGCTCCGGCCACTGGTTTCACGGTGTCCCGCCAGGCCAGTTGACGAGACTCCGCCGACGCCGGTCGAGATTTTTCTCGACCCGTTGGACGGGTTGTCAGCTATAAAGCCGAGAATCCCCTCTCCCTGCTCCCGTGGAGTTGAGGATCCCGTCTTGCTCGGCTGTGCCTCCGTTCCGGAGCCTTTGTTGAATCGTCCAACCGAGGGATGCGCTTCCCGCGACACCTCCCGCACTGCCCTCGGCCTAGCCGAGGTTCTCGGCTCTGTCTCGACATCTTGCGGTCCAGCCGAATCCCGCCGCTATAGGTGGCCTTGGTCCCGCACCGCGGGAAGCGGGCGTCGCTGCTGCCCTCCTCCTCGGACGAGAGAGGCTTCGCCAGTTTCGTGCGGAGGTATGAGGAACTCTTGTGGCAACAGTTCTTCTGACTCGGGATAAGCCGCGCCGTCGTCTTCCCCGGCCATCAAGTGGCTGTCACTGGAGCGGCCTAAACAACCCCTCGTTCTAGCCGAGGAGCCTGTTCCCAGGCCGGTTGTTCGGCCAATTCCAGCTGCCCCGCCGATTCTGGTGGAACCTCCGCCTCCACGGCCGTTAGTTGGGGCTCCGACCAAAATTTCCCGGTCGGCTCGGGGACTGCCCCATAGGCTGTCTGTCACCCTCACTCCCGATAGACCTCGGCAGGTGGAATGTGGCTCAGGCCCGAGGCAGCTCTTTGAGGACTCTTCCGAGTCCGAGGATGATTCCTCCCTTTTCTCCAAGCGAGTGGACTTGGAGTCCTCAGGAGGACAGTCGGTGGACGATAGCCCTTCGTCCTTCCTAGGATTGCTTCGCTCATCTCGAGTCCACGGGATGAAGCTCAACCTGCTTAAACGGGCCTGGTATCCCTCATGGAGATTCTGGACCGAGGGGATTCCCCTACGGAGGCCTTTCCGTGGCCGAGGCCATAGTGGGTCCGGCTTGGAGCTCTGGCAGCGCCCTGCTTCCTGTCCTGCGCCTGGCCAGGATGGCCAGGAAGATGCAGTCCCTGCGGTTCCCTGTCCGGTTTTTGAACACCCCTCAGCCGGAGGGGTTGGTTACCGACAGCGTTTTCCGGCGTGCTGGGAACGCTAGGGATGTGGACAAACCTCCCGACAAGGAGTCCAAGAAATTGGACTATGCCGGGCGAAAAGTCTATGCTGCGTCCTCCCTCGGCCTTCGCCAGGCCAGTTCGGCTGTCCTCATGGCACATTTTTCTCATGCCCTGTTGGGCTCCCTGGATGAGGTCGTCCCTCATCTTCACGCGGATCTGCAGACCACGGTCAGGCAGGTGCAGGGGCAGGGCAGTGGCAGGGCAGTGGCCAAGCAGCAGCTCCAGACTGCTTTAGACATTGGGGACTCATGTGCCAGGTCTGTGGCGGCCGCAGTGGCTATGCGTCGTCTGGCTTGGCTGAGGATATCCACCTTTACTTCGGATACCCAGCACAAGTTGGCGGATGTTCCCTTCTTGGGGACTGACCTCTTCGGCCCTGGGGTGGAAGGTCACCTGCAGAGGATCGAGAAGTCCAATGCTACCTTGGACTCGGTCTCTTCCGCTCAGAAGGACAAAGGCCGAAACCACAGCCTAAGCCCTTTTCGTCCTTCTGCGCTGCTGGCGTCCGGCCCAGCAGCGTCAGGGCCAGCAGGCTCGGGCTTGGCATCCCAAACCCAAGCCCGAGCTTCCTCCAACAGGAAGCAGGGAGGTAAGGCCCAGGAGGTCCCTCGGCGGTTCCTCCTCCAAGCCTGCCCAGTGACGGGCTGAGGGTGTCGCCTCCAACCCGTCTACCTTACCCCAGGTTCCTCCGTGGGGACGGCCCGCACTTCCTTTCCGCCTGGTCCGTTATTACCACGGACAGGTGGGTACTGGAGGTGGTGGGAAAAGGCCTGCCTCTAGAATTCGAGCAGGCCCCCCCCTTCAGAGCCGCGCACTCGGGGGCCTCTGGGTCCCGAGCTCACTGTCGGCTCTGCCGGGCCGACATCGCTCTCCTCCTCCAAAAGGAGGTAATCAGGGAGGTGGCGGACCCTCCCTCAGACCTGGGGTTTGTGTCCAGGTACTTCCTGGTTCGGAAACGGACGGGGGGCTGGTGCCCCATTCTCGACCTTCACAACCTGAACAAGTTCCTAAGGTCTCGAACCTTCAGGATGGTCACTCTGGCTCAAATAATACCATCCCTGGAACACGGCGTGTGGTTCTGCTCTCTGGACCCGCAGGACGTGTTCTTTCACGTCCCTATCCATCCGTCACATCGGAGATTCCTTCGCTTTTGAGCGGAGGGGTCCCTCTTCGGGTTCCGAGCCATGCCCTTCGGCCTGTCTTCAGCTCCCAGGGTCTTCACCAAATGCATTGCAGTGGTGACAGCTTTCCTGCGGCGCCGAGGGGTCCGGGTGTACCCTTACCTGGACGATTGGCTGATAGCAGCCCCCTCCAGACAGGAGGTGGAGCGGTCCAGAGATCTGGCCCTCCAGGTTTGCTCTCAAGTCGGCCTTCTCATCAACGAGGCCAAGTCGGAACTCGAGCCGAAGCAGGTGATTCTGTTTATCGGGCAGAGCCTCAACCTCTGAGCCAGAGCACGGCTCCCGCGGACAGGGCCGAGGTTCTTTCCTCCTTTGCCCAATCATTTCTGGTTGGGCAATCGCGCCCTGCCCAGGACTTCCTGCGCCTCCTGGGTCTCATGGCGGCCTGTACCAGCGTGGTCCGCTGGGCACGCTGGCACATGTGACCCCTTCAGTGGGGATTGGCCAGCCAGTGGTCACAACGCTGCATCCATTGGACCAGCTAGTGATGGTGACCAGGAGATGTGGAACGCCTCCGTGGTGGACCGCTCCATCTCATCTGCAGGAGGGCATCCCGTTTGTCCGCCCGAGCCGACAGTCTCTCTCTATCGACCGATGCCCTCTGATGGGTTGGGGTGCCCATCTGGGGAACACCTGAAGACGGCCTCTGGTCCCCGCGGAGTCCCGATGCCACATCAGCCTGCTGGAGCTCGAGTGGTCCGTAGCTCTCACCGCCTTTGCTCCGTTTCTCCGGGTCAAGTGGTCCGAGTCCAGGCGGACAATACCCGCGACCATGTACTACCCTAAACGCCAGGGGCGGGGCGCGTTCCATGCTTCTGTGCAGGGAAGCTCTCCGCATTTGGTCACTCGTGCGCAGCCTGGAGGTGGATCTCCTAGCCATTCATGTGGCAGGAGCCTCCAACACCTTGGCCGATGCCCTGAGCCGGATAGGGGCTGCATCTCACGAGTGGTCTCTCCTGCTGGTGGTAGTACAAGATCTGTTCTCCCATTGGGGCACACCTCAGGTGGACCTGTTTGCCTCCAGAGAGAACGCGAAGCTGAGGCTGTTTCATGCCCGCCCCCCTCAGCAGGGCTCGCTGCAGGGGGATGCCTTCTCGAGGCCGTGGACCCCGGGCCTCTTCTACGCCTTCCCCCTTCCCTTGATTCACAAGGTGCTTCTCAAAGCAAGGAGGGACAAGGCGCAGGTGATTCTGATAACCCCAGACTGGCCCCGCCAGTTCTGGTACCCAGATCTCCTCAGCCTCAGCTCCAGGCTCCCGAGGCAGCTTCCAGCTCGCCCGGACCTGCTCTGTCAGTCAGTGGAAGGTGTTCCATCCGGACCTTCAATCCCTGCACCTGATGGCCTGGTTCCTGAGCGGCTAGCGTTCCAGGCCTTGGGTCTTTCCGACGAGGTCCTCAATGTAGTTGAGGCGTCCCGTATGAGCCGACCAGGAAATGCTATGCTTTCAAATGGAAGAGATTTTCCATTTGGTGTCAGGGCAAGGGCTTGGACCCTTCCTCCTGTCCTTTGGCAAGCATCTTGGACTATTTATGGTCCCTTTCTAGTCAAGGGCTTAGGTCGACGACCCTAAGGGTGCACCTGGCAGCCATCTCTGCTTACCGGGCGCGGGCCGGGGAGCAGTCGGTGGTGCAGGAGAAGGTGGTCTGGCGCTTTTTCAAAGGCCTTTATCACATTTCCCCTCCAGTGCGAGAACCTCCACCTCTGTGAGATTACTGCTGGTACTGAAAGCTCTCATGGGCGCTTTATTCGAACCAATGCACAGGTGTGAACTTCACCTGTCGTGGAAGACCGCCTTCTTGGTGGCTATCACGTCAGCCAGAAGGATGGGAGAACTCCAGGCGCTCTGCATCGAGTCTCCTTACCTGGTCTTCCACAGGGACAAGATTGTCCCTGCGCCCCCACCGAAATTCCTTCCGAAGGTGGTGTCGGGAGTTTCACCTTAACCAGGTGCTGACTCTGCCGTGTTTTACCCCAGTCACCCTCGGAGGCGAATACAGGCTCCATGCTGGACCCTAGAAGGCGCTCACTTATTATAAGGAGGCTACGGCTGAAATTCGGGAGAGGTTCGCCAGCTGTTTGTCACCCACGCTGGAAGCCACCTGGCAGACCTGCAGCCAAGCCGACGATAAGCAGGTGGGTCACCTCCTGCATAGATCTCTGCTATAAGTTGGTGGGCATGGAGCCTCCCAGAGGGATAAGAGCTCATTCTACCTGCCATACTGCTGCATCGGTGGCTGCTTCCAGGGACGTCCCTATCCAGGATATCTGCCGGGCTGCTACCTGGAAGTCAGCACACACCTTCATCACCCATTACCACATCGACCTTGAGTCACGCCGGGATGCTGGTTTTGGGGCCTCGGTTCTCCAGTCTCTATTCCCTAAGTAGGGGGTGTGCGCCTTGCCTCCCTCCTCCCGGAGAACTGCTAGGAATCTGCCAGACAGTGTGGATGAACAACATATCCATGTCCCTAGAAATACAGGTTACTCACCTGTAACAGGAGTTCTAGGAATGGTATTAATGTTGTTCCATCTGACTACTCAACCCGGCTCGGCGCACAACCTGAGCTTCCGAGCGGGCAGATCTGGCATCATGGGGCGGAGCCGAGAGTTTTACCACCTGAGTGGGTGGGAGGATCCAGCTTGAAGACCTTCCGGCAAGATTTAAAGCGGCAAGGATGCCTGCCAGACAGTGTGGATGAACAACATATACCATTCCTAGAACTCCTGTTACAGGTGAGTAACCTGTATATCTGGATCCCAGGAATATGTAGTCTCAACTTCGGTCGAGATCGCTTCTTCGGCTGCTCGCTTTTCGGCTTTGCTGTCTGGTCAGTCGACCGAATTATCGATTAACGATGTTGAAATCATGATCAATCCGATCGACCCGATATCGCCGACTCCGGTCGACGATTCCCTTGATCGAAACCCAATCTGGTCTTTCCAGATGATGAGACCCAGCCTTCTGGGACTCCATTCGAAGAAGTGGTCCCTGATCCCAGGAAATCACCGGTCCCGCTGGTGTCTCCTGAGTGACCCAAGTTGGCCTGTCCGATCTCGTTCAAGGTCTCTGACCCCCTGGACCAAGGAAGAGCCATAAACGCTCTAAAAAGAGGTGACGCCATCAGTCGTCCTCGAATGAGGAGAGGCTCTGGTGGAAACTCCGGCGCCACGAGGACCTCATGTGGCAACAGCTAATTTTGACTGGGTACAAGCCACTCCAGCTTCTACACTGGCCATTACTTGGCTTTCATCTCCTAGGCCGTAGCAGACTTCTTTGGAGCCGCTTAAATCAGTTCCTCAGCCCGCGGAGCTGGCAAAACCACCAGTGGTGGTGGTCAGCCATTATACCCAGATTCCTTAGATTCAGATGTCACCGGCTTGCATTCTCATCCAGGTGATGAGTCAACTGTTGTCTTAGAGACAGAGGAAGGTCCCTTGTCTTTTCAAGGGATTTTTCGCTTCATCTCTGAATCTACAGGGATGCCCCTGGAGCCAATCCAGAAAAAGGCGAAGTACCCTCTTACGGACATCCTTAAGGAAGGGGATACCTGGACAGAGGCCTTTCCCTGTGGCTGAGGCTATTGTGGCCCGGCCCTAGAACTTTGGCAGTGCCCTGCCTTTTGTCCAGCTCCATCTGCCCGCATGGCCCGTAAGTATGTGGTGCCCATGGGGTCCCTTGCGGGGTTCACAGAGCACCCTTCATCCGAGAGCCTGGTGACCACCTCTGTGTTCAAGTGTACTGGCAGTTCTGCCGACACTAACCGACCTCCTGATAAAGAGTCCAAGCCTTTGGACCATTCGGCCAGGAAGGTCTGTGCTGCTTCCTCCTTGGGCCTTAATCAGGCAAGTTTGGCCATCATCATGGCACACCTCTCTCACGCCCTTTTAGGGTCACTGGATGAAGTCATCCCACATCACCCCACGGACATGCAAACCAGTCATGCTGGGATGCTGGTTTTGGAACCTCAGTTCTAGGATCGTGGATATGTTGTTCATCCATACTTATTGGCATGTCCCTTTCCCCTTTAAATCTTGCCAGAAGTCTTCAAGCTGGCTTCTCCCGCCCACCCGGTGGTATACACCTTGGCTCTACCCCATGATGCAAGATCTTCCTTTCCGCTGGAAGATGCAGGTTGCCTGCCTTGTGCTCGCACATTTCGTAGGCCCTGGCTTTCAAAACTTCGGTTTTACCAAAATTAAAACTTGTTCGAGTTAGCGATCGCGCTTTTGCATCCTCGATCATGGAAGAGAAATCTTGTCCAGAATTTTGCCGGTGTCCTTGCAGCCAGAAGATGTTGCACACCGATCCCCATCTCACGTGCTTCTGCTGCCTAGGTGTCTGCCATGACACCTCGTCCTGCAGCTAATGCTTGGCCTTCCATCCCAATGTCCTGGACAACCGCCTGGAGAAAAGGAATCCTCCGGTAAAGTTGAAGGAGACTAGGTGGGCGGCTTCCGCAGCCGCGGGTTCCACCGAGCAGCTGGAACGCGTGAAGGTGTTCGAAGAAGAAATCGCCTGCACTTCAGCTAATCAGAGCTTTTTCGTTCTACTGAACCTGGGCTCTACCTTCCAGGTTCCTTTAAGGAGCTGTGCCCATCTCTCCCCACACAAGGTGAGGCTCCTGCGGGCTCACACTCCTCCCCATCTCGTAAAAGAGACAAGGAACCTGGCACGTCTTCGTCTCAGTGAAGGCATTCTTGGGACCGAGAGAGGTCTCAGTCCCAGGAGCATGTGGTCTTGACCTCAGTCGAGATCACTTCCTCGGCCGTAGGCTTCACGGACCTTCCGTCTGGCCAGACGACCGAGGATGTGGCTGATGAGGTCAAGATTGTTCTCGATCCAATCGATGCTCTGTCACCTGCCATGGCTGACAACTCTTTGGAGAGGACTCTGGTCCTTGTGTTCCCCGATGAGGAGACCCAGCCCACAGGTTTTCCCATCAAGGTCCTGGTTCCGGACCCTCGGGTTTCACCGATCCCTCCTGTGTCGCCCGAACGACAGAGTCGACCTGCCCGATCTCGGTCAAGGTCTAGAACCCCCTCGGTCGAGCAACCAAGGAAGAGCAACAAGCGCTCCAAAAAGAGGAGATGCCACAGGTAGTCCTCATCCTCCTCATTTGAGGAGAGGCTCTGACGGAAACTCCAGCGCTATGAGGACCTTTTGTGGCAACAGCTGTTCTAGGAGCGTGGATATGTTGTTCATCCACACTGTTTGGTATTGTCCTCTTCCACTTTACATCTGCCGGAAGTCTTCAGGCTGGCTTCTCCCACCCACCTGGGTGGTATATACCTCAGCTCCGCCCCATGATGCTAGATCTTCCTTTCAGCTGGAAGATGCAGGTTGCCTTCCTTGTGCGCTCACATTTTATAGGCCCTGGCTTTCAAATCGTCAGTTTTACCGAAATTGAAACTCATTTGAGTTAGCGATCGCGCTTTTGCAGCATCGATCACGGAGGAAAAATCTTCCCCGGGATTTCGCCGGTGTCCCTGCTGCCAAAAGATGTCGCGCACCGATCCACACCTCACGTGCGTCTCCTGCTTAGGTGTCGGCCATGACACCTCATCCTGCAGTTATTGCTTGGCCTTCAATCTCAACGTCCTGAACGACCGCAAGGCATGCCTGAAGCTGGAGATACCGGAAAATAGGAACCCTCCGATGAAGTCCAAGGAGGCTAGGTGGGCAGTTTCCGTAGGCTCCACGGAGCAGCTGGAACACATGAAGGTGTTCGAGGAGGAAGCCACTCGTGCTTCGGCCAATCGAAGCTTCCTTGTTCCTCTCAACTTAGGCCCCACCTTTCCTGGTTCTTTTAAAAAGTTGTGCTAGTCTCTTCCCACCCAGGGTGAGGTGCCATCAGGCTCACACTCCTCTCGCTCTCGAAAGAAAGAGAAAAAGAACGAAGATGATCTTGGGACCGAGAGAGGTCTGAGTCCCAAGAGCATGCAGTCTCGACCTCGGTCAAGATCACCTGCTCAACCGCCGGCTTTATGGATCTTTCGTCTGGCCAGGGGACCGAGAGAGTGGTCGATGAGGTCGAGATAATCCTCGACCCGATCAACCCTCTGTCGCTGGCTGTGGCAGACGACTCCTTAGAACGGACTCCAGTCCTAGTATTTCCTGATGAGGAGACTCTGCCCGCTGACATCCCAATCAAGGACCCAGTTCCGGACACTCTGGTTTCACCGATCCCACCTGTGTCTCCCAACCAACCGAGTTGGCCTCCCCGATCTCGGTCGAGGTCCAGGATCCCCTCGGCCGAACCACCGAGAAAGAGCCATAAGCGCTCGAAGAAGAGGCGATGCCACAGGTCATCCTCATCCTTCTCGGACCAGCAGAGGCTCCAACGGAAACTCCGTTGGTGTTATGAGGACCTTATGTGGCAACAACTGATTCTAACTGGGCAGAAGCCAGTTCAGCCACCCACGCTGGCCATTACTTGGCTTTCACCTCCCAGGCAAAAGCCAAGCCCTCCGGAACCGAAGTCTCTGGTTCCTCCACCCGTGGGGCCAGCCCGTCCACCGGTTCAGCCTATTCCGGTGTCTCCACCTATTCCAGAGGAACCGCCACCTAAGCAGCCTATGGGAGGGGCTCCTTCGAAAGAGGACCGACTAGACACCGGACTTCCGCAGCGTCTGTCGGTCATGGTCACCCTGGACCTCCTTCGGCGGATCGAGGATGATTTAGGCGGTATTCCACTGTATCACAATTCTTCGGACTCTGATGTCACCGGGCTCCACTCTCATCCTGGGGATGATGATGAGTCCATTGGCACAGGGATGGAGGAAGTCCCTTCCTCCTTCCAAGGGATTCTCTGTCTCATTTCCGACTCCACAGGAATGCCCCTGGAACCTATCCAGGAAAAGGCGGAGTACCCTCTCACAGATGTTCTAAAGAGAGGAGATACTCCGACGGAGGCCTTTCCAGTGGCCGAAGCCATTGTTGGCCTGGCCCTTGAACTTTGGCAGTGCCCTGCCTCATGCCCAGCACCATTTGCCCGTGTGGTCCACAAGTACGCGGTGCCCATGGGGTTCCTTGCAGGGTTCACAGAGCACCCTTCGGCTGAGAGCCTGGTGACCGCCTCTGTGTTCAGGCGTGCTGGCAGATCTTCGAGAGGGCTCTGCAGTAAGCAATTACATATAGGACTGATGCGAAGCGGTCAGGACCATGAGCTGTTCTAGCTAGCAGTCTCTGCGAGGGGACTGCCCGCACATCAGGTGACCGATGTCATGCAGTGTCAGTATAAAGGGGCGGTCCCCCACTCCCGCCTTCCAGTTCTTTCCCGCCGTTGGCTCGTGTCAGCACCTCGTGGTAAAGTTCAACGCTTATCAGCTCTGTCGCCGGTAGTATTTACCATCGTTTTTTTGAGTTATTCAACTTAATCCTCAGCCGTTCGTTGGTGTATGTCGTCCCCTACACCCTCCGAGCACAAAAATAAATACGACTCGTGCGGCGCCCAACTCCCGCACAAGGACAGCCATTCCCAGTGCCTCTTCTGTCTGGGCGCAGACCATCAGGTGGAGAAGTGCCAGCACTGCCTTAAATGTAACGCCGCCACCCGCAGACGGAGGCAGCAGTCCCTGGAGGCCCATATCCTCAAGAAGAAGAAGATGCCCTCCATGGCGAAGGAGTTGAAAAAGCTCCGGCAGACGTCCACTTCCCCCGAAGGCTATCGTAAGGAGGAGGACAAGGAGAAGCATCGGGACAAGGGCTCCTCTTCCACCGTGACTCCAGCTGGAGTCGCCGTGCTCCAGGTAACGTCCCCTCCGTGGGACCGCTCTGCGATGGCTGTCTTGGAAGTTTCCAAGGTGGCGTCGGCCTGCCCATCTGGCTGGTGCTCGGGCCCTTCGGGCGCCCCCGGGCTGTTGGAGGCCTCCGCTTCCGGTAAAGCTGTCACTGTGCGGCCTACTGGTTCGAGCGGTTCCAGTAAGCCGGAGGTCAGCCCCTCTGATGCCTGCACAGAGACGGTCGATAAGTCGCTCAACCCTTCGGGGCGGCGCACGGCCACTTTTCCGCCCGACCAGGCCACCCTTCCTTCGCGACCTGCCTCGGGTGATGGGTCCGCTAAGTCGGACGCTGGCTCCTCCGACGTCCGTCCGGACTCCGCTGGTAAGTCGGACGTCTGCCGACCTGACGTCCGCGCTGTGGCTGAGCCAATGTCGGACCCTCTTACGTCCGCCATTCCTGTCTCCCCGCAGCCTCCGCTGCCCTCCGGGGACCCTGGGTCTCCTCAGCCTGACGCTGGGGATTTTTCTTCACCTTCCCAGGCAATGCCGAGGTTCCTGCCTGCCCTCCTGCTGGGCAGACGACCTGACGCCGGTTCCCGGACACCGCTCCGGCCAGGCAACATCCTCTCCGGATGCCGCCCAACGCTGGGCCCTCCTCGCGGCCTTCTGCTCCAGGCTCGCCTGCTGGGCTTCCGGTTGGTCGCTGTCCGTCAGACTCCCTGCCCCTGGGCATCTGACTCCGTCTTATCCGCGCTGTCTTACCCGGCTCCGCAGTATCCAACGCCCCAGTACCCTACACCGGCCTACCTGACACCACAGTACTCTGTGCCTCACTACCACCGCCAGGTTACCCGCAGTCTGGTTACGGATACTCACCCCACGGGTACACTCAGTATCTGTGTCCCCCTCCTCTTCCTCCACCGCCCCCTCGGCCGCCGGTGGACTTGAAGGAGACTTTGGAATCCTGGTGAGCTGAGGCCAAGGCTCAGCTCACCAGAGAGGTGGAGAGTCGTCTCCCTGCGATGGTTCCGGTTCCCGTATGCCCCAGATGACAGACTCCCTCCCCACCTCCGGATAACAGGGGTGAGCCTTCTGGTTCCAGGGCAAGGCAGGACACTCTTCCCAGAGGGCTTCCTAAGGGGTCCGCTCCTCCCCACTGCCAGGAGGGGGGGGGGGAGTCTTCTTCCTCTTCCTCCTCGGATGACTCCAACGGTTGTTCTGACCTGGACGACGAGCCACACTCTCCAACCAAACCCAGGCCTAGGACTCATCCGAAGTCTCCTCCGCAGGATCCTTCCTTTTCAGAGTTGCTGCGGACAATCGCGCACAATCCAGGAAGTTCATCAGTGGCTCTCTTTGGAGCTGGCCCCACAGCGTAAGAAACTCGCTGAGCACCTGGATCTGCTCGAGACCGCTCCGACCTTGGTGCCACCCTCGATTGAGCCTCATGCCGACCTTGTTTACACCATTTGGAAGCAACCGTTGGCATTAGCCCCTTTTTCTCGAAAGTCTAATAGGCTATGCAAGGCTCCCGAGGGCATTGACTTCCTTGATTCTCACCGTCGAGCTGACTCGGTGGTGATTAGCGCCGGTCAACTAATCCGAAGCATTTGAGCTTGTCTCCACCTGACAAAGAATTCCGTCTTCTGGACCAGTACAGCAAGAAGATCTGTGCTTCTTCCACTCTGGGTATTAGGGCCCTGAACTATGTCAGTCACATGGGGGATTACCAGAAGGCGATTCTTAGTGAGGTGGAATCCAAGTTGGACTCCCTTCCTGACTGTCAGGTTAAACAGGAAGTGACTGACCTTGTCCATTCTGCTCGTTCAGCCAGTCAGCACATGCTTCGTGCCACGTACGATGCAGTGGACACTGCTGGTAGGAGCTCGGCTTTCGCCGTAGGCTTACGGCATCATGCCTGGCTCCGTGTTTCAGGTTTGGTCCCGGAAGTGCAGTCCGCTATTCAGGAAGTGCCCTTCCGGGGTTCGGTGATGATGTCGAGGACATTATCACCGATCTGCAGGAGAAGGGGACTGCACTGAAGTCTCTGGACTCCATGTACAATCCCCCTGCAGCGCAGCGACGTCCCTTTCGCAGGCGGAATCGGCAAAGGGCGAAACCACAGGGAAAGCGGGCCAATAAACTTCAGGCCTCTCTGGCTGCCAAGCCCCCACCGCCCAAAAAAGCAGCAGGAGCTTCAGCCGCAGTGCCGCCTCACACCACCTGACTCCTTTCCTCTCCCACAGCCTCTGGTGTTTCCAGAGGAACTGGTAGGAGGGAGGTTTTCCCTCCAACTCCCGGGTTGGGAGAGAATAACGTCAGATTTCTGGGTGCTCCAACTCATCGCAGAGGGACACTCGATGGAGTTTCTACAGAAGCCCCCTCGACACTCTTCCCCCAAGGTCATCGTACTCGCGCAGGAGCATCTTCTTCTGGTCCAGGAAGAAATTTCCTCCCTTCTCTTGAAGGAGGCGATAGAACCCATCCCCATTCCTCTTCAGGGAATGGGGTACTATTCCCATTTCTTCCTGGTCCCGAAGAAAACAGGGGATGTGAGGCCAATTTCTACCTCAGCTCCCTGAACTTGTTCGTGGAGTACAAGAGGTTCAGGATGCACTCGCTGTAGAGCCTCCTGCCCCTTCTCTGGCCGGGACAGTGGCTGTGCGCTTTGGATATGCAGGATGCCTACCTGCATATCCCTATCAGCCCTCCCCACCGCAAATACCTGCATTTTTCGTTCCGGGGACCACTGCCAGTACAGAGCCCTCCCATTTGGTCTTTCCTCTGCACCCCGGTGTTCCCCAAATGCCTTTCGTGGTAGCAGCCTAGCTGCGCACTCCGGGGCGGGGCGTTTGATTCTGCACTCTGGACCATTGGCTTCTTTATGGCCCCATCCAGGAGGAACTCCTGTGCTTCTCCTCTCACCCAGCAGTCTTTCTGCCTGGGTATTACCATCAACCAGGCCAAGTCCCATCTGATCCCGTCCCAGAGGCTCCAGTTTATCGGGGTGATCCTGGACACGACCTCTGGCATGGCCTTCTTGCCACCGGACAGGGCGGCCACTCTCCAGGCCCAGGTCAGCCTGTTGTCCAGCCGCAGGCGGGTCAGTCCTTTGCCTCCTCTGGCTAATGGCATCTGCGATTCAGACAGTCTCGCTCGGCTCCACATGAGAATCTCTCAGTGGATGCTTCGGTCTCAATGGGATCAGCTAGTGGACGACCTAGATCAACTTGTCCTAGTCTCCACTCCCATGGCTCGGGACTTGCAGTGGTGGATGGTGCAGGAGAATCTCTGCCGGGGAGTTCCCTTCGGTCTCCCTCCCCCCCTCGCAGACATTGACTACAGACGCTTCCGACGAGGGTTGGGGAGCCCATCTCGGTCCTCACAGGACCTAGGGCTTCTGGTCCAAGCTCGAGAAGTCCCTTCACATCAGTGTGCTGGAACTAAGGGCAGTACTGTGTGCTCTTCAGGCTCTGCATCTGTATCCGTCTCCTGATCACCTAGCTGTACAGACGGACAATATGTGAGTGGTCTGGTACATCAACAAACAGGGAGGAACTCGTTCCTACCCCCTTTGCAAAGAGGCAAGGAGAGTCTGGGATTGGGCAGTGCAGCACAACCTTCACCTCACGGCATCTCACGTCCCGGGGGTTGAGAACACGCTGGCAGACAGGCTGAGCCAGTCATCTGCTGTAGCTCACGAATGGGAACTGGATCAGGGGGTCGTAGAAGACATCTTCCTGCGCTGGGGAACTCCACAGGTAGACCTGTTTGCATCCCCTCAAAACACAAAACTTCCCGTCTTCTGCTCGCTTGCTCCAGGGCACGGCATTTTTTGGAGAGATGCTCTGTCTCTAGACTGGAAGGGCAGATTCATCTATGCCTTCCCCCCCGATTCCACTGATTACGAGGGTCTTGCAGAAACTCTGTTCGGTAGGAGCTCGAATGATTCTGATGGCTCCTTTCTGGCTCAGGCAAGTTTGGTTCTCTTCTGCAACAGTACTCAGAGGAACCTCCTCTTCCTCTGTCGCTAATTTTGCTGACCCAGGATCAGGGGACCCTGGTCCATCCAGGCCTCAAGTCCCTTCCTTCAGTTGCCGTGACTCCTGCGGCGTGGCTCAAGCCAGGTTTGGGGTCCCCCCCAAAGTAGCTGAGATTCTGGTGGAGGCCAGGAAACCTTCAACCAGATCTACTTGTGCCATGAAATAGAAGCGGTTCTTTATTTGGACCGCCTTCAATGATGTTGAGCCCCTCTCGTGCTCTGTCGGCCGACTTCTGGATTACCTGCGACACCTCATCGATCTGGGTCTCAGCCATTCATCCTTAAAGGTTCGTATGGCAGCCAATTTTGACCTATCATGTCCCCTTTGCAGACAGAATGTTTGCTCAGCTGGAGGTCTCTAAGGCCTTTTTGAGAGGGGTCCTTCACTTACGACCCCCTATCCGGGTTTCTACCCCTCCTTGGGATCTGAATTTCATTTTAGAGAAGCTTACTCTGCCTCCTTTCGAGCCGGCAGCCTCAGCGGACCTAAAGTTCATTTCTTGGAATACTCTCTTCCTAGTGGTTATTACTTCTGCTCAATGGATTTCCGAGCTCCAGGCCCTGATGTGTAAAATCTCATATTTGATTTTTCACAAGGAACATGTGGCTCTGCGTACCAACCCTAAGTTTCTCCCTAAGGTCATAGCGGAATAGACGCTGAATCAACCCATACAGTTGCCTGCCTTTTTTACGCAGCACTCTAAACAGGGAGAGTACCACCTGCATACTTTGGATGTTCACCGAATTCTGGGATACTACACAAACAGGACGAAGGATCTCAGAAAGACTGATCAACTGTTCGTCTCTTTTGCTCATAAAAGAGAAGGCAATGCTGTTTCTAAGCAATGCCTATCAAAATGGTTGGCTCATTGTATCACTTTCTGATCTTACTTCGAGAAACAGCTCTTGCAGCAGGTTACACCATTAGGACTGAAGCCGGCAGGCACCAGGACCCCACGGAAATTTTCTAGCTAGCACTATTAAGCGGGGACCGCCTCCAACGTCGGTCCCACCCCCGACGTTGGGCATAGTACATAAGGAGGCGGTCCCCCCATAATCCTCAGTTCTTTTCCGGCCGTCGACTCGCCAGCATCGGTCTCTCTGTCTCCATTCTAGCGTACCACTACTGAACTACTGAATAATTTTCGAACAACTTTGCTCTGATCAGCCGATGTCCTCTCCAACTCCATCTCTTGAGTGTCACCTTTCGAAGTGTGCCTGCGACAAACAGATCCCCTTCAAGGATCCCCATTCATCCTGTGTGCGTTGCCTAGGCTCAGACCATGACACCAAGGCCTACACCTTTTGCCAGGGTTTTAATAGCTGCACCAGAATCTGCCATCAGAAGACACTTCAGGCATTTCTTCTGGAAGAAAAGCTTAAAAGTATGGACCAGGAACCTTCTTCCCGGGGAGAATCTTCATCTAAATCCCACAAACACCGGGACAAGCACCGGGAGAAGGTGAGGTCTAGGTCCCCTACTCGGGCCTCGGACTCCCGCAGCTCCGGCTCCAGATCGGACCGCTCTCCCTCCAGGGCTTGGTCGCAACCTCCCCCGGTCAAGGTCAGGTCTTCCAGCAGTTCTTCATCGCTCCAGCCTCTCAAGACTTCGAGGCCCTCTGCTTCATCAACACCTTCCAAGGCCTCTTGGAAGTCGGGTGAGCGCCACAAGTAGTCTTCCTCCCGTCGCCGGGATACCGACTCCAGGTCAGTCTCCCAACCACCCAGAGGTCCTGATCCAGCGCCTAGGAAAACTAAGGACCTGACGTCCCTCAAACGGACGTCCGACCCGACGTCGGCCAAACACACTAAATCGCTCGGCGCCACGGGAGCCGGTGGACACCAGCTAGACACGTGCCGCCAGCCGCGCTCGCTAGGTCCAAGACGCTGGCCAGGGGACCAACGCCGGCTACCCCGAGCAGGAGACCACACCCCCGTCGCCGGCGGACGTTGGTCATAGGGAATCCACAGAGGACACCCTGAAGACCAGGCGGGCGACACAGAGGATGCTGGGCTCCCACGGGAACCCTCCCCGGATCGGGAGACCCCCAGGGACCCGACCCCGGCGACAGGCCCGTCGTCGGGTATGAACATTGCAGAGGTAAAGGAGCTCTTTACCTTTTGGTGGGACACCATCAAGAAGGATGTGGTCCCCGCCCGTCGTCCTACTACTCCTCCTCCTCCTCCTCCTACCCCTTCACCGCCTACGCCCCCTCCTCCACCTAAGGGGCCAGTAGGACAACCTGCATCCCCCAAGGAGCAAACTCCAACTCCTAGGGGCAGATCTACCGACAGGAGAAGGCCTCCCTCCAGATCCCCCTCAGGGTCTCCCAGCCCCAAACGACCCAGACAACGCTGGTACACTCCGTCGGAGGATTCAAGATCGGATACTCCAGAGTACTCCAGATCGCCTTCTCAACTCAGCATCCCCTCTCCTGACCCAAACGACCTCCCCAGGTCTCCACCGGATGATCCCTCTTTCGCCGAGATCATGAGACACATCCAGGACAACATGGGGTGGGATGCTGAGGAGCTTGACCCCGAACGACAATGCCTTGCCCGCTACCTTCGACAGAAAAGACCCGAAGCCTTTGGTAGTACCACCCTTGGTGGACACTTTCACGGACGTCACCAAGGCTGCGTTGAAACGTCCGCACTCCACTCCCGCGTTGCCGAAGAAGGCTGACCGCCTGTACAAGACCCCTAGGGAGGACCAGTATTTGGCGAACCAACCTCTGGCAGATTCCCTGGTCATCACTGCTTCATATGACCGGTCTCACAGACCCCAGCATATGAGCACTCAGCCACCGGACCAGGAATCCAAGTAATTGGATGCCCTGGGAAGGCGCATGTACGTGGCTGCTACCTGTGCCATCAGGTCCCTGAACTACCTCACCCATATGGTTCAGTTCCAGAATGCCCTGCAGGAACAGGGCCAGGACCTGGTTGAAAAGCTTCCCGATGGCGACCAGAAAGTGGAGCTCCTAAACCTTCTTTGCATTGGGTCAGATGTGGGGACCCAAGTGCTTAGAGCCACATACGACTCTGCGGACTCTTCGGCCAGAGCTGCAGCTTCAGGTGTCTGTTTCCTGAGACACTCCTGGCTCTGTGTCTCCGGCTTTACCCCGGACGTACAGAAAAATATTCTAGACGTCCCATATATCGGCGAGGTGCTGTGTGGTGAATCCTCTGAGAAGGTTATCACCAAGCTCCAAGACCCAGGGAAGGCAGTCCGATCTGTACAAGCCATGTACAGATCTAGGCCTAGTTCCTTTCGTCGGAACCAGAGCCGTTTTTGCAGCCAGCTACAAAGGCAGCAGCAGAGGGGCACTTTCTCGTGCAAGGCCCAGGCCAAATTGTCCTTAGGCAGAGGCCAACGTTACTCAGTCGGCCCAGCCCGCAGGGACAAACACTGCCACAGCATGACTCCTTTTCGGTCCCCGCCCCTCCTCAGGATCAACGAACAAAGAAAGTCGGGGGTCGCATCACACGCCACCTTTCAGGGTGGCAATCTATCACCACCGACAGGTGGGTTCTACAGTTGGTCAAAAAACACCATTACATAGAGTTCATAGACAACCCACCTACAAGATCTCCCCTGCTTTCCTGTTATTCGGGTCAGCATGCCCTGCTCATACAGCAGGAGGTGCTCGCACTTCTGGAAAAAGAAGCTATAGAGCACGTACCAGGGAACCAGAGAGGACTAGGGTATTATTCTCACTTCTTCCTGGTTCCAAAGAAAACAGGGGACCTCCGTCCAATACTGGACCTCAGTCTTTCGGTCCGGTACAAGCGCTTCTGCATGGCGACCCTCCCGGGCCTGATTCCCATGCTGAAGCAGGACACATTTCTTGCGTCCCTGACATGCAGGACACCTACCTGCATATTCCTATCGCTCAAATGCAGAGGAGGTTCCTGCGCTTCGAGTTTCAGGGCTGCCATTATCAGTTCTGAGCTCTTCCCTTCGGGCTGTCATCGGCACCTCGGGTCTTCACGAAGTGCATGGCGGTCGTAGCCGTGTTTCCGAGGAGACAGGACCACTACGTGTTTCCCTACCTGGATGACTGGCTTCTCATGGCGCCCTCATGGGAGGCCCTGATGTCTGCCATTCACTGCACTCAGTCTCTGTTCGAGACCTTGGGCATTCTCATCAATTACGAGAAGTCATGCCTGGTTCCGTCCCAGATGCTGCAATTCATCAGAGCAGTTCTGGACACCGTCCAAGGGAAAGCTTTCCTTCCCATGACAGAGCGGAACACATCAGATCCCTTATCAGGGAATTGTCGGCGAAGAAGACCGTCCCAGCCAGACTGGTCCTTTGCCTGCTCGGACACGTGGCTGCGGCCATTGCAACAGTCCTGCTAGCCCGTCTCCACATGCGAGTAACCCAGTGGATGTTACGGGTACAATGGGACCAAAGGCAAGCCCATCTGCAGCATCCAGTCCGAATCACGAAGACTGTAATTCAAGATTGGCAATGGTGGCTACATTCAGGGAACCTCTTGGCAGGAGTCCCCTTCACAGTGTTGTCCCCGACTGTGACACTCTCCACAGACGCCTCAGGGCTTGGGTGGGGAGCACACCTCGACGGTGTTCAGTCTCAGGGCCTGTGGACAGCCCAGGAGTCTCATCTCCACATAAATATACTAGAAATGAGAGCAGTTCTTTATGCCCTGCAGGCCTTCCAGTCGGAGATTCCACCAGGTACACTTCTGTTACAGGCAGACAATTCCGTGGTGATGTATTACCTCAACAAACAAGGAGGCACACACTCCTACCCGCTTTGCAGGGAGGCCATGAGAGTGTGGGATTGGGTCTTGCAACATGGCGCAAACCTTATTGCAGTTCATGCTCCGGGAGTGGACAGCATCATCGCAGACAGCCTGAACCGCACTCAGGCCAGAATCCACGAATGGGAACTACTCCAGGAGGTGGCATATGATCTGTTTCGCAGATGGGGTACTCCAGAGAGAGACCTCTTCGCGTCTCCATACAATGCAAAACTGCCCAATTTTTGCTCGCTAGATCCAGGGCCTGGTGTCTTCTGACGAGACGCATTGTCCCTCTCCTGGGCGGGCAGATTCCTTTATGCCTTTCCTCCTTTCCCTTTGATCCAGAGAGTTCTTTTAAAACCCCTAGGGAGCAAGCAACGCTCATACTGATCGCACCCTTCTGGCCCAAACAGATATGGTTCCTTCTCTTGCATCCGCTATTCTGGGACCCTTCAGTGCCTTTGCCAATCAGCTCCCATCTACTGTCTCAGGAGGCGGATTCCTTAGTCCATCCGGACCTACGTTCCCTGAACCTGCATGCTTGGCTCCTAGAGACATAGCCATGATGCGATACAGGGTCTCTCAAGAAGTGGCAGATGTGCTTACTGCCACTAGGAAACCAGCTACCCACACGACCTACGCCATGAAGTGGCGCAAGTTCTGCTTATGGGCTCAACTGCGTGGTTTTTCGCCTTTGGACTGTCCAGAGAAGCTGGTACTGGACTACCTGCTATCCCTTTTCCACTCCGGTCTGGCTTACTCCTAGATTAAAGTGCACTTTTGTGCCATTTCAGCCTACCATGTCCCTGTAGGCCAGTGCACTGTGGCCCAGCTGGACATGACACGTGCCTTTTCGAGGGGCGTCCTCCACCTTAGGCCCCGATTAAGGATCCAGTCCCTCCATGGGATTTACCCTTCGTCCTGGAGCAGCTCACGCTGCCACCTTTTGAACCAGCCGCGGATTGCGTGCTACGTTTTTCTCTTGGAAAACGTTGTTTTTAGTTGCAGTTACTTCTGCCAGAAGGATTTCTGAAATGCACGCACTTATGTGCAAAGAGCCTTATTTGCTTTTCCACCAGGACAGGGTATCCCTAAGGACTAATCCTAAATTCCTGCCTAACGTGGTCTCAGCTCTCACCCTTAATCAGGACATCGATCTACCAGTGTATTTTCCGAAATACTTTAGTAGAGGAGAAGCCCTTCTGCACACTCTTAATGTGCATAGCTGCCTTAGATACTATCTGACCAGAACCAAACACCACCGAAAGTCGGACCAACTTTTCGTCTCCTTTGCCCATAGGATGAAGGGAGCTCCTGTCCCGAAGCAGCCGCTGTCCAGGTGGCTTATCCAGTGCATTGCGTTCTGTTACCAGAAGCACAACAAACCCTTACCGGGTGCGGTTAAGGGTCATTCCACCAGAGGGGTGGCTACCTCTTTTGGCGCTTTAAAGAATGTATCCACCTCAGCTATTTACGCTGCAGCTACTTGGAGCTCCGTGCATACTTTTATCAGGCATTACAGCCTGGACATTGCATCGAGGCGAAGAGCAGGGTTCGGTCTAGCAGTTCTTCAAGGACTTCTGTCCTAGGCTCAAGGTATCTCGAGGATTTCTACTTTTCCTCCTTTCGATGGTGCGTGATTGCCACTACTGTTTGGAAATCAATCCTAATGGTGTAACCTGCTGCAAGAGCTGTTTCTCGAAGTAAGATAGTACAGTTACCTAAGAACTTACTGTAACAGTAGATCTTAGAGAACAGCTCTTGCAGCAGGTACTTTCCCTCCCACCATCCCCGCTGGAGGTAGGTCGTAGTCAAAGCATACATCTCCTAAGATAGGACATTTACTGATGCCTTGCTGTGCCACCTGATGGCGGATCCTCAGTCTCCCCTTCTGATGTCATCCAGCGGCTGGGAGCCTCCGGCGGGAGAACCGAGGATTATGGGGGGACCGCCTCCTTATGTACTACGCCCGACGTCTGGGCGGGACCGACGTTGGAGGTGGTCCCCGCTGAATATTCCTAGCTAGAAAATTTCCGTGGGGTCCTGGTGCCTGCCGGCTTCAGTGCTAATGGTGTAACCTGCTGCAGGCGCTGTTCTCGAAGATCTACTGTTACGGTAAGTTCTTACGTGACTGTATTTTATGACAAGTACAACAAAACCCTGCCGGGTCAAGTTAGAGGCCACTCCACCAGAGGGGTCACTGCCTCTGCGGCTTGTTTCAAGAATGTATCAGCGGCCGACATTTATGCAACCGCCACTTGGACTTCTGTCCATACTGTTACGAAACATTACAGTTTGGACATTGCCTCTCGCCGTAGAGCAGGCTTCGGGCTGGCTGTTTTGCAAGGCCTCCTTTCCTAAGGCCTTCACAACCAGAGGGTCTACTACTGGGTAGCTTTCCTTCTCCTGTTTGTTTCTCCTTGTTCCAGACTGCTTGGGACTCAGTCCTATATGTAGTTACCTTCTGCAAGAACCATCTCGAAGTAAGATAGTACAGTTACGTAAGAACTTAACGTAACAGTAGATCTTCGAGAGAGGCTCTTGCAGTAGGTAATACCTTCCCGCCCTCCATCCCCCTAAGCTTTTTCAGCTCCTTTTCCAGGAGGGGAAATATCCGCTTCTCTCTCGTCTTGCCTTTTGGCCTTTGGCGGGAAAGAACTGGAAGGCGGGCGTGAGGGATGGCCCCTTTATACTGACGCCGCATTACGTCGGTCACCTGACGTTTGGGGGGGCCACCAAAGACTGCTAGCTAGAAATATTTCTGTTGGGTCCTGACGTCGGCTGGCATCAGTTCTGTATGTAATTACCTACTGCAAGAGCCTCTCTCAAAGATCTACTGTTACGGTAAGTTCTTACGTAACTGTGCTTTCCTCCGACACTGACCGACCTCTGGACAAAGAGTCCAAAAATAAGGACCACACTACCCAAAAGGTATGTGCAGCCTCCTGTTTGGGCCTTCGTCAGGCCAGCTCAGCTGTCATTATGGCACACTTCTCCCATGCCCTTCTTGGGTCATTAGATGAAGTCTTTCTTCATCTCCCTGCGGTCATGCAGACCACGGTCAAACAGGTCCATGACCAGGGCTGTGCTGTTGCCAAACAGCAGCTCCAGGCGGCCCTGGACAGTGGGGATTCTTGTGCCCGCTCAATGGCTGCCGCAGGGCCTGGCTGAGGCTTTCCTCCTTTCCAGTGGATATTCGGCACAAGTTAGCTGATGTGCTTTTCCTGGGGACCGACTTGGTCGGTCCAGGAGTGGCTGGTCACCTACAGCGCATAGAGCAGTCCAATGGACTGCTGCATCGGTGGCTGCTTCCAGGGACATCCCTATCCAGGAACTCTGCAGTACTCGACGCCACAATACCCGACGCTGGGCTACCCGCAGCCGGGTTTTGGATATGCTCCATACAGTTATAACCCATATCCTTATCCCCCGCTTCCTCCTCCGCCACCGCCCTCGTGGCCGCCGGTGGACCTGCAGGAGACTCTGGCCTCCTGGTGGGCTGAGGCCAAGGCTCAGCTCACCAAAGAGGTCGAGAGCCGCCTTCCGGCGACGGTGCCATCCCAGGTTCCCATACGTCCAAGGCAGCACACTCCCTCACCACCTCTGGACTCCAGGGTTCTTCCATCCGGGTCCAGAGAAGGGCAGGACACGCTTCCCCGGGGGCTTCCCAAGGGGCCCGTTCCTCCCCTGGGTCGGGAAAGGAGTCTTTCTTCTTCATCCTCCTGTTCACCCTCGGACTCCTCGGACTCTTCCGACAGTTGCTCCGAGAGAGACGACGAGCCTCGCTCTCCGTCGAAACCCAGGCCAAGGTCTCCTCCGAAGTCTCCTCCGGAGGATCCTCCTTTTGCGGAGTTGCTTAGGAAAATCCATTAGGTTCATCAGTGGCACGCCCTGGAACCAGATCCTCAGCATCTGAAACTCGCTGAACATCTGGATCTGCCCGTGACAGCTCCTACCTTGGTGCCACCCTGGATAGAGCCTCATGCCGACCTTGTTACCACTACATGGAGCAAGCCGTCGGCCTGCCTTCCCTTCCTGGAAGTCGAATCGCTATATCAGGCTCGGAGGGTGTTGATTTCCTGGATTCTCACCCTCATGCCGACTTGGTCGTGATTAGCGCCACTCATGGCCAGTCGGTGAACCCTAAACACCTTAGCTTGTCACCTCCTGATAAGGAATCATGCCTTCTGGACAAGTATGGGAGAAAGATTTACGCTTCCTCCACACTGGGGATCAGGGCCCTGAACTATGTCGGCCATATGGGGGACGACCAGAAGGCCATCCTTACTCAGGCGGAAGCCAAACTGGACTCCTTGCCTGACTCCCAAGTCAAGCAGGAGTTGGCTGATCTTGTCCGCTCTGCTCGTTCGGCCAGTTGACACATGTTACGTGCGACATACGATGCAGTAGACACTGCTGGGTGGAGCTTAGCTTTCGCTGTAGGCCTACGGTGTCATACTTGGCTCCGCGTGTCAGGTTTGGTCCCAGAGGTGCAATCTGCTATCCAGGAAGCACCCTTCCGGGGGTCGGTGCTTTTCGGGGCTGATGTCAAGGACATCATCACCGATTTGCAAGAGAAGGGGGCGGCTCTGAAGTCAGTTGATTCCATGTACCGTCTCTTTCGCAGACGGAATCAGCAAAAGGTGAAACCCCAGGGAAGGCGGGCCACAAAACGCCGGGCCCTCACAGCTGCCAAGCCCCCGCCCAAAAAAGCAGCGGGTGCTTCAGCTGCGGCGCTGCCCCACACCACCTGACTCCTTTCCTTTCCCACTGCCTCCGGACTCCCTGGAGGAACCGGTAGGAGGGAGGTTTCCCCTCCACCTTCTGGGATGAAAGAGGATAACCACAGATTCTTGGGTGCTCCAGCTTATAGCAGAAGGACACACCATAGAGTTTCTTCAGAAACTACCCCGCCACCCACCTCTGAAGTTGTCGTATTCACGGGAACATCTTCTCTTGGTCCAGGAGGAACTCTCGGCTCTTCTGCTGAAGCAAGCGATAGAGCCTGTCCCCATTCATCTACGAGGGACGGGTTACAATTCCCATTTCTTCCTGGTCCCAAAGAAGACAGGAGATCTCAGACCAATTTTGGATCTCAGTTCCTGAATTTTTACGTAGAGTACAAAAGGTTCAGGATGCTCTCTTTGCAGAGCCTTCTGCCCCTCCTCCGGCCAGGTCAATGGCTTTGTGCTCTGGATATGCAGGATGCTTATCTGCACATTCTCATTCGCCCATCTCATCACAGATGCCTTCGTTTTGCATTCCAGGGGGACCATTACCAGTTCAAAGTGCTCCGGTTTGGTCTATCCTCGGCCCCCTGAGTATTTACCAAATGCCTGGCAGTGGTGGCGGCCCACCTGCGTACCAAGAGAGTGCAGGTTTTCCCGTACCTGGATGACTGGCTCCTGGCAGCTTCATCCAGGGAGGAACTCCTGCGTTTCCTCTCCCTTACTCAGCAGGTTTTTGCCTGCCTGGGTATTACCATCAACCATTCCAAGTCTCATCAGGACCCATCCCAGAGGCTACAGTTTATTGGGGCGATCCTCGATACGATTATGAGCAAGGCCTTCCTGCTTCCGGACATGGCAGCCACCCTTCAGACCCAAATAAGTCTGTTGTCCAACCGCAGGATGGTCTCTGTGAGGTCAGTCCTTCACCTTCTCGGGCTCATGGCGGCTGCTATCCCGACGGTACCTCGCGCTCGACTCCACATGAGGATCTCTCAGTGGACTCTACGCTCTCAGTGGGATCAGCTAGTGGACGACCTAGATCACTCAGTTCTGATCTCCTCGCCAATGATGCGAGACTTGCAGTGGTGGATGGTTCAAGAGAACCTGTTTCGGGGAGTTCCTTTCTTTCATCCTCCCCCCTCCCAGAGTCTAACCACAGATGCCTCAGGCGAAGGTTGGGGAGTCCATCTAGGCCCTCATCGAACTCAGGGCTCCTTGTCCAAGCTAGAACAAGCTCTCCACATCAGTGTGTGCGAGCTTCAGGCAGTGTTGTACGCTCTCCAAGCCCTTCACCAGTACATCCTTCCCGGCCACCTAGCCTTCCAGACGGACAACATGTACGTGGTGTGGTACATCAGCAAGCGGGGGGGTACTAGGTCCTACCCTCTATGCAGGGAGGCAATGAGGGTTTGGGATTGGGCGACACAACACGACCTTCACCTCATGGCAGTTCATGTTCTGGGAGTCGACAACACCCTGGCAGACAAGCTAATTCGCTCTTGTGCTCTGACTCACGAGTGGAAAATGGACCAATGGGTCCTAGACAATATCTTCCAACTTTGGGGAACACCACAGGTCGACCTGTTCGCATCCCCCCTAAACGCAAAACTTCCCATCTTCTGCTCGCTCGTTCCAGAGCGAGGCACTTTTTGGAGCGACGCTGTGTCTCTAGACTGGAAGGACAGATTCGTGTATGCCTTTCCCCCAATTCCACTTATCTCACGGGTCTTGCAGAAACTAGCCTCAGAAGAAGCGAGAATGAGTCTGATCTCTCCTTTCTGGCCCAGGCAAATCTGGTTCTCTCTTCTATAACAGTATTCAGAGGATCCTCCTCTTCCTCTATCTCGAGGTTTGTTGACCCAGGATCAGGGGACCCTGGTCCATCCAGGCCTCAGATCCCTTCAACTGCATGCATGGCTCCTGCAGACCTAGTCCAATCCCGTTTTGGAGTGTCTCCCAAAGTGGCGGAGATTTTAGTGGAGGCCAGAAAACTCTCCACCAGATCCACTTATGCCATGAAGTGGAAAAGATTCACTATTTGGGCCCCTGCCAAGAACATGGAACCTTTCTCCTGTTCAGCGGGGCTTCTGCTGGAGTATCTATGTCATCTGTTTGACCTGGGTCTCAGCCATTCTTCTCTGAAGGTACACATGGCGGCCATTTCGGCCTATCATGTTCCCTTCGCAAACAAGGCTTTTGCTCAACTGGAGGTCTCCAAGACCTTTCTCAGAGCGGTCGTCCATCTGAGGCCCCCCATACGTACTCCTGCTCCCCCTTGGGACTTTAACTTTGTTCTCGAGAAACGTACTCTTCCTCCCTTGGAACCTGCAGCTTCTGCGGATTTGAAGTGCCTTTCATGGAAGACGCTCTTCTTGGTGGCCATTACTTTGGCTCGAAGAATCTCCGAGCTCCGGGCCCTGATGTGTAAAATCCCCTACTTGATTTTTCACAAGGAACAAGTTGCTCTTCCCACGAATCCTAAGTTTCTCCCTAAAGTAGTAGCCGAGTCTACCTTAAATCAGTCCATAGAGTTACCTGCCTTTTTTACGCAGTACTCTAATCAAGGAGAGTATTTACTCCATACTATGGATGTTTACCGGATTCTGAGATACTACACCAACAGGACGAAGGATCTCAGAAAGACTGATCAGTTGTTCGTCTCTTTTGCTCACAAAAGGGAAGGCAATGCTGTTTCCAAGCAATGCCTGTCTAAGTGGTTGGCTCATTGCATCACTTTCTGTTATGACAAATACAAGACCCTCCTGGGTCAAGTCAGAGGCCACTCCACAAGAGGAGTAGCTTCCTCTGCGGCTTGTTTCAAGAATGTGTCTGCGGCAGACATCTGCGCTGCCGCCACCTGGACTTCCGTCCATACCGTCACGAAACACTACAGTTTGGATGTTGCCTCTCGCCGTAAAGCAGGCTTCGGCCTGGCTGTTTTGCAAGGCCTCCTATCTTGAGACTTGCACAACCAGAACTACCTTTTGGAGTAGTTTTCCTCTTCTCAGTGCCTCTTTGTTCCGGACTGCTTGGGATTCAGTCCTATATGTAATTACCTACTGCAAGAGCCCTCTCCAAGTAAGATAGTACAGTTACGTAAGAACTTACCGTAACAGTAGATCTTCGAGAGAGGCTCTTGCAGTAGTTAATACCTTCCCGCCCTCCATCCCCCTAGGCTTTCTCAGCTCCTTTTCCATTGAGGGAAATGTCTGCTCCTCTCTTGTCCGGCCTCTTTTGGCCTGTGGCGGGAAAGAACTGGAAGGCGGGCATCCGGGACCGTCCCTTTATACCGACGTCGGCCACCTGACATGGGGCGTTCCCTCGCCAGGGACTGCTAACTAGAAATTTTACCATGGGGTCCTGCCGCCTGCCGGCGTCAGTCCTATATGTAATTACCTACTGCAAGAGCCTCTCTCGAAGATCTACTGTTACGGTAAGTTCTTACGTAACTGTACTTTCTAGGAGTGCTATATGTTGTTCATCCACATGCACCCACCCGACCTACCCGGCTTCAGGCGCACCACCTTTCTTCCAGCGGGCTATGATCTGGCATCATGGGGCAGAGCCGAGGTATATACCACCCAGGTGGGTGGGAGGGGCCAGCTTGAAGACTTCCGGCAAGATTTAAAGGGGAAAGGGACATGCCAATAAGTGTGGATGAACAACATATACCACTCCTAGAACGACTGTTACAGGTGAGGAACCCGTTTCTCCTGCCTACAGGAATCTGGTCAGGGTCTAAAGCCGGTACTCTTTGTATCGCTCCCAACCTAAACACCACCAACGTCACCCCTTTCAGAGGAACCAACATCAGCAGCCTCAAGGGCAGCAGTCCAGGAGCGCCTTCAAACGTAATGCCACCTCTCAGGAGACAGGAGCTTTAGCCACTAGGGCCTTTCCTGCCACCTTGCCCATCCCAGGTTCTTCAGCATGACTCCTTTCCCACCCCCCACCCCAGCAGAATCATTGGGGGAGGCAGAGGGAGGGTTACCTCTCCCTTTACCTAGACAGGTGGTGTGGAATCACCTCAGATCAGTGGGTGCTTCAGCTTGTAGAAAGGGGCACATTCTCTTGAATTTCAGAAGATACTCCTGGACAACCCTCCCTTGCACTCCCATTATCCTTTGGATCACATTGTCCTTATCCAGGAAGAGATCCAGGTACTGCTGCTAAAAATGGCCGTAGAACCTGTTCCGTTAAACCAAGGGGGAAAAGGGATTCTATTCCCACTTCTTCCTGGTCCCAGAAAAGACCGGAGATTTGAGACCCATTCTGGATCTCAGCCACTTGAATCTGTTCATAGAAAAAAATGATTCAGGATGGTAGCCCTCCAAGGTCTCCTTCCCCTGCTTCGCAAGGAGACTGGTTTTGCTCCCTGGATATGCAAGATGCCTATTTCCGCATCCAGGTTTTCCAGCACCTCAGGAGGTTCCTTCGCCTTTGCCTCCAGGGCAACCAATACCAGATCAGGGCCCTGCCCTGTGGTCTTTCCTCTGCCTCTCAGGTCTTTACCAAGTGCCTGGCAGTAGTGGCTGCAGCCCTCAGGATGCAGGGTCTTTCTTTTCCCTAATCTGGATGACTGGCTTCTCACAGCCCCCTCCAGAGACCAGCTGCTCTGAATGATGGAAATCGCCTTCAGTTTGTTTCGGATGCTGGACAGCACCCTGAACCTGCCCAAGTCCTCTCTCTGCTCAAGTTGGAGGTTGCAGTTCATCGGTGCAATCTTAGATTCGCCTCAGGACATACCGCCTGAGGGCACAGGCCCAATTGGTGTCTTCATCACGACCGGTTCCAGCCAGGTCATTCCTCAGGCTCTTGGGGCACATGGCAGCGGCCATAGTTACCGTTCTTCTTGCCTCTCTGCCCATGAGGGTGCCTCAGTGGAGCCTTAGGGTTCAATGGGACCAGTGCACTGACAGTTTGGAACAGGGAATCCTTGTTTCCAACCCAGTGCAACAGACATCCTGGTGGCTAAACCCCTCCAACTTCCTCAGAGTGGTTCCCTTTCATGCGGAATCCCCATGTCAGATTCTCACAACAGATTCGTCCAACCTGGGCAGGGGTGCCCACTTAGTGGACTGTCAGACTTAAGGGACTTGGTCTCAGCAAGAACAGCATCTCCACATAAATGTGCTAGAGATTCGAGCAATCCTCCTTGCACTTGGGGCCTTTCAGACCCATCTGCTGCTAGGCATCCCATCTCCTGGTTCAGACAGACAATATGTGAGTAGTCTATTGTCTCAACAAGCAAGGCGGGGGGACTCCTTCGTACCCCTTATCGAGGGAAGCCATGAGACTTTGGCATTGGGCCATCGAACACAAACTAATTCTCTCAGCAGTTCATGTCTTAGGCGTCCAAAATGTCCTGGCCGACAGCCAAAGCAGGGCCAGGTCAGACATACAAGTGGGAGCTCCTCTCCTCCATGGTCGAAGATCTCTTCGACAGGTGAGGTCATCCTGAGTTGGACCTTTTTGCTTCCCCACTCAATGCAAAACTGCCCAATTTTTGCTTCTTAGATCCAGGGCCTGGTGTTTTCTGACGAGGCACATTGTCCCTCTCTTGGATAGAGAGGTTTCTGTATGCCTTTCCTCCCTTTCTGCTTCTTCAGAGTTCTTCTCAATCTGCAGTCAGAGAGGGCGGACATGATTCTGATCGCTTCCTACTGGCTATGTCAGATACGATTCCCATTATTGCAGCAGCTAGCAGTGGAACCTCCACTTCCTCTTTGCTTCGACCTGCTGTCCCAGGACCAGGGCGCTCTGATTCATCCAGACCTCAATTCTCCATCTCCATGCGCGGCTCCCTCTAGGGTGGCAGATGTTCTGGTGGCCGTAGGGAAGCCTTTCCCCAGAGCCACTTATGTCATGAAGTGGAAGCGGTTCTCCATCTGGGCTGCTGCCTAGCATCTGGATCCCTTCACTTGCCCTGTGACTCCCATCCTGGAGTACCTCCTTTCCCTTTCAGACTCCGGTCTGGGTTACTCCTCTATCAAGGTGCACCTTTCACCATCTCTGCGTACCATGCACCCATTCATTGTAAAAATATTGCCCAACTGGACCTGTCCTGCACCTTTTTGCGGGGCATTCTTTATTTGAAACCTCCCATTAGGGACCCAGTCCCACCATGGGATCTGTTTGTTTTGGAGAAGATCCCTCTTCTTCCCTTTGAACCTGCTGCAAGCAGCAAGCTATGCTTTCTGTCGTGGAAAGCATTGTTTTTAGTTGCTGTTACTTCAGCTCGAGGGATTTCTGAGCTTCAGGCTGTGATGTGTAAAGAGCCTTACTTGGTTTTCCACAAAGACAGGGTATCTTTGCGGACCAATCCTAAGTTCTTGCTTAAGGTGGTGTCTGAGTTTACGTTGAATCGGTCCATCCACCTACCTGTTTATTTTTTTTGAGTATTCCAATCAGGGGTCGGCTTTATTCCATACGCTAGATGTTCATCGGGTGCTCCGTTTCTATTTGGACCACACCTGTTCTTTCAGAAAATCCGAACAGTTTTTCCCTTTGGAAAGAAGGGGGTTCCTGTTTCCAAACAGTGTTCATCTAAGTGGTTAGCTAACTGCATTGTTTATTGCTAACGCAAGTGTAACAACCCTTTGCTAGGCCAAGTCAAAGGCCATCCTAGCAGGGGTATGGCTGTCTCTTTCAGAAATGTATCTACTGCAGACATTTGTGCAGGAGCCACTTGGAGCTCTGTCCACACATTCATCAGACATTACAGTTTGGACATTGTCTCCAGGCACAGAGTCAGTTTCGAACTTGCAGTCCTCCAGGGCCTCCTGTCATGAACTTCCCTATGACTGCTGTTGTCCTCTGCCCAATTGACTGAGTCTGTTTTCTGCTGCTTGGGATTCAGTCCTTACGGTTATTGCCTACTGCAGGAGCCCCCTCGAAGCAGAATAGAAGAGTTACGTAACAACTTACCATAACAGTAGATCTTCAAGAGGAGCTCTTGCAGCAGGCACTGCAGTCCCTCCCTCCTTCCCCCTGATAGCTATTTTTCAATCAAAGCTTTCCTGCTTTCCTCATTTCAGAGGAACCTTCTCAGTTCTCCTATTTCTGTTCTTGCTGGGGTCTCCGGCAGGAGATATGGGGTTTGGCTGGGGGACCACCCCTTTTATACCATAGGTTGGACGTCGGCGTGCCGACATTGGGGGCAGTCCCCTACTGTATTCTGCTAGCTAGAAGTTTTCGGTGTGGTCCTAGCGCCTGGTGGCTCAGTCCTTAGGGTTATTGCCTGCTGCAAGAACTCCTCTCAAGGATCTACTATTCTTATGTAACTGTACTTTTTGTGACCTCGTGTTGGGTCTATCTACTGTGTGCATTGATGGGAATTGTGATCTTGAATTGGGGGCTTGCTTACTGTGTGCATAGAAGGTGTTGTGGCCTTGTATTGGGGGCTCATTTACTCTGTGCATTGAGGGGTTAAGATTTTGTGCGGTTGGGGGTGACTCACTGTGTGCACTGAGGGGTTGTGATTTTTTGGGTTTTTTTTTTGTGTTGTAGGCTTACTTACTGTGTGCATTGAGAGGTTGTGTGACTTTGTGTTGGGGCGGTGCATTTACAGGGTACACTGAGGGCATACAACCTATGTTTAAAACACGTAACCTTCTAGTCTTATCTGTGCTGTGGAGAAAAGGTTAAAAAAAATGTTTCTAAGGGAAGAACAGAGCAAGGGTAGACCGACTAAAGGGGGAAAATGTTGGGAGTGGTGCAGTGCAGTGGCTTTGGGGCTGCGATCTTCAGAGGACCTTCTGGATACTGTGGTGCTGCCCCATCTGTAGGCACCTCTTGTCTCCAGGCCGAGTTGGCCAGGATTCAGTCAGTCTCCTCCCCCGCCCAGGGACCACCAAGTCTACCTCCAAAGTTGCCTAGTAAGAGGGGCGAATGAACTACGGTGGGCTCAGGGAGGGTGAGTGCGGTGGAACAGAGGCACACCACCATCCGGTGCAACTGAGGAACTCTTATGCTGTCTTGGAGGTGTGGGATGGTCCCAAATTGACACCTGCAGTTTTGACCAAGGAGGATAATCGAGTCCTCCATGATGTAGTCCCTAGGGAGGGTGTTAGGTGACCCCAGAGGAGGAGGAGGAAACAACTCCTGGTGGGGGACTCTATAGTCCGGGGAGGGATTTGAAGATGGGTAGAGAGGTGGAGAGGGACATTAAGTGCCTACCTAGAGGCACAGCTTGGAGGGATGGAGAGAGGATCCAGAGGATCGCCAGGGCGGTAGTAGGAAGGGGGGAGCAGGATGTCATTGTCCATTTGGGGACAAATGACCTGGCTATGGATGAGTCAGGGATAGAAATGGTGTTTAGGGAGTTGGGGAGGGGCCTTGGGCAAGTAGTGGGGTGGAGAGGGAGGTTAAGTGCCTTCCTGGAGGCACAGGGTTTAACATTGAACACCCTACTCAACCCTAACTATAGGGTAGGCGCTACCGTGCCCCTATAATATGCAGTCATCTTAATATACTGTAGGTTCCTTGGCCCTTCTTGTCTGCTTTTTGTGTTCCCACTTCGCTACCTTGCATAAACTGAATACTTATTTTTATCTGGCTGGTGGCCATGCTGTATCCAATTTGCACATTGCTAAGCTTGGCAGCGCAACACTATATTTAAATTAGGCATCCCTGTTTGGCTGCACATAGGTTAATACAGCAGTTCCAATTTAGTCCCCCCACGCCCCAGTCCTTATGTTGAACCTGACTGTAATAGACTTGAAACGCTTATCTTGATGAAACCTTGTTAATACTTCTCCACTATAGCTGTTCTATGGCCCAAGAATAATAAAAAGAAAGGTATTTAAGAAATACACATCTTGATCTGTAATTACCAGCATTTTGATAAGTGAATGTCTTTTGCCGTTGAATTTCCCATGTTCAGTCATATTTATAAAAGGGCACTTAATTTCTCAAATCCTGATTGGCTAAAACCAGTCACCTGACTATCCATTAATGCAGTACTACCCACAGTCGTCATGGTATTTATTCTCATCACAAATCACTGCTCAAACATAGAATTTTAAAAATGTTTGGCAGCCATTCTTTCTACACTCACTAAACAAACATACCCTAAACTAATTAAGCAGACTAGTAGAAAAATCACCACCCATGTCTTCCCTCTTCCACTACTCAACACAAACACAGCCAAACAAACAGCACTTACACATTCTTATTCATTTTACATTTTTTTCTTTTTTTTTTTTTATTTTGTAGTATTTTTTTTTTTTTTCCCCCTTTATCTGCTGCCCTGAACTCTGGTCTCTCTGTCCATTTTCCAGTTTCAGGTGTACACACACACACACACACACACAGGCTTCTGCTCATAAGGTAGTTGTCTCTATAAACAAAGTACAGTGTTTTTAAAAATAAGCTCAGTATTCTTAAAAATCATTTCCAATTGTTTAAAGATGCAACCCAGTTCCATTCCTCTCTCCTAACCGCTTCTTGTAACTTACGAGAGAGAGAGAGACACACCGGGCGTCTGGTACAAATGAGCGAAGGAAAAATAAAGATTGTTGAGGTCACAGCGGGTGGTGGAGCAGACTCAAGTGACTGGCTCAACAGAAGTCCATATTGAACTGCTCTTGAATTAATCCAGTCCACCTGTTCGGTACAGCAGTCTACTCCAGTCACTTTACAGTGTAGCACAGCCTGTTTATGTAAACAGCCAGTGCTACATGTCTCACCAGTGTCCACACAGTTCACTTCAAAGAACACATTTTTTTTTTTTTTTTTTTTTCTTTGGCAACAAGGGGCACACTAGGCACAAGTGCCTGTTTTCAGGGGCAACCCGAGAGCACTGAGGACTTGCTCAGAGTCGCACAGTATGCAGGTGGAGGTTATGGGAATTAAATACATATACCGAAACCCAAAGCTGTGTCTTTGTCTTATTTCATCATTTTGAATACCTGCATTCCCTGAAAGTTGGCAGTCATTCACTTGCTCTGTCCTTCACTCTGTGTTCCACAGGTACCGCTACTGAATTCAACAATAAAGGGGGGGGGGGAACAGGAACGGGAGAAGAAAGTAAAATACTGAATCTTCTGTCTGTTTTTTATAATTATTTGGTACCGTTTCTTGGCTGGGTTTGAAGATTTATAGTGGGGTTGGTGCCTAACAGAGCCCATTCGCTCACTAGAAAAAAAAACTACAATTATGGAATCTTCATTAGGGCAAAAGACTTAAAGCAATGTTGTAAATCAGATGTAATCCCAGTAGGTAGAAGGACTACTTCATACGAACATACGAAATGCCAGCAGAAACAGGCCTCACGAGCTATTGAGTTTGCCCCTCAACTTGCAGCTAAAAAACATTGATTACAAGTTTTTTCTTGTTAAAATTTGTATTCTAGTAATTATACCTTCTTTAAATATAAATGCCCATTTTGTAAGTGCAGTAAGACATGGCTGGGTGTTGGTAGTACTGAGATACCCACACACCCAGGGACTGAAGGTACTTGACCTGTGGCCTTGTGCATCACTATGCCCCTGAGTCTGCTGGTATCCTAGTACTACCAGCACCCAGCCATGTCTGATTGCTTACACATTTTAAATGCACCATGTTTCTAAGTAAGGGGAACAAAATTTTAAAATGGCATATTGCACTTCTACTAAATATGTAAAATGTAAATGTTCCACAGGTGTTAGTTTCATATCTTTAGTCAATAATTAGCACAATTTGTATCAGTAGGGAGGAAGTTGAAGAGGAAGCCAGTGCTGAAGAGGCAGATAGCAGTTCAGAAGAATCTACACTACAGGATGATTATTCTGAAACAAAGAATCTGCAGAAGATGCAAGAAATGTCAGAGGGGAAGAGGGCTAAACTACGAGAAATTGAGGCAAGTTTTTCTTTGTTGAGCGTGCAAATTCCATTAAGGTAGTTTAGTTTTGCATTATTATAGAAATTGTGGCTCGTGGTTATGATTTAAAAATTGAAAATGCTATTTTTTTTTTCACATTGGATCCATTAATCTTCCAGGAATGTATCTTCACTATTAATTCCCACTAACGAGTCTGTGTCAGAGGCACTAGGACCCCGCAAGAGCCAGAGCTTTTCAGGAGGGCTGGCGTCGAGGCAAGCCGTGCGCATGTACGGCACCACGAGACTGGCTCGCGGCGTCAGGCTTACCTGGGCACCAGCCCCCAACCTCCTCTGTTCTTTTTTTTTTCCACCGAGTGCACTTCAGTGATAACGTTGCTTGCCCCTCGGGAATCAGAACTTCACCTGTACAGTACAGCCGTTTCAGTTTGTTTCAGTTTTTAGTTACTTAAAGCTAGAATGTATTTATTTTTGTATCAGTTAAGTGATTTTATGAAACATTTTCCATCAGTTTTCTCTCAGCCCTGCCAGGCCTCATCAGGATGTCTCTACAGGATTATGGTAGGGAGACTTCCTGGCACCATGTTCGGTCTGGTGCCATGAATGATCCGGCACCATTTTTGTCCGGAGCTGTGATTTGGCACTGTTTGGTCTGGCGCTGTTTTGGCTCGGTGCTGTGGTTGGCAGGCTGCTCTAGCAGTGGGGGCCATGTCCGGTCCACTTTCCTGCGAGTGAATGGTTCTGACCACGGGCAGTCCTGTGCCCGGGGGCATGAAGGAGCGGGCCAGTTTCCAATTCCAGTTGGGTTCTAGGCGACAATCGGCCTCAAGATCTTTCTTGCCTTTTAGGGTGACAAAGAAGTAGCACCACTCGAGGTCAACCTATGGGAAGTCTTCTGTGAGACACTCTGTTCCTGGGCCATGGCACTTTCAGCATGGTCCACATTGCCATAGGTCCTTGGTGCCGGGACACTGAGACCTTGGGCCTGGAGTTCCCCACCCCTATTATTTAGGGGGATCCCCAGTGGGCAGTCTTCCCAAGGCAGCTGTGTGGAGCAGCGAGTGTTGCGTCGGGCTGGAGTGTCACTGCTGGTGGGTCCGGTCCCTGGCCCTTGTAGGTTGGTGGCACTGAACCCACGGGCAAAGCCTCCACCCCCCCCACCCCAAGCCAGGTAAAGCGTTTTGGCTTTGGTAACTGCCTACTGCACTTGGTGACTGCGCCACCGACTGCTGCCCTGCTGGCTGTACCCCAACCATGTGTCACTTGGTAGTACCAGTTGGATACTGCTGTGGACATCTTGGTGCTGCCAGGGGTCATTGATGCTCTGGGGCTGGCGTCTGTACAGAGTTCGATCTTTTGGGCCTGTCATGGTGCCTTCCCTAGCCCTGGTTCTAGTGCCGGTTTGGCTCTTCTACATCTCCCTGGTGCCAGAGTTTCTCTCTTTCTCCTCTGCCTTGGTGCCATTCCGGTGCCTTTAGTACATGGCGCCGGGCCCTGCTGTTGACCTAGCGCCATGTTTGGCAAGGGGGTTCTTTTGGATTATGAGTGTGTATTAGTTTAATCCCATCCTTGTCTCTCTGAAGACGACGAGGACTTCTTAGCTTGGTCTCTCCAGACGCAGACCCTTCTGTATCTCAGATCTGACACCTAGCTCCTGTTTTTCCCTTATTCTAGCCCTTCGGAGTTCTCTTTCCCCAGCTAACAAAAAGGGTTCTGCTTATGCAGACTATGGCCTTAGCAGTTGTTAACTCGTTTTCTCCAGGGTTACTTGCTTGGGTATGCTTTTAAAAAAAAAAAAAAAAAAAATCTGATTAGGTGCCTTGCGTTGCCTGTATGACCCCGAGGAATTAAGTTCCAGGTTGCCTCACTTCCTTCTTTTTGAAGCCCTGCAGAGTGTGGAGATCTGAGCTTTAACCCTTTCAACAACTGCAGTTCATAGGGTCTCTAGCTGTGTTTACAGCTCCCCTTCCTTCCATAGGGCAGAATTCTGCTTCTCCTGCAGATAATTTTGCAGCACAGTTTTTTTTAGGTGTACTCCATGTAACGGAGGCTGGCTCTGACAGCAGGTAGTTAAGTCCACAGTTGGATCACTCACTTGGTCAGTGGAGGTCAGTCTCCTCCAGGTTTCCCCTTTCCCAACTAAAGCCTCTGTTGACACTCATCGAATGCCTCCCTGTTGGACTAGGCAATCCACTTCAGTGCTTTAAACACAAGGTGTCTGGAACCTGACTGACTTGTCAGTATTTTGGAGGTACAATCTCTTCTATGTGGCACCTGGGCTGGGCTTTGGTAGATCCCATCAACCACAAAACAGTCCCTTTCCGGACAGACAGCAGTCTGGGACATGTTACACAAGCAAATAATGAAAAGCACATTCTTCCCCTTCTGCAGAGAAGTTACGGAAATGTGGGAAGAGGACATAGAGCAGAGGATCATACCTCAGGCCTTCTATCTGCCATAAGTCTTGAGTACTCTGCAAGTCAAGCTTAGCCGATCCTAGGCCCATCCTCACAAATGACTTTGTAAGCTCGCTAGTTGATAGAGGGGCACCACAGATGTGGGCCCTTTGTATGCCCACTCTACGCCAAACTGCCAAGAGAGTGGCAGCTTAAATTCAATACAAAAAAGTGCAAAGTCATGCACTTGAGCCACAGGAATCCCGGAGAGGAATACGGGGGAGATACTAACAAAAAAACTGGAAAGGGACCTGGGGGTAAACATAACAGATGACCTGAAAGTGGCCAAGCAATGTGAAAAGATGGTGGGGAGGGTGGTCAGAGGGATGCTGGGGTGCATAAGGAGGGGCATCACCAGTAGAAAGCAGGAGGTGGTGATGCCACTCTACTTACAATTGGTCAGGCAACATCTGGAATACTATGTTACTTTCTGGAGACCGCATCTCTGGAAGGACATTGACAAAATGGAGGCAGTCCAGAGATGGGGAACAAAAATGGTGAAAGGAATGCACCAGAAAACATGAGGAAAGACTGAAATACCTCAATATTTATACCCGGGGGATAGGATAGAGACATTCAAGTACCTCAGGGGAATCAACGTCCCAAGAAGGCAGCATCTTTCAAAAAAGAGATGTTCAAGAACGGGGTCACAGTATGAGGCTAGAGGAGGGAAGGCTCAGGGGTAATGTGAGGAAGTATTTTTTCACAGAAAGGGTGGTGGATGTATGGAACAGCCTCCCAGCCGAGGTTGTAGAGGCTAAAACGATTGGTGAGTTCAAGAATTCATGGGATAGAAGGCAACCCTAATGATAGGAAAGAGAGGGTAGGCTGCTGATCATTTAGGATCTGGAGTTTAAATAGGTTGGGAAATGGGCAGACTAGGTGGGCCAGGCAGTCCTGATCTGCCATCAAAATCTGTTTCTGTGTTAAACTGCCTTGTTTTTACTTCAGAAATCTAGGTCATGGTGTTTTCTGTCTAGATACCTTGGACTGCTACGGCAGATCTTCTGCATGCATTCCTTCCAATTCACCCCCACCCAGTGCAAGAGGATATTGCTTGAGCTACAAGCACACGTAGCGAGATCATTCTGATCGCACCTTTCTGACCTGAACAAATGTCATTTCCTCTGTTGAACGAACTAGCAATAGAGGATCCTTCTTAGGTTGAACGGCTGGCTTAAGGTCTCCTAGTCCATTCCAACCTGTGCTCCCTTCACTTCCTTCTCTTCAGGAGCCAGGCCTGAAGGCGAATAGGTGCAAGGTATCACAGTATGTCTCTGAAGTACCTTCTTCTGCCTGTAAACCTTCCACTAGGAAAACTTACGTCGCCACATGGAAGAGTTTTTCCATCTGGTGCTCCAGATCTCACACAGAACCCTTACGGTGTCTAGCTAGCTGCATTCTGCAGGTCTTGCTGACCTCTCTGATGCTGGATTGCAGGATTCCACAGTCAAGGTCTGATTCTGTTGTTATATCTGCATGCCTTCAACCTCTGTCTATCTGGCTCGACAACCTCTATTGAGGTTCCTTTAGGGTATCTTTCTCACAAGGCCCCTCTTCTGGAAGCTGCTGACTCACTGCAAAAGCTACCTTTTGTTGCCCATACTCATCTGCAAGCCCCTTTTAGCCTCTTGCGACATATGAGCTAGGATGCTTACTTGGAAAGCACCTCTCCACTAGCTTTTTCTTCTGCTTGCAGAGTATCTTTATCACTGGTTTGATTGCAGATCCCGTGTATACTGTTTCTCACGGGGTCAAGGCAGTGCTCTGCACACCTTAACTTCCTTAAGTTGCATCGAGGTTCCTCTGCAACAGTCATTGTGCTTCCTACCTTCTCACCAGCTTCCAGGATGACAGGGAGTTCTGTCTCCATTCACTGTGTTCAGATGGGAGCTTCACTTTTACCTGTGCAGATACAGGATTTCAGGCTATCCAGATAGCTTTTGGTCTCCTTCGCTCCCATTTTATAGGTCAGCCTCTTTCAGTCAGGTGCATTCTGCTTGGATGGTGAACTGTCTGCACCTCTGCTATGCCATGACACTGCTCGTGCTGAAATATCAGGTACGCATCCTTTTCATTCCTGCAGTTATCACTCATGCACACTGGTTCTCTTGTGCCTGTCTGCGATACCTTGCGAAGCTGTAACTTGCACCCCAGGGCCCACTGGTTACGCTTTCTGCCTTGGATGTCACTGACAGGCAATATGCAATTTTTGGCAAGTCTGGCCTGGATGGACTTCAGTCATGAGTGAACTCTTAGCTCCCAACTCCCTAGCTGATGGGTTTTATCTAAGCTTAATGTTCTGACCCATTAGTAGGAATTAATGGTGAAGATACATTCCTGGAAGATATGAAAATGACGTACTTACCGTAATTTTTTATCTTGTAGGGATATCTTCACCATTAATTCACACATCCGCCTGCCATCCCCCGAGCTAACTCCACTCCAGTATCTTTTTGGTCTTCTCCCTTATTCAAGGGTTGAACTGTGAAGACACTATATTACTGTTATACTGACCACTCTTAAGCAGGTCATCAGGGCTTCTTATACAGCATAAGTGCATGACCAATAGTTAGGTTATTCTGCACCTCCTTGGTAAAAAAGAAACTGAGGCGGCTGGGGTCTGGTGCTGAGGTAAGCCTACACCACGAGCCAGCCTTGCATCACCGTGCATGCGCACAGCTTGCCTCTGCGCCGGCCCTTCTGAAAAGCTCTGGCTCCCTTGGGTTCCTAGTGCCTCCCAGCACAGACACATTAGTGGAAATCAATGGTGAAGCTATTACTAGAAGATCAAGAATTACAGTAAGTATGTAAGTTTCATTTGTCATTTGAAACACGTTATCACTTTGTTGCAAGGAGTGTAATGTAAAACAGGATTTTCAGGGATATCTTTCGTCAGGTGACACCTATGGAACTTACAGCCATCAGGCACCAGGACCACAAGGAAATTTTGTAGCAGTTTAGTAGGGGCCGCCCTCACCGACTTCAGACGTCGATGTTCCCACATTAATAAACGTGGGTGGCTCCACTCCCTCCTCAGTTCTTTCCAGCTGTTGACCATACTTGTACGGACTCCACAGAAGCTTTGTCATTCAGTCGACCTCCATTTTTCAACTTTCCTTTTCTTTCTTTTCAGTATTGAATCACTTTAAAGTGATTGTCTTTATTTTTTGTGTCGAACGAAAGATTCTACCAGCCTTATTTAATTTTCCACAAAGACAGGGTGTCTTTGCATACTAACCCTATGATCTTACTTCGAGATGGAGCTTTTGCAGCAGGCAGTAACTGTTAAGACTATGTCGCCAGGTGCCAGGATCCCACGGACACCTTCTTGCTGGCAGTGTTTAGCGGGGGTCCGCCCCCAACTTCGGCTCCACCCAATGTCAGCCAGTGGTATAAAGGGGGAGGTCCCCAGCCCCACCTCAGTTCCCTTCCCACCGTTGACCCGTTTACATCTGCTTCTCGGACGCCTTCTCGCAACAGTTCGGCCACTTTCGCGCCTTCAGCGTTTCTTTGCCCTCCCCCCCCCAACAGAATTTCCGAATTTATTTCCCTCCTGCATGTCTTCTTCTCCGGTGGCGGCTGTTTCATCCACAGATCATAGAAAATCTGAGTGGGCCTGTGGCAAGCAACTACCATTGAAGGACGGCATCAAGGCCTGCCTTTACTGCCTAGGCCTGAGCCACGACACCACGGACTGTGAGCACTGCAGGGCATTCAATTTCCGGACATGCATTTGCCACTAGAAGACCCTTAAGGCACACCTCCTAGAAAAGCAGCTTACCGAGATGCAGAGACAGCCAGCGGGGAAGAGTCCTTCTTCATCCTCGTCGATTTCCACCTCCTCTACTTCTAAGCCACACAAGGAGAAGGATTCAAGGAAGCACACTGGGACAAGGGCCAGAAACGTCCTGGGATCACGCCCGTTCCTGGTCTCCGCTGCACAAAAAGTCTTTGTCCCGCGGGGGCTCGGAGCACTCTTCCCGACCTGCCCAAACCTCCCACTATCATCCTGGCATCAGACGGAGGTAAGCCGGGGTCAGGGTCTTTGGGTCCTACCCTATACTTCTTAAGGGGAAGGCCACACCAGCTGGGTCACCCTCCACCTTAGGGGCTGGGACTAGCCAGAAGAAGGGCAGCGATGCTCCAGCACTTGCCAAAACGGTCATCACGATGGTTTCGTCCAAGGCCTTGGACAAGACATCCCGTCGTCAAGGGCAGGCGTCTGATTCGGTGCCACCGCTCCAGGCTTGGACCAAGCCATCAGCTGCTTCCTTACCGGTCACCGCTAAGCAGCCATCCACTGTGGGCATGCCTTCTCCGACATTGGATCGGGCTTTGCCCTCCTCCTCCTCACCAGGCCACTCTTCAATTAAAGATCTTGGGTGGGACGAGATGCCTATTCAATCCATCGGGTCCCCGTCTCTACCGCTGCCTCAGACGTGGACACCCTGATATCAGGTGCTCAGACGCTGGGTAAACAGTCTGCAGCTCCACAGTCACTAGCCGGTCTGTCAGCCCTGCAGATCTTACTTCGAGAGGGCTCTTGCAGTAGGTAATTAAATATTGGACTGACGCCAGCAGGCGGCAGGACCCCACGGAAAAAATTCTAGCTAGCAGTCACTGGCGAGGGACCGCCCCCACATCAGGTGACCGGCGTCAGGAGACGTCTGTATAAAGGGGCGGTCCCGGATGCCCGCCTTCCAGTTCTTTCCGGCGTTAGCTCGTGCAGGCGCCCTCGCGGGAAAAGTTTGTGTACGTCAGCCTTCCTTCGTTTTTAATGAAAACACTATTTTTCTACTAACGCCAGTACTAGCATTGGTGTGCGTCGCCCCCTACACCCTCTGAGCACAACAATAAGTGCGATTCGTGCGGCGCCCAACTATCGCACAAGGACGGCCACTCCCTGTGCCTGTTCTGCCTAGGCCCCAATCACCCGGTCGAGAAGTGCCAGCATTGCCTCAGTTTTAACGCGACTACCCGAAAAAGGCGGCAGCAATCCCTGGAAGCCCATATTCTAAAGAAGAAAATGAGTTCTATGGAAAACGAGCTTAAAAACTGAGGCAGGCGTCCGCTTTCCCCGAAGGCCATTGGAAAAAGAAGGACAATGAGAGGCACCGGGACAAAGGCACCTCCACCATGTCTCCCTCGGGAGTCGCTGGAACGCAGGTAAGATCCCCTCTGGGGGATCGTTGCTCGACGGCCGCCTCGGAGGTTTCTGAGGCGGCGGCGGCCCGCCCGTCTGGCTCGCGCTTAGGCCTTGTGGGCACCTCTGGGCAGTTGGAGGCCTCCGCCCCTGGTTCGGCCGTAGGCTCGTGGTGTACCACTGTGGGCGACTCCGCTAAGCCGGGCATCGGCTCCTCTGACATCCGCCCGGAGAGGGCTGGTAAGACGTCTGACCCTCCAGGGCGACGCGTGGCCTCCTCTCCACCGGACCAGGCTGATCACTCTTCTGGGCCTGTCTCCGGTGACGGCTCTCGTAAGTCGGACGTCTGCTCCTCCGGCGCCCGCCGAGAGCTCGCCTCTAAGCCTCACGTCCGTCGTTCCTGGTTCCCCGCAGCCTTCGCCGCCTGGGAACCAGAGGCTCCCCAACCTGACCCCGGAGACTTTTCCCCTCTGTCCCCGGGCGAAGCTGGGGATCTTTTGCCTTCGTCAGTCCTTCCTCCATCTGGAGCGCTGGACCTGATGTCGGCTCCCCGGACACCGGCTCCGGCGCCAGGGCCTCCACCGTTGGCCCTGATGTCAGCCTTACTGACTCCTGGAGATATTCTGCTCCCCTTGGGCCCTCCAGCCTCTCCACTACGGACTCACCCGTGAGGTTCCCGGCTGGGCCATCTGCTCCGCAGCCCCGGCTCCGAGTATCCGTCTTTATTCGATGCCGTGTACCGGAACACAGTATCCAGCGCCTCAATACCCAATGCCGGGCTACCCGCAGCCAGGTTTTGGATACGCTCCATACGGGTATATCCCATATCCTTATCCCCCACCTCCTCCTCCTCCTCCACCGCCCTCTCGGCCGCCGGTGAACCTGCAGGAGACTCTGGCCTCCCGGTGGGCTGAGGCCAAGGCTCAGCTCACCAAAGAGGTCGAGAGCTGCCTTCCAGTGACGGTGCCATCCCAGGTTCCCGTACGCCCCAGGCGGCACACTCCCTCACCACCTCCGGACTCCAGGGTTCTTCCGTCTGGATCCAGAGAGGGCATGACACGCTTCCCGAGGACTCCCCAAGGGTCCGTTCTCCACGGCCGGGAAAGGAGTCTTTCTCTTCATCATCTCTTCACTCGGACTCTTCCGACGGCTGCTCCCGAGAGATGACGCAGCCCGCCTTCGCTGAAGCCCCGGCCAAGGACTCCTCCGAAGTCTCCTCCGGAGGATCCTTCTTTTACGGAGTTGCTTAGGGAAATCCATTAGGTTCATCAGTGGCACACCCTGGAACCAGATCCTCAGCGTCTGAAACTCGCTGAACATCTGGATCTGCCCGTGACAGCTCCTACCTTGGTGCCACCCTGGATAGAGCCTCACGCCGACCTTGTTACCACTATATGGAAACAGCCATCGGCCTTAGCTCCACTTCTAGGAAGTCAAACAGGCTATATCAGGCTCCAGAGGGTGTTGATTTCCTGGATTCTCACCCTCATGCCGACTCGGTCGTGATTAGCGCCGCTCACGTGCCGGTCGGCGAACCCAAAACATCTTAGCTCGTCACCTCCTGATAAGGAATTTCGCCTTCTGGACTCGTATGGAAGAAAGATTTACGCTTCCTCCACACTGGGGATTAGGGCCCTAAACTATGTCGGCCACATGGAGGACTACCAGAAGGCCATCCTTAGAAGAAGAATTAGTATTTATATAGCGCTTTTCATACATCCAAAGCGCTTTACAAGCAATGCTAGACTGGTAGTGAAGTGACTGAATGTGTGGTGGCGGCCATATCGCACATCATCACCCACACACAGCCTGGATAATTGCATGAACCGGTTTATGGGAAGGGGAATGTTGGCCAGGACACCGGGAATGTTCCCTACTCTTTTTCGAACAGTGCCCTGGGTTCTTTTACTTCCACCTGGATTCCCACCAGGACAACACCAGGATGGGTAGAAGGGACCTCGGTTTAACGTCTCATCCGAAGGACGGCACACCCCAGCAATACAGCACCCCCCAATACTGCACTCGGATGCCAGCTATTTTTAGGTGCAAGTCCAATCCCGGTGTGGGACGAGAACCCACGACCTTCTGGTCCAGAGGCGGATGTGCTACCAACTGAGCCATGCTGACACCCAGGTGACTTACTCGGGTGGAAGCCAAACTGGACTCCTTGCCTGACTCCCAAGTCAAGGAGGAGTTGGCTGATCTCGTCCGCTCTGCTCGTTTGGCCAGTCAACACATGCTACGTATGACATACGATGCAGTGGACACTGCTGGGCGGAGCTCAGCTTGGCTGTGGCCCACGGCGCCATGCCTGGTCTCACAGGTCAGGTTTGGTCCCAGAGGTGCAATCTGCTCTCCAGGGAAGCACCTTTCCAGGGGTCGTGCTGGGTGATGTCAAGGACATCATTACCGATTGTAAGAGAAGGTGACGTCTTGACTGGTCGATTCCATGTACTGTCCCCATCAGCAGTAGCGTCCTTTTGCAGACTGAATCGCCAAAGGCGAAACCCCAATGAAGGCAGGCCACAAAACGCCAGGCCTCGCTGGATGCTAAGCCCCCGCCCAGAAAAGCAGTGGGTGCTTCAGTTGCGGCGCTGCCCCACACCACCTGACTCCTTTCCTCTCCCACTGCCTCCGGACTCTCCGGAGGAACCGGTAGGAGGGAGGTTTTCCCTCTACCTTCCGGGATGGAGAGGATAACCACGGATTCTTGGGTGCTCCAGCTCATAGCAGGAGGACACTCCATAGAGTTTCTTCAGAAACCACCCTGCCACCCCCTCTGAAGTCGTCGTATTCATGGGAACATCTTCCTTTGGTCCAGGAGGAAATCTCGGCTCTTCTGCTGAAGCAAGTGATGGAGCCTGTCCCCCTTCATCTTCAGGGGACGGGTTACTATTCCCATTTCTTCCTGGTTCCAAAGATGACGGGAGATCTCAGGCCAATTTTAGATCTCAGTTCCCTGAATCTTTCTGTAGAGTACAAAAGGTTCAGGATGCTCTCTTTGCAGAGCCTTCTGCCCTTCCCCCAGCCGGGTCAATGGCTTTGTGCTCTGGATATGCAGGATGCTTATCTGCACTTTCCTATTCGCCCATCTCATCGCACATACCTTTGTTTTGCGTTCCAGGGGGACCATTACCAGTTCAAGGCTCTCCTGTTTGGTCTGTCCTCGGCCCCCTGAGTCTTTACCAAATGTCTGGCAACGGTGGCGGCCACCTGCGTGCCAAGGGAGTGCAGGTTTTCCCTTACTTGGACGAGTGGCTCCTGGCGGCCTCGTCCAGGGAGGAACTCCTGCGTTTCCGCTTCCTTACCCAGCAGGTTTTTGCCTGCCTGGGTATTACCATCAACCATTCCAAGTCTCATCTGGACCCATCCCAGAGGCTACAGTTTATTGGGGCAATCCTTGATACGACCATGGGCAAGGCCTTCCTGCCTCCGGACAGGCGGCCACATTTCAGACCCAAATAAGTCTGTTGTCCGACCGCAGGATGGTCTCTGCGAGGTCGGTCCTTCGCCTTCTCGGGCTCATGGCGGCTGCTATCCCGACGGTACCTTGTGCTCGACTCCACATGAGAATCTCTCAGTGGACCCTATGCTGTCAGTGGGATCAGCTAGTGGACGACCTAGATCATTCAGTTCTGATCTCCTCGCCGATGATGCGAGACTTGCAGTGGTGGATGTTTCGAGAAATCCTCTTCCGGGGAGTTCCTTTCTTTCATCCTCCCCCCTCCCAGACTCTAACCACAGACTCCTCAGGCGAAGGTTGGGGAGCCCATCTAGGCCCTCATCAGACCCAGGGCTCCTGGTCCAAGCTAGAACAAGCTCTCCACATCAGTGTGCTCGAGCTTCGGGCAGTGTTGTACGCTTTCCATGCCCTTCACCAATGCATCCTTCCTGGCCACCTCGCCGTCCAGACAGACAATATGTGCGTGGTGTGGTATATCAAGAAGCAGGGAGGAGCCGGCCCGCTGGCGCAGCGGTGGGATTTCCGCATGCGACGCCGGCGACCGGGTTCGGAGCGGACCTGGATCGTCGGAGGGCAGCTGGGGAGAAGGATGGGCGCCCCACAGACTGCTTTCCTTCTCCAGGGAGGGTGGGTCAGTGATCGGAGCACTAGCGACCCCGGGCGGAGGCCCGGAGCCACACAGCCACCGACACTTAAGAGGAATTGGAGGCGGGCCAGATGTCATTACGTCATTGCACGTTCCCGCCTCCCCGGAAAAACCAGAAAATGGACGGCTGTCGGCGGCCCTACATGAAGCACGCCGCGGCTTCAATTAGCCTCTCCAGGCCGGCCCTCCGGTTCAAAATTAGTGTCTGCAGGGTGTTTCCCCCGCTCCCCGTAGCCCCGTCCGCGGGGGGTAAGCCGCGGGGTACCGGAGGTTGAGGCCGTTCTGGAGAAGGTGGAAGCTGCACGGGCTGATAGTCCCGGGCGGTCGGCGGCTAGGCGAAGGAGGAATAAAGCATAAAAAAAAAAAAAAAGAAGCAGGAAGGGACTCGGTCCTACCCTCTTTCCAGGGAGGCGATGAGGGTTTGGGATTGGGCAACATGACACGACCTTCACCTCATGGCGATTCACGTTCCAGGAGTCGACAACACCCTGGCAGACAAGCTAAGTCGTTCTTCTGCTGTGACTCACGAGTGGAAACTGGACCAAGGGGTCCTAGACAATATCTTCCAACTTTGGGGAACACCACAGGTTGACCTGTTCGCATCCCCCCTAAACGCAAAACTTCCAGTCTTCTGCTCGCTCGTTCCAGAGCGAGGCGCTTTTTGGAGCAACGCTCTGTCTCTAGACTGTAAGGACAGATTCGTCTATGCCTTTCCCCCAATTCCACTTATCCCACGAATCTTGCAGAAACTGGCTTCAGAAGGAGCACAAATGATTCTGATCGCTCCTTTCTGGCCCAGGCAAGTCTGGCTCTCTTCTACAACAATTTTCAGAGGATCCTTCTCCTCCTCTATCTCGAGGCTTGTTGACCCAGGATCAGGGGACCGTGGTCCATCCAGGCCTCAAATCCCTACAACTGCATGCATGGCTCCTGCAGACCTAGCCCAATCCCGTTTTGGAGTGTCTCCCAAAGTGGTGGAGATCTTAGTGGAGGCCAGAAAACCCTCCACCAGATCCACTTATGCCATGAAGTGGAAAAGATTCACTATTTGGGCCACTTCCAAGAACTTGGAACCTTTCTCCTGTTCAGTGGGGCTTCTGCTGGAGTATCTACGTCATCTGCTTGACCTGGGTCTCAGCCATTCCTCTCTGAAGGTACACATGGCAGCCATTTCGGCCTATCATGTTCCCTCAACGGACAAGGCCTTTGCTCAACTGGAGGTCTCCAAGACCTTTCTCAGAGGGGTCCTCCATCTGAGGCCCCCCATCCGTACTCCTGCTCCACCTTGGGACTTGAATTTTGTCCTCGAGAAACTTACTCTTCCTCCCTTCGAACCTGCAGCTTCTGCGGATTTGAAGTTTCTTTCGTGGAAGACACTCTTCTTGGTGGCCATTACTTCGGCTCGAAGAATCTCCGAGCTCCAGGCCCTGATGTGTAAAATCCCCTATCTGATTTTTCACAAGGAACGAGTTGCTCTTCACACGAATCCTAAGTTTCTACCTAAAGTAGTAGCAGAGTCTAGCTTAAATCAGTCCCTAGAGCTACCCGCCTTTTTTACGCAGTACTTTAATCAAGGGGAATATTTACTACATACTATGGATGTTCACCGGATTCTGAGATACTACACCAACAGGACGAAGGATCTCAGAAAGACTGATCAGTTGTTCGTCTCTTTTGCTCACAAAAGGGAAGGCAGTGCTGTTGCCAAGCAATGCCTGTCTAAGTGGTTGGCTCATTGCATCACTTTCTGTTATGACAAATACAACAAGACCCTCCCAGGTCAAGTCTGAGGCCACTCCACAAGAGGAGTAGCTGCCTCTGCAGCTTGTTTCAAGAATGTGTCTGCGGCAGACATCTGCGCTGCCGCCACCTGGACTTCCGTCTATATCTTTACAAAACACTACAGTTTGGATGTTGCCTCTCACCGTAGAGCAGGCTTCGGGCTAGCTGTTTGCAAGGCCTCCTATCTTGAGGCTTGCACGGCTAGAACAATTTCTTGGAGTACTTTTCCTCCTCCCGGTGCTTTTCTTTGTTCCAGACTGCTTGGGATTCAGTCCTATATGTAATTACCTACTGCAAGAGCCCTCTCCAAGTAAGATAGTACAGTTATGTAAGAACTTACTGTATCAGTAGATCTTCGAGAGAGGCTCTTGCAGTAGGTAATACCTTCCCGCCCTCCATCCCCCCTAGGATTTTTCAGCTCCTTTTCCATTGAGGGAAATATCCGCTCCTCTCTCGTCCGACCTCTTCCGGCCTGTGGCGGGAAAGAACTGGAAGGCGGCTGCCTGGGACTGCCCTTTATACCGACGCCTCCTGACACCGTCACCTGACGGGGCAGTCCTCGCTAGGGACTGCTAGCTAGAAATTTTTTCTCAGGTCCCATGCCTGTCGGCCAGTCCTATATGTAATTACCTACTGCAAGAGCGCTTCATAAGATCTACTGTTACAGTAAGTTCTATGTAACTGTACTTTCTCCAAACACCAGATGCAGGAGCTTTTCTCCTTTGGTGGAATCAGGTCAAATGGGACCCGCTACCCCCCAAAGAACCGGTCACCGTTGAACTGGAGCTGGTGGCTGACCTTGGCATGGGTCAGGAGCCTATGCAACTGACTCATCCCTCTAAGAGATGCACTCTGAGCCCTGAGGAATACGGCGGTAGACCCTGGCACAAAGAGCGGCGTCACCTCAGATACTCCCATTCGTCTAGGCGCTGTCTCCAGACCTCCCACAGCAGACGCCTGTCCCATAGCCGATGATGCTCTAGCTATTCGTCGTCCTCTTCGGTGGACTGCAGCAGTAGTTGTGTCTTTGGGCTCAGAATATCGGATCCTAGGGATTTCCCTTCTTCACCTGATAACAAGGACATCCCCAGGTCGCTTCCTGACGATCCAGCATTCATGGATATCATGAGGCACATCCAGGCTTCCAACGGATGGGAGGCAAAAGACCTGGACTCAGAGGCAGAGGTTGGCTAAATACCTAAAGCAGAAGGAGCCCAAGCCTCTCTTGGTGCCTCTTTTATTGGACACCTTCCAGGACCTGATGGGGTTAACCTGGAAGCATCCTTCCTCCTCTTCCACCGTCTCCAAGAAGTCAGGCTGTACAGAGCCCCTAGGGAAGAGCCTTTGCTGGTGGAACACCCTACAGCATACTCAGTGGTGATCACGGCTGCTCATGACAGATCAAAGATGCCTGGGCACCTAAGCTCTCAGCCACCCGACCAGTAGTCCAGATACACTGACCAGATGGGCAAAAAGGTCTATTCATCCTTCACTTGCTCCATCAGGTCCTTCAATTTTCTCACACACATGGTGCAGTACCAGAATGCCCAGTGAGAGAAAGGTATTGAAAAAGCACAGGCTCTCCCAGACTCTGCACAAAAAAAAAAAAAAAAGAACTCCTGCACCTCCTCAAATCAGGGTTAGATGTAGGCACCCACATCTTGCGTGCCTCATATGGCGCTGCAGATATGGCAGCCAGAGCAGCGGCCTCCAGCGTTTGTCTCGGGTGCCATGCCTGGCTTAGGATTTCAGGATTCTCCCAGGATCTGCAGTCGGATCTCCCCTTTAAGGGCTCAGTCCTTTTTAGAGACGAGACGGAAAAACTGATTAATCGCCTCCCAAGAGTCTGGTAAAGTCCATTTGGTCCGTTCAAAAAAAAATGTATAAAGGGGACCAAAAACCCTTAAGAAAGCGACCATTTCGGTAGCCGTCAGGACAGCAGCCCTAAAACCAGCCTCAACAGAGAGGTGGCTTCAAAAGAAAGGCTTTCTCCCAGACATCTACATCTTGAGTCACAAAGTCCTCCCAGGCCCAGTCTGCCTACTCCCGAAGCACCCCAGTGACTTCTTGCCAGACCCCCCCTCCTCCAGCAGTCAGTGGGGGAAGTGGTAGGGGGTCACTTCTCCCTCCTTCCATCTCAAGGGCTGGAGCAAAATAACATCAAACCTCTGGGTTTTACAGCTTGTAAAGAGGTCATACTGTGGAGTTCGAGCAGATACCTCTGGATACTACACCAGTGTCCTTCCATTATCCTCCCTCTCATGTCCCCCTGATCGAAGGGGAAATTGAGGCACTTCTGCAAAAGCAGATTATAGAGCCAGTCCCCCTGGTTCAATGGAGAAAAGGGTGGTATTCTTACTTTTTCCTAGTTCCCAGAAAGACCGGGGACATTCGACCCATCCTGGATCTCAGCTCCCTGAACAAGTTCATAGAAAATGGAAGGTTCAGAATGGTCACGTTCCCAGGTCTGATTCCCCTCTTGCATCAGGGAGACTGGCTCTGCTCTCTAGATATGCAGGATGAATACCTGCACATTCTGATATTTCTGCCCCACAGGAGGTTCCTGTAGTTCTCTTCCAGGGCTGGCAGTACCATTTTTTCCAACCCAGTCCACAGGATTCTAACCTGGTGGTTGGACCCATTTAATCTATTGACAGGGGTCCTCTTCCAACTGGAGGCCCCAAGACGAGTTCTGACCACATATGCCTCTGGTCTCGGTTGGGCCGCTCAGCTGGAGACCAAGCAGACCCAAGGGACCTAGTCACTAGACGAGCAGTTGCTCCATATCAACGTTCTGGAGATGCGGGCAGTCCTGAATGCCTTGCAGGCATTTCAAGTGGGCTTATCTCTTGGCCCGCTTCTCATTCAGACAGACATGTCTGTTCTCTTTTACTTCAACAAGGGGACTTGCTCCTACCCCCTCTGCAAGGAGGCAGTGAGGTTCTGGTATTGGGCACTGGAACATTACCTCAAACTCACAGCTGTTCATGTTCCAGGCATCCAAAAACGTCCTGGCCGACAGCCTAAGCAGGTCTCGGTCCAAGGTCCACGATTGGGAGCTCCTTCAGTCGGTAGCAGACCAGTGCTTTGACAGATGGGACCATCCAGAGCCGGACCTTTTGTGTCCCCACTCAACACCAACTATCCACACTAGTTGACATATCCCTTTCCCCTTAAATCTTGCCAGATGTCTAAAAGCTGGCTCCTTCCACCCACCCTGGTGGTATAAGCCTCGGCTCTGCCACTTGACGCCAGATCTTCCTTTCTGCTTGGAAGATTCAGGTTCCCTCCTTACCGCTCCCATGTTGAGTAGGCCCTAGCGCATAATGCTTTGGAACTTGGTTTCTCCGGCTAAATTCGTGATAGTGACCATGATGGACTACAAGTCCTGACCGGGTTCCGCGGTGTCCCTGCGGGCGGCAGATGTCCGCTATTTATCGACGCCACGGTGTTCACTGCCTGGGCCATGCGATGATACCCAGGCCTGTGATTTTGTTGCGCTTTTCATCCTGCCATTCTGGATGATCACCTCGCACGTTTGCAGCTCGGATGACCATAAAAATGGCACCTGCTGGGATTTGTATATGAGGTGGCTGAAGAAATTGCTCCAGTAATAGCAGACATTGGAAGGAGGTCATTGTCTGGATATGTGCCAAGAGATTGGAGAGCAGCTATTGTGGTGCCTATTTTTATAAAGGGATCAAGGATGGATGTGGCCAGTTATATACCGGTTAGCCTGACGTTGGTGGTGGGGAAAATAATTGAAGGAATAATACTGTATGAAATAAGTAATTATTTGGAACAAAACAAATTATATGATGAAATGCAGCATGGATTTGTAAAGAATAGATCATGTGGTACTAATTTAGTCACTTTTTACGATTATGTGGCAGAGAAATTGGATGATGGCAAGGCTTTGGATGTGGCACTACTGGAATTCACCAGGACATTTGATAGGGTTCCTCATGGAATATTGATAACTAAGTTGGTGGAACTAGGAGTTAATATCAACATAGTGAGATGGATTATGAAATTGCTAAGAGATAGAGTACAGGTGGTAAGAGTGAATGGTTATCTGTCTGGTGAGCGGAGGGTGATGAATCGTGTGCCGCAGGGGTCCGTTCCGGGCTTCATATTGTTTGGTATCTTTATAGTGGATTTAAATATCAGCAGTTCCAAGAAAAATAGTAAGTTTGCAGATGATGTTAAGATTGAAGGAATAGTGGATATCTTTGAGGAGAGGCTTGTTTTTGGTCAAGATTTATTAACCAACGGGGGACTGGGCAATTAAGAATGGAATGATATTGAGTATGGAGAAATGTAGAATATTACACATGGGAGGAAATAACATCCATCAAGAATATTATTTAAAAGGAAGTAGAATGAGAGAGTCAACCAGGGAAAGAGACTTGGGGGTTTATATTTCTAACATCTTAAAGAGTGAGATGCATTGTGAGACAGTTGCAAAAAGAGCAATGAACTTGGTGCATTGCATCCGTAGGAGTTTCTTTTCTCATGATAGTAGAATTATTATTCAAACAACATGAAGTCTTGCTATATTATGACAATTGCAGTTTGTCCCACCATTAGAACTGCTCCGGAGGTGAAAGAGTTAACTTCCATGTCAGGCATGGAACTTAGAGCACGAGCTCGGTTAGAAAAGCTCTGTCTGGAATATTTCAGACTGAAACTGTCAGATTATTTACTCCGCCTCACTGAATCTGTTCATTTCTCGGTTTAAAAGAGTTTTTCTCGGTTAAATTCAACCGCGGTTATTATTATTTTAACCGCAAACCGATCGGTTCAAGCTCTGTCTGTGGTATTGTAAGTAATAGACAGGTTTATTTCTGTGTGGAACTTGTAAATGTTTATCGGTTCGGTTTGAACCGATCAGGTTGTTTTAAAACTTTATTCTGAAGCATTTAAAAGCATTAGAGCGCGGTTCCCAGTTCTTATCGGTTCTAAAAAAAAACTGATTTCATTACGCTTTTTCCCCACGAATTGCGATACGGTTGGGAACCGATAAGGGTGTCTTGCCTGGCACTGCCGGAAAAAGGGCAAGTTTTTGGTGAGGCTGGCATTATGTCTGAGAAACCCAAAGAAAACCGCCCACTGGTTCAACACTGTAGTGTTCGTGGGGGAAGCTTTGCCAAGGCTGACCAATACACCACATGTGTTTATTGTCTGGGGTTTGACCACCTCAATGCAGACTGCCAGATTTGCAAGAATTTCCCTGCAGCTACCCTAGATAAGAGAGTTGGTAGGCTCAGGGAACGAGAGGCCAAAAGGTCCGCTGACTCGGATGGCCAGCCCGGTTCGGTGCCAACCAAACTGGAGGGAGTGCCCTCTGACCAGGGCGAGACTTCCTCGGGCAAACGTAAAGCTGACTCAGAGGAGCCAGTTCCAGCAAAGAGAACTATTAAATCAGCAGGTGTGGAGTCAAAAATTCCTTCTCCAACTGCTGCAGAGATAGCCAAAGCAATCCAAATTGTCCAGTCACTTTCCTCGGTTCCGTCCGAACCGCCACTATCTGGCAAAAGGTCGATTCGGCCGGTTCCACCGATTCAAGAATATGATATAGAGGAGTTTTATGAACCAGAGGAGGGGGAGGATGATTATGAACAGTGTAAATGTGACTTTGAAAGTCTGGATGTGCCCATTGAACCGAACATCTCCCCAGACAGACCTTTAGGAGAATCTCCCCCTAGGCTTTCTGAGTCCCCTTCTCATTTTCTGTTTTATAAAAAAGTTGCTGAAACCCTCCAGCTTCCTTTGGAGGAAGCTGTGGATGAGCAAGAGGAGCCTGACTTTGTAGAGATGATGGATATCCCAGAGTCCAGGAGATTGTCTGTTCCTTTACATAAATCTTTTAGGAAACAAACAATAAAAATTATAAAAGCTCCTAATTCTGTGCTTCCTGTGGATAAAAAGATGGACAGGAGGTACACTTTCAGGTCCTGATACAGAATTTCTTTCACAGCAATGCAGCCGTGTTGGGGTAGTTCAGGCTGCAGCCTGTGATAAGGCTAATATTCCCCTGGCTTCACATCCTCCTGACAAGGACTCCAGGAAGATTGATGCCATGGCTAAAAAACAATACATGGCAGTGTCCTTGGGACTCAGACAAGCAAATCATATGGCTTATGTTGCAAGATACCAGAAATCTAGATGGGATACTGTCATGGCTTTAGCCAAACAGGCCCCTGGCCAGCTTGCCAAGGAGCTGGAACAGGTGGCTGCTGATGGTATTGAGGCATCTAAGGTGCAATTCCATGCTGCAGTGGATTCTAATGATGTATCTTCTAGAGTCATGGCTACATCTGTGGCTTTTCGTAGATTGGCTTGGCTCAGGTGTACTAGTTTGTCACAGGATACCCAGTCTAAGGCTATGGATTTTCCTGTGGTGGGAAATTCTCTGTTTGGGAGCAGACAGAGAATTATATGAAGAAATGGATGAATATAGAACCACTTTAGGAGTGCACAAGCCAAGGAACGCAGCCACCCTCAGAGGCAGCCCCTAGGGGTAGAGGCAGGCCTTTCACAGGCCTTTTACCAAACCCAGGCCTCCTCTTCAGCTTACGCCAGAGGGGGTTCTTCAGAGGGAGAGCAGACGGGCACAAGCAGGCCTGCTCCCACCCTCAGCCTAAAGCCCCTGCCAAACAAGCACCCTGATGGGATGCCCAGGGCCGGTTCTCCATTACCTGTAGGGGCAGGCTGGTTTCCTTCAGTCCAGGACTGGGAGTCTTTAACATCAGACAAGTGGGTCCTGGAAGTAAGCTAGGGTCTGGTTCTCAGCTTCAAAAATTTCCAAAGATGAGAATCAGATTTTTTCCACCTGCAAATCCTCTAGAGACTCTTGCTTTGGAAACAGAAGTCTCAACCCTCCTGGCTCTCAGAGCTGTAGAAAGGGTTTCTCCCCTACACCAGGGCAAGGGTCTGTACTCCAGGTACTTCCTTACCCCAAAAAAGACAGGAGAATGGCGGCCCATCCTGGACCTAAGATATCTGAATAAGCACCTTTTAAAACCAAAATTCAAAATGGTGACTCTGGGAATGATTTTACCCTCCCTAAGGCCAGGGGACTGGCTAGCTTCCCTGGACCTCAAGGATGCCTACTTCCATGTTCTTATCAGAAGCTCCCACCGAAAGTACCTCAGATTCGAACTGCCCTCAGGCCATTATCAGTTCAGAGCAATGCCCTTCGGCCTTACCTCTGCCCCAAGGGTATTCACAAAATGCCTGGCAGTAGCAGTTGCTCATTTAAGAAGGCAAAAGATTGCCATCTTTCCCTACCTAGATGACTGGCTCATTGTGGGTCAGTCTCCAGACCAGGTCAAATCACACCTGCAAGTTACCCAGCAGCTGCTTACCTCTCTGGGCTTTCTTCTCAGTCTTCCAAAGTCAGTTCTGGAACCTGTCCAGGTACTCACCTTTATAGGTGCAGAACTGGACACAAAGCAGGCCAGATCCTTCCTTCCCCTAGAAAGGGTAAGGACCTTGGTGGCCCTGGCCGCCTCCTTCACTCTGCAGGTCTCTCGACCAGCAAGGCATTTCCTACAGCTCCTAGGACACATGGCTGCTTCCACAGCTGTAGTGCAAGGAGCAAGATTTCAGATGAGGGACAATCAGTTCCATTTGAGAGCCTTTTGGTTTCAAAGAAAAGATCCCCTATCCAAGTTGATCCCAGTGACTCGAACCCTGATCCAGGCCCTTCAATGGTGGCAGGATCAGAGCAATTTGAGACAAGGGGTTCCCTTCATCCCTCTATCTCACTCCTTGACCCTTACTACAGATGCGTCCCTCTTGGGATGGGGAGCTCACATGGGCGACCTCTCCACCCAGGGATTGTGGTCCCCTCAGGAATCTCTGCTCCACATCAATCTGTTGGAACTCAGAGCTGTTTTTCTAGCACTTCAGGTTTTTTCTGCATCTGTTCAGAACAAAGTGGTACAGGTCAGAACAGACAACACCACTACAATGTGGTACATCAACAAGGGGGCACTCGGTCTTCAGCCTTGTGCACCGAGGCAATGAAGTTGTGGTCTCTGGCTTATTCCCTGAGTACTTCCCTCATAGCAGTTCACCTCCCAGGCAAGGACAATGTCCTGGCAGATGCTCTCAGCAGGATTTCCCAGGGCCATCATGAGTGGTCACTGGATCCTCGAGTACTGGGGATAGTTTTTGCCAGATGGGGCACCCCTCAGATAGATCTTTTTGCAGCCCCAGACAATCATCAGCTTCCACTTTTTTGTTGCAGGCCCCCAGTGTTGGGCTCAGTCCCCTGGATGCCTTTCTCCTCGATTGGGAAGGAAGTTTCTATGCCCCCCCTTCCCTCTCCTGTTCAAGGTGCTAGTCAAAATCAGATCTCAGCCCTGCAAGATGATTCTGATTGCTCCAGACTGGGCCAGGCAGCCCTGGTACCTACTCCTTCTGTCCTTAGCAGTCCATCTTCCCCTGTGTCTCCCCAGGAACCACAATTTGTTAACCTGTGCCCAGGGGAGAGTTTGGTATCCGAATCTCAAATCCCTCAACCTCAAGGCCTGGCTCTTGAGGAGTTAGAGTTTGCTGACCTACACCTTTCTCAAGGTGTTCTCGAAATCTTGAAAGCTTCTAGGAAGCCTTCCACTAGGGCTACTTATAACTCCAAATGGAAAAGGTTTTCCATATGGTGTTCTGGGAAGCATATTTCCCGGAATCTGCTGATTTGCCCACTGTTTTGACTATATGGTCCATCTTAATTTTTGGGACTGAAACCAGCTACCCTGAAAGTGCATTTGCAGCTGTCTCTGCTTTTATTTCAGCAGGAAGCCCTCTTCTCTTCTGCTCACCCTGTATTTTCCAAGTTTTTCAGGGATTGCTTCATACCAATCCACCATTCAGGGACCCTGCCCCTGCCTGGGATCTTAATGTTTGCGTTGCTCAGCTGATGCAACCCCCCTTTGAACCTCTGTCTTCGGCAGAGCTTAAGTACTTGACTTGGAAAACTGTGTTTCTAGTAGCCATCACTTCTGCCAGGCGATAAGTGAGTTACAAGCTTTGTCAGTGGAGACTGACTTTATTTCCTTTCACAGGGATAAGGTAGTCCTCAGGACTAACAGGAAGTTTTGCCTAAGGTGGTTTCAGATTTCCACCTTAATCAATCTATTCTCTTCCAGTGTTCTTCACTGACCATTCCTCCTCTGGTGAGAGGAGGTTGCACAGCTTGGATGTTAAGAGGCCTCAAGTTACTATATAGAGCGTGCACAAGGGTCACAGGTTTGACTCCTCCAACTATTTCTCACTTATGGTGAGGTTGGGAAAGGAACCTGCTACTAAGAGATCCATTGCCAGGTGGATTGTCTCTTGTATCCATTTTGCTATCAAAACTGGGTAGGTTCCCCTTCAGGCCTGAGGGCTCACTCTACCAGAGGTACAGCTGCCTCTAGCTGCTGCCAGAGACATCCCTATCTTAGAGATATGTCAAGCAGCTACTTGGAAAACAGTACACACTTCACCAAGCATTACCCTGGATATCCAGGCCAGAAGGGATGCTCGGTTTGGTGAGCCGTGCTTCAGAGCCTATTCTCTAAGTAGGTTATGTCCCTCCTCTATGGAGGTACTGCTGTGTAGTCTGCAATTGTCATAATATAGCAAGACTTCATGTTGTTTGAAGAAAAATTACTCACCTTAGTAATGTAGTTTCTTCTAATGGAGTCTTGCATATTATGACTTCCGGCCTGTCCCTCTCAGAACTTCTGCTTTGGGTATGGGGTGGGCAGTCCAGTGTTGGCACTTATTGATGCTCATTTTATGTTTTCCACCCATTCATTTTTTGGGGTGGTTGGGTGTTGTGTTTTATTTTATCTTATCTTGTCTTATCTTTTTCTGGTCCCCTGACTTGAGTCTTGGTGTTGGGGCCAGGAAAATGTGTTAATATTTAAGTAGCCAGTTGGCTAGTATAGATTACAGCTTCCACACAGAACCTTAGTGAGTTTTGCTCAAAGATCTGACAGTTTCAGTTTGAAATATTCCAGACAGAGCTTTTCTAACCAAGCTCGTGCTCTAAGTTCCATGCCTGGCATGGAAGTTAACTCTTTCACCTCCGGAGCAGTTCTAATGGTGGGACAAACTGCAATTGTCATAATATAGCAAGACTCCATTAGAAGAAACAACTTTACTAAGGTGAGTAATTTTTTCTTACCACTTTATAAAACATACATAAGGCTAATTGTGGACTACTGTTCAGTAAGCTGGAGTCCATTCCTCAAGAAGGATAAGATTCTGGTGGAAAGGCCACAGCGGGCTCTTACTTGGTTAATTCCAGAATTAAAAAAAAATATACTCTGTGAGGAAAGGTGAAGGAATCTCCAATTATGGCCTAAGGAACTGAGAAGGAGAAGAGGAGATTTGTTGTTATTTTACAAAATATTATATAGTAAAGAACTTAGGGAAGAGCTGAATCTGAAATATAGGTTGCAGAAATATAATCTTTGGGAACATGAGCTTCAATTGATCGAGGATAAGTATAGAACTGAACTAAGAAAGAATAGTTTCAAGATCAAAACTATAAGAGAATGGAATAAGTTGCCACAGGATATAGTGGATACAGAAAGTTTTAGTATCTAAAGTAAAATTGGATAGACACTTCTCGGTTGGCATCATGAATGCCTTCACTTCGTAGTGGGAACAGCTTATATGGACCTGGGCCTTCTGCTGTTTTAAAATTCGTAGTATAATTCCAAAGATGCCCGTCATGTGGTCTCCACAGCCGCGGGATCCGCCGACCAACTGGAGCTGATGAAGGCTTTCGAGGAGGAGGCAGCTTGTGCCGCCAAGCAATCCTCTTCAGTCTCGGTCTTTGTTCCTCTCAAACTGGGCACTTTCTTCTCCAGATCTTTCAAGGAGATGTGCCAGTCTCTCCTGACAAAAGGAGAGGGCCTATCCAGTTTGCACATCTCCCGGTCCCGCAAAATGGACAAAGGCTCAAGAGAAGATTCTTCGCATCGCCGATGCTCTTGGTACAGAGAGAGATCTCGGTCACAGGAGTGTCTCCCATCTCGACTTCGGTCGAAATTGCGACCTTGGCCGCCTCCTCATGATACCCCCGTTAGGCCAGCTGGCTCAGATGTGGGATGATGACCAGGTCAAAATAGTAATCGACCCCGTCAACCTGTTGTTGACTAAGGCCGACTATTCTGTTTTTAGGACTATGGTCCTACCGGCCACTGAAGAGGAGACCCAGCTCACTGGTGCTCCACCCGTGGTCTCTGTCCCTGACCTGGAGGAGCTGCGGTTTTCCCTGGCCCCTTCCGAGAGCCCCCATCAGTCCCCCTGACTGTAGAGGTCGAGGTCTCGGACACCCTTGACCCATAGGCTAAGGAATCTTCATAAGCAGTGCTCCAAGAAGTGGTACTGCCTCCATTCGTCCTCGTCCTCCTTGGATTAGGACAGACTTCAATACAAGTTGCATTGTCGCTACGAGGACCTCTTGGCAACAGCTCATGCTGTCCGGTCCGAAGTCGACACCGTCCCTCAGCCTGCAGAGCCGGTGAAGACCCTCCCGGCTTGGCCAAAGCTGGCTTCTCCATCCATTTTGGTGGAGCCACCACCTAAGCAGCCTCCCTCAGGCTCCTGCCAAGGAGTCTGTGCCCATTCAGGGCCAGTCATCCTTAATCCTGACTGTCTGCAGCGGGTCGAGAGTGACTCTGGTGGTTGATCGCTCTATCCAGACTCGGGATCTGAGAATTCAGACCTGAATTCGCGTCCATGCGACGACGATTCCATGAGTCTTTCGATGGAGGAAGGTCCCACGTCCTTCCTGGGCATTCTCCGTCTCATCTCCGAATCAGCGGTGATGACATTGGAGCCTGTTGAAAAATTTTCCCCGAATATCCCCTAACTGATATCCTGAGAAAAGGGGATTCTCTCTCTGATGCCTTCCCAGTGGCCGAAACCATAGTTGGCCCGACCTTGGAGCTTTGACAGCACCCAGTCTCCTGCCCTGTGCATTCAACCTGCATGGCCCGTAAGTATGCAGTTCCCATAGGCTCCACTTCGGGGTTCACACAACATCCCTTGGCTGAGAGGTTGGTGACCAAGTCGGTGTTTCAGCGCTCTGGCAACTCAGTAGATGTGGATAGACCTCTGGACAAAGAGTCCAAGAAATTGGACCATTCGGCCTGAAAGGTACAGTATATGCTGCCTCCTCGCTTGGTCTCAGACAAGCGAGTTCAGCAGTCATTATGGCACACTTCTGTCTGGATGAGGTGCTTTATCATCTCCCCATGGACCTTCAGACCATGGTCAAGCAGGTCCGTGATCAAGGTCGGGCTGTTGCTAAGCAGCAACTCCAGATGGTTCTGGACATCAGGGATTCTTGTGCCCTTCAGTGGTGGCTGCAGTCGCCATGCGCCGCAGGGCTTGGCTGAGTGTGTTGCATTTACAGCAGATACCCAGCACAAATTGATGGACATTCCTTTCCTGTGTACCAACTTGTTCTGTCCAGGAGTTGAAGGTCAGCTCCAGTGCATCGAGAAGTCCAATGCCTCCTTGGACTCCGTTACCTCTGCTCAGAAAGAACCCCAGGGTTTGAAGAAACACAAAAGGAAGTCTTTTTGGCCTTCTGCCCCTGCTGCCAAATGCCCCAGTACCAATCTGGGCAGCAGGCTCAGTCTTGGTGCCCTTGGCCCAAGTCAAGGGGCTTCGGCTGGCCGTAAGCCCGGAGGGAAGAGCCCTGGTGGTCCACCCTGCTGGATCCTCCTCCTCCAAGTGTGCTCAGTGATGGGATGAGGTAGTCAACCCCTGCTCATCATGACCACTCTGGGTCCTCCCATGGGGTGCCAGCTCCGCCACTTCCTTTCCGCCTGGTCCGCTGTCGCAACAGACAGGTGGGTCTTAAAAGTGGTCGGCCAGGGACTGCCTCTGGAATTCAAGCAGTACCCTCCAAACCGAGCCCACGCCCCACGGGAGGAGAAGGTATTCGCCCATACTATGTCGGCTCTGAGATGACACTGCCCAACTTCTTTGCAAGGAAGTAGTGGTCAGAATCTCTGATCCCCCTGACAACCCAGGGTTCGTTTCCAGGTACTTCCTGGTCCCGAAACGGATGGATAGCTGGCATCCCATTCTAGATCTGCTCGACTTGAATCAGTTTCTCAAGTCTCGCACTTCTCGGATGGTAACTCTTTCTCAGATCATACCATCTGTCGAGCAGAACATGTGGTTCTGCTCCCTGGATCTGCAGGACGTGTGCTTTCACGTCCCGCTCCGTCCATCCCTCTGAATGTTCCTCTGCTTCAGGATGGAGGGAACCCTCTACGAGTTCCAAGCTATGCTGTTCGGCCTGTCATTGGCCACCAGGATCTTCACCAAAGGCATTGCAGTGGTGGTGATGGCCCATCTTCGGCGTCGAGGGGTAGAGTGTGCCTCTATTTTGACGATTGGCCCATAGTGGGTCCCTCCAGACTGGAGGTGGAGAGGTCCAGGCATTTGACCCTCCAAACCTGCCTCAGCCTTGGCCTCCTGATCAAAGAGGCCAAGTCAGAACTCGTGCCCGCCTAGTTGATTTGCTTCATCGGGGCAGAGCCCGACTCTTGCCAAGCCAGAGCCGGGCTCCCGATGAACATGGCGGAGCTTCTCTCCTCTTTTGCCCGATCATTTCTGGTTGGAAAGTTGCACCCTGCCCGTGACTTCCTACGACTTCTGGGTTACTTGGCAGCCTGCACTTCTGTGGTCCGATGGGCCCAGTGGCATATGCGCCCCCTTCAGTGGGAGCTGCCCAGCCAGTGGTCTCAGCAACACGATCATTTCCGCCAGCTGGTCACTGTGACCCAGATGATGTCAGGCGCTCTCCAGTGGTGGACCATCCTGGAACATCTGCAGGGAGGGATGCCGCTTGTACACACCCCGAGCCAACGGTCGTCCTGATGACCGATGCCTCTCTTGCGCTAGGGTGCCCACATGGGGAATCGGGAGTCCATGGGCTCTGGACCCCCAGGGAATCCCGATGCCATATCAACCTGCTAGAGCTCCAAGCAGTTCGGCTCATGCTGGCTGCATTCGCTCCATTCCTTCAGTGTCGGTTGGTTTGAGTCCAGCTGGACAACACCATGACCATGTACTACCTCAGCAAACGGTGGCACGCACTTCCGGCCTCTGTGCAAGGAAGCTCTCCGCATCTGGACCCTCATGAGCCGACTGGAGGCAGATCTCCTAGCTAGCCATGTGGCAGGAGCCTCAGTCAGTTGGTGGACGCCCTCGGGATGTGTGCAAGGCATCCCATGAGTGGTCTCACCATCGAGAGGTTGTTAGTCTGTGCTCCCAGTGGGGCACCCCTCGGGTAGATCAGTTTGGCTCCAGGGAGAACACAAAGCTGAGGCTGTTCCATGCCTGGTCGCCCCAGACTGGCCCCGCAAGTTCTGGTATCCAGATCTCTTAAGCCTCAGCACCAGGCTCCCAAGGCATCTACCAGCACACCTGGACCTGTTCTCGATTAATCGGGGGATGGTATTCTATATGGACCTTCAGTCCCTGCACCTGACTGCCTGGTTCCTAAGCGGCTATAGTTCAAGGCTTTGGGTATCTCCGATAATGTTCTCAATATAGTTGAGGCATCTAGGAAGGAGTCAACCAGGAGGGTGCTATGCCTTCAAATTATCACGTCAGCCAGAAGGATGGGGGTGCTCCAGGTGCTCTCTGTTGAATCCCCCTAGCTGGTCTTCCACAGGGACAAGGTTGTCCTGCACCCCAACCCGAAGTTTCTTCTGAAGGTGGTGTCAGAGTTTCACCTGAATCAGGTGACAACTCTGCTGGTGTACTACCCCAGTTACACCTCGGAGGCCGAGTACAGGCTTCTTACTTTGGACCTGAGACTAACGCTCTATTATTACAAGGAGCGTACGACTGAAGTTTGTGGCAAGGTCCGCCAGCTGTTTGTCACCTACGCTGAATCCACACCTGGCAGACCTGCAGAAAAGCAGACAGTTGGCAGATGGATAACATCATGCATTGATCTCTGCTATAGGTTAGTGGGCAAGGAGCCTCCTGTAGGGATAAGCGCTCACTCTACCTGCCATACTGCTGCATTGGTGGCTGCTTCTAGGGATGTCCCAATTCAGGATATCTGCAGGGCTGCTACCTGGAAATCAGCAAACACCTTCATTTCCCATTACCACATTGACCTAGAGTCACGCAAGGCTGCTGGCTTGGGGGCCTCAGTTCTCCAATCTCTGTTCCCTAAGTAGGGAGTGTGCGCCTTGCCTCCCTCCCCCTGGAGAACTGCTAGGAGTCTGCCAACTAGTGTGTATAGAACATTTCTAGGATCGTGGATATGTTGTTCATCCACACTTATTGGCATGTCCCTTTCCCCTTTAAATCTTGCCGGAAGTCTTCAAGCTGGCTCCTCCCACCCACCCAGGTGGTATATACCTTGGCTCTGCCCCATGGCCCCAGATCTTCCTTTCCGCTGGAAGATGCAGGTTGCCTCCCTCGTGCTCCCGCGTTTCGTAGGCCCTGGCTTTCAATACTTTGGTTTTACCAAAATTAAAACTCGTCCGAGTTAGGGATCACGCTTTTGCGTTCAGTCATGGAAGAGAAATCTTCTCCAGGATTTTGCCGATGTCCTTGCAGCCAGAAGATGTCGTGCACAGATCCCCATCTCACATGCATCTACTGCCTTCGTGTCGGCCATGACACCTCATCCAGCAGTTTTTGCTTGGCCTTCTATCCCAACATTCTGGACGACCGCCTGGCACTTTTAAAGTTGGGGAGACTGGAGAAAAGGAATCCTCCAGTGAAGTCCAAGGAGGCTAGGTGGGTAGTTTCCATGGCCGCGGGTTCCGCCAAGCAGCTAGAACGCATAAAGGCGTTTGAAGAAGATGCCGCCCGCGCTTTGGACAGTCAAGGCTTTTTCGTTCCACTCAACCTAGGCTCCACCTTCACAGGTTCCTTCAAGGAGTTGTACCAGTTTCTTCCCACTCGGGGAGAGGCGCCCGTGGGCTCGCACTCCTCCCTATCTCGTAAAAGAGATAAAGAGCCGAGCACGTCTTCATCTCAGCGAAGACGCTCTTGAGACCGAGAGAGGTCTCAGTCCCAGGAGTATGCGGTCTCGACCTTGGTCGAGATCACTTCCTCTGCCGCAGGCTTCACGGACCTTCAGTCAGGCCAGCCGACCGAGGATGTGACCAGTGAGGTCGAGATTGTCCTTGACTCCATCAATCCACTGTCATCGACTCCTTGGAAAGGACTCTGGTCCTTGTCTTTCCCGATGAGGAGACCCAGCCTGCTGGTGTCCTTATCGAGGACCCGATTCTGGATCACTGGATATCACTTGTCCCGCCGGTGTCTCCTGAACGACCGAGTCAGCCTGTCCGATCACGGTCTAGATCTAGAACCCCTTTGTCTGGACGGCCGAGGAAGAGCCACAAGCGCTCGAAAAAGAGGCAACACCACCGGTCGTCCTCGTCCTCCTTGGATGAGGAGAGGCTCCGACGGAAACTCTGGCACTACGAGGAACTTATGTGGCAGCAGCTGTTCTAGGAGCATGAATATGTTTTTCATCCACACTGTTTGGCATGTCCCTTTCCCCTTTAAATCTTGCCAGAAGTCTTCAACCTGGCTCCTCCCACCCACCCAGGTGGTATAAACCTCAGCTCTGCCCCATGATGCCAGATCTTCCTTTCTGCTGGAAGATACAGGTTCCCTCGTGCTTCACAGCAAATTGGTAGGCCCTGGATTTAAAATGTCTGTTTTTATCGCAACTTACCTTAAAACTTGTTTGAGTTGTTGATTCTGATAGTAGTGCATCGGACATGGAGAGTAAATCTGCTCCCAGATTTCGCCGGTGCTCCTGCGGCCAGAAGATGTCATTCACCGATCCCCACCTAACGTGCGTCTACTGCCTTGGTTTCAGATATAACAACTCCACCTGCACATTCTGCCCAGCCTTCCATCCCAGTGTCCTGGACAACTACTTGGCGTGCCTAAAATTGGGGAGACCGGAGAAAAGGAACCCGCTGGTGAAATCGAAGGAGGCGAGGTGGGCGGTTTCTGCGGCTGCTGGATCCGCCAAACAGTTGGAGCAAATGAAGGCTTTCGAGGAGGAAGCGGTTCAAGCTTCGGCCACTTGGAGCTTTTTTGTTCCTCTGAACCTCGGTTCCACCTTTTCGGGCTCCTTCAAGGAGTTGTGCCAGTCTCTCCCTTCCAGGGGTGAGGTGCCCTTGGGCTCGCACTCCTCCCGCCCTCGGAAGAGGGAGAAGGACTCTGTCTTCATCTAAATGGAGATGTTCTTGGGACCAAGAACGGTCCGAATCCCAGGAACGCATGGTCTTGACCTCGGTCGAGATTGCATCCTCAGCCGCCGGCTTCACGGATCTTCCTTCTGGCCAAGAGATCGAGGAAGTGGCCGACCAATTTGAGATTTCTCGACTTGATCGACCCTATTTCGCCAACTCCGGTCGACGATTCTTTAGAAAGGGCTCCGGTCCTTGTCTTTCCTGATGAAAGGACCCAGCCCGCTGGTGTCACCATCGAACCGACCCCGGTGTCTCCCGATCGACCGAGTCGGTCAGCCCGATCTCGATCGAGGTCCAGAGCCCCCTCGGTCGAACGACTGAAAGAGTCACAAGCACTCTAAAAAGAGGCATTGCTGAAGATCCTCATCCTCCTCGGACGAAGAGAGGCTTCGACGGAAACTCCGTCGACGCTGTGGATAACAACTGATTTTGACCAGGCAAAAGCCGGCTCTGCTGTCCACCCCGGCCATCACTTGGCTGTCGCCTCCTGGGCTGACGCCAGCCCCTCCGGAACCAAAGCCTTTGGTTCTCCCGCACGCGGGGCTGGCCCGTAACCCGGCTCGGCCCATCTCGGTCTCCACTGATTCTGATGGAACCACCGCCTAAGCAGCCACAGGGAGGGGGTCCCTCGAAAGAGGACTGTACAGACACCGGGCTTCCCCGACATCTGTCCATCACGGTTACCCCTGATCGCCCCCGGCGGATCGAAGGGGACGTAGGCGGGAGACCGTTGTACCATGACTCCTCGGACTCTGATGTCATGGGACTGCACTCCCATCCTAGGGATGAGTCGTCCTCTGTAGCAGGTTTAGAGGAGGGTCCTTCCTCCTTTCAAGGCATTCTCCGCCTGATCTCTGAATCCACCAGCATGCCCCTGGAGTCTATCCAGAAAAAGGCAGAGTACCCCATTACAGACATCCTTAAAACGGGGCATACTCCGATGGAGGCCTTTCCAGTGGCCGAAGCCATCACTGGCCCAGCCCTTGAGCTCTGGCAGCATCGAGCTTCTTGCCCAGTCGTCTGCCCACATGGCCCGCAAGAATGCTGTGCCCATGGGGTCCCTGCCAGGATTCACAGAACATCCTTCGGCCGAGAGCCTGGTGACCGCTTCTGTGTTTAGACATACTGGTAGCTCAGCCGACACAGACCGACCTCCGGACAGAGAGTCCAAAAATATGGACCACTCTGCCCGCAAGGTCTACACGGCCTCTTCAGTAGGCCTTCGTCAGGCCAGTTCGGCTGTCATTATGGCACACTTCTCTCATGCCCTCCTCGGGTCATTAGACGAAGTCCTCCCTCATCACCCAGCGGACATGCAGACCACTGTCAAGCAATTCCGTGTTCAGGGCCATGCTGTTGCAAAACAGCAGCTCTAGATGTCCCTAGACATCGGGATTCTTGTGCCTGCTCTTTAGCAGCCGCAGTGGCCACTCGTCGCAGGGCCTGGCTGAGTCTATCCTCCTTCCCGGTGGATACCCAGCACAAGTTAGCTGACTTTCCTTTCCTTGGTACCAACTTGTTCTGTCCAGGAGTGGCCGGTCACCTTCAGCGTATCAAGCAGTCCAGTGCCACCTTGAATGCTACCTCTGCTAAAGTTTCTTCAGGCAAGAACCATCAGAAAAGAAAGAAGAAGCCTCCGGCCCACTGGCGCAGCGGTTGGATTTCCGCTGCGGCGCCGGCGACCAGTTCTGGGAACGGATCGAGTCGCTGGAAGGGCCGGCGGGGAGAGAGATAGAGCGTCCTAGGGACTGCTCTCCTTCTCCAGGGGGGAGGGAGGGGTAGTGTCTGGAGCACCAGTGACCCCTGGTGGAGGCCAGGAGTCACACAGCTACCGGCACAAGCTTGCTTAGGAGGCGGGGCGGACGTCTGGCGTCATTGCACGACCCCGCCTCCCCGAAAACCGGAAAATGGACGGTTGCCAGCCGCCCTCAATGAAGCCCGCCACGGCTTCAATTAGCTCCCCAGGCCAGCCCTCCGACCTATTCTGGCGTCTGCGGCGGCGTTCCCCATGCCGCAGCCCCGCCGTGGGGGGTAAACCACAGGGTATCGGAGGGCCCGAGGCCGATTTGGGGAAGTGGAAGCAGTGGCTGTGACGGGCAATGCCGAGGCTGGCAGCCCTAGGTAGGCGGCATAAAGAGAGAAAAAAAAGAAAGAAGAAGCCATTTCGGCATTCTTCCCCTGTGGTCAGGCAGCCCTCCTATCAAGGAGGCCAGCAGTAGCAGGCTCGAGCTTGGCGCCCTCTGCCCAAGCAGGGTCCTCAACAGCCCCGTAAAGGAGGCCGAGGCGCAGGTCCAGGTTCTTCTTCCTCCTCTAAGCCTGCTCAGTGACGGGTTGGGGGTTGCCACCCCTACACCCATCGCACCAGCTCTGGGTCCTCCTGTGGGGGGCCGGCTCCACCACTTTCTTCTGCCTGGTCCGATATCACTTTGGACAGGTGGGTTCTCGAAGTGGTCAGTCAGGGACTGCCTCTAGAGTTCGAGCAGTACCCGCCCAGTTGAGCCCGCGTCGCTCGGGAGGAAAGGATCTCGGCTTGCACTCAGTTGGCTCTTCGAGATGACGTAGCTCAGCTGCTCCGCAAGGAGGCGGTAGCTCCAGTGCCAGATCCTTCTACAGACCCAGGCTTTGTGTCCAGGTACTTCCTGGTGCTCAAGTGAACCGGGGGTGTTGGGGCCCCATCCTAGATCTCCACGACCTGAATCAATATCTCAGGTCTCGCACCTTCAGGATGGTAACTCTGAACCAGATCATACCATCTCTGGAGCGAAACATGTGGTTCTGTTCACTGGATCTACAGGACGCGTTCTTTCACGTCCCAATCCATCCGTCCCATCAGCGGTTCCTCCGCTTCAGGGTCGAAGGGACCCTGTACGAGTTCCGAGCCCGTTCAGCCTGTCATCGGACCCTCAGGTCTTCACCAAGTGCATCGTAGTGGTGCAGCCCATCTTCGGCGTCGAGGTGTACGAATCTACCCTTATCTCAACGACTGGCTCTTGGCAGGATCCTCCCTTCAGGAAGTGGAGAGGTCCAGGGATCTGGCTTTCCAAACCTGCTCCCAGCTCGGCGTCCTGATCAACGAGGCCAAGTCAGAACTCGTGCTTGCTCAGGTGATGGGCTTCATCGGGGCAGTGCTCGACTCTTTGTCAAGCCAGAGCTCGGCTCCCGGCGGACAGGGCAGAGGTTCTCTCCTCCTTTGCGCAGTCATTTCTGGTTGGGCACTTGCACCCTGCCCGGGACTTTCTGCGCCTTCTAGGTTACATGGCGGTGTGCACCTCAGTGGTCCGTTGGGCCAGGTGGCACATGCGCCCCTTCCAACGGGAGCTGGCCGCCCAGTGGACTCAGCGCCACAGTCAATTCGACCAGCTGATCACTGTAACCCAGAAGATGTGGAATGCACTCTAATGGTGGACTGCCCCAGAATGGTTGCAGGAAGGGATCCCGTTTGTCCGCCCCGAGCTGACGGTCTTCCTTACGACCGATGCCTCTCTCATGGCTGGGGAGCCCGCATGGGGGACAACAGGGCCCATGGGTTCTGGACCCCTGAGGAGTCCCGATGCCACATCAACCTGTTGGAGCTCAGAGCAGTCAGACTGGCGTTGTCAGCTTTTGCTCTTCAGCTCCGGGGTCAAGTGGTTCAAGTCCATACGGACAATACCACGACCATGTACTACCTCAGCAAACAGGGCGGCGCGCACTCCTGTCTGCTGTGCAAGGAGGCTCTCCACATCTGGACCCTTGTAAGTCGACTGGAGGCGGATCTCCTAGCCATTCATGTGGCATGAGTCTCGAACCAGTTGGCAGATGCTCTCAGTCGCATAGGCCAAACATCCCGCAAGTGGTCTCTCCATCCAGAGGTAGCTTACAGCTTGTTGTTCCGCTGGGGCAAACCGTTGGTGTACCTGTTTGCCTCCAGGGAAAACAACAAGCTGTGGCTGTACCATGCCCACCCCCCTCAGCAGGGCTCGCTGCAGGGAGATGCCTTCTCGAGGCCGTGGACCCCAGGCCTCCTCTATGCCTTCCCTCCATTTCCCTTGATCCACAGGGTGCTTCTCAAGGTGATGAGGGACAAGGCAGAGGTGGTCCTGGTAGCCCCAGATTGGCCACCAGTTCTGGTATCCAGACCTCCTTAGCTTCAGCTGCAGGGCCCCCGGAGCGGCTTTGTACACCCTCGGACCTGATATCTCTGAACCGGGGAAGGTATTCCATCCGGACTTTAAATCCCTGCACCTCACAGCCTGGTACCTGAGCGGCTAGAGTTCCAGGTTCTGGGTCTTTCCAAGGATGTCTACATCGTGGTGGAGGCATCTCGTAAGGAATCGACCAGGAAATGTTATGCCTTCAGATGGAAGAGATTTTCCATTTGGTGTCAGGGCGAGAGTCTGGACCCCTTATCCTGCTCTGTGGCTAACATTCTCAACTACCTTTGGTCTCTCTCCAAAGGGGGTCTGTGGTCATCGACCCTTAGGGTGCGCCTGACAGACATTTCTGCTTACCGGGCGTGGGCCGGTCAGCCGACATTGGCGCAGGAGACAGTGGTCTGGCGCTTCTTCATAGGCCTGGATCACATATCCCCTCCAGTGCGTGAACCTCCACCTCCATGGGATCTACTGCTGGTTTTGGCAAAGCTCATGGGCAATCCATTCGAACCTATGCACAAGTGTGCACTCTCACACTTATCGAGGAAGACTGCCTTCCTGGTGGCTATCACGTCAGCCTAAAGGACAGGGGAGCACCAGATGTTGTCAGTGGACTCCCCTTATCTGGTCTTTCACAGGGACAAAGTTGTCCTGCGCCCCAACCCGAAATTCCTCCTGAAGGTGGTATCAGAGTTACACCTTAACCAGGTATTGACTCTGCTGGTATACTACCCTAACTACATCTCGGACGCGAGGAGTACAGGCTCCATACCTTAGACCTGAGACGTGCTCATTCCTATTATAAGGAGCGAATGGTGGAAATTCGTGGAGAGGTTCGCCAGCTGTTTGTCACCTATGCTGAAGCCGCTTCTGGCAGACCTGCAACCAGATGAACCATTGCAAGGTGGATTACATCATGCATAGGTCTGTGCTATGAGTTGGCTGGCAAGGAGCCTCCCAGAGGGATTAGAGCTCATTCTACCCGACATACTGCTGCATCTGGTGGCTGCTTCCAGGGATATCCCTATCCAGGAACTCTGCCAGGCTGCTACCTGGAAGTCAGCAAACACCTTCATTACCCATTACCACATCGACCTTGAGTCACGCCAAGATGCTGGTTTTGGGGCCTCAGTTCTCCAATCTCTGTTTCCCAAGTAGGAGTGTGCGCCTTGCCTCCCTCCTCCCAGAGAACTGCAAGGAGTCTGCCAAAGAGTGTGGATGAACAACATATCCTCGATCCTAGAAAAGCAGGTTACTCACCTGTAACAGTAGTTCTAGGAGTAGTATTTGTTGTTCTTCCACATGGACCCACCTGACCTCCCCAGATATGGACACACAACACCCAACTTCCAGCGGGCTAAGATCTGGCATCATGGGGCAGAGCCATGGGTTATACCACCCAGGTGAGTGGGAGGAGCCAGCTTGAAGACTTCAGGCAAGATTTAAAGTGGAAGGGGACATGCCAAAGGGTGTGGATGAACAACATATGCCACTCCTAGAACTACTGTTACAGGTAAGTAACCTGTTTTTGCTACCCCGTGCACCAGTCTTCGAAAAAACAGGTACTAAAAATCCTACCTCTATTCCAGGAGTTGAAAAGAAGATTGATAAAAAGTACCAATTGGATAGGTCCAGTGTGGCTTTTTTACGTAACCACCCCGATTAAGAAGGAGTGGTACAGGCAGCAGCCTGTGACAAAGCCAGAATCCTTCTGTCTTCCCACCCTCCTGATAAGGACTCCTGAAAACTGGATGGTATGGGAAAGAAGGGGTATATGGCAGCCTCACCACTAGTAAAGCAGAAAAAACTATATGGCATACACAGCACAATACCAAAAGGCCTTGTGGACCACTATGCTGACACTAACAGATAAAATTTCAGGTGAAGTGGCAGTGGACCTGGCAGAAACTACCAGGACAGCATTGGATGCCAGCAAGTACCAGTTCCACATGCTGTGGACACGAATGACACCATAGCCAGGCTTATGACCCTTACTGTCTCCATGAGGTAGTTTGCTTGGCTTAGGGACAACAAGTCTGACCCAAGATGCACAGACAAGGACTGTGGGCTTCGCCTTTGAGGGCGGTTCCCTTTTTAGTGACAAGACAGAGGCTTATATGAAATAAGTGGAGGAGTACAAAACTACATACAGATGTAATACTGCTAAAAAGAGACCCTCCACTTCTTACAGGTCCCAGTACAGAGGAGGCAGGGGTAGGGGCCCCCTACTCTAGACCATTTTTTTAGGCCCAGGCACGACAGACTACCAGCAGCCCAGGGGCTGTTTCAGAGGTAGAGGCAGAAGGACCATGATGAGGTCAGTACAGGTGCCTCAGGCCCAGCCAAAACAGACTCCCTGATGGGCTGGTACAGGTCACCTCCCCCCTACCAGTAGGAGGCAGATTGGTTCACTTCCTCCAAGCTTGGCATGCCATCACCACAGACAAGTGGGTCTTGGAGGTAGTGAGCCAAGGACTGTCACTAAGTTACAAATCTCTTCCCAGACTGGGAGCCAGGCATTCTGCCCCAGCAACCTCTGCAGATAAAGTTCTGGAAGCAGAAGTAGCAAGCCTACTAAACATCAGAGCAGTAGAACCGTGCCTCTGCTCCAGAGGGGATAGGGATTCTATTCAAGATACTTCCTTACTGAAAAGAAAAATGGGGACTGGTGACCCATTCTGGATCTGCGATTCCTAAACAAGCATATCTCAAAACCAAAGTTCAGAATGGTCACTCTGGCCATGATCCTCCCCACACTGCAGAAAGGGGATTGGCTGGCATTCTTAGACCTCAGGGATGCCTACTTCCACATTTCAGTAAGACCAAAGCACAGAAAGTACCTGAGGTTCAGACTCCCCTCAGGTCACTGTCAGTTCACAGTCATGCCCTTCAGCCTAACTTCCACCCCCATGGCATTCACAGAGTATCTGGCTGTAGTGGTGGCAGACTTAAGAAGACAGGGAGTGACTGTATTCTCATACCTAGACGACTGGCTAATCATGGTTCAGTCTCTGCAACATGCCAAGGAGACTCTAGCTCTAATAAAATGCACAGTAGAGTCCCTAGGACTTCTGATAAATGTACAGAAGTCCAAAATGCAGCCAATACAGTCTGAACTTCATTGGAGCAGAGTTGGACACCTACCAGGGGAAGAGCCTTTCTTCCACAGGACACGGTGGACAACATCATGCAACTAGCAGGCCCATTCTGGCTGAACTGACCAAGGACAGCAAAAGAGTTCTTGTGATTGCTGGGCCACATGGCAGCTTCCACAGTAGTAGTCCCAGGGTCCAGGTTTCAGATGAGGGACATACAGTTTCACTTGTGCGGTCACTGGTCTTGGGGAAGGGATTCCCTAGGCAAGCTGGTGCCATTCAAACAACATGAAGTCTTGCCGTATTCTGACATTATGCGGTTAGCTCCAGCACTTGAACTGCTCCGGAGAGGAAAGAGTTAATTCTATGCCGAAGCATAGACCGTTGAGCTTGAGCTTGGGCCAAACCTTTGTCTGCTGTACTTTGAAATGTAACCATCAGATTCTTTACTCCGCCTAACTGAACAGTCACTCTGGAGAGCTCTCCTTTATCTGTTTGGTCCAGTAAAAACATCGGTTTTTAAACCACTGTTTTCATTTTGTTTTTGGTTCAGATCCCTGTTTGTGGTACAGTAATTACTTTAGGTAGTGGACTAGTGCTAAATTTGTGGAAATTGTAAAAGTAATTTTTCAATCTGTTTGGCTGAACCTGTTGTCTGTTATTTTCTTGGGTTTTACGTTGATTTCTGAATTTAGTGCGAGGTACTAGTCCTTATTGGTTCTAAAAAAAACAAAAAAAAACACCACATTTTAACGTTTTTTTTCCCCCCCAACACCCATGACACTGTTAGGTACCGATAAGGGAGTCTTGCCTAGTTGTTGTTGAAAAAAGGGTAAGTTTGTAGGATGACTTCGTCTGAGAAACCCAAGAGAAAAACCGGGTCCACTGGGTTTCAACACTGCAGTGAGTGTGGGGAGGCCTTTGCTAAGACTGATCCCCACACCACCTGTGTTTGTCTAGGTTTTGGCCACCTTGATTCAGACTGCCAAATATGTTAAAATTGTTCTAAGGCCACCCTGGATAAAAGATTGGGCAGGCTTGGGGAAAAGTTGGCCAAGAAGTCCGCTGACCCAGATGGCGAGCCCGGTTCAGTTCCGACCAAACCTGAGGGAGTGCCCACTGACCTGGGCGAGACTCCCTCGGGCAAAAAGAGAGCCGATCCTGAGGGGTTGGTTCCAGCAAAAGAAAGAAAAAAAAGAAATCTGCCGGTTTGGATCCAGAACCGCATCGTCCAACCGTTGAGGAAATTACCAGAGTGATTAGTATAGTTGAATCGTTTCGTTCGGTTCCGTCTGATCCAACGCCTCCCAGTAGGCGTTCAATTTGGTCGGTTCCCGCCATTCTGAACCTGTCAGGTCTGCTTCCTTGCCTCCTCCTCTTCACCGGAAAACCAAGGAACTCACCTCACTTAAGAGGCCGCTGGACCCGACGCTGGTTTGTCAGACGTCGGCCTCTCGCCTCGGGTCCCCAGAGCCATCGTCTGCCAGAAGACCGTCGCCGGCCAGGCCTAGTCATCACCAGACGCCGGTAGGGGGACCGGCGCCCGCTCCAATTGAGAAGAGGACCCCGACGCCTCCGACCGACGTCGGTCAGGAGACCATCACTGAGGAGGAGGAGGTAACTCAGCCCGAGGACCAGACGGGCGACCCCGGTCCTGTTGAGACTCCCAGGGAACCCTCGCCGCAACCCGGGCCCCCTGTGGAGCCGACGCCGGGACCCGACGACCGGCACCCGAGCCGTCGTCGGGCCTTTCTTTTTCAGAGGTGAAGGAGCTTTTCACTTACTGGTGGGATACCATCAAAAAGGACATGGTCCCCACTCCACCTCCACTTCCTCCTCCTCCTACACGGGTTGCTCCTTCAGTTCCTGCGCCCTCATCTCCGTCTGGGTCTGCAGGCCGGTTACCTCCTCCTCGGGAGCCCAGGACCCCTCCAAGGGGGAGACTAGATAAAAGGAGACCTCTGTCCAGATCCTCTTCTAGGTCACCCAGTCCCAAGAGACCCAGAAGACGCCGCCGTTTGGCTTCGACGGAGGACACGGGCTCAGTTTTCTACATCCAGATCCCCATCTCCCCTCTCCATCCCTTCTCCGGATCCACGTGAGCTGCCAAAGTCTCCTCCAGATGACCCTTCGTTCTCTGATATCATGAGACACATCCAGGAGAACATGGGATGGGATGCGGAAGAGTTAGATCCCGAAAGGCTGCGCCTTGCGAAGTATCTTCGACAGAAGGACCCCAAGCCTGTGGTGGTGCCACCTTGGTAGACACTTTAAGTGGGGCGTCACCAAGGCAGCGTGGAAGCATCCACTTTCGCTCCAGCGATGCGAAGAAGCTGACGCTGCAAAGGCTCCAAGAGAAGACCAGTACTTGACCCAGCATCCTCAGGCCGACTCTCTGGTCATAACAGCCTCTCATGACCGGTCCCAGAGACCGCAACATCTGAGCACCCTGCCACCGGACCCAGAGTCCAAGCAGCTGGACTCCATGGTTAGGCGCACGTATGCTTCCGTTACCTGCGCCATCAGATCCCTGAATTATTTGACCCACATGGTGCAGTTCCAAAATGCCCTGTGGGAGCAGGGTCTGGATGCGGCTGAGAAATTGCCGGAAGGTGAGCAGAAGGAGGAGATGTTGCAGCTCCTCCGTACGGGTTCGAACGTGGGAACCCAGGTGCTACGAGCTGCGTAAGACTCCTCGGCCCGAGTAGCAGCTTCAGGCGTATGCCTCCAGAGGCACTCCTGGCTCCGTCTCTCTGGTTTTACCCTGGACGTCCAGAAAAACATCATGGACGCCCCATTCGAGGGAGAAGTTTTGTTTGGTAAACCCTCAGAGAAGATAATTACCAAACTCCAAGAGGCCGGGAAGGCGGTGAGGTCGGTTCAGGCCATGTACCGACCCAAACTTAGTTCCTTTCATAGGAACCAAAGCCGATTTCGTGGATGGACGCAGAGACAACAGTCCCACCCTGTTCCACAACAAAGGGGCTCCGGTTTTCGCAGAGCCCAGGGAAAACAACCCACAGGTCGGAGCCAGCGCACTCCTAAGCCGGTCCAGCCAGCGGGACCCTCAGCCGCCACAGCCTGACTCCTTCCCGGCTCCCGCCCCTCAGGATCAACGTGACGTCATGGTTGGGGGTCGCATTGCGAATTTCCTGCCGGGATGGCAGACTATAACCACTGACAGGTGGGTTCTACAGTTGGTCGGAAGAGGCCACTTTATAGAATTCGCAGAAAAGCCACCCTCGAGGCCTCCGTTGCTCTCCCGGTACCCGGGTCAGCACAAGTCATTGATCAGACAAAAAGTGCTCGCGCTCCTACAAAAGGGAGTGATAGAGTACGTTCCAGAGAGGACACGGATACTATTCCCACTTCTTCCTGGTTCCTAAGAAGACGGGGACCTCCGTCCAATTCTGGACCTCAGCGACCTCAATTTGTCGATCGCCTACAAAAAGATTCGTGCGTAACTCTTCGGGTCTTATTCCCATGCTGAAGCAGGATGCTTTTTAGCGTCTGTAGATATGCAGGGCGCTTACCTGCACATCCTATAGCTCAAAGCGCACAAGAGGTTCCTGCACTTGGGTTTCTCGGCCATCATCTTCAGTTCGAGCCCTTCCATTCGGGCTGTCGCCGACGCAGGGTCTTTACCAAATGCATGGCAGTCGTGGCAGCGTCTCTAAGGAGACCGGGCCATTATGTGTTCCCGTACCTGGACGATCGGCTTCTCATGGCCGCCTCCAGAGAGGCGTTGTTACGGGCGATCCAGAACACCCAGGACCTGTTTCTATCTCTGGGTATCCTAATCAACCACGAGAAGTCCCTCCTGGTACCGTTGCAGAAACTGCAGTTCATAGGCGCAGTACTGGACACCGTTCAGGAAGAGCATTTCTTCCAGACGACAGAGCGGAGCACATCAGTTCCCTCATCAGGGAGCTTTCATCGAACAAGACCGCCCCAGCCAGGTCGGTCCTTCGCTTGCTCGGACACATGGCTGCGGCCATTCCTACTGTCCCTTTCGCAAGGCTCCACATGCGGGTAACTCAGTGGATGCTCAAGGTGCAATGGGACCAAAGGCAAGATCACATGCAGCATCCGGTCAGAATCACGAATACCGCGATTCGAGACTGGCAGTGGTGGCTAGACCCAGGAGCACTCTCTATGGTCGTCCCGTGCATAGCGCCGTCCCTGGAGGTAATCTTCACCACAGACGCCTCAGGTCTAGGGTGGGGAGCACACCTGGACGGGGTGAAGTCCCAGGGTACGTGGACCCCTCTGGAGGCCCACCTCCATATCAACGTCCTAGAGATGAGGGCGGTCATTTATGCCCTCCAGGCCTTTCAGTCAGAAATCCACGCAGTACTCTCCTGCTTCAGACAGACAACACGGCTGATGATGTACCTCAACAAACAAGGCGCACACTCCTACCCTTTGCTGGGAGGCCATGAGGTGTGGGATTGGTAATCCGACACGAGCGAACGAACACTGATCACAGTACATGTTCCCGGGGTGGACAACACAATTGCAGACGGCCTGAGTCGCTCCCAGACCAGAGTCCACGAGTGGGAACTTCTCCAGGAGGTAGCAGAGAATCTGTTTCTTCGATGGGGAACTCCAGAATTGGACTTGTTCGCCTCCCCATCCAATGCAAAACTGCCCAATTTTTGCTCGCTAGATCCAGGGCCTGGTGTTTTCTGGCGAGATGCATTGTCCCTCTCCTGGGCGGACAGATTCCTCTATGCTTTCCCTCCCTTCCGTTGATCCAAGAGTTCTTCTCAAACTGCGCAGGAGCATGCAACAAGCCAGTCCTAGGTGGCCCCTTTCTGGCCCAGGCAGATCTGGTTCCCTTTGCTAATTCAGCTGTCAGGAACCTCCTCTCCGTTACCATTCAGCTCCCACCTCTTGTCTCAGGAGAAGGGTTCTCTGGTCCACCCGGACTTACGCTCACTGAACCTGCACGCATGGCTCCTAGAGACATAGCCATCTTGTGTCACAGGGTCTCGCAAGAGGTTGCAGAAGTCCTTTCTGCAGCCAGAAAGCCGGCAACGTATGCCATGAAATGGCGCCGTTTTTGTCTATGGTCGCAAGCACGCAGCCTTTCCGCTTTAGGTTGTCCGGTGAAAGCGGTGTTAGAGTAGCTACTCTCCCTTTTCCATTCGGGTCTCGCCTACTCCTCGATTAAAGTGCACCTCTGTGCCATTTCAGCTTATCACCTCCCAGTGGGACAGTGCACAGTGGCACAATTAAATGCCTGTCTAGAATTCTTAAGAGGGGTGTTACACCTTAGGCCGCCCATTAAGGACCCAGTGCCTCCTTGGGACTTGCTCTTTGTCCTGGAGCAATTCACGCTCCCCCTTTGAACCTGCCGCGGATTGCGAGCTGCGTTTTCTGTCGTGGAAAACGTTATTTTTGGTTGCTGTTACGTCAGCGAGAAGAGTTTCTGAGTTTCAGGCTCTCATGTGCAAAGAGCCTTATTTAATTTTCCACGGGACAGAGGTATCCTGAGATTGAATCTAAATTCTTGCCTAAGGTGGTTTCCACACTCACTCTCAATCAGGATATTGACCTGCGGTCTACTTCCTAATTACTCTAACAGAGGGAGGTGCTGCTTCACACCCTGGATGTTCACCCAGCTTAAGGTACTACCTGAGCAGAACTAAGCAACCGTGCCTGAACAGCTTTTCGTCTCCCTTTACGAGAAAGGATGAAGGGCCAACCAGTATCCAAACAGTCCCTGTCTCGCTGGCTTGTCCAGTGAATCTCTTACTGTTATGATATCAAACGAAGGCCCCTCCCAGGAGCAGTCTGGGGGCCATTCCACTAGGGGTGTGGCCATATCCTTTGCAGCACTTCAGAACGTCTCCACCTCTGCCATTTGTGCTGCAGCCACTTGGAGCTCTGTTCATACCTTTATCAGGCATTATAGCCTGGACATCACTTCACGGCGAAGAGCAGGCTTCGGCCTGGCAGTGCTACAGGGTCTCCTGTCCTAGATTCAGGACCTGGAACGTTCTTTCTTATTTCCTCCTTCCAGAGTGTTTGCAAGCACTATTGCTTGGGAATCGGTCCTAATGGTGTAACCTGCTGCAAGAGCTGTGTCACAAGTGAAGATAGTACAGTTACGGCAAGAACTTTACCGTAACAGCAGATCTTCGAGAACAGCTCTTCATAGCGGCTATCCTCCACATTCCCCTTGGAGGAGGCATGGCTTAAGCCTTTTTACAGGGATTATACCCTTTTGTCTTCTGATGGTGGATCCTCGGTCTCCCGTTTGATGTCAGCCTGCGGCGAGAAGTCTCAGTAAGGAGAACTAGGGGAATCTGGTAGGACCGCCCCTTATGTACTCACGCCTGGCGTCAGGCGGGACCGACGTCGGGGGTGGTCCCCGCTGAAGATGGCTAGCTAGAATTTTTCCGTGGGGTCCTGACGCCTGCCGGCTTCAGTCCTAATGGTGTAACCTGCTGCAAGAGCTGTTCTCGAAGATGTACTGTTACGGTAAGTTCTTACGTAACTGTACTTTACTAAAAACTCCAAATTATTTATCTCCTGTGGATAGGCGTATGGACAAGAGGTATATGTTGTCAGGCCCAGGTCCAGCCATGTTGGGGTCATGCAGGCTGCAGCCTGTGATAAGGCTAACATACCCTTGGCTTCACACACACCCCCAGATAAAGACTCCAGGAAGCTGGATTCCATGGCTAAAAAACAGTACATGGCATCTTCCTTGGGACTCAGGCAGGCTAACTATATGGCCTATACAGCCAGATACCAGAAGTCCAGATGGGATACTGTTCAGAAACTTGCTTAACAGGCCCCCCCCCCAGCTTGCCAAGGAGCTGGAGGAGGTGACTGCTGATGGGATTGAGACGTGAAAAATCCAGTTTCATGCTGCTGTGGACACCAGTGATGTGTCATCACGAATCATGGTTACATCTGTGGCTCTTCGGAGATTGGCTTGGCTCAGAGGTACTAGCCTATCACAGGGCACCCAGGCTAATGCCATGGATTTCCCTGTCATCAAGAATTCTCTGTTTGGGGAGCAGACAGAGAATTATATGAAGAAAATGGACATATACAGGATCACCTACGGGAGTGCACAGGCCAAGGAAAGGCAGGCAACTCCTCAGAAGCAGCAATCTAGGGGCAGGGGCAGGCCCTTCCACAGGCCTTTCTCTCAGGCACAGACCACCTCCCCTTTTCCTCAGAGGGAGTTCTTTAGAGGGAGAGGCAGAAGGGGGATGAGCACTGCTGCATCCTCCTCTCAGTCTAAGGCTCCTGCCAAGCAGACAGCCTGATTTGTCAGCCTGGGTTGACTCCTCAATTCCTGTAGGAGGCAGGCTGGCTTACTACTTCCAGGACTGGAAGTCTGTTACCTCAGACAAGTGGGTCCTGGAGATAGTAAGCCAGGGACTGGTTCTCGGCTTCAAAAAATTTCCAAAGCTGAGCGTTGGGTCCTTTCCAACTGCAAACATCTCCGAAACCATCGCCTTAGAGGCAGAGGTTTCATCTCTGCTGGCTCTCAGAGCCACAGAGACAGTTTCTACACCTCACAGGGGCAAAGGTCTGTACTCCAGATACTTCCTTACCCGGAAAAAAAACAGGGGAGTGGCGGCCCATCCTAGATTTAAGATACTTAAACAAGCATCTAGTAAAGCCAAATTTCAGAACGGTGACTGTGGAAATATTTCTTCCCTGTCTTAGGCCAGGGGATTGGCTAGCCTCCCTGGACCTAAAGGATGCCTGTTTTCACATTCCCATCAGGTGCTCCCACAGAAAGTACCTCATGTTCGAACTGCCTTCAGACCATTATCAGTTCAAAGGAATGCCCTTCAGGCTAACATCAGCTCCAAGGGTGTTTACAAAATGCCTAGCAGTAGTAGTGACCTTTCTAAGGAGGCAGGACATTTCCATATTCCCATGCCTGGACGACTGGCTCATTGTGGGTTGGTCTCCAGACCAAGTTAAGTCAAATTTGCAAGTGACCCAGCAAGTGCTCACTTCTCTAGGATTCCTCCTCAGTCTTCCCAAATCAGTTCTCGAACCAGTGCAACTCTTGACCTTCATACAGGTAGAGTTGGATACTGTCACAGCAAGAGCCTTTCTCCTTCTGACAAGGGTAAAGGCCCTTATAGAGCTGGCTTCTTCTTCCACCTTCTGGTGTCTCGACCAGCAATGCATTTTCTTCAACTCCTGGGACACATGGCAGCTTCCACTGCAGTGGTCCAAGGAGCCAGATTTCAGATGAGACATCCAGTTCCATTTGAGGTCTTTTTGGTCTCAGAAAAAAGATCCTCTAACCAAACTAATTTGAGTGACTCAGACTCTAATCCAGGCTCTTCATTGGTGGTTGAATCAGGACAACCTCAGGCAAGGGGGTCCCATTCATCACTCAGTCTCATTCTGTGGTTCTGACCACAGATGCTCCTCTCTTGGGGTGGGGAGCTCACGTGGGAGCCCTCACAGCTCAGGGAGTGTGGTCCCCTCAGGAGTCTCTTCTCCACATCAATCTTCTGGAATTCAGGGCAGTGTACCTGGCTCTACAAGCCATCTTCGACTCAAGACAGAGCAAGGTGGTTCAGGTTAGGACAGACAACACCACCACCATGTGGTACATCAACAAGCAGGGAGGCACTCAGTCTATGGCCCCGTGCACAGAAGCCATAAAATTATGGTCCCTGGCTTATTCTCTACAGATCTCTCTGGTAGCAGTCCACCTTCCAGGGAAGGACAATGTGCTAGCAGACGCATTGAGCAGGATTTCCCAGGGCCATTATGAAAGTCCCTGGATCCCCTAGTGTTAAAAGTGATTTTTTCAAGGTGAGACACTCCAGAGATGGATTTCTTTGCAGCCCCAGACAATCGCCAACTTCCCCTCTTTTGTTGAAGACCCCCAGTCTTGGGTTCAGTCCCCCTGGATGCTCTTAATTCTGGATTGGGAAGGGAAATTTCTGTATGCCTTTCTTCCTTTTCCTCTTCTTTTCAAAGTCCTGGTGAAGATAAGGTCACAATCTTGCAAAATGATCCTGATTGCTCCAGACTGGGACAGACAGCCTTGGTATCCCCTTTTGCTGTCCCTAGCAGTTCCTCTTCACCTGTCTCTCCCCAGGAATCACAACCTGTTGACCTCCTCTTGGGGAGGATCTGGTACTCCAACCTTTGGTCTCTCAGTCTCCAGGCATGGCTCTTGAAGAGCTATAATATGTAAATTTTCATCGGACTCAAGGGATTCTGGACATTCTCAAAGCCTCTCAAAAACCTGCCACCAGAAAAACTTACAACTCCAAATGGAAAAGATTCAGTATTTGGTGTTCCAATAAGCACATATTCCCAGATACTGCCGGCTTGTCTACAGTTCTGGATTACATGGTTAATCTTAATGGCTTAGGCTTCAGACCAGCTACCCTCAAAGTACACTTGTCAGCTGTTTCTGTATTTCTATCAGTGGGAAAGCCCTCCTCACTGATATCTCGCCTGTTTTCTGTAAATTCTTCAAAGGATTGTTTCATATCAATCTCTCCCCCTTTAGGGATCCTACTCCTGCTTGGGATCTTAATGTTTGCATCGCTCAGCTTATGCAACCCTTTTGAGCCTTTGCCTTAGCAGAACTTAAGTACTTGACTTGGAAAACTGTGTTCCTGGTAGCTGTTACCTCTGCCAGGCGTATCAGTGAATTCCAAGCTCTGTCAGTGGAGCCCGAGTTTATCTCATTACATAGAGATATGGTGGTCCTTAGAACCAACAGGAGGTTCTTACCCAAAGAGGTTTCAGATTTTCATCTGAGCCAATCCATGTCTCTTCCTGTGTTCTTCACTGATGATTCTTCTTCAGGAGAGAGATCACACAGTTTGGATGTTAAAAGGGCTCTTAGCTACTACATTGAGTGTACTAAGCACTTAGGTTGGACTCCCTCCAGTTGTTCCTCATTTATGGTGAAGTGGGGAAGGGTAAATATGCTACTAAGAGAACTACTGCCAGGTGGATTGTCTCTTGTATACAATTCTGCTATGACACGCTAGGCAAAGTACCCCCCTCAGGCCTGAGGGCTCATTCAGCTAGAGTTACAGCTGCTTCTCTGGCTACTGCCAGAGATATACCCTTATTAGAGATATGCAAAGCAGCCACCTGGAAAACAGTCCATACATTCACCAAGCATTACTCTCGGGATATCCAGGCTAGGAGTGATGCTAGGTTTGGTACAGCAGTATTGCAGAGCCTATTCCCAAAATAGGTTTGATTCCCTCTTCCATGGAGGTACTGCTTGGTAGTCTGCATAATGTCAGAATACAGGAAGATTTCATGTTGTTTGAAGAAAAAATTACTCACCTTAGTAATTGTGTATCTTCTAATGGAGTCTTGCTGTATTCTGCCCCCCGCCTCCCCTCTCAGAACCTGGTTTTTGGGAAGTGGGCTGGCAGGTACAGTGTTGCACCTCAGGGGTATACTTGGCACTCTCCCCTTTTTTAGACAGCGGAAGTGAGTTATTTATATGTTTTGATAATTATATTTGTTCACTACCTAGTTTTTGTTTTGGATTTCTCGACTTGAGTCTTTTGGGTATCCAAAATATTTGGTTGCCTTTTTGGCTAGTAAATTTTACAATTTCCACATAGTGGGGGTAGTTAGTGTTGGCTCGTAAGAATCTGACGGTTACACTTCAAAGTGCAGCTGACAGAGGTTTGAACTGAGCTCGAGTGCAACGTTCTATGCTTTGGCATAGAATTAACTCTTTCCTCTCCGGAGCAGTTGAAGTGCTGGGGCTACCTGCATAATGTCAGAATACAGCAAGATTCCATTCGAAGAAACACAATTACTAAGGTGAGAAATTGTTTCGTTTCAGACACCCTCCTGCAGGCCCTGTAGTGGTGGCTGGATCCAGACAATCTCAGGGAAGGAATCCCCTCAGTAGTGCTCACCAGAGATGCCTCTCTGCTGGGTTGGGGTGCACACATGCTGGATTTAACTGCCAGTGGGATATAGTCACCCCAGGAATCCCTCCTACACATACATCTCCTGGAGCTCAGGGCAGTATACCTGGCTTCATAGGAATTTGCTCTGTACTTGAAAGGTGGTACAGGTCAGGATGGACAACACTACCACCCTGTACTACATAAACAAGCACGGGGGAACCTGGTCCATTACACTGTGCACAGAGGCCATGAAGGTGTGGGGCCTGGCCTACTCACTACAAGTGTCCCTACCAGCTGTGCACTTCCCAGGAAAGGACAATATCCTGGCAGACTCTCAGCAGAGTCAGCCATAACTATCACAAATAATCCCTAAATGCACAAGTGCTCCAGTCAGTATTCAGGAGGTAGGGCACTCCAGAGATAGGTCCCAGGATACCTTGCTTGGACAGACTCGATGGACCACAGGTCCCCTTCTGCTATCATCTTCTATGTTTCTGTCTCTTCGCCTCCAGAAGAAAATCACCAGCTGCCACAGTTCTGTTGCAGACGCCCCCAGCAGGGGCACAGTTCCAGTGGAAGCCTTAACAATGGATTGGTTAGGCAGATTTCTGTATGCGTTTCCTCCATTATCCCTGTTGCTCAGGACTTTGATAAAATTCTGGTTACAGCCAGCAGCAATGATCCTAGTGGCACCAGGCTGGGCAAGACAGCTATGGTACTCACTACTACTGATCATGTCTGCCTCGCAGCCAATCCACCTGCCTCAGAGGAACAACTTTCTGACATCCTCGCAGGGATCCTTTATCTGATCCTCAGAGCCCTGCAACTGAAGGCATGGCTCTTGAAGACTTAGAGTTTGCTAACTTAAACCTCTCTGAAGAAATTATGATTGTTCTCAGAGGCTGCAGGAAGCCATCCACAAAGAAAACTTATTCTTCAAAATGGAAGAGATTTTCCATCTGGTGTAAGGGACGAGAGGTGAATCCTTCTGGTGCTAGTCTCTCTGTCCTGCTGGACTATCTGACTCCTTTACACTCCATGAGCCTTAGGCCTTCTACACTGAAGGGCCACTTGGCTGCAGTTTCAGCATACGTATTAGCTGGTAAGGATAGGTCCATGGCCTCTTAACCCTGTTTTTAAGAAATTCTTCAAGGGCCTCAGCCACCTTCACCCTCCCCTTAGGGAGCCAGTTTAGGCCTGGAATTTCAGTATCTATATTGCCAAGTTCATGGAGCCTCCCTTCGAGCCAGTGGCAACTGCAGACCTGAAGTATGTCACATGGAAGACTCTCCTGGTTGACATCACTTCAGCTAGAAGAATAAGTGAACTGCAAGCACTGTGCACAGACCAAGACTACGTATCAGTCAAAAGGGACGAGGTAGTACTCTGGACCAACAGGAAATTTCTTCCTAAAGTGGTCTCAGATTTTCATTTGAACCAGCCACTTTACCAGTCTTTTTCACTGAGAATTCCATCTCATCTGAGTGAAAACTGCATAGCCTGGATGTCAAGAGGGCCCTTAGCCAGTACCTTGATATGACCAAGGCTCATAGGCCTGAACATACCCAGCTGTTCCTCACTTATGGGGAAGTGGGTAAAGGCAAACCTGCATCAAAACTAACAATTGCACGCTGGATTGTACCTTGCATGTAGTTCTATTACAGTAAAGTGGGTAAACAAGCACCCCTGAGACTCGGCACGTTCTACCAGGGGTACATCTGCTTTAGTAGCAGCTGCAAGAGACATTCCACTGTTGGAAATCTGCAAAGCAGCTACATGGAAAACTGTACACACTTTTACCAAGCACTGTAGTTTGGACATAACAGTCCAGAAGTGATGCCAGATTTGGCACAGCAGTTCTGCAGAACCTGTTCCCTAAATAGGTTCACTGCCCAGACTCCAAAGGTACTGTTTGGTAGTCTGCATTTGTTTAATCATAACTAGTGATTCCTGGAGTTGGAAGAAAAAATTACCCACCGTAGTATTCTGGTTTTTTACCAGGGGATCACTCATTTTAAAGCTCCCATTCTGCCTCCTCTACCTGAACCTAATAAGGGGAGCAGTCCTAGTTGCATCCCTGCTGACTTTCTAGACATGTCTACAGCTGCTGTTTCGATTTCTTTAACCAGCTGGTATTTATTGTTGTCCCTACTTTTGGGAGTTTAAAGTTTACGTGGGTGTGATTACATGGGGGGGTTTAATCCATAGAATTGGGTAGCTAAAGGGTATTTACCCTGTTAGCCTGCATACGAATCTGAAGCACTCAGAGTGCAGCAGTTTGAAATTGACAGAAGTCAATTAGTCTCATCATTTGCATACATTCCGTCTCTCCGTAGCAGTACAACATTGAAGACTGACTGCATTTGTTTAATCAATAATGAGTGGTCCCCTGGAAGGAACAAGATTACTACGGTGAGTTTTTTTAATCACCCTTGGCCTGGCATAGGGCGATTGCTTCTCCCTTCCAAGTGGCCCACATTTTCCCATATGGTAAGGAATGAGTTAGCAAGGTGCCTTCCTTCTCCCAGGCACAGGAGGCTGAGGGAAGATTCAGCCCTCAGGGAGTTACATGCCACAGTTGTGCATGGTACTCACCTACCAGTAGTGAATGGTGAAGTTTGATTTCAGGAAGATATGAAAATGATGTACCTACCATAATTCTTGATCTTCCTAGATATCTTCACCATTCGTTACTGCTTCTTGCCCACCTTCCCCTCTTGGAGCCCCAGTCTCCTGGGCAGTGCCTCTTCCCCGCTTGCTTTCTCTCGCTCTGCCTGAGGCCAATTGCAGGTCTAATCTCGCTGGCACCTCTAGGTTCTCTAACTGTTCCTCTGGAAGCCATAGGGAGCCACCTCTAGAGAGAAGGCAAGCAGCGGTTCTTGCCCCCTTACACCTCCTGGGACATTGGGAGAAGGCCTACAAGGAAACTCTCTTTGCCAGGGGCTCACCAGGGCACCACACGGCCTTGGCTGGAACTCCTTCAGAGCAGCTGCATGGGCTGAGAGTTCTTCCTTGTTCTTTTGAACTATTCTTGTCTCCCATGCCTCTCCTTGTACCCTTGAGCTCTTGGATTGCTGTCTCTGAGTCCCCGTCTTGGTCAAAGGGGCCCTTGGGACCCTCCTCTTCCTGTTGGGAGACTTTGGGCCGCTCCCTTTTCTCCTCGTTGGTGACCCACTTCGGGTTTGCCTGTGGGGCAAGATTCTCTCGGACCTCTTCCTCCAACCCGCTTGCTCCCTTGTTGGGGGGATATGCACTCCGCCTCTCACCACTTTGCCAATGGTTATAGGCTCAGGGAGGTTCAGCACTCCACTCTGGGATGTGGGGCTTACCTAGCCAGGTGACCTCTCCTTCCCTGTCCAGGGGGGATCTTCTCCCGGGGTGGTCCCTTCCCACTCCCGTTTAACAGGAGGGGGAAAGATCCTGGTGGACCCCCTTTCTCTATGTGGACCGAGAGAGTAGTGACCTTATATGAAAGGGGCAGGGATTGTCTGTCCATTGCATGACGCTTCCATGGCGCTTACTCCATGGACCTTGGAATCTGAAGAGCTTCTTAGCGTCTCTTAAACCCTTTCCTGAACTCTGCCCTCCCCGAGATAAAGTGAGTCATCTCTCTCTTGGTCCACAGGGGGAGAACCCTCCTTGTTGGGGTCCGCCTCTCTTTCTCTCTATCTATGCCCTCTCTCCTTCCTCCCTCTCCATCCTCTCACCCTCCACCTTGGCCTGCCCAGTGGTTGGGGTATCCATACCCAGAACTCCTAGAGGCCTACCCCTTCTTCTGTGGCCAGTATTATTCTTTTTCATTTTGTATCCTTTCCTTTTTTTCTGTCCCTTGGGCTCCCTTGCCCCATCCTCCCTCCATTTTCCTCTCTCCGATTTCCTCTCCAGCAGGCAGAACTGAGGTGGTGGAGGGGCCGGCATCGGTTACTGGGCTACCCACAAGCGCTACTTAACACATCAGCCTTGAGGATGGCCCCTCCTCCAGAGCAAAAGCTGAAAAGCATAAAGCTGTAAACTTTCCGCAGGGTCCCAGCACCTCTGGCTGGTAACCCAGCAGTAATGAATGCTGAAGATATCTAGGAAGATCAAGAACTTCAGTAGGTACGTTATTTTCATTTTTAAGTTGGTATTACTTCTGCTCAAAGGATTTCAGAGGTACAGGCTCTGTGTGAGCAGCCTTACTTGATTTCTCACAAAGACGGGGTGTTTTTGCGTACCAACCCTAGGTTTCTTCCTAAGGTGGTTTCTAAGTTTACTTTAAATCAGTCTATCCACGTATCCGTTTATTACCCAGAGCATACCATTCCAGGGAAAGCATTGCTCCATACTTTAGATGTGCAAAGAATTCTTAGGTAATATACACACCGCGCGAAGGACTGTAGAAAGCCCTACCAGCTGTTTCTTTCACCCTTGGGAAAGAGGGTGTTGCAGTTTTCTAAACAGTGCTTGTCCAAATGGTTGGCCAACTATATTATGTTTTGTTACAGGAAGTGCGGTAAGGAACTTCCTAGAGTTGTTCATGGCCACTCAGCCAGAGGCATGGCCACTTCATTTGCCTGTTTTAGGAATGTATCCACCACAGACATCTGTGCTGCTTCTACTTGGAGTACTGTCCACACTTTCACAAAACACTACTGTCTGGACATTGCCTCTAGAAGGTGGGCGGGATTTGGTCTAGCTGTGCTACAAGGCCTTCTTTCTTAGGCCTTTGGCCTCCTGTCACCCAGACTGTCTCACTGTCATTGCTTGGGACTCATTCCATAGGTGTGATCTGATAAAAGAGATATCCCCCGAAGAAAATAGAACAGTTACGTAAGAACTTACCATAATAGTAGATCTTTGAGGGAATCTTTTTCATCAGGTCATGCCGTCCCACTCTCCATCCCCCTTCTGTCTCTAGACTGGCTATCAGGGTGCCCCAACCTTTTTTCTTTTTTTCTTCATTGCACCTTTTCTCTCCTCTTGGTTCTGTGCTGGGAGGCCTAGCTTACTTGGTTCCCATCTGGGAAAGAGCTGCGGAGGGAGTGGGGCCACCCACATGTGAGTATATATAGTAGAGAGGATATTGGACTGGGCAGCCCCTAGTTGACTGCTTGAGAAGAAGCTTCCTTGTGATCCAGGCGCCTGCTGTGTTAGTTCCATAGGTGTGACCTGATGAAAGTTTACCTCGAAGATCTATTATGGTAAGTTCTTATGTAGCTGTTCTTCTAGGGACATGGATATGTTGTTCATCCACACTGTCTGGCAGGTTCCGTGCCGCTTTAAATCTTGCCAGAAGGTCTTCAAGCTGGCTCCTTCCACCCACCCAGGTGGTAAAACTCTCAGCTCCTCCCCATGCTTTACGCCAGATCTTCCTTACTGCTTGGAAGCTCGGGTTCCCTCCTCAACTCTCTGCGTGTAGACTGGATCCTAATTCTTCAGTTCGCCTGAAACTTATTTTCAAGACTTCGGTCAAATTACTCCCTCGCGGCTGCGATGGACAAATTGACTTCTGGTTTTCGGCGGTGCCCATGTGGGCAGAAAATGTCCAGGATGGATCCGCATTCCACGTGCGTCTGTTGCCTCGGCCTAGACCATGACCCGCAGGCCTGCGAGTTATGCCGTTCATTTTCGGCCAACGTCCTGGAAGACTGCACTGCCCAGTTAAAGCTTGGGTGCCCCGAGAAGTGCTACCCACCGGTGAAGTCGAAGGAGGCCCGTTGGTCGGTAACTGCGGCGGCTGGCTTGGCTGAGCTACTCGAGGAGGCGGCACAGGCTGCATCATCCTCTTCCTCGGTCGTGGCATTTATCCAACTCTCTCTCTCTCTCTGGGTACCTCATATTCAGCTTCTATTAAGGAGCTTTGCCAGTCCCTTTCCACAAAGGGAAAGGGGCCATCAGGACATTCTTCTTGGTCCAAAAAGAAGGACTCGAAAAGTAAGTCCCACCATCGGCGTTCATGGGAGCGGGAGAGGTCCCCTTCCCCGGACAGTCGACACTCGACTACGGTCGAGGTTGCGGCTAAGGCCGCTGGCTTCATGTGTCCCCGTCAGGTAAGCCGGCCGAGACGCCCATCGACACGATCGAGATTTTTCTCGACCCGTCAGACGGGCTGTTGACTGGTGAAGCAGACAACCCTTCTTCACCGGTTCCCCCGGTGGAGACAGAGGACTTGCCTGCGCCTCTGGTGCTGGAGTCCCAGGTCAAGGCTTCCGAGCCGAGGGAAAAGCGGGTGTCCCCTGCCCCTTCCCAAACCCGGTCTCGGACTTCGTCTCGGTCCAGCCGATCCCGCTGACATTGGCGGTCTCTGTCTCGGCACTGAAAAAGCGGTGCCGCCGCTCGTCCTCCTCTTCCTCCTCGGAAGAGGAGAGGCTTCAGGGCAAATTGCGTTGACGCTACGAGGACCTGATGTGGCAGCAGTTACTTCTGTCCAGGAACAAGCCAACGCCGTCGCCTTCCCCTGCCATCAAGTGGCTGTCACCCGAGTGGCTGAAACAACCCCTCGCTGTAGTCGAGGTGCCAAGCCTGGGCCAGTTGTTCAGCCGAAACCAGCTGCCCCACCGATTGTGGTGGAACCAATGCCTCCACAACCAAAATTGGGGGCACCGACCAAGGACTCTGTCGGGTCAGGGCCTGCCCCACAGGTTGTCAGTCACCCTCACTCCTGACCGTCCTTGGCAGGTGGAGGGTGACTCAGGCCCCAGGCAGCTCTTCACGGACTCCTCGGAGTCAGACGACGACTCCTCCCTGTTCTCCAGGCCCATCGACCTGGAGTCCTCCGGGGGCCAGTCAGTGGACGAAGGCCCATCGTCCTTCATGGGTCTGCTTCGCTCATCTCTGAGTCCACCAGGATGCAGCTCGAGCCCATATCCAGCGGCTAAGTATCTCCCAACAGAATACTGGACCCCAGGGGTCTACCCACGAGGCTCTCTGGTGGCTGAAGCCATTGTTGGCCCAGCCTTGGAGCTCTGGCAGCAGCCTGCTTCCTGTCCTGTGCCTTTGGTCAGGATGGCTAGGAAGTACGCGGTCCCTACCAGCTCTTTGTCCAGTTTTTCGGAGCACCTCTCCGCTGAGGGGTTGGTCACCAATAGCGTTTTCCAGTGTTCCTGGAATGCTAGGGATGTGGATAAGCCCCCTGACAAGGAGTCCAAAAAGCTGGACTATGCCGGGCGCAAGGTGTATGCTGCGTCCTCCCTTGGCCTCCACCAGGCCAGCTCGGCCGTGCTGATGGCACACTTCTCCCACGCCCTCATGGGCTCCCTGGTTGAGGTGATTCTCTCATCTCCCGGCCAACCTGCAGACCACTGTTAGACAGGTTCGGGACCAGGGAAGGGTGGTGGCAAAACAGCAGCTCCAAATGGCTCTGGACATTGGAGACTCCTGTGCCAGATCAGTCGTGGCCGCAGTGGCCATGCGCCGCAGAGCATGTCTGAGCATATCCACCTTCACGGTGGATACCCAGCATAAACTGGCAGATGTCCCTTTGCTGGGGACCGACCTCTTTGGCCCTGGAGTGGAAGGTCACCTCCAGCGGATCGAGAAGTCCAGTGCTACTCTGGACTCTCTCACCTCCGCCCAGAAGGACAAGGGCCGTCTACAACAGCAGCATAAGTCCTTTCACCCTTCTGCGGCACGTCTGGCCCAACAGCAAAAACACCAGAGCCAGCAGGCTCACGCTTGGCACCCCAAAGCCAAGCCTGCGGCTTCCTCTAATAGGAAGCAGGGAGGAAAAGGCCCAGGAGGTCCCTCAGCTGGTCCCTCCTCCAAGCCTGCCCAGTGACGGGTTGAGGGGTGTCACCCCCAGCCTCGTCACTCTCCCCTGGGTCCCCTCCGTGGGGGGACGGCTCCGCCACTTCCTTTCCACCTGGTCCGCTATTACCATGGACCGTTGAGTGTTGGAGGTGGTAGGAAAGGGCCTGCCCCTGGAGTTTGACAGGCCCGCCCTTCGGGCCGTGCCTCGGGAAACCACAGGTCGCAACCTCCTCTGTCGGCTCGCGAGCAGATATCGCCCCTGCTCCTCGAAAAAGAGGTGAATTAGGAAGGTGTGGATCCTCCTCCAGACCCGGGTTTGTGTCCAGGTACTTCCTGGTCCCAAAACGGATGGGGTGCTGGTGCCCCATTCTTGACCTGAACAAGTTCCTAAGGTCTCGGACCTTCAGGATGGTCACTCTGGCCTAGATAAGCCCATCCTTGGAACGAGGCATCTGGTTCTGTTCTCTGACCTCCAGGACACGTTCTTTCACGTCCCAATCCATCCATCCCACCAGAGATTCCTCCGCTTCAGGGCAGAGGGATCCCTCTACGAGTTCCAGGCCATGCCCTTCGGCCTTTCCCTTGCTCCCAGTGTCTTCACCAAATACATTGCAGTGGTGACAGCATTCCTGCGGCACCAAAGGTTCCGGGTGTACCCCTACCTGGACGACTGGCTGATTGCAGCCCCTCAGAGCGGAGGTGGAAGCGGTCAGAGATCTGGCCCTCAGCTTTGTTCTCAGGTTAGCCTCCTCATCAGCGAGGCCAGTGGAACTCGTGCCAAAGCAGGTGATCCAATTCATCAAGGCAGAGCTCGACTCTCTACAAACCGACCACGGCTCCGGCGGACCAGAGCGAGTTCTTTCCTCCTTTGCCCAGTCACTTCAGGTTGGGCAATTGCACCCTCCCCGGGACTTCCTGCGCCTCCTGGGCCTCGTGGCGGCCTGCACCAGCGTGGTCCTTTGGGCCCGTTGGTACATGCGTCTCCTTCAGTGGGGGCTGGCCAGCCAATGGTCACAGCACTTGATCCGCTGGATCAGCTAGTGACAGTGACCTAGGGGATGTGGAACGCTCTCCAGTGGTGGACCGTTCCGGCACATCTGCAGGAGCGCATCCCGTTTGTCCGCCCCAAGCCGACGGTCTCTCTATCGACCGATGCCTCTTTGATGGGTTGGGGTGCCCATCTGGGGGAGCACAGAGCGCACGGCCTCTGGTCCCCTCGGGAGTCCTGATGCCACATCAACCTGCTGGAGTTTCAAGCGGTTCATCTAGCCCTCACCGCCGTCGCTCCATTTCTATGGAGTCAAGTGGTTCAGATCCAGATGGACAATACCACAACCATGTACTACCTAAACTGCCAGGGCGGGACGTGCTCCATGCCCCTGTGCAGGGAAGCTGTCCGCATTTGGTCACTCGTACGCAGCCAGGAGGCAGATCTCCTTGCCGTCCATGTGGCAGGAGCCTCCAACACCCTGGCCGATGCCCTAAACTGGATAGGGGCTGCGTCCCAAGAGTAAGTAGTCTCTCCTGCCGGAGGTAGTACAAGATCTGTTCTCCCACTGGGGCACGCCTCAGGCGGACCTGTTTTCCTCCAGGGAGAATGCGAAGCTGAGACTGTTTCATGCCTGCACCCCTCAGCAGGGCTCGCTGCAGGGGGATGTCTTCTCGAGGCCGTGGACCCCGGGCCTCTTCTACACCTTTCCCCCATTTCCCTTGATCCACAAGGTGCTTCTCAAGGCGAGGAAGGACAAGGCGCAGGTGATTGTGGTAGCCCCAGACTGGCCCCGCCAGTTCTGGTATCCAGATCTCCTCAGTCTCAGCTCCAGGCTCCCGAGGTGGCTTTCAGCCTGCCCGGACCTGATCTCAGTCAATCAGGAAGGTATTCCACCCAGACCTTCAATCCCTGCACCTGACTGCCTGGTTTCTGAGCAGCTAGAGTTCCAGGCCTTGGGTCTTTTCGACGAGGTCCTCAACGTTGTTGAGGCGTTTCGTAAGGAGTCAACTAGGAAATGCTACGCCTTCAAATGGAAGAGATTCTCCATTTGGTGTCAGGGCAAGGGCCTGGACCCTTCCTCCTGTTCCTTGGCAAGCATTCTGGACCACCTGTGGTCCTTTTCTCAGCAAGGGCTTGGTCCTATGACCATAAGGTGCACCTGGCTGTCATCTCTGCTTTGCGAAGGCGCTGGCAGAGAGCAGTGGGTGGCACAGGAGAAGGTGGTCGGGCACTTTTCAAAGGCCTTGATCACATATCCCCTCCGGTCTGAGAACCTCTACCTCCTTGGGATCTACTGCTGGTATTGGCTAAGCTCATGGGAAAGCCATTCGAACCGATGCACAGGTGTGACATCTTTCACTTGTCGTGGAAGACCACCTTCTTGGTGGCTGTCACGTCAGCCAGAAGGATTGGAGAGCTCCAGGCGCTTTCCATCGAGTCTCCTTATCTGGTCTTCCACAGGGACAAGGTTGTCCTGCGCCCCTACCTGAAATTCCTTCCGAAGGTGGTGTCGGAGTTTCACCTTAACCAGGTGTTGACTCTGCCGGTGTTCTACCCCAGTCACACCTCGGAGGCGGAATATAGGCTTCATACTTTGGACCCTAGAAGAGCGCTCGCTTACTATAAGGAGCGGACGGCTGAAGTTCGGGGAGAGGTTCGCCAGCTGTTTGTCACCTACACTGAAGCCGCACCTGGCAGACCTGCAGCCAAGCGGATGATAGGCAGGTGGGTCACCTCCTGCATAGATCTCTGCTGTAGGTTGGCGGGCATGGAGCCTCCCAGAGGGATAAGAGCTCATTCTACTCGCCATACCGCTGCATCGGTGGCTGCTTCCAGAGACGTCCCTATCCAGGAAATCTGCAGGGCTGCTACCTGGAAGTCAGCACACATCTTCATCACTCACTACCACATCGACCTTGAGTCACGCCAGGATGCTGGTTTTGGGGCCTTAGTTCTCCAGTCTTTATTTCCCAAGTAGGGGGTGTGCGCCTCGCCTCCCTCCTCCCTGAGAATTGCTAGGAGTCTGCCAGACAGTGTGGATGAACAACATATCCATTTCCCTAGAAATATAGGTTACTCAGCTGTAACAGGAGTTCTAGGAATGGTATATGTTCATCCACACGACCCACCCGGCCTCCTCAGCTTTGACGCACAACCTGGCTTCCAGCGGGCTAGATCTGGCATCATGGGGCGGAGCCGAGAGTTTTACCACCCGGGTGGGTGGGAGGAGCCAGCTTGAAGACCTTCCGGCAAGATTTAAAGCGGCAAGGAACCTGCCAGACAGTGTGGATGAATAACATAGACCGTTCCTAGAACTCCTGTTACAGGTGAGTAACCTGTGTTTCTAGGGACATGGATATGTTGTTCATCCACACTCATTGGCAGGTATCCTTGCCGCTTTAATCTTGCAGCGTCTTCAACTTCCTCCACACCCACCGAATATACTCGCTCTCACTCCATAACATCAGATCTTCACTACCGCTTGAGCTCAGGTTCCCTCATAACGCTCTGCGTTTGAGACTGGTTCCTATTTCTCCGTTTGCGGATTTAAAAATAAATTTTGCGAAAAGACTTGGTCTTGATCCGCATGGCTACGATGGACAAATCGACTCCAGTTTGGAAGTGCCCATACGGGCAGAAAGATGTCTCAGACGGATCCACACACTCCACGTGTGTTACTGCTTAGGCCTTGAGGCACAATCCATGAGCTTGCGACCTGTGCTCATCTTTCTCGACCCTCGTCCTCGAAGACCGTGCTGCCCGGTACAACTGGGCGCGTCCGAGAGCGTTCCCTCGGTGAAGTCCAAAGGAGGCCGGTTGGCGGTGTCAGTGGCCACGGCTCGGCGGATCAGCTCGAAGCGGATGATCGCCCCTTGAAGAGGAAGACGCGGCGGGCGTATCTTCCTTAGCGCGGCATTTATCCGCTCTCTCTGGGTTCTTCCTACGGCTTCTTTAAGGAGCTTTGTCTGTCCCTCTCCACTAAGGGAGAAGAGGCCCACGTCTGCTGGACCATTCTCGGTCAAAAAGAAGGACAGGGTAAGTCCTCCGTCGACGCTCTTGGGAGCAGGAAAGTCCCTCTCGAGTCGTCCGACCGTCTGCTTGATCCACAGCCGCTCGGAACCACTGCCTCACGGTGTCCCCATCAGGTCAGTTGACCGAGACTCCCACCGGCAAGGTCGAGATTTTCTCGACCCGTTGGACGGGCTATCGCCTTTAGCAGCCGAGATTCCCCTCTCCCCGGTTCCCCCGGGAGGAGTTGAGGATCCCGTGGGCTCGCCTGTGCCTCCGGTTCCGGAGCCCTCGGATGGACCATCCGAGCCGAAGGGAGTGCCAGTTCCGGCCGACACCTCCCCGCACCGACCTCGGAAATTCCGGGACTCTCGGTCTCGGTCTCGGACCTCTTAGCGGTCCAGCCGATCCCACTGTCATGGCGGTCTCGGTCTCGCACCGCGATGGCCGGGTCGCCCGATCGTCCTCGTCCTCCTCCTCGGACGAGGAAGCAGCGTAAATTACGCCGACGGCACGAGGACCTTATGTTGCAACAACTCCTCCTGGCGGGAGTAAGCGACCCGTCGCCTTCCCCGCCATTAATGGCTGTCACCGGGCGGCCGACACAACCCCTCGACTTACACGAGGAGCTTATACCCAGGCCAGTTGTTCGGCCAAAACCAGCTGCTCCACCGATTCGGTGGAACCTCCGCCTCCACCACCAATTGGGGCTCCGACCAAGGATTCTCGGTCGGCTAAGGGTCTACCCCATCGGCTGTCGGTTACCCCTCACTCCCGACGACCTCGGCAGGTGAAGGGTGGCTCAGGCCAGAGGCAGCTCTTCGAGGACTCTTCCGAGTCGAGATGATTCCTCCTTTTCTCCAAGCGACTGGACTTGGAGTCTTCAGGAGGTCAGTCAATGGACGATAGCCCGTCGTCCTTCCCTGGACTACTTGGCTCATCTCGCGAGTCTACAGGGATGGGCTCGAACCCGTTTCCAAGCAGACCAGGTATCCTCACGGAGATTCTGGACTGAGATTCTCCGACAGAGGCCTTTCGGTGGCGAGGGCCACAGTAGGTCCGGCACTGGAGCTTTGGCGCCCTGCTTCCTGCCCTGCGCCCGGACCAGGATGGCCAGGAAGTATCGCGTTCCCTGGGTTCGTTGTCCGTTTTCAGAACACCCCTCTGCTGAGGGTTGGTTACCGACAGCGTTTTCGGTAGCGCGGCTACGCCAGGGATGTGGACAACCTCCTGACAAGGAGTCCAAGAAATTGGACTATGTCGGGCGAAATTTCGCTCCGTGTCCTCTCGGCCTTCGTCAGGCCAGTTCGGCCGTCCTCATGGCACATTTTCTCATGCCCTGTTGGGCTCCCTGGATGAGGTCATCCTCATCTTCCGCCCGATCTGCAGACTACGGTTAAGCAGGTGCGGGACCAGGGCAGAGCAGTGGCCAAACAGCAGCTCCAGACTGCTTTGGATATAGGGACTCATGTAGCCAGATGGTGGCGGCCGCAGTGGCTATCGTCCGTGCGAGCTTGGCTGAGGATATCCACCTTTACTTGGATACCCAGCACAAGTTGGCGGATGTTCCCTTTTGGGGACTGACCTCTTGACCCTGGGGTGGAAGGTCACCTGCAGAGGATCGAGAAGTCAATGCTACCTTGGACTCGGTCTCTTCGCTCAGAAGGACAAAGGCACTTGAACAGCAGCCTAAGCCCTTTCGTCCTTCTGTAGCCCCGGGCGCCGCCGCCCAGCAACATCAGGCCAGCAGGCTCGGCCTTGGCATCCCACCAACCGCGGCTTCCTCTAACAGGAGGCAGGGAGGAAAGGCCCAGGAGGTCCTCGGCGGTCCTCCTCCCAAGCCTGCCCAGTGGCCAGGCTGAGGGGTGTCGCCCCATTCCCGTCACCTTACCCTAGGTCCCCCCCTTAGGGGACGGCCCGCCCACTAAGTTCCGCCTGGTCGCTATTACCACGGACAGGTGGGTCTTGAGGTGGTGGGAAGAGGCCTGCCTCTGGAATCGAGCAGGCACCACCCTTCAGAGCCGTCGCCCCTGGGGCCGAGGTCCCCAGCCTCACTGGCGGCTTGTCGAGCTGACATCGCCTCCTCCTCCAGAAGGAGGTGATAAAGAGGTATGGACCTCCTCAGACCCAGGGGTTATGTCCAGGTACTTCCTGGTTCCGAAGCAGACGGGGGCTGGCGCCCCATTCTCGACTACACGACCTAAACAAGTTCCTAAGGTCTGAACCTTCAGAGATGGTCACTCTGGCTCAGATAATACCATCCTTGGAGCGAGGGTGGTTCTGCTCTCTGGACTTGCAGGGACCGCTGCTTTTCACGTCCCTATCCGTCTGCTCTCCCACCAGAGATTCTTCGCCCGAGCTGAAGGATCCCTTTCCAGTTCCCAAGCCATGCCCTCGGCTTGTCTCCAGCTCCCAGGGTCTTCACCAAATGCATGGCAGTGGTGACAGCATTCCTCCGGCGCCGAGGGGTCCGGTGTACCCTTACCTGGACGACTGGCTGATAGCAGCTCCCTCCAGGAAGGAGGCGGAGTGGTCCAGAGATCTGGCCCTCCAGGTCTGTTCTCAACTGGGCCTCCTTATCAGCGAGGCAAGAATCGGAACTCGAGCCAAAGCAGGTGATTCTATTCATCGGGCGCCGTTCGACTCTCTTGAACCAGAGCGCGGCTCCCTGCGGACAGGGCGGGTTCTTTCCTCCTTTGCCCGATCATTTCTGGTTGGGCAATTGCGCCCTGCCCGGGACTTCCTGCGCCTCCTGGGTCTCATGGCGGCCTGCACCAGCGTGGTCCGTTGGGCCCGCTGGAACATGCGTCCCCTTCAATGGGGACTGGCCAGCCAGTGGTCACAACGCTGCGATCCTTTGGACCAGCTTGTGTTGGTGACTCAGGGGATGTGGAACGCTCTCCAGTGGTGGACCGTTCCAGATCATTTGCAGGAGGGCATCCCGTTCGTCCGCCCCGAGCCGACGGTCTCTCTATCGACCGATGCCTCTCTGATGGGTTGGGGTGCCCATCTGGGGGAACACCGGGCTCATGGCCTCTGGTCCCCGCGGGAGTCCCGATGCCACATCAACCTGCTGGAGCTCCGAGCGGTCCGCCTAGCTCTCACCGCCTTTGCTCCGTTCCTCCGGGGTCAAGTGGTCCGAGTCCGAGCGGACAACACCACGACCATGTTCTATCTAAACGCCAGGCGGGGCCAGCTCCATGCTTCTATGCAAGGAAGCTCTCGCATTTGGTCACTCATGCAAAGCCTGGGCGGATCTCCTAGCCATTCATGTGGCAGGAGCCTCCAACACCCTGGCCGATGCCCTGGGCCAGATAGGGGCTGCATCCCACGGTGGTCTCTCCTGCGGAGGTAGTACAGCATCTGTTCTCCCATTGGGGGCACACCTCAGGTGGACCTGTTCGCCTCAAGGAGAACGAAGCTGAGACTGTTCCATGCCCCCCCCCTCAGCAGGGCTCGCTGCAGGGGATGCCTTCTCAAGGCAGTGGACCCCGGCCTCTTTCGCCTTTCCCCATTTCCCTTGATCCACAAGGTGCTTCTCAAGGCGAGGAGGGACAAGCGGAGGTGATTCTGATAGCCCCAGACTGGCCTCGCAGTTCTGGTACCAGATCTCCTCAGTCTCAGCTCCAGGACTCGCGGCAGCTTCCAGCTCGCCCGGACCTGCTCTCAGTCAATCAGGGGAAGGTGTTCCATCCGGTCCTTCAATCCCTGCACCTGACGGCCTGGTTCCTGAGCGGCTAGAGTTCCAGGCCTTGGGTCTTTCCGACGAGGTCCTCAATGTAGTTGAGGCGTCCCGTAAGGAGTTGACCAGAAAATGCTATGCCTTCAAATGGAAAAGGTTTTCCATTTGGTGTCAGGGCAAGGGCTTGGACCCTTCCTCCTGTTCCTTGGCAAGCATCTTGGACTATTTATGGTCCTTTCAATCAAGGGCTTAGGTCGTGACCGTGAGGTGCACCTGGCAGCCATCTCTGCTTGCAGGCAGCGGGCGGGAAGCAGTCGGTGGCGCGGGAGGAGGTGGTCTGGCGCTTTTCAAGGCCTTGATCACATTTCCCCTCAGTCTGCGGAACCCCCACCTCCGGTGGGATCTACGGCTGGTACTGGCAAAGCTCATGGGCAAGCCATTTGAACCTATGCACAGGTGTGCTCTCTCTCACTATGTCGTGGAAGACCGCCTTCTTGGTGGCTATCCGTCCAGCCAGAAGGATGGGAGAGCTCCAGGCTTTCATCAGGTTTCTTACCTGGTCTTCCACAGGGACAAGGTTGTCCTGCGCCCCACCCGAAATTCCTTCCGAAGGTGGTGTCGGAGTTTCACCTTAACCAGGTGTTGACTCTGCGGTGTTCTACCCCAATCACACCTCGGAGGCCGAATATAGGCTCCGTGCTTTGGACCCTAGAAGGGGCGCTCGCCTATTACAAAGAGCGCACGGCTGAAATTCGGGGAGAGGTTCGCCAGCTGTTTGTCACCTACGCTGAAGCCGCATCTGGCAGACCTGCAGCCAAGCGGCGATAAGCAGGTGGGTCACTTCCTGCATAGATCTCTGCTATAAGTTGGCGGGCATGGAGCCTCCCAGAGGGATAAGAGCTCATTCTACCCGCCATACTGCTGCAGCGGTGGCTGCTTCCAGGGCGTCCCTATCCAGGAAATCTGCAGGGCTGCTACCTGGAAGTCAGCAAACACCTTCATTACCCATTACCACATCGACCTTGAGTCACGCCGGGATGCTGGTTTTGGGGCCTCAGTTCTCGTCTCTCTTTCCCAAGTAAGTATTGGGGGTGTCGTCTTGCCTCCCTCCTCCGGAGACTGCTAGGAGTCTGCCAATGAGTGTGGATGAACAACATATCCATGTCCCTAGAAATACAGGCCACTCACCTGTAACAGGAGTTCTGAGGAATGGTATACATGTTGTTCATCCACACGACCAATCCGACCTCTCGGCTTTGACGCACAACCTGAGCTTCCAGCGGGCCAGATCTGGCGTCATGGGCGGAGCCGAGTTATACCACCCGGGTGGGTGGGAGGAGCAAGCTTGAAGACCTTCCGGCAAGATTTAAAGCGGCAAGGATACCTGCCAATGAGTGTGGATGAACAACATATACCATTCCTAGAACTCCTGTTACAGGTGAGTAACCTGTATTTTCTCTTTATGGGGCACTTCTCTGGGGGACGTCTTTGCCTCCAGGGAGAACGCAAAGCTGAGGCTGTTCTCTGCCTGCCCCCCTCAGTCTGGGACATTGCTGAGGAATGCCTTTGATCGCCCCTGGATGGCCTCATCAGTTCTCATACCCGGATCTCCTCAGCCTTAGCAGCAGGCCTCCATGGCAGTTTCCTCTTCATTTGGGCCTGCTGATGTGTCATCGGGAGAAGATCCTGCACCCAAATCTTCAGTCCCTAAACCCCACAATCTGGGTCCTGAGAGGCTAGAGTTTCTGGCTCTTGGTCTTTCAGAGGATTTGCTTGCCATTATGGAGGCTGCCAGAAAGGAATCGACTTGCCATTGCTATGCCTTTAAGTGGAAAACAGTTTCCATCTGGTGCCAGGGCAAGGCGCTTGATCCCCTTACCTAATTTTCTCGATTTTTTTTTTTTTTTTTTTTTTTTTTAACTTCAGGTTATTTAAACTAGTAAGAGGCAAAGTACGCATATATCCTTATAGAATGTACCATTACAAAAATGTCTGACAGTTTTACTAAGTAAATTGATGTACATTACTGGGTAATGTCAGTCTAACATTCACCGTGTGAAAATATAAATTGTGCCTCGCCTTGTTTCTAACCAGTATAAAGCACTCTGGATTATCTTTGGTCCTTATCTTGTCCTGGGCTGAGATAGACAACCCCCAAGCTGCACCTGGCAGCCATCTCTGCATACCGGGCGTGGGCTAGTATGCTGACAGTAGTGCAAGAGAAGGTGGGTGCTTTTCAAAGACCTTGACCACCTGAACACACCACTGCATGAAACACCACCACAGTGGGACTTGTTGCTGGTTCTTTTGGTGCTAATGGGTAGGCCTTTCGAGCCTATGCACAGGTGTGAGATGTCACACCTGTCGTGAAAAACTGCCTTCTTGGTGGCTATCACCTCTGCCAGAATGATCAATGAGCTTCAGGCACTCTTGATGGAGTCTCGGTACCTGGTCTTCCACAAGGACAAGGTAGTCGTTTGCCCCCACCTGAAGTTCCTCCATAAGGTAGTCTTGGGTGTTTCACCTTAACCAGGTCTACTTTACTGACCCTTCTTCAGAGGCTGAATGTAAACTTCATACCTTGGATCTGCAGAGGGCACTTGCTTATTACAAAGAGCACACGGCTGTAGTTGGGATAAGACTCGCCAGCGCTCTGGTAGACCTACAGCTAAGAGGACGATTGACAGGTGGATTGTCTCCTGCATTGATCTCTGTTATTGGTTGACTGATATTGAGCCCTCATGTAGGACTTTAGGCTGATTCCACCATCAGACATAAGGCTGCCTTGGTGGCTGCTTCCAGGATGTCCCCATACAGGAGATCTGTAAGGCAGCTACCTGGGAGTCGACGCACACGTTCATCTTTCATTACAGTAACAACATTGAGTCATGCCAGGATGTTGCTTTTGGGATAACAGTTCTCCAATCTCCATTTGCAAAATACAGGTGCATACCTTGTCCCCTTCTGTTAACTGCTAGGAGTCTGCCCGAAATGTGGATGAGTGAACCTTATCCACATCCCTAGGAGTGGTATATGGTTCACAGCCATACAATCCTCACGACCTCCCCTGGCATATCGCATACTGATCCCTGCTTCCAGCATGCAAGATCTGATGGCACGGGGCAGAGCAGAGGGATATACCACTCGGTTGGGGGAAGGAGTTTCTCTTAAAGATGGTCCAGCAAATCAGCCTCTTAAGGGAAGACTGCCAGAAGTGTGGATGTGAACCATATACCACTCTAAAATTATGGTTGCAGGTGAGTAACCCTCGTGTCTTCCAAGAATCAGTTGTTCTCCATTCAGCACTGGTGGGTTCTGATCGAAGGCACAGGACTCCACGGGAGCGATAGCTCTAAGATTTTAGAAATGGGGAGCCGACATCGGAGACGGCGCTGCTCATGAGGCTGACGTATGACTTGGCACACGTGGACTGGCCAGTAGTCAACGCCATCTCTCTCCACTTCAGTTCATTTTTTCCTGCCATCTAGGCTGCATCTGCACGTATGGGAACTGAATAGGTCACTTAGAGATGGAGCTTTTGCAGCAGGCAGTAACCATGAGGAGTATGCCACCAGGCACTAGGACCCCATGGAAAAATTCTAGCTGCTGTCTATGGCAGGGGACCGCCCCTGACGTCTGCCCTGCCACCGACGTCGCCCATGGTATAAAGGGGCAGTCCACCTGCACCACCTCAGTTTTTTTTCCCCTGCTGTTGACACATGCATTTCTGCTCCACGATTGCCTCCTGCTACCAGTCAACCACCATTTTTCGTGCTTTGCGCAGTTGACCATTTTTTTTTTTTTTTTTTTTTGTCGAATTTCTGTGTCCACCCAGCCAATTTCATCTACAGAGTGACGGAAATCGAGGTGCACATGCAGCAAGCAGATCCCAGAAAAAGACAGTCATTCGGCCTGCCTTCTGTGCCTAGGCCCCGACCAGAAGCTGGACAACTGCCCACGTTGCCTCAGCTTCTATAGGAGGACCCGCATCCACTGCCTGAAGACCTTAAAAGCCTACCTCCTTGAACAATAAGTGGCCACCATGCAGAAGACCCACTCGAAGCACAGCTCATCTTCCTCCTCGGCCAAGGACTTCTCTCCTAGAGAGAAGAAATCGAGCAGGAAGCATCATCATCGAGATAAGGATAGGTCCAGGTCAGAATCCTGACCCAGGTCTCCACACAAGGCTTCCAAAAGTTACACCTCTGGCACGAGGTCTGACTCGGCCCCTCCATTTTCCTGTGCTCTACCCGGGTTACCATCGAGGAAGCCTCCTGCCTCCACCCAGACGTCCGGCAGGGGGTATTCTGGGCTAGGGCCTTCCCAGGCCCGTGTTTCTCTGGCTGTCAGGCCCCACAAGCTCTTGCAAGGGTCTCAGCCAGAAAGATTGGCCCACACTTTAGGTGGCAGGTCAGAGCCTGCTGTCCTCGGGGCCGTTGCCTCAGGGTCATTGGATAAGGCGACAGGGTCCGGTGACACCAGGAGGCATCAGGAACACGAGCGCCACAAGAAACCGTACTCTTCTTACAAGTTGTTGTCAGCTGGGGCTTTGGACCGACGACAGACCACAACGCCCTCTGATTCCACTACAGAACCAGAGCAGACGACACCCTCCAAGCCGTCGCTTGACCCACAGGGCTCTAAAAAGTCTCCGACCACGGAGCAGACGACGGGGGACCTGACACCTGACTATTAAGAGGGCAGCAGACCAGACGCCAGAGCACCCGGTGCCGGGGGATGAGACACCGCCAGACCTGGCGCAGCGGGACAGTCGGACCTGACAACAGGGGTGATTGAACTGAAGGATCTAACACTGGGCCCCATGGTACCTCTGGCTGAGGTCAGTGCCCTGTTCGTCATCTGGTGGAACACAATCAAAAGGGATCTGTTGCCCAGACAGCCAGAGTCGAACCGCACTCCTGCAGGGACCCCTACACTAGCTCCTCTTAGGCAATGACCCCTCCATGCAGATTGCCTTCACCACCCCTGACGCCAGTCCGCCTGGCTCCAGGTGGCTGGACAGGAGTACCCCGGATGACGAAGCATGGTTCTCGGCCGTCTTCCAGATCTTCATCTAGATACCGGAGTCGCTCTAGTGGATGCTGGTCCACATCTTCAGAGGAGTCCAGCAGAGGCTTCTACTCTTATGACTCGTCAGAAGATGACTTCTCTTCCATCTCCGGTCCAAGAAGGGGATTCTCCAACGTCTCCGGACAATCCCATTTTCGTAGATGTGGTGAGACACATTCAGTTCCTTAACCAGTGGGAGACAGAAGATTTAGACCCCGAGAGATTTTCTTAGGGGCCACTGACCCAAAACCCTTGGTCATCCCACCATTAGTGGAGCCCGTCCAGGACGTTACGAAACTAGCCTGGAAGCACCCTTCCAGAACCTCGACTGTTCCTAAGAAAGATGATAGCTTATATAGGACTCCTAAGGAAGAACGACATTTGAGTGAGCAACTGAAAGCGGACTCCGTGGTCCTTACGGCTGCATATGGAAGGACTGAGCAACCAAAGCATATGAGCTCCCAATCACCAGATAAGGAGTCCAAAAAGATGGACCAATTTGGCCGGAAGGTCTACTCTTCGGCCACTTGTATGGTCCAGTCATTAAATTTTCTGGCGCGCATGTTTATGTATCGCAAGTCTGTCTGGAACAAGGCTATGGACCTGACTCAGTCAGAACCTGACTTCCCTAATAAGACTGAGCTGTTGGCCATTGTACAGTCTGGGGCTGTTGTTGGCAAACACATCCTCAGGTGCTCCACTGCCACACTACTCTTGGTTGAGGGTCTCGGGCGTCCGACAGGATTTGCAGGATGCTATCCTGAATGCCCCTTTCAAGGATCGGTTCTTTTCAGCTGGGTGGCAGAGATGATGATCACAGGTTTGTAGGACTTGTGGGGGGGGGAGTTTCCGAAGTCCACAAGATGTATAGGTCAGAGCCAACCCCAGTCAGAAGTTTACCTTTTTGCAGGCAACAAGGGAAATGACAGCAGAATAGATAGAGGTGGATACAAAGGAAAGGCACTCCCCTATCAGCAGGGGCACAGGGACCAAGGACTTTTAAAAATGCCACTGTTTCCTTGCCCACCTCAATTACCTCTGCATGACTCTCTGCCTGCCGCCCCCCCCCAAAAAAAAAAACTGGTGGGGCTACAGAGGGAGGCAGTAGGAAGGCGATTCTCCCTTTACCTCACAGGTTGGTACAGCATTATGGCAGATCAGTGGGTACTCCAAATTATAGAAAGGGGTTACGCTCTGGAGATTACCCAAATACCTCCAGACAACCCACCAATTTCTAACTATTGCTCCCCATCCCACACAGGCCTCATTCGGGCAGAAATCCAATCCCTCCTCAGCAAAAAGGCAATCCAGGTAGTGCCACAGAGTCGGAGAGGAAGGGGTTGTTACTTCCACTTCTTCTCAGTTCCAAAAAAGACGGGACCTTCGTCCCATCTTGGATCTCAGTAAGCTGAACAGTTTTATCAAATACAAAAGGTTCAGGGTGGTGACACTGCCAGGATTGCTGCCCATGCTACATCAAGGGGACTGGCTCTGCTCCCTGGACATGCAGGACACATATATACTGCGTAAAAATCCTGATGTCTCACAGAAAGTACCTTGCTTACCTTCCAGGGCCAGCATTACTGCTCGCACCGATGTTCAGGCCTCCTCGGCACCCCGAGTATTCACCAAGTGCCTGGCGATGATGGCAGCAGCTCTCAGGAGGCAGGGACATTACATCTATCCCTACCCCGACAACTGGCTTCTGACAACTTCCACAAGGGACCAACTGTGTCACACACTGGAAAGTACTTTCCAACTGTTCCAAGACCTGGAGATCACCTTGAATCTTCCCACATCATACCCCCGGCCCAGTCAGAGATTGCAATACATAGACCACACCGTCCAGGGAAGGGTCATCCTCCTCTCGGACAGGGCAGATCACCTGTAGGCTCTGGCTCAGAAGAATCACCTCCTCAAGCCAGATATCAGCCAGAATGCTTCTGCTACTCCCAGGTCATATGGCCGACGCCATCGCGACAGTGCTTTTGGCTCGTCTCCACATGAGTGCTTCGGTAGAACCTCAGGGTACAGTGGGATCAGCATTCAGACTATCTCGAGCAGCAAGTTCAGATCTCCAGTGCAGTGCGTACGACTTTGGAATGGTGGCTCACCCCTTCCCAACTAGAGACCTAGGCTCCTTTTTGAAGTCCCAGTCCTCGGCAAATCTTGACAACGGATGCCTCTGGACTGGGTTGGGGTGCACATTTCAAAGAAATTCAGACAAGAGGGACGTGGACTCCTTTGGAACGCAGCCTGCACATCAGTGTGTTGGAGATGAGAGCCATTCTGTACGCCCTACAGGTGTTTCAGATGGACCTCCTCCCAGGCCCCTTACCACAGGCTACTTACTGATCCAGACAGACAACATGTCTGTGGTCTTATACATCAACAAGCAAGAGGGCCCTCACTCCTATCCCCTTTGTAGAGAGGCCACGGGAGTCGGGCAGTGGAGCACAATCAGAAACTCACAGCGGTTCACATACCGGGGTACAAAACACATTAGCCGACAGCCTAAGCCACTCTTGGTCTCAGGCCCACGAGTAGGAAACACTACGGGGGTAGTAGACAATCTGTTCAAAAGACTGGGACTTCCAGAACTGGATCTCTTTGTGTCCCCGCTCAACACCAAACTACCAGTTCTAGGGACATGGGTATGTTGTTCAATCCACACTTACTGGCAGGTTCTTTGTTGCTTTAAATCTTGTCGGAAAGTCTTCAAGCTGGCTCCTCCCACCCACTTGGGTGGTAAAACTCTCTGCTCGCCCCATGACGCCAGATCTTCATTACCACTTGGAAGCTCAGGTTCCCTCCTTTGCTCTCTGCGTTTTAGGCCTGGATCCAATATCTTCGGTTTACCCGAATCTAATCTTAAAATTTACAAGACTTCGGTCTTTTTCTTCCCTCGCAGCTGCAATGAACAAATCGACTCCCGGATTTCGTTGGTGCCCCTGTGGGCAGATGATGTCCCAGACCGATCCGCACTCCACGTGCGTGTACTGCTTTGGGCTTGAGCATGCTTCGCAGGCTCACGACTTGTGCAAGTCCTTTTCACCCACGGTCTTAGAGGATTGCGCTGCCAGATTGCAACTTGGGCGCCCTGAGAAACGTTATCCTCCGGTCAAGTCGAAGGAGGCCCGTTGGGTGTCGGCGTGGGCTTAGCTGAACAGCTCTAACAACTGATCGCCCTCGAGGAGGAAGCAGCCCAGGGTGCATCATCATCATCCTCAGTCGCGGCATTTATCCCGCTCTCTTTGGGCTCCTCCTACACGGCTTCGTTCAAGGAGCTTTGTCAATCCCTCTCCACCAATCCGATAAGGAGTCCAAGAAACTGGACTACTCTGGGCGGAAAGTCTATGCTGCTTCCTCCCTAGGCCTTTATCAGGCCAGCTCGGCCATTCTGATGGCACACTTTTTGCACGCCCTTTTGGGCTCTCTGGATGAGGTGATTCCTCATCTTTCCGGCTGACCTCCAGACAACGGTCAAACAGGTGCGGGATCAGGGAAGGGCGGTAGCCAAACAGCAACTCCAGACTTCCTTGGACATAGCTAACTCGTGTGCCCGGTCAGTAGCGGCCACAGTGGCCATGTGCCGCAGAGCTTGGCTGCAGATCTCCACTTTTACAGCGGATACCCAGCACAAGCTGGCTAGCTTGGCAGAAGACACCAAGAGAAAGGACTGCTGTGTGACTGAACTTCTCTGCTGGGACTAAAGTAGAAGAACTTTTGTATTTGGACCTTTAATTTAGGGTAAAAAACTAACATACAAAACAAAACCAAAAAAAAGTGTGTGTTTGGGTTAACTGAACTGAATGAGTAACTGAAAAGTCATCTAGGTGTAAATCTCAGGTGACTGAAAGGACTTAACTGCTGTGAGGTTTAAATTACTTGTAGAAAGATCTGGTAAGTAGGGGGAGTGGCTTAGCTAGAAGGAAGCTACATTTAAAGACTGCCTTAGAAAGATTCTCACTAATAGCTTGGCAGAAGACACCAAGAGAAAGGACTGCTGTGTGACTGAACTTCTCTGCTGGGACTGTATTGCCCTCCTTCCCACCCTCTACCCCCACCCAAAGCTAGCTCTATTTTTATAGGCACAGGATTTGACTGACAACAGGAACTTCCTGTTTAGGGGCAGGAAGTGAGTGATCACAGAACCACCAAGGACCCACCATCCTAGAAGGGCAAGAGTAGCTCTCCGGCCGCCTCTAGCTGCTGGAGGTCTGCCTCTGAACAAGTAAGTGGTCTACTGAGAAATATAGGATATTCTTGTCTCAGAACAGGACAATCTGGAGCTTAAAGGGCACACAGGCAGAAAGTAAGGAGAGAGAGAGAAAAAACAGCCAGAAAGAGTAAGGATTGCAAACAGTTAAGGGGTCAGAAATAAGACATGATTGAGTGGTGCAGTGCAGTGGCTGTGGAGCAGCAGTCTTCCGGGAGATATTCTGGAGGATGCGGTGTTGTCCCATCTGCAGGCACCTCTCTGGGCTGAGGCAGGAGGTTGCTCATCTCCAGGCTGAGTTAGCCAGGATTGTGGGACCTCCTCTTCCATCCAGGGACCACCAGTGCCACTGCCGTTGCCTCAGAGGTTGCCAAGAAAGAGGAGCGGTTGGACCACAGTGGGCTCAGGGAGGGTGAGGGTGGTGGAACAGAGGCACATCCCTCCAGTTGTACCTCTCCACAATTCCTATGCCATTCTGGCAAAGTGTGGTTCCTCTATGGAGGCACCTACAGTGGAGAGCAAGGAGGATGCTGGGAACCTCCACAAAGGAGACCCACAGGAGGGTGGCAGGGGACCCTGCAGGGGAAGGAAACAACTCCTGGTGGGGACTCCATTGTTAGGAAGGTAGAACTGGGCAAGGAAGGGGAGGGAGGTAAGGTGCCTGCCTGGCGCCATGGCTTGAGAGACAGGGCGAATCCTCAGGATTGCTGGAGCGCTGCAGAGGGGGAGCTGGATGTCATTGTCCACCTAGGGACAAATGACCTAGCTAAAGGGATTAGAGAAGTGCAGGAAGAGTTTGTGGGTGGGGAGGGGCCTTGGTCAAGTAGCACACACGGTAACCTTCTCGAGGTGCTACCCATCTATGGCATAGGAGAGGCTAGGGTGTTCCGCACCATGGGATTCAGTCAGTGGTTGAAAAACTGGTGTGGAGCTCAGGGATTCGGCTTCATTGGGGACTGGGGGTCCACCTGGAGTGATGCAAGCCTATACTGGCATGATGGGCTGCATCTGTCCGGGAGGGGAACCAGGATCCTAGGTGATAGGTTTAAATGCTTCATTGGTAGCTTTTAAACTAGCCAAGGGGAGGCACTGGAAAGGAGCAGGAAAATCCTAGCCCCCAAACAATCACGGAGTAAGTGTGGCAAACACCAACATGGAGGTGTCGATAGGAGAAGGGCAGGGTAAATGGAGAAAGTGACAAAGGCAAGAAGGACAGGGATGGGGCAAAAGGGGGTAAGGCCATCAGGAAATGGAGGGTAATGAGTACCAGTGCCCGTAGTCTGGGCAACAAGTTCCCTGAGCTGGTGGCCTTAATGGAAGAGGGATGCCTGGATATCATAGCAGTCACAGAAACATGGTACACAGAGAACCATGACTGGGATGTTAATATACCAGGGTGCATAACCTACAGGAGAGACAGGCAGGGGAGAAGAGGGGGAGGAGTAGCTCTCTATGTAAAGGAAGGGATAAAAGCAACTGAACAAAAGAGTAAACAGGGAGGAGAGGAGGCACTGTGGGTCACCTTGGAGACTGGAAAGGGCACCACAGTCCGCACAGGGGTTGTGTACAGACCCCCATGTCAGGGGAAGGAATGGACAAGGATATGATGGAAGGCATTCTTAGAATGGCAGAGAAAGGGGAGATACTGTTGATGGGAGACCTGAATATGCCAGATGTTAACTGGAGCACATTTGCTGCAGCCACATCCAAGAGCAGGGCCATTCTTGGCGCCTACAGGTGGCAGGCATTAGACAGCTAGTTTGGAACCCACTCATGAGGAGCAATCTTAGACCTCGTACTCTCAAACGGGGCAGTGAGAGGATCTCAGATCTAGAAGTAGGTTGCCATCTGGGGACAAGTGACCATCAAACAGTGTGGTTCACGTTAAACTCAGCTACAGAGTCAAGCCATACAAAAGTGAGGTACTGGACTTTAGGAGGGCTGACTTTTGCAAGATGGAGAGTGCCTCAGAAAAGCACTAGCAAACAGGCTAGAAGGAGGTGTGGAGCAACAATGGGAATTATCAAACTGCCATCACAGAGGCAACAAGCCTTGTGTGAAGCAAATAAACAAATCAAAACAAAAGAAAAAGCCACTATGGTTCTCAAGAGAGGTGGCTGTGAAAGTCAGGAAGAAAAAGATAGCATTCCGGAAGTATAAGGAAACACAGAAGGAGCAGGACAGAGAGCTGTACCAGTTAAGGCAGAGGGAAGTCAGAATAGCAAATGCCCAAACTGAGGAAAAGATAGCCAACTCAGTTAAGAAGGGGGATAAAACCTTTTATAGGTACATCAGCGAGCGTAGAAAGACAAAGGGAGGGATAGTGAGGCTGAATAGAAATGAGCGGTGGGTGGGCAGGCGGTACAGTGAAAAGCAGGAATACTGAGCGAATATTTCTGCTCAGTATTCACAAAGAGGAGGAAGTGCCTAATCCAATTAACAGAAGCACTCTTGATAGGGGGTCGATCCAGTCCTTTCACAGAAGAAAGGGTTCTGCAAGAACTCCTAAAACTGAAGGTGGACAAAGCAATGGGTCCTGATGGAATTCACCCCAGAATTCTAAAAGAATTAAGGAAGGAACTAGTGAAACCACTGGCTACTCTTTTTAATAAATCATGGGAGGATGGTGTGGTACCCGAGGACTGGAGGAAGGCGGATGTGATTCCCCTTCACAAAAGTGGGACCAAGACAGAGGCAGGAAACTGCAGACCTGTCAGTCTGACCTCTGTGGTAGGGAAAGTGATGGAGTCACTTCTGAAGGAAAGAATAGTTGAGTACCTAGAGGTCAGTGGAGCACAGGATCCAAGGCAGCATGGGTTCACAGCGGGAAGGTGATGTCAGACAAATCTAATAGATTTCTTTGACTGGGTGACCAAAGTAGTAGACCAGGGAGGGGCTGTGGACATGGCCTACCTAGACTTTAGCAAGGCATTTGACACAGTCCCACACAAAGATTGATAGTCAAATTAACCAGCCTGGGGTGAGTCCCAGGGTGGTAGCCTGGGTAAAACATTGGCTGGACAACAGGACACAGAAGGTAATTGTAAATGGAGTCCACTCTGAAGAAAGGGCGGTTACTAGTGGGTACCGTGAGGTTCAGTATTGGGTCCAGTCCTTTTAATGTAGTCTTCAGTGACATTGCAGAGGGACTGGAAGGAAAAGTATGCCTTTTTGCAGATGACACAAAGATCTGCAACAGGGTTGATACACAGGAGGCGTGGAAAGGATGAAAAGGGACTTGGCAAGGTTGGAGGAATGGTCAGACGATGGCAGCTAGGATCCAATGCAAAAGTGCAAATAATGCACCTGGGAAACAAGAACCCAGGGAAGAATACAATGGGTGGGAGGTAGTAACAACAACAAAACAGGAAAGGGACCTAGGGTAATCATATCAGATGACCTAAGGTTAGCAAGCAATGTGAGAAGGCAGTAGGGAGGGCCGGGGGTATACTGGGATGTATAGGGAGAGGCATCAGCAGCAGAAAACAGGAAGTTGTTATCCCTCTGTACAAACAGTTGGTGAGACCCCATCTGGAATACTGTGTCCAGTTCTGGAGACCCCATCTCTGCAAGGACATAGACAGGATAGAGGCAGTCCAGAGGAGGGCAATTAAAATGGTGCAGGGTCTGCAAGAGAAGCCGTATGAGGAGAGACTAAAGGAGCTTAATATGTATACCCTTGAGGAAAGAAGGGAGAGGGGGGACATGATAGAAACTTTCAAGTACCTCAAGGGAATCAGCAAAGTCCAAGAGGGTAGATCTTTCAGAAAAGAGACTTGCAAGAACAAGGGACACAATTTAATGATAGAAGGAGGCGGTTCAGGGGCAATGTGAGGAAGTGTTATTTCACAGAGAGGTAGTGGATGCATGGAACAGCCTTCCTGAGGAAGTTGTGGGGTCTAAAACTGTGGGAGAATTCAAGAATGCATGGGACAGACATAAGGCAATTCTTGTGGGGGGCAGGAAGATAAAGGCTGTTGGTTAACTAGGATCTGCGGCCTATCCTGTAGGTAGGGAAATGGGCAGACTAGATGGGCCTAGTGGTCCTTATCTGCCGTCAAAGTCTATGTTTCTATGTTCCCTTCTTGGGTACAGATTTGTTGAGTCCCGGGGTGGAGGGTCATCTGCAAAGGATCAAGAAGTCCAGTGCCACCTTGGACTCTGTCACGTCTGACCAGAAGGACAAAGACCACCAGCAGCAGCATAAGTCCTTTCGGCCTTCAGCCCCTGCGGCACGTCCGGCCCAGCAACACCAGCATCAGGGCCAGCACACTCGCACTTGGCACCCCAAAGCCAAGCCTGCAGCTTCCTCCAACAGGAAGCCAGGAGGGAAAGGTCCAGGAGGCCCCTCAGCCAGCCCTTCCGCCAAGCCTGCCCAGTGAGAGGTATCACCCCCAACCTCGTCACTCCTCCCCAGGTTCCCCCCATGGGGGGACTGCTCCGCCACTTCCTTTCTGCCTGGTCCGATATCACCACGGACCGCTGGGTGCTGGAAGTGGTAGGAAAGTGTCTGCCTCTGGAATTCTAGCAGTCCCCACCCTATCGAGCCGTCGCCTCACAGGGGGCTACAGGGTCCGCAGCCTCTCTGTCGGCTCGTTGAGCCGACATTGCCCTGCTCCTCCAGAAGGAGGTGATCAGGGAGGTGGCGGATCCTCCACCAGTCCCAGGGTTTGTGTCCAGGTACTTCCTGGTCCCAAAACAGACATGGGGCTGGTGCCCCATTCTAGACCTACACGACCTGAACAAGTTCCTAAGGTCTCGTACCTTCAGGATGGTCAGTCTGGCTCAGATCATTCCATCCTTGGAACGAGGTACGTGGTTCTGCTCTTTGGACCTCCAGGATGCATTCTTTCACGTCCCAATCTATCCGTCTCATCAGGCTTCAGGGCAGAGGGATCTCTTTACAAGTTCCGGGCCGTGCCCTTCAGCCTCTCTCCAGCTCCCAGGGTCTTCACCAAATGCATGGCAGTGGAGACAGCATTCCTGCGGCGCCGAAGGGTCCGGGTGTACCCTTACCTGGACGACTGGCTGATTGCAGCCACCTCCAGGCTTGAGATGGTACGGTCCAGGGATCTGGCCCTCCAGGTCTGCTCTCAGATTGGCCTCCTCATCAATGAGGCCAAATCGGAACTTGTGCCAATGCAGGTGATTCAGTTCATCGGGGCAGAGCTCAACTCTCTTCGAGCCAGAGCACGGCTCCCGGCGGACAGGGCCGAGGTTCTTTCCTCCTTTGCCCAGTCCTTTCTGGTTGGGCAGTTGCACCCTGCCCGGGACTTCCTGCGCCTCCTGGACCTCATGGCGGCCTGCAGCAGCGTGGTCCGTTGGGCCCGCTGGCATATGCGTCTCCTGCAGTGGGGGTTGGCTCGCTAATGGTCACAGTGCTCCAGTCCTCTGGACCAGCCAGTGATGGTGACCCAGGAGATGGGGAACGCTCTCCAGTGGTGGATCGTTCCGGCTCATCTGCAGGAGGGTATCCCGTTTGAATGCCCAGAGAAGACGGTCACTCTAACGACTGCCTCTCTGATGGATTGGGGTGCCCGTCTGGGGGAGCTGAGAGCGCACGGCCTCTGGTCCCTTCAGGGGTCTCAATGCCACATCAACCTGCTGGAGCTTCGAGCAGTCCGACTAGTCCTCACTGCCTTCGCTCCGTTTGTACAGGGTCAGGTGGTCCAGGTCCAGACAGACAACACCACAACCATCTACTACCTAAACCGTCAGGGCGGGACGCACTCCTTGCCTCTGTGCAAGGAGGCTCTCCACACTTGGTCTCTTTTGAGTAGACTGGAGGTGGATCTCCTAGCCATCCATGTGGCAGGAGCCTCCAACACTCTGGCCGATGCCCTCAGCCGGATAGGAGCTGCATCTCACGAGTGTTCTCTCTTGACGGAGGTAGTACACGATCTGTTCTCCCATTGGGGCACACCTCAGGTGGACCTGTTTGCCTCCAGGGAGAATGCGAAGCTGAGGCTGTTTCATGCCTGCCCCCTCAGCAGGGCTCGCTGCAGGGATGCCTTCTCGAGGCCGTGAACCCCGGGCCTCTTTACTTTCCCCCAATTCCCTTGATCCACAAGGTGCTTCTCAGGGCGAGGGGAGACAAGGCGCAGGTGATTCTGGTAGCCCCAGACTGGCCCCTCCAGTTCTGGTATCCAGATCTCCTCAGCCTCAGCTCCAGGCTCCCGAGGTGGCTTCCAGCCCGCCCGGTCCTGATCTCAGTCAACCAGGGGAAGGTACTCCACCTGGATCTTCAATCCCTGCACCTGACGGCCTGGTTCCTGAGCGGCTAGAGTTCCAGGCCTTGGGTCTTTCCGATGAGGTCCTCAACATTGTTGAGGCATCCCGTAAGGAGTTGACCAGAAAATGCTGTGCCTTCAAATGGAAGAGATTCTCCATTTGGTGTCAGGATAAGGGGTTGGACCCTTCCTCCTGTTCCTTGGCCAGCATTCTGGACTATATGGTCCCTTTCTCAGCTAGGGCTTTGGTCAGCAACCCTTAAGGTGCACCTGGCAGCCATCTCTGCATACCGGGTCATGGGCCCGAAAGCAGTCGGTGGCGCAGGAAAAGGTGGTCGGGTGCTTTTTCAAAGGCCTTGATCACTTATCCCCTCCGGTGCTCCACCTCCATGGGGTCTACTTCGGGTATAGGCTAAGCTCATGGGCAAGCCATTCGAACCGATGCAGAGGTGTGATATCTCCTTCCTGTCGTGGAAGACCGCCTTCTTAGTGGCTATTACGTCAGCTAGAAGGATTGGAGAGCTCCAGGTGCTTTCCATTGAGTCTCCTTATCTGGTCTTCCACAGGGACAAGGTTATCCTGCGCCCCAACCCGAAATTCTTTCCAAAGGTGGTGTCAGAGTTTCACCTTAACCAGGTGTTGACTCTGCTGGTGTTCTACTCCAGTCACACCTCAGAGGCCGAATATAAGCTCTATACTTTAGACCCTAGACAAGCGCTCTCTTATTATAAGGAGCAAATGGCTGAAGTTCGGGGAGAGGTTCGCCAGCTGTTTGCGACCTACGCTGAAGCCGCACTTGACAGACCTGCAACCAAGCGGACAATAGGCAGGTGGGTTACCTCCTGCATAGATCTCTGCTATAGGTTGGCGGGCATGGAGCCTCCCAGAGGGATAAGAACTCATTCTACCCGCCATACCACTGCTTTGGTGGCTGCTTCCATTGATGTCCCTATCCAGGAAATCTGTAGGGCTGCTACCTGGAAGTCAGCACACACCTTCATTACCCACTAACGCATCAACCTTGAGTCACGCCGGGATGCTGGTTTTGGGACCTTGGTTCTCCATTCCTTATTTTCCAAGTAAGTATAGGGGGTGTGCGCCTTGCCTCCCTTCTCCCAGAGAGCTGCTAGGAGTCTGCCAGTAAGTGTGGATTGAGCAACATATCCATGTCCCTAGAAATACAGGTTACTCACCTGTAACAGGAGTTCTAGGAATGGTATATATTGTTCATCCTAACCCCACCCTACCTCCTCGAACCCGTGGCTAACCTGGCTTCCATGGGGCCAGATCTGGTGGCATGGGGCGGAGCCAAGAGTTTTACCACCCGAGTGGGTGGGAGGAGCCAGCTTGAAGACCTTCCGGCAAGATTTAAAGCGGCAAGGAACCTGCCAGTAAGTGTGGATGAACAACATATACCATTCCTAGAACTCCTGTTACAGGTGAGTAACCTGTATTTTCTGCTCACTAGGTCCAGGGCCTAGTGTTTTCTTGCGAGACGCGTTGTCCTTCCCTCTTGGACAGGGAGGTTTCTTTATGCCTTCCACTACTTCAGCAAGTACTGCTCAGACTTCAAGCGGAATGAGCAGGCATGATTCTCCACAGTGCCGTTCTGGCCTCAGCAGGTTTGGTTTCCATTACTCCAGCAGTCTGCATTAGAACCTGTGATTCCTCTCACTTGCTTTCCCAGGAGCAAGAGACTCTTGTACACTCTAATCTCTAGAGTTTGCACCTGCATGCATGAGTCCTGCAGACTGTCAGGGGACCAGTACGGGATGTCAGCAGGTGTAGCAGAGATCCTCGTGGCCGCAAGAAGACCCTCAACCAGAGCCACCTGCGCCGTGAAATGGAAGCACTTCTGCCTATGGGCTTTTGCCTGTCGTCTGGACCCATTCACCTGTCCAGTGAACTCAGGCCTGGAGTATCTTCTTTCCCTGTCCAATGCAGATCTTAGCCCATCGTCCATAAAGGTACACATTTCTGCCCAGTCAGCTTATCATGTACCAGTGGATGGCAGGAAACTGGCACAAATGGATCTGCCCTGCACCTACCTGCGAGGTATGATGCATATTAAGCCACTCATTCAGGACCCTATTCCCCCATGGGATCTCTTATTTTGCTTGAAGAAGCTTATGTTGCCTCCCTTTGAGCCAGCCGCAAGTTGCCGGCTATGCTTCCTGTCTTGGAAAGCACTATTTTTAGTTGCCATCACATCAGTTAGGATTTCCGAGCTTCAGGCTTGATGTGTTAACAGCCCCATTTGATTTTCCACAGGAACAGGGTATCCCTGCGCACTAATCCTAAGTTTCTCCCGAAGGTGGTGTCTGTGTTCACCCTTAATCAGGACAGTCATCACCCAGTTTATTACCCATAGTAGTCGAATAGAGGGGAGGCCTTGTTGCATACTTTGGATGTTCACAGAGTTCTTCATTTTTATGTAGGCCATACCAGGTCTTAAAGAAAATGTGATCAGTTGTTTATTTATTTATTGTATAATCGGATTTAGAACCTTTGAGCCAGCGGCTCATTTACAAAGGTACCTCGTCACAGAGAGGACACACAGGGTTATCATAGTTTACAGAGTACAGTCATGACGGAGTAACAGATTTTTTCATGTTTACAGAATACAGACATACAGAGTCAACATAGTATTATGTAGGTTGCATGAACAGAGATGCATATTATTACATACTATTGCTTGAATACATGTAGATAAATAAACATTTCAAGTAGTACCAGCAGGTACTGGCAGAGGAGAGCGGGCCCGTGGGTGATAGGGGGTGGAGTGGGTGGGTGTTCAGCCCAGTGGGCCATGTCAATAGTGCCAGAGGAAACAGCAGAGTATCTTTAGTGACAGGTGCAGCAGCGGGTTTTGAATAGCAGGTCTCATAAGGCAGCTTTGAAGGGGGAAATTTTGGCGGTGTTGGAAATGGCTGGGGAGAGTGAGTTGAACCAGGTAGGGGCTCTGTAGCTGAATGACCTCTGAGCCTGGGAAGTCCTAGTTCTGGGCACTAGTAGAGTGACCTTGTCCAAAGTTTGGGTGGTGGCTCTGGGGTGTGTAAATTGGATGGAGGCAGACACCCGGGGGAAGGGGGGGGGGCAAGTAGGATTTTCTTGGTTAGCAGGCTGGTTTGGTAGCGGATGCGTTCATCGAGGTTTAGGAGTTTGGCCATGTCATAGAGTTGACAGGTGTGGGTGAGTCTGGGGGCACTGGTCAGTAGTCTGCAAGCCTTATTTAGTTTGAGTCTAATCTTGCTGAGGGCAATGGAGTCAGCAGCACCATATACTCGGAGGACGTAATCAATTAGGAACATTACTGCGGACGTGATGACGAGTCTGAGGGCATCAGGTGGGAGGCAGTCCTTGTGCCGGTAGAGGATGCCAAGGCGTGCGTTTGCAGCAGAAGCAAGGGCAGTAATGTGGGCATGACAGATGAGGGCCGATTCAAATTTGATTCCAAGGTATTTGTATGAGTAAACTTGTTTGAGTGGTTGACAAGTGCTCGGGAAGATTTGGAGGGGACTTTTGCTGGCTTTGTTTGGGGGGTGGGCAGATAGCATTGCCTTAGTTTTTTTGAGGTTAATTACTGGTCTGCTCTTAAACCAATTCTCAGCATCATTGAAAGAGCGCTGGAGGGAATCTTGGAGGGAGGTGAGATTTTTGTAAGCTGCATAAATCACGGCGTCGTCAGCATGTAGCAGAATATCGTCAGAACAGGCGCTAGGCAGGGCATTTAGGTACAGGCTAAAGAATAGTGGGCCCAGGATAGAGCCCTGGGGAACCCCTGAGCGGATGGGACAGGTTACTGAGAGCACCCCATTGATTTTGACATTCTGGGAGCGGGCTGATGGGTACCTTGCACACCAAGAGAGGGGGCCAGCGGATAAACCTGTATGGTTGAGGGCATTTAGTAGGAGTGGGTGGGAGACGGTGTCAAAGGCCTTAGAGAGGTCAATGTACACTGCCCCAACTAGTGAGCCGTGGTCCAGGGAGGTGTGTAGGAAGTTGGAGAACTCCATTAAAGCTGTTCCTGTACTGTGACCAGCATGAAAGCCATGCTGTTCTGGACACAGGATGTTATATTTTGCAAGGTATTCATGAGTTGGGTGGCCACCACTTTTTCTAAGGCTTTGGAGAGGGAAGGGAGAATGGAAATTGGCCGATAGTTGCTGGGGGTGGACTGGTCACCACCTTTGTGGATAGGTATGACTGTCACAGTTTTCCATGCTGTGGGGAATTGCCCCAGACAGAGGGATCTGTTCAGTAGTTCTGTAAGTGGGACCAGGACCTCATCCAGGACCAGCTAGAGTATTTTTGGGTCCACGGGGTCGCTGCTAGGACTGGTGCCTTTTAGTGCTTTAAGCAGGAGTGGTTTGGCTTCCGGAATGGATACCTTGCGTAGAACCGGGGATGCTGTGGATCTGAAGGTGGTGGGTTGTGAGTAGGGTCGAAAAAGTTACTCGGGAGGACAGGGCTAAGATCAGTAAAGAAGGAGTTAAGGCAGTTGGCAGCTTCGGTGGGGTCGGTGATGGTGGTGCCATTGACTGTATGGTGTGCTGTGGAGGGGGGGGATTTCCCAGTTATTTATTTTATAATGTCCCAGAAGTTCCGGGTGCAGCCCCATGAGGAGGTGAGGGTGGCCTGGTAGTGGTTTGCCTTGGCTTTGCGGATGTCCCATGTGCACCTTTTCTGGGCAGCGTTATATGCCTGTCTGTCAGCAGCCCGACCAGTCTCGGTGGCAATATGCCAAAGGTTATCCCTGTCCTTGAGTAGTTGGAGTAGGGCAGGGGTGACCCAGAGTGCATTTTGTTTTTTGTTGCGGATCATGGTAAAGAGTGCAAAAAGATCACAGGTCTTGGTAAAAGTCTGTGAGAATAGGTCGAGGGCAGTGTCAACGCTCGTTGCCTGGCGGATGGGAGACCAGTCAATGCGAGCGAGGAACTGCCTGAGTTTTTGCAGTCCTCCTGGGCGAAGGTGCCTGCGGTGAGTGGTTTGGGCTATGGGTTTTGGGGTGAGGGTAGACCAGAGGAATAGGAGAGGGGAGTGGTCGCTTAAGGAATCTGGGAGGACTTGAATATCTTGAACCTTTCGGGGTTGGTTTGAGACAACAGTGTCTAGGAGGGTGCTTGTCCCTGCCTTTTGCTTACATCTGGTGGGTTGTGTGACAAGTTGGGTTAGGTCCAATGCAGCAAAAGTGTCTCATCAGTGAGGCAGTGGGACTGAGCTAGTTTACATTGAGGTCTCCTACTAGGACTTGTTGAGCCTTATGGGGGAGGGAGGAGAGATATTCAGTGAGAGATATTGCGGGGCTGTGGTTCCTTGGGGAGGATATAGGAGACTGTGAGATAGAGGGGGCTCTTGGATGGGTCTGGAGTGAGTTTGAAGGTGAAGGCCTGGGCACCATCTACAAGCTGGGGGCTGGGAGGGTGTGGCCTATGATGGTGTCACGAGCATAGAGTGCACAACGCCTCCACATTTACCTACTCGATCCTCGCGAAATAGGGTGTAGCCTGGGAGGGAGACAAAGGAGTCCGGGGTGGACTTCGTTAGCCAGGTTTCTGCTAGGGCTAAGATGTCTGGTTGCTGTTGGAGGTATTCCAGAGTCGGTTGGACTTAGTTGGTGGATTGGTGGGGGCAGGGCCTGGGTTTGGGTGGATATTGCCAGAGAGGAGTTGTCTGTATCTTTCGTCCCAAGAATGTTAGGGGCACCAGTGACTAAGCAGGCTTTGTCCAAGTGGTTGGTCAATTGCATAGTTTTCTGCTACCAAAAATATGACTAACCTTTACTGGGCTTGGTTAAAGGTCACTCCACTAGGGGTGTTGCCACTTCGTTTGCAGCCCTCAAAAATGCGTCCTCAGCGGATCTCTGTGCTGCAGCCATCTGGAGTTCTATCTACACATTCATCAAGCATTACAGTTTGGACATTGTTTCCAGAAGGAGAGCACGTTTTGGCCTAGCTGTTCTCCAGGGACTGCTCTCTCAGGAGTTACCGTGGGTTTCTGTATCCACCACCCATCTGACCTGGATTATATCCTTGTACTGCTTGGAACTCAGTCCTAATTGTTATTGCCTGCTGCAAGAACTCTATCTCAGAAGTGAGATAGTACAGTTATGTAAGAACTTACCATAACAGTACATCTTTGAGAAGAGCTCTTGCAGCAGGCATGCTTTGCCCTTGTTCAGAAGGTATCGTTTCTTCTCCTTTTATGGGATGTTAGAACTTCCTTGGTTCCCCATCCATCATACAGCCAGGTCTCCGGCGGGTGAACTGATGTGGTGCCAGCAGGCCACCCCTTTATACTTTGGGCGACGGGGGCGGGTACGACATCTGGGAGCAGTCTCCCGCCATAGACTGCTAGCTAGAATTTTTCCATGAGGTCCTATTGCCTAGCAGTATAGTACTAATGATTTGTGCTGCGTCAACAGTTCTGCGCCACTTCATTCAATACTGTACTTCAGTGTACCGCTACGGTTGACTGGCTTTATTATTTTTCATTTTTCCCCTGGTATGGTTCCAAGTCTCTTTCTGTGTTTTTTCATGTTTTTTTCTTTTTTTTAATTTACCATTGTCAGTCATGTCCAGTCTAGGGCCTAGGAAATCTACAAAGTCTAAGGCGGGTCTTTTCCCCCCATGCGTCAGTGCCCCTGCGGGAAGAGTATGTCGATTGCCGACCGTCCTGACCGATGCCTCACCTACTTCGCTCAAGACCACGACATGAACTCGTGCAGTGCTTGCTTTTCCATGCATTACCGACCCTGGAAGTGCACATGATGAGGTTGGGGCGGGACCCCGAACCTTCGGAGGGCAACATTGCACTCAGACTCCAGGTCCCTTGGCTTTTTCCCCTGAGCCCCTTTCCAGTACTATACATACCGAGGGAGAGCAGGCCAGCTTCACTGTTGCTAGTCTCTCTGAGACAGGAGGCCTGCGCGAATGGTTGGTGGGACAGCTAGCTTCCTCTGGGGGGGCCAGTTGAGCACCCTTCACAGTCTTGTGCCTTTTAGGGGGCACAGACATCCCCAGTGGTGGTGTCACAGCAGTACTCTGAGCCTGTGCTGGCGGATCCCTTCATGCCTCGGTCTGATGTTGCTTTGGCTTCTGGCCTTTTAGCTGCAGCCGATGATCAAGGTGATGCTGACCACATAGCTGGGTCCCCTACTACTGCCACTCATGGCACCAGGAGAGGGAGGGTCTCTGGGGATGGACACTTTGGCGATCTCCCTGATCTCATCCTCTGATTCGGAGAAAGAGGATCGGGATATTCCCAGTTGGTTCCTCAGCTCCATGGATGTTCGAGGCCCTTGTAGGCCCAGGTCAAGGCCTTTGATATCAGGAGGGCCTTGGAGTTCTCCTCTTTGTGTTATGCCACCTCCCCAGTGTCCTACAGTGCCACTTGTGGCACCAGGGAAGGCAGTGCCATGGCTGGTGCTGTGTTGGGGATCGGTGCAGCTTCTGGCACCAGGTTGGGTTCTAGCATTGTCAGCTGTGCCGAACTTGATTTCTGTGCCATTTGCAGTGCCAAGGGGTGACCCTCTTTCCCTACACTCCCCTGACACCACCTTAATCCATTGGGCCTTATTCGAGGGGCAAGTCCTTTTCTTGTGGGGTGGGGATCGGGAGGTCTAGGTCAGCGTCAGGCTCCATGGCTAGAGTTGCTGGGGCCTCAACCAGAATTCCTAACACTGACTCGGGTCTCCTTTCTCTGCTAGAACCGTCTTGGCCTGCAGCCGGTGGGGACAGAGGCTGCCTTTTGGGACCTGTACGGCTCTGGCTTCGCCACCAGGGGGCCTCTCTTAAGGGCAACACCCTGTCCGCTCCTCCACGGTTGGGTGTTCAGAGATGGCCAGGTTATGCAGCCCCTCCCTCGGGAGGGGTCCCCTGCCTGCTTTCAGAGCCCTGGCAGAGGACCTAGCTTGGTCTGTCACGACCCTGCTCCTCCTCCTCCTCCTCCTCCACCACCTCTGCCGCCTCCTCCCCTTCTCTCAGGTATTTCTGGCCTTGTGGGGTCCTTGACTTGGGATCAAGTTCAGGGCATTGGCGAGTGTGTTTCCTGCTTACCTTAAGGTCATGGACCAGGCCGTCTTTTGGCCAGAAACACCAGCACTACCACCTGCAGAGGCTAGCTCCTCTTCATACCTGTCTTCCTCCTTCAAGGAAGAGGATTCATTGGTCCACCTCTCCTCTTATTTTACCAATTATCAGCAGTTCCTTTTGGGGAATGTTGCAGAACCTGTATCTGGACCATTTTGCTGCTCGCAGTCCTGCCTGTCGATGCTGTCCTTCCTGGGGAGTAGTATTAAACGCTGCTGTCATCCCTCTGTGGCCCCAGCCATTTATGGTGGTATCGCAGAACGTTTGGTGCCATCCCCAGAGCGCAGTCATACCCCGGAGTTGGATTTAGCAGAGTTCAGCAGTTGGGAGTCATAGATTTTTCTCGGCGGCACGCTGTGCATTGCTGCACATGAGGCCCTGATGGCTACGTATGGCAGGTACCTGTGGACAACACTGGGACAGCTACTGGCATCCACACCTGATTGTGAGGCAACCAGGCAAGCCACTCTTCTCCCCGCCCCCCCGGGCCTAGAGCTGGTAAGACACCAGTGAGGGGCATCTTACGATGCCAGTGATGCAACTTCCAGGTTGGTGGAAATTGCAATCTGCATTTAGCGGATAGCATGGCTTCACCTCTCAAGTTTGTCGGCCCTGGCCCAGCATATGTTGCCTCATGACAGGACAGGCATGAGCTTGCTGGGCATCTTCCTCCTACCAGGCTAAGGGAGCCTCCACCTGTCCCTGATCAGTCTTGGGTCTCGCCAGACCTGTAAGTGGCTCCTGCCTCCCTGTATTTCCCCTCACAGTAGGCTGTGGGAATAGCCATTTTCCCTCAGGGTTTGCCAACATCACTTTTGGTGGTGGCTTGGTACTCGCTCACCAGTGCTGAATGGTGAAGACTGATCCTTGGAAAATATGAAAATTACGTACCTACTGTAATTCTTGATATTCCAGGATATCTTAATTCAGCACTGCTACCCCCACCTTCCCCTCATGACCAGGCTTCTGTAGTGCCCCCTCCCGCCTTACCCTTTAAAAATTTTTTTTTTTTTTTTTTTTAAAGGGGTGCTGGCTGCCAACAAGCTTCTCCTGAGGAAGCTGATCCTTCTGACCGTGGGAGAAAAGAGATCTCTACAACTTCCTTGTATCAATCTTCACCATTCGTCACTGGTGTGGGTACCAGCTGAAGGCACAGGACCCTGCGGGAAGCTTGCTCTAGAAAAGCTAATTGCTTTTGGGGGATTTAAGTGAGGCACAGGTCAAGAAACATAGGAAACCGGGGCGTTTCAAAATTAGCAAATAGCGATCTTATCTGTGTCAGTCTTCACCATTCATTACTGTTGGATACTCTGCCAGAGGTCAGGAACCCGTGGGAGCTTTTTTTTTTAGGGTAGACGGAGCCGCACCATCGGCGCCGCCCTTGAGGCCGATGCACTGCGTGGCGCTCGTGGGTTGGCCGTTAGGCTGTGTCGGCTCCGCTTGCCTGACAGTTCTTAGTTGCCGGAGAGGTAAGAGGAAAGGAGTGGAGGGTGGGACAAGGAAGTCCAAGGGACAGAAAAAGGAAAAGATATATAAACTAAAAGGAGAAATAACGACTGAGAAGACAGAAGAGGAAGAAGTAGTTGGAAACTGAAGGGATTGGGAGGGTCCCCAATCTCTGGAAATAGAAGAGGGAGGTAGTGTGGGTATAAAAGAGCAGCAATGTTTTGCGAGAGACAGATTTGAAACTGAGAATAAACACTTAGAAGGACGACTGTTTCCTTTGTACTGCCTTTGGCTCGGCACTCATCCAACAGTGATGAATGGTGAAGATTGACACAGATAAGATATGAAAATTACGTACCTACCATTGGTCCGCATGATTGACTTCACCTTGAGATGAAGGGAGAAGTGGCTGACCATCTCCCTGAGTCTTCTCTGGAAGGGGGCGGAGGAGTCATTTGGATTGAGCCAGGCGTGACAGAGGCCTGGAAGGACTTGGCCTCCAGGCTGTTGTTCACCAGTTCTCCCTCTGATGTACTCTCTGTCCCTACTGTTTGCCATGGCGTTTGTGTTCCTAACTGACTGGAGCAGATCTTTCTCTTCACTTGTGGGACGCGGCGGGAAAAGAATTGAGGTGGAGCTGGGTCCGCCCCCTTTTGTACCATAGCCAACGTCGGGGTGGTCCCTGCTATATACTGCTGGCTGAAAATGTTTCCGGAGGGTCCTAGTGCCTGCAGCATAGTCTGGAGTGTTATAGCCTGCTGCAAGAGCTCCTCTCGAAGATCTGCTGTTACTGTAAGTTCTTGCGTAACTGTACTGCCCTTTGTAACAGTGCTGCTTTGGGGTCTGTCTCCATGGAGGAGCCTGATTCAGCCACTGGCTCCCTTTTCGGTGACACTTTGGAGGCAGGGGAGACAGAGGCCGACCTTGGTACTGGATTCTCGCTCCCTCCTTCACTGAGGGCAGTTGCTGCTAGAGGACCTCGCTCAAGGGGCAGGTCTTTGTTCTCTCCAGGGAGGTTAGGGGGGGCCGGGTCCCCCCTCGTTCAGCAGGCTCTGTCTGCCCGAGGGTGGAGCCAGAGTGTTGGTCCAGCCACTCCTTCCTCTCTTGGAGGACAAAGTCCTGTGTCAGGTGGGGACGGGGCCTCCCTGTTGGGCTTGCTGGGCTCCGGTCTCCCCACCAGGGGTCTTCCCCCTTAGGGTCTCCACCTGCTGGCTTGGAGATGGTTGAGCAGCAGGTTAAATCTGGGCAGTGCATCCCCCTTGAGATAAGAGGGGTCCCCCGCTCATGCCTCTGACCATAGTGGAGCAGATCAAGTCCCTTGGGACCACTCTACCCAGCCTGGATCCTCTTTGCATCCTCCTCCCCCTCTCCCAGGTCTCTCTGGCCCTTTTTGGGCCCCTCACCTGGGAAGAGTACAGGGCTGCGGTGGATTCTTTCCCACAATACTACAGGGCCATATATGAGCTGGTCTTTACATCTTCTGAAATGGCTCCGTCGTTCCCTATGCGGAGCCCCTCCACCTCATCAGCTTCCTCCCCAGAGGAAGAGGAACCTCCTTCATACCAATCATTGGAAGCTGATTTCACTGCAAATCAGCCATTCCTGTCGACAATGTTGGGGGGGAGCTCAATTTAAGTCCTACACAAAGTTGCAATACCGATCATGCAGCTCAAATGTTCCTTGGGGACGCAGCCAGGAATCTCTTGTTGTCCCTCCGAGGCCATGACCCTTCGCGAAAGAATCGCACAGCACCTGGCAGTTGCCCTCCTCCTCTTCCCCACCCCAGGAAACTGTCAGCATTGGTATTGTGCCCCCTCGGGGTCTCCGCAGTCTTTGTCCCACCCCACTTCAGGTCTGGAGTGGTTGGACACCCCTTCTGGGCATCTGTGCCTTGCAGGAGACTGTCCAGATGCGGATTCTGTGGAGTTCGATCGCTGGGGCAGGAAAGATGTTATCTATGTCAATCTTCACCATTCATCACAGATGGGGTACTGGCCAGAGATCAGGACCCCGTGGGAGCTTTTAGTTTTTTTTAAAAAGGGTAGGTGGAGCTGACATAGCATCGGCGCCGCCCTCGAGGCCGATGTACTGCGTGGCGCTCGAGGGTTGGCCGTTAGGCTGAGTCGACTCCGCCTGCCTACCAGTTCTTCGTCTCCCGCCATCGCGGTCGCCTCGTGGGAAGCTTCTCTGCAATTTTAGGCCTTCAGCCTGTTCGAAAAAAATCGACGTTCGTTCCGTCGGTCGTGTACCGGTTCTGGGTTCTGCCTCCACTCGACGTCGCTGGTAAGATCTTTCCTTTTATTTGAGATTCTGCGACGTCAAGTCTGTTTTGTGGTGTTTTTCTCCATAGGTCATGTCTCAGTCGGAGGGCAAAAAGTCTTCTAAGACGGGTCGGCCCCCCATGCGTCGGTGCCGTGCGGCGAAATATTCCATCACCAACCAGCACGACTAGTGTCTTGCGTGTCTTGGCCCGCTTCACGACATGGATTCGTGTGACGCCTGCTTCTCCATGGACCACCGCGTCCTCGAACAGCACGCGTTGAAAGTGGGGCGAGCTCCGCCGACTTTCGGGGGTAGGGTTCGCACTCGTCGGGCCAAGCCGCGCTCTCTCGGCCCTTTCTCCGGGTCCCCTCCCGGTTCTATACAGACCGAGGAGGAGGGAGCCTCGGCTACTTGTAGCCTGGCCATTGCCGAGGCTCCTCCCGTGGCGCAGGAGGCCCGTCCCGCTTCCTCCCGGGGGCGGGAGGCGCCACCACGGCAATCGCCCTTAGGTGAAGGCTCCCGGTGTCGCTCAGCGGCTCGGAAGGCCTGGGTGGCGCGCCCGTCCTCAAGCGCCATCGGTTGGAGCCTTTGGGCGCCGTTCGGCGGCGCCCGTGGGCCCTGTCGGCGCCATTCGTGGCGCCCAGCGCTGCTAATGGGACAAAGATCTGGCGTCCTCTCGCCATGTCGCCCACGGCACGCGTTGCCTGCGTGGCTTGGCGCCGTAGGCCTTCGGCTCTGGTTGTTGGTGCCATCCTCTGCGCCATCCATGCTCTCGGTGGCGCTCACGGCACCGAGGGGCCGGTCGGTGCCATGTTTGGCGCAGAGTCTGCCCTCGGGGCCGTCGTTGGTGCCGCTCGTGGCGCCGAGGGGCCTGGCGGTGTCATCTTCGGTGCCGAGGTTGCTGCTGGGGCTGCTGTCGGTGCCGTCTCTGTCCCTGTACAGCCCCCGGTGCCGGTGGATTTGACGCCGCCGTGTCTGGCCCTGGCTCTGGACCTTTGGCCCGAGCTGCCCTGGTGCCTTCTGCAGGTCCCGCCCACGGGGTTGCAGAGGGCATGGGTGCCGTCTTGGACACAGCCCTGGCTGCCGGGCCCTCTGGCAAAGTTGGTTTCGCCCGCCCTCCTACTGTTAGGCTCAGAGCCTCGGACTCTACCTCATCGGAGTCGAGCTTGGAGTCAGATGGGCAGTCACACCCTTCGGGGCTGTCTGCGGAGGAGGGCGCTCCCATGGTCTCGTCGACGAGTCGGAGCCAGCCCCCTACTGAGGAGAGTCAGTGGTGCTGACCAGCAGGCAGTGGTGCGTGCCACCATTGCTCTGCAGCCTGGCCTTGGGGGTTTCATCGACCCCTCAGTGGTGGTACCCCCTCCGGTGGTGTGTCTTGATCGCCCAACTTTGGGGCCCATCGTGAAACCTACAGGAGGGAAGGGTGCTGTTCCTTGGGTCTCCCCTTTGGGGGCCGCCCAGAGATGCCAGCTACCTAGGCTGGCCCTCTCGAGGAGGAGGACTCTCTCAGACTCTGAGGGGTCGAGGGGTGTGGGGTCGGCGCGTCGGCCTTTCTCTGGGGTCCACCCGGGCCCTGGGCAAAGCCGAAGTGCGGATTTCCACCCTTTCCCCTCGGGTTCCTTGAGGGAGTCCCATTCTTTTGAGGCAGGGGACCGTCCTTCTGGACTTTTACGGCCCCGGTCTCCTCACTGGGGGGATTCTTCTGGGCACAGCCAAGGCAGTACCAACGTGGTTGTACAGCTGTCTGCTGTGGAGTCTTCCGGGGCACCCTCCTCGGGTGCTCATGGTCCGCTCCCTAGCCCTGGCGGAGGTCAGCCGACTTCTTTTCTCGGCTCTGCCCCTATCCCTCTGCCACATTCTCCAGCGCTCCCAGGCATTCTTGGTCCTAGCGGCCCTCTCACCTGGGAGCAGTTCAGAATGGTGGCTGCCCGGTTCCCTGCCTACATTAGGGCTATGGACAGCCAGGTTTTTCAACCTCCCCCCGTGCAGCCACCCTCAGAACATATAGTGACCTCCAGCTCCTCATCCCCCTCTTCTGGGGGAGAGGAACCCTCTGTCCACATCTCTCCTGCTGCTGATCTCTCCGAGTATCAGCACTTCCTCGTGAGGATGTTGGAGGACTTGCACCTTTCTGCCTCTTCTGTTAGCAATCCTGAGCATGCGGCGCACACCTTTCTAAGTGATTATGGCGAGGCCACCCTTGTGGTGCCGCCCTGGCCTGCTCCCTTTCGGGAGGCGTCCTTGCGTTTCTGGCAGAGGCCCTTCTCCAGAGAGTTCCTGCCCCTAGGGACCTCAGCCAGAGGTATTGCGCTCCCCCGGAGTCTCCAGGTTCTGTGCCTCACCGCAGTCCGGCATGCATCTGGACACCCCTGATGGGCTTCGCGCCCTCCACGTGACCGGCCCCGGATCAAGACTCCTCAGATTTTGATTTTTGGGGGAGGAGGACCTTCTACTCGGCACGGTTGCTCCTTTCTATTTCCGCTCACCAGGCCCACTATGCAGCCTACAACAGGTTCTTGTGGTCCACGCTAGGTCAGGTCCTAGCTGCTTTGCCTGACTCGGAGCAAACCAGACAAGCCATTGTGCTCTCTGCACATGGCCTGGAGCTAGCAAGGCACCAAGCGAGGGCATCTTACGATGCCAACAAGGTAGCTACCAGGGTCGTAGGGACAGCGATCTGCACCAGGAGATCAGCCTGGCTACGTCTTTCCCGGTTGTCACCCTTGGCCCGGCGTAGGGTGGTTTGTTCCGCCTACCAGGGAACCTACCTTTTCTCTCCGTGAGCGAGACGTATGCTTGTCGGGGCAGCTTCATTCCCCTCTGGGGACCCGTCTCGGGCCTCCCCAGGCCGGAAGGTTCCCCTTAGTGTGTCACCCACTGAGGGCTAAGGGACTCTGTTCCTTGGGGTGTAAGAAACAACCCCTTCGGGGCTTGGTACTCACCATCTGTGATGAATGGTGAAAGGACACAGATAAGATATGAAAATTACGTACCTACCGTAATTCTGATCTTTCTGTGTATCTTCACCATTCATCACAACCCACCATCCCCTGGGGCCTCAGTCTCTGGGCCCTCCTCCCTCTGTGGCTCCCCCTCTCCTTTTTGGAGCGGGGTAAAGTAGGGACACACAGTGGGGTAGTCTCCTTTAAAGGGTACAGCTCGAGCGGCACTCCTTCTCTACTACATGTCTCCACCCCGATGAGGTGGGAGTTGGTGGTTGCCCTCCTTCTGGTTTCATCCAACTGTTTCAAAAAAAAAAAAAAAACCCTTTTTTTCACCAAACATCTTTCCTGAGAGAGTATTAAATCCCTGTACCCTGTCCTTCTTCCAGAATAGCCGACTCTGCTTCTGGGGTATTTGCCAGTTATTCTGTGCCTTGAATTCTGGCAGAGAGCTTTGCTACTCCTTGCAGTTCCTATACAATCTGGTGACAGACAAGGGTCTCTGATACCTTGTTACCTCTCACTCTCTCCTAAATTTTCTCCCCTTCCTTCCCTCCCTTCTTCCGATTCCAGAGATTGGGGGCCCTATCCAATCCCCTTAGTCTCATCTCTTCTTTGCTGTCCTCTCAGTCATTATTTCTCCTTTTAGTTCAGTTTTCCCTTCCTTTTTATGTCCCTTGGACTCTCTTGTCCCACCCTCCATCCCTTTCTTTTACCTCCGGCTCTCCAGAACTGGTAGGCAGGCGGAGTGAAGCTCAGTCTAGCGGCCAGCCCCTCGGCGCCACGCAGTCGTCGGCCTCAAGGGCGGTGCCGATGCTGTGTCGGCTCCGCCTACCCTTTTTAAAAAAAAAAAAAAAAAAAGCTAAAAGCTCCCTCGGGGTCCGGATCTCGGGCTAGTACCCCATCTGTGATGAATGGTGAAGATACACACAAAGATCAGAATTACAGTAGGTACGTAATTTTCATTTTTTGCCCTAGCGCATCTCCTGTTAGCAATAACAGCACATTAGGCACACATGATGACCTATGCGAGGTGCCTTTGGGCTGCAATGGGAACCTTCCTTGCAGCCCTGTCTGATTGCAAGGTGACCAGGCGAGCCATTGTCATCTCCACAAGGGGTCTGGAGCTAGTGAGACACCAGGTGCGAGCATCCTGTGACGTCAACATGGTAGCTTCCGCAGTGATGGGATCGGCGGTCTGCATTAGGCGGATGGCATGCCTGCGCCTATCCCGGCTGTCACTTCTGGCCCAGCGTGGGGTGACTGCCTCGCCATTTCGGGGGCCTAGTTTTTCTCCCACAGAGTCAGGTGGAAACTCTCGGGGCACCCTCACTCTCCTGTTGGTCAGGAGGCCTGTCCTGACTCAGTAAATGGTGGATCTGGACCCATGATGGGCTCTCCCCGCTTGTGACTCCCCCACAAGGAGCTGAGGGTGGTCCAGCCTTCAGGAAAGTATTGGTTCACTTTGTGGGCTTGTTACTCACTCCCCAGTGATGAATGGTGAAGATTGATCCAGGGAAGATATGTAAATTACGTACCTACCGTAATTCTTGAACTTCCTGTACATCTTCACCATTCATCACTGCTTCCCGCCCTCCATCCCCTCATGGGCTCAGCCTCTGAGCAGTGCCTTCTCCCTGCTTGCTGTCCCTCCCAGTTGAGGCCAGTTGTGGGCTCAGTCCCACTGGTACCTCCTGGCTCCCTGCCACTCCTTAGAAGCTGCAGAGGCCCACCCGGGGGGGCAGGTGGGGGGCTTTGGCCCTTTTCCTCGGTTCCTCAGGGTTCTATTCGCAGCAGACAATGCCAGATGTTGGCTCCGCTCAGGTACCCACGCTTTTCTTCTTCTTACCTTAGTGATGGGCCCCTTCAGAGGCCTACTGCTATAACCTTAAACTGTGTTCCTGGTAGCCATTACCTCTGCCAAGCGTATCAGTGAATTGCAAGCCCTGTCAGTGGAACCTGATTTTATCTCATTTCACAGGGATAAAGTGGTCCTTAGAACCAGTAGAAGGTTCTTGCCCAAAGTGGTTTCAGACTTCCATTTAAACCAGTCTGTGTGTCTCCCTGTTTTCTTCACTGATCATTCTTCCTTAGGAAGAGAGGAGGCTACACAGTTTAGATGTCAAAAGAGCCCTTAGTTACTACATAGAGCGTATCAAGGGTCTCAGGTTTGACTCCCTCCAGTTCCTCACTTGTGGAGAAGTGGGAAAGGGCAAACTTGCCACCAAAAGATCTGTTGCCAGGTGGATTGTGTCTTGTTTACAGTTCTGCTATGAAAAACTGGGAAAAACTCTACCCTCAGGCCTGAGGGCTCATTCCTCAAGAGGTACAGCTGCTTCCCTGGCTGCTGCCAGGGGTATCCCTCTCTTAGAAATTTGTCAAGCAGCCACCTGGAAAACGGTCCATACCTTTACCAAGCATTACTCTCTGGATATCCAGGCTAGGAGTGATGCTCGGTTTGGCACAGCAGTACTTCAGAGCCTATTCCCAGAGTAGGTTCTGTCCCTCCTCCTTGAAGGTACTGCTTGGTAGTCTGCAATTGTCAGAATACAGCATGACTTCATGTTGTTTGAAGAAAAAATTACTCACCTTAGTAATTATATTTCTTCTAATGGAGTCTTGCTGTATTCTCCTTCCCCTCTCAGAACCTGTTTCTGGGAAGTGGGTGGGCAGGTGCAGTGCTGCACCCAAGGGGTGTTTTTTGCTTGCACCTTCCCCTTTTTTGGGGGTGCTTATTTATTATTGTTATTTTTAGTACTTTGGGTTTTGTTTTTGGGTTTCCTGACTTGAGTCTTCCTTGGGAATCCAAAACTTTTTTCAGCCAGTTGGTTAGTAAGAATTTTTACAATTTCCACTTGGAATTTTTAGTTTAGTTGGGCTCATAAGAATCTGACGATTTAAGTTCAAAACACTCCAGACAGAGACTTCAACCGAGCTCGAGCTCAGCATTCTATGCCCTGCATAGAAAGTTAACTTTGTTCTCCGGGCAGTTCAAAGGTTGGGAATCACTGCAATTGTCAGAATACAGCAAGACTCCATTAGAAGAAATATAATTACTAAGGTGAGTAATTTTTTCTCCTGGGTTCTTCCCAGATGTTGGGGCCCAGTCCACACCCTCTTAGGCCACAATTCTTAAAAAAAAAAAAATTCAACTGCTGCCTTCATTTTTTAGTTCATATCCTTTCGTTTTAGTATCCCTTTGGGCTTCCTTGCCCACCCTCCACCCTTATTTTTTCTCTTATCTAGTTTCCTCTCCAGCGAGCAGAAATGAGGGAAGCGAGGGGACGGCGTCCGGTTACTAGCCAACCTGACACCACCCAAGGCGTCAGCCTCGAGGGTGGCGCCATCCCCAATGTCATTTCTCCCTCTTAAGCAGATAAGCTTTTTCTAAAGCAAAGCTCCCCCCGGGGTCCTGCGCCTTTGGCTGGTACCCACCAGTGATGAATGTTGAAGATATACAGGAAAATCAAGAATTACGGTAGGTACGTAATTTACATATTTTGTAGGACTTCTTGTTCATTATCCTTTTTTGGGGTGGGGGGGCAATTGCTTCTGGGACATTTGCCCCCATATTACCTTCTAAAACTCCACTGTTGTCAAAATAAGAGGTTTCTTTCTACATATACATATATCTGTGTACATGGATGTACGTTCTGTATATGTCTGTGGCTATGCCCTTTCTTCTCCCGGACACATTGTTCCTTCTTAAGAAAAATCAGGAGATGCTGATCGTACTTCAACAGGGAGCTGTTGCAGCAGGTAACACCATTAGGACTATGCCGTCAGGTACTAGAACCCCACAGGACAATTTCCAGTTAGCATCCAAGGAGGGGGACCCGCTCTGATGTCCCATGTGGTATAAAGGGGGGCGGTTCCCCGGCACCACTTCAGTTCTTTTCCTGCCGTCGACCTGCTAATATCGGCTCCATGGACACCTGTCTTGCAGTCGACTCCCATTTTCACGCTTCATGTAGTACCGATTGTTTATAGAGTTTTTTCTCCTCGCCTTTTTCTTTTTTTGTGCATGTCTTCTCCATCTTCTCTGGCGGAAGTCTAAGTGCGCGTGTGGCAATCATATCTCAGCTAGAGATGGCCACTCAGCCTGCCTTATCTGCTTGGGCCCGGCCCACAAGCCAGACAACTTCCTGCATTCACAGAAGTTTAATAAAAAGACCCAAATCTGTCACCTCAAGACTCTGAAGACTTACCTCCTGGAATAGCAAGTAGCAGCCATGCAGAGGACCCATTCAGGACACAGTTCTTCTTCCTCTGCCATGGACTCCTCCCACAGAGAGCAGAAATCGGTCGAGAAGCACCATCATAGTGGCAAGGATCGAGCCAGATCACAATCCCTCCACAAGACCTCCACGTCCTCTGCCTCTGGTGGGAGATCAGAATCTGTTCCCCCAGCTCGTTAACTCTTCCCAGGGTTTCTGCCAAGACAACTCCCACCTCTTCCCATTCGCATGGCATGGAGTCTTCTGGACATGGGCGTTCATCCGCCCCCACATCCCTGGCTCTAACGCCCCACAGCAGTCGCTAGGGTCTAAGCCAGACAGACATGCGTCTTCTTCGGGCGGTAAGTCTGAGTCTACCGCCCTCAAGACCTTGGAGTCATCCAACAAATTTGAAGGGGTCAGGCGATACCAACAGACACCAGGAATCTGAGCGCCTTCAGAAGCACCCACCACCTCATGAAAAGGCGTCAACTGGTTCGGAGGATCACCAGATCTCAGGGCCTTCTGGTTTCATGTCAGAACCAGACCAGACGCCCCCTTCCACAGGACCAGACATCTGACCAGGCAACAGGTCACATGCCTGAGGACTGAATGCCCGGACCTCTCAAATGGGGCTTGAACCCACCATCACTGCCTCCTCCTAAAGAGACGGATGTCCAACCTCTGGGGGACAGTACCCCAGAACCTCTGGTCCCAGTGCCTGATGGCAGTTAGCCGGAAGACCATGCCGGATGCACCATAAGGGCCGCCATCAGGGCGCCCGAACGTCCCTACACAGCTGCCAGCACAGTCTGTCATCCCGTTGGCGGTGGTAGGAGCTCTGTTCAATTCATGGTGGAACACCATAAAAGAAGAACTGCTGCCTAAACCACTGGAACAGTCCTCTAGCCCTAGGGTTCTCCTGCCGCCGGCTCTGCCCAGAGAGCCATTGCCCCAAAGACATCCGAGACCGCCTGTCATTGGGGGACAACGGCCGGGGGTCTTCAGCGCTAGCAGCCATGGTCGATATTCATCATCCATACCCTCATCTAAGGGACATCCGCATTCATCCTCAGATGAAGATTCAGGGGACTCTTCTGCCTATTACTCCTCCAAGGACATGCTCCCTCTGCCCTCTCCCCGGTCTCCTCCAGACGATCCTTCCTTTTTTGGATGTAATGAGGCATATCCAATATCTTAACCAATTAGACACGGAGGAACTTGACCCAGAACGCTTTCGTTTGGCAAAATTTCTATGGGCAAGTGACCCAAAACCCTTGGTCATCTCTCTACTAGTAGATCCATTCCAGGACATCAGAAAATTGGCCTGGAAGCATACCTCCACCACTTCGACTGTCCTCAGGAAGGCAGACCGTCTATACAGGACACCAAAAGGAGAGCCTCATCTGAGTGAACAACCAAAAGCAAACTCCGTGGTGCTAACTGCCGCTCATGGCAGGGCACAGCAGCCGAGGCATATGAGCTCACAGCCTTCTGATCCCGAGTCTAAGAAGCTGAACCAGATGGACCGAAAAGTGTATTCCTCTGCCACCTGCGCAGTCAGCTCCCTAAACTTTTTGGCACATATGGTTGTGTTCCAAAAGTCCTTGTGGAACAAGGCCTTGGACTTGGCCAAAGCTCAACCAGATTCTGATAATAAGTCTGAGCTTATGGCTGTTATTCAGTCCGGCATTGATGTAGGCAAACACGTCCTGAGAAGCTCATATGACTCCGCAGATACGGCCACCAGGGCAGCTGCCACAGGAATCTGTATGAGACGGCACGCCTGGCTGCGGGTCTCGGGATTCCAGCAGGATACAATCCTTGGTGCACCCTTTCAAGGGTCAGTTCTCTTTGGCACAGACACCGAGAAACTGATCACCGGGCCACAGGACTTTGGTAAGGTGGTTTCTGACATCCACCGAATGTACAGGTCGGAACCAGCTACTACCAGACGCAAAAAATAAAGGCCAACAGGGAAGGCGTCAGCAACCTAAAAGGGGTTTTAAGAGAAGGGGCCTTCCCCTGCTTTCAGGTGCCCAAGGACCCAGAAGTGCAAAAAATGCCAGAGCACCCCTGCCTACCACCTCCGCCTTGGCATGACTCCCTGCCTGCCCCCCCAACTCACCTCTGGAGTTTCAAGGGAGGCAGTAGGCGGGAGATCCTCCTCCTACCGGAAAGAATGGACCAATATTACCATGGATCAGTGGATCCTCCAAATAACAGAAAGAGTACACCCTAGAGTTTACACAGATTCCACCAGGCAACCTACCGGTTCCACCCACTGCTCCCCATCCTACACGGCCCTCTTAAGGGAAGAAATTCAATCTCTCTTGCAAAAGAGAGTGATTCAGGCAGTACTGTACTTCCAGGTCACTGGGGAAGAGGATATTACTCCCATGTCTTCCTCATGCCGAAGAAGACAGGGGACCTCTGTCCCATGCTAGACCTGAGCCAACTGAACAACTTTCATGAGTACAGAATGTTCAGGAGGGTGACTCTGCTTGGTCTGCTGCCCATGATCTGCCAAGGGGATTGGCTCTGTTCCCTGGGCATGCAGGACGCCTACATGCACATAAAGATCCTGCCATCCCACAGAAAGTATCTCCGCTTTACCTTCCAGGGAGAACACTATCAGTTTAGAGCGCTGCCATTCAGCCTTTCTTTGGCACCGAGGGTTTTCACCAAGTGCCTAGCAGTTATGGCAGCAGTTCTTAGGAGAGGGGGTCATTACATTTACCCCTACCTGGATGACTGGCTCCTTACAGCATCTACAGAGGAACAGCTGCATCGTTCAACAGAGGAGACCTTCCAGCTGTTCCAAGAATTGGGGGTCACTCTGAACCTCTTCCAAGTTGTTCCTCTAGCCTACCCAGAGGCTGCAGTACATGGGGGCGGTCTTGGACGCTGTCCAGGGAAGAGCCTTTCTCCCCCAGGACCGAGCAGACAAGCTAAGGGCTATCGCTCGGAGGGTCATCTCCACAGATCCAATCCCGGCCAGAGTGGTGCTGCAGATTTTAGGCCACATGCCCTTGGTCATTACCACAGTTCCCCTTGCCTGCCGGTACATGAGGGTTCCGCAGTGGAACTTCAAGGTTTAGTGGGATCGACGCACAGACAATCTTGACCAACCGGTCAGGATCTCCAAAGTGGTACACATACCCTGGAGTGGGGCCTCATCCCTTCTCGGCTGGACATCGGGGTTCCCTTTCAGAAACCCAGTACTCTGCAGGTCCTAACTACGGACGCCTCAGGGATGGGCTGGGGGGCACCTGGACTTCGGTGAAGCGCAATCTCCACATCAACGTGCTGGAAATGAGGGCCATCTTGTATGCTCTGTAGGCCTTCCAGTCGATGCTCATGCCAGGTCCTCTGTTAGTCCAGTCAGCCAAACTCCAGTAATCTTCTATCTCAACAAGAAAGGAGGGGTATGCATCCTTACCCCCTGTGCTGAGAAGTAATGAGAGTTTGGCAGTGGATCACAATCTAGAAATAACAGCAGTTCATGTTCCAGGGATTCGCAACAACCTCGGAAACAGCCTAAGCCGCTCTTGGTCTCAGACCTCTTTGGAAAGTGGGGTCGGCTAAAACTGGACCTCTTTGCATCCTCACACAATGCCAAACTGCCCAATTTCTGCTTGCTAGATCCAGGGCTTGGTGTTTTCTGGTGTGACACATTGTTTCTCTCTTGGACAGAGAGGTTCCTGTATGCCTTCCCTCCCTTTCCACCCCTCTAGAGAGTGCTACTCAAGCTACAGGCAGAGAGCACATGCAAGATTCTCGTGGTGCCCTTCTGGCCTCATCAGATCTGGTTTCCATTGCTCCAGCATTTGGCATCAGAACAGCCGGTCCAGTTACCTCTGTCCGCTCGCTTGATCTCCCAGGAACAGGGAATCATGCACCCAAATCTTCGGTCTCTGAATCTGCATGCATGGCTCCTGCAAACCTAATCGGGGACAGATTTGGAGTGTCCTCTAGAGTGGCAGAGGTTCTCGTAGCAGCACGAAGGCCCTCGACCAGAGCAGTGCATGCCATGAAATGGAAATATTTTTGCTTATGGACATCCCTCGTTCCTTGGATCCTTTCCAGTGTCCGATGAATCTGTGCCTGAGTACCTCCTCTCCCTGTCTTATATGGGACTCAGCTACTCATCCATTAAGGTGTTCCTTTCTGCAGTGTCAGCTTACCATGCACCAACGGATGGGAAAACTCTTGACACAATTGAACTTGTGTAAGACCTTCTTAAGGGGTATCTTGCACATCAAACCTCCCAGGAGTAACCCCCATCCCTCCATGGGATGATCTTTTCATGTTGGAAAAGGCTACGTTGCCTCCCTTTGCACCAGCTGCAAGCTACGAGCTACGCTTTCTCTCTTGGAAAACATTATTTTTAGTTGCTATTACTTTCGCTTGAAGGACTTCTGAGCTACAGGCTCTGATGTGTAAAGAGCCTTATCTTATTTTCCACAGGGACAGAGTTGCCCTGCGTACAAACCCCTAAGTTCCTTCCAAAAGTTGTCCAAATTCACTTTAAATCAGGACATTCAACTACCAATTTATTGCCCGAGTAGTGGAACAAAGGGGAGGCCTTGTTGCATACTCTGGATTTACACAGAATCCTTCATTACTGTATAAACCATACTCGTTCCTCTAGAAAGACAGACCAGTCATTTGCCTCCTTTGCCCAAAGAATGTTGGGGGCTCCAGTCACCAAGCAGACATTGGCCAAATGGCTGGTCAGTTGCATTACTTTCTGTTAGCAAAAGTACAACAAGCTCTTGCCAGGACCGGTCAAGGGTCATTCTACCAGAGGTATTGCAACCTCCTTTGCGTCCCTTAAAAATGTTTCTGCAGCATATCTCTGTGCAGCCGCTACTTGGAATTTACTCCACACTTTCATTAGGCACTTCAGTCTGGGCATTGCTTCTAGAAGGAGAGCAGATTTTGGCCATGCGGTCCTCCAGGGACTACTCTCCTAGGGAGTGCTTAGGACACTGTTTATCCTAGTCCGCCACCCTTCTGACCTGGGTCACTCTTTGCACTGCTTGGAACTCAGTCCTAATTGTGTTACCTGCTGCAAGAGCTCCCTCTTGAAGTAAGATAGTACAGTTACGTAAGAACTTACCCTAACAGTAGATCTTCGAGAGGAGATCTTGCAGCAGGTGGATTTCCCTCCCGCCTGCCCCTGGGGTTGTGTAACTGTACTTCTTTTTGGGGGATGGGAGATCCTCATTGGTTCCCCACCCTGAATATCAGCCGGGTCTCTGGTGGGTGAACTGAGTTGGTGCCGGGGGACCTCCCCCTTTATACCACATGGGACGTCGGGGTGGTCCCCACCTTGGATTGCTAGCAGAAATTTTCCCGTGGGGTCCTAGTGCCTGATGGCATAGTCCTAATGGTGTTGCCTGCTGCAAGAGCTCCTGTCAAAGAAGTACTATTACAGTAAGTTCTTGCGTAACTGTACTTTAATGGCTCTTGGTGTTTTTCTTCCCCCCCCCTCACCACTACTCATTGGTTAGAGGATTTCTTGTGTCCATTGGATTGTACTCTGATCCCTCCAGGGAGAGAGCTTGCAACACATCTCAGTTTTGTAGGCATACCAGTTTTTACAGTTGCCCACCTCTGACTCAGTTGATCTCTAGGTCCTCTGACCCCCTTAGTCTGCTGCATTCAGCCGTTTGGCTTGGCATCCTCTCACAGACTTGTCTCCTAGCCTGACAGGATCCCTGTTCTTGGTCTGATTTCAGAAGTACTTTGTGTTTTACGTCCTGCAGTCAGTTTTTACAAGTCTGTGCCCTGTCTGTCCTCAGACTTTCAGACTTGTAGGCGTAGTGCTCCAATACACCTTGCTCATGTAGGGTATTTGATTCTGACCTCTGCCTCAGATGGCTGCTTGCAGGCAAGCTTTGTACACACAAGGCTCAAACAACTCAGATTATTCTGTTGCCTCAGAGAAGCACTTCCTTCCTTGCAACCTCCTCTTTAGCTGCGCCTTTTTATGGCTCAGTTTTCTGCCTGGCCTAGGTTGCACTCCCTGGGATGTCAGTTATTCCTGGTCTGGTGTGAGAGCAAGCCAACCCTATTCCACACTCCCTTTGACCAAGATCATCGGGTCATCTCTGGCCCCCCCCCGGCTTGCCCAGTAGTCCTGGTCATCACTGGCCTTTTAAATACCTTTGCCCAGAGTTTCTTTTTACCTCTTCCTCTCTGGTAGATTTTTATTAACTTTATATCCTTTTCTTTTCCCTATTCCTTGAGCTCCCTTGCCCCATGTCATATAGGCACAAGTCAGGAAGCATAGGAAAACCAGGATCAGTTGTAAAATTCGCAACAAGTGATTTATTATCAACAGTAAAATATAAAAAAAATGTTCAATATAACTATTTACATAGGTAGCATAAACAGAGAAAGTCCATCTGGGTTTCTTCTCAGTTTCCAATCTCAGTCTCTCTGTGCGTCTCTTGCAAGAAATTGCAGCACTGTTTTTATAAGTCTCTGCCACCCCCGCTCGTTAAGAAAACAACATGCTTCTCAGTGTTCTTGTAAGTTTCAAGAAGTGCAGCAAAAAGAACTTTGTGACCCAGAACTGACCTCTTTCTTACAGCTTCTGAGAGTTTGCAAACAAGTTAACCCCTTGAGTTCCAAACAGCTTTTTGCAGTCATTTCAACAGTATAACTATATACATTGCAACAGTAAAATTATATACATTTCTAAAAAGGATCCCAGTATCAGTTACATTTCCACATAATCATTCACATACATTTTTATACCAGCAGATATGCAAGGGGGAGAGAAAAGACAGAACAGCAAAAGAAGGTAGAGAGGTAGCAAGAGGCAAAGAATTGCAAGACCGTAGGGGTGATCAAGTCCTAGGTCTGAAGAAAATTTGGTTGCACAACTAGACAGAGAAGTGACAAAAAAGGGGAGAATAGAACACATCCTTGCATTTAAACTCTTTCTCCAGAACAGCTGGAACAGGGCCCTATTCAACCCTGTCACATCCCACTCTTCTTGATTTCTCTTACTCTTTCTTTCCTTTCCTGTGGACAAAACTGAGGAGGGGGAGCAGGCATTGGTTACTGGCTAGTTATGAGCACCATGTCATACATCAGCTTCGTGGGCGGTGCCGTCTCCAACGTCTGCTCCTCCTTCCTAAAATCTTAAAGCTATCACTCCTGCAGAGTCCTTTGCCTTCAGCCTGATCCCACCAGTGCTGAATAGTGAAGAAATCCTGGAAGATCAAGAATTACGGTAAGTACATAATTTTTATATTTAGATGTGGGATTTTATCTAATTCTAAACATAATGTAAACTTCTGTTTTAAATTTAGTTAAAGGTTATGAAATTTCAAGACGAACTGGAATCTGGTAAAAGGCCCAGGAAACCAGGGATGACTTTTCAGCAACAAGTAGAATATTATCGTAATAAACTTTTACAAAGGGTAAGATCTCTACATCTGTTTTTCTTATAATATTTAAACTGAAGGCTGGGACTGAGGAATCTGGTTTCTTCTCTGTTGGGCATTGCCTCACGGTAGAATCTCACTGGCACATTGAGTGTGTGAGTGGGTTTAACGTGCTGATGTTTGATGAACTACTGAAATTGCCTGAGTCTTATACGAACAGCAGATAAAGGCCTAGAGGTCTATCAAGTCTGCTCGAATGTGCAGCTAGCACCCCTTATTCTGCAGCTGCCCCTCCCTTCCACCCTTCCCCTTCATTAACCCTCCCCCTTGTCCTGTCCCATCCCCTTTTGAAGCAGTCCACTGTTCTACTGGATACCACTTCTGCAGGTAACTCATTCCACCCAGCCACCACCCTCCCTGTAAAAAAGTGTCTCCTCATTTCCCTCCTGAACCTTCCTCCCTCCCTCCAGTCTTATATCATGGCCCCCGGTGTCCCTCCCCTCCCTTACTTTGAACAACTCCTCTGTACCTGTCTTGTTTATTCCTTTCATGTATTTAAAGGATTCAGTCATGTCCCTCCTGTCCTCCAGTGAGTACATGTTCAACTCCCTCAACCTCCTCTCGTATGATAAGTCCCCCAGCCCCTTGATCATCTTTATCGCCCTGCGCTGCACCCCCTCCAGTAACTTAATGTCCCTCTTCAGATACGGGCGCCAGTACTGCATGCAGTACTCCAGGTGCTGTCTAACTAATGACCTATACAGTGGCAGAATCACCTCCTCAAGGATATACCCTTGCAATACAACCCAGCATTTTGTTGGCCTTTGCAGCTGCCTTCCTACATTGTGCGGAGTTGTTCATTGACCTGTAATGAGCACCTCCAGATCCTTTCCTCCTCTGTCTGGGCTAGCTGCACTCCCCAGCTGGTAACTCCTCCTTGGGTTCTTCATCCCAAAATGCAGCACCTTGCACTTTTTGGCATTAAACCCCAGTTGCCAGGTGTCTGACCAGGTTTCAAGCTTTGCCAGATCATCCTGCAACCCCTGCCATCCCCCTAGGTCATCCACCACCGCTCCTACCTTGGTATCATCAGCAAACAGACTGATCTTGCTCTTGATGTCCCATGATATGTCTGCAATGAATATCCCAAACAACACTGGTCCCAACACCGAGCTCTGTGGAACACCGCATGTCACTACCCTTGGGTGTGAGAGCTCCCCACCCACCACCCTCTGTTGCCTTCCCTGAAGCCAGTTTCCTATCCATCTCGCCAGCTTTGCACCCGCACCTCTGCCTACTAACTTACTTCCCAGCCTTCCATGCGGCACCAAGTCGAATGCCTTACTGAAGTCCAGATACAGGACATCCACTGCATGGCCCATGTCCAGTTGCTTAGTTACCCAGTCATAGAACTCCACCAGGTTGGTTTAGCAGGATCTGCCCCATGTGAAGCCATGCTGTCTGCTGTCCTGTAGTCCTTTGGCCTCTAGGAGGGCCACCAGCCTCTCCTTCAGGATACCCTACATTACCTTACCCACGATGGATGTGAGGCTCACTGGTCTGTAGTTTCCCGGTTCATCCTTAGGGCCACTCTTGTGGAGGGCCACCACATGAGCCATCCTCCAGTCCTGAGGTACCCACCCCGAATGTAGTGAGGCATTAAATAGGTCTGCCAAAGGTCCTGCAAGGACCTCTGCTAGCTCCTTCAGTACCCTGGGGTGGATGCCATCTGGGCCTGGCGCCTTGTCCACCCTCAGTGCCTTCAAACCCTCCCGAACTCTGCCCTCCATGATTTCCCCATCTGTCACCCTTCCCCCCCCCGTTTCTGCCATTTCTCCCCCCTGGGTGTCACCACCTCTTCTCTTTAGTAAATACTGAGCAGAGGTACTCATTTATTCTGCCTTATCGCACCCTGCTTCCACCCAACCCCCTTCCTTCCTAATCCTTACTATGTGGTCCTTATAGCTCCTTTTCTCCCTGATGTACCTAAAGAAGTCCTTCTCCCCCATCTTAATGCCGTGTGCCAGCCTGAGTTCCGTAGATGCTTTGGCTCCCCTTACTGCCCTTGTCACCTCCTTCGATCCTGTCAGGTACTCCTCCCTGTCCTCCCCCCTCCCTGTTTTCTTGTACTTCCTAAAGGCAGCTCTTTTTCTCCTTACCTTTTCCATGGCCTCCATGCTCAACCAGCTTGGTTTCTTAGCCCTAGCCTTCTTGCTCTGGGCCTTGCAGCAGGTTTTGGTTGCCTCCACTATCCCCAGCTTTATGAGCTCCCACCTCTGGTTAGTGTTCATACTAGATTGAATTCTGCCCAGGTACCCTTTTACCACTTCCCCCATCCTCCCAAAGTCGGCCCTCCTGATGTCCAACACTCTTGTGCCCGATTCCACTCCTTCCTTGCCCATATCCATTGTGAGTCATACTGAGTGGTGGTCACTCCCTGACAGCGGTTCCTCCACTGTAAGTTCTCTCACAGAGTCCCCATTTGCCAGCACAAGGACAAGGTCTTGTGATTTTTTTTTTTTTTTGCTAAATGTCATCCATTTCACATGGCAGTCTCTATGGCCAAATTTTGGAATTAGACTGCAGATTAGGTGCCCCCTCTTTTTTTTTTTTTGGTTAAATTTTTATAAAACTTTTCAAAACATATATACCAAAAAAATATGTGGTGTGTGTGTATAGGATGCTGGGATGTATAGGCAGGGGCATCACCAGCAGGAAAAGGGAGGTCATAATTCCGCTATACAAGACACTAGTGAGGCCCCACCTGGAGTACAGTGTACAGTTCTGGAGACCATACCTACATAAGGACATAGACAGGGTAGAGAAGGTTCAGAGGAGGGCAACAAAGATGGTGCATGGATTGCATCACAAGTCCTATGAAGACAGGTTGAAGGAACTGAACATGTACTCCTGGAGGAGAGGAGGAGAGAGGGATATGATAGAGACATACAAGTATCTTACAGGGAGGAACAGGGTGCAGGAAAACACTATTTTTAAGCGAAAAGATGTTCCAGGACTAGAGGCATTGGGATGAAGTTGGAGGAGGGACGATTCAGAGGAAACATGAGAGAGAATTTCTTCACAGAACAGGTGGTGGACAAGTGGAACCCCTGCCAGAGGAAGTGGTGGGGCTGAAACAATCACGGGATTTAAGAATGCATGGGATAGACATAAAGGAATTCTAGAGGTCAGGGGTAAGGGGCAACAGACTTCTAGGAAAACAAACTGAACTTACAAGCTCAAATGGGCAGACTGGGTGGGCCATAGGCCCTTATCTGCCGACACTGTCTATGTATCTTATGTGTGTGTATGTATGTATATGTATATATATAATATATGGGATATATGGGATATACAGTGGTGAGCTGTCAGACAAATGATTTATCTACACAAGTGCTGTTTGACCTTGGGTAACCTCACGAGTGGCGTAAGCCACGAGTGAGGTGTCCGAGGTAAGACAGCACAAGTGTAGATACATCATTTATCTGACAGCTCACTATTGTCTATTTCATTTATACAATAGGGATGCTTTCCATCCATGCAGGAACATTTGGTTTTGACTGTTTATCTTTGTTTTAAATGATAATTTCTGGGAGTTTTGGTTAACTTTCCTAGAGTATGTCTGCCTAGCATAGTGGTTGCTATTAAATGAAACACCACTCATTTTGTAGAAAACTTCTTGCTGAACAAATGTCATGCTCACAGTACCTTGCTACCTTTCTCATTTTAAAGTTATTCACATTTGTTTGTCAAAAAAGGGAAAAGAAAATTGAATTTTATGCTGTTTTTTGCTAATTATAGAAAACAAAATTAAAGGTATATGTAAATGAAACGCCACTCATTTTGTAGATATTTTTGTGCTGAACATTTTTCGTGCTCACAGTACCATGCTGTCATTTTTTGTTTTAAAGTTATTCACATTTGTTTGTCAAAAAAGTGAACAAAACATTAAATTTTCTTCTGCTTTTTTGCTAATTGTAAAAAAAAATCTATAAGGTATCTCTACATGAAACACCACTCATTTTGCAGATAATTATGTGCTGAACAGTTGTCGTGCTCACAGTACCATGCTATCTTTTTTAGTTTTAAAGTTATTCCCATTTGAATATAGTTAGTACTGCTTCTGAGGCCGAACATTCTAAATCTAAATGAATTCTAAAGAGATTCGTGACATAGTAACTGTGTGTATAAATGGTCACTGTATGTATAAAAACAGAATAATGTATGGGGAGCCCTTATTAACCATCATAATCAGCAGCAGCAAATCCTTGTTATCCACTGTTCAGAATGTCAGAAAGTTGTTGACCACTCTTTGGAATGTCCAAGCAGAGACATACCAAGAAAGAATAATGACTTGCACAGTATTCTAGCCCCACAAATCACGAACGCCATTTACGGTAAAAAAATTCAAAAATCACATTAGTGGTAGTTAACTGTCAGAGCCGATTACAATGGCGGAATTACATGCTAAAAATCACAGCGTAAAAAGCATAACCTACTACTAGCTGCTGATGCATATCACCATTAATTTTCGGTTCCCTTGTAGATATTTTCTGTTGAATCGCAACCTGCACGCATGTGGTCATGTTTGTTTGGGCCTCAGACAAGACGCAACGCCGCGTCGCTTACACCAGGTGACCATCATCAACCAACCGGATTTCTTTCATAATTTGAACCTGGTATTCCGTTGATTGTCTGCTTTTTTAAAATGCCTACGCCGAGAATATATTTGATCTTAATTTCTCTGTGTATTTCTCTGTATGTAAACAAATAAAATCTTGCCATGGTAAAACATCTCAAAGCCTCCAATCGTCGATGTATGGTAAGAGCAAAGCATTCAGTATTGTATTTTACAAACGTTTTTACCCATACACTATAAAAAATAATGTCTGTGAATCAGGTGTTAACCACGTTGAAATCACCTCTCGTGGTTGCTAAGGGCTGAAGTAAACCTCTCGAGCTACGCTCTCGAGGTTTACATGCCCTTAGCAACCACTCGAGGTGATTACAACGTGGTTAACACCTGATTCCCAGCCATTATTCTCTATATAATAAATATATGTGTCTATTACAAGGCAGTAATACCATCGAGAGGTTTTGGGGACATGGAACCTCAAGAGCGAAGCTCGAGATGTCCCAAAGTCCCCAAACCTTGAGATGGTATTGCTGCTTTCTAAAACACTTGTCTTTATTTTTTGTAATATATGGATCCATTGATAATACTACAATTGGAGATGACCTTTGAACTGTAGTATTATCGGCACAATAGTATTATCACTTTTCATGATAGTAGTATTGAGAGTAGTGATGTATTACTGGGAACTTTTTGTATAACTTAGTATAGTATTATTGAGGTTTATCCATATATTACATTTATTTATACGTACAGTGAATCAGATAAACGCATTTATTACACTGAATATATGTCCACTCCATTGCATAAATATGTATACACATATACCAGTTACATCCTTAAACAGATAAAACCCATACTAAACAATAACTGTCTTAAAAAATATAACCAGAAAAAAACATTGTAGAGTCACTGTCACATAGACCAATAAGCCTAATATTAGGTCTCTAACAAAATGTGAAAGGAAAGCAGGGAGGCATGGGCAAGTAGAATTATTTGACAATACCGAACATCCATCTTGGATCCATAGTTCTGCTTTCAAGAACATCTGCCAGTTACCGTAATCCTACCTACTACATGGTTCAAATTAGGGCATAGATAGGGAGGGATTTACTGCTATTTCGGACAAGGAAGGATGAGATTCCTGAGCTGAAGCCTCTGTCATACCTTGGGCCTTCAAAAAGGGGTCCCAGGTTGGTGTGAAATTTTTTGACTATTGTTCCAGAAAACATGGGACATTGTCTCATATTCTGCCAGTTTAAATAAAGCATTTATCTAATCTTACTTCGAGATACAGCTCTTGCAGCAAGTTATATCATTAGGACTGAAGCAGGCAGGCGCCTGGACCCCACAAAAACTTTTTAGCTAGCAATCTTCAGCAGGGACTGCCTCCGACGTCTGTCCCAACTCCGACGTCGGGCGTAGTACATAAGGAGGCGGTCCCTTCCCCCCAATAATCCCCAGTTCTTTTCCTGCCATCTACATCGCCAGTATTGGCCTCTCGGTCTCTTTTTCTAGCGTGCGACGACCATTAGAACTACGATTTTCATCTGCCTTTTTGACTGTGGATCAGCTGATGTCCTCTCCAACAACTTCTGTAGAGGGTCACCATACGAAGTGTACCTGCGGCAAACAGATCCCCTTCAAGGATCCACATTCGGCCTGCGTGCGCTGCCTAGGCCTGGAACACGATACCAAGGCCTGCTCCTTCTGCCAGGGCTTCAACAGTTGCACCAGGATCCGCCGCCAGAAGGCCCTTCAAGCGTTTCTCTTGGAAGAGAAACTGAAAATTATGGATAAAGAACCTTCCTCCCGGGGGGAGTCAGGTAAAACCCACAAGCACTGGGAAAAGGAAAGATCCAGGTCTCCTGCGAGGGTCTCGGACTCACGGAGCTCTGGCTCAAAATCTGACCGCTCTCCCTCCAGGGCTCGATCGCAACCTCCCCCAGTTCAAGTCAGATCTCCCAGCAGCATCTTTTCTCTTCAGCCTCTGAAGACTTCCAGTCCATCGGCCTCTTCCACACCATCTAAGGCCTTGTCAAAGTCCGGGGTGCGCCATAAATCTTCTTCCAGTCGGCGGGACACCGATGCCAGGTCAGTTTCCCAGCCTCCGCGTGGTTCGGATCCGGTTCCCTGTAAGACCAAGGACCTGATGTCCCTCAAACGGACGTCAGACCTGACGTCGGCCAAACACCACCGGCGCTCCCAGGAGCTGGCGACACCTAAACAACCGTCGCCGGCCAGGCGTTTGCCTCCGAGGACATCGACCAGGGGACCAACATCGGCTACTCCCGAGAAGAGGACCGCACCACCGTCGTCGGTGGACGCCGGTCAGAAGGATTCATCTGAGGAGGATGCCACACAGCCCCAGGACCAGGCGGGCGACACTGGAGACGCCGGGCTCCCACGGGAACCTTCCCCGGAGTGGGAGACCCCCGGGGACCCGACGCCAGGCCTGTCATCGGGTATGAATCTGGCGGAGTTTAAAAGAACTTTTTACCTTCTTGTGGGACACCATCAAAAAAGATGTGGTCACCACCGTCCTCCTCCTCCTACTCCGACTTCGCCTCCACCTACTCCTTCACCGCCTACGCCCCCTCCTGCACCTAAGGGGCCCGTAGGACGATCACCAACCTCCAAGGAGCAGACACCATCTCCTTGGGGCAGATCTTCAGAAAGGAGACGACCTCCCTCTAGATCCCCCTCAGGGTCACCCAGTCCCAAGAGACCCAGACGACTCTGGTACAGTCTGTCTGGGGAGGATTCCAGAGTGCTCCAGATCACCTTCTCCTATCAGCATTCCCTCTCTGGACCCACACGACCTACCCAGATCTCCTCTGGATGATCCCTCTTTCGCGGAGATCATGAGGCACATCCAGGAGAACATGGGGTGGTATGCTGAAGAGCTCGACCCGGAGAGACAACGCCTTGCTCGCGACCTTCGTCAGAAAGACCCGAAGCCTATGGTAGTGCCGCCCTTGGTGGTTACCTTCACAGACGTCACCAAGGCCGCCTGGAAATGTCCGCACTCCAGTCCTGCAGTGCCGAAGAAGGCTGACCGCCTATACAAGGCCCCTAGGGAGGACCAGTATCTGGCGAACCATTCTCTGGCGGACTCCCTGGTCATCACTGCTTCACATGACCGGTCTCCGAGACCTCAGCATTTTAGCACACACCCACTGGCCCAGGAATCCAAGCAATTGGATGTCCTAGGTAGGCGCACGTACGCGGCCGCGACTTGCACCATCAGGTCCCTGAATTACCTCACCTACATGGTTCAATTCCAGAACACACTGTGGGAGCAGGGACAGGACCTGGTCAAGAAGATGCCCGATGGCGACCACAAGGAGGAGCTCTTGAACCTTCTCCGTACGGGTTTAGATGTGGGGACCCAAGTGCTCAGAGCTGCATTTGATTCTGCAGACTCTTCAGCCAGAGCTGCAACCTCAGGCGTGTGTCTCTGGAGACGGTCTTGGCTCCTTGTCTCCGGCTTTACCCCGTACGTCCAGAAGAACATTGTAGACGTCCCTTATAACGGCGAGGTCCTATTTGGTGAAGCCTACGAGAGTAATCACCAAACTTCAGGACTCAGGGAGGGCAGTCTGATCTGTACAAGCTATGTACAGGTCTTGGCATACAGTAGTTCCTTTCATAGGAACCAGAGCTGTTTCCGTGGCCGGCTACAAAGGCAACAGCAGAGGGGCACTTTCACCCGCAAGGCCCAGGCCAAGTCATCCCCAGGCAGAGGCCAACAATTTGCAAAGTCGGCCCAGCCTGCCAGATCAAACGCTGCCACAGCATGACTCCTTCCCGGCCCCGGCCCCTCCTCAGGATCAGTGGGAAAAGAAAGTCGGGGGTCGAATCGCACGCCACTTGTCAGGGTGGCAGTCGATCACCACCGACAGGTGGGTTCTGCAGCTGGTCAAAAAAGGCCATTATATAGAATTTGTAGGCAGTCCACCTACAAGACCTCCCCTGCTCTCCCGATATTCGGGTCAGCATGCCCTGCTCATACAGCAGGAAGTGCTCGTGCTTCTGGAAAAGGAAGCCTTAGAGCACGTCCCAGAGAACCAGAGAGGACTAGGGTACTATTCTCACTTTTTCCTGGTTCCAAAGAAAACAGGGGACCTCTGTCCAATACTGGACCTCAGTGACCTCAACCTTTCGGTCACTTACAAACGCTTCCGCATGGTGACTCTTCCGGGTCTAATTCCCATGCTGAAGCAGGACGCATTTCTTTCGTCCCTGGACATGCAGGACACCTACCTGCATATTCCGATTGCTCAAGCGCACCGGAGGATCCTGCGCTTCGAGTTTCAGAGCCACCATTATCTGTTCTGAGCTCTTCCCTCTGGGCTGTCATCGGCACCTCGCGTATTCACGAAGTGCATGGCAGTCGTAGCGACGTCTCTGAGAAGACAGGGCCACTACGTGTTCCCATACCTGGACGGCTGGCTTCTCATGGCACCCTCTAGGGAGGCACTGATGACGGCTATTCAGTGCACCCAGTCCCTTTTCCAATCACTGGGTATTCTCATCAACTCCGAGAAGTCACTCCTGGTGCCGTCCCAGAAACTGCAGTTTATTGGAGCAGTTCTGGACACCGTCAGAGGGAAGGCTTTTCTTCCCTCAGACAGAGCAGAACACATCAGATCCCTCATCAGGGACTTGTCGGTGAAGGACCGTCCCAGCCAGACTGGTCCTTCGCCTGCTTGGACACATGGCTCCGGCCATTGCGACAGTCCCGCTGGCACATCTCCACATGCGGGTAACCCAGTGAATGCTTTGGATGCAATGGGACCAAAGGCAAGACCATCTGCAGCATCCAATCCGAATCACAAAAGTCGTCATTCGGGATTGGCAATGGTGGCTAAATCCAGGGAACCCCTCTGCGGGGGTTCCCTTCACATCGCCGTCTCCGACTGTGACCCTCTCCACAGATGCCTCAAGGCTTGAGTGGGGAGCAGACCTGGACGGTGTTCGGTCTCAGGGCTTGTGGACAGCCCAGGAGTCTCATCTCCACATCAGCATTTTGGAAATGAGGGCAGTCCTTTACGCTCTGCAAGCCTTCCAGTCGGAGATTCCACCGGGTGCACTTGTGTTACAAACAGACAATACCGCAGTGATGTATTACCTCAACAAACAAGGAGGCACTCACTCCTACCCGCTTTGCAGGGAGGCCATGAGAATGTGGGAGTGGGTATTGCAACACGGTGCAAACTTAATTGCAGTACATGTCCCGGGAGTGGACAACGCTATCGCAGACAGTCTGAGCGCCACTCAGGCCAGGGTCCACGAGTGGGAACCTCTGCTGGAGGTGGCAGAGGATCTGTTTCACAGATGGGGCACTCCAGAGTTGGACCTTTTCACATCCCCATCCAACGCAAAACTGCCCAATTTTTTCTCACTAGATCCAGGGCCTGGTGTTTTCTGGCGAGACGAGTTGTCCCTCTCCTGGGCGGGCAGATTCCTCTATGCCTTCCCTCCTTTCCCGTTGATCCAGAGAGTTCTCTTAAAACTTTGCAGGGAGCAAGCGACACTTATTCTGATCGCACCCTTCTGGCCCAGGCAGATTTGGTTCCCTCTTTTGCACCAGCTATCCCGGGAACCTCCTGTTCCTTTGCCAGTCAGCTCCCATCTATTGTCTCAGGAGGTGGGTTCATTGGTCCACCTAGACTTTCACTCATTGAGCCTGCACGCTTGGCTTCTAGAGACATAGCCATGATGCGTCGGGGTCTACCAGAAGTGGCAGGGCATACTGCCATGCAGAAGGCAACTTGATCGCCATGAAATGGCGTAGATTCTGATTGTGGGCTCAAGCGTGCGGCTTCCCGCCGTTAGACTGTCCAGAAAACCTGGTTCTGGACTACCTGCTTTTCCTCTTCCACTCCGGACTGGCTTACTCCTCGATTAAAGTGCACCTTTGTGCAATTTCTGCTTACCATGCCCCGTAGGCCATCGGATGGTGGCCCAGCTGGACACTACTCGTGCCTTCTTAAGGGGCGTCCTCCACCTTAGGCCGCCTATCAAAGATCCAATCCCTCCTTGGGACTTACTTTTTGTCCTGGAGCAGCTTACGCTTCCACTTTTTGAACCAGTCATGATCATGAGCCACGCTTCTCTCTTGAAAACGTTATTTTAGTTGCTGTTACCGCCAGAAGGATCTCGGAATTGCATGCTCTTATGTGCAAAGAGCCTTATTTGGTTTTCCACCAGGACAGGGTATCCCTAAGGACAAACCCAAAGTTTTTGCCTAAGGTGGTTTCAGCTCTCACCCTTAATCAGGATATTGATCTACCAGTGTATTTCCCAAGGTACTGTAATCGAGGAGAAGCCCTTCTGCACACCCTTGATGTCCATCGGTGCCTCAGATACTACCTGACCAGAACCAAACAGCTCAGGAAGTTGGACCAACTTTTCGTCTCCTTTGCTCACAGAATGATAGGAGCTCCTGTCTCCAGTCACTCACACTCTAGGAGGCTCCTCCAGTGCATCACTTTCTGTTATGACAAGCACAACAATCCCTTACCGGGCGCGGTCAAGGGTCATTCCATAAGAAGGGTGGCTACTTCATTTGCAGAGTTAAAGAACATCTCCACCTCAGCTATTTGCGCTGCAGCTACTTGGAGCTCTGTGCATACCTTTATCAGGCATTACAGCCTGGACATTGCATCGAGGCGAAGAGCGGGGTTCGATCTAGCCGTCCTTCAGGGACTTCTGTCCTAGGCTCGAGTTATATCGAGGTCTCCACCTTTCATCTTCCCGGTGGTGCATGATTGCCACTATTTCTTGGAAATCAGTCCTAATGGTGTAACCTGCTGCAAGAGCTGTATCTCAAAGTAAGATAGTACAGTTATGTAAGAACTTATCGTAACAGTAGATCTTCGAGAACAGCTCTTGCAGCAGGTACCTTCCCGCCCACCATCCTCCTTTTTGGAGGTAGGTCGTAGTCACACTCCCATCTTATGGGACGGGATATTCCTATTCATTAGTCTTTGCCATTTGGTGGCGGATCCTCGGGCTCCTCTTCTGATGTCATCCAGCGGCTGGGAGTCTTCGGCAGGAGAACTGAGGATTATGGGGGGGGACCGCCTCCTTATGTACTACGCCCTACGTCGTGGGTGGGAACGACGTCGGAGGCGGTCCCCGCTGAAGACTGCTAGCTAGAAAATTTCCGTGGGGTCCTGGCGCCTGCCGGCTTCAGTCCTAATGGTGTAACCTGCTGCAAGAGCTGTTCTCGAAGATCTACTGTTACGGTAAGTTCTTACGTAACTGTACTTTCCTGCAGATTGGGGGGGTGTTGTGTTCTACACTTCAGTAGCAGCTGACATTTTGCCTCTAGTGCCACTGGGAGGATCCAGTCCTTCCCTACATAGCTGAAGGGGGACAGACTAGTATTGTTACCCAGGATCCATAGAGAGGGGTCTGCCGGAATGGGCATACCCAAGGTTTGCCTGCGGAGTGTAATCACCTGGGCCCAGTGTCCCTGAATGCTGGGGCAGGGCAAAAAATGAGATAGAGTGCCTTGGGCATCATGACATCGCTAGCATAGGTTGGTATGGATAAGGCCCATGGTTTTAAGTACCACCGGAGTTCTGTACCACCTATGCAAGATTTTCTTTTGAATTCGCTGATACCTGATGTCTTGAAATCCCTTATGGACATTGAGCACCAGGCGAGACCAGCAGTCATGTGGAATGGATGTGTGTAATTCCTTCTCCCAATCCTGTGTTTGTTTCACAGTGGGAGTTCCTGGGATATAAAGAGGTGGTTATAAATGGCTCCAACTAAGCCTTGGGGTGTTTTGACCCATCAGGAGATTGCTTCTGGAAGGTTTCTTACTGCCGGTGGGGTAGATACTTCTAACCTCTGGGACCGTTTGGTGGAGCTGTAAATACTTCAAAAATCTAGACTTTGGCAGATTATATCCATTCAAAAGACTTTGGAAGGTATCAAGAGCACGGGTGGAGGGGGAGAGTAGATGCTCTGCGAGAGAAACCTCATGATCAGCCCAGACATGCCATCGTAGGGGGGATTTGTCAGTAGTAATATGTGGATTGTCCCAAAGGGGCTCCCACATGCCTGGAGAATTTAGTTATTCCCCACTTATGTTTCTCAGTGAGGGTTTTCCAGGCAGCCGATGCAAACTTGACCATTGATGATACTGCATGTTGCCTCTATAGGTCCCTGGCAGGGAGCAGGGTCCATGGAGGGGGGATTTCAGAGCCTTCTCCAAAGACAACCAGAGCGGGGACAAGGGGAATGGGGCAATAGCCAAGAGATGACCTGCATGATTCCCACTGCTTGATGGTGAGCCCATAGCCTTGGGAGGCTCCAGCCTTGTTTTTTTCAGTTGTGGCTGTAAGCTTTCTAAGTGCGCCCTCCCAGAGTAAAGAGAAACAGTTTTTCCGTCCTGCAGAATTTATTATAGGAAATAATGATTGGGAGGGTATTTAAACAAAAAAGAGCTTGGGAAAGGCCATCATTTTGTATGCTGTAATTTTGCCCCAAAGGTAAGGTTCTGCTTTACCCATCGATGGGTATCCATCTCCATCTACTTCAGCAGAGGGTCCTAGATTAGATCTACAAGTCGCTCCTGGTTGGGCGTGACAAACATACCCAAATATGGCCAGCCCGGTGGTGCTGAAGGTTGAGGCGCTGGATGCCACACCTCGAACCACACTGGTGACCCGGGGTCAGGAATGAGCTTGGATTGCTGGGGTCGGCCAGGGAGGAGAAGCGATGACGTCGAAGGACAGTTGTTCTCTCCTGGGGAGGGTGGAGGAGTAGAGCTGCTGCAGCACTGGCTGGGGGTGCTTGTGGCGGTAGCAAAGAGAGAGCATGGGGATGGCAGAGTAGACGTCAGATGTACAGCGTCTGAATGCACGCACTGCGACATCCTAGGCATCATTGCATGCCTGTGCCAGGGGAAGGGAAGAAAAAAGGGGAAAAAGAGGAATCTTCCAGCGCAATGAGGCTTCTGCTTACTGGCACCACACCGGAAGCACCAGGATTCTCCCCCAAGCCTGGCTCACCAAGAACTCCCTAGTGTGCTGGGTCAAGGCCTGGGTTGTGTGCAGGGGAAAGAGGTCAAGAACGGGAGCTGCTGACGGTGGGACACTGTAGGTCGTAGGGCTGAAGGGGCACCATAGCAACCCTCCCAGCCAAGGAGGTAGGAGCACAAATAATAATACAAAAAAAAAACTACCCAAATATTTGATGTGCTTAGGGGACCACCTAAGATGCCATTTGCTAAACATGCCTTCCTGACAGGCATTATTTAGAGGCAAGACTTCTGTTTTTTTCTCAGTTTACTGGAAGACTAGAGACAGGCATAAAGGAGTTCAGGAGAAGCATCACGTGTAGCAAAGAGGCTTCCGGATTAGTAAGTGACAGGAGAAGATCATCGGCACGAGCCCAAGTCTTCAGTGTGACATGTCCCATCTTAATATCTTCTATCTCCTCCAGTTATCTGGTCTTTTGGAGTAAGGGTTCTATCGCAAGGAGGAAAAGGAGACTGGACAAAGGGCACCCTTGTCTCATCCCTCTCGCCAAGGGGAAGGGCTGTGATGTCAGATCATTTGTTAGGATGTGAGCTGATGGATTGGTATACTGGAGAGTTGGCCATTGTATGTATGTACTGTATGTGTGAGGGCCCTGTGCCCATTGCCTCCATGACGTCGTATCGGTAAGACCATTCCTGGGAATCAAAGGCCTTCTCGCGGACAGTACTTGGAAGGCAGGCTGAGTTTTCTTGGTAGCTACCAACCCAAACTGCAGTGAAAAGGGCCCTGGGGTCCTGAGGTTGTCTGTAGCCATGCTGCCCTTCACAAACCCCGTTTGGTGGTGATCCACTAGATGTGTCATTAGAGACTGTAATACAAGTACCAAAATCTTTGAGTTGACATTGAGCAGAGATCGGGTAGTGATTGCTCAGTTGCCAGCTACCCTTACATGGTTAGGGTAATAGTGATCTTACTTCAAGGAGGCCACACCAGTAGGGCTTAGCCGCCAAGCGCTAGGACCACACAGAAAACTTCTAGCTAGTAGTCTAGGGGAACAGCCCACCACCGTCATTCAGCTGACATCAGCCTAGCCTGTATAGGTGGGCAGTCCCTCACACCTACCTCAGTTCTTTCCCCGTCAACCTGCATGCATCGGACCTTACCGGACGCCACAGCTCCACCATTTACCACACTTTTTTATTTTGTAAAACATCGAATTTTCGGTGTTCTCCTTGATGAGTTTTTCTCCACCAGCCTCATCTTCTGACTGCTCCTCGAAGTGTGCCTGCAGCAAACAGATCCCTAAAAAGCACAGCCACTCTGTGTGTGTCATCTGCCTAGGCTCCAGCCATGGTGCCAAAGCCTGGCAGTTTTGCCAGAAATTCAACCAGGCCAATCGGAGACGTCATTTAAAAACTCTGGAGAGCTACCTTTTAAATCACAAGTTGGTCGCAATGAAGGAGGGGCTGCAGGCCAGGAGCCGTTCAGCCTTGCTGGCACAAGCTCCGGGATAAACACCAGGACCAGGTTCAATCAGCTTCCAATTCATGGTCGCCCTACAAACCGTCGACCGCGATGGGATCATCCAACCACGGGGGGTCAGGTCCTCCAGCCCTCTGTTTTTCCGGGCTTCCGGTGGCTGCACCGCCCGTCCTTAATTCCATTTCAGGTGGTGACTATTCAGGGCAAGGGACTTCGCCTCCTGCTCCCCAGCCCCTGACTTTCAGGCCCATATCTTCCACAGGCTCTAAGCCACGTGGCTTGGCTGGTCTTGGTCTCTCGGGCATCGACTCCACAACTGTCACCCCATCTCTGTCCCAGCCACCGCGTTGCCTTTGTCTGTTCCCACCACTGTGGCCAACGGCAGCCCTGCCAGGCATCGCCTGCAGCAGGCTACCTCCATCTTTTCCTCTCCTGTGTTGCCTCTGCCTTTGATTCAGGGATCTTCATCACATCAGGCACCAGCTTCTCCAGCTGGGCCGCGGGGGCCAGTGGATCCTGCCCCAGGGTGCTCCAGGCCACTGCCAGTGCTGCCGCAGCCCCAGCCTATGGCCCGACTATGTCATCGCCCCTGCCACAACCTATGCCACAGCCAACGCCTGCTAGGCTGTCACCGGATCCTTAGCTGACACCGGGTGGACCTATGCCGGGGTACCCTTCACCAGCCGTCATACCCTTCCCTGGCGCCTTCGTTCCCATTCCTGCCAGTGTACAGTATTAACACCCCAGGTGGATTACAATGCCCTCTTTTCAGTGTTGTGGTCCTTCCTGCAGAAGAACACCCCCTCTCCTCTGGGGCTACCTCCGACATCTCCCCTCCATTTTCCCCAGGACCTTCAGCCCCAGAACCCAGACTGGGCTTGTCCGAGCGAACCCCGCACATTGGGGTCCTCAGGGGCTCAACCTGACATCGGTTGTTGCTCCCGAATAGTAATACTACTGAGGATGACTTTGAGTCTTCCTCCTCTCCTGGAGAGTCTTCGGAGGGTGATGACCAGGTTAAGGAGGTGCCAAAATCCCTCCTTAATAATCCATCCTTTGTGGATGTCGTTCCACATCCAGTCTATTATGGTCTGGGAGACTGAGGAGCAGGACCCGGAGAGACGCCATTTGCCATCCATCTCCGGCAGTGAGATGCCCTGTCCATGGTGGTACCCCCTTTACTTGACTCGTATGAGGATGTCACTAGGGCATCCTGGAATTCACCCTTCTACCACCCCTCTTCTGCCTAAAAAGGCAGACCACCTTTACTATGCCCCGGCTGGCAAGCCCTTTCTGGGGAGCTACTCTAAAGCGGATTCAGTGGTAATTAATATGGCGCATGACCGTACTAAGAAGCCCAAGCACCTTACTACCCTTCCACCAGACCAGGAGTCCAGGCAGCTGGATCACCTTGGCAAATGTGTGCTTGCCTGTAGCACTCTGGCTATCCGGGCTGTAAATTATCCGCCTCATATTGTCCAATAGCAGAATGATCTTATCTGTGTCAATCTTACTTGGCCAGAGGTCATGACCCGTGGGAGCTTTTGGGGGGTGGGCAAGTCAGTGCACCATCGGCACCGCCCTCAAGGCCGACGCACTGCATGGCGGTCGCGGGTTGGCCGTTAGGTGTTGTCGGCTCCACCCTCCCACCAGTTCTTCGTCTCCCACTGTGGAGGTCACCTCGTGGGTAGCTGTGAGAGAGAAAACCTCTGAGAGGCATACTTCTGTCTCGAAGCCTTCATGTGTCACAGTTCGTCGACTCCGTGTCGCAGTCAGTCAGCTACGAGTTTATCCTGCCGGTTCTGTTCACTCTACTCTACGTCGCCTGGTAAGACTGTTCCTTATTTTATTTTGCGACGTCAGGTCTTGTTTGTTTGTTCTTTTTCCGTAGGTCATGACTCTGTCGGGGGGCAAGAAAACTTTGAAGATGGGATGGCTCCCATGTGTCGGTGCCCATGCGGCCGTAAGTTCTTCATCATCGACCAGCATGACCGTTGCCTCACATGTCTTGGCCCGCCTCACGACATGGATTCTTTCAAAGCCTGCTTCTTCGTGGACCGTCGTGTCATGGAACAAAGCACGTGGAAAGTTGAACGAGCTCCGCCGACTTTTGGGGGATGGGCGCACACTCGTCTGGCCAAGCCGAATTCTCTCAGCCTTTCCTCTGGGTCCCTTCCCGGTTCTACACGGACTGAGGAGGATGGGGCTTCTGCTTCTCATAGGCTAGCCATGGCAGAGGCCCCTTCTGTGGTGCAGGAGGCCCAGTCTGTCTCTCCCCGGGGATGGGCGTGAGGCACCCCCTTGGCAATCACCCCTTCAGGGGCGCAGGCTGCCCCAGTGTTGTACCTTCCTCTCAGAAGGCCTGGGTTGGCGCCGTCCTCGACACAGTCTGTCAGCGCCATCTTGGGCCTCGGCGCCGTGGGCCCTATCAGCACCGGTCCGTCACTCGGCGCCGTTGCTGCTGACTGCTCAGTTTGTGGTGCCAATGGTGCTAGTGGCGCCATGGGAGGCTCAATACGGCGTACCTGACTGTCTCTACGCCCGTGGATGAGCACGTGGCACGTGTGTCAACTCTGGAGGTGCTCGCGGCTCTGGGCATGGACAGGCGTCATGGGGAATTTCGGAGCTCGGCGTTGAGGCGCAGTCGGGCAGTCAGCGCCATCTCTGTCTCGGCACCCGTGGGGTTTCTGAGCTCAGCACCATCGCGGCGCCGGCGCGGTCAGAGCCATCTCGGATGCCGGCGTAACTGGCGGCACCATAGGCTGGGGGCAGTGCCATGACAGGCTCTGGTTCTGAGGCTGCTGCCATCGTTGGAGCTGTGTCGTCTTCTGGCACCGTTCGCGGTGCAGCTAGGGACGTCTGCACCGACTCTGGTTAAGTTTCTGGTTCTGGTGCCCTTTTCAGTTGGGATGGTAGCGGGCGTCCACGCACTGTTTAGCACAGAACCTCGGTCTCCACCTCTTTGGAGGGGGAATCGGACTCTGAGTCAGACAGGCAGTCTGACTCTTTGGAGTTGGCTGCTCAAGTGGACAACTTGGAAGTGTCCTCGACAGGCTGGGGCCAGCCCCGAGGAGTGGACAGTGACTCCTGGGACCAGGGTTGGGTGCTGATCTGCCGACAATGGTGCAGGTCACGATTGCTCTGCAGCCTGGTCTTGGAGGGTTCTCTGACCCCTCAGTGGTGGTACCCCCTCATGTGGTGTGCCTGGATTGCCCAACTTTGGGGCCGATCAAAGCACCCACGGGAGGGGAGGGTGCTGCTCCCTGGATAGCTTCTTTGGGGGCCGACCAGGGCTGCCAGCTGCCTAGGCTGGCTCTCTCGAGGAGGAGGGCACTCTTGTATTCCGAGGGGTATGGTGTCCGTGCGGTGGCCTTTTTGCAGGGCTCACCTGGGCTCTGGGAGAAGCCGTAGCGTGGATCTCCGCCCTTCCTTTTCGGTTTCCTTGAGAGGGCCCCATTCTTTGGAGGTAGACCATCCTTCTGGACTTTCACGGCCCCAGTCACCTCACAGGGGTGATTTCTTCAGAGCGCAGCCTAGGCAGTTCCAGTTTGGTTGATCAGTTGTCGGCTGTGGAGTTTTCCAGAGCTCCTTCTTCCTTTAGGGCTCCTGGTACGCTCTCTAGCCCAGGCAGAGGTCAGCCGATTCCTGTTGTCGGCTCTGTCCCCACTCCTCTGCCACATTCTCCTGCACTCCCAGGTATTCTTTGTCCTAGCAGTCCCCTCTGCTGGGAGCAGTTCAGAGCGGTGGCTTCTCAGTTTCCCTCTTATGTTAGGGCTATGGACAGACAGGTTTTTCAACCTCGCCCTGAGCAGCCAGCTTCCGAACTCTTGAGGTCTTCTAACTCCTCATCCCCTTCTTGTGAATGAGAGGAACAGTCTGTCCACATCTCTCCAGCTGCTGATCTCTTAGAGTAGCAGCGATTCCTCATGAGGTTGTTGGAGGACCTGCACATCACCCACCCACTCGACACAATCCAGAGCACTCGGCACGTGCCTTCCTGGGCGATTTCAGCACGGACACCGTTGTAGTGCCCCCGTGGCCTGCTCCCTTTTGGGAGGCGTCATTGCGTTCCTGGCAGAGACCCTTTTCTGGAGTCCCAGCCCCTAGGGATCTCTGCCAGCGGTATTGTACCCCTCTGGAGCCTCCAGGTTCCATGCCTCATCCTAGCTCAGGATTGACGTGATTGGATACTCCCAATGGGCTTCGCGCCCTGCACCGTGACCGGCCCCCAGATCAAGATTCCTTGGATTTTGACTTCTGGGGGAGGAGGACATTCTACTCAGCAAGGTTGCTGCTTTCTATTGCAGCACATCAGGCCCACTGTGTAACCTATGACTGGTTCCTATGGTCCATGCTAGGTCAACTCCTTGCTTTGATGCCTGACATGGAGGAAACCAGACAAGCCATTGCACTCTCTGCACGTGGCCTGGAGCTAGCAAGAGCATCGTATGACACCAGTGAGGTAGCTACGAGGGTCATAGGGACAGCGATCTGCACTAGGCGGACGGCATGGCTACATCTCTCCCGGTTGTCCGGTTGTCACCCTTGGCCCGGCATAGGGTGATTAACTCCGCCCACCAGAGAACCTATCTTTTCTCCCGTAGGATGAGACGGCATCTGTTGGGGCAACTTCTACCCCCTCTGGGGGTCCCAGTCTTACTCTCCCCACTCCTGGGCCTCTCCAGGCCCGTGAAGGTTCTCCCTCTTAGTATGTCACCCACTGAGAGCTAAGGGACTCTGTTCCTTCGGGGGTGATGAATGGTGAAGATTGACACAGATAAGATATGGAATTACGTACCTACCGTAATTCTGATCTTTCTGTGTATCTTCACCATTCATCACAGTCCTGCCCTCCATCCCCCTGGGGCCTCAGTCTCTGGGTCCCCCTCCCTCTCTGTACCCATTCCTCGCCCCCCTCCTTTCTGTTAGTCAGGAGTGGGGTAAACGGAGCACATAGGGGGATTATTTTCTTATGGGCAGAGTGGTCAGAATGGGGGGCACTCCATCATCAGTGCGTAGGCTCCACCCCTGTGGGGTGGGGGCTGGCAGTTGCCCTCTTTTCTTTCCTTCTCCCCTACTCCCCGTCAATCCTTTGATTTCCTTGTCCTTTGGACATAACCTCAGTTAATTTAAGAAACAAGGTTTCTTACACCAAAATTTCCTTTTTGAGAGGGGGGAATATCCCTGTATCCTGTCTTTCTTCCAGAATAGCTGATTCCGCTTTTGTTGGAGTTATTGCCAATGATTCTGGCAGTTAGTCTCTTGGCTACTCCTTCACAGTTCCTATACAGTCTGGAGACAGGTCAAGGTTCCAGGGTAGGTTTTTTCCTATTTTCCCCCTCTCACTCTTATCCTTGTTTCTAAAATCCCTCCCTCCCTCCTTTTCTGCTTCCAGAGATTGGGGCCCCTTCCCAATCCCCTTAGTCTTTCAGACTTGTTCTGTCCTCTCAGTTGTTTATTTCTCCTTTTAGTTTATATATCTTTTCCTGTGTCTGTCCCTTGATCTTCCTTGTCCCACCGTCCCAACCCTTTTTCTCACCTCTATGGCGACTCAGAACTGGCAAGAGGGCATAGTTGACAACACCTAACGGCCAAACCGCGAGCGCCACGCAGTGCGTTAGCCTCGAGGGCGGCACCGATGGTGCATAGACTCCGCCCGTCCAAATAAAATGCTCCCACGGGGTCATGACCGCTGGCCAAGTACCCAAAGGTGATGAATGGTGAAGATACACGGAAAGATCAGAATTAACGGTAGGTACGTGATTTCCATTTCTTTGGGACCAAGCCAGGGGCCCGCAGCAACTGCAATCACCTTTCGGGAATGCAAAACAACATTTTGACCAGGATCTGAAAAACAGCTGTCACATTCATGAGGTGCTGTGAAGAACTGGCTGTGTTGAAAATTTTGGGTCAAAATATTGAAAAGTGCCCAAAGTTAGCCTGCATTCGCAAATTTCAACAGGCTCATAAGTCTGTGATTTATTTTGTCAGTTTGCTCTTGCCCTGTGCACACACAGCCACACAGGGTCCAAGAATAAAATTTGTGATTTCTGTGACTACTGAATAACATTTCTCTTTGGCCCCCAATAGTCTCTCTCTCTTCCTCTCCTCTGGATGGTGGCACAAGTCAGACTTATTTTCCCTGTCTGCTCTTGCCCTGTGTACACACACAGTCACACTGGGGCCAACAATAAACTTGATTTGTAGTTTGTGTGACTATAACATTTCTCTTTGGCCCCCAATAGTCTCTCTCTCTCATTAGTTGCTGTAGGAGCGTCGACGAGGCGGGAGCGTCAGGAACAGGGCGGAATTTTGTATGCTCATTTTGAAGATCCCTGGGGTGGGGACATGCAGTGATGTCAGTATCCCCTCCATGCCGCCCCCTTGCATGATGCGAGGGCGGTGGTACCCCAAGCCTCCACCAGAGGTGCACAATGCACCTTACACTTCTAACCTCCCCCGCCCAGAGAAGAGAGCAGTCCATAGGACACTAATCCTACTGCCCCAGCTGGCCCTCCAACTCCCGAGTCCATCTCTTAACTCTGGATGTAGGTGCAGCAAGCAGACACTTGTATGTTGCGATGATAGCTATAATTTTTTTGCATTTTGGCCCTAAATATTCAACATAGTCTTCTCACCTTACCTTATAAACTCCATAGGTGAACATTTCTTAATCTGTGGCAAAACGCCATTCCGCGCCACAGATGCAGAAAGTCATTTGGGGCAGAATGCGAGAAATGACAGCTATAGTGTTCATGAGGTGGTGGAAAAAGGGCTGTTGAAAATTGGGGGTGAAAATATCAGAAACTGGCAAAGTTATGCGCATGCATAGGAAAATGTCAACGAGCACATGTAACTAGGCGTTTTTTGGTATTTTTTGCTCCAGATTTTCAACATGGCCTTTTTAGGACCCCACCTGATGAACAGTGGCACTGCCAGTCTTATCTGTGTCAGTCTTCACCATTCATCACTAGTAGGTACGGCGCCAGAGCTAGGACCCTGTGGGAGACTTTTATCCCCCCATGGGCAGAGTCGACACAGGGCCAGTGCCACCATCGAGGCCGACTTTCTGTGTAGCGATCACGGGTTGGCCATTATCTGTCGTCTACTCCGCCCTAGCCCCAGTTCTTCTCTCCCCCCCCCCCCCGGCCGAGTGTAGACCTCGTGAGAGACTTCTTCAATCAACTGCGTGTGCAGCCTAGTTTCATTCGTGACCTTGTGTGTCTCTGTTCTGTTACGCCCTGCTCGATGTCGCTTTTGGCCGGTAAGACCGTTTCATTATTTATAGACGACGTTGAGTACTGTTTTTGTTTATTGTTTGCTGTTCGTAATGTCTCGTCCCGGGGGCAAAAAATCGTCTAAGGCGGGGGGCCACCAGTGTGTCGGTGCCCCTGTGGCCGCCTTTATTCTGTGACAGACCAGCATGACCGTTGCCTCTCCTGCTTCAGCCCGGAACATGACATGGACAACTGTGATGCCTGTTTCTCTGTGGACTGTCTAGTTCTTGAGATCTGCACGTTTAAAGTCGGACGTGCACCACCGACTTTCATGGATGGGTTCGCAGTCAGCAGGCCAAGGCCCGGATTTTCGTCCCTTCCTCCGGGTCCCCTCCCGGCGGAGGAGGGGTCTTCTGCCTCTCTGAGCCTTGCCACAGCGGGGGCTCCTTCCACGATACAGGAGGCCCAGTCTGCCCCTCTCGGGGGCAGATGGGAAGCACCGCTATGGCAGTCGCCTCTTTGGAGGTGAAGGCTTCTCAGTGTCGTGTTCCTTGGCCTTCCGGACCAGCACCATCCTCTGTGTCGACTGGTTGTGCGGCCCTTGGTTCTGGTGCAGTTCATGGTATCAGAGGCTCGGAGGGTGGCATCGCGGTCATTGCCGGGCCGTTCCTCGGTGTCGCTGTCTCTCTTGGTGCCGTTCACGGCGCCAGGGATGTCGGTGGTATAGGGGAGAGTGCTGCTGTGGTTTCTGGATCTGTTTCTGGTTCTGGTGCTGGGACTGGAGTCTGCGCCGCTCCTGACTCCACTGCCATTTGTGACACCGAGCTGGGGTGGAGCGCAATGCCATGCTCGGTGTCGTGCCCGACTCTGGTGCCGGGGAGGGTGGCGGCGTCAGCCGCAGTGCCGTGCTTGGCTCCAGTGCTGCCTGCGGTGCCAGGGTTGAAGGTGGCCTGGCTCATGGTCCGGGGATCAAGGGGTGATCTGGCATTGGGCCTCAGGGTCTACCTCAGAGGCGGAGGACTCTGGGTCTGATCCGGATTGGGCCCCGGATTCTTCGGAATCCTCTGATACTTCTATGTCCAGCACCTTGGCCCCCACTTGGCCTTCCTCTGGGAGACTGTCATTGCTGGTAGACTCTGGGTTCAGTGGTACTGACCAACCAGCAGTGGTCCTCGTGGCCACTGCCGTGCAACCTGGGGCCTCTGGCACGTCTGCTTCTCTGGCTGGGGCATCCAAAGTTTGGGATAGCCCAGGGCACGCCAGGAAGGGGAGGGTACTGTCCCCTGTGTGGACTCTTCAGAGTCTACCCAGAGTTGTTAGTTGCCTAGGCTGGTGGCTATGAGGACTAGGTCCCTCTCGGACTCTGAAGGGTTGAGGAGTCAGGGTGTGGTGCAGTGCGTACTCGCTGGAGCTCCGCCGGGTTCTGGGAGGAGCTGCAGTGTGGACCCTGGCTCTTCCCTGGATTGGTCCTCAAGAAGGTCTTCAACCTCGGAGATCGGGGCCATCTGTCTGGACTCGCACGGTCCTGGTCACCTCACAGGGGGATTTCTTCCCACGGGCACAGCTCTGACCATTCCAATCCGGTTGAACGTCTGTTAGCTGCTGGGATCTTCGGGTCTCTCTCCTTGCGGTGTTTGCTCTAGGCCCCACTACCCTGACAGAGGCCGTTCTCCGGCTGCTAGGAGCTTGTACCCCATTCCTCTGCCTCCATCCACGGCTATCTCAGGCATTCCTGGTCCTAGGGGACCTCTCACCTGGGAACAGTTCAAAGGTTCAGCTGCACATTTCCCTACCTGCCTCCATGCCCTGGACCAGCAGGTGTTCCACCATGCTTACATGCAGCCGGACCCTGAACCTTGGAGCTTGTCTGCATCATCTTCCTCCTCCTCAGAGGGAGAGGAATTATCTGTCCACATCTCCTCAGTGTCTAATCTTTCTTCCTGTCAGCACTTCCTCGCGAGGATGTTCACGCTCCATCTTACCCCGGTTCCTGTCAGCAGTCTCGAGCATGTGATGCACACCTTCTGAGCAGAGTACAGTGCGGCCAACCTGGTGGTTCCCGCCTGGGCTGTTGCCTTCCAGGAAGCGTCACATCGGCTTTGGCTATGTCCCTTCTCCACTGTTCCAGCCCTGAGGGGGCCTACACCAATGGTAATCTCCCCCTCCCCCGGGTCTCCAGGTTCTCTGCCTAATCCCTCTTGGGTTGACTTGCCTGGACACCCCCTCTGGGTCTCGCGCTTCCACTGAGACCAACCCCCAGACTCTGACTCTGTGGACTTCGATTTTTGGGGGAGAAGGATTTTCTGTTCACCATGGATCCTTCTTTCTATTGCTTCTCATCAGGCCCACATTGCTTCCTACAATAGGTTCTTGTGGTCCAGGCTAGGACAACTCCTAGCCTCAATGCCTGATATGGAGGAAACCAAGCAAGCCATTGCCCTCTCTGCTCAGGGCCTGGAGTTAGCAAGGCACCAAGCAAGGGCATCTTATGTTGCCAATGAGGTAGCCTCCAGACCTATAGGGACAGCGATCTGCATTAGGCGGACATGGCTTCGCTTATCCTGGTTGTCACTCCTGGCACGGCGTAGGGTGATTTCCTCCGCATACCGGAGAACCCACCTCTTTTCCTGCTGAGTGATACGGCGGCCCCACTGGGGGCTCCCTGTCTCACCTGGACCAGTCTCAGGCCTCCCCAGGCCTGTAAGGGTTCTCTCCTCCAGTGTCTCACCCATTGGAGGCTAAGGGACTTAGTCCCTTAGGGAAGTTTAGGGCCCCCTTCGGGGGGCTCGCTACTCACCCACTAGTGATGAATGGTGAAGTTTGACACAGATAAGATATGAAAATTACTTACCTACTGTAATTATTGATCTTTCTGTTTATCTTTACCATTCATCACTAAATCCCGTCCTCCTTCCCCCTGGGGCCTCAGTCTCTGGGCTCCCTCCTGTGTGTCTCCCTGTTTTTTTCCTCGCTCTTCTCTCCCTTGTGGATAGGAGAAAGGGGACCTGGAGACACACAGGAAGGAGATTTCTCCTGTAAGGGGTTATTATTTTGGGGTGGGGGGAGGATCCTCTCCCCCTTCAATAGTCTTATCTTGTCCTCACTCTCGTTCTGAAGTGAGGTGAGGGAGTGGGCAGGGGGACACCCCCCGTTTTCCCTTTCCTACAAATCCTTGGTTTTAATTACCCTAAGTTTGGATATCCTTTCTACCATTTAGGTTTTTCCCATATTTTGGGGAGGAGAAAAGCAACACCCTATTCTGATAACCCCCTTTAAGGTTGGCCGTTTCTCGACTAATGCTGCACATTCAGTTTCAGGCTTTGCCTCCCGGCTCTTAATCTTGATAGTCCAGATTCTGGTCTGTTGTTCTTGTTAAAACCCTGGGGTGCAGGATCATCTCTAGGGGTGTAGTCCTCTCTTCTCCTCCCCGTCCCCTCTCTTTACTCCTCATTTCCAGAGATTGGGGCCCCTTCCCTTTTCCCCAGTTTCCCGTACCAAGTTTCTCCTTCCAATCTCCTCTGTCGTTTGTTTCTCCTTTTAGTTTTTATATATCCTTTCCTTTTATCTATCCCTTGAGCTCCCTTGCCACACTTCACCTCCCTTTTCTTACACTGTCCGCCATCTCAGAACTGAGGCTATGGCGGAGTCGACGACAGATAATGGCCAGCCCTGCGTCGACTCCGCCCATAGAAAAAACTCTCCTGTGGGGTCCTACCTCTGGTGCTGTACCCACTAGTGATGAATGGTGAAGATGCGCAGAAAGATCAATTACGGTAGGTTCGTAATTTAAATTTTTGTTACTCTGCCTGAAAGGTGATTTCATGCAAGGATCATGCCATTCCATGCCACAGGTGCATAAACACATTTCGGGTAGGATGTGAGAAATGACAGCTGTAGTGTTCATGAGGTGGCTTAAAAAAATCTGTATGTTAACAACTTGGAGTGAAAATATAAAAAATTTGCAAAGTTATGCAACTGCGTAGAAACTGTGCAAAGCATGCTCGTGTAACAGCCATTTTTGGTAATTTTTCCACCACGTTTTGAACATGGGCTTTTTGGGACCCCACCTCGTGAACAGTGGCACTGTCAGTCTCGCTTCAAGGGGGAGCTCTTGCAGCAGGTAATACCATTAGGACTATGCCGCCAGGCGTTAGGACCCCACAGAAAAAACTTCTAGCTAGCAGTCTGTGGCGAAGGACTGCCCCCAACGTCCGCTTCATCCCGATGTCAGATGTGGTATGCAGGGGGCAGTCCCCAAGGACCGCCTCAGTACTTTTCCCACCATCGACCCGCTAACATCGGATCTATGGACGCCATTGTTACAGTCGACCACCATTTTTTGCCTTGCGCAGTTTACTCATAGTTAATTTTTTCTTCAGAAAAGTGCATGTCTTCATTGAACTCTCAGCAGCGAAAGTTAAAGTGCGCATGTGGGAAGTAGATCCCAGCGAGGGACGGACACTCTGCCTAGGCCCAGACCACCAGCTTAACGACTGCCCGCACTGCCAAAAGTTTAATAGTAAAACCCGCATCCACCCCCTCAAGACGCTCAAGGCCTACTTGCTGGAGCAACAAGAGGCTGCCATGCAGAAGACCCAGTCGGGACGTAGTTCATCCTCCTCAGCCAGGGAGTGTCCCCCAGGAGAAAAGATCGGGAGGGAAACACCATCACTAAGAGAAGGAGAGAGCCAGGTTGGAGTTCCGCCCAAAGTCCACTCACAGGACTTCTGCTTCCTCCACCTCCAGTGGGAGGTCGGAGTCGGTTTCCCCAGGTACCACAGCAGTTTCTGGTGTTACTCAGAAGACGACCACCACCTCATCACACTCAAAATGTAGGGAGTCTTCATCCCAGGGGCGTTAGTCTGCCCAAGTTCCCTTGGTCCACCGACCCCACAAATCTTTTGCATGGGTCAACCCAGGAGAGAGGCGTCTGCTTTAAGCAAACCCTTAGAACTCGTCGCCTGTAAGCACTCTGGTTCATCCGATAGGCACAAAAAGTCTGATGACTCCACCAGATGCCAGGAGGTCGTCGGGTACCAGACGCTTCCTCCACCCAAGGAAAAGGTGACGTCAGCCTCCGAAGGTAGGCAGACTACCAGCCACTCTGACTCAGTGTCTGAGATGGATCCAACACCGCCAGCTGAAGAGTGGCCGTCGGCCCTGGAGGACCAGCCATCAGCCCTGGCGACCAAGGCCCCAAAGGACAAAACTCCAGGTGGCTGAGGATGCCCAACCACCTCCTCCTAAGGAGCCAGACGCCAGATCGCAAGGAGGCTTAGCTCCCCCGGACAAGACCTCCTCAGGCCTGACGCCAGAGAGACCTATAGACAAGGTACCCCAGGACCAGACGCGAAGGACCACAGGGTCTGATGCCTGGCCCCTCCAGCGTACCAAACGCGACGCCTGTCCCCCCAGTCATTCCGTTGGATGAGGTGGGAGCACTTTTCAATTCTTGGTGGAACACCATGAAAGGGGATTTACTCCCAAAACCCAGGGATCCATCTCTGGTCCGGCCACCAGGGATCAGTTGCCCAAGCAACCTCCCCCGCTGACGGAGTGTCCGCCGTCTGAGGAGGATGATAGTCCGATGCCTGGTTCACGCGGCAGAAAGATGTATCCATCGTCCATCCCGTCCTCTACTGGATGCCCACCATCGTCCTCAGGAGAGGACGCCGAAGATTCCTCCTCCAAGGATGAACTTGCCTGTTCCTTCTCCAGATCCAAGAAGACTCACCCAGGTCACCTCCAGATGACCCGTCCTTCTTGGACAGTATGAGACATATCCAAGCTCTGTACCAGTGCGATACAGAAGAGCTGGACCCTGAGCGGTGTTGTCTGGCAAAATTTCTGTGGGCAACTGACCCTAAACCCTTGGTCATCTCCCCCATTGGTAGAGCCCTCCCAAGTTGACACCAGATCGACATGGAAGCACCCGGCTACCACAATCGCAGTAGCAAGGAAAGCAGACAGGCTCTATGAAATGCCTAAAGGGGAACCTTTCTTAGGCGAGCATCCAAAAGCCGATTCTATGGTACTGACGGCTGTGCATGCCAGGGCACAACAACCAAGACACATGAGTGCCCAGACCCCAGACCCAGAGTCCAAAAAGCTGGACCAGATGGGCCATAAGGTATACATCGGATACCTGCACTGTCAGGCCTTAAAATGTTCTTGCCCACATGGTCACATATCAGAAGTCATTGTGAGCAGAAGCTATGGATCTGGGTAAGGCAGAACTCCTCGCTGTCATCCAGTCTAGTATGAATATGGACAAGCATGTACTAAGGAGCTCTTATGACTCCACAGACATGGCAGCAAGGGCAGCAGCCACAGGTGTATTTGCGTGAGAAGGCATGCCTGGCTGAGAGTTTCTGCTTTCTGCCAGGATTTACAAGATGCCATCTTTCAGGGACCCATCCTATCTGGCCACAAGACACAGAAGCTCATAACTGGATTTCAGGACTGTGGCAAGGCGGTATCTGAGGTCCACCGTATGTATAGGTCAGAACCACAGGCCACAAGGCGCCGCCCCTTTTGGAAGAACCACAGACAACAGGGAAGACGCAGCCACAGCACAAGGGGGGCTTTAAAGAAGAGGGCCCCTGTTCCTTCAGGCATCCAGACCCCCCCCCGCCCACCCTCCACAACAGCTGACACCTACCAACTCCTCCCTCTAGAGAAAGTGCAGGGGGAGGCGGTAGGAGGGAGATTCTCCCTTTACCAATCTGGATGGTCCAATATCACGTCAGATCAATGGGTCCTCCAGATAGAAGAGAGAGGATACTCTCTGGAATTTACCAAGAGATCCCACCAGGCAACCCACCAGTCCCCCTCCCACTGCTTATCCTCCCAGCAGCTCTTCTGCTAACAGAAATACAGCTCTTGCTAGAAAAAAGAGCTATCCAGGACATCCCCTATGCTCAGAGATGCAAGGGATTTTACTCCCACTTCTTCCTAGTCCCGAAGAAGACTGGAGACCTCTGACCCATTCTGGATCTGAGCAAACTGAACACCTTCGTCAAATACGAAAGGTTCAGAATGGTGACCTTAGCAAGCATGTTGTCTATGCTCTATCACAGAAACTGACTCTGCTCCCTGGATATGCAGGATGCTTATATGCATATAAAGATCCTGCCATCTCATAAGAAGTACCTTGGCTTCACCTTCCAAGGAGGACACTTCAGTTCAGGGCGCTTCCATTCTGTCTGTCATCAGCACCAAGGGTTTTCACCCAAATGCCTGGCAATTGTGGCAGCGGCCCTCAGGAGTGGGGGTCACTTTGTCTACCCCTACCTGGACGATTGACTTCTCACAGCTTCATTAGAAGACCAGTTGAACAGGACAGTGGAGGGAGACTTTCCGTCTGTTCCGGACTTTGAGCATCACCTTAAATCTGGCCAAGTCATACCCATTGCCTTACCAAAGGCTACAGTACATAGGAGCAGTCCTGGACACCATCCTAGGGAAAGCTTTTCTTCCCTCAAACCGGGCAACCAGGCTAAAGTCGCTAACAGGGTGATGGGCTCGGACCTGGTTCTGGCGAGGGTGATTCTGTAGCTTCTAGGTCATGTGGCCGCAGCCATAGCTGCAGTTCTCCTCCCGCATTTGAACATGAGGACCCTGCAGTGGCACCTCAGAGTACAGTGGGACCAAGGCATGGACAATCTCGAAGAGCCCGGCCAGATATCCAGTGCAGTCCGTCAGTCCTTGAATTGGTGGGTCACCCTGGCCCATTTGGACAAAGGGGTTCCTTTCCAGTGACCCATTCCACAGCAGATCCTGACTACGGATGCCTCGGGACTGGGATGGAGTGCACATCTTGCTTCTCATCAGATGAAGGGTTCTTGGAATTCAACGGACCAGTCTCTCCACGTAAGCATTTTGGAGATGAGAGCCTTATTATACGCCCTTCAGGCCTTTTAAGGGGTACTCCTTCCTGGGCCCCTTCTGGTCCAGACAGACAATACCCCAGTAGACTTCCATCTCAGCAAGCAAGGAGGCACACACTCTTACTCCCTGTGCAGGGAAGCAATGAGGATATGGACTTGGGCAGTGGCTCACAGCCTGGATCTCACAGCAGTCCATGTTCCAGGGATCCACAGCGTACTCGCAGACAGCCTAAGTCACTCTCTGTCTAAGAGCCACGAATGGGATCTACAACAAGAAGTCACAGACGAGCTCTTTGAAAGGTGGGGTTGACCAGAGCTGGACCTCTCTGCGTCCCCGCGCGATGCCAAACTGCCCAAGTTCTGCTTGCTAGATCCAGGGCCTGGTGTGTTTTGGCAAGACGCATTGTCCCTCTCTTGGACAGGGAGGTTTCTGTACACCTTTCCTCCTCTTTCAGAGGATCCTGCTCAAGTTGCAAGCAGAGGGTGCCAGAATGATCTTAATCTCACCCTTCTGGCCTCAACAGATTTGGTTCCCGCTGTTACATCAGCTGGCATCAGAACCACTGGTTCAAACAACATGAAGTCTTGCTGTATTCTGACAATAGCAGTGAGTCCCAACCTTCGAACTGCCCCGGAGATGAAAGAGTTAACTTTCCATGCCAGGCATGGAATGCTGAGCTCGAGCTCGGTTGAGACTCTTTCTGTTGTTGTTTGAACTCAAACCATCAGATTCTTTACTCTGCCTCACTGAACAGTCGCTCCGGAGATTTCTCCGTTGCTCGGTTCAATTTGTCGGTTAAAGTACCGCTTTTCTCAGTTTTCGACCGAATTTAAACCACAACCTGTCGGTTCAGTCTCTGTCTGTGGTATTCGCGAGTACTAGATAGGTTTATATTGTTTTCTATTCTGTGTGGAACTTGTAAGCGGTTCATCGGTTCGGTTTGAACCGATCAAGTTGTTTAAAAATCTTTATTTCTCCTTTTAGAGTGTGGTTACCGGTTCTTATCGGTTCTAAAAAAAAAAAAAAAAGATTTTCTATGGTTTTTTCCACGACCCGTAACACAGTCAGGAACCAATAAGAGTGTCTTGCCTGGCGGATTGCCATTAAAAGGGTAAGTTTTGTTAGGACTGGCACCATGTCTGAGAAACCCAAAAGAAAAACTGGGTCCACTGGGTTTCAACACTGTAGTGTGTGTGGAGAAGTCTTTGCTCGGCTGACCCCCACACCACCTGTGTTTGTTGTCTGGGGTTTGACCACCTCGATTCAGACTGCCAGATTTGTAAAAATTTTCCTGCAGCTACCTTAGAAAAGAGAGTTGGTAGGCTCAGGGAAAGGGAGGCCAAAAAGTCCGCTGACCCGGGTGGCCAGCCCGGTTCGGTTCAAACCGAACCAGAAGGAGTGCCCTCTGACCAGGGCGAAACTTCTTCGGGCAAAAGAAGAACCGGTTAAGAGAACAAGAAGGGAAAAATCAGCTGGTATGGATCCAAAAGTTTCTTCTCCAACCGCTGATGAAATAGCCAAAGCGATAAAAATTGTGCAGTCGCTTTCCCCGGTTCCGACTGAACCGGCACCATCAGGAAGGCGCTCGGTTTGGCCGGTTCCACCGGTTCCGGATTATGATTTGGAAGAATATTATGAACTGGAGGAGGAGGAAGAGGAGTATGAGGAAAGTGAATGTGGTTTTGAAAGTCTGGATGTACCCATTGACCCGGACATCTCCCCAGACAGACCTTCAGGAGTGTCTCCTCCTAGGCTTTCTGACTCCCCCTCCCATTTCATGTTTTACAAGAAAGTGGCCGAAACCCTTCAGCTTCCTATGGAAGAAGCTGTGGATGACCAGGAGGAGTCTGACTATGTGGAAATGATGGATATCCCAGAGTCCAGGAGGCTGTCTATTCCCTTGCACAAGTCTTTTGGGAAACAGACATTTAAGATTTTAAAGACTCCTAATTCTACACTTCCTGTGGATAAAAGAATGGACAAGAGGTATACTTTGTCAGGCTCAGATACGGAGTTCCTTACCCAGCAATGCAGCCATGTTGGGGTAGTGCAGGCTGCAGCCTGTGATAAGGCTAATATTGTCAAATAACATTATAATTACCTGAGTGTACTGATCTGTTACCTGTATGTAATTGTTACTCCCGGGTCACCCCTGAAAAAGAGACCTCCGGGGCCCAGTGGGCCTACCCGGTCATCAGAATTCAATAAATAAATAAATATTCCCTTGGCTTCACACCCCCCAGATAAGGACGCCAGGAGGATTGATGCCATGGCAAAGAAACAGTACATGGCTGCATCCTTGGGACTCAGACAGACCAATTATATGGCCTATACAGCTAGATATCAGAAATCTAGATGGGACACTGTCATGGCTTTAGCTAAACAGGTCCCTGGCCAGCTTGCCAAGGAGCTGGAGCAGGTGGCTGCTGATGGTATTGAGGCATCCAAGGTGCAATTCCATGCTGCAGTGGACTCCAGTGATGTTTCATCTAGAGTCATGGCTACATCTGTGGCACTTCGTAGGATGGCTTGGCTCAGATGTACTAGCCTGTCGCAGGATACCCAGACTAAGGCCATGGATTTTCCTGTTGTGGGTAATTCTCTGTTTGGGGAACAAACAGAGAACTACATGAAGAAAATGGATGAACACAGGACCACCTATAGGAGTGCTCAGGCCAAGGAAAGGCAAGCCACTCCTCAGAGGCAGCATCCCAGGGGCAGAGGCAGGCCTTTTCATAGGCCTTCCTACCAAGCCCAGGCCTCCTCTTCTGCCTATGCTCAGAGGGGGTTCTTTAGAGGGAGAGGCAGAAGGGGTACAAGCAGACCTGCTTCCACCCCTCAGCCTAAACCACCTGCCAAACAGGCACCCTGATGGGTTTGCCAGGGCCGATTCTCCACCACCTGTAGGGGGCAGGCTGGCTTACTTTGTCCAGGACTGGAAGTCTTTAACATCAGACAAATGGGTCCTGGAAGTAGTAAGCCAGGGACTGGTTCTCGGCTTCAAAAAATTTCCAATGATGAGAACCAGATCCTTTCCACCTGCAAATCCTTCAGAGGCACTTGCCTTAGAGGCAGAGGTCTCTTCCATATTGGCTCTCAAAGCTGTAGAAAGGGTTCCGCCCCTACACCAAGGGAAAGGATTGTACTCCAGGTACTTCCTCACTCCCAAAAAGACAGCAGAATGGCGGCCCATCCTGGATCTCAGGTATTTAAACAAGCACCTTTTAAAGCCAAAGTTCAAAATGGTGACCCTGGGAATAATTCTACCCTCTCTAAGCCCATGGGACTGGCTAGTCTCCCTGGACCTCAGGGATGCCTATTTCCATATTCTCATCAGAAGCTCCCATCGAAAATCTCAGGTTCGAGCTGCCCTCAGGCCATTACCAATTCAGAGCAATGCCCTTCGGTCTAACCTCTGCTCCAAGGGTGTTCACAGAATGCCTGGCAGTAGTAGTTGCTTCCCTAAGAAGGCAAAGAATTGCCATCTTCCCATACCTGGACGACTGGCTCATAGTAGGCCAGTCCCCAGACCAAGTCAAGTTACACCTACAAGTAACTCAGCAACTGCTCACCTCTCTAGGTTTCCTTCTGAATCTTTCAAAGTCAGTTCTAGAGTCTGTTCAGCTCCTCACCTTCATAGGTGCAGAGCTAGATACAGAAAAGGCCAGAGCCTTCCTTCCCCTGGACAGGGCAAGGACCCTTATCACACTGGCCTCTTCATTCACCCTACAGGTGTCCTGACCAGCAAGGCATTTTCTGCAGCTCCTGGGGCACATGGCTGCTTCTACAGCAGTGGTGCAGGGAGCAAGATTTCAGATGAGGGACATTCAGTTCCACTTGAGAGCCTTTTGGTCTCAGAAAAAGGACCCTCTGACCAAACTGATACCAGTGACTCGAACTCTGATCCAGGCCTTGCAGTGGTGGCAGGATCAGAACAATCTAAGACAGGGAGTTCCTTTTGTCACTCAGTCTCACTCTTTAATCCTTACTACAGATGCCTCCCTCTTGGGTTGGGGGGGCCCACTTGGGAGACCTGACCACCCAAGGGTTGTGGCCCCCTCAGGAATCTCTGCTCCACATCAGTCTGTTGGAACTCAGAGCAGTGTTTCTAGCACTTCAAGCTTTTTCCAAGTCTGTTCAGAACAAAGTTGTTCGGATCAGGACAGACAGTACCACCACAATGTGGTATATCAACAAGCAAGGGGCACTCGGTCTACGGCCTTGTGCACAGAAGCAATGAAGTTGTGGTCTCTGGCCTATTCCTTGAACACCTCCCTCACAGCAGTACACCTCCCAGGCAAGGACAATGTCCTGGCAGATGCTCTCAGCAGGATATCTCAGGGCCATCACGAATGGTCACTGGATCCCCTGGTTTTTGAGGTGGTGATCTCCAGATGGGGCACCCCACAGATAGATCTTTTTGCAGCCCCAGACAATCACCAACTTCCCCTTTTTTGCTGCAGGCCCCCAGTGTTGGGCTCAGTCCCCCTGGATGCCTTGGTTCTCAGTTGGGAAGGGAAGTTCCTGTATGCTTTTCCCCCCTTCCCTCTCCTGTTCAAAGTGGTAGTCAGAATCAGATCTCAACCGTGCAAGGTGATTGATTGCTCCGGACTGGGCCAGACAGCCCTGGTACCCTCTCCTGTTGTCCTTAGCAGTCCACCTTCCCTTGTGTCTTCCCAGTAATTACAACCTGTTAACCTGTGCTCAAGGGAGGGTTTAGTACCCGAATCTCAAATCTCTCAATCTCAAGGCCTGGCTCTTGAAGAGTTAGAGTTTGCTGACTTACACCTCTCTCAAGGTGTTATGGATATTCTAAAGGCTTCTAGGAAGCCTTCCACCAGAACGACTTATAATTCCAAATGGAAAAGATTCTCCATATGGTGCTCTGGGAATCATATTTCCCCAGAGTCTGCTGACCTGCCCACAGTCCTTGACTATATGGTCCATCTGAATAGCTTGGGACTCAGACCAGCTACACTAAGGGTGCATCTGGCAGCTGTCTCTGCTTTTCTTTCAGCAGGTAAGCCCTCTTCTCTTTTAGCTCACCCTGTATTCTCCAAGTTTTTCATGGGATTGCCTTCATACCAATCCGCCATTCAGGGCCCCTGCCCCTGCTTGGGACCTTAATGTTTGCATTGCTCAGCTTATGCAACCCCCTTTTGAGCCTTTGTCCTCAGCAGAGCTTAAGTACTTGACTTGGAAAACTGTGTTCCTGGTGGCCATCACTTCTGCCAGGCGCATAAGTGAGTTACAAGCCCTGTCAGTGGAGCCTGATTTATCTCTTTCCATAGAGATAAGGTGGTCCTCAGGACTAACAGGAAATCTTTACCTAAGGTGGTTTCAGACTTCCACCTTAACCAATCTATGTCTCTTCCTGTGTACTTCACTGACCATTCCTCCTCTGGTGAGAGGAGGTTGCATAGTTTTGGATGTGAAAAGAGCCCTTAGCTACTACATAGAATGTACCAAGGGTCACAGGTTTGACTCCCTCCAACTGTTCCTCACTTATGGTGAGGTTGGTAAAGGAAAACCTGCCACTAAAAGATCCATTGCCAGGTGGATTGTCTCTTGCATTCAATTTTGCTATGAAAAACTAGGTAGATTCCACCCTCAGGCCTGAGGGCTTACTCTACCAGAGGTACAGCTGCTTCCCTGGCTGCTGCCAGGGATATTCCTATCTTAGAGATATGTCAAGCAGCTACCTGGAAAACAGTTCACACTTTTACCAAGCATTACTCTCTGGATATCCAGGCTAGGAGTGATGTTCGGTTTGGCACAGCTGTGCTTCAGAGCCTATTTCCCAAGTAGGTTCTGTCCCTCCTCCATGGAGGTACTGCTTGGTAGTCTGCTATTGTCAGAATACAGCAAGACTTCATGTTGTTTGAAGAAAAAATTACTCACCTTAGTAATGTTGTTTCTTCTAATGGAGTCTTGCTGTATTCTGACACCCTCCCCACGCCTTCCCCTCTCAGAACCTTTGTTTTTGGGATGTGGGTGGGCAGTAGCAGTGTTGGCACTCAGGAGGTGCCCCACCTTTTTTATTGTCACCCTCTTTTCCTTGGGTGAGTGGGTGTTGTGTTTATTTCATTTTTTGGGTTTCCTGACTTGAGTCTTTGTTTTGGACCAAAAAATCTGTTATTATATTTAGTAGCCAGTTGGCTAGTGTAGGTTTACAGCTTCCACACAGGACCTCAGTGAGTTTAGCTCATAAAGATCTGACGGTTTGAGTTCAAACAGCAACAGACAGAGTCTCAACCGAGCTCGAGCTCAGCGTTCCATGCCTGGCATGGAAAGTTAACTCTTTCATCTCCGGGGCAGTTCGAAGGTTGGGACTCACTGCTATTGTCAGAATACAGCAAGACTCAATTAGAAGAAACATTACTAAGGTGAGTAATTTTTTCTTCTGTTGCCCCTGTCCACTCACTTACTCTCCCAGGAGCAAGGGACGTTGGTCCATCTTGCCCTCTGGTCCCTGCATCTGCATGCATGGTTCCTGCAGACTTAGCTAGGGATAGATTTGGAGTATCCCTGAGAATGGCAGAGGTGCCCATGGCAGTGAGAAAACCCTCTACCAGGGCAACATATGCCATGAAGTGGAAGCGTTTTCTGCTTGTGGACGTTCCCCCGTTCTCTAGATCCCCTTAACTGTCCAGTGGAATCTGTGCTGGAGTACCTTATCTACCTATTGGACTTGGGCCTTAGCTACTCATCCACTGTAGGATACCTAAACAACATTTTGACAAACTTTTCAAAAAATCTGACGTCGTAGGGGATTAAAGGAAAGGCTGCTGTATACATTAATGCTAAAACTACATTTATATGATTTGCCAAATATGTTAAGTGATGACATCATTGGAGGCAGAGTCAGGGAGCTGTATGGCTCTCTGTAGTGCTAACTAGTTTTTTTTTCCCTTTGTTTAGAATTGTTTCACCAAAGTGGTCAAAACCATGTACGTTACTGTGATCAATACACGTTAGGCTACGGTTCTGTTCATTTTGTTTACTTTAACATGCTGAAATTGTTTTAATCCAACCGACTTTCTCTTTGGCATACCACAGTGCAGTACAAATCTTAAATAACCTGGTGGTTATGGTAGATCCAGGATGTTATAGTGGGGGGTGCTGGGCTGGTGTGCATAATTGATAAGCACTTTTTAACATTTGTATTAAACCTTTATATTGACTGCTGCTATTCTTTTTCAGTACGTTTTTAACAAAACCTACAAATGTAATCCATGGTTTTGAATGTAAACATGTACAATCAATAAGTCAGGCTTCTTCAACAAAGTGAAATGCAGCAGCAGCAAGCAAGTAAGTTACAGTGGGGGGGGGTGCTGCTGCCGCACCTTCCACCACCTCTTAGATCCACCACTTGTTTGCAGCAAAGTTCTTGTGTAGTCCAGTGCCAGAGTTCATACTTTCTTGGAAATCTTGTCTTCTTCTTCCATGGGAAATAAGAAGAATCAGCATTTATATAGTGCTTTTCATACACATTGTATCCCAAGGTGCTTTACAAGCAATGATAGACTGGTAGTGAAGTGACTGAACGTGTAGTGGCAGCCATTTCACACATTAATATCCACATGCAGCATTGGACAATTGCATGAACTGGTTTTATTGGAAGGGGAATGTTGGCCAGGACAATGGGGTCAGGTAGTGATCATGGTGCTGACAGACCCACATCTTATATCTCTCAGTGATCTCATATTTCTCCTCTTCTGTCTTCCCCATTCCCTGAATATAGCAGTACCTTGCAGTAGTGGCCTTCTCAGTCTCCCTCTGGTATTCATTCTTCATTCCTCCCCACACCAAAAACTGGTGAGCTCATCACCCTTCGGCATCATCAAGGCATAAATTAGTGTTGGAGACTTAATTAGTGGCCTTCACTAATCAAACTAAAAAATGATTAGCAATTGGCCAATGTTGATTAGCAATTACCAAAAATTGATGTTCTAGAATCGTGGATATGGTGTTCGTCCGCACTTATTGGCATGTCCCCTTTCCCTTTAAGGATCGTCGGAAGTCTTCAAGCTGGCTCCTCCCACCCACCCAGGTGGTATAACCCTCGGCTTCACTCCATGATGCCAGCTCTTCCTTCAAACATGAAGTCTTGCTGTATTCTGACTATTGCAATTAGCCCCAGCCTTTAAACTGCCCCAGAGAACAAAGGGTTAACTTTCTATGCAGAGCATAGAATGCTGAGCTCAAGCTCGGTTGAGGTCTCTGTCTGGAGCCCTTTGAAATTCAACTGTCAGATTCTTTACTCCGCCTCACTGAACAGTCGCTCTGGAGATTTCTCCTTCAGCTCGGTTCGAAAGTCGATTAAATTGTCTGTTTTAAACCGAATTTATTTCCGCACATTTGGTTCAGTCTCTGTCTGAGGTACCGTGAGTAATAGATAGGTTTTGTTCTGATTTTCTGTGTGGAAATTGTAAAGTGTTAGATCGGTTCAGCTGAACCGATCACTTGTAGTGAATCCTTGTGTGTTACTTTAGAGTGTGGTTACCGGTCCTTATCAGTTCAAAAAAAAAAATATGTTTTGAACGTTTTTTTTTTGTTTTTTACAATACCCGTGACACTGTTAGGAACCGATAAGGGAGTCTTGCCTGGCGGTTGCCGTAAAACGGGTAAGTTTGGTTAGATTGGCCATGTTTGAAAAACCCAAGGAAAAAAACGGGCCCACTGGGTTTCAACACTGCAGGGAGTGTGGGAAGGACTTTGCTAAGGCCGATCCCCACACCACCTGTGTATGTTGTCTGGGGTTTGAACACATCGATACAGACTGCCAAATTTGTAAAAAATTTTCCTAAATGTACCCTTGAAAAGAGATTAGGTAGACTGAAGGAAAAGGAGGCCGAGAAGTCCGTTGACCCAGATGGCCAGCCCGGTTCGGTTCCGACCGAACCAGAAGGAGTGCCCTCTGACCAGGGCAATACTTCTTCGGGCAAGAGGAGAGCCATTCCTGAGGGGTCAGTTCCTACAAAAAGGAAACGCAAAGAAAAATCGACCGGTTCGGATCCAGAGGTTCATGTTCCGACTGCCAAGGAGATAGCCAGAGCGATTCGGATTGTGGAATCGCTTCGCCCGGTTCTGACCAATCCGCACCTTTTGGCAGGGTTCCCTCAGCTATATGGGACCGCAGAGTTCGCTGTCGGCCCGCCTGCCGACTCTGCCTGGCCCATCGAGACAGAAGTGATCAGGAAGGTGGCGGATCCCCCTCCAGACCCTGGGTTCGTGTCCAGGTATTCCTGGTCCCCAAACGAATGGGGGGCTTGCGCCCCATTCTTGACCCGCACGACGGGATGGTCTCTCTGACTCAGATATCCCATCCTCGGAACGAGGCGTGTGGCTCTATTTCCTGGACCTCCAGGACGTACTTTACACTTCAATCCGTCCGTTTCTTGGGAGACTCCTCCGTTTCTAAAACGAGGTATCTCTTTACGAGTTCCAGGCCATGCCCTTCGGTCTCTTCTCAGCAGCATTCCTGCTGCACCGAGGGGTCCGGGCGTAACCCCACCCGGATGGCGGCCTGACTGCAACCCCTCCAGGCGAAGTTCTGGCCCTCTAGGTTGCTCTCAGTCTGGTCTCCTTTCTAATGGAGCCATGTTGGAACTCGTGTCTAAGCGGGTGATCCTTTCTTCGGGACGAAGCTCGACTCCTGAGTCTGAGCTCGGCTCCCGGCAGACAGGGCCGGGTTCTTCCTCCCTTACCTAGTCATGTCTTACTGGACAGTTGCGCCCTGCCCAGGACTTCCTGCACCTCCTGGGCCTTGCAGCGGCCTGCACCAGCGTGGTCTGTTTGGATCCGCCGGTCCATGCGTCCCCTTAATGGTGGCTGGCCAGCCAGCGGTCACAACACTGCGATCCTTTGGACCAGTCCGTGACAACAGCCCAGGGGTTAGGGAACGCTCTCCCTCGGACCGTTCCAGCTCATCTGCAGGAGAACATCCCGTTCGTCTGCCCCGAGTCGATGGTCTTCTCCGACCGATGCATCTCGGATGGGTGGGGGTGCCCATCAAGGGAATACAGAGTGCACCGCCTCTGGTCCTCTCAGGAGTCCCAATGTCTTTCCAACCTGCTGAAGCTCCAGGCGGTCCGCTTAGCTCGCACCGCTCGCTCCGTCTGTGCGGGTCTAGAGGTTTAGGTCCAGGCGGACAATACCACGACCATGTGCTACCTAACCCGTCAGGGTCAGATGAGCCCCTTGCCTCTGCGTAAGGAGGTTCTCCGCATTGGGTCTTTCGCGCAGCCGGGAGGCGGTTTCCTAGCCATTTCAATGGCAGGAGCCTCCAGCACCCTGGCCGATGCCCTAAGCCGGATAAGAGCTGCGCCTCACGAGTGGTCTCCCTGCCGGAGGTAACACAAGATCTTTCTCCCTCCAGGTCACACCTCGGGCGGACCTTTGTTTTTCCCTCCAGGGAGAATTCGAGACAGAGACTGTCTCATGCCCGCCCCCTCAGCGCGGTTCGCTGTAGGGGATGCCTTTGAGGCTGCGGACCCCGGGCCTCTTCTACGCCTGTCCCCCATTTCCCTTGACCCACAGGCAAGGCGAGGAGGGACTAGGCGCAGGTGATTCTGGTAGCCCCCTCTCCTCAGTCTCTGCCCCAGGCTCCCAAGGCGGCTTCCAGCCCACCCAGTCCTGATCTCTGTTATTAGGGGAAGGTACTCCATCTGGACCTTCAGTCCCTGCACCTGACGGCCTGGACCCTGTGCGGCTAGTGGCCTGGCCTTGGGTCTTCCGGCATGGTCCTCGACGTTGTTGAGGCGTCCTGCCAGGAGTCGACCAGATATGCTACGCCTTCAAATGGAAGAGTCCTCCATTTGGTGTTAGGATAGGGTCTGGTCCCCTCTCCTGTTCCTCGGCGAGCATTCCGGACTACCTGTGGTCCGTTCTTCTTGAACATGGGCTTTGGTCGACGACCCTTAAGGTGCTCCTGTTAGCCACGCCTGTCTTCCGGGCGCGGGCCGGAAGGTAGTCGGTGGCGCAGGAAAGGTGGTCTGGCGCTTTCCAAGGCCTTGATCACACTTCCCCTCCGGGGAGAGTATCCCCACCTCTGTGGGATCTTACGCTGGTATGGGCTTAGCTCACGGGCAAGCCGTTCGAACCTTTGCACAGGTGTGATTTCCCCACCTGTTGTGGAAGAACACCTTCTTGGGGGCTACCACGCCAACCAGAAGGCCGGGAGAGTTCCAGGCGCTCCTTTGAATCTCCCTATCTGGTCTTCCACAGGGACAAGGTTGTCCTGCGCCCCACCAGTTCCTTCCGTAGGCGGTGGCGGACCACCCAGTTTTTTCCCTGACCGGGTATTGTCTCTGCCGGGGTTCAACCCCATTCACACCTCGGAGGCCGCATATAGGATCCATTGGGACCCTAATTTAGTGTTCGCCTTCCCAGGGAGCGTGGGCTGAAGTTCGGGAGAGGTTCGCCAGCTGTTTGTCATCTACACTGAAGCCGCACCTGGCAGACCTGCAGCCTAGCGGACGACGAGCGGGTGGGTCACCTCCTGCATAGATCTCCGCTATAGGTGGGCGGGCATGGAGCCTCCCAGAGGGATAAGTGCTAATTTTACCTGCCCTTCCATTGCATCGGTGGCTGCTTCCGAGGATACCCCTGTCCAGGATATCCGTAGGGCTCCTACCTGGAAGCAGGCATATACCGGTTACCCCCTTCCACATCGACCTTGGGTCACGCCGGGATGTTGGTCGGGGCCTCGGTTCTCCAGTTTTTATTCCTAAGTAGGGGGTGTGCGCCTTGCCTCCTTCCTCCCAGAGAACTGCTAGGAGTCTGCCAGAAAGTGTCGATGAACAACATATCCATGTCCCTAGAAATACAGGTTACTCACCTGTAACAGGAGTTCTAGGAATGGTATATGTTGTTCATCCACACGACTCACCCAACTTCCCCGGCTTCGACGCACAGCCTGGCTTCCAGCGGGCTAGATCTGGCGTCATGGGGCGGAGCCGAGAGTTTTACCACCTGGGTGGGTGGGAGGAGCCAGCTTAAAGACCTTCCGGCACGATTTAAAGCGGCAAGGAACCTGCCAGAAAGTGTGGATGAACAACATATACCATTCCTAGAACCCCTGTTACAGGTGAGTAACCTGTATTTTCATGCTGCCGTGGACTCCAATGACATGTGATCAAGAGTCATGGCTACATCTGTGGCTCTTCGGACAATGGCTTGGCTCAGATGTACTAGTCTCTCACAGGACACCCAGGCTAAGGCCATGGATTTTCCTGTAGTGGGTAATTCTCTGTTTGGGGAGCAGACAGAGAATTACATGAAGAAAATGGACGAGTACAGGACCATTTATAGTAGTGCTCAGGCCAAGGAGAGGCAAGCAGCTCCTCAAAGGCAGCAGTCTAGGGGCAGATGCAGGCCTTTTCATAGGCCTTTTAACCAAGCACAGGCCTCTTCTCCCTTTTCACAGAGGGAGAGGCAGAAGGGGGAGGCAGAAGGGGGATGAGCAGGGCTGCATCCACTCCTCAGCCTAAGGCCCCTGCCAAGCAGACACCCTGATGGGTCTGCCCGGGTTGAGTCTCCTATTCCAGTAGGTGGCAGGCTGGCTTACTTTGTCCAGGACTGGATGTCTGTTACCTCAGACAGGTGGGTCCTGGAAGTAGTAAGCCAGGGACTGGTTCTCAGCTTCAAATAATTTCCGAAGATGAGAGCCAGATCTTTTCCACCTGCAGGTCTCTCTGAAACCCTTGCCCTAGAGGCAGAGGTTTCATCTCTTCTGGCCTTGAGTCGTAGAGAGAGTTCCTACCCTACACAGGGGCAAAGGTCTGTACTCCAGGTACTTCCTTAACCCCAAAAAAGACAGAGGAGTGGTGACCCATCCTAGACCTAAGATACCTGAACAAACATTTTTTAAAACCAAAGTTCAAAATGGTAACTCTGGGAATAATTCTTCCCTAAGGCCACGGGACTGGCTAGCCTCCCTGGACCTTAAAGGTGCCTATTTTCACATTCCCATCAGGTGCTCCCGCAGAATGTACCTCAGGTTTGAGTTGCCCTCAGGCCACTATCAGTTCAAAGTAATGCCCTTTGGTCTAACATCAGCCCCAAGGGTTTTCACAAAGTGCCTGGCAGTAGTTGTTGCCTTTCTAAGAAGGCAAAAGATTTCCATTTTTCCATATCTGGACGACTGGCTCATAGTGGGCCAGTCTCCTGACCAAGTCAAGTCAGACCTGCAAGTGACCCAGCAAGTGCTCACTTCTCTAGGATTTCTTCTTAACCTTCCCAAGTCAGTTCTCGAGCCAGTGCAGCTCCTTACCTTTATAGGGGCAGAGCTGGATACTGTCAAAGCAAGAGCCTTTCTTCCTCTGAAAAGGGCAAGAGTTCTTATAGAACTGGCTTCTTCCTTCAGCCTTCAGGTGTCTTGACCAGCAAGGCATTCCCTCCAGCTCTTGGGCCACATGGCAGCTTCTACAGCAGTGGTCCAAGGGGCAAGATTCCATAAGAGGGACATTCAGTTCCATCTGAGGGCCTGTTGGTCCCAAAGGAAGGATTCCCTTACCAAACCAGGGATTTATTAACAATTGATTAGCGTTTTGCTCACAAAAGTGCAAAACTTTTGTGAAAATGAATAGCTCTAGCCTCACTGTGTTTAACAAACACAGCACTTCTAGAATGTCTATATAAATACTTATCTGTACAGTTAGTATAGTCCCAAGAAAAAAACTGCTGATCAATTATTTAGAACCCTGCAAACTGATTCCAGTGATTCGGACCCTGATCCAAGTCTTTCAGTGGTGGCAGGATCAGGACAATTTAAGGTAAGGGGTCCCATTTGCCACTCACTCACATTCAGTGGTCCTTACCACGGATGCTTCCCTTCTGGGCTGGGGAGCCCATCTGGGGGCCCTCACTGCCCAGGGACTGTGGTCCCCTCAGGAATCCCTTCTCTATATCAATCTCCTAGAACTCAGGGCAGTTTTTCTGGCCCTGCAAGCTTTCTCTGTCAGTGCAGAACAAGGTGGTTCAAGTCAGAACAGACAACACCACCACCAAGTGGTACATCAACAAGCAGGGAGGCACTCTGTCTACAGCCTTGTGCACAGAAGCCATGAAGTTATGGTCCCTGGCTTATTCCCTGCAAACCTCTCTGATAGCAGTCCACCTTCCAGGGAAGGGCAATGTGCTAGCAGATGCACTGAGCAGGATCTCAAAGGCCATCACGAATGGTCCCTGGACCCTCTGGTGTTGAAGGTGATTTTTTTCAAGGTGGGCCACTCCCGAGATAGATCTCTTTGCAGCCCCAGACAATCACCAACTTTCTCTCTTTTGTTGCAGACCCCCAGTCTTGGGTTCAGTCATTCTGGATGCTCTGATTCTGAACTGGGAAGGGACATTTCTGTATACCTTCCCTCCCTTTCCTCTACTGTTCAAAGTTTTAGTCAAGATAAAGTCACAGCCTTGCAGAGTGATTCTGATTGCTCCAGACAGCCTTGGTACCCCCTGTTGCTGTCCCTAGCAGTCCATCTTCCCCTGTCTCTTCCCAGGAACTACAACCTGTTAACTTCCTCTCAGGGGAGGATTTGGTACCCCAATCTTCAGTCTCAAGGCATGGCTCTTGAAGAGTTAGAGTATACAGATTTGCCTTTGTCTCAGGGAGTTCTGGATATTCTCAAAGCCTCTCGAAAGCCCACCACTAGAAAAACCTGTAATTCCAAATGGAAGAGATTCAGCATTTGGTGTTCCAAGAAACATGTTTCCCCAGACACTGCTGAATTGCCTACAGTTCTGGATTAAATGGTCCATCTGAATGGCTTAGGCCTCTGACCAGCTACTCTGAAGGTGCTCTTGCCAGCTGTTTCTGCTTTTCTGTCAGTGGGGAAGTCTTCCTTACTATCATCTCATCCTGTGTTCTGTAAATTTTTGAAAGGATTACTTCGTACCAATCCTCCCTTTAGAGACCCTGCCGCTGCCTGGGATTTAAATGTTTGCATTGCTCAACTTAAGCAACCTCCCTTTGAACCTATGTCCTCAGCAGAGCTTAAGTACTTGACTTGGAAAACTGTGTTTTTAGTAGCCATTACCTCTGCCAGATGTATCAGTGAATTGCAAGCCCTGTCATTGGAACCCGATTTTATCTCCTTTCATAGGGATAAAGTAGTCCTTAGAACCAGTAGAAGGTTCTTGCCCAAAGTGGTTTCGTGTTTCCACTTTAATCAGTCTGTCTCTCCCTGTTTTCTTCACCAATCATTCTTCTTCAGGAGAGAGGAGGCTACACAGTTTAGATGTTAAAAGGGCCCATAGCTACTATATAGAGCGTACCAAGGGTCACAGGTTTGATTCCTTCCAGTTGTTCCTCACTTATGGAGAAGTGGGAAAGGGCAAACCTGCCACCAAGAGAACTATTGCCCGGTGGATTGTGTCTTGTATACAATTCTGCTATGAGAAACTAGAAAAAATTCCACCCTCAGGCCTGAGGGCTCACTTCACCAGAGGTACAGCTGCTTCCCTGGCTGCTGCCAGGGATATTCCTGTCTTAGAAATTTGTCAGGCAGCCACCTGGAAAACAGTCCATACCTTTACCAAGCATTACTCTCTGGATATCCAGGCTAGGAGTGATGCTCGGTTTAGCACAGCAGTACTTCAGAACCTATTCCCAAAGTAGGTTATGTCCCTCCTCCATGGAGGTACTGGCAGTAGTCTGCAATAGTCAGAATACAGCAAGACTTCATGTTGTTTGAAGAAAAATTACTCGCCTTAGTAATTATGTTTCTTCTAATGGAGTCTTGCTGTATTTCAACTCCCCAGACCCTTTCAGAACCTGTTTTGGGAAGTGGGTGGGCAGGTGCAGCGTTGCACCTCAGGGGTGCTCCTTTTATACCCTCTTCTTTTTGTTTGGGTGTTTTATTATTATTCTGATTTGGGTTGGTTTTTGGTTTTGGGTTTCCTGACTTGAGTCTTCCTTTGGGAATCCAAAACTTTTTGTTGCCAGTTGGCTAGTAAAAATTTTGCAATTTCCACATAGGATGGTTAGTGAGTTTTTACTCATAAGAATCTGACGGTTGGATTTCAAAGGGCTCCAAACAGAGACCTCAGTCGAGCTCGAGCTCAGCATTCTATGCGCTGCATAGAAAGTTAACCCTTTGCTCTCCAGGGCAGTTTAAAGGCTGAGGCTAACTGCAATAGCCAGAATACAGCAAGACTCCATTAGAAGAAACATAATTACTAAGGTGAGTAATTTTTTTCTTTCCGCTGAAAGATTCAGGTTGCCTCCTTCGTGCTCCTGCATTTTGCAGGCCCTGGCTTCTAAACCTTCAGTTATTACAAAACTTCGTCTTGTTCGCATTAGCAACTGCGACTCTTCTGCTTCGATTATGGAACACAAGTCTTTCCCTGGATTTCGCTGGTGTTAGTGCGGCCAGAAAATGTCACGCACCGATCCCCACACCGCGTGCGTATATTGCTTGGGTGTCGGCTATGACACCTCAAAGTGCAACTTCTGCCTTGCATTTCACCCTAACGTCCTCGACGACTGTCTCCCACGCCTGAAGTTGGGGAGGCTGGAAAAATGGAACCCTCCGGTGAAATCAAAGGAAACTCGGGCAGTTTCTACGTCTGCGGGATGCACCGAGCAATTGGAACATATGCAAGTCTTTGAGGAGGAAGCAGCTCAGGTTGCAGAATCTTCCTCTCGGAGCTTCTTTGTTCCACTCAACCTGGGCTCCACCTTCTCAGGTTCTTTCCGAGAGTTGTGCCAGTCTCTCCTGACTAAGGGGGAGGGTCCTGCGGGCACGCACTCCTCTCGGTCCCGTAAGCAGGAAAAGGACCCAGGATTGCCTTCATCTTGGCGAAGACGTTCTTGGGATTGGGAGAGATCTCGGTCCCAGGAACCATCAATCTCGGCCTCGGTCAAAATTGCCTCTTTGGCCTTCTTCTCGGCCTTGCCGTTTGTCCAGTCGACCGAAGCGTCGATCGAGAAGGTCGAAATAGTCATCGACCTGATCGACTCATTGTCGCCAACTCTTGTTGACTATGCTCTTAATCGGACTCCAATCCTTTTTTTCCCCAACGAGGAGACCCAGCCCACTGGGAATCCCATCGTGGATGTGGTCCCAGACCCCGGGAAATCACTGGTCCCGTCGGTGTCTCCTGAGCGACCGAATCGGCCCGTCCGATCTCTGTAGAGAGGACCCCCTCGACCGAGAGGCTGAGGAAGAACAACAGACGCTTGAAAAAGAGATGACACCATCAGTTGTCCTTGGCCTCCTCTGATAAGAGGCTCCAGCGGAAACTCCATCAGCGCTACGAGGACCTCATGTGACAACAGCTGACTTTTGCCCAGGCACAAGCTGATCCCGGCTCCTTCCTCGGCCATTACTTGGCTTTCGCCTCCCAGGCCGAAGCAGACTCCTTCGGAGATGATTAAGTCAGTTCCCCCGTCCGTGGAGCCGGCAGAACCTCCGGTTCGGCCTATACCGGTCTCTCCACCAGTCGTGGTGGAACAGCTACCCAGCAGCCTGTGGGACGGGCTCCTTCCAAGGGAGATAGACCAGACATCGGGCTTCCATGGCATCTTTCGGTCACTGTCACCCTGTACCGCCCTTGCCGGGTTAAAGGTGACCTAGGCGGTCGACCTTTGTATTCGGATTCCTCGAATTCGGATGAGACCGGCCTATATTCTCATCCTGGGGATGATGAATCAGCAGATGGCACAGAGACAGAGGAAAGTCCTTCGTCTTTTCAGGACATTCTTCATCTCATCTCTTGAGTCTACAGGGATGCCCCTGGAACCTATCCAGAAAAAGGTGGAGTACCCTCTCACGGACATCCTCAAGAGAGGGGATACCTTGACGGAGGCCTTTCCGGTGCCCGAGGCCATAGTTGGCCTGGCTCTAGAATGTTGGCAGCACCTTGCCTCTTGTCCAGCTCTATCTGCCCACATGGCCCACAAGTATGCGGTGCCCATGGGGTCCCTTGCAGGGTTCACAGTGTACCCTTTGGCCGAGAGCCTGGCGACTGCCTCTGTGTTCAGGCGTACTGGCAGTTCTGCCGACACTGACTGACCGACCGACCAACCTGAGAAGGAATCCAAAAATTTGGATCATTCGGCATGAAAGGTCTGTGTGGCCTCATCTTTAGGCCTCCATCAGGCAAGTTTGGCCATCATCATGGCACCCTTCTCCCGTGCCTTCTTGGGGTCTTTGGATGAAGTCCTCCCACACCTCCCTGCGGACTTGCAGACCATGGTCAAGCAAGTCCTGGATCAGGGCCAGGCTGTTGCCAAACAGCCCTGGACATTGGGGATTCTCGTACCCGCTCGATGGCAGATGCAGTTGCCTCTCGCTGCAGGGCTTGACTGAGAATCTCCTCTTTCCCGGCAGATACTCAGCACAAGCTTGCTGATGTGCCTTTCTTGGGCACTGAGCTTTTCGGCCCAGGTGTGGCTGGTCATCTTCAGCGTATTGAGCAGTCCATTGCCACCTTGGACGCTACTTCTGCTAAAGGTTCTTTGAGTAAGAAGCAGCAGCAGCAGAAGCCGCCTTTTCAGCACTCTTCCCCTGCAGCCCGGAAAAACATGTGGGTCTGTTCACTGGATCTGCAGGATGCATTCTTTCACGTCCCAATCCGTCCATCTCATTGGCGGTTCTTCTACTTCAGAGCCGAAGGGACCCTATATGAGTTCCAAGCCATGCCGTTCGGCCTGTCATCGGAAACACGGGTCTTCACCAAATGCATCGCAGTGGTGGCAGCCCATCTTGGGGGTGATCACACTTTACCCATACCTCGACAGTTGGCCCTTAGCAGGTCCCACCCAGCAGGAGGCGGAGAGGTCCAGGACCTAGCCCTCCAGACCTGCTCCCAACTCGGCCTCTTGATCAACGCAGCCAAGTTGGAACTCGTGTCTTCTCAGGTGATGTGCTTCATTGGGGCAGAGCTAGACTCTCATCAAGCCAGAGCTCGGCTCCCGGCTGACAGGGCGGGGGTTCTCTCTTCCTTTGCCCAAGATGTAGGATGCTCTCCAATGGTGCACCACCCCAGACTGGTTGCAGGAAGGGATCCCGTTTGTCCGCCCGAGCCGACGGTCGTCCTCGCAACCGATGCGCCTCTCATGGGCTGGGGTGCCCACATGGGAGATGAAAGGGCCCACAGGCTCTGGACCCCAAGGAATCCAGATACCACATCAACCTGTTGGAGTTCAGAGCAGTCAGACTGGCACTGTCAGCTTTCGCTCCTCAGCTCCGGAGACAGACAATACCATGACCATGTACTGACTCAACAAACAGGGTATCACGCACTTCCGTTTGCTGTGCAAGGAGGTGCTCCACATCTGGACCCTCGTGAGGCGGTTGGAGGCAGGTCTCCTAGCCATCCATGTGGCAGGAGCTTCAAACCACGTGGTGGATGCTCTCAGCCGCTTAGGCGAGACATCCCATGAGTGGTCTCTCCATCCAGAGGTAGCTTACAGCCTGTTTTCCCCCCTTGGGGCAAACCAATGGTGGACCTGTTTGCCTCCAGGGAAAATACCAAGTTGAGGCTGCTTCATGCCTGCCCCCTCAGCAGGGCTCGCTGCAGGGAATGCCTTTTTGAGGCCGTGGACCACAGCCCTCCTCTACGCCTTCCTTCCATTTTCCTTGATCCACAGGGTGCTCCTCAAGGTGAGGAGGGACAAGGCGAAGGTAATCCTGTTAGCCCCAGACTGGCCGCGCCAGTTGTGGTATCCAGATCTCCTCAGCCTCAGCTGCAGGCACCCAGAGCAAGACTGCACACAACCGGACCCGAAATCACTCAGTCAGGGGAAGGTATTCCATCCAGACCTTCAATCCCTGCACCTCACAGCCTGGTAACTGAGTGGCTAAAGTGCCAGTCTTTGGGTCTTTCTGAAGATGTCTACACCGTGGTGGAGGCATCTAGAAAGGAATCTACCTGGAAATGTTATGCCTTTAAATGGAAAAGGTTTTCCATTTGGAGTCAGGGTAAGGGCCTGGACCCTTTATCCTGTTCAGTGGCTAACATTCTTGACTACCTTTGGTCTCTATCCAAAGGGGTTCTCCGGTCATCGACCCTTAGGGTGCACCTCGCTGCCATCTCTGCTTACTGGGCGTGGGTTGGTCAGCAGACGTTGGCACAGGAGACAGTGATCGGGTGCTTTTTCAAAGGCCTGTATCACATATCTCTCCAGTGTGTGAACCTCTACCTCCATGGGATCTACTGCTGGTACTGGCAAAGCTCACGGGCAAGCCATTCGAACCAATGCACAAGTGTGAGTTGTCACACTTGTCGTTTAAGACAGCCTTCCTGGTGGCTGTCACGTCTGCCAGAAGGACAGGGAGCTCCAGGTGCTTTCGGTGGACTCCCCTTATCTCGTCTTCCACAGGGACAGAGTTGTCCTACACCCCCACCCGAAATTCCTTCCGAAGGTGGTGTCAGAGTTTCACCTTAACCAGGTGTTGACTGTGCTTGTATACTACCTTAATTACACTTCGGAGGCCGAGTATAGGCTCCATACTTTGGACCTGAGACATGCTGTCTCTCCTGCTATAAGGCGAGGACAGCGGAAATTCAGTGAGAGGTTCACCAGCTGTTTGTCACCTATGCCAAAGCCGCTTCTGGCAGAACTGCAGCAAAGCAGACTATTGCAAGATGCATTACATCATGCACGGGTCTGTGTTATGAGTTGGCAGGCAAGGAGCCACCCAGAGGGATAAGAGCTCATTCTATCCACCATACTGCTGCATCGGTGGCTGCATCCAGGGACGTCCCTATCCAGGAAATCTGTCTGGCTGCTACCTGGGAAGTCAGCAAACACCTTCATCACCCACTACCACATCGACCTTGAGTCATGCCGGGATGCTGGTTTTGGGGCCTCAGTTCTCCAATCTCTGTTCTGTAAGTAGGGGGTGTGTGCCTTGCCTCCCTCCTCCCGGAGAACTGCTAGGAGTCTGCCAAAGAGTGTGGATGATCAGCATATCCAGGCTCCTAGAAGAACAGGTTGCTCACCTGTAGCAGTAGTTCTAGCAGTAGTATATGTGCGTCCACACAGACACACTGACCTCCACAGCTGTGGATGCACACAACCTGGCTTCCAGCGGGCTAAGATCTGGCATCATAGTGCAGAGCCAAGGTATATACCACTCGGGTGGGTGGGAGGAGCCAGCTTGAAGACTTGTGGTTGGATTTAAAGTGGAAAGGGACATGCCAAAGAGTGTGGATGAATAACATATACCACTTCTAGAACTAGTGTTACAGGTGAGTAACCTGTTCTTAGGTTATTTACATAATTGCAGTTTTAGCATAAATGTAAGCAGCCTTTACTGAACCTCTCAATGAAGCCAGATCTTCCTGGACTAAGTCTTCATCACTCATTCGCACTAGTGGGATAGCGCCGGAGGTGCTAGGACCAACCGAGAGCCTAAAGTTTTCAGAAGGGTCAGTGCAGAGAGAGGACCATGCATGCGTGGCACCTCGAGACTAGCTCGCGCCTATGTAGGCTGTCTCGACCTCGACCCTCCAGCCGCCTCAGTTCTTTTTCTCCCGCTGTCGAGTGCGCTTGGATGTCGACTTCGCTTGTCTGCCGGAGTGTACGTTTTTTTCGTCTATACGACAACAGCTCTTAATGTTTTAAAGTAGTAATTTATTATTTTACGAACAAGAAGATGATTATGTAGAAGAAAAAAAAGAAATTCTTCTAGGAGCTTGGATATGTTGTTCATCCACACTGTCTGGCATTGTCCCTTTCCCCTTTAAATCTTGCCAGAAGTCTTCAAGCTGGCTCCTCCCACCCACCCATGACACCAGATCTTCCTTTCCGCTGGAAGATACAGGCTCCCTCATGCTAGTTTGCAAGTACCATAGGCCCTGGAGTCAAATCGACAGTTTTCGCCGCACTTACTCGCTTTAAAAACTCGTCAGAGTTTACGATTCGGATCCGAACGCTTTGGATGTGGAGGAAAAGTCGTCCCCTGGGTTTCGCTGGTGTCCTTGTGGCCAAAAAATGTCTCTCACCGATCCCCACCTCTCGTGCGTCTACTGCCTAGGCGCCGTGCATGATACTTCGGCTTGCACCATCTGTTCGGCCTTCCATCCCACCGTTCTGGAGGACCGCAAGGCGAGCCTTATGTTGGGGAGGCCGGAGCTTCGCAATCCACCGGTGAAATTGAAGGAGGCCAGTTGGGCGGTTTCCACGGCTGCGGGATCCACCGAGCAGCTCGAGCAGATAGCGGCCTTCAAGGAGGAAGCTGCCCAAGCTTCGGCCAACCGAAGCTTCTTCGCTCCGCTCAACTTGGGTTCCACCTTCACGGGATCCTTCCGGGAGTTGTGCCAGTCTGTCCCTACTAAGGGTGAGGCACCTTCGGGCTCGCACTCCTCCCGATCCAAGAAGAAGGATAGGGATCCAAAATCATCATCTTCTACCCAAAGACGACGTTCCTGGGACCAAGAGCGGTCCGACACTCAGGAGCAGGCGGTCCCGGCCACGGTCGAGATCGCTTCCTCGGCTGCCGGCTTTTCGGACCTTCCGTCAGGCCAGGGCACCAAAGCCGAGGATACAGCAGAACTGGCCGAGATTTCTCTCGACCCGATTGAGCCGTTGTCATCGACGACTCTCTGGAGAGGACTCCCATTCTCTCTCTCCCTGATGAGGAGACCCGTCCTTCGGGCATCCCGATCGAGGGACAAGAGCCGGAACCTCGGGTTTCACTGAATCCAGCTTCTGCCGACCGACAGAGCTGACGCCGTCGGTCTCAATCGAGGAGTAGGACCCCATCGGTCTGTAAATTGAGAAAGGGTCACAAACACTCCCGGATGAGGCGCTGCCACCGTTCCTCATCCTCCTCGGACGAGGAGAGACTTTCACGGAAGCTCTGTCGACGTTATGAGGACCTCATGTGGCAGCAACTTCTTTTGACAGGTCAAAAGCCGTCTGCTCTGGCTGTACCGGCCATTACTTGGCCCCAGCCTCTTCGGCCGACACCAACTCCCTCGGTTCCGAGAATTCCAGTTCTCCCTCCTGTAGGACCGGTGCGTATTTCGGCTCGGCCTGTTACAGGCTCCCCGCCAATTTTGGTGGAACCACCACCCAAACAGCCTCAGGAAGGGGCTTCCTCTAAGGAGGATCGATCAACTACGGGCTTGCCCCATAGGTTGTCCATTACGGTCACTCCTGATCGCCCTAGGTGCGTTGAGGGGGACTTAGGTGGGAGACCCTTGTATCCGGATTCCTCGGATTTAGATAATACTAGCCTTCACTGATGAGCTGTCAGTGACAGGCCTGGAGGAAGGCCCTTCTTCCTTCCAGGGCATCCTTCGACTCATTTCAGAGTCCACAGGTTTGCCTTTGCAGCCCATACAAAAGAAGGCGGAATATCCTCTCATGGATATTCTCAAGAGGGGGGATACCCCGACGGAGGCCTTCCCAGTGGCCGAAGCCATAGTTGGCCCGACACTGGAACTTTGGCAGCGTCCTGCCTTTTCCCCGGCTCCATCTGCCCGCATGGCCTGCAAGTACGCGGTGCCCATGGGGTCCTTGGCAGGCTTCACTGAGCATCCCTTGGCCAAGAGCCTTGTGACTGCCTCAGTGTTTAGGCGCACGGGCAGCTCTGTGGATACTGATCGCCTCGGACAAGGAATCCAAAAATATGGACCACTCAGCCCAGAAGGTTTACACGGCATCATCCCTAGGCCTTTGTCAGGCTAGCTCAGCAGTGATCATGGCACACTTCTCTCACGCCCTTCTGGGGTCGCTTGATGAAGTCCTCCCTCATCTCCCAGCAGACATGCAGACCACGGTCAAGCAGGTCCGGGACCAGGGCCATGCTGTTGCCAAACAACAGCTCCAGACGGCTCTGGACATTGGTGATTCCTGTGCCCGTTCACTAGCTGCCGCGGTAGCCACTCGCCGCAGGGCTTGGCTGAGTTATCCTCCTTTCCCGCGAATACTCAGCACAGGCTAGCTGACGTGCCCTTCCTTGGCACCGACCTCTTTGGTCCGGAAGTGGCAGGTCATATACAGCGCATTGAGCAGTCTAATGCCACCTTAGATGCCACCTCTGCTAAGGGTTCTTCGGGCAAGAACCAGCAGAAGCGCAAGAAGTCCTTTCAGCATTCTTCCCCTGCGGTTAGACAGCCCTCCTTGCAGGGAGGTCAGCAACAGCAGCAGGCTTCAGCTTGGTGCCCTAGGCCCAAGCAAGGTCCCCAACAGCCCCACAAAGGAGGCCGAGGTGCTGGTCCAGGTGCCTCCTCCTCCGTTTCTGCCCTCAACACCGTTCGCGGCACCGTGGAGCTGGGCGGCACTGTCCTCGGCGCCGATGGTGCTGTAGGGGCTGTTGTCTGTGGCATCTTCATCCTCAGCGCCGCTCGCGGCACCGTGGGGCCAGATGGCGCCGTGGCTGGTCCCGACTCTGGAGCTCCTGTTCGGGCTGGGGCCGTGCCCCCTGTGGATTCCGCTTGTGGTGTTGTGGGGAGCACTGGTACCAGCTCAGGCGCGGCTTTGGTTTCTGGCCCCTTTGGCAAAGATGGCAGTGGGCACCCTCCTACGGTTTGGCACAGGGCCTCGGCCTCTACCTCCTCGGAGGCAGAGTCGATCTGTGAGTCAGACTGACAGTCTGACCCTTTGGGGTTGGCTGTTGAGGTGGGCAGCCCAGTAGTCTCCTCGACAAGCCGGAGTCAGCCCCCTTCTGCGGTGGGGTCAGTGGCTACCGAGACTGGGGTCGGGGTGCTGACCAGCGGGCAGTGGTGCAGGCCACCATTGCTCTGCAGCCTGGTCTGGTGCGTTCACTGATCCCTCAGTAGTAGTACCCCCAGCTGTGGTGTGCCTAGATCGCCCAACTTTGGGGCCGATCAGAGCACCTACGGAAGGGGAGGGTGCTATGCCCTGGATAGCAACCTATGCTCGCCGTCTTGAGGAGGGCTCTTTCGGACTCCGAGGGGCCAGGGTTCAGCATGGCGGCCTTTTTCGGCGGTCCACCTGGGCTCTGGGAGAAGCTGTAGTGCAGATCTCTGCTCTTCCTCTTCTGTCTCTTTGAGAGATCCCCATTCTTTTGAGGTAGGGGACCGTCCTTCTGGACCTATACGGCCCCGGTCACCTCACAGGGGGATTCTTCCAGGCGCAGCCAAGGCAGTACCGAAATGGTTGTTCAGCTGTCGGCTGTGGGGTCTTCTGGGGCACCTTCTTCCACGGGTACTACTGGTCAGCTCCTTAGCCCAGGCGGAGATCAGCCAATATCTTCTTGGCTCTGTCCCCATTCCTCTGCCACATTCTCCTGTGCTCCCAGGCATCCTTGGTCCTAGCAGGCCTCTCTCCTGGGAGCAGTTTAGAGTGGTGGCTGCTCGGTTCCCAGCTTACATTAGGGCGATGGACAGTCAGGTTTTCCAGCCTCCCCCCGTGCAGCCACCCCCTGAACAGCCGGTGCCCTCCAGCTCCTCATCTCCCTCTTCTGGGGGAGAGGACCCTTCTGTCCACATCTCTCCCACTCCTGATCTTGTGAGCATGTTGGAGGACTTGCACCTCACACCTGCCACTATTAACAATCCTGAGCTCTCTGCGCATGCCTTTCTAGGTGATTTTGGCAAGGCCACCCTTGTGGTGCCGCCCTGGCCTGCTCCCTTTCGGGAGGCGTCATTGCGTTCCTGGCAGAGACCCTTCTCCGGAGTTCCTGCCCCAAGGGATCTCAGACAGAGGTATTGCACACCCCTGGAGTCTCCAGGTTCCATGCCTCATCTGCAGTCCGGATTGATGCAGTTGGATACTCCTGATGGGCTTCACGCCCTTCACCATGACCGGCCCTCAGATCAAGACTCCTCAGATTTTGCCTTCTGAGGTAGGAGGACTTTCTACTCGGCATGGTTATTGCTTTCCATTTCTGCACATCAGGCCCACTATGCAGCCTATGACAGGTTAATGTGGTCCAGGGTAAGTCAGCTCCTAGCCTCATTGCCTGATACGAAGCAAACCAGACAAGCCATTGCACTCTCTGCACTTGGCCTGGAGCTATCAAGGCACCAAATGAGGGCATCCTATGATGCCAGCGAGGTAGCTACCAGGGTCGTAGGGACAGCGATGTGCACTAGGCGGACGGCATGGCTGCGTCTTTCCCGGTTGTCATCCTTGGCCCGGCGTAGGTTGATTAACTCTACTCACCAGAGAACCTATCTTTTCTCCCGTAGAGCGAGACGGCGCTTGTCAGGGCAACTTCCTTCCCCCTCTGGGTGGACCCCGTCTCACTCTCCACACTGTTGAGCCTCTCCAGGCCCTGAAGGTTCTCTCTCTTAGTGTGTCACCCACTGAGAGCTAAGGGACTTTGTCCCTTAGGGTGTAAAAGAAACCCCCTTCGGGGGCGGGGGGCTCGGTACTCACCCAACAGTGATAAATGGTGAAGACTGACACAGATAAGATATGAAAATTCTAGGGACATGGATATATTGTTCATCCACACTATCTGGCAGGTTCCTTGCCGCTTTAAATTGGCCGGAAGGTTTTCAAGCTGGCTCCTCCCACCCAGCTGGGTGGTAAAACTCTCGGCTCCGCCCCATGATGCCAGATCTTCCTTACTGCTTGGAAGCTCAGGTTCCCTCCTTAACGGTGTGCGTATAGACTGGATCCTAATTCCTTGGTTCACCCGAAACTTATTCTTAAATTTTCAAGACTTTGGTCAAATTACACCCTCGCGGCTGCGATGGACAAATCGACTCCCGGTTTTCGGCGGTGCCTGTGTGGGGAGAAAATGTCCAGGACGGATCTGCATTCCACGTGCGTCTACTGCCTCAGCCTAGACCATGACCTGCAGGCCTACGGTTATGCTGTTCGTTATTTTGACAGCGTCCTGAAGACTGCACTGCCGGTTACAGCTTGGGCGCGCCGAGAAGCGCTACCCGCCGATGAAGTCAAAGGAGGCCCGTTGGGCGGTGTCTGTGGCGGCTGGCTCGGCTGAGCAACTCGAGCAGATGATCGCCCTCGAGGAGGAGGCGGCACAGGCCGCATCATCCTCTTCCTTGGTCGCGGCATTTATCCCGCTCTCTTTGGGATCCTCCTACACAGCTTCTTTTAAGAAGCTTTGCCAATCTCTTTCCACGAAGGGAGAGGGGCCATCGGGACATTCTTCTCGGTCCAAAAAGAAGGACTCGAAAGGTAAGTCCCACCGTCGGCGTTCGTGGGAGTGGGAGAGGTCCCCTTCCACAGACAGTCTACACTCGACTTCGGTCAAGGTTGCGGCGAAGGCCGCTGGCATCACGGTGTCCCCGTCAGGTCAGCCGGCCGAGACACCCGTCGACGCGGTTGGGATTTTTCTCGACCCGTCGGATGGGCTGTCGACTGGTGAAGCCGACAGCCGTTCTTCATCGATTCCCCCGGTGGAGACCGAGGACTTGCCTGCGCCTCCTGTGCCGGAGTCCCGGTCAAGACTCGAGCTGAGGGAAGGCAGGTGTCCCCGCCCCTTCCCAGGCCCATCCTCTGAAACACAGAGGATCTCGGTCTGGACATCGTCTCGGTCAGCGATCCGCCCGACATCGGCGGTCTGATCCGAAGTAAGCGGCGCTGCCGCTCGTCCTCGTCTTCCTCCTCGGAAGAGGAGAGGCTTCGGCGCAAATTGTGTCAACGCTACAAGGACCTGATGGGATTCACCCCTGAATCCTAAAAGAACTAAGGGAGGATCTAGTGACACCACTGACCACACTTTTTAACAAATCATGGGAGGATGGGGTGGTACCTGAGGACTGGAGGAGGGCAGATGTGATTCCCCTTCACAAAAGTGGGAGCAAGGCAGAAGCAGGAAACTACAGACCTGTAAGTTTGACCTCAGTGGTAGGGAAAATGATGGAATCACTTCTGAAAAAAATTGTTGAGTACCTAGAGGCCAGCGGGGCACAGGACCCAAAGCAGCATGGATTTACAGCAGGAAGGTCATGTCAGACGAATCTAATAGATTTCTTTGACTGGGTGACCAAAGTAATAGACCAGGGAGGGGCTGTGGATATGGCCTACCTAGACTTTAGCAAGGCATTTGATACAGTCCTGCACAAAAGATTAATAATCAAGTTAGCCAGCTTGGGAGTGGTTCCCAGGGTGGTAGCCTGGGTTGCAAACTGGCTGCACAACAGGACACAGAAGGTAATAGTGAGTGGCACACATTTTCCGAAGAAAGGGGGGTCACTAGTGGAGTACCTCAGGGCTCAGTGCTGGGTCCACTCCTCTTTAACATCTTTATAGGTGACATTGCAGAGGGTCTGAAGGGAAAGGTATGCCTCTTTGCAGATGATACAAAGATCTGTAACAGAGTTGATACACAAGAGGGGGTACAAAGGATGAGAAGGGACTTGGCAAGGTTGGAGGAATGGTCAGACATATGGCAACTTAGATTCAATGCAAAGAAGTGCAAAGTAATGCACCTGGGAAACAAAAACCCAGGAGAAGAGTACACAATAGCAGGGGAGGTACAAACAACAACAAAAATGGAACAGGACTTGGGGGTAGTCATATCGGATGATCGGTGGGTAAGCAATGTGAGAAGTCGGTGAGGAGAGCCAGGGGGATACTGGGATGCATAGAAAGGCGCATCGCAAGTAGGAAAAGGGAAATGGTTATCCCTCTGTACAGACAATTGGTGAGACCCCCCATCTGGAGTACTGTGTGCAGTTTTGGGGACCTCATCTACTCAAGGACATAGACAGGATGGAAGCAATCCAGAGGAGGGCAACTAAAATGGTGCAGGGTCTGCATCAGAAATCATATGAAGAGAGACTGAGAGAGCTTAATATGTATACCCTTGATGAAAGGAGGGACAGGGGGACATGATAGAAATGTTGAAGTACCTCAAGGAATCAGCAAAGTCCAGGAGGGTAGCATCTTTCAGAAAAAGAGATGTGTAAGAACAAGGAGACACAATTTAAAGATAGAGGGGGCTCAGGGGTAATGTAAGGAAATCTTTTTTCACGGAGAGAGTGGTGGATGCGTGGAACTGCCTTCCTGGGGAGGTTGTTGGGGCTAAAACAGTGGGGGAAATTCAAACATGCATGGGACAGACACAAGGCAATTGTAGTGGGGGGTGGCAGGAAGTAGGCTGTTAGTCAACTAGAATCTGCAGCTTATCCAGTAGGTAGGGAAATGGGCAGACTGGGTGGGCCAAGTGGTCCTTATCTGCCGTCAAAGTCTGTTTCTATATGGCAGCAGTTACTTCTGTCCGGTAACAAGCCAACACCGTCGCCTTCCTCGGCCACCAAGTGGCTGTCACCCGAACGGCTGAAACAACCCCTCGCTGTAGTCGACGTGCCCAAGCCTGGGCCAATTGTTGGGCCGAAACCAGCTGTCCCACCGATTGTGGTGGAACCTCCGCCTCCACAACGGAAATTGGGGGCACCGACCAAGGACTCTAGGTCGAGTCAGGGTCTGCCCCACAGGTTGTCCGTTACCCTCACTCCTGACCGCCCTCGGCAGGTGGAGGGTGGCTCAGGCCCCAAGCAGCTTTCCGCGGACTCCTTGGAGTCCGACAACTACTCCTCCCTGTTCTCCAGGCCCATTGACCTGGAGTTCTCCAGGGGCCAGTCGATGGACGAAAGCCCATCGTCCTTTATGGGTCTTCTTCGGCTCATCTCGGAGTCCACCGGGATGCAGCTCGAGCGCGTATCCAAGCGGGCTAAGTATCCCCTAACGGAGATACTGGAACAAGGGGATTCGCCCATGGAGGCCTTTCCAGTGGCTGAAGCCATTGTTGGCCCAGCCTTGGAGCTCTGGCAGCGGCCGGCTTCCTGTCCTGCGCCTTCGGCCAGGATGGCCAGGAAGTATGCAGTCCATACCAGCTCTTAATCCGGTTTTTCGGAACACCCCTCCGCCCGAGGTTGGTCATAATAAGCGTTTTCAGGTTCGGGAGCGCTGGGATGTGATAGCCCCCAAGGAGTCCAAAAGCTGGACTATGCCGGGCGCAAGGTGACGCTGCATCCTCCCTTGGCCTCCGACAGGCCAGCTCGGTCGTGGTGATGGCACACTTCTCCCACGCCCTCATGGGCTCCCTGGATGAGGTGATCCCTCATCTCCCGGCCGACCTGCAGACCATGGTCAAGCAGGTATGGGACCAGGGAAGGGCAGTGGCAAAACAGCAGCTCCAAATGGCTCTGGACATTGGAGACTCCTGTGCCAGATCAGTTGCGGCCGCAGTGGCCATGTGCCACAGAGCATGGCTGAGGATATCCACCTTCACGGCGGATACCCAGCATAAACTGGTGGATGTCCCCTTCCTGGGGACTGACCTCTTCGGCCCTGAAGTGGAAGGTCACCTCCAGCCGATCTAAAAGTCCAATGCCACTCTGGACTTGGTCACCTCCGCCCAGAAGGACAAGGGCTGTCAACAACAAAGTAAGTCCTTTCGCTGTTCTGCGCCTTCGGCACGTCCAGCCCAACAGCACCAGCATCAGGGCCAGCAGGCTCATGCTTGGCACCCCAAAGCCAAACCTGCGGCTTCCTCTAATAGGAAGCAAGGAGGAAAAGGCCCAGGAGGTCCTTCGGCCGGTCCCTCCTCCAAGCCTGCCAAGTGACGGATTGAGGGGTGCCGCCCCCAGCCTCGTCACTTCCCTCTGGGTTCCCCCGTAGGGGGACGGCTCCGCCACTTCCTTTCCGCCTGGTCCACTATCACCACGGAGCGCTAGGTGTTGGAGGTGGTAGGAAAGGGCCTGCCCCTGGAGTTCAAGCAGGCCCCGCCCTTCTAAACCATAACCCGTCGGGGGCTACGGGGTCCGAAGCCTCTCTGTCAGCTCGCCGAGCCGATATCGCCCTGCTCCTCGAAAAAGAGGTGATCAGGAAGGTAGCGGATCCTCCACCAGACCCGGGGTTTGTGTCCAGGTACTTCCTGGTCCCAAAACAGACTGGGGGCTGGTGCCCCATTCTAGACCTGCACGACCTGAACAGGTTCCTAAGGTCTCGGACCTTCAGTGAGGTCACTCTGGCTCACATAATCCCATCCTTGGAACGAGGCGTATGGTTCTGCTCTCTGGACCTCCAGGATGCGTTCTTTCACGTCCCAATCTGTTCATCCCACCAGAGATTCCTCCTCGAGTTCCGGGCCATGCCCTTCGGCCTTTCCCTAGCTCCCAGGGTCTTCACCAAATGCATGGCAGTGGTGACAGCATTCCTGTGGCGCCGAAGGGTCCGGGTGTACCCCTACCTGGATGACTGACTGATTGCAGCCTCCTCCAGAATGGAGGTGGAGCGGTCCAGAGATCTGGCCCTCCAGGTTTGCTCTCAGGTTGGCCTCATCAACGAGGCCAAGTCGGAACTCATGCCCAAGCAGGCGATACAATTCATCGGGGCAGAGCTTGACTCTCTACGAGCCAGAGCACGGCTCCCTGCGGACAGGGCCGAGGTTCTTTCCTCCTTTGCCAATCATTTCAGGTTGGGCAGTCGCACCCTGCCCAGGACTTCCTGCGCCTCCTGGGGCTCATGGTGGCCTGCACCAACATGGTCTGTTGGGCCCATTGGTACATGTGTCCCCTTCATTGGGGGCTGGCCAGCCAATGGTCACAGCACTCCGATCCCTTGGATCACCTAGTGACAGTGACTCAGGGGATGTGGAACGCTCTCCAGTGGTCGACCATTCCAGCACATCTGCAGGAGGGGCATCCCCTTTGTCCGCCCCAAGCCGACGGTCTCTCTATCAACAGATGCCTCTGTGATGGGTTGGGGTGCCCATCTGGGGGAGCACAGAGCGCACGGCCTCTGGTCCCCTCGGGAATCCCGATGTCACATCAACCTGCTGGAGCTTCAAGCAGTTCGTCTAGCCCTCACTGCCTTCGCTCAGTCTCTACGGGGTCAAGTGGTCCAGGTCCAGACGGACAATAACACGACCATATACTATCTAAACCGCCAGGGCGGGACACGCTCTATGCCTCTGTGCAAGGAAGCTCTCTGCATTTGGTCACTCGTACGCAGCCTGGGGGCGGATCTCCTTGCCATCCATGTGGCAGGAGCCTCCAACATTCTGGCCAGTGCCCTAAGCCGGATAGGGGCTGCGTCCTACGAGTGGTCTCTCCTGCCGGAGGTAGTACAAGATCTGTTCTCCCACTAGGGCATGCCTCAGGTGGACCTGTTTGCCTCCAGGGAGAATGCGATGCTGAGACTGTTTCATGCCCACCCCTTCAGCAGGGCTCGCTGCAGGGGGATGCCTTCTTGAGGCCGTGGACCCCGGGCCTCTTCTGTGCCTTTCCCCCATTTCCCTTGATCCACAAGGTGCTTCTCAAGGCGAGGAGGGACAAGGCGCAGGTGATTCTGTTAGCCCCAGACTGGCCCCGCCAGTTCTGATATCCAGATCTCTTTAGTCTCAGCTCCAAGCTCCCGAGGCGGCTCCCAGCCCGCCCAGACCTGATCTCAGTCAATCAGTGGAAGGTATTCCATCCAAACCTTCAATCCCTGCACCTGACGGCCTGGTTCCTGAAGCGGCTAGAGTTCCAGGCCTTGGGTCTTTCTGACGAGGTCCTCTGCGTCATTGAGGCGTCCCGTAAGGAGTCGATCAGAAAATGCTATGCCTTCAAATGGAAGAGATTCTCCATTTGGTGTCGGGGCAAGGGCTTGGACCCTTTCTCCTGCTCCTGGGCAAGAATTCTGGACTACCTGTGGTCCCTTGCTCAGCAAGGGCTTCGGTCAACGACCCTTAAGGTGCACCTGGCAGCCATCTCTGCTTACCGGGCGCGGGCCGGGAAGCAGTCGGCACAGGAGAAGGTGGTCAGGCACTTTTTGAAAGGCCTTGACCACATATCCCCTCCGGGTGCGAGAACCTCCACCTCCGTGGGATCTACTGCTGGTATTGGCTAAGCTCATGGGCAAGCCATTCTAACTGATGCACAGATGTGACATCTCTCACCTGTTGTGGTAGACCGCCTTCTTGGTGGCTATCACGTCAGCCAGAAGGATGGGAGAGCTCCAGGCGCTTTCCATAGAGTCTCCTTTTCTGGTCTTCCACAGGGACAAGGTTGTCCTGTGCCCCCACCCGAAGTTCCTTCTGAAGGTGGTGTCGGAGTTTCACCTTAACCAGGTGTTCTACCCCAATCACACCTCGGGGACCGAATATAGGCTCCATACTTTGGACCCTAGAAGAGCACTCGCTTACTGTAAGGAGCGGATGGCTGAAGTTCGGGGAAAGGTTTGCCAGCTGTTTGTCACCTACGCTGAAGCCACACCTGGCAGACCTGCAGCCAAGCGGACGATAGGCAGGTGGGTCACCTCCTGCATAGATCTCTGCTGTAGGTTGGCGGGCATGGAGCCTCCCAGAGGGATAAGAGCTCATTCTACCCGCCATACTGCTGCATCAGTGGCTGCTTCCCTATCCAGGAAATCTGCAGGGCTGCTACCTAGAAGTGAGCACACACCTTCATCACCCACTGCCACATCGACCTTGAGTCACGCCAGGATGCTGGTTTTGGGGCCTTAGTTCTCCAGTCTTTATTTACGAAGTAGGATGTGTGCGCCTTGCCTCCCTCCTCCTGGAGAACTGCTAGGAGTCTGCCAGATAGTGTGGATGAACAACATATCCATGTCCCTAGAAATACAGGTTAGTCACCTGTAACAGGAGTTCTAGGAATGGTATATGTTGTTCATCCCTCATCTCAACCTCCCCAGCTCGACGCACAACCTGAGCTTCCAGCGGGCTAAATCTGGTGTCATGGGGCGGAGCCGAGAGTTTTACCACCCGGGTGGGTGGGAGGAGCCAGCTTGAAGACCTTCCGTCAAGATTTAAAGCGGCAAGGAACCTGTCAGATAGTGTGGATGAACAACATATACCATTCCTAGAACTCCTGTTACAGGTGAGTAACCTGTATTTACGTATCTACCGTAATTATGATATTTCTGTGTATCTTCACCATTCATCACGGTCCCACCCTCCGTCCCCCTGGGGCCTCAGTCTCTGGGTCCCCCTCCTTCTCCATGCCTATCCCTCCCCCCTGTCCTTTCTTAGGAGTGGGGTAAAACAGGGACACACAGGGGGATAATGCTCTGGGGAGAGTAGACAGCAGGGGGGTACTCCTTCTCCAGTGCTTTGGCTCCACCCTGGGGTGGGAGTTGACAGCTGCGCTCCTTTCTCTCCTCCTCCTCCCTGTTCCCGTCCAACCTATTTCTCCTTGTTTATATATATAAAAAAAAAAAAAAAAGTTTTCCCTTTTTTTCACCAATAATCTTTCCTTGAGAGGGTGTTAATTCTCTGTACCCTGTCCTTCTAGCTTAGCCGACTCTGCTTATCTGGAGTGTGTGCCAGCTATTCTGTGCCTTGAATTCTGGCAGAAAGCCTTTGGCCACTCCTTGCAGTTCCTATACAATCTGGAGACGGACCAGGGTCTGGGATGTGTTAACCTCCTTCCCTCTCTTCCTAAATTCTTTACCCACCCTACCTCCCTCTTCCTTTTCCAGAGATTGGAGCCCCTCCCAATCCATTTAGTTTCCGTCTCTTCTCCCTTTCTGTCCCCTCAGTCGTTATCTCTCCTTTTGGTTCACATATCTGTTCCTTTTTTTGTCCCTTGGACTTCCTTGTCCCACCCTCCACTCCCTTCCTCTTACCTCTCCGGCGACTCAGAACTGGCAGGGAGGCAGAGTCAACGCAGCCTAACGGGCAACCCACGAGCGCCACGCAGTGCGTCACCCTCGAGCGCGGCGCCGATGGTGCATCGGCTCAGCCTACCCTCACCCCCCCAAAAGGCTCCCACGGGGTCCTGTCCTCCAGCCAATACCCAACAGTGATGAATGGTGAAGATGCACAGAAAGATCATAATTACGGTAGGTACATAATTTTCATTTTTTGTATGCCTTCCCTCCGTTTCCCATTCTCCAGAGGGTCCTTCTCAAGCTACAGTCAGAGAAGGCGAGGATGATTCTCATCGCCCCTCTCTGGCCGAGACAGATTTGGTTCCCGCTGCTGCAGCAGCTGTCGAGGGAACCACTGGTTCCATATCCAGTGACCCATGACCTCTTGACTCAGGATCAAGGTTGCCTGGTTGATCCAGGGCTCAGGACCCTGCAGACATAGCGATTTCTCGCTTTGGGTTCTCCTTTCAAGTAGCTCAGGTTCTTTTAGAGGCTAGAAACCCTCTACCCATTCTACTTATCACATGAAGTGGAAAAGTGTTTCCATCTGGGCAACTGCCAAGATTTGGAACCCCTTTTCTTGTTCTGCCCCACAAGTCATGGGATACCTCCTTCATCTGTCAGACTCAGGTCTGTCATATTCTTCCTTGAAGGTCCACCTTTCGGCAGTTTAGGTGTACCACGAGCTGGTGGATGGTCAACCCATTGGTCAGTTGGAGGTTTCAAAAACCTTTCTGAAAGGGATCCTCCATCTGAAACTCCTCATCCGCAGCCCAACTCCACCTTGGGATTTGAGCTTTGTGTTGGAGAAGCTCACTCCCCCCCCCCCCCGTTTGAACCAGCCACGAGCTATGACTTGCGCTTCCTTTCCTGGAAAACTTAATATTTGGTTGCCATTACGTCAACTCAAAGGATTTCGGAGCTTCACGCTCTGGTTTGTAAAGAGCCTTATCTTATTTTCCACAAGGACCAGGCGGTCCTCAGGAAAAATCCTAAGTTTTAACCCAAGGTGGTGTCAGAAGCCACACTGAACCAATCAGTAGAGCTTCCAGTTTACTTGCCTTCCCCTTTGAACAGAGGTGAGGCACTCCTGCACACCATGGACGTCCCTCGGATCCTTTGGTGCTACACACACTGAACCAAGGAATTCCATAGCTGCGATCAGCTTTTCGTTTCTTTTGCCCCAGGTAGAAGGGCAAAGCAGTTTCGAAACAGTGCCTTTCCAAGTGGTTAGGCAACTGTATTCAGTATTATCAAAAGTACAGAAAACCTCTGCCGGGTCCCATCAGAGGTCATTCTAATCACTCTGTTAGGGGCATGGCTGCTTCCGCTGCCTTTTTGCGGAACGTCTCTGCAGCTGATATTTGTGCCGCAGCCACTTGGAATTCTGTCCACACCTTTACTGAACACTGCAGTCTGGACATTGCTTCTAGGCAGAGGGCTGGCTCCGGCCTAGCTATCTTGCAGGGCCTTCTGTCCTAGGCTGGGTCCATTCTGGTTCTCGGTTTCTGTTGGAGTTATTTTCTCCTCTTCCCTTGTTTCTGTCGGTCTGTCTTTGGAGGAACTGCTTGGGACTCTGTCCTATATGTAATGACCTACTGAAGGAACCCTCTCGAAGTAAGATAGTACAATTACGTAGGAACTTACCGTAACAGAAGATCTTCGAGAGAGGTTCCTTCAGCAGGTCATATTTTCCCTTCCTCCCTCCTTCCCCTCATTTTATTTCTTATAGGGACTCTGAATCCTGTTTGCTTCAGCTGTCGGGCCTCTTCCTGGCTCCGGCAGGATAACTGGAGGGCGGGCATGGGGACCGCCCACTATATACGGCCAAATTGACGTTGGTCACGTGACATCGGGTGGGCATTCCCCCATCAGGGATTGCTAGAAAAGTCTGCCGTGTGGCCTGATGCCAGGTGGCGCCAGTCCTATATGTAATGACCTACATAAGGAACCTCTCTCGAAGATCTGCTGTTACGGTAAGTTCCTACGTAACTGTACTTTCCTTTTCTAGTGTCTTTTCTGGCTCAGGAGACCAACAATAGCAGCCTCAGCTGCAAGAGAGGCTGCAGTTTCAACACCACCATCCAGCTAAACTGAAAGTACGGAGTCTGTGGTTCGGGGCAGGATGCTTCCAGGAGACAGTCCTGAGGAGCCCCCTCCAAGGGTAAAAAAAAAAGTGACAGGCTGTGAGGAGCCAGATCCTGCTGCATCTCCCGGTCTCAGGTCACTTATCCCACTTCCTTCCACAGTGGTCTGTCATAATATCCGACAAGTGGGTTCTGGGATGCACTGTAGAGACTAACCCTTATATGTGTCCTCACAGATATGTATCAGCCACATTCATGTATTTCTACCAGAAAAGTTGATCTCGGTACATTTAAGCAACCCTCTTCCCCGATCTTACTATAAGATCCGTAGAGCATCTGTAGCACCATTCCCTGTTTAGCATTGTCAATAGGCTGATTTTAGGGTCGGGGCTGCAGCACTCTGTGACCACTTGGCTCATACAAGGAAGTTACAAACTAAGCTTTATGCGGTTAATATTCATCTGTGTGGCTAAAATAGCTCCTGGGATAGGCAGTCCATGGCATGGATTGCCTGTCTGAAGCCAACACTCATGTCAGCTGCTCTTTAAAATCTTGTAAATAAGTGCTGTACTTACCGTTAACAAACTTAGTGCTGAAGATTTTTTCTTTCTCCCCTCATTTTTGTCAAGGATCATGAAAAGGATGAACAAGATAAGAGAGAAAAGTCTTCCCAAAAACCAAAGGAGAAGAGTAAAAAGGAGGAAAAGAAAGACAAGGACCGCTCAGAGGAGAAAAGTAAAGGCAAAAATAAAGACTCTGTTCGTGATAAGGAGAAAGGAAAGAGCAAAGAGAGAGAACGTGACAAAGACAGAGAAAAGAGCAAAGATAGATCCCGAACAAAAGACAGACAGAGGGAAGATGACGACAACGATGATGATGATGATGATGAAGATGAATATTCTCCAATCAAGTATGTAAAACAAGCAATACACCATGTTCAACTTGCTGGGTTAGAAGCAGTTTCTATCCGTACTTTTCATGAATTAATTTGCATTTACAGTGACCAATACTCTACCTTTAAGATTAGCTATTAGATTAGCCAACAAGAAATGCTGATCATCTTCGTGGATATCTCTTCCCTTAGACAACATCTTTGGAACTATACACGCATCCATGTTAGGACCACAGGAAACTTTTGCTAGCCGGTGGCTTCCGAAGATGTCATATGTCAGCATCTGCATAAATGTGGGCAGCCCCATCCCTCTTCAGTTCCTGTCCTGCCTTCAGTTGTACTCGTTGGACCTACCATAGAAACGCTGACCAACTAGCCATTGTCATTTATTATTTTATATATAAGTAATCAACTTAATTTTTTGTGGTATCGCAGCCTCTGCATGCCACCGAAATCATCAGTGTTGTTCAGGTACTGTGGGTACAGAGAAAAGATTTATAAGGATGACACACAGGAAGTGTGTATGTGCTGTTTAGGTCTCTCTCTCACAATTTCAGGACTTAAGTCATAGTCGGGACACAAAATAAACACAAGGTGATACAGATCTGCTTCGCCGGCGAGGTCTAGATTGCTGTTGCAATCTGCGGGTACTTTACCTTCTGCGTCATCGTCAGCCTTGGTGGTTTTGACGCCAGCCCCCCACCCCCCCCCCACACACACACACACACACCTGTCGACCAGACAGCAAGGTTGGGGCTTGATTCTGGCACAGCTGTACCTGCTACTGAGGGTATGTCACCATCATCGATGAGTCCAGGCCCATCGACTCAAGCGGTCACGGCCACTGGTCAGGGCATCATCGATGCACAAGTAAGACTGGCATAGTTTTCAGATAAGATACGGTACATACTTTCAGGCTTGCCTGTGCAGCCTGTATTGCGTCATGCAGGTGTTCCTGCATTGCAGGTCTCATAAACATCATTGCCTGGTTCACAGCAGATACCTCCTGAGCCAGCAGCTTCTGGTGTCGCCAGCAAGGTTGTCCTTTACCGTCGCTGATGGGGCCATCGATGAGGAGGAGGAATATAAACTCATAATGGAGGTTTATGAGGAGGAGGGTTATGAAAAACAATATGCCCCATGTTCTAGCTCCACTGCATCATCGTGTAGTGAGGATTATGTGATTCACACCCAGATCTCCTCCTTAAGACCCTACCTTCCAAACTACGATGAAGCAAATGCAGCATGCAGTTGGCTTTGCTGTGGTAGAAGAAGATTCCACTAGAAACGGCCTGATGGATTTTCTCGAGGTACCATGTACTCCCTCCATCGTCGTTCCTCCAATTCACCCTGCATTGGAAGAGGCTACATTTGCCACATGGTATAGTCCAAATTCAATACCTGCTGTATTTAAAAAGGCTGATTAGTACCCTTCTCCTGTTACCAAGCCTTATTATGCCAGTCATTCTGAAACCGACACTGTGGTTATAATGGCTGCCAATATAGATCCAGGACACTGAAACATAAGTACTCTGCCCCCGATAAGGAATCCAGGGGGCTACATGTGATGAGCAGGCACACACATGCCTCTGCCTCACTAGGCCTTCAGATTGCAAACTACCAGGCCCACATAATCAAGTGTCATACTGGCCTGTGGAAGGCTGCCAAAGCTGCAACTCCAGCTCTTCCAGAAGTAAATGCCAAGAACGAGTTCATTAAAAATCTTAATTCTGGGGCTGAGGTTGGCAGATATTTACTACGCTTAGCATATGTTTCTGATGCATCTGCCAGGGCAGCTTTCATCGGTATTTGCATAAGACGGTATTCATAGCTCAGGGTTGCTAGGTTTGCAGCTGATATGCAGCAGGCAGTTCTGAATGCCCATTTTAGAGGCACCAAACTGTTTGGCTACCATGTGGAAGAGAATTAAGGGATATTAAGGTCTCTAAAATGACATTAAGATCAGTGAAATCCCTGTATCCCATGCCTGGTAGGAGTCGTGGCAAGGGATCTTTTTGTCAGCCTGCTGCCAGAGGTGGCTATCAAGCTTGCCATCAGCAAGGGTGATGGATCGTTGCCAGGAGCCCATTCTGAAGCATCAGAGGTGAGTGATTCTGCCCTCACCGGCTCAGCATGATTGTAATTGGGCTTCCCCACACCACTAGTGCCTCCATGGTTCTAAGGGGTCGCTTCTCCCTTCATCTGACAGTTGAGAGAGATTACCACAGACAAATGGATTTTGAAGATAATTACAAAGGGTCATGCTCTGGAGGTCTTAGAAACCCCTGCAGAGTACCCTCCGCCTCTTTCCACTTATTGTCCAGAATATCTGTCCCTGGGGGAAAAAAAGTACAAGCTTTGATACACAAATATTCAGTAGAACCACTGCTGTCTCAGGATTCTAGTCCTGATACTTCCTGATCCCCAAACAGACAGCAGAGCTCAGGTATGTGTTAGATCTGAGAACCTAATCTTCTACATAGAATACAAGATGTTTGGCATGATTTCCCTGCAAGCTTTGATTCCCGTGTTGTAAACAGGGGACTGGATTTGCTCCGTACATGTGAAGGATGCATACGTTTATATCCAGATCAGACATCATAGACAGTATCTTGGATTTATACTGGAATGAGAGCACTATCAGTTCAGAGCAGACATCATCACAAACAGTATCAGATTTGTACAGGAAAGGGAGCCCTATTAGTTCAGAGTATTGCTCAATGGCTTGTTTTCTACGCCATAGGTCTTCACCAGTGCTTGGCAGTGGTGGTGGCAGCCTTTCTCAGGGAAGTTCTGTATGTCTTCCTGTACCTGGACAATTGGCTCTTAAAAGCCAGCCCCAGGAGCCAAGTTTTGCACACCCTGTCCTGAACCAGGCAGTTGTTAGAAGACCTGGAAATTATGGTGAATGTGCCAAAGTCAGTACTAACTCCTGCCAAGGGCTGCAGTACATGGGTGCTGTCTTGGAAACAGAGCAGGGCTATGTGATTTTCCCTGTATCAGTCTACATCATTCATCACTGATGGGTCTAGCTTGAGGCGCTAGGACCCTGCGGGAAGCTATAGCGTTTAGCATTTTTCAGCTTCCTGAGGAGGAAGAGCCGACGTCTGGGACAGTGCATCCCTCGAGGCCAGCTTTATTGCATGGCACTCCCGGGTTGGCAGGTAACCGACGCTGGCCCTCCTCCACCACCTCAGTTCTGTTCCCACCATCGAGGTGCACCAATCACCCTGTAGGAGCTGAGCCACCTTTTAGTACGGCGTACATCGGAAAGTCTGCCGAAGTTCTGCCGCTGCCAATATTACTGAACACCGTAGAGTCACCAGAACTGGTAAAAACATTTTATTTCTTTTACCTGTTATTTTCTGTGGCACTGTGTCTGTTCTTTAGTCATTTGTTCATGCAATTGTGTGGTTCGGTAACTAGTTCAACATCTACGGCTAGGCACGCTGCTATGCGTCGGTGCCCTGTGGCAAGCCAGTGACTGTAATGGACCGCCCTAATCATTGTCTAACCTGCTTGGGTCCACAATACAACATGGACTGTGATGCCTGCTTCTCCATGGACCGCTAGGTCCTTGAGGTTCATGCAATGAAGGTGGTTCGGGATCCTCCCAGCTTTGAAGGGCAGCAGCAGTCCCGGGACACGAAGGTCAGGACCTTGAGCCCTTCCCCCAAGTCTCCCTCCAATACTATACCTACCGAGGGGGAGCAGGCCTCTATTCCAGTCTTGCTGAGACGGGAGGCTTGAGTGAGGGGTTGGCTTCCGGGGTGTTGGCTGAGCACCCCTCACGGTCCGCTGCCTCCTTGGATGCGTAGATGCCTCCAGTGTCGCAGTCGCAGCTATAAGCTCGGCCCAAGCCGGTTGAGTCCTCGGTGCCACCTGTTGGCACCAGTTCGGCTCCCAGCACCTCCCTTGGAGCCAGTGAGCGAGATGGGTGCCACCGTCAGTGCTGGGTCCATTTCTGGTGCCGTCCACGGTACCGGGAGAGGAAGGGTTTCAGGGATAGTCTCTTTGGTGGTCTCCCTGATCTTCTCCTCCTCAAGGAGGAGCATCGGGATGACCCAGATTGGCTGCCCAACTCTCAGGAGTTCTGTAACTCTCCTACGCCTAGCCGTTCGATCTCCAATACAACTGGATTGGTCACTACTCTTTCTGGGCCTTCCCTTGGGGCCGCCGACTCTGTGTCCTCCGGCGCCGGAGGAGGAGGGGGGACACCAGGTTGAAGTCTGGCGCTAATCCAGGTGCCAGGTCTGATTCTGACAACGTGTGCGGTGCTGAGTTGGACTCCAGTGCTGGGTCCAGCTATGGCACTGAGTTAGATTCTGGAGCCGGGGTGGGTTCTGGGATAGATTCTAGTACAGTCTCTGGTGCCTGGGTTATTTTGGGGCCCCTTCTCTCAGGTACTAGGGGCCAACTAAGGAGTCTGTTCCCCATCTGGGGAGGTGGGCGTGGGGAAGTCGAGGTTGGCACGCAGGCATTCATCCAGAGCAGCTGGTGGCTCTGAGAGGAGCCGCAATGTGGACCCTTCACTCCTCTCCTCATTGAACTAGATAGTGTCTGCACAAGGTGGGACTAGGAGCCGCCCGCAAGTGGCAGACAGACTCCGATTGCACCATCATGGGGTCCTAGCCCATGGACACCTCATTAGCCACCCGTCTGGTTGAGCGATCTATAGTAGGTGAGTCGCGCAGGCCCCCCCGAAGGGGTCCCCTTCACGTTCTTGCAGCCCTATGAGAGGTCCTGCTGTGGCTCGTAAGATTTCCCTCTGCCGTCGGATCCTCTGCCTCCTCCCCCTTCTTTTATCTGGCCTTGGGGGTCCTTCGAGTCCAGTGACCTGGGAGAGGTTAAGGGCATCTGCAGCTGCTTTCCCCCATTACCTCAGAGCTTAGGATGAGGTCATCTTTAGATCTGAATCTCAAGCCGCCCCCAACTCTGAACCAGGCTCCTCTGCCTCATCTTCCTCTCCCAAGGAAGAGGATTCCACTGTCCACCTGTCCTTAGAAGCTGATATCACCAGCTATCAGGGATACCTGTCGGGGATACTAGAGGAATTCCACATCTCCCACTTTGCAAGCTGCAATATAGACCATGCGATGTGTGCTTTCCTTGGGGAGCTTAGCGCCGAAAATCTTATCCCTCTGTGGCCTTGCCCTTTCACAGAGGTGTTGCATCAGTTCTGGCTGTCTCCCTCTGCCTTCTCTCCAGCTCCAAGGGACTGTCAGCGCAGGTATTGCTCAACCCTGGGGTCTCCAAGTGCTATGCCCCACCCCTTTTTGGGAGTGGAGCTCCTGGATACCCCTTCCGGGCATCGTTCCCCAAGGCATGACTGCCCTCCCAGACTCACTCAGCTGAGTTTGACCCGTGGGGTAGAAGGGTTTTCTTGGTAGCATGCCTCCTGGCACACCAGCTGCCTACGCTAGGCACCTATTGATGGTGCTGGGACAACTTCTGGCAACCTTGCCTGACACAAAGTTGTCCAAGCAAGGGCGTCCCATGAGGCCAGTGAGGTAACTTCCAGGTAGCAGGAACTTGAGTCTGCATTAGGCGGACAGCGTGGCTCCACCTTTCCGTGTTATCACCCCTGACCCAGTGTTAGGGTGATTGCTTCTCCCATAGCAAGGCGCCAGTTGTCAGGACGCCTTCCTTCTCCCAGGCAGCAGGAGTCTTCGTCTCACCATGACCAGTTTCAGGCCTAGCCAGGCCCGTAAGGGGCCCAGTACTCTCTCTGTTTCTCCCCACAGGAGGCTGAGGGAAGATTCAGCCCTCAGGAATGTGCCAGCACCACAGTTGTGCTTGGTATTCACCCACCAGTGATGAATAGTGAAGATTAATACAGGGAAGATATGAAAATTGTGTACCTGCCATAATTCTTGATCTTCCTCTGTAACTTCACCATTCATCACTGCTTCCTGCTCACCATCCCTTCTTGGGCCCCAGTCTCCTGGGCAGTGCCTCCTCCCAGCTTGCCAAATGTGGGTATAATCCCACTGGTACTTCTGGGTTCCCTCTTCATCTGAAGCACCAGGGACCCACCTCTGGGGAGAGGGCAAGCAGGTACTGAGGGCTCCTCACGATCTTGACTGGGACTCTCTGGCGGGGTACCAGGGGCCAGGAGTTCCTCGGTTTTTCCATTCTCCTTGGTTCCTCCTCCCCTGGAGGAAGTTCTTATTGCCCTCTTGATCCTCTGCATGGTCACAGGGCATTGAGGATGACGACCTATCTCTTGGGGCCTTAGCTTGCCTCACTTTTTCTTCTCCCCTCTGGTAACCCACTTCTGCATTCCTGTTTGGCAAGATCCCCTCGGAAACCCTTTTTGGATCTCTGACTCTAATTAGAGGCTTAAGTACTCTGCCTCAACTGCTTTCCTGGTGGCATTGGGAACAGGAGAGACAACTTCTTTTCTCAGGGTCCAGGGGTGCTCCTGATCAGGTTTCCCCCTCTGGGGGATCTTGCCCCTGGGTAGGCATTTTCCCAACCCCCTTTTATTTACAATGGGGGCCGATACTCTATCCTTCTATCTTAGATGAACCAGGAGGGTGGTGCCTTCTGTTGCAGTGCCAGAAATGTCTTATGCCTTGTTCGACATCCTGTTAGGTTTTCTTGAGTCTATGTGGCTTGTCCTCCTTGACTTCTCTTTTGCCTCGCGCACCTCCCAAATAACAACAAAAAAAAAAAGCAGGTGGTCCACATGGAGAACTTCCTTCGGGCTCTCCCTTTTAGGGTACACATTTTCTCTACCACCATTCCTCTCTCTCTCTCTCTCTTTTCTTTCCTTGCTCTTTTCTTTTCTCCTTTCTCCACTTCCCACCCTCTTAACCCCTCCTTGGTCGGCCCGGTGGTTGGGGTCCCCCTTCCAGACTTCTTGCAGTCTTACCCCTCCTCTTGTGTCCGGCTTATTCCTTTTTTAGTTTATATCCTTTCATTTCTTTTATTCCTTGGGTTCCCTTGCCCCACCCACCCATCTTTTCCTCTCTGGTGAGCAGAACTGAAGTGGTGGAGGGATGACGTCGTTTACTGGCTAACACGTGAGCGCCACGCAATATGTCGGCCTCGAGGGCAGCACCATTCTTGACATCGGCCCCTCCTCGTTAGGAAGCTGAAAAAAGCTTGAAGCTATAGCTTCGTGCAGGGTCCTAGTTCCTCCAGCTTGGCCCAGCAGTGGTCAATGGTGAAGATATACAGGAAGAGCAAGAATGATGGTAGGTACGTAATTTTCATTTCTAGGAACGTGGTTATGATGTTGTAGACACACTTCTGGCAGTTGCCTTTCCCTTTAAGACTTGCTGGAAACATCTTCAAGCTGGGTCCTCCCACCCACTCTGGTGGTAACTCCCTCGGCTCCACTCCATGATGCCAGATCTTCCTTTCCACTGGAGGAAGAGGGTTCCCTCCTTACCGCTGTTACGCTGACTAGGCCCTTTGCTGTAAAATTTTCGGATTTACTTCCAAATTTCAGTTGAGTTTGTCTTCAGCTCGATAATCTGTCGCAACTGCAGTGGACAACAAGTCCACTCCCGGGTTCTGCCAGTACCCTTGTGGGCAGATGATGTCCCAAATGGACCCTCATTCCAGGTGTGTGTATTGCCTGGGTCATGAGTACAATTCCCAGGCCTGCGACTTCTATCACTCATTTCACCCAACTGGTCTTGAGAACCGCCTTGCTGTACTCAAGTTAGGCCCCCCCAGGTCAGCGGAACCCACAGGTCAAGTCGAAGGATGCCCTTTGGGTGGTCTCCTCAGCTGCGGGGTCTGCTGAACAGCTTGCGGCTTTTGAGGAGGAGGAGGCAGCTGAGGCCACAGCTCACTCCTCCTCGGCTTCTGCCTTCGTGCCCCTTCAGCTGGGCTCGACTTTCTCGGAGTCCTTCAAGGAATTGTCAGTCCCTGACAACCCTCAGTCAGGGACCCTGTGGGCTCAAGTCTAAATCCAAAAGAGAATCTAAAAGAAAAGAATGGACTCTTCATCATTCATGGGATCAGGAGTGCTCTCGGTCAAGAGCTTCCGATTCCCATGCTTCTCCGGATCTGACTTAGGTCAGATGCTCAGCCCTGGCCATCTGCTCCACTGTAATCCCTTCAGGCCAATTGGCCGAGACGTTGGTTGAAGTCCCAGCTAACATTTTGCTCGAGCCAACTGACCAGCTGTCGACTGAAGAGGCTGACATTCTTTGTCCAGGACTCTGGTCCTGAATCAGACCGTTGGAGGGACGGATAAGTCTGCTGACCAGCCACTTCTGGTCTCTGACCAAGACGTGGAGGATCCTCGTCGTTTGTGGACTCCCTCAAAGACCCTCTGGTGGTCAAGGACTCGGTACTATTCCTGTGTGTCGAGTGGCTCCCACCGACGGTGCTCCTGCTGTTGACACCATAGGAAGCAGCACTGATGCTACTCTTCGTCCTCGGGTAAGGAGAGGCTTTGGCACAAATTGCGTCAGTTGTACAAGGGCCTTATGTGACAACAGTTGGTGTTCACCGGTATGAAGCTGGCCCAGGTTTCTACACCGGCCATCACATGGCTTTCGCCCGACAGGCTGACACCTTCTCTACCTAAGGAGCCAACCAAGATGGTCACGGCTCGGCCGACCCCAGCATCTCCACTGATTCCCGTGGAGCCGCTGCCTAAACAGCCGACAGCTGGCGCTCCGACTAAGGAGTCTTGGCCGGCCAAGGGGTTTCCCCTTCGGCTGTCTGTCACAGTCACCCCTGACCATCCTCGGAGGGTCAGTGGGGACTCCAGCGGCTGACCACTTTTCAATGACTCTTCAGAGTCCGAGGAATCTTACTTTGAGTGGGAGCTCTTGCAGCAGGCTGTAACAGTCAGGACTATGCCGCAGGCACTAGTACCCTCCGGAAAACTTCTCAGCCAGCAGTACCAAAGCAGGGACTGTCCCTGTCAGCCCTGGTACAGAAGGGGGCAGACCCAGCTCCACCTCACTTCTTTTCCCGCCGTGTCCCGCACACTTGAGAAGAAGCCTACACTACTTAGCTTGCCAGGAAGAGCAAACATCGTTTTTTCCAACCGGTTTTGTACTGCTTTTCAAAGTTTTTTTTCAGTTGTGTCGACGGATGTCTTCACCGTCGTCGGTCTCTCCGAAGATTCATCAGAATAAGTGCGACTGCGGACGGCAGATCCTTCCAAAGACTGGCACAAGTGCTGCGTCTTTTGCCTCGGGCTGGACCACGATACCACGGCCTGCTTAGCCTGCCAGGCGTTCACCAGCCGGACCCGGATCTGACGTCTCAAGGCCCTGAAGGCTTTTTTGTTAGAGAAGAAGATGGATCTGCACACTTCGGAGAAGGGGAAGCGCAAGAAGACCAAGCGCCACGGGAAAGACTGTAGCAGGTCCCGGTCGCGGTCCTGCCCATGTGTCCCCGGGCCCAGGTGAGCATCTGAAGTCGTCCCAGGCCAAGGCCGGCCCATCAGGGGAGAAGCCGGCCAAGCCAAAGGTAACCCCGCTAAGGGTCACCACCAAGACTTTGGAGGTAAAGATTTGGCCCCACCTCTCAAGGCACCGGCCTACTGGTAAGGCGCGCGGGCCCGAGCCGAAGGATTTTTCCTTAGCGCGCCCCCAGACACCCCATCATCGGGTCCCACCTCCGACACTAGTTGAAGGGCAAAGGATTCATGCGGGGCCACGGAAGAACCAACATCCAGTCTCGATCCTCCTACCCTCCCTTGGCGGGCTGGCGTCTCGGATACTCCCTTTCCGGGCAGAAGCCGGCGAAATTTTCTAGAAGGGCGAGCTGCAGTTGTTTCTTTGGTGGGGGCAAGTAGAAGCGGGCCCCCAAGGCGCCCGGCCCAGTCACCAGTACCGGACCAGCGGACAAACTACAGCCTGGAAATGAGCCTTCCCCAAGCAAGTCCCCTGAGCGGCCACCTACACCTCCACCCAGGGCTCGTTCCTGGTCCAAAGACCACCGCTGACACTCCAAGGACTCTGGAGACCGTCACTGGCCCAGGTCTCGCACTCACAGCCCTACTCGTTCCTCTGGGCGAGAGCACTCCCGACGTCGATCTTCTGACAGACGTCTGTCTACGCTCCGTCCCCGGTCTTCGGACCGACGTCGGTCCCCCAGATACCGACAACAGAGGGAGACTGGTCACAAAGAGAGATCAGACTATTCCAGATCTAGTAGTTGGTCCTCCTTTTCTTCATCAACATCCTCTTCCTCTCTTGGGATCAGGGGATCCCCGGGAGAGAAGGACCAGCTTCGCTCGCCTCCGGATGATCCGACCTTTATGGACGTCATGAGGAATATCCAGGCCTCCAATGAGTGGGAAACGGAGGACCCGGATCCGGAACGCCAAAGGTTGGCCAAATACCTGAGGCAAAAGGAGCTGAAACCATTGGTGGTCCCTCCTTTGGTGGACACGTTCCAGGACCTGACCCAGACTACCTGGAAGTGTGCGGCCTCCATCCCGGCTGTTCCCAAGAAATCGGACAGGCTGTATAAGGCCCCGAGGGCAGAAGCCTTTTTAGCAGAGAACCCTCAGGCGGACTCTTCGGTCATTACAGCTGCCCATGACAAGTCCAGGCAGCCGAAACACCTTATCTCGCAGCCTCCCGATCCAGAGTCTCGGTATTTGGACCAGGTGGGCAAGAAGGTTTACTCTGCCTCCACCTGCTTCATCTGGTCCCTCAATTCCTGACACATATGGTCCAGTACCAGAATGCTCTGTGGGAGAGGGGACTAGAGCTACTGAGAGCCATGCCAGATTCTGAGCAGAAGACGGAGCTTCTGGACGTACTTAAATTGGGCTCCGACTTGGGCTCTTATGTCCTGAGAGCCTTGTATGACACTGCAGATACGGCAGCCCTGGCGGCCGCTTCCGGGGTTTGCCTTCGGCGCCATGCCCAGTTGAGTTTCGGGCTTTCACCAGGATATGCAGTCCGATATCAAGGATCTGCCATTCCAAGGTACTATGTTGTTTGGGCAGGAGACGGAAGCTCTGATTTCAAGTCTCTAGGAGTCGGGCAAGTCCATCTGGTGGTCCACCAAATGTACATGGCCGACATCGTGCTTGTGAGACAGCCTTTTCAGAAGCCCTCAGGTGGTCATGGTGGACAAGCCTGTTGTAACCAGCAGAGTCAGAGAGGCGGCTTTCGTAGGAGAGCCAGTAACCAGTAACCTGGAGGCGCTCCTAACCGTGGGCCCAAGTCCTCCCAGGCCTCTCTGCCTATGCCTGGCTCAGCCCAGTGACTACCTTCCACCCCCCTCCTCCAAAGGAAGAGGGCGGGGAAGTAGCTTTCTATGTAAGGGAAGGGATAAAAGCAACTGAACAAAAGAGCAAACAGGGAGGAGAGGAGGCACCTTAGAGCCTGGAAATGGCACCACAATCCGCACAGGGGTTGTATATAGACCCCCATGTCAGGGGGAGGTAATGGACAAGGATGTGATGGAAGGCATACTTAGGATAGCAGAGAAAGGGGAGATACTGTTGATGGGGGACCTTAATATGCCAGATGTTAACTGGAGCACCTTTGCAGCAGCCACATCCAAAAGCAGGGCCATTCTTGATGACCTTCAGGTGGCATGCCTTAGACAGCTAGTTTTGGAACCTACTTGTGAGGGAGCAATCTTAGACCTCGTACTCTCAAATGGGGACAGTGAGAGGATTTCAGATCTTGAAGTGGGTAGCCATTTGGGAACAAGTGACCACCAAACAGTGTTGTTCACGATAAACTCAGCTACAGAGTCAAGCCATACAAAAGTGAGGGTTCTGGACTTCAGGAGGGCTGACTTTGGCAAGATGGGAGAGTGCCTTAGAAAAGCAGTAGCAAACAGGCTAGGAGGAGGGGTGGAGCAACAATGGGGAAATATCAAAACTGTCATCATAGAGGCAACAAGCTTCTGTGTGAAGCAAATAAACAAATCAAAATGAAAGAAAAAGCCACTATGGTTCTCAAAAGAGGTGGCAGTGAGGGTTAGGGAGAAAAAGATAGCATTCTAGGGACATGGATATGTTGGTCAATCCACTCTTATTGGGAGGTTCCTTGCTGCTTTAAATCTTGCTGGAAGATCTTCAAGCTGGCTCCTCCCACCCACCCGGGTGGTAAAACTCTCTGCTTCGCCCCATGACACCAGATCTTCCTTACCGCTTGGAAGCTCAGGTTCCCTCCTTTGCGCTCTTCGTTTTAGGCCTGGATCCAAACTCTTCGGTTAATCCGAAACTTACTTTAAGATTTAGAAGACTTCGGTCTGTATCTTCCCTCGCAGCTGCGATGGACAAATCGACTCCCGGATTTCGTAGGTGCCCCTGTGGGCAGAAGATGTCCCAGACCAATCCGCACACCACGTGCGTTTATTGCCTTGGACTCTGCCATGACTCACAGGCTTGTGAGTTGTGCAAATCCTTTTCGGCTTCAGTCTTGGAGGACCACGCTGCCCGGTTATTGTTGGGGTGACCGGAAAAACTTTATCCTCCAGTTAAGTCTAAGGAGGCCCGTTGGGCGGTGTCCTCGGCTGCCGGCATGGCAGAACAGCTGTAGCAGATGATCGCCCTCGAGGAGGAGGTGTTCATCATCCTCGGTTGCGGCATTTATCTCGCTCTCCTTGGAATCCTCCTACACGCTTCTTTCAAGGAACTTTGCCAATCCCTCTCCACCAAGGGAGAAGGCCCTTCGGGACATTTCTCTCAGTCCAAAAAGAAGGACCCCTAGGGTAAGTCCCACCGTCGACATTCGTGGGCGCGGAGAGTTCCCCTTCCCCGTATAGTCGACACACTACTTCAGTCGAGGTTGCGGCCTTCACGGTGTCCCCGTCAGGTCAGCCGGCCGAGGCACCAGTTGACGCAGTCGAGATTCTTCTCGACCCGTCGGATGGGCTGTCGACTGGAGAAGCAGACAACCCTTCTTCACCGGTTTCCCCCGGTGGAAACTGAGGACTTGCCTGTGCCTCCTGTACCGGAGTCCCCGGTTAAGGTCCCTGAACCGAGGGAGGAGCAGGTTTCCCCAACCCCCTCTAAGGCCCACCCTTGGAAACACAGACGGTCTCGGTCTCGGACCTCTTCTCAGTCCAGGCGGTCTCGGTCTCGGCACCATGGAAAGCGGTGGCGCCACTCATCCTGGTCTTCGTCCTCTTTGGAGGATAGGCTCCGGCACAAATTGCGTCGGTGCTACAAGGAGCTAATGTGGCAGCAGCTCCTTTTGACCGGGAATAGGCCAACTTTGTCGTCTTCCCCGGCCGTTAAGTGGCTGTCACCGGAGCGGCCGAAACAACCCCTAGTTGTGGTCGAGGAGCCGAAGCCAGCACCGGTTGTTCGGCCGAAACCGGCTGCGCCACCCATTGTGGTGGAACCCCCGCCTCCACAACCAAAATTTGGGGCCCCAACCAAGGATTCTTAGTCGGGTCAGGGCTTGCCCCATCAGTTGTCGGTCACCCTCACTACCGATCAACCTTGGCAGATGGAGGGTGGCTCAGGTGCTCGGCAGCTGTTCGCAGAGTCCTCGGAGTCTGACAATGACGACTCCTTGTTCTCCAGACCACTTGACTTGGAGTCCACTGGTGGTCGGTCAGTGGACGAGAGCCCATCCTCGTTTCTTGGAATGCTTCGGTTAATCTCAGAGTCCACTGGGATGAAGCTCGAACCAGTTTCAAAACAGGCCAGGTATCCCCTCACGGAGATACTTGGCCAAGGGGATTCCCCCACGGAGGCCTTCCCGTTGGCCGGGCCCTGGAGCTATGGCAGTGGCCAGCTTCTTGTTCAGCACCTTCAGCCATGATGGCTCGGAAGTATGCTGTCCCCACCGGTTCACTCTCCGGTTTCTCGGAGCACCCCTCTGCGGAGGGGCTCGTGGCCGATAGCGTTTTCCGGCATTCTGGGAACGCTCGGGACGTAGACAAGCCTCCCGACAAGGAGTCCAAGAAGTTGGACTACTCCGGGTGGAAAGTTTACGCTGCTTCCTCCCTAGGCCTTCATCAGGCCAGCTCGGCTGTCCTGATGGCACACTTTTCACACACCCTTTTGGGCTCCCTGGATGAGGTGATTCCCCATCTCCCGGCTGACCTCCAAACTATGGTCAAGCAGGTGCAGGATCAGGGAAGGGCGGTGGCCAAACTGCAGCTCCAGACCTCCCTGGACATCGCTGATTGGAGTGCCCGGTCAGTAGCGGCCACAGTGGCCATGCGCCGCAGAGCTTGGCTGCGGGTCTCCACTTTCACGGCAGATACGCAGCACAAGCTGGCAGACGTTCCCTTCCTGGGTACAGACTTGTTCGGTCCCGGGGTTGAGGGGCATCTTCAGCGGATCAGGAAGTCCAGCGCCACCTTGGACTCGGTCACGTCTGCCCAGAAGGACAAAGGCCGCCAGCAGCAGCGTAAGCCCTTTCGTCCTTCAGCCCCTGCGGCACGTCCGGCCCAGCAACACCAGCATCAGGGCCAGCAGGCTCACACTTGGCACCTCAAAGCCAAGCCTGCCGCTTCCTCCAACAGGAAGCCGGGAGGGAAAGATCCAGGAGGCTCCTCGGCTGGTCCTTCCTCCAAGCCTGCCCAGTGACGGGTTGAGGGGTGTCGCCCCCAACCTTGTCACTCCTCCCCGGGTTCCCCTCGTGGGGGGATGGCTCCGCCACTTCATTTCCGCCTGGTCCGATATCACCACAGACCGCTGGGTGTTGGAAGTGGTAGGAAAGGGTCTGCCGCTGGAATTCAAGCAGTCCCCACCCTATCAAGCCGTCGCCCCAGAGGGGGCTACGGGTTCCACAGCCTCTCTGTCGGCTCGTCAAGCTGACATTGCCCTGCTTCTCCAGAAGGAGGTGATCAGGGAGGTGGCGGATCCTCTTTCAGACCCAGGGTTTAAATCCAGGTACTTCCTGGTCCCAAAACGGATGGGGGGCTGGTGCCCCATTTGAGACCTCCATGATCTGAACACGTTTCTAAGGTCTCGAGCCTTCAGGATGGTCACTCTGGCTCAAATCATCCCATCCTTGGAATGAGGCATGTGGTTCTGTTCTGTGGACCTTCAGGACGCGTTCTTTCACGTCCCAATCCATCCGTCCCACCAGCAATTCCTCCGCTTCAGAGCGGAGGGATCCCTTTACGAGTTCCAGGCCATGCCCTTCGGCCTCTCTCCAGCTCCCAGAGTCTTCACCAAATGCATGGTAGTGGCGACAGCATTCCTGTGGCGCCAAAGGTTCCGGGTGTACCCTTACCTGGACGACTGGCTGATTTGCAGCCTCCTCCAAGTCGGAGGTGGAGTGGTCCAGGGATCTGGCCCTCCAGGTCTGCTCTCAGATTGGCCTCATCAACGAGGCCAAATCGGAACTCGTGCCAGCGCAGGTGATTCAGTTCATTGGGGCAGAGCTCGACTCTTGTCGGACAGGGCTGAGGTTCTTTCCTCGTTTGCCTAATAATTTCTGGTTGGACAGTTGCTCCCTGCCCGGGACTTCCTGCGCCTCCTGGGCCTCATGGCGGCCTGCACCAGTGTGGTCCATTGGGCCTGCTGGCACATGTGTCCCCTGCAGTGGGGACTGGCCCGCCAATGGTCAGAGCGCTCCAGTCCTCTGGACCATCCAGTGATAGTGACCCAGGAGATGGGGAACGCTCTCCAGTGGTGGATTGTTCCCGCTCATCTGCAGGAGGGTATACCATTTGTCTGCCCAGAGCAGACGGTTGTTCTAATGACCGACGCACCTCTGATGGGTTGCGGTGCCCATCTGGGGGGTGCTCAGAGCGCACGGCCTTTGGTTCCCCCAGGAGTCTCGATGCCACATCAACCTGCTGGAGCTTCGGTCCGAATAGCCACAGACGGGGTCAAGTGGTCCAAGTCCAGACGGACAACACCACGACCATGTACTACCAAAACTGCCGGGGCGGACCGCGCTCCTTGCCTCTGTGCAAGAAAGCTCTCCGCACTTGGTCTCTCGTGGGCAGACTGGAGGTGAATCTCCTAGCCATTCATGTGGTGGGAGCCTCCAACACTCTGGCAGATGCCCTAAGCCAGATAGGTGCTGCATCTCACGAGTGGTCTCTCCTGCCGGAGGTAGTACACAATCTGTTCTCCCACTGGGGCACACCTCTGGTGGACCTGTTTGCCTCAAGGGAGAATGCAAAGCTGAGGGTGTTTCATGCCCACCCCCCTCAGCAGGGCTCACTGCAGGGGGATGCCTTCTCGAGGCCGTGGACCCCGGCCATCTTCTACGCTTTTCCCCCCATTTCCCTTGATCCACAAGGTGCTTCTCAAGGCGAGGAGGGACAAGGCGCAGGTGATTCTGGTAGCCCCAGACTGGCCCCGTCAGTTCTGGTATCCAGATCTCCTCAGCCTCAGCTCCAAGCTCCCGAGACGGCTTCCAGCCCGCCCAGACCTGATCTCTGTCAACCAGGGGAAGGTATTCCACCCAGACCTTCAATTCCTGCACCTGATGGCCTGGTTCCTGAGCGGCTAGAGTTCCAGGCCTTGGGTCTTTCCGACGAGGTCCTCAACGTTGTTGAGGCATCCCGTAAGGAGTCAACCAGAAAATGCTGTGCCTTCAAATGGAAGAGATTCTCCATTTGGTGTCAAGATAAGGGGTTGGACCCTTCCTCCTGTTCCTTGGCCAGCATTCTGGACTACCTATGGTCCCTTTCTCAGTTGGGGCTTTGGTCGACAACCCTTAAGGTGCACCTGGCAGCCATCTCTACTTACCGGGCACGGGCTGGAAGGCAGTCGCCGCAGGAGACGGTGGTCGGGCACTTTTTGAAAGGCCTTGATCACATATCCCCTCGGGTATGAGAACATCCACCTCTGTAGGATCTACTGCTAGTATTGGCTATGCTCATGGGCAAGCCATTTGAACCGATGGACAGGTGTGAAATCTCTCACCTATCGTGGAAGACTACCTTCTTAGTGGCTATCACATCAGCCAGAAGGATGGGAGAGATCCAGGTGCTTTCCATCGAGTCCCCTTATCTGGTCTTCCACAGGGACAAGGTTGTCCTGTGCCCCCACCCGAAATTCCTTCCGAAGGTGGTGTCGGAGTTTCACCTTAATCAGGTGTTGACTCTGCCGGTGTTCTACCCCAATCACACCTCGGAGGCCGGATCTAGGCTCCATACTCTGGACCCTAGAAGAGTGCTCTCTTATTATAAGGAACGGATGGCTGAAGTTCGGGGAGAGGTTCGCCAGCTGTTTGTCACCTACACTGAAGCCGCACCTGGCAGACCTGCAGCCAAGCGGACGATAGGCAGGTGGGTCACCTCCTGCGTAGATATCTGCTAAAGGTTGGCAGGCATGGAGCCTCCCAAAGGGATGAGCGCTCATTCTACCCGCCATACCGCTGCTTCGGTGGCTGCTTTCAGGGACGTTCCTGTCCAGGAAATCTGCAGGGCTGCTACCTGGAAGTGAGCACACACCTTCATTACCTACTACCACATCAACCTTGAGTCACGCCGGGATGCTGGTTTTGGGACCTCGGTTCTCCAGTCCTTATTCCCTAAGTAGGGGGTGCGCGCCTTGCCTCCCTCCTCCCAGAGAACTGCTAGGAGTTTGCCAATAGTGTGGCTTAGACAACATATCCACGTCCCTAGAAATACAGGTTACTGACCTGTAACAGGAGATTATAGGAGTGGTATATGTTGTTCAACCTACCTAACCACCCGACCTCCCTGGCTTTGTCGCGCAACCTGGTTTCCAGCGGGCTAGATCTGGCGTCATGGGGCAGAGCCGAGAGTTTTACCACCCGGGTGGGTAGAGGAGCCAGCTTGAAGATCTTCCGGCAAGATTTAAAGCAGCAAGGAACCTGCCAGTAAGTGTGGATGAACAACATATACCACTCCTAGAACTTCTGTTACAGGTGAGTAACCTGTATTTTTTGGTTGCTGTTACCTCAGCTCAGAGTTTCTGAGCTTCAGGCTCTAATGTGTAAATAGCCGTATTTGGTTTTTCACAGGGAAAGGGTTTCCCTTATAACAAATCGTAAGATTTACCAATTGTGGTCTCGGAGTTGACCCTCAACCAGTCGGTTGACTTTCCAGTCTATTTCCCTTCCCCTGCTAATAGAGGGGAAGCTGTCCTTCACACATTGGACGTCCACAGGACATTGAGGTATTACCTCAAAAGGGCGGCTGCGCACCATCAGTTGGAGCAATTCTTTGTGGCCTTTGCACCACAATGCTTGAGCAAACCGGTGACCAAGCAGACGATTTTGAAGTGGATCGTCCACTGCGTATCCTTCTGCTATGAAAACCACAATAAACCCCTACCGGATCCGGTCAGGGGTCACTCCACTAGGGGAGTGTCTGCATCTTTTGCCGCCCTGAGGAATCTCCATAAGGGACGTATGTGCAGCCGCTACCTGGAACTCTGTGCATACCTTTGTCAAGCATTACAGCTTGGATATAGTCTCCAGACTCCGTGCCAGTTTTGGTCTGGCTTTTTTGCAGGAACTTTTGTCCTAGCTCTCTGGAGTCAGTATCGTCCACCTCCCGGGGTTGACTACCTCTTTGGCGTGGGACTGCTTGGTATTCAGTCCTTACTGTTATAGCCTGCTGCAAGAGCTCCCACTCGAAGTAAGATAGTACAGTTATGTAAGAACTTACCTTAACAGTAGATCTTCGAGAGGAGCTCTTGCAGCAGACATTACTTTCCCACTCGCCTTCCCCCTTGAGGTGTTCAGATCTTCATCTAATGCTGCATCTCCTTCTCTTGTCAGGGCTTGTTCGCAGGCCTTGGTGGGGGAACTGAGGTGGAGCTGGGTCTCACTTATTCTGATGAATCTCCGGAGAGACCGACGGTGAAGACATCCATTGAGACAACTGAAAAAACAGTCAAAAAATGATACAAACGGGTTGGAAAAATGTTGTTTACTCTTCCTGGCAAGCTGAGTAGTGTAGGCTTCTTCTCACGTGTGCAGGACGCGGTGGGAAAAGAACTGAGGTGGAGCTGGGTCCGCCCCCTTTTGTACCAAGGCTGACGGGCCGGGTACTGCTGGCTGAGAAGTTTTCCGGAGGGTCCTAGTGCCTGTGGCATAGTCCTGACTGTTACAGCCTGCCGCAAGAGCTTCTCTCGAAGATCTACTGTTACGGTAAGTTCTTACGTAACTGAACTTTCCTCCTTGCACTCGCATCCAGTCAGCGAGGAGTCGGTGGGGGATTTCTCAACCGAAGAAGGCCCTACTTTCTTTATGGGTCTTCTTCGGCTGATCTCTTGAATCCATGGGTCTAAAAATGAAGCCCGTGCAGAAACAGGCCGGCTGACCGAGATCCTCAGCAGGGGGGGGGGTCCTCCTACAGAGACCTTCCCGGTGGCGGAGACCATTCTTGACCCTGCCCTGGAGCTCTGGCAGTGCACGGCTTCCTGCCCTGCACCCTCCTCCCAGATGGCATGCAAGTACGCAGTACCTACTGGTTCCCTGTCGGGATTCACTGAACACCCCTCGGCTGAGGGACTGGTGGCTGATTCAGTGTTCAGGCAATACTAGGGACGTTGACAAGTCGCCTGACAAAGTCCAAAAAGTTGGACCACGCAGCTAAGAAGGTCTGCGCTGCCTCCTCACTTTGGCTTAACCAGGCAAGCTTGGCACTTCTTATGGCCCACTTCTCCCATGCACTGCTGGGCACCCTGGATGAGGCGCTTCCTCATCTGCCAGCGGACCTCCAGACCATGGTCAGGCAGGTCCAGGGACAGACTGTAGCAGAGCAGCAGCTGCAGACTGCCATGGACATCAGGGACTCTTGTGCCTGCTGTTTGGCAGCCTCAGTTCTTGTGCATCGCAGGACTTGACTGAGGAGCTCGACCTTCATGGTAAACACTCGGCACAAGATGGCAGATGTTCCTTTCCTGGACACCGACCTGTTTGGGCCAGGGTTCGAGAGCCACCTCACCTGCATCAAGAAATCCAGTGCCACCTTGGACTCTGTGACGTCTGCCTAAAGGGACCCCAAGCACTCCAATCAGCAGCAGAAACAAAAGCCCTTTCGGTCCATCTCTATGCCTGTGGCCAATCCAGCCCAGCCCCAGGCTGGTCAGCAGGCCCAGGCCTGGCGAGGTCGGCCAAAGTCAGTGGTCTTGGTCATCCATAACCTGGGGGGAGAGGCTCTGGTGGCTCCTCAGCCAGACCCTCCTCCTCCAAGCCTGCCCAGTGACACAATGAAAGGTGCTTCCCTCATTCCTCCCCGGGTCCTCCAGTGGGGCACCGGCTCTGCCACTTCTTTACACATGGTCCACTGTCACCACAGATAGGTGGGTCCTCGAGGTGGTACATCAGGGTCTGTCTCTGGAATTCAAGCAGTACCCTGCTTGCCGAGCCTGCGCCCCTCTGGAGGCCTTGGTGTCCGCAGACATTCTGTCAGCTCATAGAGACGACATAGCCCAGCTCATCCGCAAGAAGGTTGTGGTTCCTATCACAAATCCTCCGGAACATCCAGGGTTTGTCTCCAGGTACTTCCTGGTGCCAAAACGAGTAGGGGGGCTGGCACTCCATTCTAGATCTGAATGACCTGAACTAGTTTCACAAGTCACGCAACTTCTAGATGGTAACTCTCTCGGATCATACCATCTTTAGAGCAGAACATGTTGATCTTCCTTTGTCAATCGTCACCATTCATTACTGCTGGGTGTAAGCCAGAGGTGCGCACCTGCCACGGGAGCACTTTTTTTTATTTTTAATATATAGAGATGTTGGCGCCAATGGTGACGCACCGCTTGATGCGTGATGGGCGGCCGTTAGGCATCCCAGTTCTGTTTCTTCCATCGTCCAGGCTGCACCTGCTGCGCGGAGAGTATAGTTACTGCATCACAAGGCCTGTCGTTCGTCGACGCCGTCTTCATAGACCACATTTCTCCTTCATCCCGTATTTCCTCAACGTCGTCAACTAGTAGGACTGTTCTGTTTTTTCTATTATATTCGACGCCGAGAATTGTTCTGTTTTTTCCCTTAATTGTTTTGCATCATGTCAGGTTCGGGGCCAAAACGCAAGTCTAAGGCGGGCTGTGCCCCTATGCGTCGGTGCCCTTGTGACCGGCAGTTTTCCATCACGGACCATCATGATGTTTGTCTTCAGTGCCTGGGACCCTACCATGATATGGATCATTGCGATGCCTGTTTCTCCATGGATTGCAGTGTGTTGGAAGTCCGCGCGTTTAAAATAGGTCGAGCTCCGCCAGCTTTCGGAGGACAGCATCGCCCGTGGGCCTCCCAGGCCAGATCTCTTGACCCTTCCTCCGGGTCCCCTCCCGGGTCTATACGGCCCAGGAGGAGGAACCTTCTCACTTCAGCCTTGCAGGAGGTTTTTCTTGGCACAGGAGGAACGGTGTGATCCCTACCGGGGTCATGCTGTTGGCACTGTCCTGGCAGTCACCTCCATGGAGGTGCAGGCTTCCCCAGTGTCGCAGTTCCTCGTTGCGGTGTCCGGCTCCGGTGGACCCTCTTTCTCGTCTGCCCTTGTCGCCTTGGAGTCTGGCTTAGCTGACAGTGTCAGTGACTTGGGCAGGGTCATCGGCGGTGCCGTTTGGGGTCTCAGCGCCATTCGCGGCATCGAGGACTCGGGACAGCGCCATTGGCAGTGCTGCCCTGGGTCTTGGTGCCGTCTGTGGCACCAGGGATTCAGGCAGTGCGGTTTTGGGTCTTGGCACCGTGGGACTCGGGCGGCACCGTCGGCGGTGCTGTTCTGGATCTCGGCACTGCCTGCAGTGCCGGGGACTCAGGTGGCATCATTCGCGGTGTGGCCCTGGTTCCTGGTGCTGATGGAAATGCGGCCGACTCCGTGGGTGTCCGCGTCACGGCCTTCGGCGGTACCAGGCCTAGTGCCGCCTCTGCAGAGGTTCCTGCGGTTGTTGTGATGGAGTCTTCCCTTGTCGTCCCATCCTCGGAGAGGGATGATTCAGGGGAGGACCCAGACCAACGACTGGAGTCTTCTGACTCTGAGCCTCCTGTAGGCTGCAGGGCTAGACGTACCAGTGTTCCTCTCCCAGAGTCCCCAGAGTTGGTTAACCTGGATGATTCTATGGTTGGGTGTGATCTGGAGTCTTCTGCGGTGGACCTTTCGGGAGTTCCAGAGAGGATGCCCCCTTCTCGGAGGTCCCAGGCAGCTACCGTCCCCAGTACTGCTAGGGTCCTTTGGCAGGGAGGAGAGAGGTCTCTGCCGCGGCGAGTTCCTTGGTCTCACTCAGCAGGGACCTCCACCACTGGTCCTGAGAAGAAGGCTGCTTTGAGTCCGAGGATTGAGGGTAGTGGTCAGAGCGGCGGCATCCCCGCCACCCTACGGGGCATGAGGAGTCTTCGCAGCGCCGATCCTTACCTTTCTCTTACGGTCTCTACAGCGCCTTCTAGTGGCAGTTCTGAGGGTTGCCCTTCTGGATTCCTGCAATCCCGGGCATGTCACAGGGGAGATTCCCCTTCAGGGCTCTTCCCGGAGTTGCCTCTTTCCCTCACTACTACACAACCCGGCATGATCTCAGGGTACCCAGTTCTTGGCGGCGGTGCTACCTGGATCCCAGTGCCCTGGCAGAGGCCATGCACGTGCTATTAGGTTCCCCTCGCCCATTCCTCTGCAACCACCTCCCTCTCTTCCAGGCCATGTCGGGCCCGCTGGGCCATTAACTTGGGAGACGTTCAGAGCTACTGTGGCAGCCTTCCCGTCGTGTGTCGGGGCCATGGACGAAAGATTTTCCACCTGTGCCCCCTGCCACAGGAGTCTTCTCAGCATTCGAGCTACACTTCATCCTCGTCTTCCTCCTCTGAGGAAGGGGAACCTTCTGTCCACCTTTCCTCTGACGCTGATTGAACTATCAGCGTTTCCTTTCGAGGATGGTTCCGGAGCTTTGTATCTCCTACATCCGTAGGGACAATACCGAGCGGCAGACACATGCTTTCCTTACTGAATGCAGCACTCACCATCTGGTGGTGCCTTCCTGGCCGATCTCCTTCCAGGAGGCGTCTGTCCGCACCTGGCAGTCTCAAGCCACTCTTCCTCCAGCCGAGGGGGAGACTGCAGGAGACGGTATTGTGTTCCCCTCGAGTCTCTAGGTTCTCTGCCTCACCCGTCTTCGGGTTTGACGTCCCTAGGCACTCCTTCTGGGTCTCGGCGCCTGGTGCGCGACAGGCCTCCGGATTTGGATTCAGCTGAATTTGACCAGTGGGGACAAAGGGTTTTCTCTTCCGGTCATGCATTGGTATGCATCTCTTTTCATCAAGCTCACCACGCTGCTTACAACAGGCATCTGTGGTCAGTGCTGGCTCAGTTCTTAACCTCTTTGCCTGACTCAAAACAGTCTAGACAAGCCAATGCCCTCTCTGCACAGAGTCTGGAGCTTGCAAGGCACCAAGCTTGGGCATCCTACAATGCTAACAAGGTTGCGTCCAGACTAGTAGGGACAGCGATCTGCATTTGGCAGACGACATGGCTTCGTCTCTCCAGACTGTTACCCATTGCCCGGCATTGGGTGACTAACTCTGCCTTCTGGGGGACCTGCCTTTTTTCCTGTAGGATGAGGAGGCTTCTTCAGAGGCAACCTCCCTCCCCCAGCCCTCTTGGGAAACCACCTCCTTCTCACCCACCTTAGACTTCCTGGTTTATTGGTTAGGGTCCCCCCTTCCTTCTTCTCACCAGTAGGAGGCTGAGGGATCTGTTCCCTCAGGGTTTATTCACACCCCCTTCGGGGGGCTTGGCACTCACCCAGCAGTAATGAATGGTGAAGACTGATGAGGGAAGATATGTAAATTACGTACCTACCGTACTTTTTGATCTTCTCTTGTATCTTCACCATTCATTACTGATTCCTGCCCATCTTCCCCTCTAGGGCCTCCTTCTTCGGCATCTCCCCCTCCCTACTCGTTCCTCCTCTTCCTTCGTGGGCCTTTAAGCCCCCCTCCCCACAAAAAAAACCCTATCTTGATTTTTTTTTTCCCCCGTTCTTTTCTAAATGGATTCTATTTCCTCAAGGTAAGAGGAAACTTATTATATCCTGCTACACCGGATAACTCCATTATTGAACATCTAGCCTATCTTAAAACTACGGCTGCCGCCGGTGAACTACACATCCTCGGCGAACTAAACCATAACTGGCTAGCATCTGACTGTTCCAAATTACGCAGCAGGGTTCACTCCCTTAATCTCTCCCAACTAATAGAACAACCCATGCGCCTAAACCCCACAACACGGAATCACTCCCTCTTGGACTGGGCTCTCACTACTCACCCTCATAGGATAATTAAAGCTGGCCTCCTACCTGATTCCTTGAGTGATCACCATATGGTCTACATGACCAGGAGGGTACACAGACCCGAAACCACCTCCCACCAAGGACAATCCGTACGCAGCTTACAAATCCCTCTGCCTCCACTCCCTTTTAAACGACCTTTCTCTCGTCGACTGGTCATTTATCGTTTGGCCCACTATTGACCATGCTTTTCAAATGTTTAGAACTCAATTTCTTGCCATCTGGGGTATCACGCCCTTCAAGGAATAGAAGGGTCAGGAAGCTCATCTCCCTGGGTCTCTGCCGACATTATCAGCCGCTGTCGGGACTGGGGACCAGGCCTGGAAAAAATATAGACAAACTGACTCCCCAGCCTCTCTACAGCATTACCGTTCCTTCCGAAGTAACTGCACAAATGCCATAAGACTGGCAAAAAAAACTATTTCCAGGTGGCCCTCTCCACTAATCTAAGCCACCCCTCCAAATTCTGGAAAACCATAAAATCCCTGCTCTCTCCCCCTGCCCAGCCACCCACCCCCACCCTAAACACACAGGGTAATAATATATCAGCCCCAGTGAAGTTGCCTCAGCTTTCAACTCCTTCTTTACCAATTGTGTCCAAAACTCTCCTAGATAGCCAACAATTCCCCACACCTCAAACAACCCTCTTGGAATACCTCTGCATAACCCCCATGCAACCAGTTTCTCTTTTCGCCCTGTCTCGTCAGCTGAGGTTCAGTGCGCCCTATGCTTCCTCGACCCCAACAAAGGCAAGTGCCCTCTAGGACTGGACTCCAAACTCCTTTTCTTATCAGCCCCTGCAATAGCCACCCCTTGCCGACCTCTTAAACCGATCTTTCTCCACAGCAGCAATTCACACAGCCTAGAAGGAAGCAGTAATCATCCCACTACCTAAGGGCGGAGATCCATCGGCGCCCGACAACTACGGCCCAATCTCCCTCCTACCGGTTCTGGCTAAGCTACAAGAACACCTTGCCCTCTCCCAACTTACATTTCCTCGACACTACCTCCTCCTTCACCCGTTTCAGTCCGGGTTTCGTAAAACACACTCCACCATCACAGCACTACTAAGGCTCACTAATGATATTTCCTCAGGAATGGACAAGGGCCATATTACCTCAGCTATATTCATTGACTTTGCCAAAGCTTTTGATCGGTCTCCACCTAAACTAATCGCAAATTGCAGATGCAGGCCTCTCTAATCAAGCCACCAGCTGGTTCCAAGCCTACTGACAGGCAGGAAGCAGGCAGTAAAGATGGCCCTCATGTCCAGCCCACTACCAGTCAACATGGGGACCCCAGGGATCAGTCCTGGGTCCTCTACTATTCTCTATATTTCTAAATGATCTACCTCTGTTCTGCTCCAGCTCAGCCATACAAATGTGCATAGATGATACTGTACTGCGCCTCCGGCCCTCCATCGGGGACACAACTCATCTCTCCAGCAGGATTTTGATGCCATTCAAACTTGGCTCAGGTCCAACCAACTTGTGTTGAGCATGAAAACCACCTCCTAACCTTGACGCATGGCCGAGACTCTCCCGTGTCAAACCCCCGTTTACCACACTTGGGATGGATCACCTGGAATCCTGCACCTCCTTTAGGTATCTGGGGGTGTAAGCAAATCAACACCTGAACTTTCACGCCCACATTGACTCACTACCAAAAAACTACACCCTAAATTAGGTGCACTCTACCGCAATAAAGGGAACCTTCCAACCTCAGTCAAGCGAGAATTAGTGCTCAAAATGATCCTCCCCCTTTTCGACTACGGTGATGTGGTCTACAGCACAGCCCTCCCATCCACCTTGGCCAGCTTGGATCCCCTCTTTCACTCTTTCTGCCGTTTCATCCTAGACTGCCCACCCTCCACCCACCACTGCGACCTGTACAGCACCCTTGCCCTCCCTTCTCTGGAATCTCGGCGTCAACTACATTGTGCTAATATCATAGCAAAGTACTGGACTAGCACCCTCTCCTCCCATCTCAACTGTGAACTGACAACGCATCCCCCCCCCTCCCTGGCATACTCCCTCAGAGGCTCTGACTCAAAACAGTTCCATATCCCTTTCATGCGCACTTCGAAGAGCCAATCGGCTGCCCAAACTCTGGAATGACTTACCGGCAGACATTAGGCTCTCCTCCTCCCCTAGGCTTCTCAAACCGCTCCTAAATGCCCACTTCTCAGTTGCATGCAACTGCAACCTACAGCCGAGACTTGCCAATAGGGGCATCTGAACGGGTCCTAATATCACACTTCTAAGTAACAAGCCTAGTACTCCTCCTCCCATGATGCCTATCTATTGTTTTACTGTCTCACCCGCTAACACAAGACTAACCCTTTACTACAAGCTATGCACTTTTGACCTGTGGTTTATACTTCTCAACTGGCACATTTGTTTCAACCCAGTTCTCTGGACCTGTTGTATCCCTCTCTGTATGTATCCACTCTCATGCTCTTGTATACCACTGTATTGTGCTGTCTTACTGTAATCACTGTCAAACTACTGCAGTGTTTGTCTGCTACATATTTGTACCTATGTAACCCCCAGGTCGCATCTGGAAACGAGCGGACCCCGCTCAGTATGCTTATCTGGTAAATCTCTTAAATAAATAAATAAATATCCTGAGGGAACTCTTTCTGATTAACCTTAGGGGCGACTTTTTGGTCTCCTAAACCATGTTATTCAATTCACAGCTAAGACCATCCCTCTATGGCTCAGTCCTTTTGTCCTGGTCCCTCTGGCAGGTATTAATCTTCTTGTATCCGTTTCTTCTGGTTGGTGCTTCATGGCACTTCATTTACCCTGAGTTAATACTAGTGCCTTGCCTTCAGGGAGTCCGATTGAGTTCCCATTCTTACCCTTCTTGTAGAGGGGTGCCCTCTGTGTAGCTCACCCCCTCCCCACACACATCTGTGTTAGTACTTAAAGTGCTAGGGGATCTCCTCCTCTTCCTAGTTGGGCGCTCTCTTTCTTGAACAGAATTTCTGCCTCGGCAGTCTGTGAGCTCTCAGCTGGAGTTTAAGGGGTTGTGATGTCGAGAGGATAGAGAATCTGCCCTTTGTATCCAACCTGTGCAAGTAGTGGGTTGAACCTTCCTTTCAGTCCTATCAAGCGGGATCCTTGCTCCCTTGATTTTTGGTTTGAGCTTAAAAGCCTTAAACCAGTATATCAGTGGCCAGTGTTCTCCCCTCCCAACACCCCTTGTTCTCTTTTTCTTCTCCTACCCTTTTTTACCTTTCTTTGTCTGTTCTTCCTTTGGAGCCGTCACAGAAGTGAAGCCCTGCGGTCCCTTAGGGTAGGCATTTTTTTCTTTTTCTGTCCTCTTCCGGCTTATGCCTTTTTCAGTTTATAGCCTTTCCTTTTTTCTGTCCCTCGGCTCTCTTGCCTCACTCTTTTTCTTATCCTTATTTTGCCTCTCCAGCTAGCAGAACTGGGAAGGAAGAGGAGTCTGCGGCGCCTATCGGCCGCCCCTCGCACATCACGCGGTGCGTCACTCTCGGGGCGGTGCGTTGGCGCCAACTCCTCAGAAAAAAAGGTTTCCATGTAGCGGGTGCACGCCCAGCTTACACCAGCACTAATGAATGGTGAAGATACAAGGAAGATCAAGAATTACGAAGTATGTAATTTACATTTCTAGGGACATGGATATGTTGTTCATCCACACTGTCTGGCAGGTATCCTTGCCGCTTTAATTCTTGCGGAAGGTCTTCAAGCTGGCTCCTCCCCCCAACGGGTGGTAAAACTCTCGGCTCCGCCCCATGGCGCTAGATCTTCCCTTTACCGCTTGAAGCTCAGGATCTTACTTGAGATACAGCTCTTGCAGCAGGTTACACCATTAGGACTGAAGCGCCAGGACCCCAGGAAATTTTCTAGCTAGCTATCTTCCATGAGGACCATCGCTGACGTCCGGTCCCGCCTCGGCGTCAGGCGTGGTACATAAGGGGTGGTCCGCGTCGAACTGCATGCCTCGACCCTTCGGTCTCACTGTCTAGCCCAGCGGCCCGTGGTTTGGAACTTCCCTCGGGAAGTGCTGAAATTTTTCAAAGATCGATCATCGCTGATGTCCTCTCCGACCTCGGTCATACTTCCAAGTCGGCGTGTGGAAAACAGATCCCTTCAAAGACCGCATTCTGCGTGCGTTGGTGCCTGGGCCCAGACCACGACATCAAGGCCTGCTCCCTGTGCCAGGGTTCAACAGCCGCACCAGAATCCGCTGACAGAAGGCCCTCAAGCGTTCTTGTTGGAAGAAAACTACGGGCCATGTCTTGAAGGGAATCTTCACACAAACATGCGGAGAAGAGAGAGAGAAGGATCTTCCCAGGTCGCCGGCTCGGGCCTCCGAGTCCCGCAGCTCCGGTTTGAGATCGGACTGGTTCCCGTCCAGGGCTTCTTCCCTTCCCCCGGCTGCGGTTCCAGCATCCAAGTCGTCTCAGGCTCCCACCGCCAGGCCGTCGTCTTCTTCCACCCAGAAGGCCGTGGCGAAGTCCGGGGAACGACACCACCATCGTCATAAGTCGGGCTCCCGCTCTTCGGCCCCCGACGCCCGGTCCTCCCTCGCCTCCCCGGAAGACTCTTGAATTTCGCCGTTGAAAGAGACCAAGTGGACCCGACGTCGGCTAGACCCGCCGTCTGCCGTTAAATCATCGTTCCGAGACCGCCCGGCCATCGTCGGCCTCTTTTCCATCGGATGTCGGTGGGGGCCGGCGTCCGCTTGCCTGAGCAGAGGCTCCTGTGCCTCCGACCGCCGTCGGGCAGGAGTCCCTCACGGAGGAGGAATCGACACAGCCCGAAGACCAGACGGGCGTTCCTGGCCTAGAGCAGTCTCCCAGGGCTCCCTCGCCGCCGCCTGAGGTCCCTGCGGAGCCGTCGCCGGGACCCGATGTCCGGCCCTCGTCGTCGGAGCCGACGTTGGGACTGTCGCTTTCGGAGGTGAAGGACCTCTTTACGTATTGGTGGGACACCATTAGGAAGGATGTGGCACCCGCAGTCCTTCCTCCTCCTCCTACTCAAACTTAGGCCCCGGCTCCACCTTCACCTGTGAGGTCGGTCGCCCGTTCCGCCCCTAGGGAGCCTGAATCCCCTCCCAGGGCTCGACATTCCTAAGAGAGACCTCCGTCGAGATCTTCTTCTTCTGGATCCCCAGCCCAAAGGTCCAGAGAAGCCCGTCAGATTCGCCGCCGACTGAGGACACGGGATCAGTTTATTCCACTTCGAGATCCCGTCTCCAGTCTCAGTTCCTTCACGGACCCACGTGAGACTCCACGGTCTCCTCGGATGACCCTCATTCATGGATATTTCGTCATATCCAGGAGAACATGGGGGGGAAGCTGAGAGTTGGACCCAGAGAGTTACGCCTGGCCAAATATCTTGACAGAAGGACCCTAAGCCTGTGTGGTGCCACCTTGGTGGACACCTTTGTGGGCGTCACCAGGCTCGTGGGCGTCCACACTCGGTACCGGCGGTGCAGAGGCTGACCGTTTGTACAGGGCTCCCAAGGGAGGACCAGTACCTGTCACAACATCCTCTGGCGATTCTCTGGTCATAACAGCCTCACATGACCCGGTCTCAAAGGCATAATATCTGAGCACCCTGCCACGGACAGAGTCCAAGCAGTTGGACTCCTTGGGTAAGCGCCGCGTCGCATCCGCTACTTGTGCCATTAGGTCCCTGAATTATCTGACCCACATGGTGCAGTTTCAAGCGCCCTGTGGGGCAGGGTCTAGAGGCGGCTGAAAAGCTGCCTGATGGTGAGCAGAGGGAGGAGATGCTTCAGCTTCTCCGCACGGGTTCAGATGTGGGAACCCAAGTTCTTAGAGCTGCATACGACTGCGGACTCCTTGGCCAGAGCGGCAGCTTCAGGCGTTTGTCTCCGGAGGCACTCATGGCCCCATGTCTCCGGCTTCACCCCGGACGTCCAGAAAAACATTATGGACGCCCCCTTTCAGGGAGAAGTTTTGTTTGGTAGTCCATCCGAAAGGATTACCAAGCTTCAAGAGGCCAGAAAGGCGGTTAGGTCGGTCCAGGCAATGTACCGGCCTCGGCTTGGTTCCTTTCGTAGGCACCAAGGCTGTTTCCGTGGGCGGACTCAGAGGCAGCAACCCGTTCCGCCGCACAACAGAGGCTCTGGTTTCCGAAGAACTCAGGGTAAACAGCCACCAGCAGGGGTCAGCGCCTCCGAGCTTCCCAGCCAGCGGGCCTTCCGCCGCCACAGCATGACTCCTTTCGGCCCCGCCCCTCAGGATCAGCAGGATGTAATGGTGAGGGGTGCATTGAAGATCTCTGTCGGGATGGAGGCAATTACCACCGACAGGTGGAGTACTTCAGTTGGCCAGCGTCGGCCACTTTTTAGGATTAGCCAGAACAGCCACCCTCGAGGCCTCCTCTGCTCTCCCGGTACTCGGGTCAGCCACGGCACCTTAATTTGGCGAGTGATGGTGCTCCTAAGCAGAGGCGATACAGCATGTCCGGAAACCAGCGAGGACTAGGGTACTATTCTCACTTCTTCCTGGTTCCCAAGAAAACAGGGGACCTCCGTCCTATTCTGGACCTGGCGACCTCAGCGTATCGGTAAACACAAAGATTCATGGTGACCCTTCGGGTCTGATCCCATGTTAAAACAAAACCTATTTACCGTCCTTAGACATGCAGGATGCCTACCTGCATATCCCCATAGCTCGGGCGCATCAGAGGTTCCTGCGCTTGAGTTCCTAGCCACCACTTTCCAGTTCGGGCTTTCCCTTTCGGACTGTCATCCGCTCAAGGGTCTTTACCAAGTGCATGGCAGTCGTGGCAGCTGCTCTGAGGAGAAAGGGCACTATGTGTTCCCGTACCTCGACGATTGGCTTCTCATGGCCGTCTCAGCGGCGCTTTTGCAGGCCCGATCAGGACCTCAGGATCTGTTCGGATCGCTAGAATTCTCATAAACCAGGAAAGTCTGTCTTGGTACCATCATAAAACTTGCAATTTATAGGAGCAGTACTGGACACGGTCCAGGGAAGGCTTTTCTTCCAGCCGTTCGGGTGGAGCATCAGGTCTCTCTTAGGAACTTATCAATGAACCAGACCGCTCCGGCCAGGTGGGTCGCCGTCTGCTCGGACATATAGCTGCGGCCATTCCTACGGTTCTCTCGCACGACTCCACATGCGAATAGCGCAGTGGATGCTCAAAGCGCAATGGGACCAGAGGCAAGACCATTGCAGCATCAGTCAGGATCACGAGGTGTGTGATTCGGGACTGGCAATATGTAGTTAGCCCGGGTAGCTCTCCAAGGGCATCCGTTTGCAGCGCCGTCCCAGAGATAACCCTCACCACGGGCGCTTCAGGTCTCGGGTGGGGAGCACACCTGGATGGGGTGAAGTCTCAGGGTGTATGGAGCCGCTGGGCTCATCTCCACATCAATGTCCTAGAGATGAGATCGGTTCTCGCTCTCCAGGCTTTCCAGTCCATGATTCCGCCGTGCACTATCCTGCTTCAGACTGACAACACGGGCGGGTGATGTATTACCTCAACAAACAAGGCGCTCACTCTTACCCCTTTGCAGGAGGCCATGAGAGTGTGGGATTGGGTAATTGGACACGGCGCGCAAGCTTGATGGCTGTACACGCGTTCCGGTGTGGACAACACGATGTGAGCGGTCTGAGTCGCTCCCAGGCCAGAGTCCACGAGTGGGAACTTCTTCAGGAGGTGGTAGAGGATCTGTTCGCCGATGAGGAACTCCAGAGCTGGATTGTTGCATCCCCATCCAGCGAAAACTGCCCAATTTTGCTCGCTAGATCCAGCACCTGGTGTTTTCTGGAGGGCAGCGTTGTCCCTCTCCTGGGTGAACAGATTCCTTCGCCTTCCCTCCTTCCCATTGATCCAGAGAGTTCTTCTCAAACTAGCAGGGAGCATGCACGAATGATTCTGGTGGCTCCGTTTTGGCCCGAACAGATTTGGTTCCCATTGCTGGCTCAGCTATCTAGAGACCACCCGCTCCGTTGCCGCTCAGCTCCCACCTTCTGTCTCCAGGAGAAGGTTCATTGCTGCATCGGATCTCGCTCTGCTGAACCTGCATGCATGGCTCCTAGAGACAGCCATTTTGCGACCCGGGGTCTCGCAAGAGGTTGCCGAGGTCCTCTCTGCAGCCAGAAAGCCGGCAACGCATGCCACATACGCCATGAAGTGGCGTCGTTTTAGTTTATGGTCATGGGCTCGTGATCTTTCCCCTTTAGGTTGTCCCGTGGGGCTGTCTTGGACTACCTCCTTTCCCTATTCCTTTGGAGCTAGCCTACTCCTCTATTAAAAGTGCACCTGTGCTATTTCAGCCTACCTGCCCGGTGGGGCAGCGCTATTGCCCAAGCTGGGCCTTCTGGGAGTTTCTGAGAGGTGTTACCCTTGAGCCTCCTATCAAGGATCCGGTTCCTCCATGGGATCTCCTTTTTGTCCTGGAACAGCTCCGCTTCCTCCCTTTGAACCAACCCGCCAGATTGCGAGCTCGTTTTCTGTCGTGGAAGACATTGTTTTTAGTTGCCGTTACTTCAGCCAAGGATTTCTCAGACTTCATGCTCTCATGTGTAAAGCCTTATTTGGTTCTTCACGGGACAGATATCTCTGAGGGGACGAACCCAGTTTTGCCTAAGGTGGTTTCGACACTCACTTTAAATCAAATCATCGACCTTCCGGTCTACTTCCTGAGTTATTCAAATAGAGGAGTTTGCTCCACCTCTGGATATTCACGCAGCCTGAGTGTATTACCTCAACAGAACTAAGCCCTTTGGGCTTCTGACCAACTCTTACGTCTCATTTGCACAGAGAATGAGAGGCGGCCGGTGTCTAACCGTCCTTATCCGCTTCAGCTCGTGCAGTACATTTACTTTTCAATAGAAGTCTGAAACAAAAGCCCACTCCCGGGTTCCATCCGGGGTCATTCGACCAGGGGTGTGGCCACTTCCTTTGCAGCAATCAAAAATGTCTCAATCTCTTCCATTTGCGCTGCAGCTACTTGGAGCTCTGTGCATACCATTATCAGGTATTACAGTCTGGATATAGCCTCTAGGCGAAGGGCCGGTTTCGGCCTAAGCGGTGCAAGGCCTCTTGTCCTGAGTCAAGATTTGGTTTGTTTTTCTCTGCTTCTTCCTCTTCCTCCTCCCAGGTTTTGGGCAGCGTTGTTGCTTGGGAATCAGTCCTAATGGTGTAACCTGCACGAGACTGTATCTCGAAGTAGATAGTACAGTTACGTAAGAACTTACCGTAACAGTAGATCTTCGAGAACAGCTCTTGCAACAATACTCTTCATACCTTATCCCCTTGGAAGAGACATGGCTTGTTTTAAAAAATGTTTTTAAATAAATAACAAGCGAAGAAGTTTAGGATTCATTTGGAAATGAGTGAATTTATATTGATCAGTGAAATTTGTTCCCTTATTGCCTTCTGGCGGTGGATCCTCGGTCTCCCTTTCTGACCAGTGTCATCGTGCGGCCGGAGTCTCGGAGGGAACTGAGGATTCTGGGCGGGACCGCCCCTTATATACCCGCCTGGCGTCGGAGGCGGGACCGGCGTCGGGCGGTCCCGCTGAAGATAACTAGCTGAAATTTCCATGGGGTCCTGGCGCCTGGCGGCTTCAGTCCTAATGGTGTAACCTGCTGCAAGAGCTGTTCTCGAAGATCTACTGTTACGGTAAGTTCTTACGTAACTGTACTTTCCCTCCTTAGCGCTCTGCGTTTGAAACTGGATCCTAATTCTTCGGTTCGCCTGAAATTGATTTTGAAGTTTTCCAAACTTCATCCGTCTTTTCACTGCGCATGCGATGGACAAGTCTGTTCCCGGCTTTCGGAGGTGCCCCTGCGATCAAGAAAATGTCAGGGCGGATCCGCACTCCGCGTCGTCTGCTGCAAAGCCTAGATCACGACCCGCGGGCTTGCGGGTTGTGCGTTCCTTCGGCCAATGTTCTGGGCGATCGAGCTGCCGTTTGAAGCTCGGGCGGCGTTCCGCGGTGAAATCGAAAGAGGCTCGTTGGGCGGTGTCTGCGGTGGCTGGCTCAGCTGAGCAGCTCGAGCAGATGATAGCCCTCAAGGAGGAAGCGGCCCAGGCCGCATTTTCTTCTTCCTCGGCCGCGGCATTTATCCCACTCTCTCTGAGTTCCTCGTACACAGCTTCATTCAAGGAGCTTTGCCAGTCCCTTTCCACGAAGGGAGAGGGGCCTTCGGGACATTCTTCTCGGCCCAAGAAAAGGGAGTCGAAAGATAAGTCCCACCGTCTGTGTTCCTGGGAGCGGGAGAGGTCCCCTTCCCCGGGCAGCTGACCATCGACTTCGGTCAAGGTTGCGGCTGAGGCCGCTGGCTTCCGTGCCCCATCAGGCCAGCCTGCGAGACTCCGGTCGGCCAGTCAATTTTTCTTGATCCGTTAGGCGGGCTTGGAAACTGGAGAAAGCGGCAACCCCTGCTTCACCCGGGTTCCCCGGTGGATACCGAGATCTGCCTGCTTCTTGGAATACAGTCCGCGGTTAAAGTTCCGAGCAGGGAAGGCGGGTATCCCCGCCCCTTCCCGAACCACCCTTGGTCACTCGGGTCTCGATCTCGGACCTCTTCTGGTCCAACGTTCCGCCGATCGCCCGGTCTCGTTAAGTAAGCGGCGGCGCCGTTCTCCACAAATCCTCCTCCTCGGGTGAGGAAGGCTTCACTTACCAGTTGCACCGGCGCTGCGAGGATTTGATGTGGCAGCAGTTGCTGTTATCCAGACCTAAGCCGACCCGGCTAAGACCCGGCCATCAAGTGGCTGTCGCCGGAACAGCCGAAGCAACCACTCGTTCCTGTCGAGTTGCCCACCCCAGGGCCGGTTGCTAAGCCGAAACCAGCTGGTCCACCGATTGTGGTGGAACCTCCGCCTCCTCAACCTAAGTCGGGGGCCCCGACCAAGAGTTCTCGGTCGGGTCATGGCCTACCCCACAGGTTGTCGGTCACTCTCACTCCCAACCGTCCTCGGCAGGTGGAGGGTGGCTCAGGGCCAAGGCAGCTCTTCGCAGACTCTTGGAATCGGCGGCGATTCCTCCCATGTTCTCAGGCAGTGCGATCTGGAGTCCTCCGGGGGCCAGTCAGTGGGCGATAGCCATCGTCCTTCTTGAGTCTGCTCGGCTATTCTCGGAATCCACGGGATGCAGCTCGAGCCGATGTCCAAAGCAGGCCAAAGTATCCCCTAACGGAGATTCTGGATGAAGGATTCTCCTACAGAGGCCTTTCCGGTGGCTGAGGCCATTGTTGGCCCAACTTTGGCGCTTGCAGCGGCCTGCTTCGGTCCAGCACCTTCAGCCAGGATGGCCAGGGAAGTATCGGTCCCTACGACTCTTTGCCGGTTTCTCAGTTTCCCCTCTCGCGGAGGGTTAGTCCTGAACAGCGTTTTCCGGCGTCCGGTAGGCTCGGGATGTGGACAAGCCCCGACAAAGAATCAAAAAGCTGGACTTTGCGGGCGCAAGGTGTGCGCTGCGTCCTCCTCGACCTCCAACAGGCCAGCTCGGCCATGCTGATGGCACACTTCTCCCACGCCCTCATGGGCTCCCTGGATGAGGTTGTTCCTCATCTCCCACCTGACCTGCAGACCACGGTCCGCCAGGTGCAGGACCAGGGCAGGGCGGTGGCGAAGCAGCAGCTCCAGACTGCTCTGGACATAGGTGATTCCTGTGCCAGGTCAGTAGCGGCCGCAGTGGCCATCGGGGCAGGGCGTGGCTGAGGAGATCCACTTTCAGGGTGGATACCCGGCATAAGTTGGCGGACGTCCCCTTCTTGGGGACTGACCTCTTCGGCCCTGGAGTGGAGGGACACCTCCAGCGGATCGAAAAGTCCAATGCCACTCTGGACTCGGTCACCCCTCCACCCAGAGGGACAAAGGCCGTCAGCCAGCAGCAGAATCCTTCGTACATGGTCCCTGCTCCTCGACGGCCCAGCACCCAACAGGCCAGTAGGCTCGCCCCTGGCGTCCCAAACCCAAGCCAACGGCCTCAACAAGGAAGCAAGGAGGTAAAGGTCCGGAGGTTCCTCGGCCGGTTCTTCCTCCAAAGCCTGCCAGTGACGGGTTGAGGGTGCACTTCCAACCGCGTCCTTCCCCTAGTTCCCCCGTGGGCGGCTCCGTCACTTCCTTTCCGCCTGGTCCGCTATCACCACGGACTGCTGGGTGTTGGAGGTGGCAGAAAAAGGCCTGCCTCTGGAGTTCGAGCAGGTTCCGCCTTTTCGAGCCATCGCACCTCGGGGGGCCACGGGGTCCGGAGCCTCGCTGTTTGCCCGCCAGGCCGACATGCCCTGTCCTCGAAAAGAGGTAATCAGGAAGGTGGCGGATCCTCCTTCAGACCGGGGTTTTGTCCAGGTACTTCCTGGTCCCAAAGCGGATGGGGGCTGGCGCCCATTCTGACCTGCGACCTGAACAAGTTCCTAAGGTCTAGAACCTTCAGGATGGTCACTCTGGCTCAGATAATCCCATCCTTGGAGCAGGCGTGTGGTTCTGCTCCCTGGATCTCCAGGCAGCGTTCTTTCACGTCCCAATCCGTCCGTCCCATCAGAGATTCCTCCGCTTCAGATGCGAGGATCACTACAGTTCGAGCCATGCCCTTGACTCTCCCTAGCTCCCAGGGTCTTCAAATGCATGGCAGTGCGACAGCATTCCTGCGGCCGAGGGGTCTGGTGTCCTGCCCATGGGCGATTGGCTGATAGCAGCCTCCCAGACGGAGGTGGAGGCGGTCCAGAGATCTGGCCCTCCAGGTTTGCTCTCCAGGTTGGCTTCCTCATCAACGAGGCCAAGGTGGAACTTGTGCCAAAGCCGGTGATTCTGTTCATCGGGGCAGAGCTCGACTCTCTGCGAGCCAGAGCATGGCTCCCTGCGGACAGGGCCAAGGTTCTTTCCTCCTTTGCCCAATCATTTCTGGTTGGGCAATTGCGCCCAGCCCGGGACTTTCTGTGCCTCCTGGACCTCATGGCGGCCTGCATCAGCGTGGTCCGTTGGCCCCATTGGTGCATGCATCCTCTTCAATGGGGACTGGCCAGCCAGTGGTCACAACACCGCGATCCGTTGGACCGGCCCGTGACAGTGACCCAGGAGATGTGGAACACTGTCCAGTGGTGGATCGTTCCAGCTCATCTGCAGGAGGGTATCCCGTTCGTCCGCCCCGAGCCGACGGTCTCTCTCTCAACCGACGCATCTCTGATGGGTTGGGTGCCCATCTGGGAACACCGGCGCCGACCTCTGGTCCCCTCTGGAGTCGATGCCACATCAACCTGCTGGAGCTCTGGGCGGTCTGTCTAAGCTCTCACTTTGCTCCATTTCTACAGAGGTCAAGTGGTTGAGGTCAGACAGTCACACACCACGGCCATGTACTATCTGAACACGCCAGGGCAGGACGCGCTCCTTGCTGTTATGCAAGGAAGCTCTCCGCATTTGGTCCCTTGTGCGCAGCCTGGAGGCGGATCTACTAGCCATTCACGTGGCAGGAGCCTCCAACACCCTGGCCGATGCCCTAAGCCGGATAGGGGCTGCGTCTCTCAAGTGGTCTCTCCTGCCGGAGGTAGTACAAGATCTTACTTCAAGATACAGCTCTTGCAGCAGGTTACACCATTAGGACTGAGGCGGCGAGGCATCAGGACTCTGAAAATCTCTAGCTAGCTGTCTTAAGTAGCGGGGACCGCCTCCGGCGTCGGTCCCGCCCCTACGATCAGGCGTGGTACATAAGGAGGCGGTCCAGCAGAATCCCCAGTTCTTCTTTCGCCGTCGACTTGCATGTCACGACCGCCGGTCTGTTTCTGGCCGACACCTGGAAAAGTTCTTTTCCGACTTGAAAACTCCTTTTTCACGAAGTCTGCCATCTGATGTCCTCTCCAACGCATTGGAAATGTCGCCAGTATTATGTGGGGAAGCAAATCCTTTTTAAAGACCGCATTTGGCCTCGTGCGGTGCCCAGGCCAGACCGACACCGGGCCTGTACCTTCTGTCAGGGATTCAATAGCGGACCCAGATCCGTATGAAAAGGCCCTAGGCGTACCTTCCTGAGAGAAAGTAAAGGCCATGGATTCTGCCTCCAGGAGATGTCTGAGAAAGCCCAGCGACACCTCAAAAAGCACAGGGAGAGGGTGAGATCAAAATCCCCTTCTAGGGCTTCCGACTCCCGGTCCGACCGCTCCCCTTCCCGGGCCCGCTCTCAGCCTCCCCCAGCTGCGGTGAAGTCTTCTTCAGGTTCTTCTTCTCTACAGCCGGCCAAGACCTCCAGGCCTCCTCCTGCTTCCAAGGCCTCGCCGAGGTCAGGGGACCACCACCACCACCACAAGTCCGGCTCCCGTCACCCGAACCCTGATGCCCGGTCGGTCTCCTGGCCCCCTCCACCCCAGCGAAGACCAAGGCTGACTTTGCTCAAGGACGTCGGACCCGACATCAGCCATCTCACGGTCCCAGAACGGCGACTGCCAGGCGCCTGTCGCGGTCAGGCCTTCTCCACCCAGACGCGGCGGGGAACCCGGCATCCAGTTCCTGTGAGGAGGAACACCTAAGCCACCTACCGGCGTCGGCCAGGAGGCGCTCTACGGAGGAGGGCTGTCCCAGCCTGAGGACCAGACAGGCGAACCGGTCCTCCTCCTATCGAGGAGCCTCTCCAGAACCAGAGACCCTTGGGAGCCAACGCGGAACCCGGCTGACCAACCACTGGCGCCTAGTCCCTCGTCGGGCCTCAGTATTTCAGAGGTTAAGGAGCTATTCACCATGGTGGGACCATAAGAAGAACATGGTTCCACACCTCCTCCACCCAGTGACTCCACGGCCCCGCGCCCCCCACCCCATCCGGGGCAGCAGGCCGAGTACCTTCCCCCCAGGAGTCTGCGGAACCTCCTGGGGCAGACCAGACAAGAGGAGATCTCCGTCCAGATCTTCTTCAGGGTCACCCAGCCCCAAGAGACCAAGAAGATGCCGCCACTCTCCTTCGACAGAGGACATGGGATCGGACTTCTCAGATGGATCCAGATCCCCTTCTCTCATCAGCGTCCCCTCTCCGGACCCACATGAGCTCCCAGGATCTCCTCTGGATGACCCTTCATTCTCAGAGATTATGAGGCATATCCAGGAGAACATGGGCTGGGACGCAGAGGAACTTGACCGAGGCTACGCCTTGCCAGTATCTTTGGCAAAGGATCTAAAGCCTGTGGTGCTGACCCTGGTGGACACCTTAAGTGGGCGTCACCAGGCAGCGTGGAAACATCCACACTTGCTCGGCGATGCGAAGAAGGCTGACCGCCTGTACAAGGCCCTAAGAGGACCAGTACTTGGCATCACATCCTCTGGCGATTCTCTGGTCATCACAGCCTCACATGACGGTCCCAGGAGCCGCAACATTTGAAGCACCTGCCACCGGACCCAGAGTCCAAAGCAACTGGGCGCTATGAGCAGGCGCTTATGCAACCGCTACCTGCGCCGTTGGGCCTCAATTATCCGCCCCACATGGTCCAGTTTCCAGAATGCCTTATGGGAGCAGGGACTGGATCTAGCGGAAAAAAGATGCCAGAAGGTGAGCAGAAGGAGGGTTGCTGCAACGCTACTCTCGCGCGGGTTAGACGTGGAACCCAGGTGCTGCGAGCCGGCGTCTTATTCCGCGGACTCGCCGGCCAGGCGGCAGCCTCAGGCATATGCCTCGGAGACACTCCTGGCTCCGTGTCTCAGTTACCCGGACGTCCAGAAGAACATTCTGGAGCGCCTCATTCCATGGAGAAGTTCTTTTGGTGAGTCCTCGGGAGAAGGTTCTCACCAAACTTCAAGAAGGCGGGAAGGTGCGGTCTGTCAAGCCGTGTACAGACCCAAGCTCAGTTCCCTTTAGGAACCAGAGCCGTTTTCAAGGCGGATGCAGACAAGCAGTCCCTTGCCGGTCCGCAACAGAGGCTGCTCCTCCTGCAGAGCCAAGGGGAAGTCGTCCGCAGGCCGAAGCCAATGCCCTGCCAAGTCGGTCCAGCCTGCAGGACCCTCAGCAGCCACAGCATGACTCCTTCCTGGCCCCCGCCCCTCAGGATCAGTGGGACACCAAGGTCGGGGGTCGTATTGTGAACCACCTGCCAGGGTGGCAGTCTATAACCACCGACAGGTGGGTTCTTCAATTGGTCAAATAAGCCCACTTTATAGGGTGTGGGACAAGCCACCCACAAGGCTCCTTTGCTCCCTTACTCGGGTCAGCACAGATCCCTCATCAGGCAAGAAGTACTTGCGCTCCTCCAAAAGGGAGCGGTGGAGTACGTCCAGGAGAACCAGAAAGGAACCAGCTACTATTCCTACTTCTTTCTGGTTCCAAAGAAAACAGGGGACCTCTGTCCAATATTGGACCTCAGCGACCTCAACATGTCGGTCGCCTACAAACGTTTTCGCATGGTGACCCTCCAAGGGCTCATTCCCATGCTGAGAAAGGATGCCTTCCTAGTGTCTCTGGACATGCAGGACGCCTACCTGCACATCCCCGTAGCTCAAGCGCACAGGAGGTTCTGCGCCTCGAGTTTCTCGGCCACCACTTTCAGTTCCGGGCTCTCCCTTTCGGACTGTCATCGGCCCCCAGGGTCTTTACCAAGTCTATGGCAGTCGTGGCAGCGTCTCTAAGGAGACAGGGCCACTATGTGTTCCCGTTCCTGGACGACTGGCTTCCATGGCCGCCTCCAGAGAGGCGCTGCTGTTGGCTATCCAGAACACCCAAGCTCTCTTCCAGTCTTTCGGCATTCTTATCAACTACGAGAAGTCTCTCCTGGTACCATCCCAGAAGCTGCAGTTCATAGGCGCAGTTCTGGACACCGTCCAAGGGAAAGCCTTTCTTCCTGAGGAAAGAGCGGAACACATCAGAGCCCTCATCAGGGATCTCTCAGCGAAGAAGACTGTCCCCAACAGGCTAGTCCTTCGCCTGCTCGGACACATGGCTGCGGCCATTCCAACTGTCCCTATGGCAAGGCTTCACATGCAGGTAACTCAGTGGATGCTCAAAGTGCAGTGGGACCAAAGGCGAGACCACATGCAGCAGCCGGTCAGAATCACGAACGCAGTGATTCGGGACTGGCAGTGGTGGCTAGACAGAGGGACACTCTCTGCGGGTGTTCCGTTTACAGCGCCGTCCCCGAAGGTAATCCTTTCCACAGATGCATCAGGGCTAGGGTGGGGAGCACACCTGAATGGGGTGAGGTCCCAGGGAACGTGGACCCCCTCAAGAAGCTGACCTCCACATCAACATTCTGGAGATGAGGGTGGTCCTTTATGCCCTGCAGGCTTTTCAGTCAGAAATCCCGTCGAGTACTCTTCTGCTTCAAACAGACAATACGGCGGTGATGTATTACCTCAACAAACAAGGAGGCGCACACTCTTACCCCCTTTGCAGGGAAGTGATGAGAGTGTGGGATTGGGTAATCCGACATGGCGCGAGCCTGATTGCAGTTCATGTTCCCGGTGTGGACAACACAATCGCAGACGGCCTGAGTTGTTCCCAGGCCAGAGTCCACAAATGAGAACTCCTTCAGAAGCTAGCAGAGGATCTGTTTCTTCGATGGGGCACTCCAGAATTGGACTTATTCGCTTCCCCATCCAACGCAAAACTGCCCAATTTTTGCTCGCTAGATCCAGTGCCTGGTGTTTTCTGGCGAGACGCGTTGTCCCTCTCCTGGGCGGACAGATTCCTCTACTCTTTCCTTCCCTTCCCATTGATTCAGAGAGTTCTTCTCAAACTACGCAGGGAGCACGCAACAATGATCCTGGTAGCGCCTTTCTGGCCTAGGCAGGTCTGGTTCCCCATGCTGACACAATTGTCCCAGGAACCTCCAGTCCCGTTGCCCTTCAGCTCCCATCTACTGTCTCAAGAGGAGGGTTCACTAGTCCACCCGGACTTGCGCTCACTGAACCTGCATGCCTGGCTCCTCGAGACTTAGCCATTATGCGACAAGGGGTCTCGCAAGAGGTGGTGGAGTTCTCTCCGCTGCCAGAAAGCCGGCAACACATGCAACATACGCCATAAAATGGCGCCGATTTTGCCTGTGGTCCCAGGCACGCGGCCTCTCCCCTTTAGAATGCCCAGAGAAATCAGTTCTGGAATACCTGCTTTCCCTTTTCCACTCAGGCCTTGCCTACTCCTCGATTAAGGTCCACCTCTGTGCGATTTCGGCCTACCACTTCCCGATAGGTCAGCGCACAGTGGCACAGCTCGATGCCTCTCGGGACTTCCTGAGGGGGGGTGTTACACCTTAGGCCACCCATCAAGGATCCCATCCCTCCTTGGGACCTACTCTTCATCCTGGAGCAGCTCATGCTGCATTTTGTCGTGGAAAACGTTATTTTTAGTTGCTGTTACGTCAGCTAGAAGAACTTCTGAGCTACATGCTCTCTTGTGTAAGGAACCTTATTTAATTTTCCACCAGGACAGTGTGTCTCTGAGGACGAATCCTAAATTCCTGCCTAAGGTGGTCTCTGCCCTCACTCTTAACCAGGACATCGATCTGCCTGTGTACTTTCCCAAGTACACTAACAGAGGAGAGGCATTGCTTCACACCCTAGATGTTCACCGCTCCTTAAGATACTACTTGAACAGGACTAAACAGCTTCGTACATCCGAGCAGCTGTTTATATCCTTCGCTGAGAGGATGTTGGGCCAACCAGTCTCAAAACAGACCCTTTCTCGCTGGCTTGTCCAATGCATTTCTTTTTGCTACAACAACAAACAGAAGCCCCTTCTGGGCACAGTCCGGGGCCACTCGACTAGGGGGGTGGCTACTTCTTTCGCAGCACTGAGGAACGTCTCCACCTCAGCCATTTGTGCTGCAGCTACTTGGAGCTCAGTGCACACCTTCATCAGGTATTACAGCCTGGACATTGCCTCACGGCGGAGAGCTGGTTTCGGCCTTGCCGTTCTACAGGGTCTCCTGTCCTAGAGTCAGGATTTTTCAAGATCTCTCCGTTATGCCTCCTCCCAGAGTGCCTAGAGGTGCTACTGCTTGGGAATCAGTCCTAATGGTGTAACATGCTGCAAGAGCTGTATCTCGAAGTAAGATAGTACAGTTATGTAATAACTTACCGTAACAGTAGATCTTAGAGAACAGCTCTTGCAGCAGGTACCTTCCCGCCCACCATTCCCCCTTGGAGGAGGTAAGGCCTAACCAGACTTCGGCAGGAGCTTATGCTCTCTTCTTCCTCTGATGGCGGATCCTCGGTCTCCACTTCTGATGTCATCCAGCGAGTCTCGGCGGAGAACTGAGATTCTGGCCAGGACTCGCCTCCTTATGTACTCGTCCTGACCTCGGGGCGGGACTGACGTCAGAGGCGGTCCCCACTGAAGACTGCTAGCTAGAAGATTTCCGTGGGGTCCTGACGCCTGCCGGCCTCAGTCCTAATGGTGTATCCTGCTGCAAGAGCTGTTCTCGAAGATCTACTGTTACAGTAAGTTCTTACGTAACTGTACTATCTCTTCTCCCACTGGGGCACGCCTCAGGTGGACCTGTTTGCCTCCAGGGAGAATGCGAAGCTGAGTCTGTTCCATGCCCGCCCCCCTCAGCAGAGCTCGCTGCAGGGGGATGCCTTCTCGAGGCCGTGGACCCTGGGCCTCTTCTACGCCTTTCCCCCATTTCCCTTGATCCACAAGGTGCTTCTCAAGGCGAGGAGGGACAAGGCGCAGGTGATTCTGGTAGCCCCAGACTGGCCCCGCCAGTTCTGGTATCCAGATCTCCTCAGCCTCAGCTCCAGGCTCCCGAGGCGGCTTCCAGCCTGCCCGGACCTGATCTCAGTCAATCAGGGGAAGGTATTCCATCCGGACCTTCAATCCCTGCACCTGACAGCCTGGTTCCTGAGCGGCTAGAGTTCCAGGCCTTGGGTCTTTCCGACGAGGTCCTCAGCGTCGTTGAGGCGTCCTGTAAGGAGTCGACCAGAAAATGCTATGCCTTCAAATGGAAGAGGTTTTCCATTTGGTGTCAGGGGAAGGGCTTGGACCCTTCAGACTGCCCCTTGGCAAGCATTCTGGACTACCTGTGGTCCCTTTCTCAGCAAGGGCTTCAGTCGACGACCCTTAAGGTGCACCTGGCAGCCATCTCTGCTTACCGGGCGCGGGCCAGCAAGCAGTTGGTGGCACAGGAGACGGTGGTCGGGCGCTTTTTCAAAGGCCTTGACCACATTTCCCCTCCGGTGCGAGAACCTCCACCTCCGTGGGATCTACTGCTGGTATTGGCCAAACTCATGGGCAAGCCATTGAACCAATGCACAGGTGTGATCTTTCACACTGTCGTGAAACCGCCTTCTTGGTGGCTATCACGTCAGCCAGAAGGATGGGAGAGCTCCAGGCGCTTTCCATCGAGCCTCCTACCTGGTCTTCCACAGGGACAAGAGTTGTCCTCGCCCCACCAAGTTCCTCCCGAAGGTGGTGTCGGGTTTCACCTTAACCAGGTGTTGACTCTGCGGTGTTCTACCCAATCACACCTCGGAGGCCGAGTATAGGCTCAATACTTGGACCCTATGACGCTCGCTACTATAAGGAGCGGACAGCTGAAGTTCGGGAGAGGTTCGCCAGCTGTTTGTCACCTACGCTGAAGCTGCACCTGGCAGACCTGCAGCAAAGCGGACGATAGGCAGGTGGATCACCTCCTGCATAGAGCTCTGCTACAGGTTGGCGGGCATGGAGCCTCCCAGAGGGATAAGAGCTTATTCTACCCGCCATACCGCTGCATCGGTAGCTGCTTCCAGGAACGTCCCTATCCAGGATATCTGCAGGGCTGCTACCTGGAAGTCGGCACATACCTTCATTACCCACTACCACATCGACCTCGAGTCACGCCGGGATGCCGGTTTTGGGGCCTCAGTTCTCCAATCTCTCTTTCCCAAGTAGGGTGTGCGCCTTGCTTCCCTCCTCCCGGAGAACTGCTAGGAGTCTGCCAGACAGTGTAGGTGAACAACATATCCATGTCCCTAGAAATACAGGTTACTCACCTGTAACAGGAGTTCTAGGAATGGTATATGTTGTTCATCCACACGACCCACCCGATCTCCCCGGCTTCGACGCACAACCTGAGCTTCCAGCGGGCCAGATCTGGCGTCATGGGGCGGAGCCAAGAGTTTTACCACCCGGGTGGGTGGGAGGAGCCAGCTTGAAGACCTTCCGGCAAGAATTAAAGCCGCAAGGATACCTGCCAGACAGTGTGGATGAACAACATATACCATTCCTAGAACTCCTGTTACAGGTGAGTAACCTGTATTTTTGCTCCCTGGATCTTCAGGACCCCCATCTGTCACACCAAAGGTTCCTCGGCTTTTGAGCTGAGGGAACCCTCTATGAGTTCCAGGCCATGCCATTCTGCCTCTCCTCGGCCCCCAGGGTCTTCACCAAGTGCATTGCAGTGGTGGCAGCTTACATGAGGTGCCATGGGGTCCGGGTTTTCCCCTGCTTGGATGTCTAGCTGATCTCAGGTCCCTCCACACAGGATGTAGAGCGGTCCAGGGACCTGGCCCTCCAGACCAGCATCGACCTTGGCCTCCTGGTCAATGAGGCCAGGTTGGAACTCATACCATTGCAGGTGATCAACCTCATCAGGGTGAAGCTCAACTCTTGCAGAGCCTGACTCCCGGCAGACAGGACAGAGGATCTCTTCTCCTGTGTCCAGTCATTTTGGGTTGGGCAATTGCAACCTGCCCAGGTCTTCCTGCACCTGCTGGATTACATGGTGGGTTACACCAGTATGGTCCAGTGTGCCATCTGGAGAATGTGCTTTCTGCAGTGGGAGCTGGCTAGCCAGTAGTCTCAGTGCAAGGGCCACTTCAACCAGCTGATCACTGTGACCCAGCAGATGTGGGTCGCCCTCCAGTTGTGGTTCGTCCCAGAGCATCTGTAGGAAGGGAACATTGTTTAACCAGGAGTAGCACAGTACGCTGAAGCTTGTTTCCAGATGTGACCTGGGAGCACAAGGAAGTTGTGACTCGCTCAGGATCACACAGTATGCTCCTAGGCCGGGATTGGGATCCTGTTTGTCCGCCCAGAGCCGATGGTCATCCTGATGACTGATGTCTCTCTCACAGGCTGGGGTGCCTGCCTGGGGGAACACAGAGTCCACGGCCTGCCCCCCCCCTGAGGAGTCCTGATGCGACATCAATCTGCTGGAGCTTCGAGCAGTTCGGCTGGCGCTGACTGCATTTGCTCCTCACATCCAGGTGGTTCAGGTCCAGACGGGCAATACCACGACCATGTATTACTTCAGTAAACAGGGCGGGTCACACTCCCTGCCTCTGTGCAAGGAAGCTCTCTGTGTGTGGACCCTCGTGTGCAGCCTGGAGGCTGATTTCCTTGCCATCCATGTGGCAGGAGCCTCCAGTTAGCTGGTGGACACCCTCAGCAATGTGGACGTGGCATCTCACAGTGGTGTCTCCACCCAGAGGTAGTACACAGTCTGTTTTCCCAATGGGGCACCCCTCAGGTGGACCTGTTCGCCTCCAGGGAGAACGAAAAGCTGAGGCTGTTTCGTGCCCATTCCCCCCAGCAGGGAACGCTGCAGGGGGATGCTTTCTCGAGGCCGTGGACCCCAGGCCTCTTCTATGCCTTCCGGCCACTTCCCTTCCCTTGATCCACAAGGTGCTCCTTAAGGCCAGAAGGGACAAGGCATAGGTGATTCTGGTGGCCCCGACCTGGCCGCACCAGTTTTGGTACTGCGGTCTCCTCAGCCTCAGCAGCAGGCTCCCAAAGTGTCTTCCTCTATGCCTGGACCTGCTCTCCATCAGTCAGGAAGGTTCTCCATCCAGACCTTCAATCCCTGCACCTAACAGCCTGATTCCTGAGCATCCAGAGTTCCATGCTCTGGGTTTCTCTGAAGATGTCCTCACTATCATGGAGGCATCTCGGAAGGAGCTGACCAGGAAATGCTATGACTTCAAGTGGAAGAGATTCTCCTTTTGGTGTCAAGGCAAGGGGTTGGACCCTTTGTCCTGTCCAGTGGCTAGCATCTTAGATTATCCATGGTCCCTCTCTAAGTTGGGCCTTTAGTCGCCAACCCTTAATGTGCATCTGGCAGCCATCTCTGCTTACCGGGCATGGGCCAGTCAGCAGTCGGTGGTGCAGGAGAAAGGTGGTCTGGCGCTTTTTTAAAGGCCTTAACCATATTTCCCCTCCGGTGCATGAACCACCACCACATTGGAATGTGCTGCTGGTTTTGGAAGAGCTCATGAGTAAGCCATTTGAACCTGTGCACAGATGTGAAATGTCTCACGTGTCGTGGAAGTCCGCCTTCTTGGTGGCCAATATTTCAGCCAGAAGGATCAGTGAGCTCCAGGCGCTTTCGGTGGAGTCTCCTTACCTGGTCTTCCACAGGGATACGGTTGTCCTGTACTGCAACCTGAAGTTCCTTCTGAAGGTTGTGTTGGATTTTCACCTTAACCAGGTGATCAGTCTTCCATTGTATTTTACCAACCACACCTCTGAGGCCGAGCACAGGTTCCATACTTTGGACCTGCGGTGAGCGCTAGCCAATTATGAGGAGCGCACGGCTGGAGTTTGGGGAGAGGTTGCCCAGCTGTTCGTCACCTACGCTGAAGCCGCACCTGGCAGACCTGCAGCCTAGCGAATGATTGGCAGGTGAATATTATCCTGCATTGAGCACTGCTATAGATTGGCGGGTAGGGAGGCTCCTGTAGGACTATGGGCTTATTCCACCCGTCATACCGCTGCATCAGTGGCTGCTTCCAGGGATGTCCCTGTCCAGGAAATCTGCAGGGCTGCTATGTGGAGGTCAGCAAACACCTTCATTTCCCATTACTACATCAACGTTGAGTCACGCTGGAATGCTGGTTCAAGGAACATGGATATGTTGTTCATCCACACATATTGGCATGCCCCTTTCAACTTTAAATCTTGCCAGAAGTCTTCAAGCTGGCTCCTCCCACCCGGGTGGTATATACCTCGGCTCCGCCCCATGACGCAAGATCTTCCTTTCCGCTGTAAGATGCAGGTTGCCTCCCTCGTGCTCATGCATTTCATAGGCCCTGGCTTTCAAAACTTCGGTTTTACCAAAATTAAAACTCGTTTGAGTTAGTGATCGCGCTTTTGCATTCTTGATCATGGAAAAGAAATCTTATCCAGGATTTTGCCGGTGTCCTTGCAGCCAGAAGATGTCGCGCACCTATCCCCATCTCACGTGCATCTACTGCCTAGGTGTCAGCCATGACCCCTCATCCTGCAGCTATTGCTTGGCCTTCCATTCCAGTGTTCTGGATGACCACTGGCACGTTTGAAGTTGGGGAGACTGGAGAAAAGGAATCCTCTGGTGAAGTCCAAGGAGGCTAGGTGGGCGGTTTCCTCGGCCGCCGGTTCCGTCGAGCAGCTAGAATGCTTGAAGGCATTCGAAGAAGCAGCGGCCCATGCTTCAGCTAATCGGAGCTTTTTTCGTTCCACTCAACCTGGGCTCCACCTTCTCAAGTTCCTTTAAGAAGTTGTGCCAGTCTCTCCCCACCTGGGGTGAGGCGCCTGTGGGCTTGCTCTCCTCCCGATCTCGTAAAAGAGGCAAGGAACCTGGCACATCTTCGGTGAAGGCGCTCTTGGGACCAAGAGAGGTGTCAGTCCCAGGAGCATGCGGTCTCGCCCTTTGTCGAGATCGCTTCCTCAGCCATGAGGCTTCACAGACCTGCTTGGCCAGACAACCGAGGATGTGGCCAATGAGGTCGAGATTGTTCTCAATCCAATGGACCCTCTGTCGCCAGTCATGACCGACGACTCTTTGGAGAGGACTCCGGTCCTTGTGTTCCCCGATGAGGAGACCCATCCTGCTGGTGTCCCCATCGAGGTCCCGGTTCCAGACCCTCTGGTTTCACCGATCCCTCCTGTGCCTCCCGAACGACCGAGTCGGCCTGCCCGATCTCTGTTGCGGTCTAGAACCCCCTCGGTCGATCGACCAACGAAGAGCCAGAAGCGCTCCAAAAAAATGCGACACCACAGATCGTCCTTGTCCTCCTCAGATGAGGAGAGGCTTCGGCCCTACGAGGACCTTATGTGGCAGCAACAACAACAGAAAATGCCGCGAATCAGTCTGCTCAGCCCGGTGCACACAACAGAGCAGCCAGCTCGTGGTAATGAACAGAACAAAAATGTAGCACTCGTACCAGCAATTCCTACTAGTGAAAATAACACAAAATCACTAGTGGAGCCTTATGGAGTCTTTCGAAAACTGTAATCAGTCACAAAAGGACACAGGTAATCGAGGTGTAACACCTAACACGCCATGCAGCCACCCAGCGCTTCGACTCCTCGTGAGTCTTCCTCAGCTGATTTTGTTCGGGCAGAAGCCGGCTTCGCCACCTACCCTGGCCATTACCTGGTTCTCACCTCCTAGGCCAAAGCCGATCCCCTCGGAACCGAAGCCTTCAGTTCACCTGGCCCATCCTCCAATTCGGCCTATTCCAGTCTGTCCACCGATGATGGTGGAGGAGCTGCCTAAGTAGCCTGTGGGAGGGGCTCCTTCCAAAGAGGACCGACCAGATACCGGGCTTCCCCTACATCTGTTGGTCACGGTCACCTCGGATCGTCCTTGGCTGGTCGAGGGAGATTTGGGCGGCAGGCCACTGTAGCCAGACTCTTCGTACTCTGTCACCGGGCTTCACTCTTATCGTGGGCATGCTGAGTTGTCTGTTGGCACAGGTATGGATGAAGGTTCTTCCTCCTTACAAGGGATCCTTTGTCTCATCTCTGATTCCACAGGGATGCCCCTGGAACCCATCCAGAAAAAAGACAAGAATACCCTCTCAAGGACATCCTCAAGAGAGGCGATACCCCAATGGAGGCCTTTCCTGTGGCCGAAGCCATTGTTGGTCCGGCATTCGAACTTTGGCAGCATCCTGCCTCATGTTCAGCACAGTCTGCCTGCATGGCCTGCAAGTATGCGATGCCCTTGTGGTTCCTCATGGGGTTCACAGAGCACCCTTCAGCCAAGAGCCTGGTGACCACCTCTTGTGTTCAGGTGTACTGGCAGTTCTGCCGACACTGTCCGACCTCCCGACAAGGAGTCCAAATATTTGGACCACTCGGGGCAGAAGATCTGTGCGACATCCTCTTTGGGCCTTCGTCCGGCAAGTTCAGCCATCACCATGGCACACTTATCCAATACCCTTCTCGGGTCATTGGATGAAGTCCTCCCACATCTCCCCTGTGGACATGGAGACCACGAATAAGCAGGTCTGAGATAAAGGCCGTGCTGTCGACAAATAGCACCAGACGGCTCTGGACATCGGGGACTCTCGTGCCCGCTCGATGGCCGGCGCAGTTACCTCTCACTGCAGAGCATGGCTGAGGCTCTCCTCCTTCCCGGCGGATACTAAGCACAAGTTAGCTGATGTGCCTTTCCTTGGGACCGACTTGTTCGGCCCAGGAGTGGACGGTCACCTACAGCGCATAGAGCATCCCAATGCCGCCTTGGACACCATTTCTGCTAAGAGTTCTTCAGGCTAGAACCAGCAGAAGAAAAAGAAGCCTTTTCGGCACTCTTCCCTTGTGGTTCAGCAGTCCTCCTTCCAGGGAGGACAGCAGCATCAGCAGCAGGCTCAAGCTTGGCACCCATGGCCCAATCCTGGACCCCAACAGGCCCGCAGAGGAGGCCGAGGCTCAGGTCCTGGGGCTTTCTCCTCCTCCATGCCTGCTTAGTGACGGGATGGGAGCTGCCACCCTATTCCCATCTCGCCAGTTCTGGGTCTTCCCGTGAGGGGCCGGCTCCACCACTTCCTTTCCGTCTGATCCGCTATCACTTCGGACAGGTGGGTTCTCGAAGTGGTTGGTCAGGGACTGCCTCTAGAATTCGAGCAGTACCCTCCCAGCCGAGCCCGCGCCCCTCAGAAAGAACTGATTGCCGCATGCACCCAGTCAGCTCTTCAAGACTGCATCGCTCAGCTCCTCCTCAAGGAGGCAGTAGCTCTCGTTGCGGATCAGTCTGCAGATCCAGGCTTTGTCTCCAGGTACTTCCTGGTGCCGAAGCAGACGGGGACTGGCGCCTCATTCTAGAGCTTCACGACCTGAATCAATATCTCAGGTCATGCACCTTTCGGATGGTCACTCTGTCCCAGATCATACCATCCTCTGAGCAAAACATGTGGTTCTGTTCACTGGATCTGCAGGACGCGTTCTTTCACATCCCAATCCGTCCGTCCCATCAGCGGTTCTTCTGCTTCAGGGTCGAGGGGACCCTGTACGAGTTCTGAGCCATGCCGTTCGGCCTGTCATCGACCCCACAGGTCTTCACCAAATACATTGCAGTGGTGGCGGCCCAACTCCGGCATCCGGGGGTCAGAATTTACCCCTACCTCGACGATTGGCTCCTTGCAGGTTCCGCCCAACAGGAGGTGGGAGAGCTCAAGGGATCTGGCCCTCTAAACCTGCTCCCAACTCGGCCTCCTGATCAACGAGGCCAAGTCGGAACTCGTTCCTTCTCAGGTTATGGGTTTCATCGGGGCAGAGCTCAACTCTTGTTAAGCCAGAGCTTGGCTACTGGCAGACAGGGCAGAAGTTCTCTCCTCCTCTGCCCAGTAATTTCTGGATGGGCACTTGCGCCATGCCCGGGATTTTCTGCGCCTTCTGGGTTACATGGCAGTGTGCACCTCAGTGGTCCGTTGGGCCTGGTTGCACATGCGCCCCCTCCAGTGGGAGCTGGCCGCCCAGTGGACTCCGTGCCACAGTCATTTCGACCAGCTGATCACTGTAACCCAGAAGATGTGGGATGCTGTCCAGTGGTGGAGCGCCCCAGACCGGTCTTGGGAAGGTATCCTGTTTGTCCACCCCAAGTCGACAGCCGTCTTAACGACTGATGCGTCTTTCATGGGCTGGGGAGTCCACATGGGGATAAAAGCGCCCACGGGCTCTGGACCTCCGAGGAGTCCTGATACCACATCAGCCTATTGGAGCTCAGAGTAGTCAGACTGGCGCTGTCAGCTTTCGTTCCTCAGTTCCAGGGTCGAGTGGTTCAAGTCCAGATGGACAGTACCAAGACCATGTACCACCTCAACAAAGAGGGCAGCACGCACTCCCATCTGCTTTGTAGGGAGGCACTCTGCATCTGGACACTCATCAGCCATCTGGAGACAGATCTAGCCATTCATGTGGCAGGAGCCTCAAACCATCTGGCGAATGCTCTCAGTTGCTGGGGCAGATCGATGGTGGACCTGTTTGTCTGCAGGGAAAACGCCAAGCTGAGGGTGTTTCATGCCCCAAGCAGGGCTCGCTGTGCAGATCCCTTCTCGAGGCTATGGACCCTAGCTCACTTCTACGCCTTCCCTCCATTTCCCTTGATCCACAAGATGCTCCTCAAGGTGAGGAGGGACAAGGCCAAGGTGATTCTGGTAGCCGCTCCAGTTCTGGTATCCAGATCTCCTCAGCCTCAGCTGTAGGCCCTCGGAACGGCTTCCAGTATGCCCGGACCTGATCTCTTTCAATCAGGGAAAGTTATACCATCCGGACCTTCAATCCGTGCACCTTACAGCCTGGTACCTGAGCGGCTAGAGTTCCAGGCTTTGGGTCTTTCCGAGGCTGTCCTCACCGGGGTGCAGGCATCCAGAAAAGAATCGACCAGGAAATGTTATGCCTTCAAATGGAAAGGTTTTCCATTTGGTGTCAGGGCAAGGAAACCCTCGGTCCTGTCCAGTGGCTAACATTCTCGACTACCTTTGGTCTCTGTCCAAAGGGGTCTTCGGTCATCGACCCTTAGGGTGCACCTGGCAGCCATCTCTGCTTACCGGGCGCAGGAGACAGTGGTCGGGCGCTTTTTCAAAGGCCTGGATAACATATCCCCTCCAATGCGTGAACCTCCACTTCCGTGGGATCTACTGCTGGTACTGGCAAAGTTTATGGGCAAGCCATTCGAACCAGTGCACAAGTGTGCGTTGTCACACTTGTCGAAGACTACCTTCCTGGTAGCTATCACATCTGCCAGAAGGACATGGGAGCTTCCAGGCGCTTTGTGGACTCCCCTTATCTGGTCTTCCACAGGAACAAGGTTGTCCTACCCCCCCACCCGAAATTCCTTCTGAAGGTGGTGTCAAGAGTTTCACCTTAACCAGGTGTTGACTCTGCCTGTATACTGCCCTAATTACACCTCTGAGCATACCTCTCAAGTGTCCCTGATTTTGCCTCAAAATTTTTCTCTGTCCCTCCTAAAATTTGTGTTTTCGTGGCTAAACAGTGGGGAATGGAAGCACAAACAATGTTAAGCATTAAAGTTACAGACTTGTTCTTCTTTAGAAAATGCATTTTGCACTAAGCCCCATATTCTGCCAGCTTTCTGGATGGATATCTCAAAGTTTGAAGATGTGTCCCTGATTTTGGTCCTATGTCCCTGATTTTTTTAAGCCTTGTCCCTGATTTATGAGGCAAGAGGTTGAGAGGTATGCCTCTGAGGCTGAATACAGGCTCCATACCCTGGACCTGAGACGCGCCCTCTCCTGTTACAAGGAGAGGACGGCGGAAATTCGTGGAGAGGTTAGCCTGCTGTTTGTCACCTACGTTGAAGCCGCTTCTGGCAGACCTGCAGCAAAGTGGACTATTGCAAGGTGGATTGATTACATCTTGCATAAGTCTGTGTTATGAGTTGGCGGGCATGGAGCCTCCCAGAGGGATAAGAGCTCATTCTACTGGCCATACTGCTGCATCTGTGGCTGCTTCCAGGGACATCCCTATCCACAAAATCTGTCAGGCTGCTACCTGGAAATCAGCAAACACCTTCATTACCCTTTACCACATCAACCTTGAGTCACACCGGGATGCTGGTTTTGGGGCCTCAGTTCTCCAATCTCTATTTCCCAAGTGAGTATCAGTGTGTGTGTGTGGGGGTGGGTGCCTTGCCTCCCTCCTCCCGTGGGACTGTTAGGAGTCTGCCAATAAGTGTGGATGAACAACATATCCAAGATCCTAGAAAAACGGGTTACTCACCTGTAACAGTAGTTCTAGGAGTGATATATGTTCATCCACAGGGACCCACCTGACCTCCCCGGCTGCAGACACACAAACCTGGCTTCCAGCAGGCTAAGATCTGGCGTCATGGGGTGGAGCCGAGGGTTATACCACCCGAGTACATGGGAGGAGCCAGCTTGAAGACTTCTGGTGATCTTTAAAGGGGAAAGGGACATGCCAATAAGTGTGGGTGAACAACATATACCACTCCTAGAACTGCTGTTACAGGTGAGTAGCCTATTTATTTTAACTCCTACTTCACCCTATCCCGACTTGCCTTACCTGCCCTCCTTTGAGCAGTGTTGCCTGTGACCTGAAGTCTTTTTTTTTTTTCCAATTGTTTAACCAGGTGAAACACGCTAAGCTGAAAGCTTGTTTACAGGTGCAACCTAGGAGCACAGGGAAGTTAAGTGACTTGCTTAGGGTCACACAGTATACAAGTGGGACTGTGTGATTCAAACCCAGGTCTCCAGATTTGCAGCTCAGAGCCTTAAACCACTGCGCTATACTGCAGTACTGCCTCAAGTCTTCCCTGGAGTTGCCCCCAAACGCCGTGTAGATAAATGCCACACTCCTGTTTCTAACCCCAGGAATTCACTAATAATATTACTCTTGCAGTGCTCCCTTATGCCAGCACTGCCCCAGAGAGAATAGAATGCTATGCTAATCGTGGAATGTCTAGCTGGTGCATCTATTTTCAAACTGCCCAGTGTCAGCTGCCTACATTCTACCTCAGATTTCTTCTCTCTGCTGCAAAGTTCAGATGCCTTGGAGATCTCTCTCAATCAAGACAGATTCCTGTAGTGTATAGAGCAAAAAAACTGAAGTATTTTTGTTTTATTTTTCAGTACTGCCTAGTATCATTGTTCTTTAGTGTTTTATAACTCATTAGTTTTAAATTTAAACTTGTTCATTGTGGTTCCTTTGAACCGAGGGGCAGCTGACCTTTTTTTATTTAATCGGAACCTTTTTAGAGGGTTCTGGTTATTTTATTCTTTAATTTTATTTAATTTTAACCGCTTTTGAACCGAGGTTTATCGGTTTTCCTCAGTGGTTTCTCTGTTCCGGATCCGATCTGAACTGATAGTTTTTTCACTTTTATCAGTTCCTGAACCGACCGTTATTCTATCAAACCGACTGCAAATATTTAAATTTAGTCTATGTTTTGGTCGGTTACTAGTTCCTGTCTTCTGTAATGTCAGACAAGCCTAAAAAGAAAACAGGACCCCATGGGTTCAAAAATTGCTTGAACTGTGCAGAGGTGTTTGCCAAGGCAGACAAGCATGATCTTTGCTTGATCTGCTTTGGACAACAGCGGTTCATTGAAGACTGTGATATTTGTAAGTCTTTCCCTGTTAAGACAGTGGAAAAATGAAGGGAGTGGCTTAAAAGAAAACTAGAGGAGAGGGGTCCATGGGCTTTAACCAGTCCAGCCCCTTGAAGACTGTGGCATTTCCTTACAAAGCCTCTAAATCCACTCCTGATATGGATGAGGGCTCTGGCAGGAGAGGCAATCAACCGGCTGATTCCCTGGTGCCTGCCAAAAAATTAAAGAATACCAAACACACTGACACCCGGCTGAAATGCCTCGAGGGGTCCCTCAGGTGCCTATTAATGCTCCTTCTCCTGCTGAGTAGACACAGGCTTTCACCTTACTCCAGGTGCTGTAGGGTTTATTACCCCCTCAGCAGCCTGTGATTACTACTGCTGAAAAAGCAACTCTTGTTACCCCTCTTTTGCCTGCTGCTACTGTGGCATATGAGGAGGATGACCAAGACGAAGAGGGAATTGAGACACTGGATCTGCAAACAGCTGAAGAGATCCAGGATGAAGAAGAGCACAATACATGGAGCTTATGGGGTTGACGCCCTCAAAAAGGTTCCTTCTGCCTATCTACAAATTCTTTAACTCATTGTCTCCTAGCTGCCGCCTGTAGTCATCAGTAAAATACACTGGTATGTCCTGAGGATGCCTGCAAAAGTCTGCTACTGACTTCCAGTGTGCCCTTCCAACGTGTGGAGAAGTCACTTATATATTTTAATATGTAGTATAACAGAATATAATATATATTTGACTGCGTAGCACAGTTGGAAAGGTAATCTTATGCTGAACAATGTTGCCACTGATATTTTGTGTATATCATGTATACTTTAGGAGGTATTCACATTTGTTTATGGTATGGTGTGTATGGCTTATGTTGCCTGTTTCAGTGAAAAAAATATTTTTTTTTTTGCTGTTTCAACCAGCATAGAAAAAAACACAAAATTACAAATTATTATTTGCATACCACTATTGGAAAGGTAATTTTGTGCTGAACAATTTTGCCACTCATAGTTTGTGTCTAGCACTTACAGTTCTTGAGCTATTAGAATTTGCTTGTGGCATGCTGACTGTTGCTTGATTTTGCTTAGAAAGGCCTAGGATTTACTGTTAACACTATACAGGAGACAAGTGGTGCAACTTCAGCGAGCTCTTAAAGGCTCCCAGTACAATCACACCCAGGGACAAAAAGTGTGACAAAGTATCAGTTAGAAAGATCTGGTGCTGAGTTTCTTTTTAGTCACCCAGACCACCAGGGTATTGTACAGCAAGCTGCCTGTGAGAAAGCCAAAACTCCCTTATCCTCTCATCCCCAATAAGGATTCGAGAAAGGTGGACAGCATGGCAAAAAAGGGTACCTTTTGGCATCCCTGGCAGTTCGTCAAGCCAGCTACCAGGCCTATGCAGCCCTTTATCAAAAAGCTCTCTGGCAGTCGGTATAGTGGTCAATGCTGAGGCTAACCCCTCTTTAACAGTGTCAGAGCTGCTAGACAGCAAAATTGGGCTTGGAGGCTTCCAGATACCAGTTTCAGATGGCAGCTGACACCAGTGATGCAGCTGCAAGGTGGATGGCTGATTTACCATTGTTCTAAGAAGATTTGTCTGGCTGAGGGCTACCAACCTCACCCAGGACACCCAAACTAAGGCAATGGACTTTCCTGTCGATGGCCACTTTTTGGTGCCCAGACTGAGGCATATATGAAAAGAGTAGACGAATATAAAGCTACTTTTAGGGGCAACTCGACCAGAGACCGGCCCTTTCCTTCAACTTCATCTTATTCTAGGGGAAGCAGGGGCAGGTCCTCTTTTAGGAGGCCTGCCTTTCAGGTACAGGCTGCTTCCCAGCAGCAGTACCAACCACAGCAGACTGGATTTTACAGAGCTAGAGGTAGAAGGGGTTCTTGGAGAGGATCCCAATCTGCTCAGCCTCAGCAGCAAGCAAAACAGAACCCCCCCCTGACTTTTCCCTTCAGGCTGCCATTCCACATCCTGTAGGGGGGCAGACTCAACCACACTTTCCAGGAATGGTTAAAAATAATCACAGACAAGTGGGTCCTGGAAATAGTGAATCAGGGTCTATCCCTTTGCTTCAAGTCCCTTCCTCCTCCAGGGTTAAAACATTTTACACCAGCTCCCTTCTCAGGAAGAAAACTACTGGAGCACGAGGTAACAGGCCCTACTGCTGGCACAAGCAGTGGAGCCTGTCCCCCACAACCAAAGAGGGCAAGGGTTCTATTCCAGATATTTCCTAACAGCAAAAAAGAATGGAGAGTGGTGGCCTATACTAGACCTCAGACTGTTAAACAGGTACCTGGTAAAGCCCAGGTTCAAAATGGTCACAGTGGCCATGATTTTGCCAACTCTGCAAAAAGGAGACCGGCTAGCCTCCGTGGATCTAAAGAACGCATATTCTCATAAGGGAGTCGCACAGGAAGTATCTCGGATTCAGACTCCCCTCAGGCCACTACCAGTTCTCAACACTTCTTTTCAGCCTTACCTGTGCACCAAGTGCATAGCAGTAGTAGTGGCACACCTCAGAAGACTGGGTTTCACAATTTTTCCTTATCTGGACGATTGACCAATCATAGGAGAATCCCACCAACGGGTGTCAGACCACCTTCAGGTAACCCAGGATATGCTGCTCTCCCTGGGATTCCTTCTTAGTACCAAAAAGTCGGTCCTGACCCCCCTTGTGCAGGTTCTGCAGTTCATAGGTGCAGAACTGAATACAGTAGTGGGAAGAGCTTTTCTGCCTCAGGAGAGGGCAGAAAGCATTTAGCTTCTGGCAGGCTCATTTGCCCTGGGCAGGCCAAAGCCAGCAAAACAGTTTCTTCAACTATTAGGGCACATGGCTGCAGCAACAAGCACAGTCTTAGATGCCAGGTTTCAGATGAGAGATATTCAGTTGCACCTCAGAGCACACTGGTGCCAAAGGCAGGACCCTGTCTCAAAGCCAGTACCAGTCGCACAAACGTTACTACAGGCCCTCCAATGGTGAAGGGAACCAGAAAATTTAAGGGAAGGGGTTCCATTTCTGCAGGAGCCTCCGTCCCTGGTTCTCACAACCAGTACTTCCCTGCTTGGTTGGGATACTCACTTAGGGGATCACACCATCCACAGTACTTGGGAAGAGTGTAGACTCACGCCTGCACATAAATCTGCTGGAGTTAAGGGCTGTTTATCTGTCCCATCAGGGTTTCTCTCACCTCATACAGGAAAGGTGGTACAACTCAGAACAGGCAATACCACAACAATGTATTACACCAACAAACGAGGGACAAGGTCCACTCCTCTGTGTACAGAGGCAATGAAGATATGGAGCCTCACTTACTCTCTGAATGCCTCTCTACAGCCAGTTCATCTGCCAGGCAAGGATAACACCTTGGTAGATGCCTTGAGTAGGATAAACCAGGCCCACCGTGAATGGGTATTGAACAAGCAGGTGGTGAGTGCTGTATTCAGGAGGTGGGGGACCCCAGAAATAGACCTTTTTGCTTCCCACCAAAATTACCACTTACCTCTTTATTGCTGCAGGGCTCCAGTGAAGGGGACAGTTCCAATGGATGCCCTGATTCTGGATTGGACAGGCAGGTACCTCTATACCTTTCCTCCTTTTCCTCTGATACTCAGGGTGCTTATCAAGCTCAGGTCACAACCAGCTTTGATGATTCTGGTAGCCCTGGATTGTGTAAGACAGCCTTGGTACTCCCTGCAGCTCTGTGTCTGTGAGTAAACCAATTCACCTCCCTCAGAGGTACAGTCTACTGACTTCGGTTCAGGGTAGGGTAATGTACCCCAATCTTGGGTCTCTTAAACTCAAGGCCTGGCACTTGAGGACTTAAAATATACAGATTACCAATTCTCTGAAGCAGTTTTAGAAGTCCTTAAGGGTTACAGGAAGTCAGAAGATTCTTTAAAGGGGCTCTCTCATTTGTTTCCCCCTCACTGGGAACAAGTGCCAGCATGGGACCTTAATATTTGCATTGCCCAGCTTTTGCGTCTGCTCTTTGAGCCTATGGGATCTGCAGAGCTTAAATTTCTTACCTGGAAGGTAGTTTTTCTGGTAGCAATCACTTCTGCCAGAAGGATAAGTGAGCTACAGGACCTCTGTGTGGAAAAGGGCTATGTTTCTTTCCACAGGGACAAGGTAGTGTTGAGAACTAAGAAGTTCCTCCATGTGGTTTCTGACTTCCATTTGACCCAGTCTATAACATTGACAGTTTTCTTTACTAAACACTCTAGCTCAGGTGTGCGTAGATTGTACAGCTTGGATGTAAAAAAGAGCACTGAGTTATTACATGACTCATACCAAAGATCATAGGCAGGGCAGACAACTGTTCCTCACCTGTGGGGAAGTAGGTAAAGGTACTCCTGCTTCAAAGAGGGCTCTCTCTCGATGGATAGTCCAGTGTATTCAGTTTTGCTACTCAAAGGCAGTCAAGGTTCCTCCCTCTGGTCTTAGGGCCCACTCTACAAGGGGCATAGCTGCCACCATTGCAGCTGCCCGAGAGTTACCTCTAATAGAAATATGTAAAGCAGCTACTTGGAGGTCAGTCCACACCTTCACTAAGCATTATAGCCTGGACATCCAGTCCAGGAGTGATGCCAGATTTGGCACAGCAGTCTTGCAGAGTCTTTTTTTCCTAAAACGATTCTGGCCCATCTCCTTGAGGTACTGCTGCATAGTCTGCAAGGGTAATAATAGTGGATTCCTGGGGTTAGAAAAAAAAATTACTCCCCTGTAGTAATCTTGTTTCTTCCAAAGGGATCCACTAATATTATTACTCCCCACCCTTGCCTCCCCTTTCAAAATCAGTAATAAGAAAAATCCTCTCCACAGCTAAGATGTATAGTTGGAGTGGCATGCCACCTGCTGACACCTTCTAGTAATGTCTTAACTTGTAGGTTCTTTTCTAAAGGCATATCTACTTCAGAAAAAAAAGGGGGGGGGACATTTATTTATACTAGTCCTTTGGTTAATGTTATGTGCCCAGTTGGTCATTATTTTTCTGTAATTATTTAAATAGTGATTCACATGTTGTTATGGACTCTTTGCAGACTTCTAAGAAATCTGAGATAGAATGTAGGCAGTTGACACTGGGCAGTTTGAAGATAGATGCACGAGCTAAAAATTCCATGATTAGTGTAGCATTCTATTCTCTCTGGGGCAGTGCTGGCTTAAGGGAGCACTGCAACAGTAATAATACTAGTGGATCCCTTTGGAAAAAACAAGATTACTACAGGTGAGTAATTATTTTCTTCTTGGCACTCCCGCATCGGGGACTCACATGAGGGGTCCCTTGGACCTCGGGGTATTATATAGGAACTACAGCAGCCCTATTGGCTGGCTGTAGTCATGTGGTCCACTGAGACCACCAGTGTTGATAGAATTCGGCTACCAAACTCCCTCCTTCAGTCCACCCTCTGGGCTCCCCCAAGAATCTCACACAGAGCCTCCAACCTTAAATTACAATATTCGTGCAGCAGTGTTAAGTTTAACAATATAGGACTCAACCCTCCCAACAAACAGCAACACTTAGCTGTGCTCAGGCCCCACTCATTCCTCCATGCCCGATGGCATCTTCCTGACTGATGGAGAGGACTACAGAGTGCCTTTTTTAAGCTATGTGAACTACAGCCATGCTGTTGGCCAGCTGTAGTCACATTGACCACTGGGACAGCCAGCGGCGCCAGAAGTTGGCTGCCGACCTCCCTCCCTCAGCTGACCCAATGGTGCCTCCCCCTCTTCCCGAATCCCACACAGAGTCCCCAACCTTGCATTACAACATTTGTGCAGCAGTATTAACAATACATGGCTCAGCCTTCGTAACAAACTGTACTTAGCTGTACTCAGGCTCCGCTCGTTTCTCCATGCCCGATGGTATCTTCCTCCAAAAAATTCAGTTGTATGTAATTTGTGCACATCTAACTATGAATTGGTGAATCAGTGGTTTATAAAACCTATGATTGCTTTTTAGGAGGAGGAGGTCCAGCAGTTCTCCAAGTCCCTCGAGGAGGAGCAGCAGACATAGAAGATCAGACTCGCCAGTCTCAGAAAGATCTCTGTACAAAGGGAATACAGAGTCCCGGTCTCCTTCACCCTTTTTTTATAAAGATTCCCCTCGAAGTGGAAGCAAAAGATCAAGAAGGTGAATATTTTAAATGATTCTTTTGTAGTGTGAATACAAACACCATGCAGGATTTCCAGTTGCAATTATTAGGATTGTGACCCAGGAAATCCCAGATTCAGACCACTTTTTACCATTTGATGAGATGTTAAACAGAGGTCCCAGCTGCCTGTTCTGGTGATATTCTGGTGGATGTTAAAGATCCCATGGCACTTTCTTGAAAACAGTAGGGGAATTTCCCCAGTGCCCTGGCCAAATTTCCCCCATTCACTAAAAAAATACCATCAACAGCTTAATCTGGTTCAAGGTCAGTTGACATTCATCTGTATCCACCTTCCCCCGGGTCATGCCTGAAAATAGGCAAGAATTTGTCTAGTACACTTACCCGGTCAGCAAAAACGAAATAAATAAAAACTATATAAATAACCTTTTTTTAACTCGGTCACACAACCTTTTTATGCTTTGTCTCTTATTAGCAAAATTGGGTAGCATTAGAACTGCACAAGCGGAGATGCTGCATGTGTTTGTATTCTGTATTATCCAGGCCACACCTGAAAATAGGCCCTTGGCCTAGGCGGGCCCGGTGGCACTGAGGGTTGGCGCTGGACGCCACACCTCGCACCACGCCGCCGACCCGGTTCGAACGGACTCTGCTGCCGGGGTCGGCAGGGGAAGGAGGATCAAGCGTCCCCACAGATGCTCTCCTCCTTCGGGGAGGGATACCAGGGGTGTTTAATACACCCGACGCCCGGGAGAGCCGGTGGAAGCACTGACTCTCGGGGCAATGGTGGCTTCCATTGGGGGGAGCCGGGAAGGGGAGGACGCCATCTGGCACTTGGCAGGCATGCGTAAGCACGTTCCACCCGAGCCGGCGTCCTCAGTGGGATGGAGGAGAGGGACAGAAAACTGGAAAACAACCCTCAGCACTCTGGATGACTGCCGCTCCAGCCACCCAGTCTGCAATCACGGCAGACTCCGCTGTGCAAGGTGCTCCATGGGAGGAAGGAGGCAGGTAGGAGTCACCAGAGAGGCACTCTAGGGGCAGACTCAGTGGAGACTGGAGGGCATTGAGCTAGCCTGAAGGAAAGGAGTGGTGAGGGCGACCAGGAGGGGATAAAAAGAGATTTCAAAAAAAAAAAAAAATAGGCCCTTGGCCTAGAGTATTTTAACCAGTTATCAAAAACTTAAATGCATGCAGTCATACAACCTAACTAGGGTAAATAATGTGAAAAATGAAGAGCTGACTTTAACCACATGCTGTATCTTGTTTAAAGTGTAGGGGGTGGCCTTAGTTAACAAGTCTGTTAAGAAATTTGCAGCCGTTTTATCAGGAAGTTAGATACTCGAGAAACATATGTTGGGTTCTTGAGTGAGACACAGGTGCCGTTTGGAGCTAAATCGATGTAAATACATAACAGTGTTCAAGTGTGTAAAAGTGCCTGTTATTTTTAGGGACAGATATTGAAAAAACACTTACGGCCATGTCAGATAACTTGAGACCCAAACAAATTTACATTTAACTTCTGATATTGTCAGGACTAGCTCTAAGTTGTCTTTGTGTGCAAGTATCTTTTAATAACATATATGGTAAGCAGGACCTATAGAACCAAATGGTTTAAAAAAATTAACATTCACAAATTAATAAAACTTGATCTTACTGGACTCAAGTCTTCACTGTTTATTCATGCTGGGACCCTGCGGGAGCCAAAAATCTTCAGGAGGGGCCGGTGCCAAGGTAGGACCACGTATGCGCAGCACTGCAAGGCTGGCTCATGCTGTGTAGGTTATCTCAGCCTTGACCCTCCAACCACCTCAGTTTCGTATTTTCCCCCGCTGAGTGCACTTCAGTGACAATGTTGCTTGCCCACCAGGAGTCAGATCTTCACATCTACACGACAACAGCATTTAGTTTCATTTAGATTTAGCTGATTTCATTATTTTCTGTAGTGTAAAAAAAAAAAAAAAAAAAATTTCTAGGATCGGGGATATGTTCTATCCACACTTGTTCTCCCTCGCTGAGTAGGCCCTGGTGCTTAATCCTTCGGACAGTTACCGAAAATTAAACTCATTAGAGGTTCTCCGCATCAATTTGCGATTGTAACCGTGATGGGGACAGCTCCTCACCTGGGTTCCGCCGGTGTCCTTGCAGGCAGAAGATGTCTTGTTTTGGCCCTCACACCACGTGCGTTTACTGACTGGGCCATGACCATGATACCCAGGCCCGCGACTTTCATCACAGCGTTCCATCTGGCAGTGTTGGATGATTGCCTCTCCTGTTTGCAGCTCGGACACCCGGAAAAATGATACCTGCCAGTCAAATCCAAAGACGTCCATCGTGTGGTCTCCGCAGGGTCTGCTGATCAACTTGAGCAAATGATAGCTTTTGAGGAGGAGGCGGCTCGTGCTGCTGAGCAGTCCACTTCAGTTTTTGTCCCACTGAAACTGGGCTCTTTCTTCTCAGGCTCCTTCAAGGAGTTGTGCCAGTCTCTCCCGACTAAAGGGGAGGGTCCGTCCGGATCACACGTCTCCCGCTCCCGTAAAAAGGATAAGGAGTCGAGAGAGGATTCGTCTCATGAACGTTGCTCTTGTAACAGAGTGAGATCTTGGTCCCAGGAGTCTCCTGTTTTGACTTTGGTTGAAGCTGTGACCTTGGCCGCTGGCTTCACGGTGCCCCCGGCAGGCCAGCCAGCTAAGACGCGGGACAATGACCCGGTCAAAATTGTGCTCGAGCCTGTCGACCTGTTGTAGCCTGATGAGGCTGACAACGCTTTGTTCTGGACTCCGGTCATGCCGTGACCTACAGAAGAGGAGGAGGAGACAGCCTGCTGGGACTCCACCTGTGGTCCGTCTCCCTGACCTGAAGGAGCGGCAGTTCTCCCCGGACCCTTCTGAGCACCCCCCGTTTGTCCCAGGTCAAGGAAGTCCCGTAAGCGGCGCGCCAAGAAAGGGCAATGCTGCTATTCATCCTCCTCAAATGAGGAGAGGCTTTGACGCAAGTTGCGTCAATGCTACAGAGACCTGATGTTTCAACAGTTGGTGTTGGCCGGTCCAGAGTCGACCCCAACTTCCACTCCAGCCATCAAATGGCTGTCTCCCTCTAGGCCGACACCGTCCCTCCACTCGCGGAGCCGGTTAAGACCCTCCCACCACTGAACCTGGTGGAGCCGCCACCTAAGCAGCCTCCCTTGGGGGCTCCTGCCAAGGAATCTCTGCCGTTAAGAGCCTCTTGCATAGGCTGTCACCCTCACTCCTGACCGTCCGTGGCGGCTCAAACGTGACTCTGTTGGTCGGATGCTGTATTCGGAGTCTGAGGAATCTGACTTATATTCGCATCCGTGCAGCAATGATTCATTGAGTCTCTCAATGGAGGAAGGTCTCACGTCCTTTCTGGGCACCCTCTGTCTCTTCTCCCGAATCTACAGGGATGCCCTTGGGGCCTGTTGAAAAATGGACTGAATATCCCTAACTGATATTTTCAGAAAAGAGTTTTCCATCTGAGGCCTTCCCAGTGGCCGAAGCCATAGTTGGCACAGCCTTGGTGCTTTGGCAGCACCCAGCCTCCTGCCCTGCGCCCAGCCCGGTCGGTCAGGCATACGTGTCTGGCCGGCTGCCCTTGAGGTTCATATAGCACCCTCAGCTGAGGTTGGTGACTGAGTCTGTGTTTTGGCACTCTGGCAACTCGGGGGACACTGGTAGATCTCCAGACAGAGTCCAAGAAGTTGGATGATTCGGCCAGAAAGGTCTGTGCTGCCTCCTCGCTTGGTCTTTGACAGGCTCGTTCGGCCATCATCATGGCATACTTCTCTCATGCCCTCTTGGGCTTTCTGGATGGGGTGCTTCCTCATCTTCCCACAGACCTTCAGACCACGGTCAAGCAGGTCCGTGACAGGGGCTGACTGTTGCTAAACAACTCCAAACTGCTCTGGATTTTGGGGATTCTTGTGCCCATTCATTGGTGGCCGCAGTCGCCATGCGCCAGAGGGCCTGGCTGAGAGTCTCTACCTTTACGGCAGACACCCAGCACAAACTGGTGGATGTTTCTTTACTGTGTACCGTCTTGTTCGGTCCAGGAGTTGGTCACCTCCAACATATTGAGTAGTACAGTACCATCTTGGATTCCGTTACTTCTGCCCATAAGGAGTCTCAGGATTCTAAAAAACAGAAAAGAAAGCCCTTTCAGTCTTCTGTCCCTGCGGCCTAGAAGCCCCAGTACCAGTCAGGGCAGCAGTAACAGGCTTAGTTTTGGCATCTTCGACCCAAGTCAGGGGCTTTGGCAGCCCTTAAGTCCGGAGGAAAGTGCCCTGGTGGTTTCTTGCTGGATCTACCTCGTCCTCCAAGCCTGTACCGTGACGGGATAGGTGTTGCCACCCCCATACCCGTCACGACCACTCTGGGTCCTCCCGTGGGGGGCCGGCTCCACCACTTCCTTTCCGACTAGTCCGCTGTCACAACGGACAGGTGGATCTTGGAAGTGGTTGGCCAGGGACTCCCTCTGGAATTGGAGCAGTACCCACCAAGCCGAGCCCGTGCCCCATGGGAGAAGAAGGTATCCACTCACACTCAGTCGGCTCTCAGAAATGACATTGCCCAACTCCTCCGCAAGGAGGTAGTGGTCAGAGTCACGGATCTCCCTGTCAACCCAGGGTTTATTTCCAGTACTTCCTGGTCCAGAAACAGATGGGGGGGCTGGCACCCCATTCTAGATCTGCACGACCTGAATCAGTTTTTCAGGTCTCGCACCTTCAGGATGGTAACTCTGTCTCAGATCATACCATCTCTCGAGCAGAACATGTGGATCTTCCCTTGTCAGTCTTCACCATTCATTACTGATTGGGTTAAGCCGGAGGCGCGCACCCGCTACGGGAGTTTTGAGTTGTCTCTAACGGCGCCGTCCTCGAGGGCGATGCACTGCGTCATGAGTGAGGGACGGCCGTTAGGAGCCGCGGACTCCTCCTCCATCCCAGTTCTGTTTCTCTCGCCGTCGAGGCTGCACCTGCTGCGCGGTAGCGTATAGTGTTCGTTCTTGGATTCATCCCGACTCCTCATCTCGTGTTCTCAGACATCCTACGGACGTCAGATACCGTAAGACCGTTCCTTTTATTTCTGTCTCACGGCAGCGAGTGTTTTCCTCTTTTTTCCTCAGTTAGTTACGCATCATGTCCGGTTCTGGAGCAAGGCGTAAGTCGAGAGGCGACGCGCTATCTTGTCGGGTGCTCCTGTGGCGGCATTTTCCATCTCGGACCAAGCATGATGTCTGTCTCCGTATGCCTGGGACCCAACCACGCACATGGCGCATGCGACACTTGTTTCTCCATGGACGTCGTGTCCGTCGTCTCGAAGTCCGCAGCGTTCAAGCCGGGCAAGGCCCCGGCCGACCTTCGGGGACGGCGTGTCCAGGATTCCCAGGTAAGGTCTCTAGGCCCTTCCCTCAGGTCCCCTCCGGCCCTGATACGGTCCTTGCGGAGGAGGGTCCTCCTCTTCTCTGCCAAGAGAAGCTCTCTCGCGTGTTGGGGAACGCGTGGCCGCCCCCGGGCCATGATGGTGACACCGCCGGCAGTCACCTCCTCGGAGGTGCAGGCTCCCCAGTGTCGAGGCCCTGATTTCTGGGCCGGGCACCGGTGGACCCTCGACGCCGCCCTCCGGCGCCGTTTCGGATCCGGCGCCGGTGATCGAGATGGCGCCGTAGGCAGCGCCGCCCTGGCCCACGGTCTGTTCTCCCGGCAGCGCCGGGTCAGGTTCCAACGCCAGGAGCGGCACCGTGGGCCTGGCTGGTACCGCAGGGGAGGTAGGGCCGGGCCTGGCTGTCACGGGTGGGCGGGGGTCATCGAGCTACCCTGGCACCGGCACCGTTCGCGGTGCCGTTGCCCGGGGATTCGCGAGTTGCCAGCATTGAGGTTCTGCTGGTCTCGCCTTCTCTCGGAGGCCGATGACTCGGATGTGGACCTATCCTGGCACCCTGACTCTTCGGAGTCAGGGTCCCCGGTGGCACTGGGTGCCAGGCGCCAGCGGCCCTTCCACTGTCCCCTCTCCGTCCTCCCCTGAGGGCTCTCGGGCGGTGGGTGGCCCTGGGTCCCAGGGGGGTGATGTGGGGACTGAGGAGGAGGCTCCCCCTCCTAGGGGACCTGTGACAGCTCCCCTCCTGGGTGCTGTTGCCTCCTCTGGGGGTGCAGGGACACTGCAGTCGAGGAGGAGGGCTCTTTCGGAGTCTGAGGGGTTGAGGGGCAGGGGACGGGGGCCCCGGTCTCTGTCGGCTGCCTCTGGTGGGGTGGCTAGGAACCGTAGCGCTGAACCCCGCCCTTCCCTCCTGGGCTCTAGGGTGCCTTCCGGTGGCGTTGCTGTGGACTGCCCTTCTGGAACCATGCAGTCACAGGGGAGGTTCTCCTCCTGGGCTCTTCCAGGCATCGCTTTCTCAGGGTTCCGTCTTGCGGCCTGGTTTGTTGTCTGGGATCCCGCCAGCTCGGGCTCCGTTCCCCGGATTTCAGAGTCCTGGCAGAGGTCAGTTGCCTCTTCGTAGGTGCCCTTCTCCAGTACCTCTGCATCCACCCCCCGCGCTTCCAGGCCATGTCGGTCCTACGGGTCCGTTATCCTGGGAGCAGTTCAGGGTTCTGCGGCGCTTCCTCATCGTTAGCTTAATGCATGGGCGGGTCTTCGACCTCACCGCCACGCAGGGAATCCTCTGGACATTCCGAATCCTCATCATCCTCGTCTTCCTCCTCTGAGGAGGAACCCCTGCTCATCTTTTCTTCCGGCCCTGATTTCACTGAATATCAGCGATTCACTTCCGAGGATGGTGAGGGACCTTGAATCTCTTATGTAAGGAGACAAATACCGAATCGGGGAGGCGGCATTAGATTCGCCCGAATTCAGTGCCCAGCACCTGGTGGTACCTTCCTGGCCCTATCCCTTCGAGGCGTCTATCCATTCCTGGCAGTCTCGACACGCGTTCTCCAGCCCGATCGACTGCCGTCGTGGGTGTTACCCTCGGATCCGGGTACTCTTCCCAGCCCGCCTCGGGCTTGGTGTACCTAGAGACTCCTTCCGGCGCCCGCTGCCTGGCTCGCGACCACCCCCAGGTCAGGTTCTCTACAGTTCGACGGTGGAGGCGAAGAGTATTCTCTTCTTCTCATCGCGGTGGCTCGTATTGCATCCACATCAGGCTCACCAAGCTGCCTGTCCGGCATCTGTGGTTGATGCTCTCCCAGCTCCTAGCATCAATGCCTAATCAGGAGCAAACAGACTAAGCTATTGCCCTCTCCGCTATAGGCCTGGGTGGCAAGACACCAACGGGCATCTCGATGCCAGTGAAATCCAGCTTCCAGGCTTGCAGGGGGACACCCGATCTGCATGAGGCCGGACGGCATGGCTTCATCTATCAAGGTTGTCACCCTGGCCTGGCGTAAGGGTGATCGCTCCGCTTTCGGGGGACCCTCTTTTTCCACTCAGAGCTAGGGAGACTTTTGCAGGGAGCTTCCTCCGTCTCCCGTCCTCGGGAGGCACCTCCTAGTCTTCTCCACATGAGCTTCTCTCTGTACTAGCCAGGGTCTTCCCTTCTGTTTCTCACCAACAGGAGGCTGGGGGTCTTGTTCCTCAGGGTTCCTACCTCCCCTTTTTTAAGGGAGGGCTCAAACCTCTCCCAAGCAGTAATGAAATGGTGAAGATTGACAAGGGAAGATATGAAAATTACGTACCTACCGTAATTCTTGATCTTCTCTTGTATCTTCACCATTCATTACTAATACCCACCCACCTTCCCCTCAGTGGCCTCCTTCTGTGGCGTCTCCCCCTCCCACCTCGTTCCTCTTACTCCCTTGGCCTTTATGCCAAAAAAAAAAAAACTTTTCTGTTTTTCCCATTCTTGGTGAATGGATCCCAGGGATTTACTTCACTCTAAGATTGATTGGTGTTTTGCTCATAAAAGTGCTGAGTCGTTGGGAGATGCATGGCTCTTGCCCTCGCACGTGTTTGGCAGTAGCGGCACTTCTAGGGACTCTGTGTAAATACTGTCTGTACAGTTAGTATAGTCCCAAGGAAAAAAAACTGCTAATCAATTATTTAAAACCCTGGACCCCTTTTTCCTCAAGGTAGTAGGAGGAGCAGTACGGTTACAAATTTCTTGTAATTCTGAGGGAACTCTTTCTGACTGCCCTATGGTGCAGTTCCTTGCCTCCTCAGGTCAAGTTGTTCCACAGGCTGGTGGCCATGTTCCGTCTTGGCACCTTCAACTTGGATCCCCTTAGCAGGCATTATTTTCAAAAAGCCTTTACAGCTGCTGGCTGACCTTGTCAGCTTCAAGCCCTCTGTCTGCCTTGTCATAACAGTCTGATTGAGTCCCTCTCATTTTTCTTACAAACTGCATAGAAGGCTTAGTTTTCATGCTCTTCTATGGTAGCACTTATCAGGTGCTAGGAACCCAGTCCTCTTCCTGGATGGGCTCTTCGGAACAGTTCTGCTCAGTCAGTCCAGGAGCCCTCAACTGGGATGAAGAGACTTGGCATGTTGAGAGTCCAGAGACTCTGCCCTCTCTTGGTCTGTTTAGCAGGTTCGGTGGAACCTCTCCTCAAGTCCTACCATGAGAGGATTCTTGCTCCCTCATTAATTTCAGGCCTGTAAGCCTCTCAACCAACAATGCTTTCGGCGGGCACTGTTCTCCTTCTCAACATGCCACTCTTTCTTTCTTTCTTCTTCCTTCATTCCTCTCTTTCTCCTTCCCTCTCTCTCTCTGTTCCTCCCTAGAGCCGCCCCTGAAAGGCGGCAGCATTCATAAGTGGAATTCTCTCTCCTCTGTCTGTTCTCCATGGCTTATTCCTTTTCAGTTTATTTCCTTTTCTATCCCTTGGCTCTCTTGCCTCGCTTTCTTTTCTCCCTTTATTTTGCCTCTCCAGTAACAGAACTGAGATGGAGGAGGAGTCATGACTCCTAGCGGCCGTCCCTTATGGCATGGCCATGATCGCGTCGCCTTCGAGGCAATGGCCGTTAAACAAACTCAAAACAAAACAAGCCGTAGCGGGTGCGCCTCCGGCTTAACCCAAGCAGTAATGAATGGTGAAGATACAAGAGAAGATCAAGAATTACGGTAGGTACGTAATTTTCATTTCTGCTCCCTGGATCTGCAGGATGCGTTCTTTCACGTCCCAGTCCATCCGTCTCACCAAAGTTTCCTTCCCTTCATGGTGGAGGGAGCACTCTTCGAGTTCTGAGCCATGCCATCTGGCCTGTCATCGGCCCCCTGGGTCTTCACCAAATGCATTGCAGTGTTGACAGCCCATCTTCAGCATCGAGGGGTCAGAGTTTACCCCTTTCTCGACGATTGGCTCATAGCGGGTCCTCCAGACTGGAGGTAGAGAGGTCCAGGGATCTGGCCTCAAACCTGCCTCAGCCTTGGCCTCCTTGTCAGAAAGTGAAGTCAGAACTCGCTGATCTCGTGGCGGTGCAGAGCCAGAGCCAGGCTCTGACTGACAGGCAGAGGTTCTCTCCTCCTTTGCCCAATCATTTCTGTTTTGCAATACCACCCTGCCTGGGACTTCCTGTGCCTTCTGGGTTACATGGCGGCCTGCACCTCCATGATCCGATGGGCCCGGTGGCATATGCGCCCCCTTCAATGGGAGCTGGCCAGCCAGTGGTCTCAGCATCTAGATCATTTCGACCAGTTGGTCGCTGTAACACAGAAGATGTGGGACGCTGTCCAGTGGTGGACCATCCTGGAATGTCTGTAGGGAGGTCTCCCATTTGTCGGCCCTGAGCCAACTGTTGTCCTGACGACCGACATCTCTCTCAAGGGCTGGATTGCCCACATGGGGGACCACAGAGTCCACGGGCTCTGGACCCCCAAGGAATCCCGATGCCATATCAACCTCCTGGAGCTCCAAGCAGTTTGACTGGCGCTGGCTGCATTCACTCCATTCCTTTGGGGCCAAGTGGTTCAAGTTCAGATGGACAACACCATGATCATGTACTATCTCAACAGACAGGGCGGCATGCACTCCCAACCTCTGTGTAGGATAACGCTGCACATCTGGACCCTCGTGAGCCCATGTGGCAGGAGCCTCGAATCAGTTGGCAGACACCCTCAGCCGTGTGGGCGAGGCGTCCCGAGAGTGATCTCTCCCTCCAGAAGTAGTGCACAGTCTGTTCTCCCAGTGGGGCACCCTTCAGGTAGACCTGCTCACTTCCAGGGAGAACACAGAGCTGAGGCTGTTCCATGCCTGCCCCCCCTCAGCAGGGCTCGCTGCAGTGGGATGCCTTCTCAAGGCCGTGGATCTCAGGCCTCTTCTATGCCTTCCCTCTAATTCCCTTGATCCACAAGGTCAGCAGGGACAAGGCACAGGTGATCCTGGTCACCCCAGACTGGCCCCACTAGTTCTGGTATCCAGATCTCCTCAGCATCAGGCTCCCGAGGCGTCTTCCAGCGTGCCTGGACCTGCTCTCGATCAGTCAGGGGAAGGTATTCCACCCGGACCTTCAATCTCTGCACCCGACAGCCTGGTTCCTGAGCGGCTAGAGTTTCAGGATTTTCGTCTCTCCGATGATGTACTCAGTGTAGTTGAGGCATCTAGGAAGGCGTCAACCAGGAGGTGCTATGCCTTCAAATGGAAGAGATTCTCCATTTGGTGCCGGGGCAAGGGCCTGGATCCATCGTCCTGTCTGGTGGCTAGCACTCTTGACTACCTTTGGTCGCTCTCCAACGGGCGTCTTCGGTCTACGACCCTTAAGGTGCACCTGGCAGCCATCTCTGCTTACTAGGCGCGAGCCGGTCAGCAGACAGCACAGGAGAAGGTGGTCTGGTGTTTCTTTAAAGGTCTAGACCATGTTTCCCTTCCGGTGCGTGAACCACCCACCACCATGGGATCTACTGCTGGTACTGGCAAAGCTCATGAGCAAGCCATTCGAACTGATGCACAGGTGTGAGATGTTACATCTGTCATGGAAGACCACCTTCTTGGTGGCTATCACGTCAGCCAGAAGGATTGTGGAGATACAGGCGCACTCTGTCAAGTCACCCTGTTTGGTCTTCCACAGGGACAAGGTTGTCAGGCACCCCAACCCGAAGTTCCTTCTAAAGCTTGTGTAAGAGTTTCACCTCACCCAGGTGATGACTCTGCCAGTGTACTACCCCAGTTACACCTCAGAGGCCGAGTACAGGCTCCATACTTTGGACCTGAGATGAGTGCTTTCTTGTTACAAGGAGCATATGGCTGAAATTGTGAGAGGTGTTCAACGGCTGTTTGTCACCTACGCTGAAACTGCACCTTGCAAACCTGTAGCCAAGCAGACGATTGGCAGATGGATTACATCTTGCATTAATCTCTGGTATAGGTTGTCGGGTAATGAGCCTCCCGTAGGGATAACAGCTCATTCCACTCGCCATATTGCTGCTTCTAAGGACGTCCCTATCCAGGATATCTGCAGGGCTGGTACCTGGAAGTCAGCAAACTCCTTCTTTTCCCATTACCACATCGACCTAGAATCGCACCGGGATGCTGATTTTTGGGGCCTCAATTCTCCAGTCCTAATTTCCTAAGTAGGGGGTGTGCGTCTTGCCTCCCTCATCCCGGAGAACTGCTAGGAGTCTGCCAAACAGTTTGGATAGAACAACATATCCATGATCCTAGAAAAGCCGGTTACTCACCTGTAACAGTAGATCTTCTACGGACTGGTCTCTTGCAGTAAGTCATTACTTATGGGAGTATCCACCAGGTGGCGCTGTCACACGGCAGCTTCTTCCAGCAGTCTTCCTTGGTGGCCGCCCACATGACATCACTTCCTGTGGATGTGTATAAGAGTGGGCGGCCCCCCAGTACCCTCGGTTCATTTTCCTGCCAGCTTCAGCTCGCACACACTGCTCTCCTGGTCTCCTGGGTTGCAGTCTTCGACTCGAATTTTAAACAATTTTTTATGTTTGGGACTGTGACCTGGGACTTGCTCTCAGCACCCCCGGACTTCCAACAGGCCTTTGACCCACTCACAGTACCCATGCTGCTCCTAGAGTCTGACTCTCTTGCTGGGTCCGGGGCTTTATTAGGGCCTAACCTGATTTCCCCCCCCCCCCCTTCCTCTATAGCAGGCCTGGTGTTCCATTAGAGCTCCCGGTACACATGCTGCTCCCTGGCCAGGGCATTCTTGCTGGGTCTGGGGATTCACTAGGGCTGCTATTAACAGCCCAGCCCGATTTTGCTTCTCTCTGCCGGGCCTGTGGAACACTCCCAGGCCCTGGCTCTTCTTCAGGACCTCGGCCTTCATCAGCACTGCACACCCCGGCTCCTGCCTCTGGTCCTGGGTATGTATACTACTCCCAGGCCCTGGCTCTTCTACTTCCACTAGGCCGGGCCTGTGCTTTTCACAGTGCCCTTGGCCCTCCTTGCTAACGGCACCTCTGCTGCTCCCTGGCCCAGGCTGTCTTGCTGGGCCTTGGGACTTACTCATGGTTGATCAGCCAGCCAGGCCAGAATGGACCTCGGGAAGGGGGGGATTGCCTTAAAGACTCCCTGGTCAAGGGCATTCGTTCCAGGGATAGGAAGGAGCGGAATTCACACTCCTCACACCCCCTCCGCCTTACTCCATCGACTGTGGCTCCTACATCATCGACAGAGCATTCCTCCTCGTCGGGACTGCTCCCCCCGTCGACTGAGCCTGCTGGGCTTGTTTTATCTTCGGGCCTTGTCCCATCGACGGAGCTTGTTTCTGACTGTCTCCCATCAATGGGCTGTGTTGCCCCATCAAAGGAACATTCCTCGTCGATGGGGCTGTTCCCCTGTCGACGACACGTGATCTTACTTCAAGAGGGCTCTTGCAGTAGGTAATTACATATAGGACTGACGCCAGCAGGCGGCAGGACCCCACGGAAAAATTTCTAGCTAGCAGTCCCTGGCAAGGGACTGCCCACATGTCAGGTGACCGGTGTCAGGAGACGTCGGTATAAAGGAGTGGTCCCTGACGCCCGCCTTCCAGTTCTTTCCCGCCGTTAGCTCGTGCAGCACCTCATGGAAGTTAGGTAGCCGTCAGCCCTGTCTTCTTCATTTTTTACGAAATAATTGCTTTTTTTGAGCTGTCAGGTATCATCGTCTGTGTATGTACGTCCCCACACCCTTGAGCACAAAAATAAGTGCGATTCATGTGGCGCCCAACTACCGCACAAGGACGTCCATTCCCTGTGCCTGTTCTGCCTAGGCCCGGATCACCCGGTCGAGAAGTGCCAGCACTGCCTCAGCTTCAGCGTGGCTACCCCGAAAAGGTGGCAGCAATTCCTGGAAGCCCATATTCTGAAGAAGAAAATGAGTTCAGTGGAAAAGGAGCTCAAAAAACTGAGGCAGGCGTCCACTTCCCCTGAAGGCCATCGGAAGGAGAAGGAGAGGCACCGGGACAAGGGTTCCTCTACCACGTCTCCCTCGGGAGGCGCTGGGACACAAGTAATGTCCCCTCTGGGGGACCGCTCCTCGACAGCCGCCTCGGAGGTTTCCGCGGGGATGTCGGCCTGCCCGTGTGGCTCATGCTTGGGCCTTGCGGGCACCTCCGGCAATTGGAGGCCTCCGCCCCTCGTTCAGCCGCAGGCTTGCGGCCTACCACTGCGGGCAACTCCGGTAAGTCGGGCGTCTGCTCCTCCGACATCCACCCGGACAAGGCTGGTAAGATACCTGACCCTTCGGGGAGGCGTGCGGCCTCCACTCCATCGGACCAGGCTGATCCCTCTACTCGACCTGCCTCTGGTGATGGCTCCCATAAGTCGGACGCCGGCTCCTCTGGCGCCCGCCGGGAGCTCGCCCTCAAGCCACACGTCAGCTCGTCCAACGTCTGGCTGGCGAAGGAACCAACGAGGACCCTCCCATGTCCGTCGTACCCGGTTCCCCGCAGCCCTCGCTGCCATCTGGGGACCCAGAGTCTCCCCAGCCTGACCCCGGGGATTTCTCCCCTCCATCCCCGGGCGACGCTGGGGATCTTCCTCCACCTGGTGCGCCGGATCTGACGGCTCCCTGGACGCCGGCTCCGACGTTGGTACCTCCGACACCAGGGCCTCCGATGCCGGTCCTGCCAACTCCGGGAGACATCCCGCTCCTGTAGGACCCTCTGCCCTCCGGGCCCTCCAATGTGGACCCGCCGGTGAGGCCACCGACGGGCCGTCTGCTCGGCAGCCCTCCCGGGTACCCTCCGTCTATCCAGCGCCCGGCATGCCGGGACGCAATATCCGGTGCCACAGTACCAGGCGCGGTTTTCCAGCGCCACAGTACCCGACACCACAATACCCGATGCCGGCCTACCCGCGGCCGGGTTTTGGATACGCTCCTTACGGGTATAATCCGAATCCTTATCCCCCGCCTCCTCCTCCTCCTTCACAGCCGCCGGTGGACCTGCAGGAGACTCTGGCCTCCTGGTGGGCTGAGGCCAAGGCTCAGCTCTCCAAAGAGGTCGAGAGCCGCCTTCCGACAATGGTGCCGTCCCAGGTTCCCGTACGTCCAAGGCGGCACACTCCCTCACCACCTTCGGATTCCAGGGCTCTTCTGTCTAGATCCAGAGAGAAGGGCAGGACACGCTTCCTTGGGGGATTCCCAAGGGGTCCGTTCCTCCCCCGGGTTGAGAAAGGGGGTCTTTTTCCCTCTTCATCCTCGGACTTCTCTGATTCTTCTGACGGTTGCTCCGAGAGAGACGACAAGCAGTGCTCTCCGTTGAAGCCCAGGCCAAGGACTCCTCCGAAGTCTCCTCCGGAAGATCCTTCTTTTATGGAGTTGCTTAAGAAAATCCAGGAGGTTCATCAGTGGCAGTCCCTGGAACCAGATCCTCAGCGTCTGAAACTCGCTGAACATCTGGATCTGCCCATGACAGCTCCTACCTTGGTGCCACGCTGGATAGAGCCTCACGCCGACTTCGTTACCACCATATGGAAACAGCTGTCGGCTTTAGTCCCGCTTCCTAGGAAGTCAAACAGGCTATATCTGGCTCTGGAGGGTGCTGATTTCCTGGATTCTCACCCTCGTGCAGACTCAGTCGTGATTAGCGCCGCTCACGGCCGGTCGACTAACCCCAAACATCTCGGCTCGTCACCACCTGATAAGGAATCAACGCCTTCTGGACCAGTATGGGAGAAAGATCTACGCTTTCTCCATGCTGGGGATCAGGGCCCTAAATTGTGTCGGCCATATGGGGGACTACCAGAAGGCCATTGTGACCCAGGTGGAAGCCAAATTGGACTCCCTGACTCCCAAGTCAAGCAGGAGTTGGCTGATCTTGTCCGCTCTGCTCGTTCGGCCAGTCGACACATGCTACGTGTAACATACGATGCAGTGGACACTGCTGGATGGAGCTCAGCTTTCGCTTTAGGCCTACGGCGTCATGCTTGGCTCCATGTGTCAGGGTTGGTCCCGGATGTGCAATCTGCTATCCAGGAAGCACCTTTCAAGGGGTTGGTGCTTTTCGGGGGTGATGTCAAGGACATCATCACCGACCTGCAAGAGAAGGGGATGGCACTGAAGTCAGTTGATTCCATGTAGCATCCCCATCAGCAGCAGGGCCGTCCCTTTTGCAGACGGAATCGGCCCAAGGCAAAACCCCACGGAAGGCGGGCCACAAAACGCCGGGCCTCCACAGCTGCTAAGCCCCCCAGTCCCAAAAAGCAGCGGGTGCTTCAGCTGCGGCGCTGCCCCACACCACCTGCCTCCTCCCCTCTCCCATAGCCTCCGGACTCCCTGGAGGGACCGGTAGGAGGGAGGTTTTCCCTCCACCTTCTGGGCTGGGAGAGGATAACCATAGATTCTTGGGTGCTCCAGCTCATAGCAGAAGGACACTCCATAGAGTTTCTTCAGAAACCACCCCGCCACCCCTCTCTGGTGTCGTCATATTCAAGGGAACATCTTCTCTTGGTCCAGGAGGAAATTTCGGCTCTCCTGCTGAAACAGGCAATAGAACCCATCCCCCTCCATCTGCACGGGACGGGTTACTATTCCCATTTCTTTCCAGTCCCAAAGAAGACTGGAGATCTCAGACCAATTTTGAATCTCCGTTCCCTGAATCTTTTTGTAGAATACAAAAGGTTCAGGATGCTCTCTTTGCAGAGCCTTCTGCCCCTCCTCCGGCCGGGTCAATGGCTATGTGCTTTGGATATGCAGGATGCTTATCTGCACATTCCCATTCGCCCATCCCATCACAAATACCTTCGTTTTTCGTTCCAGGGACCACTACCAGTTCAAGGCGCTCCCTTTTGGTCTATCCTCGGCCCCCCCGAGTGTTTACCAAAGGCCTGGCAGTGGTGACGGCCCACCTGCGTACCAAGGGAGTGCAGGTTTTCCAGTACCTGGACGATTGGCTCCTGGCGGCCTCATGCAGGGAGGAACTCCTGCGTTGCCTCTTCCTTACCCAGCTGGTTTTTGCCTGCCTGGGTATTACCATCAACCATTCCAAGTCTCATCTGTTCCCATCCCAGAGACTACAGTTTATTGGGGCGATTCTCGTTACGACCACTGGCAAGGCCTTCCTGTCTCCGGACAGGGCGTCCACCCTCCAGACCCAGATAAGTCTGCTGTCCGACCGCAGGATGGTCTCGGCGAGGTCGGTCCTTCGCCTTCTCGGGCTCATGGCGGCTGCTATCCCGACGGTTCCTTCTGCTAGACTCCACATGAGAATTTCTCAGTGGACTCTATGCTCCCAATGGGACCAGCTAGAGGACGACCTAGATCACCCAGTTCTGGTTTCCTCACCGATGCTTCGAGACCTGCAGTGGTGGATGGTTCGAGAGAACCTGTTTTGGGGAGTTCCTTTCTTTCGTCCTTCCCCCCCTCCCAGACTCTAACCACAGACACCTCGGGCGAAGGTTGGGGAGCCCATCTGGGCTCTCATAGGACCCAGGGCTCTTGGTCCAAGCTAGAACAAGCTCTCCACATCAGTGTGCTCAAGCTTTGGGCAGTGTTGTACGCTCTCCAAGCCCTTCACCAATACATCCTTCCCGGCCACCTAGCCGTCCAGAGGGACAACATGTGCGTGGTGTGGTACATCAACAAACAGGGAGGGACTCAGTCCTACCCTCTTTGCATGGAGGCCATGAGGGTTTGGCAGTGGGCAACACAACACGACCTCCACCTCATGGCAACTCACGTTCCGGGAGTTGACAACACCCTGGCAGACAAGCTAAGTCGCTCTTCTGCTCTGATTCACGAGTGGGAACTGGTCCAAGGGGGTCCTAGACAACATCTTCCGACTTTGGGGAACACCACAGGTCGACCTGTTCGCATCCCTTCTAAACGCAAAGCTTCCCATCTTCTGCTCGCTCGTTCCAGAGCGAGGCGCTTTCTGGAGAGGCGCTCTGTCTCTAGACTGGAAGGACAGATTCGTCTATGCCTTTCCCCCAATTCCACTTATCCCATGAGTCTTGCAGAAACTGGCTTCAGAAGGAGCACAAATGATTCTGATTGCTCCTTTCTGGCCCAGGCAAGTTTGGTTCTCTCTACTACAACAATACTCAGAGGATCCTCCTCTTCCTCTTCCTCGAGGTTTACTGACCCAGGATCAGGGGACCGTGGTCCATCTAGGCCTCAAATCCCTTCAATTGCATGCATGGCTCCTGCAGACTTAGCCCAATCTCGTTTTGCAGTGTCTCCTAAAGTGGCGGAGATTTTGGTGGAGGCCAGAAAACCCTCTACCAGATCCACTTATGCCAGGAAGTGGAAAAGATTCACTATCTGGGCTGCTTCCAAGAACGCGGAACCCTTCTCATGTTCAGTGGGGCTTCTGCTGGAGTACCTACGTCATCTGTTTGACCTGGGTCTTAGTCATTCTTCGCTGAAGGTACACATGGCGGCCATTTCGGCCTATCACGTTCCCTTTGCAGACAAAACTTTCGCTCAATTGGAGGTCTCTAAGACCTTTCTCAGAGGGTCCTCCATCTGAGCCCCCCCATTAGCTCCTGCTCCCCTTGGGACTTGAACTTTGTTCTCGAGAAACTTACTCTCCCTTCCTTCGAACTTGCAGCTTCTGCGGATTTGAAGTTCCTTTAGTGGAAGACTCTCTTCCTGGTGGCCAGTACTTCTGCTCGGAGGATTTCCGAGCTCCAGGCCCTGATGTGTAAAATCCCATACTTGATTTTTCACAAGGAGCGTGTTGCTCTTCGCACAAATCCTGAGTTTCTCCCTAAAGTAGTAGCTGAGTGTACTCTAAATCAGTCCATAGAGTTACCTGCCTTTTTTATGCAGTACTCTAATCAAGGGGAGTATTTACTCCATACTATGGATGTTCACCGGATTCTGAGATACTACACCAAGAGGACGAAGGATCTCAGACTGATCAATTGTTCGTCTCTTTTGCTCATAAAAGGGAAGGCAATGCTGTTTCCAAGCAACGCCTATCTAAGTGGTTGGCTCATTGCATCACTTTCTGTTATGACAAATATAACAAGACCCTCCCAGGTCAAGTAAGAGGCCACTCCACCAAAGGAGTAGCTGCCTCAGCGGCTTGTTTTAAAAATGTGTCTGCAGCAGACATCTGTGCTGCCGGCACCTGGGCTTCCATCCATACCTTTACTAAACACTACAGTTTGGATGTTACCTCTCGCGGTAGAGCAGGCTTCAGGCTGGCTGTTCTGCAAGGCCCCTTATCTTGAGGCTTGCACAACTAGAACTGCTTTTAGTAGTATTTTTCCTCCTCCCGGTGCCTCTCTTTGTTCCAGACTGCTTGGGATTCAGTCCTATGTGTAATTACCTACTGCAAGAGCCCTCTCGAAGTAAGATAGTACAGTTATGTAAGAACTTACCATAACAGTAGATCTTCGAGAGAGGATCTTGCAGTAGGTAATACCTTCCCGCCCTCCATCCCCCTAGGCTTTTTCAGCTCCTTTTCCAGTGAGGGAAATAGCCGCTCCTCTCTCGTCCGGCCTTTCTGGCCCGTGGCAGGAAAGAACTGGAAGGCGGGCGTCAGGGACATCCCCTTTATACTGACTTTATGCCAGGGACTGCTAGCTAGAAATTTTTCTGTGGGGTCCTGCCGGCGTCAGTCCTGTATGTAATTACCTACTGCAAGAGCCTCTCTCGAAGATCTACTGTTACGGTAAGTTCTTGCGTAACTGCACTTTCTTTGCTCTCCCTCATCAATGAGAGCTCTTCTCCCATCAACATGACATGATTCTGCTGTTCTCTCATCGACTGGACAATGCTCATCGACGGGGAAGCCTTCCATTGACAGAACGGCATGTTTTGCATGCCTCATCGACGGGACGGCTTTCACAATCAACTGAGAGGCTTGTTTCTGGTCTCTCTTCAACAGGGCTACTTCCACCGTCAACGGAGGAGCTTCTCCTCCTTCCCTCCTCGACTGGGATGCTTCCCTTGGCGATGAAGGCCTCCACCAGGTCACCCCCTGCTCGGGGCTTTGACCGGCACCTTGTTTCGGTGTCCTCAGGCGTTCCCCCGTTGCCTGTTTTGCGCCCTTTGGACGCGGGGACCCAGCCACGAGTCCCTTACCCCTTTGCCAGTCCCAGACCACAGGGATCGGTGTCTTCACCCGCTAATCAGGGTCAGCGGTTCCCGGGCTGGCTCGCCCTCCTCCTAGTGCCGCCCTCGGGCGCTCTCCGTTTCTGGGCCTCCTCTGTCACAAGTGCCGGGCATTACCTGCATTGTGCTGGAGGCCCTGTGGTCCATGGGCGAGGGTCTGACCTCGTCCCATTCCCCCTCTCCTCCGCCCGGATCTGGCACTTCCCACCTTCCCACCCCCTCCCATTTATGTGGACTCCTTTATGGAGATTCGGGATGGGGATCCTTTCATGAGGCATGTTCCTGGTGGGACCTCTCGCATCATGGAAACCCTGGTGTCCCCTGTCCTTTTCAGAGCCGCCCCGCCCTGAACCCCCTGCTCCCTCCTTCATGGAGCTCATGATGCAGATCTGGCATGCTTTTGGCTTCCCTGCTACGGATCAGTACTTCTTTCGTCAGGACATGGCTGCCTATCTCGACGTTCCCGAGGAGCATGCCATGGTTGCCCTGCCTTTGATTCTTGCGTATGTTAACACGCTCTCTCATATTTAGTCTTGTCCTGCTTCTGCTTTGCCTGCCCCTCGTGGCCCTGATAGACTCAGCCACTGTCTGCCATGCCCTCCCTTTCCGGTCACCTGCTCCTTGCGTGGTTCAATGCGGTTGACACATCGGCCCGCCCTTTGGCGCTTCGCCTGGCTGCAGGTTTCGGGTTTGCTGCCCGGCATCCAGCTGTTGGTCACCGATGCCCCCCTTTTTCTGGGAACCTGCTGTTTTGACCTGGTGCTCAGTCCATCCTGGATTCCCTGGTCTGTTCAGGACTTGTCACGTCCCCAGATCCCACCCCTACGCCCCAGTGGGCGGGCTGCCTCCTGCCCAGCCCCCCCACCGGTGGGGTGGCTCAGTCTGCCCCTCTTCGGCGTCCCCGTCCTTCACGCGGGGCGGTAACCCGCTTCTGCACCTTAACCTGCTTTTTGGGTATCCCCCGCCTCCTCTTACAGGCCTCGGAGGTGCCCGTGGATCTCTTTACCTTTCTTGGAGGCTTACTCCCGGACTGGATGCTTCACTCCTCCATGCGCATCTGATTGGAACTCCTGCCACTCTCCCTGCTGGAGTCCTTCAGTTGTTCCTTCCTGTGACCATCTGGGATGTTTTTTCCCCGGTGTTCCTTTTTCTACTATCTGATCCGCTCTCCTTGTTTCTTTACTGACTTTGACTTTATGCCAGGGCCTGTCGACTTATGTCTCAGGATGAATCCATGTGCCTGGCCACCTACAGTTCTTTCTACATCATCCCTCCTGCTTGTTGTCCTCCCCACTTTTGTGCCTTTCTGCCTGAGCGGGTGTGGTTTGGGTTGACATTTCTCCTGGTTTCATGCCAAATGTCTTTGCATAACTGTTGACCTAACTTCCTTCACGGAAGAGGTTTGAGTTGGACATTTCTGTTATCAAACATTTAGTCCCTACCCCACCCCAGCCTGTCTGCCTCTAGGGTTGCAGTTGAAGTTGATGTTTTATTGTGCTTTTACATCTTTGGCTTTCCTCCCAATTGGATTGTACTGCTTGGTAATCTCCCATAAGTAATGACTTACTGCAAGAGACCAGTCCGTAGAAGATAGTACAGTTATGTAAGAACTTACCGTAACAATAGATTTTCCGAGGACTGTCTCTTGCTGTAAGTCCCCCGCCCTCCATCACCCTGCCTTGTTGCCTCAAATCTGCAACTCAGGACGTTGGGTGGGATCGCTGTATTCTGTTTTTCTGGCCCTCGTTTACCTTGGTCCAGGCCGTGCTCGCCAAAGTCAACTGTGAACAGAGGGTACTGGGGGCCTTCCACTATTATACACAGCCACAAGGAGTGATGCTGGTGTGGCCCCCCCATGGAAGAAGCTGCTGTGTGACAGGCCACCTGGTGGGATACTCCCATATAGCATGATTTACTGCAAGAGACAGTCCCAGAAGATCTACTCTTACAGCACGTTCTTCACGTAAAGTACAGTTACATAAGAACTTACTGTAACAGTAGATCTTCGAGAACAGCTCTTGCAGCAGGTTACACCATAGGACTGAACCGGCAGGTGCCAGGACACCACGGAAATTTTCTAGCTAGCAGTATCCAGCGGGTACCACCCCCGACGTCAGGCATCATACAAAAGGGAGCGGTCCCCCAGAATCCCCAGTTCTCCTGCCGGAGACTTCTGGCCTTTAGATGACATCAGAAGTGGAGACTGAGAATCTGTCATCAAAAAGGTATTCAGAGCAGTGTTAGAAACACCTAATCCTAGGTAAAAAGATAACGGGACAACTCTACCTCCAGAACGGATGATGGGAGGGAAACTACCTGCTGCAAGAGCTGTTCTCAAAGATCTACTGTTATGGTATGTTCCTACGTAACTGTACTATCTTACTTCGAGAAACAGCTCTTGCAGCAGGTTACACCATTAGGACTGATTCCCAAGGAATACTGGAAATCCCTTACAGGTGGGAGGAGGCTGGGTAGAGATCGCGAGTTGGACCGAAGCCTGGGATAGGAGTCCCTGAAGGACTGCTAGGCCAAAACCAGCTCTTCGCCTTGATGCAGTGTCCAGGCTATCATGCCTGATAAAGGTGTGCACGGTGCTCCAAGTAGCTGCTGTGCAGATGGCTGAAGTGGACACCTTCTTCATAGCCGCAAAGGAGGTAGCCGCCCCCCTTGTTGAATGTCCCTTAACCGAGCCCGGTAGGGGTTTGTTACGTTTCTAGTAACAGAACGTGATACAATGGATGAGCCACTTGGACAGTGATTGTTTAGAAACCAGAGCTCCCGTTATCCTATGGGCAAAGGAGACGAAAAGCTGATCAGATTTACGGTGGTGCCTGGTTTTGGTCAGGTAGTATCTTAGACACCTGTGCACATCTAGAGTGTGCAGCAGTGCCCTCTCTTCAAGTATTTAGGAAAATACACTGGCAGGTCGATGTCCTGATTGAGGGTGAGAGCTGAGACCACCTTAGGTAGAAACTTTGGATTTGTCCTCAGGGACACCCTGTCCTGGTGAAAAACCAAATAAGGTTCTTTGCACATTTGTGCATGAAGCTCAGAAATCCTTCTGGCTGAAGTAACAGCAACTAAAAATAATGTCTTCCATGTCAGGAGACGTAGCTCGCAATCTGTGGCTGGTTCAAAAGGCAGCGAGAGTTGCTCCAGGACAAAGGGTAAATCCCGTGGAGGAATAGGACCATTAATTAGAGGGCTAAAGTGGAGAACGTCTCTCAGAAAAGCTTGTGCGGTGTCCCACTGAGCTATGGGCTGTAGGCCTATAGGTGTATGATAGGGCCGAGATGGCACAGAGATGTACTTTAATAGAGTAGGAGGCCAAGCCTGCCTGGAAACGACGGAAGGTAGTCTAGAACCGACCTTTCCGGACATTCCATCGGGGAAAGCCCTTGTGCTTGAGCTGAGAGGCAAAATCTGCGCCATTTCATTGCGTATGTGGCATGAGTGGCCGGTTTTCTTGCAGCCGCTAGAACATCTGTCACCTCTTGCGAGACCCTGTACCACATGATAGCTATGTCTCTAGGAGTCAGGCGTGCAGGTTCAGAGAGCGAAGGTCTGGATGGACCAAAGAACCTGCCTCCTGGAACAATAAGTGAGAGCTGATTGGCAGAGGCACCGGAGGTTCCCGGGACAGCTGGTGTAGCAGAGGGAACCAAATCTGTCTGGGCCAAAAGGGCATGATTAGTATCAGCATCGCCTGCTCTCTGTGGAGTTTCAGAAGGACCCTCTGGATCAATGGGAAGGGAGGAAATGCGTAGAGGATTCTGCCCATCCAGGCGAGGGACACCGCGTCTCGCCAGAAAACATCAGGCTCTGGATCCAACGAGCAGAAATTGGGCAGTTTTGCGTTGGATGGGGATGCGAAAAGGTCTAACTCTGGTGTGCCCCATCTGTGAATCAGATCCTCTATCACCTCCTGGAGTAGTTTCCACTTGTGGACTGTGGCCTGAGAGTGAGTCATTGTCTGCGATGACGTCCACTCCTGGGACATGAACAGCAGTGAGGTTTGCGCCGTGTTGCAGAACCAATCCCACACCCTCATGGCCTCCCTGCAAAGCGGGTAGGAATGGATGCCTCTTTGTTTGTTGAGGTAATACATCACCGCGGTATTGTCTGTTTGTAACAGCGGAGTACCCGGTGGGATCTCCGACTGGAAGGCCTGCAAGGCATAAAGAACTGCTCTCATTTCCTAAATGTTTATGTGGAGATGAGCTTCCTGGGGCGTCCACGAGCCCTGAGACCTGACCTCGTCGAGGTGTGCTCCCCAACCGAACCCTGAGGCATCCGTGGAGAGTGTCACAATCTGAAATGGCGCAGTGAAGGGGACCCCCGCCGACAGGTGCTTTGAATCGAGCCACCATCGCCAATCCCGGATGACTGCATTCGTGATCCGAATTGGAAGCTGTGAATGGTCTTGCTTCTGATCCCATTGTACCTGTAACATCCACTGGGTCACCCGCATGTGGAGACGGGCTGGCGGGACTGCTGCTGTGGCCTCAGCCATGTGTCCGAGCATGCAAAGGACCAGTCTGGCTGGGACTGTCTTCTTTGCCAAGATGTCCCTGATCAGGGATCTGACGTGTTCCGCTCTTTCCTGGGGCAGAAAGGCTGTCCCCTGGATGGTGTCCAGAACTGCACCTATGAACTGCATATTCTGTGACGGAACCAGGTGTGACTTCTCCTGCTTGATGATGATGCCCAACGCCCTGAACAGGGACTGAGTACAGTGGATTGCGGACATCAGAGCCTCCCGAGAAGGGGCCATGAGGAGCCAGTTGTCCAGGTATGGGAACACTCAGTGGCCTTGTCTACTTAAAGCTGCCGCTACAACTGCCATGCACTTCGTAAATACCCGAGGTGCCGAGGACAGACTGAAGGGGAGGGCTCGGAACTGATCATGGCAACTGAGAAATTCGAAGTGCAAGAACTTACTGTGCGCTCGAGCTATGGGTATGTGCAGGTAGGCATCCCGCATGTCCAAAGACGCTAGGAAGGCGCCCTGCTTGAGCATGGGTATCAAACCGGGAAGGGTCACCATGCGGAAGCATTTGTAATGGACCGAAGCATTGAGATCCAGAATCGGACGGAGGTCCCCTGTCTTTTTGGGAACCATAAAGAAGTGGGAATAGTAGCCTGCACTTCTCTGGCTCCTCGCTACGTGCTCTATAGCCTCCTGTCTCAGAAGTGTGAGCATTTCCTGCTGTATGAGCAGTGCGTGCTGACCTGAATAACAGGAAAGCAGGGGAGGTCTTGACGGTGGGTGGTCGAGGAATTCTATAAAGTGTCCTCTCTTGACCAGTTGAAGGACCCACCGGTCAGCGGTTATCGACTGCCATCCTGATAAGTGGCAAGTGATGCGACTCACGACCTTTTCTGCCTGTTGATCCAGAGGAGGGGCCGGGAAGGAGTCGTGCTGTGGCGGCATTACTCTTCCCCCGCAGGCTCGACCGGTTTGGTATACCTCTGACCTCGGCCTGGGGAAGACTTGGGTTGGGCCTTACGGTGGAAGGTGTCCCTTTGCTGCTGCGTTGTTGGCAGCGAAAACAGTTCTGGTTCCTATGAAAGGAACCAGATTTGGGTCTGTACAGTCCTTACTGACTTCCCGGCATCCTGTAATTTGGTGATCACCTTTTCGGAGTCTTCACCAAATAGAACTTTGCCATTCTAGGGAACGTCCAGGATGTTTTTCTGGACGTCCGGGGTAAATCCAGAGATACAAAGCCATGAATGTCTCCGGAGACAAACACCTGAGGCTGCTCCCCTTGCAGCGGAGTCCGCCGAGTCGTAGGCGGCTCTCAAAACCTGGGTCCCCAGTCTGACCCAGTGCACAAAGGGCACAATTTGAAGATGGGGGGGGCAACTCAGAGGTAATGTGAGGAAGTATTTCTTCACAGAGAGGGTTGTGGATACATGGAACAGCCTTCCTGAGGAGGTCGTAGAGTCAAAAACAGTGTGGGAATTCAAGAATGCATGGGACAGACATAAGGCAATTCTAGTGGGGGGGTAGGAGGAAGTAGACTGTTGGTTAACTAGGATCTGCAGCTTATCCGTTAGGTAGGGAAATGGGCAGATTAGGTGGGCCAAGCAGTCCTTATCTGCCATCAAATTTTATGTTTGTGTGCAGAGGAGGTTGAGAAGCTCCTCCTGTTCACCACCCGGAACTATTTTAACTAGGTATTGACCCTGTTCCCATAGGGCATTCTGAAACTGAACCATGTGTCTCAGATAGTTCAGTGGCCTAATGGAGCATGTAGAAGCCGCATACATGCGCCTACCCAGTTAGTCCAATTGCTTGGACTCCTGGTCCGGAGGTTGTGTACTCAAATGCTGAGGTCTTTGAAACCTATCATGGGGGGCCGTAATGACCAGGGAATCAGCCTGGGGTTGTTGCGCTAAGTACGGGCCCTCTGCAGGGGCCATGTACAGGCGATCAGCCTTCTTCAGCACCGCGGGGGTGGAGTGCAGAAATTTCCACGCTGCCTTGGTGACGTCCACAAAGGTTTCCACCAAGGGTGGGACCACCACAGGCTTAGGGTCCTTCTGCTGAAAATAATGGGCTAGCCGCTGCCGTTCGGGGTCTAAATCTTCCATTTCCCATCCCATGTTCTCCTGGATGTGCCTCATGATTTTGGAGAAAGATGGATCATCCGGAGGTGACCTGGAGAGATTTCGTGGGTCAGGCGATGGGATGCTGATCGAAGAAGGAGACCTGGAGGTATCAGGTCTAGCTAGTCTCGTCCCCCTGCGGAGTGGACCATCAATATCTGGGGTCACTTGGGACTGGGACACCCTGAGGGAGATCTTGAAGGAGGCCTTCTCCTTTCTTTGGACCTGCCCCTAGGAGGCGGGGTAGGTTCCTTGGGGGTCGGTGATCTTCCTACTGGCCCCTGTGGTGGAGAAGGAGCAGACGGAGGAGTTTTTACTGGGACCACATCCCTCTTGATTGTGTCTCACCAAAAAGTGAAGAGGTCTTTAACCTCCTAAATATTCATACCGGACGACGGTCCAGGCTTCTGGTTTGGCCTTTCGCCAGTATTGGGCGTTGGGTTCCTGGGCGTCACCGGGTCAGGCGAAGGTTCTCCTGTGGAAGCCTGGCATCCTCGTTGTCACCTACCTGGTCATCAGGCAACGTTGTATCTTCCTCCGTAGACTCCTGGTGATCGGTGTCCACTGGTGATGGAGAGGCAGTCATCAGCTTCTTAGTGCATGAGACCAATGTCGGGTGTTTGCCCGGCGTCTGGTCAAACGGGCGCCTAACCGGGGACAGGTTTGCAGCCCGTTTTGTGTCCGTCATCCGCTTAAGGGACGTCAGGTCCTTAGTCTTCCTGGGAGGAGGGTCTGGTCCCCTAGGAGGCTGGGTTGCAGTTCTGGCGTCAGTCTCCTGGCATTTATCCGAGGCAGAATGGGTGACTTTGGAAGAGGACTTGGACCGATGCCTGTCAGTAGACTTCGTGGAAGCCCGGGAGGGCGTTGGAGAAGGGTCCAAGGTCCTGGAAATCTTAATCGGGTGTAAGGAAGCCGAAGAGCTGCCAGAAATCGTAACCTTCACGGGAGGAGGCTGAGAGCGCGCCCTGGAGGGAGAGCAGTCTGAATGCATAGAGCTGGAGCTAGTACGTGAGTCCGAGGCCCGGTTCTGGGATCTGGACCTGGCCTTCTCCTGGTGCTTGTCCAGGTGCTTATGGGTCTTAGAGATGGACTCATCTCTGGAGGCAGGGTCTTTCTCCATAAGTTTTTAATTCTTCTTCCTAGAGGAACCCTTGAAGTGCCTTCTGGCGGCGGATCCCGGTGCTACTGTTAAACCGCTAGCAAAAGGGGCATGCCTTGGTGTCGTCTTCTGGGCCTAGGCACCACAAACAGGATGAGTGCAGATCTTTAAAAGGAATCTGTTTGCCGCAGGCACACTTGGAGGGGTGTCCTTCTGAGGAAGTAGTAGGAGATAGACATTTAGAATAAAAGCTAGAAGTTCTGATCATCGTTCGCTGGAGCGGGACCGTGAGGCCAATGCTGGTGAGTAGACGGGAAAAGAACGGTGCTTCTGGTGGGCCGCCCCCTTTTGTATGATGCCTGACGTCGGGGGCAGGGCCGACGTCGGGGTCGGTCCCCGCTGGATACTGCTAGCTAGAAAATTTCCGTGGAGTCCTGGTGCCTGCCAGCTTCAGTCCTAATGGTGTAACCTGCTGCAAGAGCTGTTTCTCAAAGTAAGATCTGTACTTTCTAGGAGTGGTGTGTATTCATCCACAAGAACCCACTCGACCTCCCCGGCTTCGCAGAACCCTCTGCTCTCAGCAGGCAAGATCTGGCGTCACGGGGACAGAGCCGAGGCATATACCACCCGAGTGGGTGGGAGGAGCCAGCTTTTTAGAACCTCTGGCAAGATTTAAAGGGAAAGGTTGTGACAGGGTGGAATAGGACCCTGTCCCAGTTGTTATGGAAAGAGTTTGAATGCAGGGATCTTTTCTGTCTCTTCTCTGTCTGGTTGCACAACCACATTTTCCCGTGAGACCTAGGATTTGATCACCCCGACAGTCTCGCATTTATTTGCCTCTCACTGTCTGTCTTCCCTTGCTATTATGTATTTTTTTCCGGCCCTTGCATATCTCCTGATATAAAATATATGCAAATCATTATGTGGAAATGTAACTGATGTTGGGATCCTTTTTGTTTAGAAACTATATATTGTTGCTGTTGAAATGTATGTAATTGTGGTTTGAAATGATTGCAAAAAGCTATTGGAAAATCAGGTGGTTACCTTAGTGCAATTTTTAAGCTTTTTGCAGAAAAGCTGTGGAAAAGAGGCCTCAGCTCAGGCACACTGTGTTCCTGCCAGCACCTGCCTGAAACATTCAAGAATATTTTGGAAGAAACAGGATGCTTGTTAAGAATGGGGGTGTTGGAAGGACTTGTAAGAGAGCTGAGCTGCAATTGCATGCTAGATGGACACAGAGATTAAAGAAAAAACTCAGATGGACTTTTTCTGTTTATTTGGTCTTTGTGAATACTTATACTGAACAGTATTATTTTTTTATGTAACTGCTAGTACAAATAAAACTCTTGTTGCAAATTTTACAACAGCTACTGTTTTTTCCAATGCTTCCTGACCTGTGCCTCGACAACAGTTGGTGTCAAACTAAGTGGGATTTATGCCGTGCATACTCTAAGTCAGGAGTTTTGTGTGTGGTTACTGTACCTAGTACCAGGGAAGAATAGAGAAAGGTATGGATTCTACAGCATTAAGTCCAAGAGTGGTTACCAGGAAAATGGCAGCCAAACTAGCAGAGACAGAAGTCCAAGCCGAGATTGTACAGTCAGCACAAGTTATGGAAAAGTAACAGGCAGTGACAGAACCTGTAAGCCTGAAGGACTTTGTCAAATGGTGGGCTATACAACAAAGAGAGACGGAGAAGCAGAGAGAAAAAAGCTTCAGCATTTAGAAGCACAACGAAAAGAAATGCAGTGACAGGAGCAGTGATGACTGGATGCCTTGCAAGGTGTCAGAGGCAGAGGATTTGCCACAGATCCAGATGAGCAACAAAACACAAGCAACTTAAAAGCCATTAAACTTACAAAGTTGTGTCTCTTGGATGATATTGAGGCATACCTGACAACTTTTGAGAGAGTTGCCACAGCCTGCCAGTAGCCAAAGCAGCAATGAGCAATCAGACTGGTACCCTACCTGACAGGGAAAGACCAACTTGCCTACAGCAATATGGACACCGCACAGTCAAAGAGCTATGACCTGGTGAAAAGTGAAATCCTAAAAAGGTATGACATCTCTGGAGAGACCTACAGGCAGAGATTTCGATCTCTGAAATACAACTTAGTCGACAATTCTCGAGAAGCCTTCATCCAGTTTGAGAACTCCTGATAAAATGACTCAAACCAATGGGCAAAACAGTCCCACAGATCGACACTTTTGCAGTGGAGCAATTCATAAATATCCTGCCTACAGATGTGCAGCTTTGGGTAAAGGAACACCGACCAGACAGTGGGGAAAATGCTGTTTCTAGGGATGTGGATATGTTCTATGCACACTGTTTGGCATGTCCTTTCCTCTTCAGATCTTGCCAGAAGGTCTTAAAGCTGGCTTCTCCCACCCACCTGGGTGGGTATAACCCTCGACTCTTCCCCCTTTTGAACCTGCAGCGGAATGTGAGCTGCGTTTTCTTTCCTGGAAGGTTTCCTTTTTAGTTGCTGTTACTTCTGCTTGAAGAGTTTCCGAGCTACAGGCCCTGATGTGTAAGGAGCCTTGCATTATTTTTCACTGAGAAAGTTTCCCTCAGAACAAATCCTAAGTTCTTACCTAAAGTGGTCTCGGAGTTGACACTCAACCAGTCTGTTAACCTTCCAGTTTATTTTCCTACCCCTACTAATTTGGGAGAGTCTCTCCTGCACACATTGGATGTCCACAGGGCGCGGAGGTATTACCTTAAGCGGACAGTGGCACAGCGCAAATAAGAGCAATTGTTTATGGCCTTTGCGCCTCAACACCTGGGCAAACCAGTGTCAAAACCGACCATTTCCCCGGTGGCTGGTACACTGTATAGTGTACTGTTATAACAAATACAATAAACCTGTACCGGGCTCGGTCAGAGATCGTTCCACTAGAGGAGTCTACCTCCTTCGCCTCCTTAAAAAATGTCTCCCTCAAGACATCTGTGCAGCTGCTACTTGGAATTCAGTGCACATCTTTGTGAGGCATTACAGTCTGGACATTGCTTCTAGGCACTGAGCCAGTTTTGGCCTGGCAGTTCTTCAAGGACTCTTGTCCTAGTTTGCTGATTCCAGCCATAGGCTTTACTATCCTTTGTCATCCTACCTCCTTGGTGCGGGTCTGCTTGGGATTCTGTCCTAATAGTAATAGCCTGCTGCAAGAGCTCTCACTCAAAGTAAGATAGTACAGTTACATAAGAACTTAGTAACAGTAGATCTTCGAGAGGAGCTCTTGCAGCAGGTGCTGCTTTCCTGCCCTCCGTCCCCAGGAGAACTTGTCAGCATATCTAGGATGGGCTTTGCCCGGTTTTCTGTCTGAGATCTGTTCACAGGTCTTGGCAGGGGCTGAGGTGGGGTCTGCCACGCGGCCGATGTCTGGGCCGGGGAGCTGGCGGTGGCAGTCCCCGCTGGGTACTGCTAGCTCAGTTTTTCCAGTGGGTCCCTAGGCTGCGGCAGTAGTCCTAATAGTAATAGCCTGCTGCAAGAGCTCCTCTCAATGATATACTGTTACGGTAAGTTCTTAACGTAACTACTTTCTGCTGATCCAGCTTGACTACTTCTACTACGCCGTTGTTTAGAAGACCTTGAATCCCGGGAGCAAGAAGGTCTGACTGAGAGACCGACAACTTGGACTGTCATTTGGGTGGAATATCCGGAGGGATTTCTGAAAAATTTAGAGAGTACCCCTTGCAGATTATCCTGAGTACCCACTTGTCTGATGTGATTAACGTCCACTGACTGTAAAACTGCGTCAGACACCCTCCTACTGCAGAGGAAGAGTCCCCTTCGGACAGCTGAGGTGGGACTTGGGCCGGATTCTCAGAGGGTAGCACTAAGCGCTTTGGACCCTGTGCCTTCTGCTGCGTTTTCTTTTGCGGCTGAGGGGTCTGGTTTCTGTTGCAGCCCCTTCTGCCTTTACCGCAAAAGGACTGACGGTTATGAAACAGACGCTGGTTCCCGCCCCTTTGAGTTGCTGCAGATGACGGTCTGGCCATTTTGATAGCCATTCTAGTTTTCTGTGGGGCCTCTAGCACCTGCTTAACCTGAGGATCAAACAGTTACATACCATCAAAAGGCAAAGCCATGGGACTTCCAGTAGAGAAATGGCGACGTGAGCATGCAGAGATCCAGGCTCCTCCGTGACATCGATCAAAACTAACCATTCTCTCCCTTCTAGCAATCTAAAAATAAATAAAAGGAATTATACTAACAGAAGGCAAGGGAGAGACAAAAGAAGATACCAGACTCGCTCCAGACGAAATGGCGCTGCAGGAGAGAGGCCGCTTCCAGCCGTTGCGAGATGTCCCGGAGACTGAAGATGGCGGCCTGCTAGATAGCAATACTTCGCCTCACTCTTCCTCCCAGACAGACAAAAACGAAGGGGGAAAAGGAGCGATAAACAAAAACCTTCCTCAACTGAGCACTTACCCACATAGTCCATATTAACGGCAATTTAGGAATTTAGGTCTGAAATAAGAGATTCTCTACGTGAGATTCACACTGATCTGGGGGACCTACAGACATGGGTATCCGAGACTGATGCGCAGACTATTGAAAACACAGCCAAGCTTATGGTTCTGGAACAACCGGTGCAATCCCTAGTGGAGGAACAGTTATGTTTATCTTTGAGGCAAGAAGACATGGAAAATAGGGGGAGACAAAAAAACGTAAGATTATATGGCTTACTGGAGGGGGAAGAGGGTAATGACCCAAATGCTTTTGCTGATTATTTTCTGCGATTAGCCTTGGATCTCGGCCCAGAGTTTCAGATAAGCATAGAGAGGGCCCACTGAGCACTTGCACCTTGCCCCACTAAACCAGATGCAAGACCGAGATCCTTTGTAATGCGCTTTGGTAGCTTCTCACAGAAAGATCAGGTTTTGGCCAAAGCGTGGCGAACACAGAAGATTATGTTTGGGGATAGTCGCATTTTGTTTGACGACTATGCCCCAGCACTCAACGGCAGAGAAAAGAATACTCTCCCGTTTCCCCTTCTGAGAGAAAAAAATTTAAAATTCCACACCCCTAATCCAGCAAAGTTATCCATTTTGTTTCCCTCTGGTCTTACTACTTATAACTCGGCCTCAGAGGCTAAATTTGATTTGCCTCAAAGGGGTATTATTTCGGATAAGGATGTCAAAGGGGCGTTCAGGGGCAGACAGTTAAAATTGGATCATGGCTCACAAGAATAGGCTCAAGGGAATACAGGTGACCGAAAGATCCAGAAACTACTGGGGAGAGTGAGATCCCTCAGAAATCCAACTCTTCAAGCAGTATGCAGTTAAGTACATCAAGAGAGCTTATTACTTGATGGGAGTGGGAAGTCCAGGGGGGTGTGGACCAACTTCGTCCTACAGGCCTGGGGGTTGAGAGCAAGCTATTGCTCCTCTAAGGGCCAGAAAAAAAAGTGTGGTATACAGAGCTTACATTTAATATAAGGCTGCTAGCTCTGCCTCATGGAGTGCTAGGCTTTACCCTCATAAGGCCAGGGATGTTTTTCAGGTTTCGCTTCCTACCCACCTTGGCCCTCACCCCTGGGTCGTCGACCACCCTTCTGGTGTTTTTTGCTTAACAATTGCTCCTCGAGCAGTCATCGAGAGGGCTGAAAAATGAATAACGTCAAGGGTGGACTTTTTTCTTATCTACTGCTTATTACATATGGAATAAAATACTTTAGACTAAGAAGAGGAGGGCAGAGAATCTTGAACACCGGCTATGATACATAAACACTGGATGCGGTGGTCTCGGACAGAGTTACAAGTTTGGGATTCAGAGATGGATTTCATACTAGAAACAAAACGGAAGCCGTGATGCTAAAACTTGTTCTAGTCTTGTAAGCCCTTCGAGAAAGCCGAGTTGTCCAGCAACTCTTGGCTTATCTGCTCCCCTTTCTCTTGTAACATTATATTAAGTGACCTTTCCTTTGGAAATACATTATTTTATATTTTATCTTTCTTTGATTAGGCAGAGAAAATTAGAGACTTTATTAAGAAATTAATCACATTTTACTTTATTTGTTGCCACTAGAGGGCACTGTGTATATACTAGATGTGCAAAATTATACTAGAGAGGTAAAGGGGACATTTACTTAGATGCAATATCTTGAAGGGAGAAAGGTCTACCTGGTACGTTTACCTTTAGAGCATTTTATACTATGGGCTCTCTCTTTTGAGAGGTACACCCTCTAATTTAACCCCTCCATTTAAACATTTGATCTCTCAGCATTACCGAGGCCTATTTGCACTGGCCCTTATCTGTTGTGGGGATTCCAGTGTTTGCCCATTTTATGTAACACTGGGGAGTAGATCAGAGAATATTGCCTTTTATACATGGCTAGTCTAGGTTTTGAGGGAACGGGGGGCAGAGAACATTACGGTGGTTTCCGAGAGATATGATATGATATGACAGCTCCCCCCCTTCTCCTCCAGCCTCTTTATAATTGAAACATTTTCTTTTTCCTTTTTCTTTCGTCTGGGGTTGGATTGGATTAAATGATCCAATGCGCGGTGAGCTCAACTTTCTGCAATTAAAGAGCTATCATATGGTGTGATGCCATGTTAACTTTTAAGTTCCACCACCACAGGATTTGGTTCTAGTAGGAACTAGTTCCTTGAGAGGGAGTTCCCTCTCGAGTGGGTGTAGATCCACATTTAGTGGATTGCTCCCTACTTACCTAGAGGGAGGATTTCTTCCTTCTAGGACCAGGATCGGAGATAGTTGAATCTCCCCCTTTTTTGGAAGACCACCTATATATAGATCTTCCTGGATATAAAGTCTCCACCACTCTTTCACACTAATGGGATCTACACCGGAGGTGCTAGGACCCAGCGGGAGCAAACTTTTTGCAGGAGGGCCGGCGCCAGAGATGGAGCTGCGAGGAGCAGTGCCACGAGCCTCGGCTCGTGCAGCAATGACTATCTCGGCGTTAACCCTCCAACCTGTTATCAATTACATGTACCCTGTACCCAATTGTATTTGTCTGACCACTATGTGACGTGGCACCTCTGGTGAATGCCTATTGATTTTTTGCAAATCTTTGCTATGTAACCGAGACGCAATGTATGTCTTTATGTGACGAAGTACCTTTGGAAACGAGCCTCTGGCTCAAAGGTTGTAAACTGATTCTTAAATAAATAAAAAATAAATAAATAAAATAAACCGCCTCAGTTCCTTTTTTCCCGACGTCTAGTGTGCTTCAGTGACGATGTTGCTCGCCCACTGGGAGTCAAACTTCAAACTAGCAGCATAGTTTTCAGTTTATTATTTTGTAGTATTTTTCGAATAAAGTACCGCTTACGATAATTTATTCTTATTAAAGAAAGAAGTCTCAGCCTACATTGATGGAGTTGACCATGAGCGGGTTAGATGACAGTAGGGAGACTTCGTGTGAAAGCTGTTCCGTCAGCCGGGCTGGGTCCGGTACGCCGCCTTCTCCGGGGTTGGGGGTCTAACAACGGACGGTCCAGTGCTCGATGGGGAGGGCAGTCCCCCCAGAAGCATAAAAGAATAAAAGAAGACTGTCGCATTCTTGGCACGGTTTGACCTCGAGCTCTTCTTCGGCCCGTAGGTCAGGAAACAGAAGGCATCACGCGAGGTCACCTTCTAATATGTCTGCGTGTCGCCGGTCGGTCATTGGGGCCAGTTGCTGGTCTCCTCATTCGGAGTCGCCGGTTTCTGGTCACCGATCTCTTCGATATCAGAGCCCTTCCCCGCCTTCTGATGAGCAGTTTCATCAGTGGGCCACTCTTATGGAGCAGTGGACTCTGAGGTTGGTCCAGCTGCCTGGCCCGGTCACTCCGGGGCCTTCAGGTTCTTCAGGAGATCGGACAGGGCGATTGGGCTTTCCTGGTCGTGCGGCACCCTCTCCAGTGCCTTTGACTCCGCACTCAGGTGTTTTCCTCCCCTCACATGGTTGCGGTGCAGGGGGCCACACTGATGCCTTTATCTCCTGTTCTTTTTTCTTTACCCTCAAATCCAAATTTTCGGGGCCCCTGGGGTGGTATCGTCGGCATCGATCGTCGCTCAGTGATTTTGGTGTCGACGCGTCGTCGCGCCGCCTCGTCGCTGTGTGGTTTTTCTGCGCCGTTGAGTGTCTCGGCGCTTTGTGGTTTTTCAGTGCCGAGGCCGGGCTTTTCTTCTGCCAATCTTCAGGCCTTCTCCTCTCCGAATTCTTTTCCTTCCTCTTTTCCTACTGATTTTCATTCCTTTCCTGTCCATACAGTCCCTCCTGGACTGTTAGGAGATATTATTGAGCCTGACCCAGATCTTATACTGGGTGATGATGTGGAAGGAGCAGGACCTAATGCTGTTACAGAGCCTGTGGTCGAGGACCTGTCTTTTAAGTCTCTGAGAAATCTGAATTCCACTCTTTCTCTCCAGACTATGGACATCGATCCTGGGAAGCTTTTAAGACTCCAATACCTTTATGTTCTGGACATTCATATGGATTTAACTCCCCTGGTACAACCCTCCTTTGAGACGTTGTCTCAAATGGTATGGAATAATCCTGCTCTCATTCCTTCTGTGGCTAAGTCCATAGATAGAACGTATGCTGCTCCCAAGGATCGACCTGTTTTGTCTTCCCAAGCCTTTGGGGGTCCTATCATAGTCCTGGCAGAGAATGATAAGGTCGTCCTTCCTCAGACTACTACAGCTCGACCTATAAACAAAGAATCTCGTAAGATAGATACTTTAGGTAAGAGAGTCTTTGCTGCATCCACCCTGGGTATGGGTATCGCCAGCTACCAGGGCTATTTCTCTCAATATGAGTATATCCTTTGGCATTCGCTTAAACAAATAGTTGAAGCTGTACCGGACTCGGGATGCTAATTCAGAGCTTCTTCAAGCCATAACCAGGGGTATCGAGTCCAGCAGGTTAAAGCAGCTATGGACGCCTTCGATACTGCCTCTCGAGCAGCGGCGGCAGGCATTTGTACCTGCCACCATTCCTGGCTGCACACTTCAGGTTTCACGAATGATGACCAGCAACATGTCATGGTGTTACCATTCGATGGTGTGTATCTCTTCTGCTATCAAGTAGAACAGGCTCTAGAGGTCACACAAAAGACTAGGTCGGCCATTAAATTGGCTTGACCTCCCCCCGCCCCATCTCGAGGGGGAGTTGTCAAACACCAGTTTCATAACCGTAAGTCCTTTCGAGGCAAAGGCAGGGGAGGTTTTAATAAAAAAACAAGCCCCCCAGCCTCAAAAGAAAACGCAACAGAAGGCACGAGGACTCAAAGCGCCCAGTGCCGCCTTCTGAGTTGTTGGCCCAAGTCCCATCTCGGCTGCCGGGGACTCCTCTTCAGCGGTGGAAGGTCGTCTGACTCAATTCTACAGTCAGTGGAAGTCCAAAACATCAGACAGATGGGTCCTCCGGATAATCCGCGAGGGGTATTCCCTCAATCTTTGAGACCCCTCGGATCATATCCCCACCCCCACCCCAAAACAACAGCCCAGGCTGTCAGTACTTCAATCAGAACTTCTCACCTCCGAGATACAAGGCCTTCTGAACAACAGGGCAGTGGAGGTAGTTACGCTGGATCAACGGAGCTCAGGGTTCTACTCCCATTACTTTCTGGTTCCAAAGAAAACCAGGGGCATGTGCCCCATTCTGGACCTCAGAAAATTAAACAGATTTCTTCCCAAGGAGAAATTCAAAATGGTATAGCTGGGAACCCTGTTACCTTTGCTTCATCAACACGACTGGTTAGCCTCCCTGGACATGAAGGATGCTTACCAGCATATCCCTATTCACCCAAGACATCACAAATATCTAAGGTTCATGGCTTTGGGCCTGCATTATCAGTTCAGAGTCCTGCCCTTTGGGCTGTCCTCGGCGCTGTGAGTTTTTGCAAAGTGTCATGCAATACTCGCAGCACATCTCAGAAAAATGGGGATACAAGTGTTTCTATACCTGGACGACTGGCTTCTAGCAAGCCCTTCCAGGCAAGGAACTCTAGATGCCATAGCCACGGCCTCAAACTTTCTCATGTCCATGGGAGTCCTGCTAAATCTCAAGAAATCACAGTTGCAGCCCTCCCAGAAGCTCCTTTTCATAGGAACTCTTCTGGACACCTCCTGCTCGAAAGCTTTTCTACCAGAGGACAGAAGAAGCAATATCCTGCAGATGGTCCAATACATCAGAGAGAACAGCTCGGTTCGAGCTATCTCTATGCACCTGATGCTAGGTCTCATGGCATCCTCTGTGTTTACTGTACCCCTAGCACGCCTGCACGTGAGAATCTCTCAATGGATGCTCAGTACTCAGTGGTCCCATAGCACTCACCCTCAGTCCTTTCTCATCAAGGTGACACAACCTCTGAAGAAGTCACTCACTTGGTGGTCTCAAGAGGACAATCTTCTGGAAGGGTATCCCTTTGCCCCCTGGATCATCAGATTTCCATTACCACAGACGCGTCCCTGATGGGGTGGGGAGCTCACAGTCAGATTCTCCACACTCAAGGTACATGGACTCAGGAAGAGTCCCAGCTTCACATAAATGTCCTAGAAATGAGGGCCGTTCTTTATGCAGTCTGGGCTTTGAAGGACATTCTCTGTCACAAGAACATTCTCCTTCAAACAGACAACAAAACAGTGATGCATTACATCAACGAGCAGTGTGGTGCTCACTCTTACCCCTTATGCAGGGAAGCGATGAGTGTGGGAATGGTGCTTGGAGCACAAGGTCTTAATTCAAGCGGTCTGCCAGGAGTGCAGAATGAACTGGCAGACCGTCTCAGCAGAACAAAAACAGATCCTCGCAAATGGTCTCTCGACTCAGTCGTAGTTCACTCACTATTCACAAAGTGGGGAACGCCAGACCTGGACCTTTCTGCATGCCCACTGAACACAAAACTGCCTTTCTTCTGCTCCAGAAATCCAGGGCCTGGCATTTTCTGTCAGGATGCATTCAGGCTGCAGTGGACAAAACGCTTTCTATACGCCTTTCCGCCTCGTCCTCCGCCTCTTCCTCTAATTCAGAGGGTACTTCTCAAGTTCGAGTCCCAGGGGGACAAAAATGATCCTCATTGCTCCCTTCTGGCCTCTGCAAATATAGTTTCCGTTACTCAACAGTGTGTTGGAAATCCCTTCGAAAGCGCTTCCCCTTCAGACGAACCTTCTGATTCAGGGGCCTGTGGTCCATCTCAATCTGAGATCGCTTCACCTTCATGCTTGGCTTCTGAAGAGATAGAAGTGAATAGGTTCAATGTCTCTTACAGAATTTCAGATATCCTTTTGGCTGCACTGAAGCCAGCCACTAGGAAAACTTACATAGCTAAATGGAAGCATTTTTCACTCTGGTGTGCAAAATCCTCTTTGAATCCCTTTTCCTGCCCACCAGATAAAGTTCTAGAGCACCTTTTAGACCTCTCAAATTCAGGTCTGCAATACTCTACAGTCAAGGTTCACCTTTGTACCGTTTCAGCTTATCATGAGCCAGTACTTTCCTTGTCACTGGCTCAGTTACCTGTGGTTAAGAGGTTTCTTAAGGGTATTCTGCATACCAGACCTCCTGTCAGACGTCCAGTCGCAGCCTGGGACATTAATCTTGTTAGACATGCTCACTGGAAAGCCTTTCGAGCCTCTAGCTACCTGTGAGTTAAAATTTCTCACTTGAAAAATGGCCTTCCTGGTGGCCATTATCTCTGCCGCAGGGTCTCTGAGATGCATGCTTTGGTCACAGACCTTCTATATACTGTGTTTCATAAAGACAGAGTAGTTCTTAGGACCCATCCTAAGTTTCTCCCTAAGATTGTTTCAGAATTCCATCTAAACCAACCTTTGGTCCTTTCTACTTATTTTGCGAACTTCCAAAATGAAGGAGAGCGTTCTTTTCATTCTTTGGACATCAAAAGAGCTTTGCGTTTCTATTTAGATAGAACAAAAGAATTTTGCAAAGCTTAACAACTGTTTGTTTCCTTCAGCGAGACCCGGCTGGGTCAACCTGTCGCTACCAGATGTATTTCAGCATGGCTGGTGGCATGCCTTCGCCACTGTTATTCCATGGCGCAGGTTAAGCTGGAAGGTAGAGTGTACACTCATTCTACTAGAGTGGTCGCAGCATCCTTGGCGGAAATCCGCAATGTGCCCATTGCAGATATTTGCAATGCGGCTACCTGGAGCTCAGTGCATACTTTCATCAAACACTATGCCCTGGATGTCCATGCCAGACGACATGCATCGTTTGGCAGACCCATCCCTAATGGACATCTGTCCAAAATTTGTGAGCTCTTGTCTCTCCTGCTGCCCTCTCGGGGGATTATTAGCTCGGTACTCTCCCATTAGTGTGAATAAGTGGTGGAGACCTTATGTCCAGGAAGATATGGAAATTACGTACCTACTGTAATTCTTGGTCGTCTTAGACGAAGTCTCCACCATTCATTCACACGCCCACCCACCATCCCCCGAGCTCACCTCTGTTGTTGGTCTTCACTCCCTCAATCTTTAGGCTGTGAAGACTTCTTTCTTGACCCTTCTTATACAGGTCTTTCGGACTATCTTATGTCCGGTTTTTGGTTAGGCTACCCTTCTAGGTTAGTTACGCTGCACCTCCTTGGAAAAAAAGGTACTGAGGCGGTCAGAGGGTCAACGCCGAGGTAGTCATTGCCACACGAGCAGAGGCTCGCGGCGCCACTTCTCGCAGCTCCATCTCTGGCGCCAGCCCTCCTGCAAAAAGTTTGCTCCCACTGGGTCCTAGCCTCCAGCGTAGATCCCATTAGTGTGAATGAGTGGTGGAGACTTTGTCCAAGAAGATCTAGAATTACGGTTGGTACATAATTTCCATTTATGTCAATTTGGGCAAGGAGATTGGAATCTATTCTTGTCATTAGTCCACCAAGATCAATCAGACTTTATCAAAGAAACACCTCTGATAACTTGCGTCGATTAATACTTCTCCTAGAATATATACATACTAGAAAGATTCCCTCAATTGTCGTCAGCCTTGACGCAGACAAGGCTTTTGACAAAGTCGACTGTGACTATTTATGGGCCACCTTATCTAAATTTTCGTTTCCAAATCCCTTTATAACATGTATAAAAAATACCTATGCTCAACCGCATGCCTATATCCGTGTTAATGGTTCTTTGACCCAACCAATGAAAATTCAGAGGGATACAAGGCAGGGTTGTCCATTGTCCCCTCTTATTAGTTGCGTTATATATTGAACCTTTAGCCAAAATTATAAGGGGCAATGTAAATATAGAGGGAATTCCAGTGGGCCAAAGGGAATACAAGATCTTACTTCGAGAGGGCTCTTGCAGTAGGTAATTACATATAGGACTGATGTCGGCAGGTGGCAGAACACCACAGAAACATTTCTAGCTAGGAGTCTCTAGTGAGGGACCGCCCCCACGTCAGGTGACCGGCGTCAGGAGACGTCGGTATAAAGGGGCAGTCCCTCACGCCCGCCTTCCAGTTCTTTCCCACCACAGGCCACAAGAGACCGGATGAGAGAGAAGCAGAGATTTCCCTCACTGGAAAAGGAGCTGAAAAAGCTTAGGGGGATGGAGGGCGGGAAGGTATTACCCACTGCAAGAGCCTCTCTCGAAGATATACTGTTATGGTAAGTTCTTACGTAACTGTAATATCTTACCTCGAGAGGGCTCTTGCAGTAGGTAATTACATATAGGACTGCATCCCAAGCAGTCTGGAACAAGAAGAAGCACACGGGAGGAGGAAAGCAGATCTTCTAGCTGTGAAGGCCTTAAGAAAGGAGATCTTACAGTACAGCGAGCCCGAAGCCTGCTGTGTGGCGAGAGGCAGTGTCAAAACTGTAATGTTTTGTAAATGTATGGACAGAATTCCAAGTGGCGGCAACACAAATGTCTGCTGCTGACACATTCTTGAAACGTGCCGCTGAGGCAGCATCCCCTCTGGTGGAGTGACCTCTTATTTGACCCAGAAGGGTCTTGTACTTGTCGTAACAGAAGGTGATGCAGTGAGCCAACCATTTAGACAGGCATTGCTTGGAAACAGCATACCACCTTGAGGAGAAACTTAGGATTGGTGCGCAGAGCCACGCGTTCCTTGTGAAAAATCAAGTACGGAATTTTACACATCAGGGCCTGGAGCTCGGAAATCCTCCGAGCAGAGGTAATGGCCACTAGGAAGAGCGTTTTCCATGAAAGGAACTTCATGTCTGCTGAGGCCGCCAGTTCAGAAGGAGGCAAAGTAAGTTTCTCAAGAACGATGTTCATATCCCAAGGAGGGGCGTGAATGCGGATAGGGGATCTCAAGTGAAGAACTCCTCCGAGGAAAGTCTTAGAGACTTCCAGTTGAGCAAACGTCCTGTCTGCGAAGGGAACATGGTAGGCCGAAATGGCCGCCATGTGTACCTTCAGAGACGAGTGACTAAGACCCAGGTCGAAGAGATGGCGCAGGTACTCCAGCAGTCGCCAAACTGAGCAGGGGAAAGGCTCGAAGCCTTTTGAAGCGGCCCAGATTGAGAACCATTTCCACTTCATGGCAGAAGTAGACCTAGTGGAGGGTTTCCTAACCTCACCAAGATCTCTGCCACCTGGGGAGAAACCCCAAAGCGGGCTTGAGCTATGTCTGCAGGAGCCATGCATGCAGTTGAAGGGACTTGAGACCTGGATGAACCAGGGTCCCCTGATCCTGGGTCAATAAAATTCGTGACAGCGGAAGAGGAGGCTCCTCTGAGTATTGTTGCAGAAGAAAGAACTAAACTTGCCTGAGCCAGAAAGGAGCAATCAGAATCATTCATGCCCCTTCTGAGCTGAGTTTCTGCAAGACACGCAGGATCAGAGGAATCGGGGGGGGCATAGACGAATCTGTCCCTCCAATCTAGAGACAGAGCGTCTCTCCAGAAAATGCCTCGCTCTTGAATGAGCAAGCAGAAGTTGGGAAGCATTGTGTTTAGAGGTGAAGCGAACAGGTCCACCTGAGGTGTTCCCCAATGTAGGAAGATATCATCTAGGACCCCCTGATCCAGCTCACACTCATGAGCTTGAGCAGACGAGCGACTTAGTTTGTCTGCTAAGGAGTTCTCGACCCCCGGAACATGAATTGCCATGAGGTGAAGGTCGTGTTGTGCTGCCCAATCCCAGACTCTCATTGCTTCACTGCAAAGAGAGTAATACCGAGTCCTGCCCTGTTTGTTGATGTACCATACCACACACATATTGTCCGTCTGGATGGCTAGGTGGCCTGGAAGAAGATGCAGGTGGAGGGCCTGGAGAGCGTAGAGCACCACCCGAAGCTCAAGCACATTGATGTGCAGAGATTGTTCGAGCTTGGACCAAGAGCCCTGGGTCTGATGTGGACCAAGATGGGCTCCCCAACCTTCGCCCGAGGTGTCTGTGTTCAGAGTCTGGGAGAGAGGAGGAGGAAGGAAGAATGGAACTCCCCGAAGAAGGTTCTCTCGAACCATCCACCACTGCAAGTCTTGAATCATGGGAGAGGAGACTAGGACCAGTTGGTCTAAGTCGTCTACCAGCTGATCCCATTGAGAGCGAAGCGTCCACTGAGAGACCTTCGTGGAGCCGAGCGTGAGGAACTGCTGGGATGGCAGCCGCCATAAGCCCGAGGAGGTGAAGAACTGACCTTGCACTGACCCGCCTGCAGCTGGACAATAGGCTTATCTGAGTCTGGAGTGTGGCCGCCCTGTCCGGTGGCAGGAAGGCCCTGCCTAGGGTCGTGTCCAGTATCGCCCCAATAAACTGAAGCCTCTGTGATGGGATCAAGTGAGACTTGGAATGGTTGATGGTAGTACCCAGACAGGCAAAGACCTGCTGGGTGAGGGAGAGGCAGTGCAGGAGTTTCTCCCTGGATGAGGCCACCAGGAGCCAATCGTACAGGTACTGGAAAACCTGTACCCCCCGGGTATGCAGGTAGGCCGCCACCACCGCAAGGCATTTGATAAATATTCGAGGGGCCAAATGGAAGAGCCTTGAACTGGTAATGGTCCCCTTGGAAAGCAAAATGGAGATATCTGCGGTGAGACGGGCAGATAGATATGTGCAGGTAAGCGTCCTGCATATCCAAAGCACACAGCCACTGGCCTGAGCGGAGTAGGGGCAGAAGGCTCTGCAGTGAGAGCATCCTGAACCTCTTGTACTCCACAAAAATGTTCAGGGAACTGAGATCTAGAATAGGTCTTGCATCTCCTGTCTTCGGGACCAGGAAGAAGTGGGAATAGTAACCCGTTCCTTGCAGAGGGAGAGGGACAGGTTCTATCGCCTCTTTCAGCAAAAGTGCTGAAATTTCTTCCTGGACCAGAAGAAGATGTTCCTGAGAGTATGACGACCTTAGGGGAGGGTGACGAGGTGGTTTCTGCAGAAACTCTATTGAGTGTCCTTCTGCGATTAGCTGGAGCACCCATGAATCTGATGTTATCCTTCCCAGCCCGGAAGGTGGAGGGAAAACCTCCCTCTTACCGGTTCCTCCGGGTAACCCAGAGGTAGTGGGAGAGGGAAGGAGTCAGGTGGTGTGGGGCAGCACCACAGCTGAAGCTCCTGCTGCTTTCTTGGGTGGGAGGGGCCCGACGTTTAGTGGCCCTCTTTCCCTGTGGTCTCGCTTTGGGAAGATTCCGTCTGCAAAACGGACGCCGCTGCAACTGATGGGAATGATACATAGAGTCCACAGAATTTAGTGCCGTCCCCTTCTCCTGCAGGTCGGTGATGATGTCCTTGACATCACCCCCGAACAGCACCAAACCCCGGAAGGGCGCTTCCTGGATAGTGGACTGCACTTGCGGGACCAACCCTGACACTCGGAGCCAAGCATGACGCCGTAGACCGACGGCAAAAGCTGAGCTGCTACCAGCAGTGTCCACTGCATCGTAGGTCGCACGAAGAATGTGCCGACTGGCTGAATGTGCAGAGCGGACAAGGTCAGCCACTTCCTGCTTGACCTGAGAGTACGGAAGGGGAGTCCTATTTCGATTCCACCTCACTAAGAATATCCTTCTTGTAATCCCCCATGTGGCCAACGTAGTTCAGGGCCCTAATACCAAGAGTGGAAGAAGCAAAAATCTTCTTGCCATACTGGTCCAGAAGGCGGGATTTCTTATCGGGTGGAGACGAGCTAAGATGTTTGGGTTGTGCTGACCGGCCATGAGCAGCTGCCAAGCTCCCTCCGCCCAAAAAAGCAGTGGGTGCTTCAGCCGTGATGCTGCCCCATACCACCTAACTCCTTTCCTCTCCCACAGCCTCTGGGCCTTCCAGAGGAACCGATAGGAGGGAGGTTTTCCCTCCACCTCCTGGGTTGGGAGAGGATTACTTCAGATTCCTGATCAATACTGAAATTCTATAGCTGCTGTCACATAGACGTGAAGTTTTGACTCCCGGCGGGTGAGCAGTGTAGTCACTGAAGCGCACTCGACGGTGAGAAAAAAAGGAACTGAGGCGGTTGGAGGGTCGACGCCGAGGTAGCCTATACTGCGCAAGCCAATCTCGTGGCACCACTCCTCGTGGTCCTACCTTGGCACTGGCCCTCCTGAAGATTTTTTGGCTCCCGCTGGGTTCTAGCTCCTCCAGCGTAGTCCCATTAGTGTGAATGAGTGGTGGAGACTTGACGTCTGGGATGATGTACTATTACAGGTGAGTAACCTGTTTATCTGGGTTATATAGAGCCTTGCCGCAAAGTTAAAGCAACTTTTATTCCTGTAAAGAGCTCCCAAACACTTGCTTATTCTTGTTATGAGCTTCGCAACATGCAGATTGCCAGACCTCTGTACATCAATCCAGAAACCCAAGCACAGTGCTCCCTCGTTTATCCGCCACCCTTGCTTACCGCCAACTAGCCTCTATGTCCCGATTTGTCAGCAATGTAAATTCCCCCATTTTACTACTGCCATCGCTATCTTCCATCTGCCAGGCATTGAGGCTGTACTGCTTTTACTGGGAGACATGTTAATGTCCCTTGTTTATTCACTAGCCTGGTGGTGGTGGATGTGAGTGCTGGCGGAATGGAGAGACAAATTTTTTTTTTTTTTTATCTGCCTCAAAGAAACAGTTAAGCTCCCATACCATGCTGTTAGTTCTAGGAGCGTGGATATGTTGTTCATCCACACTCATTGGCATGTCCCCTTCCACTTTAAGTTGGACTGGAAGTCTTCAAGCTGGCTCCTCCCACCCACCTGGGTGGTATACACCTCGGCTTCACCCCATGACACCAGAGCTTCCTTTCCGCTGGAAGTTTCAGGTTGTCTCCCTCCTGCTCACGCATCTTGTAGGTCCTGGCTTTCAAACCCTCGGTTATTCCGAAAATTCGCATTGTTCGCGTTAGCGATCCCAATTTTGCCGCTTCAATTGTGGAAGACAAGTCTTCCCCCGGATTTCATCGGTGCCCTTGCGGTCAGAAAATAACGCACACAGATCCCCACACCGTGTGCGTCTGTTGCCTCGGGGTCGACCACAACACTTCGACGACCGTCTCACACACCTGAATCTGGGGAGACTGGAGAAGAGGAACCCTCCGGAGAAATCCAAGGAGGCTCAGTGGGCGGTTTCCGCAGCTGCAGGATCCACCGAGCAATTGGAACACATGCAAGCTTTCGAGGAGGAAGTAGCTCGTGCTGCGGAGACTTCTCGGAGCTTCTTTGTTCCGCTCAGCCTGGGCTCCACCTTCTCGGGTTCCTTACGAGAGCTGGGCCAGTCTCTCCCACACTCCTCTCGATCCCGTAAGCGGGAGAAGGACCCGGGATCATCTTTGTCTCGACAGAGACATTCTTGGGAGCGGGAGGGATCTCGATCCCAGGAACATGTGGTCTCTATCTTGGTCGAGATTGCTTCGGCCGCTGGCTTTTTGGCCTTGCCTTCAGGTCAGTCGACCGATGATGTAGAGATCGTGATCAACCCAATCAATCCAATTTCACCCACTCTGGTAGAAGAATCCCTCGATCGAACCCCTAATCTGGTCTTTCCAGATGATGAGACCCACCTGCTGGGACTCCTATCAAAGAAGTGGTCCCTGATCCCGTGAAATCACCAGTCCCGCTGGTGTCTCCCAAGCGACCGAGTCGGCCCATCCAATCTCAAACAAGGTCTCTGACCCGCTCGACTGACAGTCCGAGGAAGAGCCATAAACGCTCTAAAAAGAGGCGATGCTATCGGTCGTTCTCGTCCTCGGATGAGGAGAGGCTCCGGCAGAAACTCCGTCAGCACTACAAGAACCTCATGTGGCAACAGCTAATTTTGACGGGGCACAAGCTGACTCAGGCCTCTACCCCAGCCATTACCTGGCTTTCACCTCCTAGGCTGAAGCTGACTCCTTCTGAGCCAATTAAATAGATTCCTCCACCTGTGGAGCCGGCAAAACCACCAGTTCGGCCCAAAACAGTCTCTCCACTGATTGTGGTGGAACCACTGCCCAAGCATCCTGTGGGAGGGGCTCCTTCCAAGGAAGATGGACCAGACACCAGGCTTCCCCGGTGGTTGCCTGTCACCCCAGACCACCCTCGGCAGGTCGACTGTGACATGGGTGGTCGGCCGTTATACCCGGATTCGGACATCACTGGCCTACATTCTCATCCTGGGGATGATGAATCAACCATTGACTTAGAGACAGAGGAAGATCCCTCGTCTTTCCAAAGGATTCTTCGCCTCATCTCTGAATCTACAGGGTTGCCCCTGGAGCCCATCCAGAAAAAGGTGGAGTACCCTCTTACGGACATCCTTAAGAGAGGGGATACCCCGACGGAGGCCTTTCCTGTGGCTGAGGCTATTGTTGACCCGGCCCTAGAACTCTGGCAGCACCCTGCCTGTTGTCCAGCTCCATTGGCCCACAAGTATGCGGTGCCCATGGGGTCCCTTGCGGGGTTCACAGAGCACCCTTCGGCTGAGATCCTGGTGACCACCTCTGTGTTCAGGTATACTGGCAGTTCTGCCGACACTGACCGACCTCCTGATAGTGTCCAAACATTTGGACCATTCAACCAGGAAGGTCTATGCAACTTCCTCCTTGGGCCTTCGTCAGTCAAGTTCAGCCATCATCATGGCACACTTCTCCCACGCCCTTTTAGGGTCGCTGGATGAAGTCCTGCCACATCTCCCCGCGGACATGCAGACCACGGTCAAGCAGGTCCGGGATTCAGGCCGAGCTGTTGCCAGACAGCAGCTTCAGACGGCCCTGGACATTGAGCATTTATGTGCCCGCTCAATGGCTGCCACAGTTGTCTCCCGTCACAGGCCTTGGCTGAGGCTCTCCTCCTTTCCGGCAGATACCTGGCACAAACTAGCTGACGTGTCCTTCCTCGGGACCGAATTTGTTTGGCCCAGGAGTGGAAGTCACCTCCAGCGCATTGAGCAGTCCAAAGCCACCTTGGACGCCACTTCTACCAACGGTTCTTTGGGCCAGAACCAGCAGAAGAAAAAAGAAGCTTTTTCGGCATTCTTCCCTTGCAGCTCAGCAGTCCTCCTTTCAAGGTGGACAACTGCACCAGTAACAGCAGCAGGCTCAGGCTTGGCGCCCCCAGCCCAGGCCCGGACTCCAACAGGCCCGTAAGGGAGGCCGAGGTTCAGGTCCTGGAGCCTCTTTCTCCAAGCCTGCTCAGTGACAGGACGGGGGCTGCCAACCCCTCTCCCGTTACCTCAGCTCTGGGTCCTCCCATGGGGGTCCGGCTCCGCCACTTTCTTTCTGCCTGGTCTGTTGTCACTTCAGACAGGTGGGTCCTCGAAATGGTCATCGGGGACTGCCTCTGGAACTCTAGTCGTACCCCCCCAAGCCAAGGTCACGCCCCTCGGGAGGAAAGAGTTTTTGCTCAGACCCAGTTGGCTCTCCGAAACAACATCGCTCAGCTCCTCCTCAAGAAGGCAGTAGCTCCAGTGGTGGATTCTCCAGCAGACCCGGGCTTTGTCTCCAGGTACTTCCTGGTGCCCAAGCGGAAGGGAGGGGGGGCTGGCACCCCATTCTAGACCTGCACGGCCTGAATCAGTATCTCAGGTCATGCACCTTTCGGTTGCTCACTCTGTCCCAGATCATACCATCCTTGGAGCAAAACATGTTCCGTTCACTGGATCTGCAGGACACGTTCTTTCACATCCCAATCCGTCCATCCCATCAGCAGTTGCTCCGCTTCAGGGTCAAAGGGACCCTGTTAGAGTTCAAGCCATGCGGCTTGCCATCGACCACGGGTCTTCACCAAATGCATTGCAGTGGTTGTGGTCCATGTCGGGGGGTCAGGGTTTATCCTTACCTCAACGACTGGCTCCTAGCAGGTTCCACCCAACAGGAAGTGGAGAGGTCCAGGGACCTGGCCCTCCAGACCTGCTCCCAGCTCGGCCTCCTGACCAACGAGGCCAAGTCGGAACTTGTGCCTTCTCAGGTGATGGGCTTCATCGGGACAGAGCTCAGCTCCCGGCAGACAGGGTGGAGATTCTTTCCTCCTTTGCCCAGTCATTTCTGGTTCGGCAATTGTGCCCTGCCCAGGACTTTCTGCACTTTCTGGGTTACATGGCAGCGTGCAACTCAGTGGTCCGTTGGGCCCTGTTGCACATGCGCCCCCTTCAGCGGGAGCTGGCTGCCCATTGGACTCAGCGCCACAGTCACTTCGACCAGCTGATCACTGTAACCCAGATGATGTGGTACGCTCTCCAATGGTGGACCACCCCAGACCAGTTGCAGGAAGAGATCCCGTTTGTTTGCCCCAAGCCAGCGGTCATCCTCACGATGATGCCTCTCTCATGGGCTGGGGAGCCCACATGGGGGACAAAAGGGTCCAGGGACTCTGGACCCCCAAGGAATCCCGATGCCACATCAACCTGTTGGAGCTCAGAGCAGTCAGACTGGCATTGTCAGGTTTCGCTCCTCAGCTCCGGGGTCAAGTGGTTCAAGTCCAGACAGACAATACCATGACCATGTACTACCTCAACAAACAGGGTGGCACGCACTCCCGTCTGCTGTGCAAGGAGGCGCTCTGCATCTGGGCCCTCGTGAGTCGATCGGAGGCAGATCTCCTAGCCATCCATGTGGCAGGATCCTCAAACCATCTGGCGGATGCTCTCAACTGCTTAGGACAGACATCCCATGAGTGTTTTCTCTATCCAGAGGTAGCTTACAGCCTGTTCTCCCATTTGGGCAAACCGATGGTGGACATGTTTGCCTCCAGGGAAAAAACCAAGCTGAGGCTGTTTCGTGCCTGCCCCCCTCAGTAGGGCTCGCTGCAGGGGGGATGCCTTCCGGGTGGCTATCACGTCAGCCAGAAGGACAGAGGAGCTCCAGGTGCTTTTGGTGGACTCCCCTTATCTGGTCTTTAACAGGAACAAAGTTGTCCTGCGCCCCCACCAAAAATTCCTTCCGAAGGTGGTGTCAGAGTTTCCCCTTATCCAGGTGTTGACTCTGCTGGTTCACTACCCTAATTACACCTCGGAGGCCGAGTACAGGCTTCATACTTTGGACCTAAGACCTGCACTCTCCTATTGTAAGAAGACTGCAGAAATTCGCAGAGAGGTTCGCCAGCTGTTTGTCACCTACGCCAAAGCCGCTTCTGGCAGACCTGCAGCAATGCGGAATATTGCAAGATGAATTACATCATGCATAGGTCTGTGCTATGAGTTAGCGGGCAAGGAGCCACCCAGAGGGATAAGAGCTCATTCAACCCGTCATACTGCTGCATCGGTGGCTGCTTCCAGGGACATCCCTATCCAGGAGATCTTCTGGGCTGCTACCTGGAAGTCAGCAAACACCTTTATCACCCACTACCACATCGACCTTGAGTCACGTCAGGATGCTGGTTTTGGGGCCTCGGTTCTCCAGTCTGTTTCCTAAGTAGGGGTTGTGCGCTTTGCCTCCCTCCTCCCAGAGAACTGCTTGGAGTCTGCCAAACAGTGTGGATGAACAACATATCTACGCTCCTAGAACAGTTTACTCACCTGTAACAGTAGTTCTAGGAGTGGTATATGTTCATCCATATGCACCCACCCGACCTCCCTGGCTTCAGGTGCACAACCTTGCTTCCAGTGGGCTAAGATCTGGCATCATGGGGCGGAGCTGAGGTATATACCACCCAGGTGGGTGGGAGGAGCTGCAGTAGCTTGAAGTCTTGCAGCAAGATTTAAAGTGGAAGGGGACATGTCAGATGGTGTGGATGAACAACATGTACCACTCCTAGAGCTACTGTTACAGGTGAGTAACCTGTTCTTTCTGCTGATGTCCCAAACCAGCTAAAGTATATGGTATGATGTTCTGGCTTATTTGCTGTACAGGGAAAAGCCCACCCTCTATTAATCCATTAACACTGGTCTGCAGCAGAGCTGGCGGATATACGAGGGAGCACTGTATTTATATCCTTCAACTTGCTCCAGCTGTCTTCTTTCCCTTGTTTGAATAACTAGTTGTTTCCCAATTGAATTTTTGAGATTTTCCTAAAAGCATCAGTTTGATTTTTTCATTCAGTTTGAATGAGGGTTGGATAAAGAAAGACTGGAGACCATTCAAGGCCTACTGTAAATGTGACTATACCATCTCAAGCGAGGTATTGGAGGAGTTTGCTCCACCTTATCCTGTAGCATAGAGTTATTACTTTTTTGGAAGGTTAAATGTTGTTTCCTAGAGGGAAAGGGGAAATTGTTTAACTAGGAAAGGTACACTAAGCTGAAGCTTGTTTCCAGGTGTGACCTGGCATCACAAGGAAGTTGTGACTTGCTCAGGGTCACACAGTATGCAGGTGGGGGCTGTGGGATTCAAACCCAGATTTGCAGCTCAGCGCACTAAACCACAGCGCTATACTGCCTCCTGTTCTTTGTCACTTCTTGCCATCTCGGTTGCACAGGGGTCCCACATTGGGCTTGTCCCTTCAGCTGTTTCTGTCAGAGCCTTATGCTGATGGTTGCTGCCCTCTCTCTTTCCTGTTCTCTGTCTGGATAGTGATAAGAGACTCTCGTTCCTTCTTTAGACCCACTATTCTCATGCCACCTTGTAGACCTGTGGCACCATACGTGGTGTTGTGCACATACATATGGTGCATGCTGGCACCAAAACTCCCACAGGGTCCTAGTCCTTTTGGATCTGAGACCAAAGAGTGCAATTCTATGGAGATGGAGGTTTTTAAGATCTGGGAATTGCATAAGTTTCCATTCTTGATATTGATGCCATTGATTGGTTGTACATGTGTGGGGAGGTTGGGGCGCTTAGTGCAGTGGAGACTCCTAGGACATTTTGCTTGGATCAGGTAACTAGGGAAATTTTCATCAGAAAATGAGTAGCTTAATTTCAGTTCCATTTTGCATCTTAAACTGCAGTGGAAAACTGCTTTTACGTCTTGTATTTCAGTCATGTTTTAGACATTAGTAACAAGAGTTTTCATTTCAGCAGCATAGCATTTGTAATAATAACATTTTCTTTTCAGATCCCGGTCCAGATCACTTAAAAAGTCAAAGCGGTCAGAATCATTATCTCCCAGAAAGTCAAAGAAATCAAGATCTCCGTCACGGTCTCCTCATCGCTCTCACAAGAAATCAAAGAAAAGCAAACGCTAGCTTACAGCAGTGTAATTTTGATGCTTGTTTTTATGTACATAAAAAAATACAGACCCTGTTTCCATTTTGTTTTAGAGATGGGAAAATTATGTGTATGCTTTCTGTATATTTAAGCGTTATTGTTGACATAGAATGATTTTTCAAATTAGTACTGACTCACAACTTTTGATTAATTTTGTAAGTTTGAATGTTATCTAAAAGCCATTTTAAACCATTCATCTAAGTTTTAATTGCCAGTGGTACCTGTATAGTGCATAATTTCAATGTCGAAAAAGGACCAGCAACTCCATCAGTTTTTTTTTTTTGTGATTATCAGAATGTTGGCATAAAAAATGGTCAGTTTAATAAAAAAAATTGTCTGAAACTTCTTAACTAATTTTGTACAGTATAAATGCTGTGGCATGAAATACCTGACTTTGTTTCAGTGGGGAGTTTAACTGAGCACAGCCCAAGCTATTTATGATGCTAGCAGAATCCCAAGAGTAGAATACAACACACAAAATAATAAACCACAATAGGATGTACATTATGGTGAACCAGTGACCATGGATATGTTGCCCCTGCATCCCTCAGCCTCCCCAAAACTGCATTGATTCTCTGCCAGTAAGTGCACATTTTGAAGTGATTTACTACACACTTAAACATGTCCTCCATAATTATGAACAGAAGTTGTGAGCGGGACTTAATTAACTGGCACTTGACGTTGGGGGGCTGCAGCTGGGTGGTGAAGCAGAGGAATGCATTTTTGTCTGATAGCATATATTGCAGGGGCCAAATGAAGGATTTGGCAGGCAAGAGCCATGGTTAGCTCTGTGACGTCTGCATTTTCTGGCTTACCAGGAGCTACTCTGGCAAAACCAGGAGCTGGCAGTAAAATATATTAAAAGCATGACTAGAAATAGTGGTCAACTAAGAGGCAGTGTGGCTACTAGGAGGTACTGGCCTAGTGGTTAACACCAGCTTGGGAACAGAGAGACTGCAGGTTCAAACCCCACTAGAGCCAGATACTCATTGTGACTCAAGACAGTTACCCATCCTGTCCTCCAGTCCACCTAGCTGTGAAAATGGCAGCGGCAGGACCCCCATTGGAAACAAGATGTGACATCTCAACTAGACTATCCCAAATTAAATCTATGGAAAAAATGAATGAGAAGAGCTCAGTTATTAAGGACATTAACAGAGTGTGGTACTGTAAATCTGGATTTTAATTTTCCTGATAATCTGGCTGTCATGGGATGGGGATTGAGACTCTCATGACTTCTGTGCTTCCTCTGGTGTCCTAATGGTTAAGTGTTTTTATAGGTTTTGTGGGAAGGGGGTTAGGAGTTAAATATAGCCTTCCTTTATTGCAATTTATGTAACTGTCTCAGCTGCTTCTTGGGGTAATTGGATGTTATAATTCTTTAATACAACACCTGCCATCTCAAGCATACTGTTATTAAAATGAGAAAATGCACATAATTTTGCAACGTATTACACACGGAAGGAAAAGCACTCTACACCACCAGTTCCAGCGAAGTTGTGTGATAATGTCAAACCGGAATTATGCATTATAATGCTGGAAAGCTTTAAGACTTTACTAAGTAAAAGCAGAGCTTGTTTCTTCATCCCTTTCTTGTGCTTCCTGAGGTGCTTTGCTCATACGTTAACCCTCCTCCCCATCACATTGCATTATATTTTTACATATTCTTTCCCTTCCAACCCCAGGAATACCTCACTATACTTACTATTGCAGTTAGCCTGATGGTTTCATCTGCCCCAGAGTGTGTGGAATTTATGCAAATTATGGAACACAGAATACAATTTCAAACTCCAGTTCGTGGTGGCGTTGCATTTTACAGCCCAACATCAGGTTTATTTCTGCACCTGAGTAAGCAAGTCGCCCCAAAGACCTCTCTCCAGCTGGATTTCAGTTTTCTGGATTTTTCTCCATTGCTAAGTATTTTAGTTTTTTTTTTTTTTTTCTTTTCTCTGCATTAGTATAGTGCAGATTTGTATAATTTTTACTGACTTCAGCATTTTCTCCAGTTCCCTTGTGGTTCCCAGGAACCAGGGAAGAGTTTACGTCCTGCACTGTTAGGGGCTTGTTTTATTGTGCTTTTCTGTATTTTTTTTCTTTTGGAAATGCATTCCCTTGCTATTACATTCTCTGTCCGTATATCTGGTTAGTGCTCCTGGTTCGTTTTTGGGATCTAGTAGTTGCACTTTTATCATATTTTCTGTCATACTCATGCTAGCGGTCCTTTTATTTTCAAGGAACTGGACTGCAAATTCTATTCTTTAACACTAATGAGTGATAATATAGTAAACCAAAACATTTTTTTAAACCAAAACTTTTGTTTTAAGGAACTGAACTGCATTCTTTCACTTTTTTGCATTGGGAACCATTCTTACAAGGTCTGTTTTGTACTGGCATGTCAGACCCAAAAAGACAACAGGATCTACTGGTTTTAAAAATTGTTAAAGGTTTATAAACTCTTGGCGAAGACAGACTGCCATAAGTTGTGTTTAAGGTGCCTAGGTCCTGTTAATTTGTTTACTGATTGTGGGTGGTGCAACAGGTTTTGTTCCAAGACTGTTAAAGAAAGAAAGGGCCAAAAAATTAGAAATTGTTTTGGCTTTTCAGTCTGCCTCGTTGTCACCAAAGTACATAGATGAGGGCCCCTCCTTTTATAATGAACAGGAGGAGAGGCTCTCTAAAGATCTATCTGAGTCCAGGGTTCTTGAAAGAGGGAATCCTGAGGTTGTTAAGCATAAAAGATCTTATGAGCAGATTCCGGACCTGGTTCCTGCTGAAAGAAAACAAAAAGAAAAACATGTTCAAGGAGCGTGGATATGTTGTTCATCCACGCTATCTGGCATGTCCCTTTCCCTTTTAAATCTGGCCGGAAAATCTTCAAGCTGGCTCCTCTCACCCACCAGAGTGGTAAATACCTCAGCTCTGCCCCATGACACCAGATCTTCCTTTCCACTGAAAGATTCAGGTTCCCTCATGCTACTTCAGCAGTTTGTAGGCCCTGGATTCTCAACGTCGGTTTTCACCTCAAACGCTTTCTCTAAAACTCATTAGAGTTTACGATTCCGATTCTAGTGCATCGGACATGGAGGACAAATCGTTCCCCGGATTTCGCCGGTGTCCCTGTGGACAGAAAATGTCGCGCACCGATCCCCACTTCTCGTGTGTCTACTGTTTGGATGTCTTACATGACACCACCTCTTGCACCATCTGTCTGGCCTTCCATCCCAATGTCCTGGACGCCCACAAGGCACGCCTAAAATTGGGGAGACTGGAGCTTTGCTATCCACCGGTGAAATCGAAGGAGGCAAGATGGGCGGTTTCCGCTGCTGCGGGATCCGTAGAGCAGCTCTTTCAGATGGCAGCTTTCGAAGATGAAGCTGCTCAAGCTTCAGCCAGCCAAAGTTTTTTCGTGCCTCTCAACCTTGGCTCAACCTTTACTGGGTCCTTTTAGGAGTTGTGCCAGTCTCTCCCCACCAGGGGTGAGGCGCCCTTGGGCTTGCACTCCTCCCACCGTAGGAAGAGGGACAAGGACCCCAAGTCGTCTTTATCCAGAAGGAGACGTTCCTGGGACCGAGAGATCCAACTCTCAGGAACTTGCGGTCTCTACCTCAGTAGAGATCGCTTCCTTGGCCACCGGCTTTTCGGACCTTCCATCAGGCCAAGGCCGAGGAAATTGCTGAACCAGCCGAGATATCTCTCGACCCTTTGTCGCCGACTCCGGTCGACAACTACTTTGAAAAGACACCTTTCCTTTCCTTCCCCGAGGAGACCCAGCCCTCTAGTGTCCCGATAGAGGGAAAGGTGCCAGAACCTCAGTCCTCTCTGACTCTGACTTTTCCCGATCGAGCAAGCTGACCCTGTCGGTCTCGATTGAGGCCCAGGACCCCTTAGGTAAAAAAAAAAACGAAGAAAGGTCACAGGCACTCTAGGAAGAGGTGTCGCCACCGATCCTCATCCTACCTTGATGAGGAGAGACTTGGGAAGCTCCGTCGACATTATGAGGATCTCGTGGCAACAGCTGATTCTGACCAAAGGCCGGCTCCGCCGGCAACACCGGCCATTACTTGGCCCCAGCTTCTCAGGCCAATGCCGACCCCTCCAGAACCGAAGGCCTCGTTTCCCCCACCTGTAGGGCCGGCGCATTCCAGCTCAGCCTGTTTCGGTCTCCCCACCGATATTGGTGCAACCACCACCTAAGCAGCCTCGGGGAGGGGCTCCCTTGAAAGAGGACCAGACAGACACACTCCTCCATTGTCTGTCCATCACTGTTGTCCCCGATCGCCTTTGGCGTATCGAGGGAGACATAGGCAGGAGACCCTTATATCCCAACTCCTCGGACTCTGATGCCACTGGCTTGCACTCTCATCCGGGGGATGACGAGTCATCAGTGGCAGGCTTGGAGGAAGATCCTTCCTCTTTTCAGGGCATCCTCCACCTGATTTCCGAATCGACTGGAATGCCCTTGGAGCCTATCCAAAAGAAGGCGGAATACCCCCTCATGGATATCCTCAAGAGGGGGGATACCCCAACGGAGGCCTTTCCAGTGGCCGAAGCCATTGTTGGTCCGGCCCTTGAGTTATGGCAGCGCCCTGCCCCTGTCCAGCTCCGTCTGCCCACAAGTATAGGGTACCCATGGGGTGTCTGACGGGGTTCACAGAGCACCCCTCGGCCGAGAGCCTTGTGACTGCTTCTGTGTTTAGACGGACGGGTAGCTCAGATGACACTGACCGCCCTCCGGACAAGGAGTCCAAGAATATGGACCGTTCTGCCCAGAAGGTTTATGCGGCCTTATCCTTGGGCCTTCGTCAGACCAGCTCGGCTGTGATCATGGCACACTTCTCTCATGCCCTCCTGGGGTCATTAGATGAAGTCCTCCCTCATCTCCCAGCGGACATGCAGTCCACGGTGAAGCAAGTCCATGACCAGGGCCATGCTGTTGCGAAACAGCTCCAGACAGCCCTGGACATTGGAGATTCCTGTATCCGCTCCTTAGCAGCCGCAGTGGCCACTCGCCGCAGGGCCTGGCTGTGGTTATTCTCCTTTCCGGCAGATACTCAGAACAAGTTAGCTGACATGTCCTTCCTAGACACAGACCTCTTCGGTCCAGGAGTGGCAGGTCACCTCCAGCGAATAGAGCAGTCCATTGCCACCTTGGATGCTACCTCTGCGAAGGGTTCTTCGGGCAAGAAGAAGCCTTTTCGGCACTCTTCCCCTGCGGTTAGGCAGCCTTCCCTTCAAGGAGGTCAGCAGCAACAGCAGGCTGAAGCTTGGCACCCCAGGCCCAAGCAGGGTCCTCAACAGCCCCGTAAAGGAGGCCAAGGTGCTGGTCCAGGAGCCTCCTCCTCCTCCTCTAAGCCTGCTTAGTGATGGTTCAGGGGTTGCCACCCCTACACCCATCACGCCAGCTCTAAATCCCCCCAAGGGGGGCTGGCTCCATCATTTTCTTTCTGCCTGGTCTGGTATCACTTTGGACAGGCAGGTTCTGGAAGTGGTTGGCCACGGACTGCCTCTAGAATTCAAGCAGTACCCTCCCAGCCAATCCTGCGCCCCTTGGGAGGAAAGGATCTCGGCTCGCACTCAGTCAGCCCTTCGGGACGACATTGCTCAGCTCCTCCACAAGGAGGTGGTAGTTCCAGTGCCGGAACCTCCTACAGCCCCAGGCTTCGTGTCCAGTTACTTCCTGGTGCTGAAGCGGATGGGGGGTTGGCGCCCCATCCTAGATCTCCATGACCTGAATCAATATCTCGGGTCTCGCACCTTCTGGATGGTAACTCTGAACCAGTTCATACTATCTCTGGAGCGAAACATGTGGTTCTGTTCACTGGATCTGCAGGACACGTTCTTTCACGTCTCCGTCCATCCCACCAGCGGTTCCTCCACTTCAGGGTCGAAGGGACCCTGTACGAGTTCTGAGCCATGCCATTCGGCCTGTCATCAGCCCTTCGGGTCTTCACCAAGTGCATTGCAGTGGTGGCAGCCCATCTTCGGCGTCGAGGAGTTCGGATATTCCCCTATCTCGACGACTGGCTCTTGGCGGGCTCCTTCCTTCAGGAGGTGGAGAGGTCCAGGGATCTGGCCCTCCAAACTTGCTCTCAACTCAGCCTCCTTATCAACGAGGCAGAGTCTGGATTCGTGCCCTCTCAGGTGATGGGCTTTATCGGGGTAGAACTCTACTCTCGTCAAGCCAGAGCTCGGCTCCCAACGGACATGGCGGAGGTTCTCTCCTCCTTTGCCCAGTCATTTCTGGGTGGGCACTTGCACCCTGCCCAGGACTTTCTGCGCCTTCTGGGCTACATGGCAGTGTGCACCTCGGTGGTCCGTTGGGCCAGGTGGCACATGCGCCCCCTCCAGTGGGAGCTGGCCACTCAGTGGACTCAGCGATATGGTCACTTTGACCAGCTGATCACTGTAACTCAGAAGATGTGGGATGCTCTCCAGTGGTGGACCATCACAGACCGGGTGCAGGAAGGAATCCCGTTTGCCCTGAGCCGACAGTCGTCCTGATGACCGATGCCTCTCTCATGGGCTGGGGAGCCCACATGGGGGACAGCAGGGCCCATGGGTTCTGGACCCCCGAGGAGTCCCGATGCCATATCAACCTGTTGTAGCTCAGAGCAGTCAGACTGGCCCTGTTAGCTTTCGCTCCTCGGCTCCGGGGTCAAGTGGTTCAAGTCCAGACGGACAATACCACAACCATGTACTATCTCAACAAACAGGGCAGCACGCACCCCCTTTTGCTATGCAAGGAGGCGCTTCAAATCTGAACCCTCAGCTGGTTGGAGGCCGATCTCCTTGCCATCCATGTTGCAGGAGTCTCGAACCAACTGGTGGATGCTCTCAGCCACTTAGGCCAAACATCCCACGAGTGGTCTCTCCATCCAGAGGTAGCTTACAGTCTGTTCTCCCATTAGGGCAAACCGTTGGTGGACCTGTTTGCCTCCAGGGAGAACACCAAGCTGAGCCTGTACCATGCCCACCCCCCTCAGCAGGGCTCGCTGCAGGAGGATGCCTTCTCGAGGCCATGAACCTTAGGCCTACTTTACGCCTTCCCTCCATTTCCCTTGATCCACAAGGTGCTACTCAAGGTGAGGAGGGACAAGGCGAAGGTATTTCTGGTAGCCCCAGATTGGCCCCACCAGTTCTGTATCCAGATTGCCTCAGCTGCAGGGCCCCGGAGTGGCTGGTAAAGTGACTACCCAGGCAGTGGGTATTCGCCTAGTTCCAGTCGATAAGCCAGCTGGGGGCTCCCACCTGCCCAACTCCACCCGATAAGTCGGTCGTCCGGGATGACTGCACGTGTACGGTTCGTCCGGCTGGACCAGAGGGAGAAAGCCCCTCTCCCTCCTCCTCCTTTCTCACCAGTACCCTCCAGTTCCCCGGCGATGACAACCGAGCATCTCTCGACTCAGTTGATGCCACAGGGTTTGCTCCGCTGTCCCATCTCAGGGTCGAGAAGGAGGCTCTTCGGCCTTCTGGTCTTAAAATAGAGGTCCCTCCTCCACCTTCTGGTGGGCTCCCGGCACCTCCGACACCAGTTCAGCAGCCAGGACCAGTTGTTTGGCCCCAGTACCGGATCAGGTCCCACCGCCAGGGCCCCTTCGTCCGGATCCGACGCAGGTCCCTCCAATGCCGAACCCCCTTCCGACGCCAGATCGGGTGGTGCTGGTTCCGATGTCGGTTCCCCTGACGTGGGCTGTCCTGATACCAGACCCTTTGCCTATTTACACAACAGTGGGTCCGAAGTGGGTTCCCCCAATGCCAGATCTGACGACTGGGATCTATACCAGACCCCAAACTGTCCCACATTACCTGCAAGGGTATCCTGGGGTCTACTACCCGGGGACACCGCTCCGGACTTGAGTAATTTTGGGCAGTTCTACGCTGGATCCAATCCCTACTTGCACTTTCAGGGATTCCAGAGTTATCCTCCGCCGGTTCCTGCTCCTCCTCCCCAGCTTCTGCCTACTCCACCACCACACCCTTCTCCTGCGGTCACCCCATCTTTCAAGGCTTTAATCCAGTCTTGGTGGCAGGGGGCACCTTCGGTGTTGGTCTCTGACCTGGAGTCTAGGCTCCCACAACCACGGTCTCCCAGGTCTCCTTCCCCGAGCAGCTCTTCCATTACCACCGTCCATATCTCGGGGAAGACTCGGCAGGACATCTCCCTCCCAGAAACAAGGTGTTGTCTTGTTGAGGAGGCAGACAACGATAGTTCAGAGGGGGCAGACGATTCTTCTGAGGAGGTTCCGGAGGACACGAAAGATGAGGAGTCCCCACCAGTGGACCCTGCCTTTCAGATTTGTTGAGGTCCATGCAGGGGTACTTCAACTGGGAGTTGGAGGAACAGGACCCCATGAGACAGAGACTGGCAGAGCATCTTGACCTAGAGTCTCTGTCTCCGGTCCCCATTCCTCCCTGGATGGCACCTCACCACTACCATCTGGAAGATGCCTCATACCCTCCCGGCTGTCCCCAAACATGCGGACAGGCTTTATTGGGTGCCGAAGGCTGCCCCATTTTTGAAGGTTTATCCCAAGGCTGACTCTGTGGTCATCTCTGTGGCTTATGCTGGCTCCTCAACTGCAAAGCACATGAGCATCTCTCCTCCTGACAGAGTCAAGGCAGATGGACCAGTTTGGAAAGAAGGTATTGTCGTCAGCCACGTGCGCCCTTCAGTCCCTCAATTACATGGTGTCGCACCAGAAGGCTACCTTGGCCAGGCTCGAAGCGCGAGTCCAGTCCATGGACCCCGCGCCTTTGAAGGAGGAATTTGCCAAGGATCTCCACCTCTCCAAAGTCTCTTGTAGGCATGCCTTGCGCACCACCTATGATTCTGTTGACTGGGTGGCTCATATCTCTGCAACGGCCATTGCCCTTAGACTGCATTCCTGGCTTCACCTTTCTGGACTCGCCAATGAAGTCCTGTCGCCGATTCAGGATGCCCTTTTAGGGGCTCTGTACTTTTTGGTGAGGACACCAAAGGTATTATCACAGACCTACAGGACAAAGGCCTTGCCCTAAGGTTTGTGAGTCAGGCTCCCAGCAACAGCAGCAGCAGCCCTTTCGGAAAAGAACCTGGAGGCAGAGGAAAAACACTCAGGTGCGCTGCCAAGGGAAGCATAAGGCCACAGGTACAGCCACCCCTCCTGCCCCCAAAAATCAGACACATTCAGGAGGCCGTCCCCCTGAACATCCTGCCACTTCTTGACTCCCCGGCCCCACTGTCTCCCCAGTCTTGCGACAAGGAGAAGGTGGGGGGGGAGGTTCGCCCTCCACGCACAGGTGTGGAGAGCGATCACCTCCGACGAATGGGTCCTGCAACTAGTGTCTGTCGGACACACCATAGAATTTCTGGAAATCCTTCCAGAAACTCCACCCCAGAAATCCTCCTGTTCTCGAGACCAGGCCCTCCTGGTTCGCGAGGAGGTAAACTCGCTCTTGCCCAAAGAAGCAATCGAGCAAGTCCCCTTTGGGCAAAGGGGAAAGGGGTTTTACTCCCACTTTTTCCTGGTTACAAAAAAAAAGGGATTCAGACCCATACTCGACCTAAGTCAACTAAACCAGTTTGTCAAGTACAAGAAATTTCGAATGCTGACACTCCAGAGCTTTTTCCCTCTCCTCCATGGAGAGCCACTGGTTCTGCGCCCTGGATATGCAGGATGCCTACCTGCACATCACCATCTTCCCCAGCCACCATCGATTCCTGTGTTTTCGCTTCCAAGGGGAGCACTTCCAGTTCCAAGCGCTCCCTTTTGGTCTGTCTTTGGCACCACGGGTTTTTACCAAGTGCCTGGCGGTGGTCGCAGTGTGCTTATGCTGCAGGGGTATTGCGATTTTCCTTTACCTGGACGATTGGTTGATTTCAGCTTCGTCCAGGGATGCTCTGCTGGAGGCTCTTACCTTTACTCTGGACCTTTTCATCAGACTGGGGATCACAGTCAGTGTTCCCAAGTCATCCCTTATCCCTGCCCAGAGACTAAAGTTCATTGGGGCAGTCCTGGATACGGTCCAGTGCAGAGCCTTCCTGCCTCCAGACAGGGTGGAGACCCTTATCTGCCCGGCCTCCAAAGTGGCTTCTCACAGAACCATCCCAGCTCTGGAGGTCCTACACCTTCTGGGCCTGATGGCGGCTGCCATCACAACTGTTCCTCTAGCAAGACTTCACACGAGGGTCTCTCAGTGGTCATTGCGAGTGCAGTGGGATCAGCTCCTGGACAACCTGGACCATCCTGTTCTGGTCTAGTCTGCTGTTCAGAGAGAATTGCAGTGGTGGAGAGAGTCTCGCAGACTTTCTGTGGGACTTCCCTTTCAGAGCCTTACATCACTAGCTACCCTCACCACGGATGCCTCGAATATAGGGTGGGGAGCTCATCTCGGGGAGCACCAAGCCCAGGGACTGTGGTCCAGCATGGAGACTCATTTGCACATCAATGTTCTGGAGGTGAGGTTTGTCCTGTATGCCTTAGAGGCATTTCAGGCCCTGCTTCCAAAGGGATCAGTGCTAATCCAGACAGACATGTTGGTAGTTTGGTATATCAACAAACTAGGAGGAACCCGGTCATACCCCCGTGCAGGGAGGCAACGCGGGTGTGGAACTGGGCAGTCCAGCACCATCTGGTCCTCATGGCCATGCACGTTCTGGGCATCTTAAACGTCCTGGCAGACAGTCTCAGCAGATCTCGGGCCCTAGCTCACGAGTGGGAACTACTTCAGGAAGTGGCGGAATCCATCTTCCAACGTTGGGGGCATCCGGAAATCATCCTCTTCACCTCTGCATCCAATGCAAAGCTTCCCAGGTTTTGCTCACTCGTTCCAGCGCACGGTGCTTTCTGGAACAACGCATTGTCTCTATCCTGGACAGCGAAATTTGTGTACACATTTCCTCCGTTTCCCATTCTGCAGAAGGTTCTTCTTAAGCTTCAAGCAGAGGAGACAAGGATGATTCTCATCGCTCCTCTATGGGCGAGACAAATCTGGTTCCCGCTGCTGCAGCAGCTTTCCAGGGAGCCACCGGTTCCACTTCCAGTGACTCACAACCTCCTGACTCAGGAACATGGTCAACTGTTGCACCCAGGGCTTAGGAGCCTGCAACTCCATGCGTGGCTCCTGCAGACATAGCAGTCTCTTGCTTCGGGGTTTCCTCCAGGGTTGCTCAAGTCCTCATTGAAGTTAGAAAGCCCTCTACCCGTTCCACTTATGCCATGAAATGGAAGCAGTTCTCCATTTGTGCGACCACTGAGGGTTAGAACCCCTTCTGTTGCTCGGCCCCACAGGTCATGGAATACCTCCTTCACTTATCAGACTCTGGTCTGTCCTTTTCTTCTTTGAAGGTCCATATCTCGGCATACCACAAGCAGTTGGAGGTCTCAAAAACCTTTCTGAAAGGGATTCTCCACCTGAAACCCCCTGTCCATAGTCCAACTCTTTCTTGGGACTTGAACTTTGTCCTGGAAAAGCTCACCCTTCCTCCTTTCAAGCCGTCTATGAGCTGTGAATTGAGCTTCCTGTCAAGGAAGGTGCTTTTTCTGGTAGCTATCGCATCAACCCGAAGGATTTCAGAGCTTCACGCTCTAGTCTGCAAGGAGCCCTATCTGATTTTTCATAGGGACCTGGTGGTCCTCATAACACATCTGAAGTTTCTTCCCCAGGTGGTGTCAGAAGCCACACTGAATCAGTCAGTAGGGTTTCCAGTGTATTATACGTCCCCCTCTAACATGTGAGGCACTCATTCATACAATGGACGTCCATCGTATTCTCCAGTGTTACACCCACCGGACCAAAGAGTTCCGCTCTTGCGACCAGTTTGTTTCCTTTGCCCTGAGATTGAGGGGCAAACAGGATTCTAAGCAGGGCTTGTCCAAGTGGTTAGGCAACTGCATTAGATTCTGTTACCATAAGAGGTCATTCTACTAGAGGCATTGCTGCCTCTGCAACCCTCTTACTGAACGTTTCTGTGGCCAACATTTGTGCTGCCGCTACTTGGAGTTCTGTCCATATCTTTGCCAAGCATTACAATCTGGACATTGCTTCTAGGCGGAGGGCTGGCTTTTTTCCTAGTCTGGGTCCATTCCGGATTTCATTTTTTTCCCACTGGAGTAGGTCATATTTTTCCCTCCCTCCTTCCCCTCATTTTCTGTTTTTACAGGGACTCCAAATCCTGTTCGCTCCTGCTATCAGGCCTCTTCCTGGCTCTGGCAGGAGAACTGGAGGGCGGGCATGGGGACCACCCACTATATACAGTGACGCTGATGTCGGTCACGTGACGGGTGGGCGGTCCCCCGTCAGGTATTGCTAGAAAAGTCTACTGTGCGGCCCGATGCCAGGTGGCGCCAGTCCTATATGTGATAACCTACTGAAGGAATCTCTCTCTAAGATCTATTGTTACGGTGAGTTCCTACGTAACTGTACTTTCTACCGATACCATCAGACCTCCTGAGAAGGAATCCAAACATTTGGATCACTCTGCCCGGAAGGTCTGTGCGGCCTCGTCTTTAGGCCTCCATCAGGCAAGCTCAGCCGTCGTCATGGCACACTTTTCCCATGCCCTTTTGGGGTCCTTGGATGAAGTCCTCTCAAGTCTCCCCGCGGACTTGTAGACTATGATCAAGCAGGTCCGGGACCAAGGCTGTGCTGTTGCTAAACGGCTCTGGACATCGGGGACTCGTGTGCTTGTTCGTTGGCTGCCTCAGTTGCCTCCCGCTGCAGGGCTTGGCTGAGGCTCTCCGTTCTGGTGGATACTCAGCACAAACTAGCTGATGTGCCTTTCCTGGGCACCGATCTCTTCAGCCCAGGTGTGGCTGGTCACCTTCAGTGCATTAAACAGTCCAATGCCACCTTGGATGCCACTTCTGCTAAGGGTTCTTCTGGTCCCAAGAAGCAGCAGAAGAAGCCTTTTCAGCGCTCTTCCCCTGCAGCCCAGCAGTCGTCCTTTCAAGGGGGTCAGCAGCAATAGCAGGCTCACGCTTGGGGCCCCCGGCCCAATCCCAGACCCATAAAGGATGCCAGGGTTCAGGACCTGGACCCTCTGCCTCCAAGCTTGCCCTGTGATGGGGTGGGAGCTGCCACCCCTACTCCCGTCATGACAGCTCTGGGTCCTCCCATGGGGGACGGACTCCGACACTTTCTTTCCGCCTGGTCCTCTGTTACCATGGACAGATGGGTCTTAGAATTGGTCGGCCGGGGACTGCCTCTGGAATTCGAGCAGTACCCCCCAAGCTGAGCCAGCACCCCACGGGAGGAGAGGGTATCTGTCCACACTCGGCTCTTCGAGATGACATTGTTCAGCTCCTTCTCAAAGAGGCAGTAGCTCCAGTGGCAGACCCTCCAGCAGACACAGACTTTGTTTCTAGTTCCTTCCTGGTGCCCAAGCGGACGGGGGCCTGGCACCTCATTCTAGAGCTGCATGACCTGAAACAGTATCTCAGGTCACGCACCTTCCAGATGGTCACTCTTTCTCAGATCATACCATCCCTGGAACAAAACATGTGGATCTTATCTGTGTCAGCCTTCACCATTCATCACTGTTGGGTATCTGGCCGGAGGTCAGGACCCCACGGGAGCTTTGTTTTTAAAGGTAGGTGGAGCTGACGCAGCATCGGTGCCGCCCTCGAGGCCAACGCACTGCATGGCGCTTGTAGGTTGGTCATAAGGCTGCGTCGACTTCGCCTGCCTGCCAGTTCATCTCGCGCTGTAGAGGTCTCACCTCGTGTGGAAGCTGCTGTTTGAGGCCTAGTTGATGCCGAAAAACCTTCAACGCCGCTTTCTATTTTACTTCCGTGCCGAAGTCTTTCAGTTCCTGCCGGTTCTGCTCTGCTATACTCGACACCACCCGGCAAGATCTTTCCTTATCTTTATATTTCCGCGGTGTCAAGTCTGTTTTTGGTGTTTTTTTTCCCCCATAGGTCATGTCTCGGTCGGAGGGCAAGAAATCTAAGACGGGTCAGCCCCCCATGCGATGGTGCCCTTGCGGCCGAAAGTATTACGTCACCGACCAGCATGACCGATGTCTTCCGTGTCTTGGCCCGCTTCACGACATGGATTTGTGCGACGCCTGTTTCTCCATGGACCGTCAGGTCATTGAGCATCGCGCATGGAAAGTGAGGTGAGCTCCGCTGACTTCCGGGGGTTGGGCACGCACTTGTCAGGCCAAGCCACGCTCTTTCGGCCTTTCCTCCGGGCTCCCTCCTGGTTCTATACAGACCGAGGAGGAGGGAGCCTCGGCTACTAGTAGCCTAGCCATTGCTGAGGCTTCTTCCGTGGCACAGGAGGCCTGTCCCTCTTCCCGGGGGGCGGGCAGGAGGCGCTGCCACAGCAATTGCCCCTTCTGGGGTGAAGGCTCCCTCTGTGTTGGACCCACGGTTCGCAAGGCCCGGGTTGGTGCCATCCTCTACACCATCGGTTGGCACCATTGTGGGCCCTGGCACAGTTTTCGGAGCCATGGGCCCAGAATCGTCATTGGTGCCTACTTGTCACGTGGCACCATGGCTACTGTCGGAGCCATTGGCACCAACACTGCTAGCAATGCCGTGGAAGCTGCTACGGCGTCGTCTTTGTCTGTGTCTCGCTTTGGCGCCGTCCTTGGGGCTCGGCGCCATGGGGCTGTCAGAGGGAATCCTCCATCAGAGCCATTCGCGGTGCTGCCTCTGCTCTCTGCACCATTTGTGGAGCTGGGCAGCGCCATCTTCAGCACCGTCGGGGCCGTCGTGGGCACCGTCTGGGCTGGATGGCTCCGAGACTGGTCCCGACTCTGGAGTTCCTGTTCGGGCTGGAGCCATGCCCCCTGCAGATTCTGCTCGCGGTGCTGTAGAGGGCATTGGTACCGGCTCGGGCATGGCTTTGGTTTCTGGGTCCTTTGGCAAAGATGACAGTGGGCGCCCTCCTATGGTTTGGCACAGGGCCTCTGCCTCCACCTCCTTGGAGGTGGAGTCGAGCTCTGAGTCAGACAACAATCTGACCCTTTGGGGTTGGCTGTTGAGGTGGGCAGCCCAGTAGTCTCCTCGACAAGCCGGAGGTAGCCCCCTTCTGAGGCGGGGTCAGTGGCTACCGAGACTGAGGTCAAGGGTGCTGACCAGCAGGCAGTGGTGCAGGCCACCATAGCTCTGCAGCCTGGTCTTGGTGGGTTCACTGACCCCTCAGTAGTGGTACCCCCACCTGTTGTGTGCCTATTTCACCTGACTTGGGACCGATCAGAGCACCTACAGGAGGGGAGGGTACTGTGCCCTGGATAGCTCATTCGGGTGCTGCCCAGAGCTGCTAGCTACCTAGGTTGGCCCTCTCGAGGAGGGAGGGCTTTTGCGGACTCCGAGGAGGTGAGGGGTGAACACGTGACCTTTTGGGGGTCACCCCAAGCTCTGGGAGAAGCCGTAGTGCGAATCTCTGCTCTTCCTCCTCTGTCTCTTTGAGAGGGCCCCATTCTTTTCAGGTAGGGGACCGTCCTTCTGGACCTATACAGCCCTGGTCGCATCACAGGGGGGATTCTTCCGGGCACAGCCAAGGCAGTACCGAAATGGTTGTTCAGCTGTCGGCTGTGGGGTCTTCCGGGGCACCTTCTTCCATGGGTGCTCCCAGTCCACTCCTTAGCCCAGGCAGAGGTCAGCCAACATCTCTTCTTGGCTCTGTCCCCATCCCTCTGCCACATTCTCCTGCGCTCCTAGGCATCCTTGGTCCTAGCAGGCCTGTCTCCTGGGAGCAGTTGAGAGCAGTGGCTGCTCGGTTCCCTGCTTACGTTAAGGCGATGGACAGTCAGGTTTTTCAACCCCCCAGTGCAGCCACCCACTGAACAGCTGGTGCCCTCCAGCTTCTCATCCCCCTCTTCTGGGGGAGAGGAACGTTCTGTCCACATCTTTCCAACTGCTGATCTTGCTGAGTATCAACGCTTCCTCATGAGGATGTTGGAGGACTTGCACCTCACTCCTACCACTATCAGCAATCCTGAGCACTCGGCGCACACCTTTCTAGGCGATAGGAGGAAAAGGAGTGGTCAGAGTGCTCCTGCTGGGGGATTCTATGATCAGGGGTATCAAATGGGATAGGGAGGAAGCCTGGCCAGTTAGAACAAGATGCTTCCTGGACTAACGGTGCACAGGGCTACCACAGGTATATCAGCTGGCAAGGATTGTGGGGTTCCCCAGACATACTGGTCCACCTGGGTACAAATGACATTGAGGAAATAGCGAGCTAGAGATACAGGCAAGATTCAGGGAGCTCGCCAGGGTCTGTCATGACATAGGATGCACAGTTTCCTTCTCAGAAATCCTGCCAGTGCCAAGGGCTAGTGGGAACACAAAAGGAAAATTAGGGAGATAAACCAGTGGCTCAGGGGTGGTGTGAGGCCAGAGGGTATGGGTTGATGGGGGATTGGGAGAGACCTGGGAGGATAAGGAGCTGTATGCTAGAGATAGACTACATCTCAATTTGGAGGAGGGAATACTTAAGTTGAAAATAGAGGGTTCATTGGTGAAAAGTGGGGTTTAAACTTGTGAAGGGGTGGGATGGGAGAAAAGGCTGTCAAGGGGTGCGATAAAGGAGGACTCTCTCCACCCCTGGGGACCAGGAGGATTGCAGGAAAAGGCCAACTGGCAAAGTGCAGACCAGGAAAACAGAATCCCCATGGGAACACGAGCAGGGGAAATGGAACTATAGGGAAAGGGTGGAAGGTAGTCCTGCTAAATGCCAGGAGCTTGGGCAATAAAATGCCTGAGCTCCAGGCGATGCTAACTGAGGGAGCAGTGGATGTGGCAGCGGTCACTGAGACTTGGGCCACTGCAAGACATGACTGGGACCTGAACCTGGAGGGATACACTATGTTCAGGAAGGACAGGGGGGAGGGAAGGGGAGGAGGGGTAGCAATGATAGTCAAAAACTGCATTGGCATAGGGGGAGTAGAGGAGGCGGAGGGAACCATGGAGGCGATTTGGGTCACCTTGATAACAAGGGGGGGCAAGAGAGTAAAAATAGGAGTGGTGTATAGACCCCTGCCCTGGCAGAGGAGCTGGAGGACAGTCTGGTGGCAGATGTTAGGAGACACTGCAGACTGGGCAGAGGAGCAGGTGGTGGTGTTGGGGAACTTAAACATGCCAGGAACAGACTGGGAGACTATGACATCCTCTGTGACCAGGAACAGAGGCTGTTGGATGTCTTTCAAGACGCATTCCTAACTCAGCAGGTGAGGGAACCGACCAGGAGGCATGGGTACTGGATGTGGTCCTGGCAGACAGTGACCAGATTGGGGAGCCTGGAGGTAAGGGACCCATTGGCGGGAGTGACCATGCCACGGTCTGGTTCTGCCTGGACCTAGGAGGGGTAGAAGGCTGCACAAAGGCAGGTAACGACTTCAGAGGAGGATTTTGAAATGGGAAGGATCCTTAAGGAGCATTTGGATGGGATTGGGTCAGACATGGGCGCTGATAGTAGGTGGGAAATCATCAGGAGAGGGTGCAGGATGCTACCAGCACCTGTGCAAGAGTAAGAAAAAAATGTGGGGCCAAAAACCCTGTTGGTGGACCAGGGAGGTCCAGGAGGTGGTGCGGGAAAGAAAGCAGCCTATAAGCAATTCAAGTGCTCAAGGAGTGAAAGGGATCGAGGGAGAAGTCAAAGCTGATGGCTAGAAGGGCCTACTAGAGTGGTGAGGGCGGCTAAGGCAAGGAAGGAGCAGAACCTGGCCAGGGAAATTAGGAGAGGAACAAGGGTTCTTTAGATACATTGGGGAAAACGAAGGGTGAAGGGGCAGATTAGCAGGATTAAATCAGGAGGGATGGGCACAAGACCGGGGAGCAGGCTGAGGTACTAAATGAGTACTTCACCTCAGTTTCCACCAGGGAAAATGGGGTGCTGCATCATCATGGGAGGAGACAGAGATACTGAGGAGGGGACCCTTACCGATCGGCAGGTCTGGGGAGAGGGGGAGGCATCACTGGCAGGTGGGGGGAGGGCTAAGCAGGGAGAAGGGGTACCGGAAGTGGAAATCACAGCTGAGAGAGTGAGGGAAGCCCTCAGCTCCCTTAAGACGGAGAAAGCACCGGGGCCAGATAAATTACATCCCAGAGTGCTGAAGGAACTTGCAGAGGTCCTGGCAAAACCCCTGGCAGAGCTTTTCACCATCTCTCCGAGGACAGGGTGGGTGCCCCAAGACTGGAAGGTGGCGCATATAGTGCCTATCCACAAGGGGGGATCAAGGGAGGTGGCAGAGAACTACAGGCCTGTCAGCCTGACCTCGGTGGGCAAGGTGGTGGAGGGCATTGTCAAGGAGAGGCTAGGGGGGGACCTGGATAAGTCAGGGTGCCTGGACGATAGACAGCATGGATTCATCCGGAAATCGTGTCAGACAAACCTGGTGGAGTTCTGACTGGGTGACAAGTGCCTTGGACCTGGGTGAGACCAGTGGATGTCCTCTTTCTGGACTTCAGCAAGGCATTTGACTCTGTTCCTCACGTGGGCCTGTTGGATAAGCTGGGAGAAATGGGGTGGGGAACCAGATGATCAGATGGATGGCAATTGGCTCAGGACCGAACCCAGAGGTCGTAGTTGGGATAGTCTCATCCCCAAGGAGGGTCATTAGTGGGGTCCCACAGGGATCAGTCCTTGGGCCCCTTCTGTTCAACGCCTCAGTATCTGACATAAGGACAGGAATCAGGGTGAGATGAGTCTCTTTGCAGATGACTCGAAACTGGGCGGTGGTGGATGGGGAGGAGGGAGGTGGCTACAGGGGGACCTGGAGGCTCTGGAAAGATGGTCTAGAAAGTGGAAGCTGAGGTTCAATGCAGGGAAATGCAAGGTGCTCCACCTGGGGCAGGAAACCCAGGTCAAGTGTACACCCTGGAGATGCTACAAGTCTCGATGGCTGAGAGGGACCTGGGGTGGTGGTGGATGTCAAGATGAACAACTCGGAGACTTGTGGGAGGCAGCAGCCAAGGCCAACAGGATGCTGGGATGCATCGCTGGGGGATCACCTCCAGAAGGAGGAAGTGATACTCCTCTGTATAACTGCTTGGTGAGGCCGCACCTTGAGTACTCGTGCAGTTTTTGAGGCCACACTTAAAGCGGGACATTAACCTCCTGGAGAGGGTCCAGAGGAGGCAACAAAATGATTCGGGCTTGGGGACAGGACCTATGAGGAGAGGCTCGAAGAGCTAAATATGTACACATTGGAAGAGAGAAGGGACCGGGGGACATGATAGGGTCTTTAGGTACATGAAGAGGGTAAATAGGGAGGAACAGTCGGGTGCCAGAAGGAAGGAGGAGGCCACTAGAGGCATAGCTAGAGCTGGAGGGAAGATTCAGGGAGAAAGGAGGGTGCTACTTCACTGAGAGGGTGGTGGAGCCATGGAATGCACTGCCTAGGGGCTGGTGGAGGCAGAGATAGTGGAGGGTTCAAGAGGGGGTGGGACAGGTACAGGGGAAGGGTTCTGGAAGCAAAATCCAATGCAGCAAGAATATCCGGAACTGGGAAGGGAGAAGGCGAGGGGGACAGCAAGGTCAGCACCCAGGTTGGGGACTGACCAAACGAGCAGACACGAAAGACCATTAGGCCTATTCTGCTGGCATGTTAGTATGTTAGTATTTTGGCGAGGCCACCCCTGTGGTACCGACGTGGCCTGCTCCCTTTCAGGAGGCGTCTTTGCGTTCCTGGTTGAGACCCTTCTCCGGAGTTCCTGCCCCAAGTGATCTCAGACAGAGGTATTGCACACCCCTGGAGTCTCCAGGTTCCATGCCTCATCCACAGTCTGGATTGGCGCAGTTGGATACTCCTGATAGGCTTCACGCCCTTCACTGTGACCAGGCCCCAGAGCAAGACTCCTCAGATTTTGACTAATGGGGTAGGAGGACTTTCTACTCAGCACGGTTATTACTTTCCATTTCTGCACATCAGGCCCACTATGCAGCCTATGACAGGTTCTTGTGGGCCAGGCTGGGTCAGCTCCTAGCCTCATTGCCTGACAACGGAGCAAACCAGACAAGCCATTACACTCTCTGCACGTGGCCTGGAGCTAGCAAGGCACCAAGCAAAAGCATCCTATGATGCCAGCGAGGTAGCTACCAGGTCGTAGGAACAGCGATCTGCACTAGGCAGACAGCATGGCTGCATCTTTCCCGGTTGTCACCCTTGGCCCAGTGTAGGGTGATTATCTCCGCTCACCAAAGAACCTATCTCTTCTCCCATAGAGCGAGACACGCTTGTCGGGGCAACTTCCTTCCCCCTCCGGGGGGGACCCTGTCTCACTCTTCCCCACTCTCGGGCCTCTCCAGGCCCTGAAGGTTCTCTCTCTTAGTGTGTCACCCACTGAGAGCTAAGGGACTTTGTCCCTTAGGGTGTAAAGAAACCCCCTTTGGGGGGGACTCGGTACTCACCCAACAGTGATGAATGGTGAAGTTTGACACAGATATATGAAAATTACATACCTACCATAATTATGATCTTTCTGTGTATCTTCACCATTCATCACGATCCCACCCTCCATCCCCCTGGGGCCTCAGTCTCTGGGTCCCCCTCCCTCTCTGTGCCCATCCTTCCCCCTGTCCTTTTTTAGGAGTGGGGTAAAACAGGGGCACAATGGGGAATTATATTCAAGGAGAGTGGACAGCAGTGCTTTGGCTCCACCCCTGTGGGTTGGGAGTTGACAGTTGCCCTCCTTTCTCTCCTCCTCCCTGTTCCCATCCAACCTATTTCTCCTTCTTTTAAAAAAATAGTTTAGCCAACTCTGCTTTTCTGGAGTGTTTGCCAGCTATTCTGTGCCTTGAATTCTGGCAGAAAGCCTTTGGCCACTCCTTGCAGATCTTACTTCGAGATACAGCTCTTGCAGCAGGTAACACTATTAGGACTGAAGCCGGCAGGTGTCAGGACCCCACGGAATTCTTCTAGTTAGCTATCTTCAGCGGGGACCGCCCCGGACGTCGGTCCTGTCTCTGACGTCAGGCGTAGTACATAAGGGGGCGGTCCCGCCAGATTCCCCAGTTCTTGGGACATGGATATGTTGTTCATCCACACTGTCTGGCAGGTATCCTTGCCGCTTTAAATCTTGCTGGAAGGTCTTCAAGCTGGCTTCTCCCACCCACCCGGGTGGTAAAACTTGGCTCCGCCCCATGACGTCAGATCTTCCTTACCGCTTGGAAGCTCAGGTTCCCTCCTTAACGCTCTGCGTATAAGACTGGTTCCTAATTCTTCGGTTTTGCGAATTTAAAAGTTTTTGCACTTCTAGACTTCGGTCTTCTATCCCTCGCAGCTGCGATGGATAAATCAACTCCCGGTTTTCAGAGATGCCCTTGCGGGCAGAAGATGTCTCGGACAGATCCGCACTCCATGTGTGTCTACTGTTTAGGCCTTGAGCACGACCCGCAGGCTTGCGACCTGTGCTCTTCCTTCTCAGCCTACGTCCTCGAAGACCGTGCTGCCCGTTTACAACTGGGGCGTCCCGAGAAACATTTTCCTCCGGTAAAGTCAAAAGAGGCCCAGTCGGCGGTCTCCGCGTCGGTGGGCTCGGCGGATCAGCTAGAGCAGATGATCGCCCTCGAAGAGGAGGCGGCGTGGGCCGCATCTTCCTCAGCCGCAGCATTTATCCCGCTCTCCCTGGGTTCCTCTTACACAGCTTCTTTTAAGGAGCTTTGTCCCTCTCCACTAAGGGAGAGGGACCAATGTCTGCTGGACCTTCTTCCGGTACAAAAAGAAAGACAAGGGTAAGTCCCTCCGTCGACGCTCTTGGGAGCAGGAAAGGTCCCTCTCCCCGAGTTGTCGGCCATCGACTTCGGTCGATTGTTCGACTTCAGCCACTGGTCTCACGGTGTCCCCCGTCAGGCCAGTTGACCCGAACTCCCGTCAGCGCGGTCGAGATTTTCTCGACCCGTTGGACGGGTTGTCGCCAGGCGAAGCTGAGAATCCTCTCTCCCCGGTTCCCCCGGTGGGAGTTGAGGATCCCATGGGCTTGCCAGTGCCTCCGGTTCCGAAGCCCTCGGGCGAACCCTCCGAGCCAAGTGGAGAGCCGGTTCCCCCCGTCCCTTCCCCGCACCACCCTCGGAAAAGCCGAGGTTCTCGGTCTCGGACTTCTTCGCGGTCCAGCCGATCCTGCCGTCATAGGTGGTCTCGGTCTCGGCACCGCGATAAGCGGCACCACTGCTCATCCTCGTCCTCCTCCTCGGACGAGAGGAGGCTTCGACGTAAGTTACGTCGACGGTACAAGGACCTTATGTGGCAACAGCTCCTTCTGACTGGGAACAAGCCAACGCCGTCGGCTTCCCCGACCATTAAGTGGCTGTCACCGGAGCGGCCGAAACAACCCCTCGACTTACCCGAGGAGCCTGTTCCCAGGCCGGTTGTTCGGCCAAAACCAGCTGCTCCACCGATTCCAGTGGAACCTCCGCCTCCACAGCCGTTATTTGGGGCTCCGACCAAGAACTTTCAGTCGGCTCAGGGACTGCCCCATAGGCTGTCTGTTACCCTCACTCCCGATCGACCTTGGCAGGTGGAGGGTGGCTCAGGCCCGAGGCAGCTCTTTGCGAACTCTTCAGAGTCCGATGGCGATTCCTCCCTTTTCTCCTGGCGAGTGGACTTGGAGTCCTCTGGAGGTCAGTCAATGGACGATAGCCCTTCGTCCTATCTGGGATTGCTTCGGCTCATCTCGGAGTCCACCGGGATGAAGCTCGAACCTGTGTCTAAGCGGGCCAGGTATCCCCTCACGGAGATACTGGACCGAGGGGATTCCCCTACGGAGGCCTTTCCGGTGGCCGAGGCCATAGTGGGCCTGGCCTTGGAGCTCTGGCAGCGCCCTGCTTCCTGTCCTGCGCCCTTGGCCAGGAAGTATGCAGTCCCTACCGGTTCCTTGTCCGTTTTTTCGGAACACCCCTCAGCCGAGGGGCTAGTTACCGACAGCGTTTTCCAGCGCGATGGGAACACTAGGGACGTGGACAAACCTCCTGACATGGAGTCCAAGAAATTGGACTATGCCGGGCGCAAAGTCTACGCTGCGTCCTCCCTCGGCCTTTGTCAGGCCAGTTCGGCCGTACTCCTGGCACATTTGTCTCATGCCCTGTTGGACTCCCTGTACGAGGTAGTTCCTCATCTTCCGGCGGACCTGCAGACCACGGTCAGGCAGGTGCGGGACCAGGGCAGGGCAGTGGCCAAACAGCAGCTTCAGACTGCTCTGGACATTGGGGACTCGTGCCAGGTGTGGCCGCAGTGGCTATGCGCTGTCTGGCATGGCTGAGGATATCCACCTTCACTTCGGATACCCAGCACAAGTTGGATGTCCCCTTCCTGGGGACCGACCTCTTCGGCCCTGGGGTGGAAGGTCACCTGCAGAGGATCGAGAAGTCCAATGCTACCTTGGACTCGGTCTCATCTGCACAGAAGGACAAAGGCCGCAGGCCGCAGCCTAAGCCCTTTCGTCCCTCTGCGCCTGCGGCATGTCCGGCCCAGCAACGTCAGGGCCAGCAGGCTCGAGCTTGGCATCCCAAACCCAAGCCCTCGGCTTCCTCCTCCAAGAAGCAGGGAGGTAAAGGCCCTGGAGGTCCCTCGGCCGGTCCTTCCTCCAAACCTGCTCAGTGACGGGTTGAGGGGTGTCGCCCCCAACCCCGTCGCCTCACCCCAGGTGCCCCCCTTGGGGGAGAGGCATCGCCACTTTCCGCCTAGTCCGTTATCACCACAGACCGGTGGGTGCTGGAGGTGGTGGGAAAGGGTCTGCCTCTGGAGTTCGAGCAGGCCCCACCCTTCAGAGCCATCGCACCTCAGGGGGGCCTCGGGGTCCGAAGCCTCGCTGTCAGCTCGCCGAGCCGACATCTCTCTCCTCCTTGAGAAGGAGGTGATAAGAGAGGTGGCGGACCCTCCCTCAGACCCGGGGTTCGTGTCCAGGTACTTCCTGGTTCGAAGCAGACGGGGGCTGGCACCCATTCTCGACCTACGACCTAAACAAGTTCCTAAGGTCTCGAACTTTCAGGATGGTCACTCTGGCTCAGATAATACCATCCTTGGAACACGCATATGGTTCTACTCTGGACCTGCAGGACGTGTTCTTTCCGTCCTATCCGTCCGTCACATCAGAGGTTCCTTCGCTTTAAGCGGAGGGATCCTTCGAGTTCAAGCCATGCCCTTGACATCTCCAGCTCCCAGTGTCTTCACCAAATGCATGGCAGTGGTGACAGCATTCCTGCGGTGCCGAGGGGTCGGGTTTACCCTTACCTGGATGATTGGCTGATAGCAGCCCCCTCCAGACAGGAGGTGGAGCAGTCCAGAGATCTGGCCCTCCAGGTTTGCTCTCAGGTCGGCCTCCTCATCAACGAGGCCAAGTCGGAACTCGAGCCGAAGCAGGTGATTCTTTTCATTGGGGCAGAGCTCGACTCTCTTTGAGCCAGAGCACGGCTCCCGGCGGACAGGGCCGAGGTTCTTTCCTCCTTTGCCCAATCATTTCTGGTTGCGCAATTGCACCCTGCCCGGGACTTCGTGCACCTCCTGGGTCTCATGGCGGCCTGTACCAGCGTGGTCCGTTGGGCCCGCTGGAACATGCACCCCCTTCAGTGGGGGCTGGCCAGCCAGTGGTCCCAACGCTGCGATCCATTGGACCAGCTAGTGACGGTGACCCAGGGGATGTGGAACGCTCTCCAGTGGTGGACCGTTCCAGTTCATCTGCAGGAGGGCATCCCGTTTGTCCGCCCCGAGCCGAGAGTCTCTCTATCGACCGATGCCTCTCTGGTGGGTTGGGGTGCCCATCTGGGGGAACACCGAGCGCACGGCCTCTGGTCCCCGCAGGAGTCCCGATGCCACATCAACCTGCTGGAGCTCCGAGCAGTCCTCCTAGCTCTAACCGCCTTTGCTTCGTTTCTTCGGGGTCAAGTGGTCCGGGTCCAGACGGACAATACCACGACCATGTACTATCTAAACCACCAGGGCGGGACGCGCTCCATGCTTCTATGCAAGGAAGCTCTCCGCATCTGGTCACTTGTGCGCAGCCTGGAGGCGGATCTCCTAGCCATTCACATGGCAGGAGCCTCCAACACCCTGGCTGATGCCCTAAGCCGGATAGGGGCTGCGTCCCACGAGTGGTCTCTCCTGCCGGAGGTAGTACAAGATCTATTCTCCCATTGGGGCATCCTCAGGTGGACCTGTTTGCCTCCAGGGAGAATGCGAAGCTAAGGCTGTTCCATGCCGGCCCCCCCTCAGCAGGGTTCACTGCAGGGGGATGCCTTCTCGAGGCCGTGGACCCCGGGCCTCTTCTACGCCTTTCCTCCATTCCCCTTGATGCACAAGGTGCTGCTCAGAGCAAGGAGGGACAAGGTGCAGGTGATTCTGATAGCCCCAGACTGGTCCCGCCAGTACTGGTACCTAGATCTCAGCCTCAGCTCCAGGCTCCCGAGGCAGCTTCCAGCTCGCCCGGACCTGCTCTCAGTCAATCAGGGGAAGGTATTCCATCCGGACCTTCAATCCCTGCACCTGACGGCCTGGTTCCTGAGCGGCTAGAGTTCCAGGCCTTGGGTCTTTCCGACGAGGTCCTTAACGTAGTTGAGGCGTCCCGTAAGGAGTCGACCAGAAAATGCTACGCCTTCAAATGGAAAAGATTTTCCATTTGGTGTCAGGGCAAGGGCCTGGATCCTTCCTCCTGTTCCTTGGCGAGCATATTGGACTACCTTTTGTCCCTTTCTCAGCAAGGGCTTAGGTCGACGACCCTTAAGGTGCACCTGGCAGCCATCTCTGCTTACCGGGTGCGGGCCAGGAAGCAGTCGGTGGCGCAGGAGAAGGTGGTCTGGCGCTTTCTCAAAGGCCTTGATCACATTTCCCCTCCGGTGCGAGAACCTCCACCTCCGTGGGATCTACTGCTGGTACTGGCAAAGCTCATGGGCAAGCCATTGAACCAATGCACAGGTGTGACCTCTCTCACCTGTCGTGGAAGACCGCCGCCCTTGGTGGCTATCATGTCAGCCAGAAGGATGGGAGAGCTCCAGGCGCTCTGCATCGAGTCTCCTTACCTGGTCTTCCACAGGGACAAGGTTGTCCTGCGCCCCAACCCGAAATTCCTTCCGAAGGTGGTGTCGGAGTTTCACCTTAACCAGGTGTTGACTCTGCCGGTGTTCTACCCCAATCACACCTCGGAGGCCGAATATAGGCTCCATACTCTGCACCCTAGAAGGGCGCTCGCTTACTATAAGAGCGCACGGCTGAAATTCGGGAGAGGTTCGCCAGCTGTTTGTCACCTCCACTGAAGCCGCACCTGGCAGACCTGCAGCAAAGCAGACGATAGGCAGGTGGGTCACCTCCTGCATAGATCTCTGCTATAAGTTGGCGGGCATGGAGCCTCCCAGAGGGATAAGAGCTCATTCTACCCGCCATACTGCTGCATCGGTGGCTGCTTCCAGGGGCGTCCCTATCCAGGAAATCTGCAGGGCTGCTACCTGAAGTCAGCACACACCTTCATCACCCATTACCACATTGACCTTGAGTCACGCCGGGATGCTGGTTTTGGGGCCTTGGTTCTCCAGTCTCTATTCCCTAAGTAGGGGGTGTGTGCCTTGCCTCCCTCCTCCCGGAGAACTGCTAGGAGTCTGCCAGACAGTGTGGATGAACAACATATCCATGTCCCTAGAAATACAGGTTACTCACGTGTAACAGGAGATCTTCCTGGACACAAGTCTCAACCACTCATTCACACTATTGGGATCTGCGTTGGAGGCACTAGGACCCATCGGGAGCAAACTTTTTGCTGGGGAGTCGACGCCAGAGATGGCGCCGCAAGGAATGGCACCGCGAGCCCTAGCTCGCGTGGCAATGACTAGCTCGGCGTCGACTCCCCAACTGCCTCAGTTCCTTTTTTCCCGCCATCGAGTGCGCTTCAGTGACGTCGCTCGCCTTTCGGGAGTCAAACTTCAAACTAGCAGCATAGTTTTCAGTTTTTATTATTTTGTAATATTATCTCGATACAGTATCGCTTAAGTTATTCTTATTTTTAAATAAAAACGATAAAGAAGTCTCAGCCTACACTGACGGAGTCGACCATGAGCAGGTCAGGTGACGGTAGGGAGACTTAGTATAAACTGTTCAGTCAGTCGGCTGGGTCCGGTCTGCCGCCTTCTCGGAAGGGGTCTGACAACCGGTCAGTCCAATGCCAGGGGATGGGCGGACCCATGAAGCATAAAGCCAAGCGGTCACATTCGGCACCGTTCGACCTCGAGCTCTTCTTGATCCACAGGTCTAAAAGAAGGCATCACTCAAGGTCACCCTCCAATCGTCTGCGCATAGGCGTTCGGTTATAAAGGGCTGGTGCGGTCTCTCGCCCGGTGCGTAACGAAAGCTTCTGGTAACCAACGTCTTCAACGCCGAGTCCTACTCGCACACAGGTAGGTCTTCAGATGAGCAGTTTCATCAGTGGGCGCTCTTATGGAGCAATGGGCTCGGAGGTTGGTTGGCTACCTGGCTCAGTCGTTCATGGGCCTTCGGGCTCTCTAGGCGACCAGGTAGGAGCAGTTGGACTTTCCTGGTCGTGCGGTACCTTCTTGATTGCGTCGACTCCGTGTAAGTGTCCCCCATCACATGGCTTCGGTGCAGAGGCCACACAATGCCCTTATTCCTGCTCTTTTCCTTCAAAACCTGTTTTTCGGTCTCTGGGAGCGCCTTCGGCGCCGGGAGGCCTCGCAGTGCCGTCCTTGGCATCCCCTGTGGTGTCGTGCGACTTCTCGGCGTCGCTTGCGGCCGTTCGGCGCTGTCCTCGGCACTGTGCAGCTTGGCGTCGTTTGCGGCGCCACATGGTTCCTCGGCATCGTTCTCGGTGCCATGCGCCTCCTTGGCGCCGGGGGCTCTCGGAGACTTTTCTTTTGTCTCTTTTCCTCCTTCCGCTTCTGGCTTTCATCCCTTTCCTGTCCATACACTCCCTCCTGGACTGTCAGGAGATAACGTTGAGCCTGACTCAGACCTTCGGCTGGGCGATGAGGTGAGCCAAGCAGGTTCTTTCACTGCTGCAGAGCCTGTGAGTGGGACCTGTCATTTAAGTCTCTGCTGAAGAATATGATTTCCACACTTTCTCTCCAGACTACAGACATCGATCCTGGGAAATTGCTAAGACTCCAATACCTTCACGCCTTGGAGATCCCCAGTTGACTCCTCCGATTCAGCCTTCCTTGAGCCTGTCTCAAATGGTATGGAATAATCCTGCTCTCTCTTCATCGGTGGCTAAATCCATTGATAGAAAATATTCAGCCCCCAAGGATCGTCCCATTTTGGCATCCCAAGCCTTTGCGGATCCTATTGTAGTCCTGGCAGAGAATAGGTAGTCCTTCCTCAAACCACTACAGCTCAACCTATTAACAAGGAATCTACTTAAGATTGACACCTTAGGTAAGAGAGTCTTTGCTGCTTCTACCCTAAGTATCTGTATTGCCAGTTACAGGGCTTTATTTTCCCAGTCACGAGTACTATCCTGTGGCACTATCTCAAGCAAATGGTTGAAGCTCTTCGGATCGGATTCAAAAGCGAGAGCTTCTCCAAACCATTACCAGGGTATTGAATCTAACAACCAACAGGTTAAAGCAGTCATGGGCCTTTCGACTCCGCTTCCGTTCAGCAGCTGCTGGTATTTGCACCACCACCATTCCTGGCTGCACTTGAGCTTCAATGATGCACAACAGCAGGTAATGGCATTGCCCTTTGATGGTGCATATCTTTTGGTCCTCAGGTCGAACAGCTCTAGAAGCTACACAAAGACTAGGTCAGCCATTAAGTTGGCTAGACCCCTCCTGCCCTCTTAGAGGGCATGCCAGTAAGCGTCAGTTTCATAACAGTCAGTCCTTTCGAGGCAGAGGTAGTTTCCATAAGAACCAACCTGCCCAACCTCAAAAGAGGCGCAGCAGAAAGTGCAAGGGCCCAAAGCGCCCAGCGCTACTTTATGAATTGCTGGCCCAAGTCCCACCTCAACTGCCCGAGATGGACTTTTTCTCTCCGGTGGGAGGTCGGCTGATGCACTTCTACAGTCAATGGAAGTCCATAACCTCGGACAAATGGGTCCTTCGGATAATCCGCGAGGGGTACTCTCTCAATTTTGTGGAAACTCCTCCGGATTGTCCTCCCAAACGGCAGTGTCTGCCCTTCAGTCAGACCTTCTCACCGCCGAGATTCAGGGCCTTCTAAACAACAGGGCAGTAGAACTTGTGCCGCTGCATCTGGCGACACGGGGTTCTCCTCATTACTTTCTGGTTCAAAAAAGTCTGGGGAATGCGCCCATTCTAGATCTCAAGACTAAACAAATTTCTCCCCAAGGAGAAATTCAAAATAATTTCTCTAGGAACCCCGTTACCCTTGCTTCATCAGCACGACTGGTTAGCTTCCCTAGACATGCAGAATGCTTACCAGCACATTCCCATTCACCCGAGACATCACAAATGCCTGAGGTTTGTGGCTCTGGGACATTTTCAGTTCAGAGTCCTGCCTTTTGGGCTATCCTCAGCGCCGCAAGTTTTTACAAAGTGTTGTGCAGTTCTCACAGTGCACCTCAGAAAACTCAGAATACAGGTTTTCCCTTATCTGGACGATTGGCTTCTGGCAAGTCCTTCCAGGCAAGGGACTCTGGATGCCGTAGAGACGACCTCTCACCTCCTTATGTCCATGGGAGTCCTGCTGAACCTCAAGAAATCACAGCTGCAGCCCTCCCAGAGGCTCCTTTTCAGGGACCTTCTGGACACATCCTGTGAAGGCTTTTCTCCCAGAGGACAGAAGAGCGATATCCTTCAGATGGCCCATTACATCGGAGAGAACAGGTCAGTTACAGCGCTCGATGTAGCACGGATGCTGGGCCTCATGGCATCCTCAGTGTTCACTGTACCTCTGGCCCGTCTGCACATGAGAACCACCCAGTGGATACTCAGTACTCAGTGGTCTCCAACCACTCACCTGCAGTCCTATCTCATCAAGGTGACAGAACCCTCAGGAGGTCTCACCTGGTGGTCTCAAGAGAACAATCTCCTGCAAGGATACCCTTTGCCCCTCTGGACCATCAGATCTCCATTACCACAGATGCCTCACTAATGGGGTGGGAGTTCACTGTCAGGCTCTCCACTCGGGTGTGTGGACTCAACTGAGTCCCAGCTACATAAATGTCCTAGAAATGAGAGCCGTCCTTTATGCGGTCCGAGCTTTGAAGGACATTCTCTGTCACAAGAATATTCTCCTCCAAACGGACAACAAAGCAGTGATGTATTACATCAACAAACAGGGCGGTGCTCATTCTTACCCCTTATGCAGAGAAGCGATGAGGGTCTGGGAATGGTGCTTGGAGCACAAGGCTCTAATTCAAGCAATCTACCTGCCAGGTGTACAGAATGACTTGGCAGACCGTCTCAGCAGAACAGACACAGATCCTCATGAGTGGTCTCTCGACTCAACCATAGTTCAGTCACTATTCGAAGAGTGGGGAACTCCGGACCTGGACCTTTTTGCATCCCCACTCAACGCAAAACTGCCTCTCTTCTGCTCCAAAAATCCAGGGCCTGGTATTTTTTGTCAGGATGCGTTCAGGCTGTGGTGGACAAAACGCTTTCTTTATGCCTTTCTGCCTCTTCCTCTAATTCAGAGAGTACTCCTCAAGTTCGAGTCTCAGGGAGACAAGATGATTCTCATTGCTCCCTTTTGGCCTCGACAACTGATGGTTTCCACTTCTCAACAGTATGTTGGCAGTTCCTCCGAGACCACTTCCCCTGCAGATGAACCTTTTAACTCCGGGACCAGTGGTCCATCCCAATCTGAGATCTCTTCACCTTCACCTGGGGCAAAAGGGGGTAAGGCCATCAGGAAATGGAGGGTAATGAGTACCAATGCCAGTAGTCTGGGCAACAAGCTCCCTGAGCTGGTGGCCTTAATGGAAGAGGGATGCCTGGATATCGTAGCAGTCACAGAAACATGGTACACAGAGAACCATGACTGGGATGTTAACATACCAGGGTAATAACTTACAGGAGAGACAGGCAGGGAGAAGAGAGGGAGGTAGCTCTCTATGTAAAGGAAGGGATAAAATCAACTGAACAAAAGAGTAAACAGGGAGGAGAGGCACTGTGGGTCCCTTGGCGACTGGAAAGGGCACCACAATCCGCACAGGGGTTGTGTACAGACCCCCATGTCTGGGGGAAGGAATGGACAAGGATATGATGGAAGGCATTCTTAGAATGGCAGAGAAAGGGAGATACTGTTGATGGGAGACCTGAATATGCCAGATGTCAACTGGAGCACATTTGCTGCAGCCACATCCAAGAGCAGGGCCATTCTTGATGCCTACAGGTGGCAGGCATTAGACAGCTAGTTTGGAACCACTCGTGAGGAGCAATCTTAGACCTCGTGCTCTCAAATGGGACAGTGAGAGGATCTCAGATCTAGAAGTGGGTTGCCATCTGGGGACAAGTGACCATCAAACAGTGTGGTTCACGTTAAACTCAGCTACTGAGTCAAGCCATACAAAAGTGAGGGTACTGGACTTTGGAGGGCTGACTTTGGCAAGATGAGAGAATGCCTCAGAAAAGCACTAACAGGCTAGAAGGAGGTGTGGAGCAACAATGGGAATTATCAAACTGCCATCACAGAGGCAACAAGCCTTTGTGTGAAGCAAATAAACAAATCAAAATGAAGAAAAAGCCACTATGGTTCTCAAGAGAGGTGGCTGTGAGAAGTCAGGAAGAAAAGATAGCATTCCGGAAGTATAAGGAAACACAGAAGGAGCAGGACAGAGGCTGTACCAGTTAAGGCAGAAAGAAGCAGGGAGGGAATCAGATAGCAAAGGCCCAAACTGAGGAAAGATAGCCAACTCAGTTGAGAGGGGATAAAACCTTTTATAGGTACATCAGCAGAGAGAGACAAAGGAGGGATAGTGAGGCTGAATAGAATGAGCGGTGGGTGGGCAGAGGGGACAGTGAAAAAGCAGGAATACTGAACGAATATTTCTGCTCAGTATTCACAAAACAGGAGGGAAAGTACCTAATCCAATTAACAGAAGCACTCTTGATGGGGGTCAATCCCAGTCCTTTCACAGAAGAAAGGGTTCTGCAAGAACTCCTAAAACTGAAGGTGGACAAAGCAATGGGTCCTGATGGAATTCACCCCAGAATTCTAAAAAAATTAAGGAAGGAACTAGTGAAACCACTGGCTACTCTTTTAATAAATCATGGGAGGATGGTGTGGTACCTGAGGACTGGAGGAAGGCAGATGTGATTCCCTTCACAAAAGTGGGACCAAGACACAGGCAGGAAACTACAGACCTGTCAGTCTGACCTCTGTGGTATGGAAAGTGATGGAGTCACTTCGAAGGAAGAATAGTTGAGTACCTAGGAGGTCAGTGGGCACAGGATCCAAGGCAGCATGGGTTCACAGGGAAGGTCATGTCAGATAAATCTAATAGATTTCTTTGACTGGGTGACCAAAGTAGTAGACCAGGGAGGAGCTGTGGACATGACCTACCTAGACTTTAGCAAGGCATTTGACACAGTCCACACAAAAAGATTATTAGTCAAATTAACCAGCCTGGGGTGGGTCCCAGGGTGGTAGCCTAAATAAAACATTGGCTGAACAACAGAACACAGAAGGTAATTGTAAATGGAGTCCACTCTGAAGAAAGGGCGGTTACCGTGGGGTACCGCAGGGTTAAATGTGGGTCCAGTCCTTTTAATGTCTTCATCAATGACATTGCAGAGGGACTGGAAGGAAAAGTATGCCTTTTGCAGATGACACAAAGATCTGCAACAGGGTTGATATACAAGGAGGCGTGGAAAGGATGAAAAGGACTTGGCAAGGTTGGAGGAATGGTCAGATGTATGGCAGCTGAGTTCAATGCAAAAAGTAAAATAATGCACTTGGAAACAAGAACCAGGGAAGAATACACAATGGGTGAGTAGTAACAACAACAACAAAACAGGAAAGGGACCTGGGGTAATCATATCAGATGACCTTAAGGTTGTAAGCAATGTGAGGAAGGCAGTAGGGAGGGCCGGGGTATACTGGGATGTATAGGGAGAGGCATCAGCAGCAGAAAACAGGAAGTTGTTATCCCTCTGTACAGACAGTTGGTGAGACTCCATCTGGAATACTGTTCCAATTCTGGAGACCCCATCTCCATGAGGACATAGACAGGATAGAGGCAGTCAGAGGAGGACAACTAAAATGGTGCAGGGTCTGCAAGAGAAGCCATATGAGGAGAGACTAAAGGAGCTTAATATGTATACCCTTGAGGAAAGAAGGAGGAGGGGACATGATAGGAAACTTTCAAATACCTCAAGGAATCAACAAAGTCCAAGAGGGCATCTTTCAGAAAAGAGACTTGCAAGAACAAGGGACACAATTTAAAGATAGAAGGAGGCGGTTCTAGGGCAATGTGAGGATATTATTTCACAGAGTGTAGTGGATGCATGGAACAGCCTTCCTGAGGAAGTTGTGGGTCTAAAACTGTGGGAGAATTCAAGAATGCATGGGGCAGACATAAGGCAATTCTTGTGGGGGGCAGGAAGATACAGGCTGTTGGTTAACTAGGATCTGCGGCCTATCCTGTAGGTAGGGAAATGGGCAGACTAGATGGGCCTAGCGGTCCTTATCTGCCGTCAAAGTCTATGTTTCTATGTTTCATGCTTGGCTCCTGAAGAGGTAGAAGTAAATCGGTTCAGTGTCTCTCGAGTTTCGGATATCCTTCTGGCTGCGCGGAAGCCAGCCACTCGGAAAACTTACACGGCTAAGTGGAAGTGTTTTTCCCTCTGGTGTGCAAAGTCCTCTTTGAATCCCTTTTCCTGCCCTCCGGATAAAGTTTTAGAGTACCTTTTGGACCTCTCAAATTCAGGTCTCCAGTACTCTACAGTTAAGGTTCACCTTAGTGCCATTTCAGCATATCATGAGCCAGTTTTTCCTCTTTCTCTGGCTCAGTTACCTATGGTTAAGAGATTTCTTAAGGGCATTCTGCACACCAGACCCCCTACAAGACGTCTGGTTGCAGCCTGGGACATTAATCTTGTGCTAGACATGCTCACCCGGAAACCCTTTGAGCCTCTAGCTACCTGTGAACTAAAGTTCCTCACCTGAAGACTGCCTTCCAGGTGGCCATTACCTCAGCCCTGAGGGTCTCTGAGATACATGCCCTGGTCACAGACCATCTGTATACTGTGTTCCATAAGGACAAAGTAGTCCGTCGTACTCATCCTAAATTTCTTCCTAAGGTTGTGTCAGAATTTCATGTAACAACCTTTGGTCCTTCCCTCTCTTATTTTGCGGACTTCCAAAATGAGGGAGCTCTCTTCCTTCTCTGGATGTTAAGAGAGCCTTCCGTTTCTACTTAGATAGAACCAAGGATTTTCGTAAAGCCCAGCAACTGTTCGTTTCCTTCAGTGAGGCCCGGCTGGGTCAACCTGTCGCTATTAGATGTATCTTAACATGGCTAGTGGCGTGCCTTCGTCACTGCTATTCCATGGCGCAGGTTAAGTTGGAGGGTAGAGTTTACGCTCACTCTACCAGAGTGGTAGCGGCATCCCTAGCGGAAATCCATAGCGTGGCCCATGCAGACATCTGCAATGCAGCCACCTGGAGCTCAGTGCATACTTCGTTGGCATTATGCACTCGATGTCCATTGCAGCGACATTCTTCCTTTGGCAGAGCCATCCTTAATGGACTTCTATCTTCAGGGCATTGAGCTCTTGGTTTCTCCTGCCGCCCTTTCGGGATTATTAGTCGGTACTCTCCCAATAGTGTGAATGGTGGGTGGAGACTTATGTCAGGAAGATATGAAAATTGCGTACTCCCAATTCTTGATCTTCTAAGTGAGTCTCCACCTCATTCACCGCCCACCATCCATCCCCGAGCTCACCCTCTTGTTGGTCTTCACTCCTCAAATCTTTAGGCCTTGAAGACTTCTTTGTTGACCCTTCTTATACGGGTCGTCCGGACTATCTTATGTCCGTTTTTTAGGATTAGGCTACCCTTCTAGGTGAATTCGCTGCACCTCCTTGGCAAAAAGGTACTGAGGCGGTTGGGGAGTCGGCTGAGATAGTCATTGCCCATCAGCTAGGAGCTCGTGGCGCCATCTCTGGCGTCGACTCCCCAGCAAAAAGTTTGCTCCCGATGGGTCCTAGTGCCTCCGGCGCAGATCCCAATAGTGTGAATGAGTGGTGGAGACTCGTCCAAGAAGATCAAGAATTACGGTGAGTCGTAATTTTATTTCTAGGAATGGTTATGTTGTTCATCCACACACCACCCGACCTCCCGGCTTCAACGCACAACCTGAGCTTCCAGCGGGCCAGATCTGGCGTCATGGGGTGGAGCCGAGAGTTTTACCACCTGGGTGGGTGGGAGGAGCAAGCTTGAAGACCTTCCGGCAAGATTTAAAGTGGCAAGGATACCTGCCAGACAGTGTGGATGAACAACATATACCATTCCTAGAACTCCTGTTACAGGTGAGTAACCTGTAGTTCTTTCCCGCTGTCGACTTGCATGTCTCGACCCTTTGGCTTGTTTCTTAGCGCGCGACGCACGGTTAAGTTCTTCCTTCGGGAAAAGTTCGTTTTTCCAGCTCGATTGCTGTCTGATGTCCTGTCCAACCTCCGTTGAAGGCCATCCCTCGAAGTGCGCCTGTGAGAAGCAAATCCCGTTTAAGGATCCGCATTTGGCCTGCGTCCGGTGCCCAGGCCCAGACCACGACACCCGGTCCTGCACATTCTGCCAGGGATTCAACAGCCGGACCCGGATCCGTGGCCAGAAGGCTCTACAGGCATTTTTGCTTGAAGAGAGGATCAAGGCCATGGACTCCTCCAGGGGGGATTCTGCAGAGAAGGCCCACAAACATTCTTGAAAGCACAGGGAGAAGGTTTCTTCCAAGTCCCTGTCCAGGGCCTCCGACTCTCGTAGCTCTGGCTCCCGGTCCGACCATTCGCCCTCCCGGGCCCGTTCTCAGCCTCCCCCCGCTGCGGTGAAGAAACCTTCCGGATCCTCTTCCTCCTCACAGGCCAAGACCTCCAGGCCCCCATCTTCATCCTCCAAAGCCCTGGTTAGGTCTGGGGACCATCATCACCGCCACAAGTCGGGTTCCAGCCATTCCGAGCCCGACATCAGGTCTGCCTCATTGCCTCCTCCCCCCCAGCGGAAGACCAAGGAGCTTACCTCTCTCAAGAGACCGTTGGATCCGACGCCGGCTCGTCCGTCATCGGCCTCTCGCCACAGGTCCCAGGGCCGTGGCCGCCAGGCGTCCATCGCCAGTCAGGCCTCCTTTCGGTGCGTTGGCAGGGGCAGCGTCCGCACCAGTCGAGAAGAGGACCCGACACCTCCACCGATGTCGGTCAGGAGACTTTACGGAGGAGGTGAAGTTGGCGCAGCCCGAGGACCAGGCAGGCGAACCGGTCCTGTCACACCTCCAGAACCCTCCCTCAGCCTGGGGCCCCTGAGGAGCCGACGCCGGAACCCGACCACTGGCGCCCAGTCCGTCGTCGGGTCTTTGCATTGCTGAGGTCAAGGCGCTTTTCACTTACTGGTGGGATACTATTAAAAAGGATATGGTTCCCACACCTCCTCCTCCTCCTCCTGCGACTCCTCCGGCTCCTGTGCCCCCCACTCCATCTGGGGCTGCAGGCCGAGTACCTTCCCCCCAGGAGCCTACGGATCCTCCTAGGGGGAGACCTCCATCTAGATCTTCTTCAGGGTCACCCAGCCCCAAGAGACCCAGAAGACTCCGCCTTTCGCCTTCGACGGAAGACACGGGATCGGAATTCTCAGGATCCAGATCCCCCTCTCCGATCCAGATCCCCTCTCCGGACCCACGTGAGCTTCCTAGATCTCCTCCGGATGACCCATTGTTTTCTGAGATCATGCGACATTTCCAAGAGAACATGGGCTGGGATGTGGAAGAATTAGACCCCGAGAGACTACGCCTCACCAGGTATCTTCGGCAGAAAGATCCTAAGCCTGTGGTGGTACCACCCTTGGTGGACACTTTTGTGGACATCATCAAGGCAGCGTGGAAGCATCCACACTCGCTCCCGGCAATGCCGAAGAAAGCTGACCGCCTGTACAAGGCTCCTAAGGAGGACCAGTACTTGGCTCAACATCCTCTGGCCGACTTTCTGGTCATAACAGCCTCTCATGGCCGGTCCAGAGACGCAACATTTGAGCACCCTGCCACGGACCGGGTCAAACAGCTGGGACGCTATGGGCAGGCGCACGTATGCTTCTGCTACTTGCGCCATCAGATCCCTGAACTACTTGACCCACATGGTGCAGTTCCAAAATGCCTTGTGGGAACAGGGGCTGGATCTGGCAGAAAAAATGCCAGAAGGTGAGCAGAAGGAGGAGATGTTGCAGCTCCTCCGCACGGGTTCGGACGTGGGAACCCAGGTGCTGCGAGCCGTATATGATTCTGTGGACTCCTTGGCCAGAGCGGCAGCTTCAGGCATATGCCTCCGGAGACATTCATGGCTCCGTGTCTCCGGATTTACCTCAAACATCCAGAAAAATATCATGGACGCCTCTTTTGAGAGAGAAGTTCTCTTTGGTGAGCCCTCTGAGAAGGTTCTCACCAAGCTCCAAGAGGCCGGGAAGGCGGTGAGGTCGGTCCAGGCAATGTACTGACCAAGGCTTAGTTCCTTTCATAGGAACCAAAGCCGTTTCCGTGAATGGACATGAGACAACAGTCCCGCACCGGTCCACAGCAGAGGGCTCGGTTCCCACAGAGCCCAGGGTAGACAGTCCGCAGGCCGAAGCCAGTGCCCAGCTAAGCCGGCCCAGCCCGCGGGTCCCTCAGCCGCCACAGCCTGACTCCTTCCCTGCCCCCACCCCTCAGGATCAATGGGACATCAAGGTCGGGGGTCGTATCGCGAATTACCTGCCAGGATGGCAGTCTATAACTACCGACAGGTGGGTTCTTCAGTTGGTCGAAAGAGGCCACTTGATAGAATTCACAGACAAGCCACCCTCGAGGCCTCCTCTGCTCTCCCGTTACTCGGGTCAGCACAAACTGCTTATCAGGCAAGAGATACTTGCGCTCCTGCAAAAGGGAGCAGTAGAGTATGTCCCAGAGATCCAGAAAGGGTTCGGATACTTTTCTCACTTCTTTCTGGTTCCGAAGAAAACAGGGGACCTCCGTCCAATCCTGGACCTCAGCGACCTCAATCTGTCAGTCGCCTACAAGCAATTTCGCATGGTGACTCTTCAAGGTCTTATTTCCATGCTAAAGAAGGACGCCTTTTAGCGTCCTAGACATACAGGGCGCATACCCATATCCCTGCAACTCAGCGCACAGGAGGTTCCTGCACTGAGTTTCTCTGCCACCATTTCCAGTTCGAGCTCTTCCGTTCGGACTATCATCAGCCCCAGGGTCTTTGCAAATGTGGCAGTCGTGGCAGCGTTTCTAAGGAGACAGAGGCCACTACGTGTTCCGATACCTGGACGATTGGCTTCTCATGGCACTCCAAGAGGCACTGTTGATGGCTATTCAAAGCACTCAGAACTGTTTCGAGTCCTTGGGCATCCTCACTACAAGTCACTCCTCGTACTGTCCCAGAAATTGCAGTTCATAGGAGCAGTTCTGGACACCGGCGGGAAAGCCTTTCTCCCGACAACAGCGAGCGCATCAGATCCTCATCGGGATCTTCGAAGAAGAAGCCCGTCCCCGCCAGGTCGGTCCTTCGCTTGCTCGGACACATGGCTGCAGCCATTCCAACCGTCCCTTTGGCAAGACTCCATATGCGGGTGACCCAGTGGATGCTCAAGGTGCAGTGGGACCAAAGGCAAGACCACATGCAGCATCCGGTCAGAATCACGAACGCCGTGATTCAAGACTGGCAGTGGTGGCTAGACCCAGGTACACTCTCTGCAGGTGTCCCATGTATAGCGCCGTCCCCGGAGATAATCCTCACCACAGACACCTCAGGGCTGGAGTGGGGTGCACATCTGAATGGGGTGAAGTCCCAGGGAACATGGACCCCTCAGGAGGCTCACCTCCATATCAACATCCTGGAGATGAGGGCGGTCCTATATGCCCTGCTGGCTTTTCAGTCAGAGATCCTGTCGAGTACTCTTCTGCTTCAGACAGACAACACGGCGGTGATGTATTACCTCAACAAACAAGGAGGCGCACACTCTTACTCCCTTTGCAGGGAGGCAATGAGAGTGTGGGATTGGGTAATCCGACACGGCGCAAGCCTGATTGCAGTTCATGTTCCCGGCGTGGACAACACAATCGCGGACGGCCTGAGTCGCTCCCAGGGCAGGATCCACGAATGGGAACTCCTTCAAGAGGTAGCGGAGGATCTGTTTCTACGATGGGGAACTCCAGAGTTGGACTTGTTCGCTTTCCCATCCAATGCAAAACTGCCCAATTTTTGCTCGCTAGATCCAGGGCCTGGTGTTTTCTGGTGAGACGCGTTGTCCCTCTCCTGGGCGAACAGATTCCTCTACGCCTTCCCTCCCTTCCAGTTGATCCAGAGAGTTCTTCTCAAACTGCACAGGGAGCACGCAACAATGATCCTGGTAGCCCCTTTCTGGCCCAGGCAGATATGGTTCCCCTTGCTAACGCAGCTGTCCCGGGAACCTCCGTTCCCGTTGTCTTACAGCTCCCATCTCTTGTCTCAGGAGAAAGGTTCACTGGTCCATCCGGACTTACATTCACTGAATCTGCATGCATGGCTCCTAGAGACATAGCCATTTTGCGACATGAGGTGGACGGAAGTCCTTTCTGCGGCCAGAAAGCCAGCAACACATGCGACGTACGCCATGAAATGGCGCCGTTTTTGTTTGTGGTCGCAGGCACGCAACCTTTCCCCTCTAGGTTGCCCGGTGAAAGCAGTGTTAGATTACCTGCTCTCCCTTTTCCAGTCGAGTCTAGCCTACTCCTCTATCAAAGTGCACCTCTGCACTATTTCTGCTTACCACTTCCCGGTGGGACAGCACACAGTGACACAGCTTGATGTCTCTCGAGACTTTCTGAGAGGGGTATTACACCTTAGGCCACCCATTAAGGACCCTGTCCCCCCATGGGATTTACTCTTTGTCCTGGAACAACTCACGCTTCCCCCCTTTGAACCTGCCGCGAATTGCGAGCTGTGTTTTCTGTCTTGGAAAACGTTATTTTTAGTTGCTGTTACATCAGCAAGGAGAATTTCTGAGCTTCACGCTCTTATGTGTAAGGAACCCTATTTGATTTTCCACCAGGACAGTGTCTCCCTGAGGCATGATCCTAAGTTTTGCCTAAGGTAGTCTCCACCCTCCTCTCAATCGGACATTGACCTGCCTGTCTATTTTCTAAGTACTCCAATAGAGGAGACGCTACTTCACACCCTGGATGTTCACGCTGTCTAAGGTACTACCTAAACAGAGACGAAACAGCCTCAGATCGAGACAACTCTTCATTTCCTTTGCTGAGAAGATGATGGGCCAACCAGTATCAAAGCAGTCACTTTCTCGCTGGCTTGTCCAGTGTATATCATACTGCTGTCTGAAACAGAGCCCTCCCGGGTACAGTCTGAGGCCATTCCACAAGGGGTGGCTACCTCCTTTGCAGCACTGTAACGTCTCCACCTCTGCCATTTGTGCTGCAGCTACTTGGAGCTCTGTACACACTTTTATCAGGCATTATAGCCTGGACATTGCCTCACGGCGAAGAGCCGGTTTCAGCCTGGCCATGCTACAGGGTCTCCTGTTCTAGAGTCAGGACTTGGCATGGATATTTTCCAATCTCCTCCTCCCAGTATGCTTACAAGCGTTATTGCTTGGAAATCAGTCCTAATAGTGTTACCTGCTGCAGAGCTGTATCTCGAAGTAAGATAGTACAGTTACGTAAGAACTTACCGTAACAGTAGATCTTCGAGAACAGCTCTTGCAGCAGGTACCTTCCCGCCCACCTTCCCCCTTGGAGGAGGCATGGCTTTCAGAGCCTTTGGCAGGGGCTTATGCCCCTTCGTCTTCTGATGGATCCTCAGTCTCCAATTCTGATGTCATCCTGCGGCTGGACATCTCCAGCAGGAGAACTGGGGAATCTGGCCTGACCGCCCCCTTATGTATTACGCCTGACGTCGGAGGCGGGACCAACATCGGGGGCGGTTCCCACTGAAGATAGCTAGCTAGAAGAATTCCGTGGGGTCCTGACGCCTGCCGGCTTCAGTCCTAATAGTGTTACCTGCTGCAAGAGCTGTTCTCGAAAATCTACTGTTACGGTAAGTTCTTACGTAACTGTACTTTCCTATACAATCTGGAGATGGACCAGGGTCTGGGATGTGTTAACCTTCTCCATCTCTTCCTAAATTCTTTACTCACCCTACCTCCCTCTTCCTTTTCCAGAGATTGGGGCCCCTCCCAATCCCTTTAGTTTCCGACTCATGTCCCTTTCTGTCCTCTCGGTCGTTATTTCTCCTTTTGGTTCATTTATATTTTCCTTTTTCTGTCCCTTGGACTTCCTTGTCCCACCCTCCACTTCCTTCCTCTTACCTCTCCGGCGACTCAGAACTGGCAGGCAGGCAGAGTCGATGCAGCCTAACGGCCAAACCACGAGCGCCACGCAGTGTGTCAGCCTCAAGGGCGGTGCCGATGGTGCGTCGGCTCCGCCTACCTTAAAAAAAAAAAACTCCCGCGGGGTCCTGACCTCCAGAGAGATACCCAACAGTGATGAATGGTGAAGATACACAGAAAGATCATAATTATGGTAGATACGTAATTTTCATTTCTGCTCACTGGATCTCCAGGACGCATTCTTTCACATCCCAATCTAGCTGTCCCACCAGCAGTTCCTCCGCTTCAGAGCCGAGGGAACCCTATGCGAGTTCCAAGCCATGCCATTTGGCTTGTCATTAGCCCCATGGGTCTTCACCAAATGCATTGCCATGGTGGAAGCCCACATCAGGCGTTGTGTGGGGGGATCAGAATTTACCCGTTCCTCGATGATTGGCTCTTAGCAGGTTCCACCCAGCAGGAGGTGGAGGGTTCAGGGACCTGGCCCTCCAGACCTGCTCCCAAGTCTGCCTCCTGATCAACGAGGCTAAGTCAGAGCTCATGGTTTCTCAGGTGATGTGCTTCATAGGGGCAGAGCCCGACTCTCGTCAAGCCAGAGCTCGGCTCCCGACTGACAGGGCGGGTGGAGGTTCCCTCCTCCTTTACCCAAACATTTCTGGTTGGGCAATTGCACCCTGCCCGGGACTTTCTGCACCTTCTGGGTTACATGGCGGCATGCACCTCCATGGTCTGTTGAGCCCGGTGGCACATGCGCCCCTTCCAATGGGAGCTGGCCGCCCACTGGACTCTGCGCCACAGTCATTTCAACCAGCTCATCACTGTGACCCAGAAGATGTGGGATGCTCTCCAATGGTGGACTGTCCCAGACTGGTTGCTAGAAGGGATCCCATTTGTCCACCCCAAGCCGACTGCTGTCCTCATGACCAATGCCACTCTCATGGGCTGGGGAGCCCACATTGGGGACAACAGGGCCCATGGGTTCTGGACTCCTGAGGAGTCCCGTTAGTACATCAACCTGTTGGAGCTCAGAGCAGTCAGACTGGCACTGTCAGCTTTCACTCCTCAGCTCCGGGGTCAAGTGGTTCAAGTCCAAACGGACAGTACCACGACCACATACTACCTCAACAAACTGTGGCACACATTCCTGTCTGCTATGCAGGGAAGCGCTCTGCATCTAGACACTTGTGAGCCATCTGGAGGCGGATCTCCTAGCCATCCACGTGGCAGAGCCTCAAACCAACTGGCAGATGCTCTCAGCCACATAGGCAAGACATCCGAGTGCTCTCTCCATCCAGAGGTGGCTTACAGTCTGTTCTCCCACTGGGGCATACTGTTGGTGGACATGTTTGTCTCCCAGGAAAACACCAAGCTGAGGCTGTTTCATGCCTGCCACCCTCAGCAGGGCTCGATGCAGGGGGATGCCTTCTCAAGGCCATGGACCCCAGGCCTCTTCTACGCCTTTCCTCCATTTCCCTTGATCCACAGGGTGCTCCTCAATGTGAGGAGGGACAAGGCGCAGGTGATCCTGGTAGCCCCAGACTGGCCCCACCAGTTCTGGTATCCAGATCTCCTCAGTCTCAGCAACAGGCTCTCGAGGTGACTTCTAGCACGCCCAGACCTGATCTCAGTCAATCGGGAAGGTATTCGATCCAGACCTTCAGTCTCTGCACCTGACAGCCTGGTTTCTGAGCTGCTAGAGTTCCAGGCTTTGGGTTTCTTTGTAGCGGAAGCATCCAGGAAGGAGTCGACCAATGGTGCTATACCTTCAGATGGAAGAGATTTTCCATTTGGTGTCAGGATAAGGGCTTGGACCCTCTGTTCTGTCCAGTGGCTAGCATCCTAGACTACCTTTGGTCTCTGTCCAAAGTGGGCCTTCTGTCTTCTACCCTTAATGTCCACCTGGCAGCCATTTCTGCTTACCAGGCACGGGCCGGTCAGCAGACGGTGGCAGAGGAGAAGGTAGTATGGTGTTTTTTCAAAGATCTCGATCACATATCCCATCCAATGCACGAACCTCCACCTCCGTGGGATTTACTGCTGGTACTGGCAAAGCTCATGGGCAAGCCATTTGAACTAATGCTCAAAAGTGAGATATCACACTTGTCATGGAGGACAGCCTTCCTGGTGGCTATCACGTCCGCCAGAAGGACAGGGGAGCTCCAGGTGTTCTTGGTGGAGTCTCCTTATCTGGTCTTCCACAGGGACAAGGTTTTCCTGCATCCCCACCCAAAATTCCTCCTAAAGGTGGTGTCAGAGTTTCACCTTAATCAGGTGTTGACTCTGCCTGTGTTCTACCCGAACTACACCTCGGATGCTGGGTACGGGCTCCATACTCCGGACCTGAGACGTGCTTGCTCTTAATATAAGGAGAGAATGGCAGAGGTTCGGGTAGAGATTCACTGGCTGTTTGTCACCTACGCTGATACCACATCTGGCAGGCCTGCAGCAAAGCGGACGATTGGCAGATGGATTACATCATGCATTGATCTCTGCTATAGGTTGGTGGGCAAGGAGCCTCCCAGAGGGATGAGAGTCATTCTGCCCGCCATACTGCTGCATTAGTGGCTGCTTCCAGGGACATCCCTATCCAGGAAATCTGCAGGGCTGCTAACCTGAAAGACAGCAAACACCTTCATCGCTCATTATCACATCGACCTTGAGTCACGCCGGGATGCTGGTTTTGGGGCCTTAGTTCTCCAGTCTCTGTTTCATAAGTAGGGGGTGTGCACCTTGCCTCCCCTCTCCCGGAGAACTGCTAGGAGTCTGCCAACAAGTGTGGATAAGAACAACATATCCACATCCCTAGAAAAATAGGTTACTTTCCTGTAACAGTAGATCTTCCCTTGTCAATCTTCACCATTCATTACTGCTTGGGTTAGTGCTGGAGGCGCGCACCCGCTATGGGAGATTATTGGGTTTTGGTCGACCGCTGCACGCTGCCCCTAGAGCAATACACTGTGTCATGCGCGGTGGCCGTTAGATGCCACGGACTCCTCCTCCATCTCAGTTCTGTTTCTCCCACCGTCGAGGCTACACTTGCTGCACGGTCAGATACAGTAAGGCCTTCTGCATCATCGAATTCCAGACTCCTCCTCCTGCTTTTTCTCTATGCCGTCACCGGTAAGACCGTTCTTTTTATAACTTTCTCAATGGCGCCGAGAGCTTTTGCTGTTTTAGTCTCAATATTTTCGCACCATGTCAGGTTCAGGGGCAAAACTTAAGTCGAAGGCGGGCGGCGCCCCTATGCATCGGTGCTCCTGTGGCCAGCATTTTTCTGTCATGGACCAGCATGATGTTTGTCTTCATTGCCTGGGACCCAACCACGATATGGATGCGTTCGACACCTGTTTCTTGATGGACCGTCACGTCCTAGAAGTCCACGCGTTTAAGATCGACAAGGCCCCGCTGACTTTCGGGGGACGGCGCCGCTCAAGGGATTCCCAGATAAGGTCTCTAGGCCCTTCCTCCGGGTCCCCTCTCAGGCCTATACAGTCTGTAGAGGAGGAGGCTTCCTCATCTTCTCTTGCTGAAGAGGAGGCTTCTTTCACGGTGTTGGAGGAACGCCGGGGACACCGCCTCGGCAGTCACCTCCTCGGAGGTGCAGGCTCCCCCAGTGTCGAGGCCCACGTCTGCTGGGCCCGGCATCGGTGGACTCTCAACACCACCTTTCGGTGCCATTTCGGATCCCGGCACCGTTGGCGGCGCCAATGATCAAGATGGCACCATTGGCAGCGCCGTGTTGGCTCTCGGTGCCACCCGTGGCGCCGTGGACCCGGTTGGCTCTTCTGGCAGTGCCGATTGGGGTCCCGGCACCGAGGGCGGTGCCGTGGGTTTGGCCTGTGCCGTTAGGGAGTTGGGGCTGGGTCTAGCTGTTGCGGAGGGCCCTGGGGTTGCCAGTATTGTGGTCCAGCTGGTCTCTTCCTCCTCGGAGGAGGATGACTCAGACGTGGACCTGTCCTGGCACCCTGACTCTTCGGAGTCAGGGTCTCCGGTGGCACAAGGTGCTAGGTGGCCAAGCGCACCTATTCCTCTGTCCCCACTGCCGTCCTCCCCTGAGGTCCCCCAGGCTGGGGGTGGTCTGGGGTACCTGGGGGGCAATGGAGCGGAAGTGGAGGAAGGGAGGGGCTCTCCCTCCTGAGTAGGTTGTGGCAGCTGCTGACTCTGATGCTGCTGCACCCCCTTGGGGTGGGGGTCACTGGGGTCAAGGAGGAGGGCGTTCTCTGAGTCTGAGAGGTCGGGGGACAGGGTTCAGGCGTCTCAGTCTCTACCTACCACCCATCGGGGTGCGAGTAGGAGCCGTAGCGCTGGGCCCCGTCTTTCCCTCTTGGACTCCAGGGACCCCTCTGGTGGCGTTGCTGTGGGCTGCCCTTCTGGATCCATGCAGTGCCAGGTTCATCACAGGGGAGGATCCCCTTCTAGGCTCTTCCAGGCTTCGCATCCCCAGGGTTCCGTTTTGCGACCTGGTCTGTTGTCCGGGATCCTGCCAGCTCGGGCTCCATTCCCCGGATTCCAGAGCCTCAGCAGAGGACAGTTGCCTCGCCGTAGGTGCCCTTCTCCCATTCCTCTGCAGCCACCCCCCGCTCTCCTAGGCTATGTCGGTCCCACAGGCCCGTTATCCTGGGAGACATTCAGAGGTTCAGCGGCGGCCTTCCCCTCATATGTTAGGTACATGAATGAGTGGGTTTTTCGCCTATCCCCACCACCGCAGGAGTCCTCTAGACACTGAAGCTCTCCATCATCCTCGTCTCCCTCCTCTGAGGGAGAGGAACCCACTGCTTATCTCTCCTCCAATGCTGATTTCATTGAATATCAGTGATTCCTTTCGAGGATGGTGAGGGATCTTCAGATTTCCTATATTAGGCAAGACAATACTGAACAGGAGACGCTTGAATTCCTCAGCGAATTCAGTGCCCAGCATTTGGTGGTACTGTCCTGGCCTTTTCCCTTCCAGGAGGCGTCTATCCATTCTTGGCTGTCGCCAGCCGCCCTTTCTCCAGCCCCAGCAGACTGCCAACGTAGGTATTGTGCCCCATCAGAATCTCTAGGTACTCTTCCCAACCCACCCTCAGGATTGGCATACCTAGAGACTCACTCTGGGTGCCGCCGCCTGGCGCATGACCATCCACCGGACTCAGATTCTCTACGGTTTGACCGGTGGGGGCGAAGAGTGTTTTCTTCCTCTCATGCGATGTCATGCATTGCATCTCCTCAGGCCCACCATGCTGCCTACGGTAGACATTTGTGGTCGATGCTTTCCCAAATCTTAGCATCAATGCCTTATGGAGCAAACCAGACAAACTATTGCCCTCTCTGCTATAGGCCTGGAGCTGGCAAGACACCAAGCAAGGGCATCTTATGACGCCAATGAAGTGGCTTCCAGGGACAGCGATCTGTATTAGACGGATGGCATGGCTTCATCTATCAAGGTTGTCACCACTGGCCCGGCGTAGGGTAATTCGCTCCGCTTTTTGGGGGACCCATCTCTTTTCCTCCAGAGCTAGGAGACTTCTGCAGGGGCTTCCTCCGTCTCCCCATCCTCTGGGGACACCTCCTAGCTTTTCTCCCCTACAGGCTTCTCTCTTGATTAGCCCAGGGTCTTCCCCTTCTGTTTCTCACCTACAGGAGGCTGGGGGTCTTGCTCCCTCAGGGTTTCTTATCGGGGGGGGGAGCTTGGTACTCACCCAAGCAGTAATGAATGAAGATTGGCCAGGGAAGATATGAAAATTACTTACCTACCATAATTCTTGATCTTCTCTTGTATCTTCACCATTCATTACTGATACCCACCCACCTACCCCTCAGCGGCTTCCTACTGTGGTGTCTCCACCTCCCATCTCATTCATTTCTCTTCCTTTGGCCTTTATGCCAAAAAAAAAAAAAAATTCTGTTTTCCGTTCTTCTTGAATGGATCTTTTTTCCTCAAGGTAAAGAGGAATGAATAGGGTCTTTTTCACCTATTCTGAGGGAACTCTTTCTGACTGTCCCTAGGGGTGACCTCTGGGCCACTTAACCACGTTGCTCAGTTCACAGCTCAAGAGACTGTCCCTTTGACTCGGCCTCAGAAATTTAGATTCCCCCTGGCAGGTGGTGTTATTGTCAGCTCATTCTGGCTGGTGCTTCTGGCACTTCTTTAGCCTTGAGCGGTTGTTCTTGCCTTGTCTTCAGGGAGTCTGATTGAGTTCCTGCTCTATCCTTTCATACAAAGCTGCCTTCTCTAGGGTGCTAAGGGGCTTAATCCCATTCCTAGTTGGGCGCTCTCTTTCTGGAACAGATTTTCTGCCCAGGCAGTCTGTGAGCTCTCAACTAGAGTGTAGGGGTTTGGCATGATGGGAGGTTAGAGAATCTGCCCTTTGTGTCCAATCTGTACAGGCGGTTCAGTTGAACCTTCTCTCAGTCCTATCAGGAGGGATTCTTGCTTCCTTTTTTTGGGGGTTCCAAGCTTATAAGCCTCTCAACCAATGTATCTTATGGGCAGTGTTCTCCCCTCTCAGCATACCTTGTTTTCTTCCATTTCTTCTTCTTCTTCCTTTTCTCTTTCTCTCTATCTGTTCCTCCCTTGGAGTCACCCCAGAAGGGAGGCCCTGCGGTCCCTTAAGGTAGGAATTCTCTCTCCTCTGTTTTCTCTACCGGCTTATTCCTTTTTCAGTTTATATCTTTTCCTTTTTCTGTCCCTCGGCTCTCTTGTCTCGCTCTCCTTTATCCTTACCCTTTGTTTCCTCTCCGGCTACAGAACTGAGATGGAGGAGGTCTGCTGCACCTAACGGCGCCCCTCGTGCATGGCGCTTGATGCGTCGCTCTCAGATGGCGGCGCCTTTAAACTGACTCAAAAAAACAAACAAAATCTCCGTAGCGGGTGCGCCTCCAGCACTGACCCAAGCAGTAATGAATGGTGAAGATACAGAGAAGATCAAGAATTACGGTAGGTACGTAACTTTCATATCTTATCTGTGTCAGTCTTCACCATTCATCACCTTTGGGTATGTAGCTGAAGGTCAGGACCCCATGGGAGTTTTTTTTTTTTGATGAGCGGAGTCGACACACTGTCGGCATCACCCTCGAGGCCGTTGCACTGCGTGGCGCTCGCGGGTTGGCCGTTAGGCTTCATCAACTCCACCCTCCCGCCAGTTCTTCGTCTCCTGCTGTAGAGGTAACACTGCGTGAGGAGCTACTATCAAGAGGCCTAGTACTGTTGTCGATGCCGAAAAATTCTTCAACGCTGAGAGAAAAAACTTTTCCTGATAGTTCAGTTTTCGCCACCACTCAACGCCGCTGTGGTAAGGCTGTTCCTTTTCTTTATTTGTCAGCTATGTCAGGTCTTTGTTTAACTTGTTTTGCTGTGGATCATGTATCGGTCGGGGGCAAGAAATTGTTGAAGACGTGGTGGCCCCCTATGCGACGGTGCCCGTGCGGCCGCAAGTACTCCATCACCGACCAGCATGATTGTTGCCTCGCGATTGTTGCCTTCTTCACGACATGGATGCATACGATGCCTGCTTCTGCATGGACCATCGTATCATCAAGCAATGCGCATGGAAAGTTGGACGAGCTCCGCCGACTTTCGGGGGACGAGTATGCACTCGGGCCAAGCCATGGTCTCTTGCCCTTTCCTCCGGGTCCCCTCCCAGTTCTATATGGACTGTGGAGGAGGGGGCTTCTACTCCTAGTAGCCTCACTGTTGCAGAAGCCCCTTCTGCGGTGCAGGAGGCCCAGTCCGTGCCTCCTGGGGGTCGGGCGGGATGCACCACTCTGGCAATCTCCCCTTTGGGGACGAAGGCTCCCCCGGTGTCATTTCCTCGGGCTGGGAAGCCTGGGCCGGCACTGTTCTTGACTCTGTCCATCAGTGCTGTCTTGAACCTCAGCGCCATGGGTCCTGATGGCACCATGGATGGCGGCACCAATGGTGCTGACGGTGCTGTGGGAGGCTCTATGGTGCCGTCTTCGACCGATTCTCACCTCGGCAACATTCACGGACACAGAGGCTGAGGATGGCACTGTGTCTAGCTCTGGTGCTGCTTGCGGTACCGAACAAAGACACGGCGCCATGGGAAGTGTTGCCCTCGGCGTCGCTCGCGATACCAAGGGAGCTGTCAGGCCATCGTCTGCGCCATCCCTGACTTTGGTGCAGTTTGCAGCGCCGTGGGTCAGAATGGCACCGTGACAGGCATCGACTCCGCTTCTGCTACCGCTCTCGGCACCGTGTCTTCTTCAGGCACCGTTCGCGGTGTCATTGGAGAGTTCAGTGCTGGCTCTGGTGCAGACACCAGGACTGGTACCCCCATTGGTTGGGACAGCAGCGGGCATCCGCATAAAGTCTGGCACCGGACTTCAGTCTCAATCTCCTCTGAGACCCAGTCCTTGTCTGGTTTGGATCAGCTGTCTGACTCCTTGGAGTTGGCCCACTAGATACCCTGGTAGTTTCTTCGGCTGACCGGAGCCAGCCTCCCTCTTGAGGGGTGGGCGGTTGTCCCTGAGTCTAGGGTCAGGGGTGCTTACCAGCAGGCAGGGGTGCAGGCCACTATTGCTCTGTAGCCTGTTTTCTGCCCCCTCAGTTGTGGTACCTCCTCAAGTGGTGTGCCAGGATCGCCTAACTTTGGGGCCGATCGGAGCACCCACGAGAGGGGAGGGTGCTTCTCCCTGGGCGGTCCCCTCAGGGACTGACCAGGGTTGTCAGCTGCCTAGGCTGGTGTGTGCGAGGAGGAGGAGGACTCTTTCGGACTCCGAGGGGTTGAGGGGTCAGGTTTCGATGCGGCAACCCTTTTCTGGGACTCACCCGGGTTCGGGAAGGAGTTGTAGTGCGGACTCCCGCCCTTCTCTCTCGGGCTAGTCGAAAGGGCCCTGGTCTTTGGAGGGTACGGACTGTCCTTTTGGAGTTCCATGGTCTCTGTCACCTCACAGGGGGGAATCTTCAGGGCACAGCCTAGGCAGTTCCAGTATGATTGATCAGCTGTTTGCAGTCCAGAGCCTCTCCTTCTCTTGAGGCTCCTAGTGTGCTCTCTTGCCCCGACAGAGGACTGTCGTCTTCTGCCGTTGGCCTTGCCCCCACTCCTCTGTCACCTTCTCCTGGGCTCCCAGTCATTCTTGGTCCTAGAGGACCTCTCTCCTGGGAGCAATTCAGGGGTGAGGCTGCTCACTTCCTTTCGTATGTCAGGGCCATGGACGGACAAGTGTTTCACCATGACCCAGAGCAGCCAACCCCTGGATCTCCGAGGTCCTCCGCTTACTCATCCCCCTCTTCAGGGGGAGAGGAGCCCTCTGTCCACATCTCTCCTGCTGCTGATCTTGCAGAGTATCAGCATTTCCTCGTGAGGATGATGAAGGACCTGCTTGTCACCTCACCCACTCAACACAATCTGGAGCATTTGACGTGCGCCTTCCTGGGCGATTTCAGTGTGGACGCAGTTGTGGTGCCGGCCTGGCCTGCTCCTTTCCAGGAGGTGTCGTTGCAATTCTGGCAAAGACCCTTTTCCGGAGTCCCAGCACCTTGGGATCCGAGCCAGAGGTAGTGTGGCCCCCCGCGGAGTCTCCAGGTCATATGCCTCATCCTCAGTCAGGATTGACGCAGCTGGACACTTCTGATGGACTTTGCACCCTCCACATCAAGATTACATGGATTTTGACTTCTGGGGGGGAGGACCTTCTACATGGCATGGTTGCTTCTTTCAATATTTGCACACCAGGCCCACTATACTACCTATAATAGGTTTCTGTAGTCCAGGCTAGGTCAACTCCTAGCCTGTATGCTTGATACAGAGGTAACCAGACAAGCCATTGCACTCTCTGCACGTGGCCTGGAGCTAGCAAGGCACCAAGCGAGGGTGTCTTACGATGCCAGCGAGGTAGCTCCCAAGGTTGTAGGGACAGTGATCTGCACTAGGTGGATGGCATGGCTGCATCTTTCCAGGTTGTCACCCTTTGCCTGGCATAAGAGGATTTCCTCCGCGTACCTGAGAACCCGTCTTTTCTCCGGTAGGGTGAGGCGGCATCTGTTGGTGCAACCTCCTGCCCTCTCCGGGGGGGTCCCCATTTCACTCTCCCCAGTCTCAGGTCTTATCAGACCCATAAAGGTTCTCCCTCCAAGTTTCTCACCTACTGAGAGGTAAGGGAGTTAGTCCTTTAGGGTCTAGGGCCCCCTTGGCGGGGTAGGGCTCGGCACTCACCCAAAGGTGATGAATGGTGAAGAGTGACACAGATAAGATATGAAAATGATGTACCTACCGTAATTCCTGATCTTTCTGTTATCTTCACCATTATTCACAATCCCACTGTCCATCCCCCCTGAGGCCTCAGTCTCTGGGTCCCTCTCCCTCTGTGTGCCCCTTCCCCCTCTTCCTTTCCGCTGGTCAGGAGCAGGGTGACCTTGGGCACACAGAGTTTTACTTCCTGTCAGGAGGGGAGAGGGATCAGACGAGGAGTTACTTTCTCCTCAATGCTTTGGCTCCACCCCTTTGGGGTGGGAGTTGGTGGTTGCCCTCTCTTCTTTTCTCTCTCTTCTCCTCAATCCTACTCTGTTCTTGTCCTTAGGGTCTCATCCCTCAAATTAATCAAGAAACTTTGTTTTTAACCTCCAGATAGGTGGTTTCAGGGGGAGTACAGCCCTATATCCTGCTTTTTCTTCCAGAATAGCCGCTTCTGCTCATGTCGGAGTTTATTGCCAGTGATTCTGTGCCTCGAATTCTGGCAGTTCAGCCTTCTGGCTACTCCCTCGAAGTTCCTATACAATCTGGAGACAGGTCAAGGGTTCAGGGTGTGTCCTCCCCTTCCCTATTTCTAATTTTTCTTTCCTTCCCTCCTTCCCTCTTCTTTCTGCTTCCAAAGATTGGGGCCCCTCCCACTTCCCTTAGATTTCTAACTCCCCTTCTGTCCTTTGTCGTTTATTTCTCCTTTTAGTTTGTTTATCTTTTCCTTTCTCTGTCCCTTGGACTGCCTTGTCCCTCCTTCCCAACCCTTTCATACTCTATGGCGACTCAGAACTGGCAGGAGGGCGGAGTCGACACCTAACGGCCAAGCCATGAATGCAACGCAGTGCGTCAGCCTCAAGGGCGGCGCCAACAGTACATTGACTCCGCCCATCCCCCCAAAAAAGCTCCCGCAGGGTTGTGACCTCCAGCCACATACCCAAAGGTGATGACTGGTGAAGATACACAGAAAGATCAGGTATTACAGTAGGTACATAATTTTCATTTCTAGGAGTGGTATATGTTCATTCACACTGACCCACCTGACCTTCCCTGGCTGCAATGCACAACTTGGCTTCCAGCGGGCTAAGATCTGGTGACATGGGACAGAGCCGAGGGTTAAACCACCTGGGTGGGCAGAAGGAGCCAGCTTGAAGACCTTCCGGCAAGAATTAAAAGGGAAAGGGACATGCCAACAAGCATGGATGGACAACATATACCACTACTAGAACTACTGCTCTTACTTCGAGAAACAGCTCTTGCAGCAGGTTACACCATTAGGACTGAAGTAGGCAGGCGCCAGAACCCCATGGAAATTTTCTAGCTAGCAGTATTCAGCGGGTACTGCCTCTGACGTCAGTCCTGCCCCCGACGTCAGGCATAGTACATAAGGAGGTGGTCCCCCAGAATCCCCATTTCTTTTCCCGCCGTCGACTCACCAGCATTGGCCTCTCAGTCTTACTCTAGTGCACGACAACTAAGAACTTCTCATAGTAGTTTTACTAAATTAATGTCGGCATCTCCAACTCCTTCTTCTGAGGGACACCCTTCCAAGTGTGCCTGCGGAAAACAGATCCCTTTCAAGGATCCTCATTCATCCTGCCGGTGGTGCTTTGGCCCAGACCACGACACCAAGGCCTGCTCCTTCTGTCAGGGGTTTAACAGCCGCTCCAGAATCCACCATCAGAAGGCACTTCAGGGCTACCTTTTGGAAGAAAAACTTAGCAGAATGGATAAGGAACCTTCCTCCAGAGGTGAATCTTCCTCGAAATCCCACAAATACCAGGAGAAGGCAAGGTCCAGATCCCCGAACCGGGCCTCAGACTCGCATAGCTCAGGCTCCACACAATCTGACCTCTCTCCCTCCAGGGCTCGTTCTCAGCCCCCTCTGGTTAACGTCAAGGCTACAGGCGGTTCTTCGGCTTCGCTTCAACCCATAAAGACTTCCAGGCCTTCAGTTTCCTCCACTCCCTTCCAGGCCTCTTCTAAGTCTTCTGACCATCACAAGTCTTCCTCTTCTGTCCGACATCGGGACCCCGACTCCAGATTGGTCTCCCAGCCTCCCAGGGGTCCGGATCCTCCACCCAGGAAGACAAAAGACCTGACGTCCCTAAAGCGGATGACGGACCCGACATCGGTCAAGCACCCAAAGTCAGCCAGGCATTTGCCGGAGCTGAGGACATCAGCCAAACACCAGACGTTGGCCAGGCGTTCATTGGACCCGAAGACATTGGCCAAGTGACCAATGTCAGCCTCACACTCGCTGGAGCCAAAGACTGCCCCCCAGTCACCGGTGGACACCAGTCACAGGGACTCCACGGAGGAGGACACGACATTGCCTAATGACCAGGCAGGCAACACAGAGGGTGCTGGGCTTCCAAGGGAACCATCGTCCACCCCAGAGACACCTGCAGACCCGACGCCCGACCCCGGTGACTGACCACCGGCACCAGGCCCGTCATTGGGCATGAACATTCAAGAGGTCAAGGATCTTTTCAATTTCTGGTGGGACACTATCTGGAAAGATGTGATCCCTGTAAAACCTCCTCCTCCTCCTCCTATTCCTTCACCTTCTATGCCCCCTCCTCCACCATGGGGGCCAGCAGGATGACCTTCAACCCCTAAGGAGCATACTCCACCTCCTAGGGATAGATCTAAGGATCAGAGAAGGCCTCCCTCACGGTCTCCCAGCCCCAAGCGACCCAGACGTTGAAGGTACACTCCATCAGGGGAGGACTCTAGATCAGACACCTCTGAAATCTCCAGATCGCCTTCTCCACTCAGCATCCCATCACCTGACCCACAAGACCTACCCAGGTCACCTCCGGAAGATCCCTCCTTCTCTGAGATTGAGGCATATCCAGGAGAACATGGGATGGGATTCTGAGAACCTCGACCCCCAGAGACAGCACCTTGCCCGTTATCTTCAGCAGAAAGATCCAAAGCCTTTGGTAGTGCCACCCTTGGTGGACACCTTCACGGACGTCACCAAGGCTGCATGGAAGCATCCGCACTCCACCCCCACTGTGCCAAAGAAAGCTGACTGCCTGTACAAGGCCGCGAAAGAGGACCAGTACTTGGCACAACAACCTCTGGCTGACTCCCTGGTCATTACGGCCTGTCTTGACTGGTCTCAACAACCGCAGCATATGAGCACACAGCCACTGGACCAGGAATCCAAACAGTTGGATGCCCTGGGGAGGCGCATGTATGCAGCTGCTACATGTTCCATCAGGTCCCTGAACTATCTATCACACATGGTTCAGTTTCAAAATGCCCTGTGGGAACAAGGCCAGGACCTTGTCGACAAATTACCAGATGGCGATCAGAAGGCGGAGCTCCTAAACCTCCTCTGCACAGGGTCTGATGTGGGAACCCAAGTGCTACAAGCCGCATATGATTCTGCGGACTTGTCTGCCAGAGCTGCAGCTTCGGGTGTCTGTCTCCGGAGACCCTCTTGGCTGAGTGTCTCCGGCTTTACCCCGGACGTACAGAAGAACATTCTTGACGTCCCATACAATGGCAAAGTCCTGTTTGGTGAACACTAGGAGAAGGTCATCATCAAACTTCAGGATGCCGGGAAGGCAGTTAGATCCATACAAGCCATGTATAGATCAAGGCCTGGTTCCTTTCATAGGAACCAGAACAGTTTTCGCAGCTGGCAACAACGGCAGCGGCTACGTTCCGGCCAGCAACAAAGGGGCACCTTTCATCGTAAAGCCCAGGCTAAGTCTTCCCCAGGCAGAGGCCAGCATTACACCAAACCGGCCCAGCCTGCAGGAATCAGTGCTGCCACAGCATGACTCCTTCCCAGCCCCCACCACTCCTCTGGATCAATGGGCACAAAAGGTCGGGGGTCGCATCGCTTGCCACTTTTCAGGGTGGCAGTCGATTACCGCCGAACAGTAGGTTCTCCAAACGGTCAAGAAAGGTCACTTCATTGAATTTCTCGACCACCCACCGTCAATACCTCCCCTGCTTTCCCGTTACTCGGGTCAGCACGCCCTGCTCATACAGCAGGAGGTGCTCACGCGTCTTGAAAAAGAAGCTATAGCGCACGTACCGCAGAACCAAAGAGGTGCAGGTTATTATTCTCACTTCTTTCTGGTTCCCAAGAAGATCGGGGACCTCCGTCCAATACTGTATCTCAGTGACCTCAACGCTTCGGTCCTATACAAACGCTTCTGCATGGTGACCCTTTCAGATCTGATACCCATGCTCAAGCAGGGTGCCTTTCTAGCATCCTTGGACGTGCAGGATGCTTACCTGCATATACCCATCGCTCATGCGCACAGGAAGTTTTTGCGCTTTGAGTTACAGGGTCACCATTATCAGTTATGAGCCCTCCCCTTCGGACTGTCATCGGCACCTCGGGTATTCACGAAGTGCGTGGCAGTCATAGCGGCGACTCTGAGGAGACAAGGCCACTACGTGTTCCCCTACCTGGATGACTGACTTCTCATGGTGCCCTCTCGGGAGGCCCTGATGTCCGCCATTCATTATACTCAGTCTCTGTTCGAGACGTTGGACATCATTATCAATCAGGAGAAGTCACGCCTGGTTCCGTCACAGATTCTGCAGTTCATAGGCGCAGTTCTAGACACCGTCCAGGGGAAAGCTTTTCTACCCCAGGAACGAGCGGAACACATCAGATCCCTCATCAGGGACTTTTCGGCAAAGAGGACCGTCCCAGCCAAACAGGTCCTTTGCCTGCTCAGATATATGGCTGTGGCCATTGCAACGGTCCCGCTAGCCCATTTCCACATGCGGGTGACACAGTGGATGTTACAGTTCCAATGGTATCAAAAGCAAGACCATCTGCAGCTCCCAATTCAGATCACGAAGGCCGTAATCCGGGATTGGCAATGGTGGCTAGATTCAAAGAATCTCTTAGTGGGGGTCCCCTTCATTGCGTCGTCTCCGATTGTGACACTTTCCACAGATGCCTCAGGGCTCGGGTGGGGAGCACACTTCGACGGTGTCAGGTCTCAGGTCCTGTGGACAGCCCAAGAGACTCATCTCCACATAGATATCCTGGAAATGAGAGCAGCTGTTTACACCCTGCAGGCTTTCCAGTCGGAGATTCCGCTGGGTACGCTTCTGTTACAAACAGACAATTCAGTGGTGATGTATTACCTCAACAAACAAGGAGGCACCCATTCCTACCCGCTTTGAAGGGAGGCCATAAGGGTGTGGGATTGGGTTCTACAACACGACACAAACCTCATTGCTGTTCATGTCCTGGGGTGGACAACGTCATTGCAGACAGCCTGAGTCACTCTCAGGCTAGAGTCCATGAGTGGGAACTACTCCAGGAGGTAGTAGAGGATCTGTTTCACAGATGGGGTACACCAGAGTTATACCTTTTCGCGTCCCCATACAACGCAAAACTGCCCAATTTTTGCTCGCTAGATCCAGGGCCTGGTGTTTTCTGGCAAGACGCGTTGTCCCTCTCCTGGGCGGGCAGATTCCTCTATGCCTTCCCCCCTTTTCCATTGATCCAGAGGGTCCTTTTGAAACTTCACAGAGAACAAGCAACGCTGATACTTATCGTACCATTTTGGCCCAGGCAGATCTGGTTCCCTCTACTACATCAGCTATCCTGGGAACCTCCAGTGCCTCTGCCAGTCAGCTCTCACTTACTGTCTCAGGAAGTGGACTCCTTGGTCCATTAGGACCTTCATTCGCTGAACCTCCATGCCTGGCTCTTAGAGACATAGCCATTATGCGATATGGGATCTTGCAAGAGGTAGCAGATGTTCTAGTGGCTGCTAGAAAACCGGCCACTCATTCTACTTACGCCATGAAATGGAGCAGATTTTGCCTCTGGGCTGAAGCGCGGAGATTTTCACCAATGGATTGTCCAGAAAGGTCAGTCTTGGACTACCTCCTGTCTCTTTTCAGATAGACTTGGCCTACTCCTCGATAAAAGTACACCTTTGTGCCATCTCAGCCTATCACACTCCTATAGGCCAACATCCCATATCCCAGTTGGACACGGCACGAACCTTCCTGAGAGGTGTCCTCCACCTTAGACCTCCGATTAAGGATCCTATTCTGCCTTGGGATTTACCCTTTGTCCTGGAGCAGCTTATGCTGCCACCTTTTGAGCTAGCTGCGGATTGCGAGCTACATCTCCTTACATGGAAGACGTCGTTTTTAGTTGCTGTTACTTCGGCCAGAAGAATTTCTGAACTTCACGCACTGATGTGCAAAGAACCTTATTTGGTTTTCCACCAGGACAGGGTATCCCTGCGGACTAATCTGAAGTTTCTGCCTAAGGTGGTCTCAGCTCTCACTCTTAATCAGGATATCGATCTACCAGTGTACTTCTCTAAATATTCTAATCGAGGAGGGGCCCTGTTGCACACTTTAGATGTGCATAGGTGTCTTCGATACTAACTGACCAGAACCAAACACCACCGAAAATCTGATCAGCTTTTTGTCTCCTTTGCCCACAGGATGATGGGAGCTCCTGTTTCCAAACAGTCACTGTCCAGGTGGCTCATACATTGTATCACGTTCTGTTACCAGAAGCGTAACAAACCCTTACCGGGCTCGATTAAGGGTCATTCCACAAGGGGGGTGGCTACCTCCTTTGTGGCCTTAAAGAAGTGTCCACCTCAGCCATCTGTGCAGCAGCCACTTGGAGCACTGTACATACCTTCATCAGGCATTATAGCCTGGACACTGCATCGAGGCGACGAGCAAGTTTTGGTCTAGCAGTCCTTCAAGGACTCCTGTCCTAGGCTTCGGTTCTGCTAGTGAATTCTACCTTCCCTCCTCCCAATGGTGAGGATTTCTGGTATTACTTGGGAATCGGTCCTAATTGTGTAACCTGCTGCAAGCGCTGTTTCTCGAAGTGAGATAGTACAGTTACGTAAGAACTTACCGTAGCAGTACATCTTTGAGAACAGCTCTTGCAGCAGGTACTTCCCCCCCACTATCCCCGCTGGAGGTAGATTTTTGTTTCGACATTCTTCTCCTAGGATCAGGTATTCTCAACACCACTGTGATTGTCACTTGATGGCAGATCCTCAGTCTCCTCTTCTGATGTCATCCAGCGGCCAGGAATCTCCGGCGGGAGAACTGAGGATTCTGGTGGACCCGCCTCCTTATGTACTGTGCCTGGCCGGCCGGGGCCTTTTGACGTCGGAGGCAGTCCCTGCTGAATACTGCTAGCTAGAAAATTTCTGTAGGGTCCTGGCACCTGCCGGCTTCAGTCCTAATGGTGTAACCTGCTGCAAGAGCTGTTCTCAAAGATCTACCTGTTACGGTAAGTTCTTACGTAACTGTACTTCTCAGGTGAATAACCTGTTTATCTCCCATGGAGTGGTCTCTTGCACCAGATAATACACTTGGGTAGTCACCAGAGGGCTCACAGCAGCTCTCTTCTAGCAGTCTTTCACCAGGAGCCGCCCACCGATGACATCATCGTGCTCCTGTGTAAGAGTGAGCAGTCCCTGGTATCCTCAGATCTTACTTTGAGAGGGTTCCTGCAGTAGGTCTTCACATATAGGACTGCACCCCCTGGCATCAGGTTCCAACAGCAAACTTCAGCGGGGACTGCCCGGACGTCAGGTGGCGTGGCGTCAGCCTGACTAGAAAAGTGGCGATCCAGCGCCCCCCTCAGTTCTTTCCTGCCATTGCCTCAGTTAGATTCATTGCCACGTCAAAGTTTTTCTTCATATCTTACATTTTTTCTTCAATTATTCAACCGATTATATGTTGACTCGTGTAAAGAAGTGCTTGAAGTGCGGAGCCCAAATCCCACACGGGGACAACCATTCCCGCTGCCTCTTGTGCTTAAGCCCCAAGCACAACTGGGATGAGTGTGCCATCTGCCAGGCTTTTAATCAAGCCACCAGGCACAAGCGAACCTTCAAGGCCCACCTCCTTACCTGGCGGCTGGCATAGATGGAAAAGGAGATCTTACTTTGAGAGGGCTCTTGCAGTAGGTAATTACATATAGGGCTGATGCCGGCAGGCGGCAGGACCCCACGGAAAAATTTCTAGCTACCCTGGCGAGGGACTGCTCCCACGTCAGGTGACCCGGTATCAGGAGATGTTGAAAGGGGTGGTCCCTGACGCCCGCCTTCCAGCTCTTTCCACGCCATTGGCTGGGTGGCCTTTCGCCCGAGAGAAGGATTAGGTGCTTCATCAGCCCTATCCCGTCGGTTTTAACGAAATAATTTTTTAAATAACATCAGGTACCATCGTCTGCATATGTAAGTCCCCTACACCCTCCGAGGCACAAAAATAAGAATTAGCCAGTTAAGTGGCTCAACTACCGCACAAGGACAGCCATTCTCTGTGCCTGTTCTGCCTGAGGCCCGATCACCCAGTCGAGAAGTGCCAGCACTGCCTCAGCTTCAATGCGGCTACCGGAAAAGGCGGCAGCAATCCTGGAAGCCCATATTCTGAAGAAGAAAATGAGTTCAATGGAAAAGGAGCTCAAAAACTGAGTCAGGCGTCCACTTCCCCAAAGGCCATCGGAAGAAGAAGGATAAGGAGGCACGGGACAAGGGCTCCTCTACCGCATCTCCCTCGGGTCGCTGGGACACAGGTAATGTCCCCTCTAAGACCGCTCCTCGGCAGCCGCCTCGGAGGTTTCGGTCGGCTTCTCGATCTGGCTCATGCTCAGGCCTTGCGGGCACCTCCGGGCAATTGGAGGCCTCCATCCCTGGTTCAGCCGCAGGCTTGCAGCCTACCAGTGTGGGCGACTCCGGTAAGTCAGACATTGGCTCCTCCGACGCCCATACAGAGAGGGCCGGTAAGATGCCCGGCCCTTCAGGGTGGCGTGTGGCCTCCACTCCACTGGACCAGGCCGATACCTCTACTTGACCTGCCTCTGGTGATGGCTCCTGTAAGCTGGATGCAGGCTCCTCCGGTGCCTGCCGGGAGCTTGCCCTCAAGCCACACGTCGGCTTGTCCGACATCCTGCTGGCGAAGGAACTGATGATGGACCCTCCCAAGTCCATCGTACCCGGTTCTCCAGCCTTCACTGCTGTCTGGGGACCCAGAGTCTCCCCAGCCTGACCCCAGGGATTTCTCCTCTCCATCCCTGGGCGACACTGGGGATCTTCCTCCTCCGTCAGACCGTCCTCCGGTTGTTGTGTCAGATCTGACGTCGGCTCCCTGGGACGCCGGCTACTCCAACGCCGGGGCCTCTGATGCCGGCCCCAACACAGGTTCTACCGACTCTGAGAGATATCCTGCTCCCTTCAGGCCCTCCGCCCTCCGGGCCTTCCAATGTGAACCCACCCGTGAGGCCACCGGCCGGGTACCCTCTGTCTTATCCGATGCCGGCATACCCGGGACCACAGTATCCAGCGCAACACTACCCGACGCCGGGTTTTCTGGTGCCACAATACCTGATGCCGGGCTACCCGCAGCGGGTTTTGGATGCTCTCCATCTGGGTGCTTCCCATATCCCCCCACCGCCTCCTCCTCCTCCTCCCCTCGCGGCCCGGTGGATCTGCAGGAGACTCTGCCCTCCTGGTGGGCTGAGGCCGAGGCTCAGCTCACCAAAGAGGTCGAGAGTCTCCTTCTGACGACAGTGCCGTCCCAGGTTCCCGTATATCCGAGGTGACACACTCCCTCACCACCTCCAGATTCCAGGGTTCTTCCGTCTGGATCCAGAGAAGGGCAGGACACACTCCACCGGGGGCTTCCCAAGGGGTCCGTTCCTCCCCCAGGTTGAGAAAGGGAGTCTTTTTCCTCTTCATCCTCCTATTCACTCTTGGACTCCTCGGATTCTTCTGATGGTTGCTCCGAGAGAGACAACAAGCCATGCTCTCCGTTGAAGCCCAGGCCAATGACTCCTCTGAAGTCTCCTTCTTTTATGGAGTTGCTTAGGAAAATCCAGGAGGTTCATCAGTGGCACTCTCTGGAACCAGATCCTCAGCTTCTGAAACTCACTCTGGATCTGCCCGTGACAGCTCCTACCTTGGTGCCACCCTGGATAGAGCCTCACACCAACCTCGTTACCACCATATGGAAACAGCCATTGGCTTTAGCCCCACTTCCTAGGAAGTCGAACAGGCTATATCAGGCTCCAGAGGGTGTTGATTTCCTGGATTCTCACCCTCGGGCCGACTCTGTTGTGATTAGCACCGCTCACGGCCGGTCGGCAAAACTCAGACACCTTAGCTCGTCACCACCTGATAAGGAATCAAGCCTTCTGGATCAGTATGGGAGAAATATTTACGCTTCCTCCACGCTGGGGATCAGGGCCCTGAACTATGTCTTGCCACATGGGGGACTACCAGAAGGCCATTCTGACTCACGTGGAAGCCGAATTGGACTCCCTGCCTGACTCCCAAGTCAAGCAGGAGTTGGCTGATCTTGTCCGTTCTGCTCATTCGGCCAGTTGACACATGCTTCATGTGACATACGATGCAGTGGACACTGCTGGGCGGAGCTCAGCTTTCGCTGTAGGCCTACAGCATCAAGCTTGGCTCCGTCTGTCATCAGGGTTAGTCCCGGAGGTGCAATCTGCTATCCAGGAAGCACCCTTTCGGGGTGATGTCAAGGACATCATCACCGATTCTGAAGAAAGGGAATGACACTGAAGTCAGTTGATTCCATGTACCATCCCCATCAGCAGCAGTAGCCGTCCTTTTGCAGACAGAATCGCCAAAGGCGAAACCCCAGGAAGGCGGGCCACAAACGCCAGGCCCCACAGCTGCCAAGCCCCTGCCCAAAAGCAGCAGGTGCTTCAGCTGCGGTGCTGCCCCACTACCTGACTCCTTCCCTCTCCCACTGCCTCCGGACTCCCCGGAGGAACCAGTAGGAGGGAGGTTTTCCCTCCACCTTCAGGGCTGGGAGAGGATAACTACAGATTCTTGGGTGTTCCAGCTCATAGCAGAAGGACACTCGATAGTATCTTCAGAAACCACATCGCCACCCCCCTCTGAAGTCATCGTATTCAAGGGAACATCTTCTCTTGGTCCAGGAGGAAATTTTGGCTCTCCTGCTGAAACAAGCAATAGAACCCATCCCCCTTCATCTGCAAGGGATGGGTTACTATTCCCATTTCTTCCTGGTCCCAAAGAAGACAGGACATCTCAGACCAAGTTTGGATCTCAGTTCCCTGAATCTTTTCGTACAATACAAAAGGTTCAGGATGCTCTCTTTGCAGAGCCTTCTGCCCCTCCTCCGGCCGGGTCCATGGCTGTGTGCTCTGGATATGCAGGATGCTTATCTGCACATTCCCATTCGCCCATCTCATCACAAATACCTTTGTTTTGCATTCCAGGGGGACCACTACCAGTTCAAGGTGCTCCCATTTGGTCTATCCTTGGCCCCCCAAGTGTTTACCAAATGCCTGGCAGTGGTGGCGGCCCACCTGCATACCAGAGGAGTGCAGGGTTTTCCTGTACCTGGACGATTGACTCCTGGCGGCCTCGTCCAGGGAGGAACTCCTGCATTGCCTCTTCCTTACCCCGCAGGTGTTTGCCTGAATGGGTATTACCATCAGCCATTCCAAGTCTCATCTGGTCCCATCTCAGAGACTACAGTTTAATGGGGCAATTCTCGATATGACCATGGGCAAGGCCTTCCTGTCTCAGGACAGGGTGTCCACCCTCCAGACCCAAATAAGTCTGCTGTCCGACCGCAGGATGGCCTCTGCGAGGTCGGTCATTCGCCTTCTCAGGCTCATGGCAGCTGCTATCCCAACGGTTCCTCACGCTCGACTCCACATGAGAATTTCTCAGTGGACTCTACGCTCCCAATGGGATCAGCTAGTGGATGACCTAGATCACCCAGTTCTGGTCTCCTCGCCGATGCTTCGAGACTTGCAATGGTAGATGGTTCGAGAGAACCTGTTTTGGGGAGTTCCTTCCTTTCGTCCTCCCCCCTCCCAGACTCTAACCACAGACACCGCAGGCGAAGGTTGGGGAGCCCATCTAGGCCCTCATTGGACCCAGGGCTCCTGGTCCAAGCTAGAACAAGCTCTCCACATCAATGTGCTCGAGCTTCGGGTGGTGTTGTATGCTCTCCAAACCCTTCACCAATACATCCTTCCCGGCCACCTAGCCATCCAGACGGACAACATGTACTTGGTGTGGTACATCAACAAACAGGGAGGGACTCGGTTTTACACTCTTTGCAGGGAGGCAATGAGGGTTTGGGATTGGACAACACAACACGACCTTCACCTCACGGCAATTCACGTTCCAGGAGTCGACAACACCCTGGCAGACAAGCTAAGTCACTCTTCTGCCCTGACTCATGAGTGGGAACTGGACCAAGGGGTTCTAGACAATATCTTCTGACTTTGGGGAACACCACAGGTTGACCTGTTTTCATCCCCTCTAAATGCAAAACTTCCTGTCTTCTGCTCACTCGTTCCAGAGCGAGGCGCTTTTTGGAGTGACGCTCTGTCTCTAGACTGGAAGGATAGATTCGTCTATGCCTTTCCCCCAATTCCACTTATCCCACAAGTCTTGCAGAAACTGGCTTCGGAAGAAGCACAAATGATTCTGATCGCTCCTTTCTGGCCCAGGCAAGTCTTTTTCTCTCTTCAACAATACTCAGAGGCTCCTCGTCTTCCTCTTCCTCTCTCTCGAGGTTTACTGACTCAGGATCAGGGGACCCTGGTCCATCTAGGCCTCAAATCCCTTCAATTGCATGCATGGCTCCTGCAGACTTAGCTCAATCCCGTTTTGGATTGTCTCCCAAAGTGGCAGAGATTTTGGTGGAGGCCAGAAAACCCTCCACCAGATCCACTTATGCCATGAAGTGGAAAAGATTCACTATCTGGGCTGCCTCCAAGAATGTGGAACCCTTCTCCTGTTCAGTGGGGCTTCTGCTGGAGTATCTGCGTCATCTGTTTGACCTGGGTCTCAGTCATTCTTCTCTGAAGGTACACATGGCGGTCATCTCGGCCTACCATGTTCCCTTCGCAGACAAAGCTTTCGCTCAACTGGAGGTCTCTAAGACCTTCCTCAGAGGGGTCCTCCATCTGAGGCCCCCCATCCGTACTCCGGCTCCCCCTTGGGACTTGAACTTTGTTCTCAAGAAACTTACTCTCCCTCCCTTCGTACCTGCAGCTTCTGTGGATTTGAAGTTCCTTTCGTGGACGACTCTCTTTCTGGTGGCCATTACTTCTGCTCGGAGAATTTCCGAGCTCCAGGCCCTGATGTATAACATAGTAACATACTAAAATGCCAGCAGAATAGGCCTAACGGTCTTTCATGTCTGCTCGTTTGGTCAGTCCCCAACCTGGGTGCTGACCTTGCTGTCCCCCTCGCCTTCTCTGGCTTCTCCCTTCCCAGTTCCAGATATTCTTGCTGCATTGGATTTTGCTTCCAGAACCCTTCCCTGTACCTGTCCCACCCCTCTTGAACCCTCCACTGTCTCTGCCTCCACCAGCCCCTAGGCAGTGCATTCCATGGCTCCACCACCCTCTCAGTGAAGTAGCACCTCCTCCTTTCTCCCTGAATCTCCCCTCCAGCTTCCAGCCATGCCCTCTAGTGGCCACTTCCTCCTTCCTTGAAGCTTCCCCGACTGTTCCTCCCTATTTACCCTCTTCTGTACCTAAAGACCTCTATCCATGTCCCCGGTCCCTTCTCTCTTCCAATGTGTACATATTTAGCTCTTGAGCCTCTCTCCTTAGGTCCTGTCCCCCAAGCCCCAAATCATTTTGGTTTCCTCCTCTGGACCTCTCCAGGAGGTTAATGTCCGCTTTAAGTGTGGCCTCAAAACTGCACCGCAGTACTCAAGGTGCGGCCTCACCAAGCAGTTATACAGAGGTATCACTTCCTCCTTCTGGAGTGATCCCCAGCGATGCATCCCAGCATCCTGTTGGCCTTAGCTACTGCCCTCCTACAAGTCTCAGAGTTGTTCATCTTGACATCCACCACCACCCCAGGTCCTCTCAGCCATCGAGACTTGTAGCATTCCCCCAGGGTGTACACTTGAGCTGGGTTTCTGGCCACAGGTGGAGTACCTTGCATTTCCCTGCATTGAACCTCAGCTTCCACTTTCTAGACCATCTTTCCAGAGCCTCCAGGTCCCCTGAGAGCCACCCTCCTTCTCCCATCCACCCGCCCCCAGTTTCGAGTCATCTGCAAAGAGACTCATCTCACCCTGATTCCTGTCCTTATGTCAGATCGTGGCGTTGAACAGAAGGGGCCCAAGGACTGATCCCTGTGGGACCCCGCTAATGACCCTCCTTGGGGATGAGACTATCCCACCAACTACGACCCTCTGGGTCCGGTCCTGGAGCCAATACCTATCCATCTGGTTCCCCACCCCCATTTCTCCCAGCTTATCCAACAGGCCCACATGAGGAACAGAGTCAAATGCCTTGCTGAAGTCCAGAAAGAGGACATCCACTGGTCTACCCAGGTCCAAGGCACTTGTCACCCAGTCATACAACTCCACCAGGTTTGTCTGACACGATTTCCCCGGGATGAATCCATGCTGTCTATCGTCCAGGCACCCTGACTTATCCAGGTCCCCCCTAGCCTCTCCTTGACAATGCCCTCCATCACCTTGCCCACCACGAGGTCAGGCTGACAGGCCTGTAGTTCCCTACACCTCCCTTGGTCCCCTTGTAGATGGGCACTATGCTTGCACCTTCCAGTCTTAGAGGCACCCACCCCTGTCCTCAGAGAGATGGTGAAAAGCTCTGCCAGGGGTTTGCCAGGACATCTGCAAGTTCCTTCAGCACTCTGGGATGTAATTTATCCGCCCCAGTGCTTTCTCTGCTCTTAGGGAGCTGAGGGCTACCTCACTCTCTCAGCTGTGATTTCCACTTCCGGTCCCCTTCTCCCTGCTTAGTCCTCCCCCACCTGCCAGTGATGCCTCCCCTCTCCCCAGACCTGCCGATCGGTAAGGGTCCCCCTCCTCAGTATCTGTCTCCTCCATGTGATGCAGCACCCTTTCCCTGGTGAAACTGAGGTGAAGTACTCATTTAGTACCTCAGCCTGCTCCCCAGGTCTTGTGCCCATCCCTCCTGATTTAATCCTGCTAATCTGCCCTTCACCTTCGTTTTCCCCAATGTATCTAAAGAACCCTTGTTCCCTCCTCCTAATTTCCCTGGCCAGGTTCTGCTCCTTCCTTGCCTTAGCCGCCCTCACCACTCTAGTGGCCCTTCTAGCCATCAGCTCGTACTCCCTTCGATCCCTTTCACTCCTTGAGCACTTGAATTGCTTATAGGCTCCTTTCTTTCCCCGCACCACCTCCTGGACCTCCCTGGTCCACCAACAGGATTTTGGGCCCTCACCGTATTTTCATCTTACTCTTGCACAGGTGCTGGTAGCATCCTGCAACCCTCTCCTGATGATTTCCACCTACTATCAGCGTCCATGTCTGACCCAATCCCATCCAAATGCTCCTTAAGGATCCTTCCCATTTCTTTAAAATCTGCCCCCAGAGTCAGTTACTTCCATCTTTGTGCAGCCTTCTACCCTCCTAGGTCCAGGTCAGAACCAGACTGGCATAGTCACTCCCGCCAATGGGTCCCTTACCTCCAGGCCCCAATCTGGTCACTGTCTGCCAGGACCACATCCAGTACCCGTGCCTCCTGGTCGGTTCCTTCACCTGCTAAGGTGAGCAGCGTCTTGAAAGACATCCAACAACCTCTGTTCCTGGTCACAGGGGATGTCATAATCTCCCAGTCTGTTCCTGGCATATTTAAGTCCCCCAACACCACCACCGTTCCTCTGCCCAGTCTGCAGTGTCTCCTAACATCTGCCACCAGACTGTCCTCCAGCTCCTCCCGCCAGAGCAGGGGTCTATACACCACTCCTATTTTACTCTCTTGCTCCCCTGTTATCAAGGTGACCCAAATCACCTCCACGGTTCCCTCCGCCTCCTCTACTCCCCCTATGCCAATGCAGTTTTTGACTATCATTGCTACCCCTCCTCCCCTTCCCTCCCCCCTGTCCTTCCTGAACATAGTGTATCCCTCCAGGTTCAGGTCCCAGTCATGTCTTGCAGTGGCCCAAGTCTCAGTGACCACTGCCACATCCACTGCTCCCTCAGTTAGCATCGCCTGGAGCTCAGGCATTTTATTGCCCAAGCTCCTGGCATTTGAGACTACCTTCCACCCCTTCCCTATAGTTCCATTTCCCTGCTCATGTTCCCATGGGATTCTGTTTCCCTGGTCTGCACTTTGCCAGTTGGCCTTTTCCTGCAATCCTCCTGGTCCCCAGGGGTGGAGACAGAGTCCTCCTTTATCGGCACCCCTTGACAGCCTTTTCTCCCATCCCACCCCCTTCACAAGTTTAAACCCCACTTTTCACCGATGAGCCTCTATTTTCAACTAGGAGTTCCCTCCTCAAACTGGGATGTAGTCTATCTCTAGCATACAGCTCCTTATCCTCCCAGGTCTCCCCCAATCCCCATCAGCCCATACCCTCTGGCCTCACACCTCCCTGAGCCACTGGTTTATCTCCCTAATTTTCCTTTTGTGTTCCCCACTAGCCCTTGGCATTAGCAGGATTTCTGAGAAGGAAACTGTTCATCCTATGTCATGACAGACCCTGGCGAGCTCCCTGAATCTTGCCTGTATCTCTAGCTCGCTATTTCCCTCAATGTCATTTGTACCCAGGTGGACCAGTATGTCTGGGGAACCCCCACAATCCTTTGCCAGCTGATATACCTCGTGCTTAGCCCTGTGCACCGTTAGTCCAGGGAAGCATCTTGTTCTAACTGGCCAGGCTTCTCCCTCCCTATCCCATTTGATACCCCTGATCATAGAATCCCCCAGCAGGAGCACTCTGACCACTCCTTTTCCTCCATTCCCCCCTTCCATGTCCCTCATCCTTTCTACAGGCCCCTCCACCCAGCTGGCTCCGTGTTCCTCCCCCTTTCTGGGTGCCACACGCCACCCCCTCCTCTCCAATCCTATGCCTCTCCTCCTCCTGAGTATCCTTCTGTTCCTTGCTAATTCCCCCCTCACTGCTCGCAACTGGTCCTTCTCCCCCATCTGCTAAACTAGCCTGGCTCATCCTCCCTTCCTTCCTGTCTCCATTTAGTTCCTCCTTGCTAGTCGTGCTCCCCTGGCCTAAACCCTCAGCTCCCTTTACTGAATCCTCCTTGTACTTCTGGTCCTTCTCCTTTACATTTCCTCCCAACTGGTCCTTCTCCTTTCCTCCCTCTTCCCCTGCCTCTCCTGCTCTGATTCACTGCTCCCCATTCTCTCCTGCATTCCAGGTCCCCTGTTCTTCCTGCTATCTGGCCCCTGCCTCCACTCCCTTTCCATCTCTAACTACCCCTGTCTGGCTACATCACCCCCTCATCCTTGAGCAGAAGAAGAAATTGAAGCGGTTACTGAGTGTAAGGTCTGATCCACTTCCCTTGCTTCCTTCTGTCCAGCCCTGCCATCTGCCTACTTCCTGAGAATGTTGTCCCTCCTTCCCCTTTGTGAGGGCCCCCAGTTACCTGCCTGCTTCCTTGGTAGTGTCTTTTGGACCCCCTGCCAGGTTCCCTATGTGACCAGTATTCTCCTGCACTCCTTTCCCTATGCCCCCAGTGCTTGGTGCAACCCTGTGGAGATTCCCAGCCTCCTTCCCCAACCATACCACCCCTTCCCCAGCTTTCTCCTAATCCCCCAGCCTCCTCCTAAGCTGTGCTAGCTGGTAGCACACTGGGCAACCCCAACTTCCAAGCCCAGTCCAGTATCATGGCTGCTCCACACCCTGTGCACCCCACCACCCTCCCAAAGATGCGCCCTAATGATGTGTGGTTCCATCCCCTTCCAAATAGGTTTCCTTGGGTGAGCCACCAGGTTCCCCTAGTCCAAGATACCCCTACTGCCTAATCAGGTCACCCACTAATCTTACAGACAGTCCCACTGTACACCAGTAACCCTGTTACTAGGTGCAGATCTGACACATTAAACTTATAAGGAAATGAACTACTCCCCAAAGCTCCTCTCCCAGCCTTTAAATCCTACCCCCAGTGGCTAGGACTACATGAGCTGCACCTGCAGCCTTTTCCTCCAATTGCAGGGCAGGTGTTCCCCTATAAATTTGCAGACTTCTGGGGAGGGAGGTGGGGAGGGTGGGTATTGGACAGACACCTGACTCGAGAGAGAGTGTATCAGCCCTGTGTCTCCTCTCCAAGCCCAGCAGCCAAAGAACTAGGCCCAAGCAAATCCCACCAAATAGGGTTTAAATCAGAAGAAATAGGCCTCTACCAGCGCAGCCTGTTACACAGTGAAACATCCACAAAATGAGCCCCACTTACAGCCACCAAATCAGTTTACAAACATCCAACAGCACCCAAAACAATACCCTGCTAAGATCCCATACTTGATTTTTCACAAGGAACGTGTTGCTCTTCGCACGAATCCTAAGTTTCTTCCCAAAGTAGTAGCTGAGTCTACTCTAAATCAGTCCATAGAATTACCTGCCTTTTTCACGCAGTACTCTAATCAAGGGGAGTATTTACTCCATACTATGGATGTTCACCGGATTCTGAGATACTACACCAACAGGACGAAGCATCTCAGAAAGACTGATCAATTGTTCATCTCTTTTGCTCATAAAAGGAAAGGCAATGCTGTTTCCAAGCAATGCCTGTCTTAAGTGGTTGGCTCATTGCATCACTTTCTGTTATGACAAATACAACAAGACCCTCCAGGGTCAAGTAAGAGGCCACTCCAGAAGAGGAGTAGCTGCCTCAGCGACTTGTTTCAAGAATGTGTCTGCGGCAGACATCTTTGCTGCCACCAGCTGGACTTCTGTCCATACCTTTACTAAACACTACAGTTTGGATGTTGCCTCTTGCTGTAGAGTAGGCTTCGGGCTGACTGTTCTGCAAGGCCTCCTATCTTGAGGCTTGCACAGCTAGAACTGCTTTTTGGAGTAGTTTTCCTCCTCCCGGTGCCTCTCTTTGTTCCAGACTGCTTGGGATTCAGTTTTATATGTAATTACCTACTGCAAGAGTCCTCTCGAAGTAAGACAAGTACAGTTACATAAGAACTTACCATAACAGTAGATCTTTGAGAGAGGCTTTTGCAGTAGGTAATACCTTCCCGCCCTCCATCCCCCTAGGCTTTTTCAGCTTCTTTTCCAGTGAGGGAAATATCCACTCCTCTCTCGTCCGGCCTTTCTGGCCCGTGGCGGGAAAGAACTGGAAGGTGGGCGTCAGGGACTGCTAACTAGAAATTTTTCCGTGGGGTCCTGCCGCCTGCCGGCGTCAGTGCTATATGTAATTACCTACTGCAAGAGCCTCTCTCGAAGATCTACTGTTACGGTGAGTTCTTACGTAACTGTACTTTCCAGGAATTGAGGGAAAGGTCATTGTCGCCGGCCCCCAGAAAAAAGGAGGACAAGGAGAAGCGCCAGGTCAGGAGTCCGTCGCCACGCAGGAGGCCTGCTCCAAATACTATGAGTTCTCCTTCTGGTGCCCCGTCCGCCTCTTTGGGGCAAGCACCTTCTCCCCCTCCTGCTGAGGTGAGCGGGCAGTTGGGGGTAGCCTCTATCAAGGTTTCTGATCTTATCTGTGTCAATCTTCACCATTCATCCCCTTTGGGTAGATGGCCAGGAGTCATGACCCCATGGGAGCACTTTTTTTTATTGGTAGGTGGAGCTGACGCACCATCGGCACCGCCCTTGAGGCCGACACTTTACGTGGCACTCACGGGTTGTCCGTTAGGCGCCATCAACTCCGCCTGCCTGCCAGTTCTTCATCTCCTGCTGGCGAGGTTGCCTTGTAAGAAGCTCCAATGAATTTAAAGGCCTACCACCTACGCAGTTAACAGTTTTCGACTGCGTCGATCATTCTTCCGTGCTGCCGTCCGTCGGCTTCTTTTCCTACTGGTTCTAGTTGTCTTACTTGACGTCGCTTGGTAAGACCTTTCCGATTATTTTTATTCTTTGCGACGTTGAGTCTGTTTTTGGTGTTTTTTTTCCTCGTAGGTCATGGCTCAGTTGGAGGGCAAGAAGACCTTGAAGACGGGACGGCCCCCTATGCGATGGTGCCCTTGCGGCTGTAAATTTTCCATCACCGACCAGCGTGACCGTTGCCTTACGTGTCTTGGCCCTCTTCACAACATGGATTTGTGCGACGCCAGTTTCTCCATTGACCGCCGGGTCATTGAGCAGTGCGCGTGGAAAGTGGAGCGAGCTCCACCAACTGTCGGCAGTCAGGCGCACACTCGGGCCAAGCCACGTACTCTCGGCCTTTCTGCCGGGTCGGTGGACCGAGGAGGAGGGAGCCTTGGCTTCTAATAGCCTAGCCATCGCCTAGGCTCCTTCCTCGGTGCAGGAGGCCCAGTCTGCTCTTTTGGGGGAGGGCGGGTAGGAGGTGCCGCCATGGCAATCGCCCCTTTAGGGGTGAAGGCTCCCACGGTGTCGGACCCGTGTTTCGCAAGGCCTGGGTCAGCGCTGTCCTCCATGCCATTGGTCAGCACTGTTTCAGGCCTCTGCACTCTTCACAGCACCATGGGACCTGTTGGCACCGATGTCGGCACTGGTTTGTCGCTCGGCACCATGGCTGCTGTCAACGCCGTTAGCAGCGCCGATAGTGCTAGTGGCACCATGGGAGTCTTTATGGCACCGTCCTTTTCCTCTTCTCAACCACAGCACCTTTGGGGCTTCAGATTCTGCTGTCGGCGCCGCCCTTGCCCTCGGTGCCATTCGTGGAGCCAGGCAGCGCTGTCCACAGCACCAATGGCACCATCAGAGCTGTTGTCGGCACCATCCCTGCCCTCGGCACCACTTGCAGTGCCATGGGTCAGGACAGCGCCATGACAGGTTCTGAGTTCTTGGCTGCTGTTTGGGCCAGAGCCATGTCCTTTTTGGATACCGTTCACAGTGCTGCAGGGGGCATGGTCTCGGTTTCTGGCACCCCGTTTGGCAAGGATAGCAGCGGGCACCCTCCTATGGTCTGGCACAGGGCCTCGACCTCTTCAGAGGTGGAGTCGGACTCTGAGTCAGACAAGCAGCCTGACTCTTTGGGGTTGGCTGCTGGTGTGGGCAGCCCTGTAGTGTCCTCAACAAGCCGGAGTCAGCCCCCTTCTGAGATGCGGTCGGTGGCTGCCGAGACTGGGGTCAGGGGGTGCTGACCAGCAGGCAGTGGAGCAGGCCACCATTGCTCTGCAGCCCAGCCTCGGTGAGTTCACTGACCCCTCAGCAGTGGTACCCCCACCTGTGGTGTGCCTGGATCGCCCAACTTTGGGGGCAGTCAGAGCACCTACGGGATGGGAGGGTACTGTGTCTTGGGTAGCTCCTTCGGGTGCTGGCCAGGGCTGTCAGCTACCTAGGCTGGCCCTCTTGAGGAGGAGGGCTTTCTCTGATTCCAAGGGGTTGAGGGGCATGGGTTCTGTGCAGCCCAGAGCCTGTGGAGCCCACTCAGGCTCTGGGAGAAGCCGCAGTGCTATCTCCATTCTTCCTCCTCGCTCTCTTTGAGAGAGCCCCATTCTTTTGAGGTAGGGGCCCATCCTTCTGGACCTATACAGCCCCGGTCACCTCACAGGGGGGATTCTTCCAGGCACAGCCAAGTCAGTACCGAAATGGTTGTTCAGCTGTCGGCTGTGTAGTCTTCCAGAGCACCTTTTTCTTCGGGTGCTCCTGGTCCACTCCCTAGCCCAGGTGGAGGTCAGCCGACTTCTCAGCTCTGTCTCCATTCCTCTTCCACATTCTCCTGCGCTCCCAGGCATCCTTGGTCCTAGTGGGATTTTCTCCTGGGAGCAGTTCAGGGCTGTGGCTGCTCGCTTCCCCGCTTACGTCAGGGCAATGGACAGACAGGCTTTTCAACCTCCCCCGAGCAGTCACCCTCTGAACAGTTGGTGCCCTCCAACTCTTCATCCCCCTCTTCTGGGGGAAAGGAGCCTTCTGTCCACATCTCTCCAGCCACTGATCTGAGTATTAGCGTTTCCTCATGAGGATGTTGGAGGACTTGCACCTCACCCCTGCCACTCAGAGCAATCAGTGCACACCTTTTTGGGTGACTTCAGTGAGGACACCCTTGTAGTGCCCCCCTGGCCTGCTTCCTTTAGGGAGGCATCATTGTGTTCCTGGCAGAGACCTTTTTCCAGAGTTCCTGCCCCTAGGGATCTCTGCCAGAGGTGTTTCGCACCCCAGAGTGTCCAGGTTCTGTGCCTCAGCCTCAGTCAGGACTGACGCAGCTAGATACTCTTGATGGGCTTCGCGCCCTTCACCGTGACGGACCCCCAGACCAAGATTCCTTGGACTTTGATTTCTGGGGTAGGAGGACTTTCTACTTGGCACGGTTGCTGCTTTCTATTTCTGCACATCAGGCCCACTATGCAGCCTATGACAGGTTCTTGTGGTCCAGGCTAGGTCAGCTCCTAGCCTTGTTGCCTGACATGGAGCAAACCAGACAAGCCATTGCACTCTCTGCACATGGCCTGGAACTAGCAAGGCACCAAGCGAGGGCATCCTAGGATGCCAACAAGGTAGCTACCATGGTTGTAGGGTCAGCGATCTGCACTAGGCCGATGGCATGGCTGCGTCTTTCCCAGTTGTCACCTCTGGCCCGGCGTAGGGTGATTAACTCCGCTCACCAGAGAACCTACCTCTTCTCCCATACAGCAAGACAGCATTTGTTGGGACAACTTCCTACCCCTTCAGAGGGGTCCCCGTCTCACTCTCCCTACTCTCTGGCCTCTCCAGGCCCTGAAGGGTCTCCTTCTTAATGTGTCACCCACTGAGAGCTAAGGGACTCTGTCCCTTAGGTTAAAAAGAAATCCCCCTTTGGAGGGCTCAGCTCTCACCCAAAGAGACAGATAGTAATTAACACAGATAAGATATGAAAATTATGTACCTACCGTAATTGTGAGCTTTCTGTGTATCTTCACCATTCATCACAATCCCACCCTCCTTCCCTCTGGGGCCTGAGTCCACCTCCCTCTCTGTGCCCAACCTCGCCCCCCTCCTTTCCTTGTTAGGAGTGGGGTAAACAGGGGCACATAGGGGGATAATGTTCTGGGGAGAGTGGTCAGCATGGGGAGCACTCCTTCTCCAGTGCGTTAGCTCCACCCCTGTGTGGTGGGAGTTGGCAGTTGCCCTCCATTCTCTCCTCCTCCTCCTTGTTCCCATCCATCTTATTTTCCTTGTCCTTTGGACTATTTTTAATTGTCAAAAAAAAAACCTTTTATCCTTTTTCACCAAAAATCTTTCCTTGAGAGGGTGATAATTTTCTGTGCCTTGTTCTTCTTCCAGAATAGCCGATTCTGCTCAAATGGAGTTTGCCAGTCATTCTGTGCCTTGAATTCTGGCAAGAAGCCTTTGGCTACTCCTTGCAGTTCCTATACAATCTGGAGATGGACCAAAGTCTAGGGCATGGTTGAACCTTTTCTCCCCTCTCATCCTCATCCTAAAATCCTTATCCCACCCTTCCTCCCTCTTCTATTTCCAGAGATTGGGACCCCTTCCCAATCCCTCTAGTTTCCGACTTCTTCTGTCCTCTCAGTCATTATTTCTCCTTTAAGTTTATACATCTTTTCCTTTTTCTGTCCCTTGGACTTCCTTGTCCCACCCTCCGCTCCCTTTCTCTTAACCTCTCCGGCAACTCAGAATTGGCAGGAAGGCAGGTCTACAGCTGGCTGCCAGCGGCGCCATGCAATGCGCTGGCCTCGAGGGTGGCGCCTATGGTGCGTCGGCTCTACCTACCAAAAAAAAAAAGAGCTCCTGCGAGGTCATGACCTCCAGCCATCTGCCCAAAGGTGATGAATGGTGAAGATACACAGAACTATCATAATTACAGTAGGTACGTAATTTTCATTTGTGTCTCCTCCAAGCACCACTGATAAGTCTCCCCTCGACCCTGTCAATGGGTGCATGGCTTTGACCTAAGCCTAGCAGCAGCTCTCCCACTACTACTAGCCTGGTTAGGTCCAATCAGTCAGGTGGCGGATCCTCCGTCGCCTGCCTAGACTCTTCTCGCCCATCGGGCTTCCGTGAGGGCCCCGACATTGGCCAGTGTGCTTTCAAGAGACCCTGTATCCTTCCAGGTCCTGCACCCTAGGGATTTTGCCACCTGATCCTGCTTTGTTCCTGTTGACAGGATCATTGTTCAGCCTTTCATTGGGGTCCCCTCTGGAACTTCCCCCTTCACCAGGTCTGTTGCCGCCTCTGGACAAGAGTCCGCTGCCTGCTATGGATCCTGTTATCCAGGATCTTTGGGAGCCCTTCCAGATCCCATGCCACCCAGTGGCCCTATGGCACCTCCCCTGGTAGATCCAGTTGAACCTCCTGGCGATCTTCCACAGCCAGACCCCCAGGCACCACAACCAGGTGGCCCACTGTTGGCTCCTCAGTACCCAATGCCAGGCCACATGCCTCCGATGCCGGGATATTCTGGGTGCAACCCTTATAGCTATTCTCCTGGATTGTCAGGCTTTCATTACCCTTCTTGGCAATACCCACAGTACCCAGGCTACCCAGATTACCAGCCTCCTCCTCCACCAGTGCCAGACTGGGAAACGATCCCCGCAAGGTGGCAGGTTGCCAGGACCCAGCTCATCATGGAGCTTAGGCAGTCTATGGGAGACATCCCTCTTCCAAGGGCCCCTTCCCCACCAATACCCTCCGGCTGAGCAGCAGGTGCTGTACCCCGTAGGCTCATCTGGGGCAGACCCTTTCATCCCCAGTGGTTCTGAGCCTTCTGACACAGACTTTGATTCCGAGCCTTCGGACCCTCAGTCCCCAGTCAGGTACCACCCAAAGAATCCTCAAAATCTCCTCCAGAGGATCCTTCCTTTGGGGACCTTTTGCGCACTATTCAGGCAGCAGGAGGCTGGACTTCCAAAGAAGGGACCCCAGCATAAGAGGCTGGCAGAATATTTATATCTAGCCACTACAGGCCCTCTACCCATCCCCCCCCGGATGAGTCCTCATGAGGATCTGGTGACTACTATCTGGCAGCAGCCATCATCCATTCCAGCTATCTCCAGAAAGGCAGATCATACCTACTATCCCCCAGAAGGATCATTTTGTTCTGAAGGTTTATTCCTCTTCCTCTTGTGCCATCCGGTTCCTCAACTATGTTTCACACATAGTGGCATTCTAGAAGGCCTATCTGAGCTGGAGAGGGATCTTCAGGAGGTCCAGGATGAGTCACTCCATAATAAATTGCTGGACAAAGTCATAATGGGAAAGTCTTCTTGTCGTCATGCTTTGCGTGCAACATATGACTCAGTGGCTAGGGCGGCAGCCAGGGGGGATCTGTATCCATCACCTTTCCTGGCTTCAGATTACAGGTTTGGCACAAGACGTCCAGTCCTCCCTTCTGGATGCCCCTTTTAGGGGTTAAGTCCTTTTCAGCGGTGATGCCAAACATATTACCTGGCTGCAAGAGAGCAGACGCTCCCTTCGGGACGTACACTCAATGTACCAGATGGGGCAGAAGAAGCAGCCTTTGTGTTGCCAAAGGAGATGGAATAAAAACCAGGGTAAATGTCAGGGCAAACAATGAGCCCCTGGTTCGGGAGCACAAACCCCCTAGGCCAAGTTCCCTAAGCCGGCCTCTGGGGCAAAAGCCCCCTCCCTCGGCATTCTGTCTCCTTTCCCCTCCTTCTGCTACCTTCAGCAGTCACTGAGAAACTGGCAGGAGGGAGGTTCAGCCTCCATCTGGACGGGTGGAGGTTTGTCACCGCAGAAGCATAGGTGCTTCAACTCATCCAGCAAGATCACATGATAGAGTTTTCTGAGATCCCTGCCCCTCATCCTCTGGGATGGTCTTTTTATCCAAGGGATCAGATTCTCATAGTCTTCCAGGAGATACAGGCCCTCCTGTTAAAAGCAGCCATAGAACCCATCCCTCAAAACCAGCTAGGAAGGGGATTTTACTCCCACTTCTTCCTAGTTCCAGAGAAGACGGGCGATCTGAGACCGATTCTCGACCTCAGCATGCTCAACCTCTTTGTCGAGTACAAGAAGTTTCACATGCTGACCATTCAGGGGCTTCTCTCCCTGCTCCAAACAAATTCTTGGCTGTGCTCCCTGGACATATACAGGATGCCTACCTGCATATCCTTTTTCTCTCGACCAACCACCGCTTCCTCTATTTTACTTTTCCAGAAGAACCATTTCAGTTCCAAGCACTCCTTTAGCTTTCCTTCCCAGGTATTCACAAGTGTTTAGCAGTGGCTGCGGCTTTTCTTCACTGCCAGGGCATTTACGTGTTCCCATACCTGGATGACTGGCTCCTCGCAGCACCCTCTCCGAACAGCCTAAAAGAATCTCTTTCTTTCACTCTGAGCTTGTTTGCTCTTCTGGATATCATGATCAATTTGCCCAGTTCCCAGCCAATACCATCTCAACAGCTCCAATTCATTGGAGCAGTACTAGACACAGCTCAGAGCAAGGCTTTTCTGCCATCGGATCGAGCCAAGACCTTAGTTTCTCAAGCCACCCTCATGGCCCAGGCTCGGTGGATCCCTGCACATGCTGTGCTTTCTCTTTTGGGACTGATGGCAGCGGCCATTCCCACAGTCCCCTTGGCCAGACTTCACTTGAGGGTAACCCAGTGGTCTCTTCGAGTCCAATGGGATCAGAGGACGGATGACATGAACCAGATGGTCATGATCTCCAACAGCCTACAGAGAGATCTTCGCTGGTGGCAAGATCTTTCCAACCTATTACAGGGAGCCCCTTTCCATTCCCCTATCCCAACCCAGATCCTTACCACAGATGCCTCAAACCTGGGCTGGGGAGCCCATCTGGGGGTTCACAAGACACTAGGGTCTTGGTCCGACCAGGAGCTTCTGCTCCATATCAACTTTTTTGGAGACCAGAGCAGTTCTGTACACCTTCCAGGCATTCCAGTCCCTTCTATTACTGGGATCACTTCTTGTCCAGATGGACAACATGTCCACAATCTGGTACATCAACAAACAGGGAGGAACTCGCTTGTACCCTCTCTACAGAGAAGCAATGAGAGATCTTGTCTGTGTCAATCTTCACCATTCATCACTTTTGGGTTGTTGGCCAGAGGTCATGACCCAGTGGGAGCATTTTTTTTTTGGGTAGATGGAGCCGACGCTTCATCGAGGCCAACGCATTGCATGGTGCTTGCGGGTTGGGCGTTAGGCACTGTTGACTCCACCTGCCTGCCAGTTCTTCATCTCCCACCATCGGGGTCACCTCGTGGGAAGCTACCACAGAACTTCAGGCCTACTGCCTATGCAGTTTCGCCCTTCAGCTTATTATCCTCCATGCCACAGTCCGTTGGCTCCTTTCCTGCCAGTTCTAGTTGCCTTACTCGACGTCGCTTGGTAAGATCTTTCCATTTATTTTATTCTTGGCGACGTTGAGACTGTTTTTGGTGTTTTTTTCCTCGTAGGTCATGTCTGGGTCCACGGGCACAAAGACTTTGAAGACTGGACGGCCCCCCATGTGACTGTGCCCTTGCGGCCATAAATTTTCCATCACTGACCAGCACGACTGTTGCCTTACGTGTCTTGGCCTGCTTCACGATATGGATTCATGCAACGCCTCTTTCTCCATGGACCGCCGGGTCATCAAACAATGTGCGTGGAAAGTGGGGCCGACTCCGCTTCGGGGTCGGTATGCCTCATGGGCCTTGATGCGTACTCTCAAATGCCCTCCAGGTCCCTCCGGTTCTACATGGACCGAGGAGGGAGGGAGCCCTCGGCTACTGATAGCCTAGCCATTGCCGAGACTCCTTCTGCAGTGCAGTGGCCCATCCTGCTCCTTTGAGGCGGGCGGGCAGGAGAGTGCCTTAAAGCAGTCGCCCTTGAGGTGAGAGGCTTCCCAGTGTTGGACCTGTGGTTCACAAGGCCCGGTTGGTGCCGTCCTTGACACCATTGGTCGGCGCCGTTGCTGGCTTCGGCACCGTTCACAGCACCGTGGGCCTTAATGGAGCTGTCGTCAGCACTGGTTTGTCGCTCGGCACCATGGTTACTGTTGGCACTGTTGGCAGTGTTGATACTGCTAGCGGTGTCATGGGAGTTTCTACAGTGCCGTCTTTGTCTTTTTCTCGTCTCGGCGCCATTCGGGGCACCAAGGTTGAGCACAGCACCGTGTCCGACTTGTGACCCGGCACCGTGGGGAGCTCGGGATTCCACTGTCTGTGTTGTCGTCGGTGCCGCTCCTGCCCTCGGAACCATCGTCAGTGCCATGGAGCTGGGCAGCGGCGTCCTCAGCACCGATGATGCCATCGGGGCCATCGTCAGTGCCGTCCCTGCCATTTGGGGTGCCTTGGGCTGGACGGTGCCGTGGCTGGTCCCAACTCTGGGGCTGCTGTTAAGGCCGGGTCAGTGTCCTCCATGGATACCACTCACCTGTGCTGTGGGGGGCACTGGCTCGGGTGTGGTCTCAGTTTCTGGCACCCCATTTGGCAAGGATGGCACTGGGCACCCTCCTATGGTCTGGCACAGGGCCTCAGCCTCTACCTCTTCAGAGGTGGTGTCGGGCTCTGAGTCAGATGAGCAGTCTGACTCCTTGGGGTTGACTGTCAGTGTGGGCAGCCCTGTAGTGTCCTCGACAAGCCAGAGTCAGACCCCTTCTGAGGTGGGGTCGGTGGCTGCCGAGACTGGGGTCAGGGGTGCTGACCAGCGGGCAGTGGTGCAGGCCACCACTGCTCTGCAGCCTGGTCTTGGTGGGTTCGCTGACCCTCTGCAATGGTACCTTCGCCTGTGGTGTGCCTGGATCGCCCAGCTTTGGGGCCGATCAAGGCTTCTGCAGGAGGGGAGGGTACTGTGCTCTGGATAGCTCCTTTGGGTGCTAGTCAGGGCTGTCAGCTACCTAGGCTGGCCCTCTCAAGGCGGACACCTTTTTCGGACTCTGAGGGGTCAAGGGGCATGGGGTCTGTATGGTGACCTTTTTCTGGGGCCCACCCGGGCTCTGAAAGAAGCCATAGTGTGGATCTCTGCTCTTACTCCTTGAGAGAGCTCCATTCTTTTGAGGTAGGGGACCGTCCTTCAGGACCTACACAGCTCCAGTCACCTCATGGGGGGGAAGGATTCTTCCAGGTGCAGCCAAGGCAATACCAAAATGGTTGTTCAGCTGTTGGCTGTGGAGTCTTACGGAGCACCTTCTTCTTCAGATGCTCTTGGTCCACTCCTTAGCCCAGGCGGAGGTCAGCCAACATCTCTTCTCGGCTCTGTCCCCATCCCTCTGCCACATTCTCCTGTGCTCCCAGGCATCCTTGGTCATAGCGGGCTCTCTCCTGGGAACAGTTCAGGACTGTGGCTGCTTGGTTCCCAGCTTACGTTAGGGCAATGGACAGTCAGGTTTTTCAATCTCCCCCCTGAGCAACTGCCCTCTGAGCAGTCTGTGCCCTCCAACTCTTCATCCCCCTCTTCTGGGGGAGAGGAGTTTCTGTCCACATCTCTCCAGCCACTGATCTCGCTGAGTATCAGCGTTTCCTCGTGAGGATGCTGGAGGACTTGCACCTCACCCCTGCCACTGTAAGCAATCTAGAGCACTCAGCGCATGCTTTTCTAGGTGATTTCAGCGAGGCCAACCTTGTGATGCCCCCCTGGCCTGCTCCCTTTTGGGAGGCATTGTTGCACTTCTGGCAGAGGCCCTTCTCTGGAGTTCCTGGCCCTAGGGATCTCTGCCAGTGGTATTGTACCCCAGGTCTCCAGGTTCCATGCCTCCTTGGCAGTCCAGATTGATGCAGTTGGACACTCCTGATGGGTTTTGCACCCTTCACCGTTACCGTCCCCAGATCAAGATTCCTTGGATTTTGACTTCTGGGGTAGGAGGGCTTTCTACTCAGCACAGTTGTTGCTTTCCATTTCTGCACATCAGGCCCACTGTGCAGCCTATGACAGGTTCTTGTGGTCAAGGCTAGGTCAACTCCTAGCCTCGTTGCCTGTCATGAAGCAAACCAGACAAGCCATTGCACTCTCTGTGCGTGGCCTGGATCTAGCAAGGCACCAACTGTGGGCATCCTATGATGCCAACGAGGTAGCTACCAGGGTCATAGGGACAGTGATCTGTACTAGGCAAACGGCATGGCTGCATCTTTCCCGGTTGTCACCCTTGGCCCGGCGTAGGGTGATTAACTCTGCTCACCAGAGAACCTATTTCTTCTCCCATAAAGCGAGATGGCGCTTGTTGGGGCAACTCCCTTCCCCCTCCAAGGGGTCCCCGTCTCATTCTCCCTACTCTCCAGGCCCTGAAGATTCTCCCTCTTAGTGTGTCACCACTGAGAGCTAAGGGACTTTGTCCCTTAGAGTGTAAAAGAAACCCCCCTTTGGGGCTCGCACTTCACCCAAAGGTGATGAATGGTGAAGACTGACACAGATAACATATGAAAATTACATACCTACTGTAATTGTGATCTTTCTGTGTATCTTCACCATTCATCACAATCCCACCCTCCATCCCTCTGGGGCCTCAGTCTCTGAGTCCACCTCCCTCTCTGTGCCCAACCTGGCCCCCCTCCTTTCCTTGTTAGGAGTGGGGTAAACAGGGGCACATAGGGGATAATGTTCTGGGTAGAGTGGTCAGCGTGGGGGGCACTCCTTCTCTAGTGTGTTAGCTCCACCCTGGTGGGGTGGGAGTTGTCAGTTGCCCTCCATTCTCTCCTCCTCCTTGTTCCCGTCCATCTTATGTTTCCTTGTCCTTTGGACTATCCTTTATTACAAAAAACAAAACAAAAAAGACTTCTTTTCCTTTTTCATCAAAATCTTTCCTTGAGAGGGTGTTAATTCTCTGTGCCCTGTACTAATTCCAGAATAGCTGATTCTGTTCAGATGGAGTTTTTGCCAGCCATTCTGTGCCTTGAATTCTGGCAAGAAGCCTTTGGCTACTCCTTGCAGTTCCTATACAGTCTGGAGAGGGGACCAGGGTCTGGAATGTGTTAACCTTTTCCCCTCTCTTCCTACCTTGTAAATTCTTTGTCCTACCCTACCTCCTCCCTCTATTTCCAGAGATTGGGGCCCCTCCCAATCCCTTTAGTTTCTGACTTCTTTCTTTCTATTCTCTCAGTCATTATTTCTCCTTTTAGTTTTATATCTTTTTCTTTTTCCTATCCCTTGGACTTACTTGTCCCACCCTCCACTCCCTTCCTCTTACCTCTCCGGTGACTGAGAACTGGCAGTGCCTAATGGCCAACTGGTGAGCACCATGCAATGCCTCGGCCTCAAAGGCGGCGCCGATGGTGCGTCGGCTCCACCTGCCAAAAAAAAAAGCTCCCGTGGGGTCATGACCTCCGGCCAATAACCCAAAGGTAATGAATGGTGAAGAAAATACACAGAAAGATCATAATTACAGTAGGTACATTATTTTTTTTATTTTGGCACTGGGTGATTCAGCACAGCTTTTTCTTGACAGCAGTCCACGTTCCAGGCATAAGCAATGTCCTTGCGGACAGTCTCAGTTGATCAGTGGCCAGGGCTCATGAGTGGGAATTAAACCTAGAGGTAGTCGGAGATATTTTTCTTCAATGGGGTCGGCCTGAGATAGATCTGTTTGCCTCCCCATTCAAAACAAAACTACACAACTTTTGCTCCCTCGTTCCCGGGCATGGTGCTTTTTGGCAAGACGCACTGTCTCTCTCTTGGACAGGGAGATTTCTTTATGCTTTTCCTTCCTTTCCTCTTATTCAGAAGGTTCTGGTGAAACTTTAGGAGGAAGGGGCACATTTGACTCTGATCGATCCTCTCTGGCCTCGCCAGATTTGGTTCCCTCTCTTACAGCATCTGGCACTAGAACTTCCAGTTCCCCTTCCATTATCCCATGACCTTCTGACTCAGGAGCAGGGCACCCGAGCCTATGGTCTCCTTACCTTCAGGTGTGGCACCTGTGGACATAGCGGCCTCCCATTATGGGGTTTCTACGCAGGTTGCCCATATCCTGGTGGAAGTCAGAAAACCATCTACTAGATCCACCTACGCCATGAAGTGGAAAAGATTCTTGATCTGGGCCCTAGCCAGGAGCTGGGATCCCTTTTCATGTTCCGCTGCCCAGGTGTTAGAGTACCTCGTGCATTTATCAGAGTTGGGCCTTAGCTATTCTTCCATTAAGGTCCATCTTTCTGCGGTGTCGGCCTACCACCTCCCAGTGGAGGGCAAACCTTTGGCTCAACTGGAGGTTGCTAAGACCATTTTAAAAGGCATCATCCACTTGAAACCTCCAGTCTGGAATCCATGTTCCCCCTGGGACATGAATTTTATGTTGGAAAAACTGACCTTGCCTCCTTTTGAACCAGCCTCTAGCTGTGACTTGTGCTCCCTTTCCTGGAAAACTCTGTTTTTAGCTGCAGTCATTTCCACCCGAAGGGTTTTGGAACTTCAAGCATTTATCTGTAAGGAACCCTATTTGATTTTCATAGGGACAGGGCAGTCCTTCAGACAAAACCCTTCATTCTAGGAGTGTGGATATGTTGTTCATCCACACTTCTTGGCATGTCCCCTTCCACTTTAAGTCTTGCCAGAAGTCTTCAAGCTGGCTCCTCCCACCCACCCGAGTGGTATATACCTCAGCTCTGTCGCATGATGCCAGATCTTCCTTTCCACTGGAAGATACATGTTCCTTCGTGCTCTCAAAGCATATCGTAGGCCCTGGATTCTACTTGTCATTTTTTACCAAAACTATTCTTAAACTTGTTTGAGTTAGCGATTGTGCTTTCACTGTATGTGACATGGAGGAAAAATCTTCCCCCGGATTTTGCCAGTGCCCCTGTGGCCAGAAGATGTCATGCACTGACCCCCGCCTAACATGCATTTACTGCCTAGGTGTCAGACATGACACCTTGTCGTGAAGTTTTTGCCTGGCCTTCCATCCCAGCATCCTGGATGACCGCAAGGCGCATTTGAAGCTGGGGAGACCGGAGAAAAGGAACCCGCCAGTGAAATCAAAGGAGGCGAGGTGGGCGGTTTCCTCGGCCACAGGATCCGCTGAGCAGCTGAAACAAATGAAGGCATTTGAGGAGGAAGCAGCTCAAGCTTCGGCCAGTTGAAACTTCTTTGTACCCCTGAACCTCGGCTCCACCTTTTCAGGCTCCTTCAAGGAGTTGTGCCAGTCTCTCCCCACTCGGGGTGAGGAGCCCTTGGGCTTGCACTCCTCCTGCTCTCGGAAGGGAGAGAAGGACTCCGTGTCTTCATCTCGATGAAGATGTTCCTGGGACCGAGAGAGGTCCAAGTCCCAGGAGCACGCGGTCTCAACTTCGGTCAAGATTGCATCCTCGGCCGCCGACTTTATGGATCTTCCGTCTGGTCAGGGGACTGAGGAAGTGGCTGATGAGGTCGAAATTCTCCTCAACCCAATAGACCCTTTGTCGCCAGCCGTGGCCGATGACTCATTGGAAAGGACTCTGGTCCTTGTTTTCCCTGATGAGGAGACCCGGTTCTGGACCTTTGGTTTTCACTGACCCCAGTGTCTCCCGATCGACCGAGTCAGCCTCCCCGTTCTTGGTCGAGGTCCAGAACCCCCTCGGCCAAGAAAGAGCAATAAGCACTCTAAAAAGAAGTGTCACCACAGGTCCTCATCCTCCTTGGATGAGGAGAGGCTCCGGCAGAAACTTTGTCTGCACTATGAAGACCTCATGTGGCAACAGCTGCTTTTGACTGGGCAGAAGTTGGCTCCACCACCCACCCTGGCCATAACTTGGCTTCCGCCTCCTAGGCTGACACCAACCCCTCCGGAAGTGATGCACTAGTTCCTCTGCCCGTGGGGCTAGTCCATCTTCCCGCTCGGCCTATTCTGGTCTCTCCACCGATCCTGGTGGAACCATCACCTAAACAGCCTGAGGGATGGGGCGCCCTCGAAAGATGACTGACAAGACACTGGGCTTCCCCGACGTCTGTCGAATACAGTCACCTGGGACCGCCCTTGGCACATCGAGGGTAACTTAGGTGAAAGACTACTCTACAATGACTCCTCAGACTCTGACGTCACCGGCTTGCACTCACATCTGGGGATGTTGAGTCGACAGTCAGCGCAGGGTTGAAGGAAGGCCCTTCCTCCTTCCAGGGCATTCTCTGCCTTATCTCCGACTCCACCGGAATGCCCCTGGAGCCCATCCAGAAAAAGGCAGAGTACCCTCTTACTGATATTCTCAAAAGAGGGGATATCCCAATGGAGGACTTTCCAATGGCCGAGGCCATTGTTGGCCCAGCTCTTGAACTTTGGCAGTGCCCTGCCTCCTGCTCAGCACCATCCGCCTGCATGGCCTGCAAGTACACAGTGCCCATGGGGTCCCTTGCGGGGTTCACTGAACATCCTTCAGCCGAGATCCTGGTGATGACCTTGGTATTCAGGTGTACCGGTAGTTTGGCTGATACTGACCGACCACCAGACAAGGAGTCCAAAAATATGGACCACTCTGCCCACAAGGTCTATGCTGCCTCTTCTCTGGGCCTTCATCAGGCCAGTTTGGCTGTTATCATGGCACACTTCTCCCATGCCCTCTTAGGGTTATTGGATGAGGTCCTCCCTCATCTTCCATCGAACATGCAGACTGCTGTCAAGCAGGTCCATGACCAAGGTCGTGCTGTCGCCAAACAGCAGCTCCAGACAGCCTTGGATATAGGGGATTCTTGTGCCCGCTCGTTGGAAGCTGCAGTGGCCTCTCACTGCAAGGCTTGTCTGAGGCTTTCCTCCTTCCTGGTGGATACTCAGCATAAGCTTGCTGATGTGCCCTTCCTGGGGACCGACTTGTTTGGTCCAGGAGTGGCCGTCACCTTCAGCGTATAGAGCAGGCCAGTGCCACCTTGGATGCTACTTCTTCCAAAGGCTCTTCAGGCAAGAACCAGCAGAAGAGAAAGAAGAAGCCATTTTGGCACTCTTCCCCTGTAGTCAGGCAGCCCTCCTATCAAAGAGGTCAGTAACAGCAGGAGCAGCAGGCTCAATCTTGGCACTTGCGGCCCAAGAGGGGCCTTCAGCAGCCCCATAAAGGAGGCTGAGGTGCAGGTCCTGGAGCCTCCTCCTCCTAGCTTGCTCAGTGACGGGTTGGGGCTCGCCACCCCTACACCCGTCACGCCAGCTCTGGGTCCTCCCGTGGGGCGTCGGCTCCACCACTTCCTTTCTGCTTGGTCCACTATCACTTCGGACAGGTGGGTTCTCAAAGTGGTCGGTCAGGGACTGCTTCTGGAATTCGAGCAGTAACCTCCCAACCAAGCCCGCACCGCTCAGGAGGAACAGATCTCTGCATGCACTCAGTCAGCTCTTCGAGATGATGTGGCTCAGCTCCTCCACAAGGAGGCAGTAGCTCCAGTGCCAGATCCTCTGAAAGACCCAAACTTTGTTTCCAGATACTTCCTGGTGCCCCATCCTAGATCTCCACGACCTGAATCAATATCTCAGGTCCCGCACCTTTTGGATGGTCACTCTGAACCAGATCATACCATCCCTGGAGTGAAACATGTGGTTCTGTTCACTGGATCTACAGGACACATTATTTCATGTCCCAATCCATCAATCCCATCAGCGGTTCCTCCGCTTCAGGGTCGAAGGGACCCTGTATGAGTTCCAAGCCATGCCGTTTGGCCTGTCATCTGGCCCCTCATGTCTTCACCAAATGCATTGCAGTGGTGGCAGCCCAGCTTCAGCATCAAGGAGTCAGAATCTACCCTTATCTTGATGACTGGCTCTTGGCAGGTTCCTCCCTTCAGGAGTTGGAGAGGTCCAGGGATCTGGCCCTACAAACCTGCTCCCAACTAGGCCTCCTGATCAACGAGGCCAAGTGGAACTTGTGCCCTCTCAGGTGATGGGCTTCATCGGGGCAGAGCTTGACTCTTGTCAAGCCAGAGTTTGGTTCCTGGTGGACAGGGTGGAGGTTCTTTCCTCCTTTGCCCAATCATTTCTGGTTGGGCATTTGCACCCTGCCTGGGACTTTCTGCGCCTTCTGAGTTACACAGTGGCATGCACCTCAGTGGTCCGTTGGGCCCGGTGGCACATGTACTCCCTCCAATGGGAGCTGGCCACCCAGTGGACTCAGCAATATGGTCACTTCGACCACCTGATCACTGTAACCCAGAAGATGTGGGATGCTTTCCAATGGTGGACCACCCTAAAATGGTTACAGGAAGGGATCCTGTTTGTCTGGCTTGAGACGACAGTCATCCTTACAACCGATGCCTCTCTTGTAGGCTGGGGAGCCCACATGAGGGACAACAGGACCCATGGGTTCTGGATCCCCAAGGAGCCCCGATGCCACATCAACTTGTTGGAGCTTAGAGCAATCAGACTGGCATTGTCAGCGTTCGCTCCTCAGCTCCGGGGTCAGGTGGTTCAAGTCCAGATGGACAATACCACGTCCATGTACTACCTCAACAAACAGGGCAGCATGCACTCCCATCTGCTGTATAAGGAGGCACTCCACATCTGGACCCTTGTAAGCCAGTCGGAGGCGGATCTCCTAGCCATCCATGTGGCAGGAGCCTCGAACCAGCTGGCAGATGCTCTCAGCCACATAGGCCAGACATTCCAGAGTGGTCTCTCCATCCAGAGGTAGCTTACAGCCTGATCTCCCATTGGGGCAAATTGCTGGTGGACCTGCTTGCCTCCAGGAAAAACACCACACTGAGGCTGTTTCATGCCCACCCCTTCAGCAGGGGTCACTGCAGGGGGATGCCTTCTTGAGGCCATGGACCCCAGGCCTCCTGTACACCTTCCCTCCACTTCCCTTGATCCACAAGATGCAGGTGATTCTGGTAGCCCCAGACTGGCTGCGCCAGTTCTGGTACCCAGATCTCTTCAGCCTCAGCTGCAGGTCCCCGGAGCTGCTTTGTACACGCCAGGACCTGATATCTGTGAACCAGGGGAAGGTCTTCCATCTGGACCTTTAATCCCTGCACCTCTCAGCCTGGTACTTGAGCAGCTGGAGTTCCAGGCTTTGGGTCTTTCCGAAGATGTCTGCACCGTGTTTGAGGCATCCAGAAAGGAATCGACCAGGAAATGTTATGCTTTCAAATGGAAACGTTTTTCCATTTGGTGTCAGAGTAAGGGTCTGGAGCCCTTATCCTGTTCTGTGGATAACATTCTCAACTACCTTTGGTCCCTCTCCAAAGGGGGTCTACAATCATTAACCCTTAGGATGTATCTGGCAGCCATTTCTGTTTACTGGGCATGGGCTGGTCAGCCAACATTGGTGCAGGAGACAGTGGTCATGCTCTTTTTCAAACGCCTGGATCACATATCCCTTCCGGTGCGTGAACCTCCACCTACATGGGATCTGTTGCTGGTTTTGGCAAAGCTCATGGGCAAGCCATTTGAACCCATGCACAAATGTGAGCTTTCACAGTTGTCATGGAAATGGCCTTCCTGGTGGCTATCACATCTGTCAGAAGGACGGGGGAGCTCCAGGCACTTTCGGTGGACTCCCCTTATTTGGTCTTTCACAGGGACAAAGTTGTCCTGCGCCCCCACCCAGAATTCCTTCCTGAGGTGGTGTCAGAGTTTCAACTTAACCAGGTGTTGACTGTTCCAGTTTACTACCCTAATTACACCTCGGATGCCAAGTACAGGCTCCATACCTTGGACCTGAGACGTGCTCTCTCCTACTACAAGGAGAGGATGGCGGAAATTCATGGAGAGGTTCGCCAGCTGATTGTCACCTACGCTGAAGCTGCTTCTGGCAGACCTGCAGCCAAGCGGACCATAGCAAGATGGATTACATCATGCATAGGTCTGTGCTATGAGTTGGTGGGCAAGGAGCCTCCTAGAGGCATAAGAGCTCATTCTACCTGTCATACTGCTGCCTCAGTGGCTGCTTCCAGGGACATCCCTATCCAGGAAATCTGTCAGGCTGCTACCTGGAAGTCAGAAAACGCCTTCATTACCCACTACCACACTGACCTTGAGTTACGTTGGGATGCTGGTTTTGGGGCCTCGGTTCTCCAATCTTTATTTCATAAGTAGGGGGTGTGTGCCTTGCCTCCCTCCTCCCAGAGAACTGCTTGGAGTCTGCCAAAAAGTGTGGATGAACAACATATCCATGCTGCTAGAAGAACAGGTTACTCACCTGTAACAATAGTTCTAGGAGTGATATATGTTGTTCATCCACGACACGCACCCAGCCTACCCAGCTTCGGGCACACAACCTTCTGGCATCATGGGGAGGAGCCGAGGTATATACCACCTGGGTAGGTGGGTGGGAGGAGCTAGCTTGAAGACTTCCAGCAAGATTTAAAGTGGAAGGGGGCATGCCAAGAAGTGTGGATGAACAACATATACCATTCCTAGAACTACTGTTACAGGTGAGTAACCTGTTCTTTCTTCCAAAGGTAGTCTTAGAAACCACTCTCAACCAGAGTGTCGAACTGCCATTATATTATCCACAGCATTCTAATGGGGGAATACCTCCTGCACACTCTTGATGTGCACAGAATACCGAGGTATTACACAAACTGGACAAAAGAGGTCCGCAAGACGAATCAGCTGTTTGTGGCTTTTGCTCTCCAGTGCCAGGGCAAGACCATTCCCAAACAGACCATTTCTAGGTGGTTGGCTAACTGCATCCACTTCACTTACCAAAAACATGGGAAATCCCTTTTGGGGGCAGTTAAGGATCACTCCACTAGGAGTGTTGCTACTTCTACCACCTTGTTCAGGAATGTGTCCACTGCAGAGATCTGTGCAGCGGCCACATGGTCATCTGTCCACACCTTCACTAAGCATTACAGCGTAGTCATCTCCTCTAGGTGCAGAACTTGCTTTGGGCTTGCAGTTCTGCAAGGCCTCCTGTCGTAGCTTGCAGTTGGCGACTTCTCCTCCTCCCGGATGTACCTCCATTTGGTTTATTCTGGGACTGCTTGGTATTCAGTCCTGTATGTGAAGACCTACTGCAGGAACCCTCTTGAAGTAAGATATTGCAGTTACATAAGAACTTACCATAACAGTAGGTATAGTTTCCCACCCACCTTCCCCTACTCCTGGGAACGTTTCCTTCATTTTAATCCTGCCTAGCCCTTGGGTCAACAGAGGAAGCATGGTTCTAGGAGTCTTCACTCCTGTTTTTTTCTACTTACCTTTTTCTAGATCTCCGGTGGAAAAGAACTGGAGGGCTGGCATTGGACTTCCCTTTTTATAGTTGTGCTGATGTCACGTCACCTGACATTGGGGGCGGTCCCTGCTAATGATTACTATCTACAAGTTTGCTGTTGGAACCTGATGCCAGGGGGTGCAGTCCTATATGTGAAGACCTACTACAGGAACCTCTCTTGAAGATCTACTGTTAGGGTGAGTTCTTACATACCTGTAATGGTCATCAAAAACATGACCTCCTGGTCGACAGGGCTTTCACCCTCGTCGACTGTCACTACTCCAAGTGACTCACTGCTGACTTCTACATCGACAGTGCACCTCTTTGACAGGGCTTCCACCCTCATCAATGGTCATAAACATGCCTTTTTTGTCGACAAGGCTTCTCCCTCATCGACTGCCACTACACCAAGTGACTCTCCATCGATGGGGCTTCCACCCTCGTCGATGATGTCACGAATATGGTTTCTTTGTCAACGAGGCTTCACCTCATCGACGGTCACCATTCCAAGTGACTCCCCTGTTGACTTCTCCATCAATGATGCACCTCATTGACGTGGCTTCCACCCTCATCAATGGTCATCATAAACTGGACTGCCTCATCAATGAGGCTTTCACCCTCATTGATTGTCACTCTTCCAAGTGACTTACTTTTGTCTTCTTCATTGATGGTACTTGAACCAATAATTGTTCATAAGCACAACCTGGAGAACATACACCTCATTCTTCTAAGTATTGTTCTTGTCGACAGCCACTACTACCAGTGTACACTTTCAACAGTGCATATCATCGACGGGTTTCCACCTTCATCGATGGTCATTGCCCCTAGTGACTCACACTCAACTTTGTTGATGGTGCTTGCATAATAAATTGCCTTTTCTCGATGGCCACTACTACCTGTGCACGCCATCGCAGGTGCACCATATTTAGGCATGACAGGGTTGCGTCCCTCATCAACAACTGCCATTCATGGAGCACCACAAAATGGCTTCATTCTTGACAACTGTCCACCTTTTGTTGAGACTACTTTTGAACACTTTATAGGCTTTCTCATCACCGCTCACCAGTCATGAGCTTGCCTGGACAGATTGCCTTCCTGTTTCTCCCTCGTCCCCCTTTTCAGTCCAGGACACAGGATTTTGTTTCTCAGCCACTATGCTTCACATATGCAGGGCTTTCATCCTCTGACCCTGGTGGACAGCATTCAACCCTCCTCAAAATATGAGGATGCTGTCAGTCACACTACAGACTCCATTCCTGCCAATGCTTCCTTGCCAGGATGTTCTGTAATACAGTTTTGACTGTGTAGGACTGGTTGTCACTGATCTGTGCTATGGCTGGAGAAACAAAACTACTTATACCACTTTCTGGTGGACCACCCTTTCATTACAGGGGCCTGGACTCTGCTTTAGGGGCCATCAGTGCAGCTCATAGTCAATCCCTGGTAACCCATGAGCTCACTGCTTCTTAGTAAAGAGTCATATCTCAGAGGCACATAAAGCAAGCTCTCTACCTTTTTGTCTTTACTTTATATGAGCCATATGGTCAAGTACCAACAGTACTCTTTGATCCTCTACTTTGGTTTCTTCAACAAACCTTCTCTTTGTCAAGGTAATAAAAAAATTGTTGATATTATAATTCTATCTCCAGATGCTACTCTAGATATCATGTGGCTCACTCTATGAACCTTGAGTGTCCAACTCTATACCATATATGCAATGTGAATACACTTTTATTATGGCTTAAAATCCATTTGGCTTAGAAATCCAGACCATTCTGGAAGAAATCCAAGCTTCAGGTATGATTTTATGCAAAGTACCTGCTGCTAAGAGAGAGAGGGAGAGCAGCCAAAGTTAGACTACGCTGAATTGAATTATTACTTTTTGGACCTGTGCAAGTAACTAGTATTGATTATGTTTTGGGGGTTGAATTTTCTTAGTTTAACTTTAATTTGCCAGGGAGGAACTGTAGCTAGGAGATATTTGCAGTTATTTGCAGCTAGACCTGTTACTTAACCTCTGTGAAATAGGTGTCTGAAAGGAAGGAAAGCACTCCCTGGGGTGGAGGGTAAGAGTTGTAGTTGATCGTTTCTGGAGAGCATAAGGGGGGTAGAACTGGGGGAGGGAGGGGAAGGGCGGTAAGGTGCCTGCTCAGCGCCATGGCTTGGAGGGACAGGAACAAATCCTCAGGATCGTGGCAGCAGCTGCAAGGTGGAGTGAGCTGGATGTCATTATCCACCTAAGGACAAATGGCCTGGCTGAGAATGGGATCAGAGCAGTGCAACAATCAATCAGTCAAACTTTATTTAACCAGGCAACAACACCATTGAGCAAGCTAATTTTCAAAGTGGTCCTGGACAAAAAACAATACAATACATAGTCACAGTTGCAGAGGCTTGGAAGCAACAGCATAATACAGGTAAAGGTTGATACAGACTGACTTAAGTTTAACATAGGGTCACACAGTTACAATTCGTAATGAGGTCTCATAGGAGAGAAGATATGATAATCCAAGGCTATGTCTACTAAATGGAGGCTAGTACCTTCAAAAATATAAGGAGGGGGAGAAGGATCATTAGTGTGCTAGGAAGGAGGGAACAGATGCAGAAGAACAAGAATGGAGGAGAAAAGCTAGTAAGTGCTGAGTTCCCCATGAGGGGGATGTGAGTTGAGTGACATTCTGTTACGTTAGAATCATGGAGGAGCCTGAAGCTAAGGACTCATGGATGCCTAAAGCAACTGCAAGTTTCCCTCAGATATTTAGATATCAGAGCTTTAAATGTGAATAGGCTTGGGAGTGAGGATAGCTTTAATGAGCTTTGTATGCTGTTCCATAAAGATGGGAGTGAGAAATTGATTGTGGACATGCCATAGGTAGTATTCGCTCTAGGTATCTGGAAACAAAGTGTGGTGTAACATTTCAAGCCATAGAAACCATTGGCACCCATGAAAAAACTTGAGATGTATGTGGGAAGTTTGTCAGATAGTGCTCTAAAAAGCCAAATGGAGCATTTCTTTTTCTCCTTGTTGAGAGTGAGGGCCATCCCAACTTTTGGTACAGGAGGCAGTGGTGTGTGCGAAGAGGCAGGTTAAAGATAAATCTTAAGGCTCGATGGTAAAGAGTGTCAAGTTTCTTTAGTACTGATGAGGAGCAGTGATTGTAGAGGAAGTCAGCATAATCCAGTATGGGTAGAAATGTGAATTGTACTAGTCTCTTTCTAGTTTCTATGGTAAACAGGTGTTTAATACGGTAGAATAAGCCTAGCCGCTGTTTTACCTTTTTCGAGACTTCATTTAAATGGCACAGAAAGTTAAGCTCATTGTCCAGCGAGAACCTTAGATATTTGAAGGTATCAACTATTTCAAGGAGTTCACCCAAAAGCATTAGTATCTTGGGGATATGTGTAGGTCCAGAGACTGCCTTTGGTGAGAGAATCATGACTTTAGTCTTTTTGGCATTGAGTAGAAGTTTGTGTTCGATAATGTTATATGGAAGAGTGATAAAGTCTCACTGCAAGTCCTCATTTGCTGAGTGCAGTGAAGAATTTGAAGTGTAGAGTACTGTATCATCAGCAAATAAGTGCACATTAGCTGTGCATGCTGTAGATGAGAGTCCAGGTTATTTAAGTAGATTGCAAATAGGATAGGGCCCAGAATAGAGCCTTGTGGGAAACCTCGGTAGAGATTTTTGTGGAGACAGGTCACCTGCTGATTTGACTTGTAACCTATTGGTGAGGTGGCTGGTGAACCAGTTAATGGCAGGATTATCGAGACCGATATTGCTCAGTGAAGTAAGCAAGATGTTGTGATCCACAGTGTCAAAGGCCTTACTGAGATCAGGAAACAGCAATAGAAGCAACATGAGTTTGTGGAGTTGGGGAAGGGCCTTAGACAAGTAGCACACACAGTAACTTTCTCGGAAGTGCTACCTGTCTATGGCATGGATGAGGCTAAGGTACTCAGCACCATGGGATTCAATGACTGGTTGAAAAACTGGTGCAGAGCTCAGGGATTTGGCTTCACTGGGGACTGGGGATCCACCTGGAGGGATGCAGGCTTATACAGGTGTGATGGTCTGCATCTATCCAGGAAGGGAACCAGGATCCTAGGTGATAGGTTTAAATGCTTCATTGGCAAGCATTTAAACTAGCCAAGGGGGGAGGCACTGAAAAGGAGAAGGGAAATCCTAGCCCCCCCAAAACAAAACAGGGTAGTTAGTGAGGTAAACACCAAGACAGAGCAGTCAATAGGGTGAAGGGCAGGGGTAAATGGAGAAAAAGACAAAGGCAGTAAGGATAGGGATGGGGCAAAAAGAAATAAAGCCATAAAAAAATGGAGGGTAATGAGTATCAATTCCCGTTCTGTAGGTAAAAAGCTCCTAAAATGGTGGCCTTAATGGAAGAGGGATGCCCGGATATCGTGGCAGTCACAGAAACATGGCACACAGAGAACAATGACTGGGATGTTAACATACCAGGGTACACAATCTACAGAGGGGACAGGAAGGGAAGAGGGAGGTAGCTCTCTATCAAAGCAACAGAACTAAAGGGTAAGCAGGGAGGAGAGGAGGCACTGTGGGTCACCCTGGCGGCTGGAAATGGCACCACAATCTGCACAGGGGGTTGTATATAGACCCCCGTCTTAGGGGGAGGAAATGGACAAGGAAATGATAGAAGGCATGCTTGGGATGGCAGAGAAAGGAGAGATATTGCTGATGGGGACCTGAATATGCCAGATGTTAACTGGAGCACCTTTGCTGCAGCCACATCCAAGAGCAGGGCCATTCTCGATGCCTTACAGGGGGGCATGCCTCAGACAGCTAGTTTTGGAACCCACTTGGGAGGGAGCAATCTTTGACCTGGTACTCTTAAATGGGGATGGAGAAAGGATCTCCGATCTTGAAGTGGGTAGCCATCTGGGAACAAGCGCCCACCAAACAGTGTGGTTCATGATAAGCTTAGCTGTAGAGTCAAGCCGTACAAAAGTGAAGGTACTGGACTTCAGGAGGGCTGATTTTGTCAAAATGGGAGAGTGCCTCAGAAAAGCACTAGCAAGCAGGCAAGAAGGTGGGGTGGAGCAACCATGGAGAAACATCAGAACCGCCATCACAGAGACAACAAGCCTTTCTGTGAAGCAAATAAATGAAACAAAACAAAAGAAAAAAAACACTATGGTTCTCAAAAGAAGTGGCGGGAAAGGTAAGGGAGAAAAAGACAGCATTCAGGAAGTATAAGGAAACACAGAAGGGGCAGGACAGAGAACTGTATCAGTTAAAGCAGAAGGAAGCAGGGAAGGCAGTCAGAACAGTGAAGGCCCAAACAGGAAAAGATAGCCAACTCAGTTAAGAAGGGGGATAACATCTTCTACAGGTACATTAGGAAGCAAAGAAAGACTAAGGCAGGGATACTGAGGCTGAATAAAGAGGAAGGTGGTGGCAGAGAGCAACAGTGAAAAAGCAGGGATACTGAATGAATACATCTACTCAGTATTCACAATGGAAAAGCAGGGGGAGATACCTAATCCAGCCAATAGAAGCACTCTGGATAGGGGGGTTGATATTAGTCCTTTCACAGAAGAAAGGGTTCTGAAAGAACTCTTAAAACTGAAGGTGGATAAAGCAGTGGGGCCTGATGGGATTCACCCAGAATTCTGAAAGAACTAAGGGAAGAACTGGTAACACCACTTTTTAATAAATCATGGGAGGATGGTATGGTACCTGAGGACTGGAAGAGGGTGGATGTGATTCCCCTTCACAAAAGTGGGAGCAAGACAGAGGTGGGAAACTACAGACCTGTCAGTTTTACCTCAGTGTTAGGGAAAATAATGGAATCACTTCTGAAGGAAAGAATTGTTGAGTACCTTGAGGCCAGTGGGGCACAGGACCCAAGGCAGCATGGATTCACAGTGGGAAGGCCATGTCAGACAAACCTAATTGATTTCTTTGACTGGGTGACCAATGTAGTAGACCAGGGAGGGGCTGTGGACATGGCTTACCTAGACTTTAGCAAGGCATTTGACACAGTCCCACACAAAAGATTAATAAACAAATTAGCCAGCCTGGGAGTGGGTCCCAGGGTGTTAGCCTGGGTGAAATACTGGCTGGACAACAGGACACAGTAGGTAATAGTAAATAGAGTCCACAGTGAAGAAAGGGGGATTACTATTTTTTCACAGAGAGGGTGGTGGACGCATGGAACAGCCTCCTGAGAAGGTTGTGGGGTCTAAAACTGTGGCAGAATTCAAGAATGCATGGGACAGACATAAGGCAATTTTTGTGGGGGGTAGGAAGAAATAGGCTATTGGTTAAATAGGATCTGAAGCTTATCCTCTACATAGGGAAATGGGAAGACTAGGTGGGCCAAGCGGTCCTTATCTGCTGTCAAAGTCTATGTTTCTATGTAGTGGGGTACCGCAGGGTTCAATACTGGGGCCAGTCCTTTTTAATGTCTTTGTAAGTGACATTGCAGAGGAACTGGAAGGGAAAGTATGTCTCTCTGCAGATGACACAAAGATCTGCAACAGGGTTGATACGCAAGGTGAGGTGGAAAGGATGAAAAGGGACTTGGCAAGGTTGGAAGAATGGTCAGATGTATGGCAGCTTAGATTCAATGCAAAGAAGTGCAAGTAATGCACCTGGGAAACAAAAACCCAAGGGAAGAGTACCCAATGGAGGGTGAGATACTGGCAACAACAAAAATGGAAAGGGACCTGGGGGTAGTCATATCAGATGACCTAAAGGTGAGCCAGCAATGTGAGAAGGCAGTAAGGAGGGCTGGGGGGATGCTGGGATGCATAGGGAGAGGCATCACCAGTAGAAAACAGGAAACTGTTATCCCTCTGTACAGACAGTTGGTAAGACCACATCTGGAGTACTGTGTACAGTTCTGGAGACCCCATCTCTGCAAAGACATTGACAAAGTGGAGGCTGTCCAGAGGAGGGCAACCAAAATGGTGCAGGGTCTGCACCAGAAGACATATGAAGAAAGACTAAAGAAACTAAAGATGTATAGCCTCGAGGAAAGGAGGGAGAGTGGGGACATGATAGAAACTTTCAAATACCTCAAGGGAATCAACGAAGTCCAAGAAGGTAGCACCATTCAGAAAAAGAAATGTGCAAGAACAAGGGGGCACAATTTGAAGATAGAGGGGGACGGCTCAGAGGTAATGTGAGGAAGTATTTCTTCACAGAGAGAGTTGTAGATGCATGGAACAGCCTTCCTGAGGAGGTCGTAGAGTCAAAAACAGTGGGGGAATTCAAGAATGCATGAGACAGACATAAGGCAATTCTAGTGGGGGGTAGGAGAAGTAGGCTGTTGGTTAGCTAGGATCTGCAGCTTATCCATTAGGTAGTAAAATAGGCAGACTAGGTGGGCCAAGCAGTCCTTATCTGCCATCAAATTTTATGTTTCAATCTTTACTTATCACAGCCTCTGGACCCTCTCTATTCCCGATCTTTCCTTCATGGTATAGAGGAACTATGAGTACCTTTTGCTCTGAGGACATCCTCAATTTCAGATCACGTCCAGTGATTCTACCTCTACCTTCAATGGCTCTTACACACCCACCCTCTGGGGTGCCCACACAAGCCGACCTCAGTTTATTCCCCATGGGTTTTTCCCACAGCCTTTTTTCATCCAAATCTTGGTTGCCACGGGTGATCTCCTTGCCCCACCCTTCCCAGCCTGGCACATGAGTTCTGACAAAGAATGGACATACTGGAGCTCACCTCCGCTCCTCCCCCTCCTTTCTTCCTACCCATTTTGTATTTCTCCAGAATCATACATCTATGTTCAGGGAGGAAATCTTTCCTTAATCCTGCAGAATATGGTCACCAGGGTTCTCATAGCGGACCTACATTGCCACTTTCATTACCCTACCTTTGAACTTTGTCCAACACAAAGGTCTTTTCCACATGTCTGGTACTTTTGACAACATCACCATACTAAGCTAAGACTCTTCATGTCTCCTTGCCTACATGAATTGCACATTCTTGCAACCTCCAGTGGTTTCCTGTTCTCCTCCCTGCCCGCTGACCCCATCTATTTCAGCACTTCAGAATAACGGCTTACTGCCACCAGTCAAGTCTGATCCTGGCCTAGCAGCTTCAAAACATAGAAGCAGTGAGGGACACAGTCGAGGGGCGACCTGTCCAGTAGACCCTGTCTACAGAATAGAGACAGTGACTAGGTACCCTCTGGACCTATGCTTCAGTCACTCCTGACCTTCCTGTTGCCCTCCACTGGTGAACCCATCGTTTCCACTTCATTTAAGTCATACCCTTATTGTCCCCACCTAAGTATGTCCAAGCCATGGGATGCAGACCCCACACTCTCCACATAATCCTGCTGTACAGAAGGGTGGTGTACCTTGCCCTCTGGGTTTCTCTCCTATCCTCTATGCTGAAACCTGTTCTACTTCAGATGGTCAACTCCTCAGTGGTATTATTTCCTACACAATCAAAGGGAACAGAGGTCCCTCAGCCACTATACGGAGCCTATGAGAGTCTGACACACAGTCTACAACCAGAACGGCCTTTGACGGCCTTCCATCCCTCCGACTGTCACAATATCTTATCCGATATAGTGTAGCCTGCCAAATTTACAACTTAACCCTGCTACGGTGCTTCTTTGTAGCCATTCTCAGACCATGACATCTGTGGTTCCCCTACTGTGCCTGCTGGTAGTGTCACCACTTCCCTTACAGGCCAGACATACTGACTCAGTGTTGGGGCACTCTCCTTCACCCCAACCTGAACATGCTAGACCTCTCCGATGGCTAATATTCTCTAGGTTTCATGTAAAACATTTACCAGGGAAACATATAACACTAAATGGAAACGCTTTTCCATATAGGTTACTTCCCACTCTCTAAATCCATTTTCATTCATTTTAACCAAGTCATTGGACTACTTGACCTCACTTGCCAAGAAGGGCCTTGCCTATTCCTCTATTTAAGTTCATCTGGTCTCTATTTCATCCTTTCTTGAACCCTTTAAAGGTACACTGCTGTATCAACATCATCTTGCCAGGATGTTTCTAAGAAGCATGCTACATATCAGACTTCCCATCAATCAGCCTGCCCATCCTTGGGATCTGAATTCCTACTGGACAAGCTCACCCTCCCACCTTTTGAGCCAGCAGCTTCTGCCACTCTCAACTTTCTGTTCTGGAAAACAGTATTTCTAGTGGACATTGCGTCAGCTCACCGTATTTCTAAGCTTCATGCCCTACTGTATTGAGAGCCTTACTTAATCTTCCACAAGGACAGAGTGGTTCTCCGCACCAGTTCCCCCTTTTTGTTTTACCCAAGGTGGTCTTGGAACACACCTTACATCAGAAAACCTCAACTATTTGTGACCTTCGCCTACATGGGGATGGTTCCCCTGTTAATAAACAAACCCTCTCCAATGGGTTAGCTCATTGTATAACCTTCCGTTATATAACAAGCCATTACCAGGACCTGTCCAAGCCCATTCTATCAGAGCTATGGCCACCACAGCAAGCTGCTTTAAAGGAGCTTCTATCACAGATATCTGCAGTGCAGCTACCTGTCCACAATTCATACTTTCATGAAGCGATACAACTTAGATGTTGCTTCATGCCGTACGACAGCCTTTTGCTGAGCTGTCCTACAAGGCCTCCTGTCATAATGACCACCCTTTTTGGGATTACTGCTTGGGATTCATCCCAAGTGTATTACCTGCTGCAAGAGACCACTCCATGGAAGACTGTACAGTTACACAAGAATTTACAATAACAGTAGATCTTTGAGGAGTGTCTCTTGCAGCAGGTACATTCCCTCCCTCCTTCTCTAAGTGAATGATTTTTGATCCAGATGCATATGGGAAGGGATACCTATGGTTCCTCGGATCCCCTTGGTCCTCGCTTAGCGAGCCAAATCCGGCAGGGAACTGAGGATACCAGGGACCACCCACTCTTATATAAGAGCATGATGATGATGTAATCGGTGCGCGGCTCCTGGTGAGACTGCTAGAAGAGAGCTGATGTGCACCCTCTGGTGACTACCCAAGTGTATTACCTGCTGCAAGAGACACTCTTCAAAGATCTACTGTTACGGTAAATTCTTTTACATAACTGTACATCTTACTTCGAGTGGGAGCTCTTGCAGCAGGCTATAACAATCAGGACTATGCCGCAGGCACTAGGACCCTCCGGAAACATTTTCAGCCAGCAGTATACAGCAGGGACCGCCCCTGACATCGGCCCTGGTACAAAAGGGGGCAGACCCAGCTCAACCTCAGTTCTTTTCTCACTGCGTCCCACACATGAACAGAAAGACTTCATTCCAGCTTGCCAGAAACAGCTAATCTACCTTTCGAAAACCCAGTTTTTGCTACCATTTTTCTACGGCCATTACGCGGTTTTCTGATGGTTTTTAGAGTTCCTCGACGGATGTCTTCACCGTTGTCGGCCTCGCCAGAACCTCATCAAAATAAGTACGTGTGGGGGAGGCAGATCCCTGCCAAGGACGGGCACAAAAGTTGTGTCTTCTGCCTTGGGCCGGACCACGATACCGTGACCTGCTCAGCCTGCCAGGCGTTTACCAACCGGACCAGGATCTGACGTCTGAAAGCCCTGAAGGCTTTTCTTCTGGAGAAGAAGATGGATCTGCACTCCTCCGAGGGGAAGCGCAAAGAAAAATCCAAGCGCCACGGGAAAGACTGTATTCTGTGTGGCAGTGTCAGTGGCTCAGTAGGTAGCACACTCACCTCTGAGGCCGGGAGATCAGAGGGCTGTGGGTTCAGTTCCCACATCTGGCACTTGGGTTAATATCCCAATACTGACACTGTAGTGCAGCATGAGAGGGGTGCTGCACTTCTGAGGTGCCGTCTTTCGGATGAGACGTTAAACCGAGGTCCCATCTGCCTGTATTGGTGGTAGTTCAGGTGGATGTTAAAGATCCCATGGCACTTATTGAAAAGAGTAGGGGAATTTTCCCGGTGTCCTGGACAAATTTCCCTCATTCACTAAAAATACCACCAACAGCTTAATCTGGTTCAAATTCAGTTGCCTACCATCTGTATCCCCCCCCCGGTCTCCCCTGAAAAAGGGACTTCTAGGCCCAGTGGGCTTACCGGGTCAACAAAATTCAGCAACAACAACTGTCCCGGCACCAGTCCCGGTTGCTGTCCCAATCTCATTCATGGCCCTCTCCAAGAAGGCCCATCCTTCCCCTGGCTCAGGAGAGCATCCCAAGTCATAGCAGGCCAAGGCCGGCCCTTCAGGGGAGAAGCCGGCCAAGCCGAAGGTAACCTCTTGGAGGTGAAAGCTGCAGCCCACCTTCCAAGGCACTGGTGCCGCCTGCTAAAAGCATGCCCCTGGAGCCTAAGGACTCTCCGGTGCCCCCCAGCGGCACCCCGTCATCGGTACCACCACCAACACTGGTTGAAGGGGTGAAGGGTGTGGGATCGGCCATGGAAGAGCTGACGTCCCCATCTCCCAAGTCCTCCTCCCTCCTGAGCTCCCAGAAGGGCTCTCCTTCGTGGGCCAATGTCCCGGATACTCCCTTTCTGGGCCATGCGGCCGAGCTTTTTTCGAAGGATGAGCTGCAGGAGTTGTTCTCCTTTTGGTGGGGGCAGGTACAGAAGCGGACCCCCCCGTCACTGGCCCAGACACCGGTACCGGACCCAGTGGGCAACTACAGCTGGGAGGTGAGCCTTCCCTGAGGAAGTCCCTGGAGCGACTGCCTACACCTCCTTCTAGGGCTCGTTCCCGCACCCGGTCTGGAGACCACCAGCGATGCTCCAAGGACTCTGGAGACCGTCACCGGTCCAGGTCTCATTCACACAGCCCTTCTCGGTCTTCTAGACGAGAGCGCTCCCAACATCATCCTCTGATGGTCATCAGTCTTCGCTCTGCCGCCGGTCTCGGGACCAGAGTCGGTCTTCGGACTGACGTCAGTCCGTCAGTTACCGACGACAGAGGAGTCTGGTCATAAGGAGAGATCAGACTATTCCAGATCATATAGTCGATCTCCTTCTTCTTCATCTTCATCATCTTCCTCACTCAGCTTAGATCAGTCCCTGGGAGAGGAGGACCAGCCTCACTTGCCTCCCAATAATCCAATCTTTGCGGATGTCATGGGGCATATCCAGGCCACCAATGAATGGGGAATGGAGGACCTGGATCTGGAATGCTGGAGATTGGCAAAATACCTGAGGCAGAAGGAGCCAAAACCACTAGTGGTCCCTCCTTTAGTGGACACCTTCCAGGACCTGACTCGGACTACCTGGAGGCATCCAGCTTCCATCCCAGCTGTTCCCAAGAAGTTGGATAGGCAGTATAAGGCCCCAAGGGCAGAAGCTTTTCTAGCAGTGAACCCTCATGTGGACTCTTCGGTGATCACGGCTGCCCAAGACAAATCCAGGCAGCCAAAGCACCTTAGCTTGCAGTCTCGGTATTTGGACCAGGTGGGCAAGAAAGTTTATTCTTTCTCCACCTATTCCATCTGGTCCCTTAACTTCCTGACGCATATGGTCCAGTACCAGAATGCTCTGTGGGAGAGGGACAAGAGCTATTGAAGGCCATGCCAGATTTCGATCAGAAGATGGAACTTCCGGATATCATGAAATCGGGCTCCGACGTAGGCTCCCATGTCCTGAGAGCCTCGTAAGATACTGCAGATACAGCAGCCAGGGCAGCCTCTTCTGGGGTGTGCCTCTGGCGCCTCACCTGGTTGAGAGTTTCGGCTTCCACCAGGATCTGCAGTCCGGTATCAAGGATTCACCATTCCAAGTTACCGTGTTATTTCAGCAGGAGACGGAAGCTTTGATTTCTCGTCTTCAAGAGTCGGGCAAGTCTGTCTGGTCAGTCCGCCAAATGTACCGTGGTGACCAGCAAAGAAAATGGCCATTTCATAAGCCCTCAGGTGGCCAAGGTCATGCCCATGGTAATCAGTAGGGTCAGAGAGGCAGCTTTCATAGGAGAGCTGGTAGCCAGCAGTCTGGAGGCACTCCTATCCATGGGCCCAAGTCCTCCCAGGCCTCTCTGCCTACGCCCAGATCAGCCCAATGACTCCCTTCCGCCACCCCTCTTCCAGAGGAAGACTCAGGGGAGACAGTCGGGGGCCGCTTCTCCCTTCATCTCGAAGGGTGGAAGTCAATCACTGCAGACCAATGGGTGCTGGATATCATCAGGAGAGGACACACGCTGGAGTTCACAGAGTTTCCTCCAAATACTCTGCCAAAGTACTCCCCATTATCCTCCTCCTCACACCCCACTAATAGGAGACATTCAGACCCTCTTGCATAAAAGGGCAATAGAGGTAGTCCCCTTGCATCAGCGGAGAAAGGGGTTTTACTCCCACTTCTTCCTGGTCCCAAAAAAGATACAGGATCTTTGTCCCATTCTGGAGCTCAGCTCTGTCAGTCTCTTTACAGAGTACAAAAGTTCAGGATGGTGACCCTCCCAGGTCTACTTCCTCTGCTGCACCAAGGACACTGGCTGTGCTCCCTAGACATGCAAGATGCATATATGCATATCGGGGTCTTCCCTGCCCACAGGAAGTTTCTGAGGTTCCACTTCCAAGAGGAGCACTACCAATTTTGAATTCTTCTGTTCGACCTCTCTTCCATGAGTCTTTACAAAATGCTTGGCAGTGGTGGCTGTGGCTCTAAGGCGCGTGGGGCACTACGTTTTCCCATAGTGAGACGATTGGCTACTTAGAGCCCCGTTGAGGTCATGCCTACTTCACGCCCTCAGAGACACCTATACTCTATTCTGAGAGCTGGGGATCACCCTGAACCTCCAGAAATCATTCCCAGAGCCCAGTCAGAAGCTTGTCTTCATTGGAGCAGTCCTGGATTCTATCCAGGGCATGGCTTTCCTTCCCTCAGACAGGGGCGATTGCCTGTGAGAGCTTGCCGAAGGGATCTCAATAACTCCTCAAGTTCTAGCACAGAGCTTCCTCAGGCTACTGGGGCACATGGCGGCAGCCATTCCAGTCACTCCCCTGGCCCACCTCCACATGCGGCTCCCACAGTGGATGCTCGGGGTACAGTGGGACCAGGGCTATGATGATCTAGACTTCATAGTCAGGATCACCGAGCCAGCCAGGAGAACATTGCTTTGGTGGATGGACCCCAAGAATTTGGAGAAAGAGATCAGGTTTCGTCTGGAGTGTCAGGAGGTCTAAACCTCACTTTCAGATTCTTGGCAATATTGGGAATGCAAGTAATCACAGACACGTTGCATAAGAGTAATAAACTTGTTTCTTACTACCAAAAAGGATAAAATTACAGTTGCCTTAAGCAGTTCTTACCAATACGAACCGAGAGCCAGTACTAAGCGTTCCCTACACCTTGAGGTTTTTTTGTGTCTCTTGGGATCTCCAAGGTACAAGACTAGTGTATCACATTATATACCTATGATAATTACTATGGTTACTGTAAGATAGAAATATTTCTAGTTACAGAGATGATCCCTATTGGCTAAATTAGAGGAGGCTCCACGGTCCAAATAACATTGTACAATTTTGTAGTAGTCATCAGTTTGTGAAACAAAAAAATTCTTATACAGAGTCTTACATAACTCAGTGTAGTAGTATATATCACCAAAAGGTGGCAGTGCCGACTTATATATCATAATTATTCCAAGGACACAGGTGCCTTGGCATCTTACAAGTAAGAAATACACAGAAAATACATAGAAGAATATATGTATTAGCAAGCAAAGTGTATTACAACAATATGCGTACATATCCTGACATCTACTCTTGTACGGTAGATGACCTTAGCCCCACATGTTAGTATAACATATGCTTAAGCACTAGCTGTCTACGGTGTACCTCTGAGGGTACCAGTTAGGGTGCAGAGACCTAGTGTGACATTCCCCCCCCCTTGTAGCCTCCAAGGGCAGCACAGGTAAATACAGGGAAAGGCCAGAGAGCAGTGGTCATATACAAACCCGACGCACAGGCTTTGTAAAGGAACTCGAGCTGCTCACGGTGTTGGTGCAGAGCATAATAATCAAAGTAAAGATTAAAAATACTTGTATAATAACAAACCTTTAAAAGTAATTTCCAACCAGGTGTTAATGCATTATTTGTGTCACCATCATTAATCAATGAGAGGATAGCTGTATTGGCCTTGGTCATATTATTGCTGATGTGGATGAGGTGTGTGTCTTTACTGTCTAAAAGTGATTTTAATGTAAGTGTGAGTGGGTCTATGTGTACATTAAAATATGGTAAGTATTCAGATAGTGTGAGCAGATAATTGGGGTTACCATCAGTGATGTCTGCATCAAAGAGGGGGACAGGGGTTATGACGGTATGTCCAATCACAGTCTTTTGGTGGGGGACAAAACAAAATTGGGGTTATCAATAGCACATGTCACAGATCCATAAGTTTAGCTTTTAAAGTTAGTTACCACACAATACTCCCCATCAGAACTATACTGAGAGTGAACAGTAGGGAGTCTCCACTTTTGCAACTGGACAGGGCAGGTGTAGGCCGTCTTTGAAATCCATGTTGACAGGCAATGAACCTCCTCACAATATGATTGGTAGAGCTTATCCGGAGCCAAGGTCGAACCCAAGAAATCCGTGCCATTCTTGGTGATGTCATCATCCATGGTAAAAGTCCAGTCAATGCTATCTGGAGAATAACCACAAACAGGTTGAATAACATCAAATACATCACATCCGGCACAAGTAAATGTATTGCTTCTTCACACAGTGGTCCATGTGCGGAGCCACCCAGGCATCCAGGTAAGGATGGAAAACCAGTAGAGGCAGTAGATCCAGACGTTCTCTGTAGATGTCTTTGTCCAAATGCCCAGTGGAGTGCACCAGTGCAAGCTTGTCGAACAGGGCTGTAGTGGGATCAAAACGTGATAAAGAAACAGTAAAAGAAATAAACATAGTATTTCTTATGGAACATTTCTTAGTAGTGAAAAAAAGGACCAATGTTAAGGTGCCTGGTCACAAACCCCAAGTTCCTAGCTGTGGAGAGAGGAATGGTTAGAGCTTGTTGCATACACATAGCAATACAGCTAGGAGTTTTACATCATGGACAATGCCATTTGGAAATGCATCTGTCATGTATGACATCAGGGATTCTTCCAGATTCTAGATCATGGAAGAGATTGTTGATGGTAGTGATAATGTATGAGCCATAGGCAGAGCAAAGGATTTCTCTAGCAATGTATTGTTTATCTGCTTCTTTTTTGTTTTGTTGTATGAGTGCGTTAATCTTGTCTTTCGAATCAGTGAATGCCTTAGCAATGTTGTGCATGTTGTATACAGTGTATCTTTCCTCTTGACTAAGGCCATCCACACCATGCAATAATAGGGGTAGTATATTGTTAACCAGGCCAGTGGAGAACTTGGCAGAATGACATTTGATAGCAGCAATGCCTGCTTTATTCCAAATAGACATAGCCGTACCAAAAAGCCCTGTGACAGTACCTGTTGCACCTGTGACATCAGAACTGTCAACTTCATGTGTCTTTCTTTTATGACTTTGATCATCAGGAGTGGGTTTTCTCTTGAAGTTACCTCTATGTTCACTAGAACGGACCCCGGCAATAGGGTCTTGAGTACGAATCTGAAATGCAGCTAAACTATCAAGCAATAATGAATTATAAAATGCTGATGTATTAGTATTGTGACACATACCAAATTCTTTCATATTCCAGTAAGTAAGATTAAACAAAACAGGTATATGCATAAACTGTAAGTTATTAATCAATGAACCTGGGAGGGCAGTGGCTGTTAGACCACTATGGGGACCAGGGGTATGCTTTGGGCTTTCCAAAAGCTGTTTATCAGTGGGTGGTAACACAGAGAGATACATGGCTGCAGAAGCCATATGGTGTACAGCACAACATTTTCTAGCAGAGTCCTTAGACAAAGAATTACAGTACAAAGGCTCAATTAAGGCAGTAATGTTGTACAAACCAGAATGTCTTAATGCAGTTTGTAACAAGGACAAAGAACCATTTGAGGATAATTTAGCATTGGGCCAACCCTGGAAAGTTCCTTTGGAGAGTTTGGCTACAGGGAGAATTTGTCCTTGCGATACAGTTTGCCACTCAATTTGTAGGGTGGATTTATCAGGAGCAACAACCGAGGCAGTGAGGTAAGCATCGGAACCTTCCTGGACAGTAATCAGACTATCGGGTATATTGATGGATACTCCCTCTGAAGGAGATGCTAGATGATCAAGGTGTGGTAGGAGGTTCGGTACCATGCCTTGGATGCAGGGGATAACTCCTGAGATGAGGAGATAATGGAACAAGATAGCCATCTTGCCAGTGTATCTGAAAAGCAAAATCAAGCATTAGTAAGTTAGTACTATTGCACCCAGTGGGGTGAGGAAAAGTAATTAAGCTCCTTTATACAGTTTCAGCTGGTTTGTGTGTAACCATTTGTCAGTCAACTTATTGTTATGCAGGAGTCTAACCTAATAGACTGCCAGACTGAGCTAGTTGACAATAGGGTATGGGCCTTCCCACTTATTGGAGAAGGAATGGGTGGGATGTGCAAATCGGAGTACCATTACCTGATCTCCAACCTGCCAATCCACTTCTTGTGTGTGTTTGTCAAACTGTATTTTGGACTGTTGCTTGGCCTTGCCCATGCAGTTGGCAGCATACAAGTGTGTGTGTGTGTGTGAGGTCTTTTCCGAGTTTTTCCACGTATTGGTCTACAGACACACGGTCTACAGTGGGGGTGTGCAGGTCAAACAACAGGTGTTCAGGTAATCTCATCTGTCTTCCAGTCATCACATCAAAGGGTGTGAGCTGGGTAGTAGCTGATGGTGTACCCCTAATTGCCTTAAGAATTAACGGCAGTCGGGAATCCCAGGTTTTGGGATTGTCCTGAATTAATTTGGAAAGCATTTGCTTAATCCATCTGTTGGCTCTTTCTACTTGACCTGAGGATTGGGGGTGGTAAGGTATGTAAAACTTCTGTTGAACTCCAAGGAGTTCAAGGGATTCTTTCAGCAACTCACCTGTAAAACTGGTTCCTTTGTCAGAGTGTACCTTGAGAGGTAGGCCCCACCTGGAGAAAATCTGTTCCACCAGGATTTTGGCAGTGGTTTTAGCAGTGTATGTCTTAGTGGGGAAAGCCTCAACCCACTTAGAGAAGAGATCAGTTACCACAAGAGCATATTTGTTATTTCTGCTGGTGTTGGTCAGAGGGCCAATAAAATCAATCTGTATGGCATGCCAAGGGCCAGAGTGTCTTTGTGGTAAGAGTTTGGCATTTCGCTTGGTAGGGATGGGGTTGTTTTGCACACAAACGAGACTATTGTCTATGTACTGTTTAACATCTTTGGTGACACCAGGCCACCAAGCGGTGGTCTTAAGCCTTTGGAGGGTGTTTTCCACTCCCTGGTGTCCACCAGTTGGTGTGTCATGCACTTGGTTCGAGAATTCAGACCTGAAGTGTCTGGGAACCACCCACAACTTGGTGGTGGAATCATCTGGTTGGTACTAGATGAGCTTGTCATCTGGTGACAAGTGTAACTTACCTTCATGCCTCCAGTAAGGGTTATATGTGGGAAGTTTCTCTTCAGTACTCTTGTCCAGGAATCTGAACACTTCTTTGAGTTCAGTATCAACATGTTGGGCTGCTGAGAGGTCCAGGGGGGAAAAGGGTTCAGGTTTCTTCCTGAGTGCTGCAATTTGTACAGCTGCATTGGCCTCTGGATGGTCCATCATCCAGGTGTCCCCCCCACTCAGGCCCCTTCCTTGGCAAGGGTGTCTGCTGTGTCATTGAAGGCATGATAGAGGTCATGGAGAGAAAGAGCTTTGACTTTATGCACATAGAGTTTGTGTGCAAATTTTTGTGCCAGTGAATGTATGTATATTACCAATTCCTTGTACTTCACTGGGCTGCCATCAGAGGAAAGGAAGGAGTTCTTCTGCCAGAAAGGAAGAAATTCTGTAAGAGAACAACAAACCCAGTTAGAGTCTGTAAAAAATGATAGTATCCTCGGTCCCAGGCTGGATGAACTCGAGGGCACAGGCCACCGCTGCCATCTCTGCATACTGTGGTGATGCTATACTGCAGCGCTTAAATATTTTAACAGTGTTCCCGTAAGGGTAAATCACTAGAATGGCCATCCCTGCAATTTTTTCTTCCTGATAGTAGAATGCTGAACCATCAGTAAAGATGTGATACAAAGAGGTGTTGTCAAGTATTTGTGGCGTGGCAGGGAGGAAAGGACCTGGATCTGGAAGATCAGGTGGCTGCAGTGTACAATCATGGGATTCTCCTTGGAAAAAGGAGTCAATGAGCCAGCATAGATGGGATTTTTGTGGGGTGTACCTGTATGTCTCTATCCTGGAGAAGAAGTGACCAGTGTGTCAGTCTGGTGTTGGAGACTGACCCATCCTTCACTCTGTCTGAGAGCAGAAAGGTAGTTGGAGTGTGGTTAGTGTTGATGATCAGTGGAGAGTACCCAGTGATATATAGAAAGTGCTTGACAGTCCAGTAGGTGGCCAGAAGGTTCCTTTCACAAAGGCTGTACTTCTGTTCCACTGGGGTCAAGAGCTGCGATGCATATGCAGTGGGTCTCAGGGTGCCATGTACCTTCTGGGCCAACACTGCTGACATGGCAATGTCAGAGGTGGGCACATTCCAGATGGAATGGTAGTGCTGGATTGGGGTTGACCAGAGCTGGGGCAGAGGTCAAGGCCTGCTTCAGTGATGTCACAGCCTGGGTGTGTATCGGGTCCCAAGTCCATGGGATGTCCTTTTCAGTAACTCATACAGAGGAGCAACTTTCTGAGCAAAATCACAAAATCTCTTGAATAATTCACCATACCCAGAAACCTTCGAAGAGTTGCCACGCTGGTAGGCAATGGCAAGTCTTGCAATCCCTGTATCTTCTTCCAGGTAGGTCTTCGACCTTGGTCAGTTATTTTCAGACCCAGAAAGAGTACTTCTTTCTGACATAGTTGTGCTTTTGCCAGATTGCATTTCAGGCCTGCTCTCTAGATCAGAGTCAGTAGGTTGTCCAAGAGATCCAGATGTTGTTCCTGTGTGGCTGTTGCCAGCAACAGGTCATCCACATATTGCAAGAGACACTGGGGAGTAGAGAAACTCTCAAGGGCATCCATTATGTGCAGATGGAACAGGGACGGGCTATTATGGAATCCTTGTGGCAAGCAAGTCCACATGTACTGTCTTCCTCCAAAGGTGAAGGCAAACTTATATTGACTCTTAAGGGCCAATGGTAATGACCAAAAAACATTGGAAATATCCAGGGCACTGAACCATTTCAGGTCAGGGGTTAAAAGTCGTAGCACATCGGGTGCTGATGCCACAGTTGGGGAACAACTGGCGGTGTCCTGATTCAGTTTCCTGTAGTCAATAGTAATTCTCCAGGCACCTGTGGGTTTTTTCATGGGCCACACTGCGGAGTTAGCAGTAGAAACACAAGTTCTGATTATTCCTTGCTTGAGGAGTGACTTGATTGGTTCTCTAAGAGAAGGCAAGGCCTCAGTTGGAAAAGGATACTGTCTTTGCCTCTTGTGTGCTGGGCCTGGCACTTCAAAGACAGTGTGCATTCTGCCACAGTCATGTTTGTTAATTGCAAATGCCTCCAGATGTTGCCGCAAAATGGGGAGAAGCTTTGGGAGAAGCTCATGACCTTTGAACAAATCTATGATGTCATATTCCTTGTCATTGGCAGAGATTGTCACCACAACATGTGAATCAGGGATCAAAATGGTATTGACCCTGAATCTGTATCAGTAGCATGTTAGCTAGATCCACCACACAGCCGTGTGGTGCAAGGAAATCAATTCCTATGATACTAAGATGATCATGCATTACCATCAGTTGGAAACTGTGTGAAGCCTTTAGGTGGCCTATCTCTACCGGTAGGGGTAGGGAATGGTATGCAGGTAGCCTAGTACCATCTACTCCTGACATGTTGGTCCTCCATCCGGTGGACCAAGAAGATGTGTCTGGATGTTCATCATGTAGTACAGATACAGCTGCACCTGTATCTAGCAAGACTACAAGCAGGCAGCCCAGGACCTCAGCCTCGGTGCAGGGCCTTCCATTTGTATCCAAGACCAGCTTGTTTACAATCTGGACTAGGGCCTGTAATTGTCAATCTGTATTACTAGAAGCATGGAGAGGTTGGGCCTGATTCCTATGAATCACTTCACCATGCTGCACCGATGCTATATAGGGAGGAGCTTCTGGGTTCAGGCCTGTGTGGGTCTGAAGGCCTGCACTTCCAGTATCCCCATGACCTGTTGGGGTCTGGGTCACCGGTTGTACAGCAGCAAGGGCCTGAGAGGGAACAGCGTCCACTATAGAGCGCACTTGTCCCAGGAGCTCTCATAATTTCTGATTCTCTACGGCTATCTCCCTATATGAAGGGCCTGTTCTTTGTTGTTGTGGTTTACCTTTACTCTTATGCTTTTTATTCTTATGCCAATTCCGGTTCTCACCCCATTGTTGTTGTTGTGGATGTTGGGTTTATTAGGGTGTTGGTTATCAGCTGAAGGGGCCTGTTGGTTTGGACCTGCCCTTCCACAGTGTAGTGTGTCGTAGCCTCTCAAGCAGGCTCCACGGCGGCTACCTTCTTGGAACCGGAGCTCAGATTATGGATATAGAGTGGGTAAAATCTCTCAGTTTTCTGAAGGATGTCGGCAAACCTATCCATATTGGGGTAGGTGGTTGGCTCTACCTTTTCTCATACTGCAGGAATCATGTTCCTAAGGAACAGGGTCTTATACGCAATAAGATCTACATCTGCAGCTTCTTGTTCCAGGTGCTTTCCTGCTCGGTAGGCTATCCAAAGTCTCTGGTGGTAAGTCGCTAGACTTTCCTTTGCATTCTGTTTTACAGGGTATGCAAGCATCACTCCTACACCTGGGCTGTGAGCAGAAATGAGCTCAGCTGCAACCTCATCAAAGGTAGCATTCCCATCCTGGCAGATGGCATCGGGGAGTTTGGCCCACAAACTAGGATAGATGGTCTGGCGTAGTATTTGGACCTGGCATTCTGCAGCGAGGCTGAGCATCTTGCATTTAGAGCGTATCTTTTCTAAGTGACAGCTGAGGTTGTTAGACGGATTCATCCGACCGATACTGTCAACTATTTGCTGAACAGAGTAGGCCATTTGTAGGGGATTACTGGGTCGATCAAGCAGAGGTAGATCATCTCAGGCACCATCTAGTGCGGCCTGAGCTACTGCCTTGGCTGCAGTACGAACAATACCATCCTGAGTACCAGTCTCCTGCAGAAGCTGCCTAATCTGGGTTTTAATAGCCCATTTACTTCTCTCCGGAAGAAGTACATTGCCTATTGCAGTTTCAATCATTGTTTTTATCTCTTGCCTATCTTCCACATTAATAACGGCTATTGATGGTGCCATCAGGACCAGGCCTGGGCCTGCCCCCCCTATCATGGGGGCTACCATGTTGGCATCTCCCATGATGGGCGTCATGACATCGATGATGTATGACATGGTGAGGGTGGAGTGGGGACCCGTCATGTTATGGATGGCTGGGTGGGGTTTCTGGGCCATAGTAGGGGTGTGACAGGGCACTGTACTGAGAGATGTCATCATCTGATTCCTCCTCTTCAGATGACGTGTGTAAGGCAGGGGCTACACCTCCCATCGCCTTAACATGTCCAGCCAGAACCTCCCACTGATGGCGCAGTTTCACCATCTTGGTTTTACATTCAGCATGACTCACAGTTGCAACATCCATATCAACCTCATCTTGCATTTGCTTCTGCAACACTCTATATGCGGCGCTCAGTTCGTGATTGTCCCTAGTAGCCACTTCTAAGTCATTACATACCTGGTTCATCTCATCCTGTAGCTCTCCCATCTCCACACTCAACTGAGCATTTGCAGCACTTAGCAAATCATTCATATGCAATGCCTGTCCCTTATCCTGTCTCTAACTTTCACACTCCTGCTTCAACATACAAAGTTCCTGTTCCTCAAGCTTCAGGCTGAATGATACAAAAGTGAATCCTTTTCATTCCGTAGAGTTTGGAGTTCAGACTCCAAGTTCCGCTGCAGTCTAACACATTCCATTTCCTGCAAACCCATCTGTTGCTTAAGAGATGAAATTTGCAGATCAAGAGTTCGAAACCTCGCTTTGGAGGCTTCCAGAGCAGCATAGAGAGCAGCGACCATCAACTCTTTAGCCTGACACTTATTGGTTGACTGTCTTGTCTCTGTGTACTGGGTTGAAATCCCCAGTATAGGGTTTTCGGATTGACTTGTGTCCCGCGCGAAGTCAGCCCATCCTCCATGGGAGGTAAGGAAGTTTGAGACATCGAGTCTCAGTTCTGCACTGATATTTGATACGGTGGCCATTGTGTGGGAGGGAACGAAAAATCAAACTGTGAAAAAGGCACCTTGCTATGTATCGATCCACAGCAGGAGCACTTTATACACAGTCGGGCTACTGTAAAAATTGTAGGCTTACAATTCAAAGCTGTAATGAAGTGAGTCGAGTCGGCATCGACCACATCCGAAAGGATGACAGCCAGACTTTGTAAGTGACTACAAACTGGTTTTAAAATGGGAGAGGTGATACAAGAATGTACACCTACTGTCCCCGTGGGAAAGGAAAATATTATAGCAACAAGTGAAAACTTAAAAACACCAAATATCGCCTGTACTCAGTCGCCAATTGTCAGGAGGTCTAAACCTCACTTTCAGGTTCTGGCCAATACTGGTAATGCAAGTAATCACAGACACATTGCATAAGAGTAATAAACTTGTTTCTTACTACCAAAAAGGATAAAATCACAGTTGCCTTAAGCAGTTCTTACCAATACGAACCGGGAGCTAGTGCTAAGCGTTCCCTATACCTCGAGGTTTCTTTGTGTCTCTTGGGATCTCTGAGGTACAAGACTAGTGTATCACATTATATACCTATGATAAATACTATGGCTACTGTAAGATAGAAACATTTTTAGTTACAGAAATGAGCCCTATTGGCTAAATTAGAGGAGGCTCCACGGTCCAAGATAACATTATACAATTTTGTAGTAGTCATCAGTTTGTGAAACAAAAAAAAATTCTTATACAGAGTCTTACATAACTCAGTGTAGTAGTATATATCACCAAAAGGTGGCAATGCCGACTTTCATATCATAATTATTCCAAGGACACAGGTGCCTTGGCATCTTACAAGTAAGAAATACACAGAAAATACATAGGAGAATATATGTATTAGCAAGCAGTGTATTATAACAATATGCATACATATCCTGACATCTACTCTTGTACGGTAGATGCCCTTAGCCCTATATGTTAGTATAATATATGCTTAAGCACTAGCTGTTGACGGTGTACCTCTGAGGGTACCAATTAGGGTGCAGAGACCTCGTGTAACAGGAGCCACCAGGTCAGACTCATGACAGATGCATCGAACCTGGGATGGGGAGCGCACCTGGGTGCTCATCAAACACAAGGGGTTTGGACAACCGAGGAGCGATCCCTTCACATCAATGTACTGGAGATACGAGCAGCTGTCTATGCCTTACAGGCCTTTCAAGAGGACCTGGTGCCAGGCTCTCTTCTGGTTCAAACAGACAATATGGCAGTCGGCTTCTACATCAACAAGCAAGGGGGTACTCATTCGTATCCCCTTTGCAGGGAGGTGATGAGAGTCTGGCACTGGGCACTGTAGCGGCACATTCTGTTGTCTGCAGTGCATGTTCCAAGCATCGCTGAACGATCTGGCCGACAGCTTAAGCAGGTCTCCATCCAGAGCACACGAGTGGGAGCTGCTACAGTCCGTGGCAGATCAGCTCTTTGACAAGTGGGGTCATCCAGAGCTGGACCTCTTTGTGTCACCATGCAACGCCAAACTGCCAATGTTCTGCTCGTGAGAGCATGCACCTGGAGTTTTCTGGCCAGATGCGTTATCTCTTTTCTGGGCAGGGAGGTTTCTTTATGCCTTCCCACCCTTCCCTCTCATTCAGAGAGTCCTACTAAAGTTACAGGCAGAAGGGACCCGAATGATTCTCATAGCCCCCAAATGGCCTCGGCAGATTTAGTTCCCACTCCTGCAGCAGTTATCCACAGAGCCTCCAGCTCCGCTGCCCATATGCTCACAGTTGCTGTCCCAGGAACAGGGGTCACTGGTCCATCTGGACCTTCTTTCCTTACACCTATATGCTTGGCTCCTTCAGACATAGCTCAACACAGATACGAGGTTTCCCCAGAAATGGCGTCAGTCCTAGTTTCATCAAGGAAGCCCTCCACCCGCTCCGCCTATGCTATGAAATGGAAGCGTTTTTGTTTATGGGCCTCGTCACAGCATTTGGACCCCGTCACTTGTCCAGTGAACTCAGCATTACAGTACCTCCTCTCCTTGTACCAACATGGCCTGAGTTACTCCTCTATCAAGGTGCATATGTGGGCTGTCTCCGCCTATCATGCTGTCATTGGAGATAAGGCGTTGGCACAATTGGATGTCGCCCGCACCTTTTTGAGAGGAATTTTACATATGAGACCTCCCATTCGGGACCCTATCCCACCCTAGGATCTTCTTTTTGTGTTTTAAAAGCTCACCTTCCCTACCTTTGAGTCAGCAGTGGATTGTGAGCTGCGTTATCTTTCTTGGAAGGTTTGTTTTTTGGTTACTATTACCTTAGCTCAAAGAGTTTCTGAGCTTCAGGCTCTGATGTGTAAAGAGCCGTATTTGATTTTCCGCAGGGGTTTCCCTAAGAACAAATCCTAAGTTTCTTCCAAAAGTGGTCTCAGAGTTGATCCTCAACCAGTTGGTTGACCTTCCAGTCTATTTTCCTTCCCCATCTAATAGAGGGGAGGCTCTCCTCCACACATTGGATGTCCACAGGACTTAGAGGTATTACCTCAAACGGATGGCTACTCACCGTCAATTGGAGCAAGTCTTTGTGGCCTTTGCGCCACAGTGCTTGGGCAAACCAGTGACCAAGCAGATGATTTTGAAGTGGATCGTCCACTGCGTATCCTTCTGCTATGAAAAACCAATAAGCCCTAACCGGGTCTGGTCAGGGGTCACTCCACCAGGGAAGTGTCTGCTTCTTTTGCTGCCCTGAGAGACACATATGTGGCACCACCTGGAATTCAGTGCATACCTTTGTCAAGCATTACAGCTTGGATATCATCTCCAGATGCCGAGCCGGTTTCGGTCTGGCTGTCTTGCAGGGACTTTTGTCCTAGGCCTCTGGAGTCGGCATATTCCACCTCCTGGGGTTGTCTACCTCTTTGGTGTGGGACTGCTTGGTATTCAGTCCTGATTGTTATAGCCTGCTGCAAGAGCTCCCACTCGAAGTAAGACAGTACAGTTACGTAAGAACTTACCATAACAGTAGATCTTCGAGAGGAGCTCTTGCAGCAGGCGTTACTTTCCCATCTGCCTTCCCCTTCGAGGTGTGCAGATCCATCTTCATTTACATCTCCTTTATGTGCTTTGTCTCCTTCTCTTGTCAGGGCTTGTTCGCGGGCCTTGGTGGGAGAACTGAGGTGGAGTTGGGTCCACCCCTTTTGTACCAGGGCCGACGTCGGAGGCGGTCCCTGCTGTACACTGCTGGCTGAAAATGTTTCTGGAGGGTCCTAGTGCCTGCAGCATAGTCCTGATTGTTATAGCCTGCTGCAAGAGCTCCTCTCGAAAATCTACTGTTATGGTAAGTTCTTACATAACTGTACTTTTCTAGGAGTGGTATATGTTGTACACCCACATGAACTCACCCGATCTCCTAGGCTTCAACGCACAACCCTCTGCTTCCAGCAGGCAAGATCTGGCATCAAGAGGCGGAGCTGAGGCATATACCACCCGGGTGGGAGGAGCCAACTTTTAGACCTTCCGGCAAGATTGTTAAAGGGAAAGGACATGCCAAATAGTGTAGATGAACAACATATTCCACTCCTAGAACTACTGTTACAGGTGAGTAACCTATTTTTTTGTAGCGTAGTCAAAAGACTCAAGCAGATTTGTCTGGCATGACCTACCTCCTGCGAAACTGTGCTCTTTAGGGTCTTTTTGGCCGCTAGTTTCGAGGAATGCTATGATCCTCTGTTTGAGTAGTGTCTCCATTAGTTTCCCTACTATAGATGTGAGGCTCATCGGTCTGTAATTACTAGCCTCTTTGCAACTGCCTGATTTGTTAAGTGGAACCACTATTGCCTTTTTCCAGTTTTCTGGTACCACACCACCCTTCAAGGATTTCGTAAATAGAAGTGCCAGAGGGGCTGCTAATTCTGTCCTCAGTTCCTTAAGAATTCTGGGGTGCATCTCGTCTGGTCCCATGGCTTTGTCTGCTTTAGTTTATTTAGCACCTTCTGTACTTCAGCTTCTATAAAGGGACTCATGTCTACCCCTGTTCCTGGGGTGTTGTGTTTTTTCAGGGCTAGGCCATCCCCTGGGTCCTCTTTGGTAAACACTGAGCAGAAGTATTTGTTGAGGATTTTGACTTTCTTTGGCACATGTCTGGCGCATTTCCCTTCAGTAGCAGTCTTTACTATCCCCCCTTTTGCCTTCCTATGTTCCTTAATGTATCTAAAAAATTTGTCTCCTCTCTTTGCCCCTTCCGCTATCTTTTCCTCTGTCTGGGCTTTTGCCTTTCTAATTTGTTTGTTAGACTCTCTGTTTTTTTCCTTGTACGACTCCCAGTTTTTCTCAGTTTTGGTTTCCTGGTATATGCTGTATGCCTTCTTTTTTCCTTTGACTGTGGTAGCCACTTCCTTGGAACATCATAGAGGATTTCTGTTTCTTTTTGCTTTGCTGACCCATCTGGTACATTGATCTGTGGTAGTCTTTATTGCTCTCTTGAGTCTCCCCCATAGGATAAGACTGAGGTATTGGTTGTGGATCCAGGTCGTCCGGGGGTGGGTTTGGGAGCTGGACAGCCATCAGGTTTATAACTTGGTGGTGTACCACTCTCTACCTCTGGACAGGTGTGAAATCTGGGCGTTATTTTTGATGATGGTCTGACCCTGAAATCTCAGGTATCAGCTGTTGTCAAATCCTCTTTTTATCACCTGAGTGAAACATCTGATTCCCCAGGAGGACCTTCCAACTTTGGTCCACGTCTTTGTCACTACCCGTCTGGACTACTGCAACTCCCTCTACCTAGGGCTACCAGGGGTTGATATCCGCCGCCTTCAGCTGGTGCAGAACGCTGCAGCCAGGCTTTTGACTGGGACTCTTAGAACCAATCATATTATGCCTGTGCTTCGCGAACTGCACTGGCTGCCTGTTCGGTGGTGAATCATCTTTAAGGTTAGTTTACTAACCTTTAAAGCTCTACACGACCAGGGACCCAGTTACCTAAAAGATCTTCTGATTCCCTATTGCGCCCTCCATCCTCTCCGTTCCACCAGCGAGGGATTGCTACAGATTCCCAGGGTTCGATTGAAGTTATCGGGATCTTGTGCCTTTGTCTTTTCGGCACCAACCCTGTGGAATTCTCTACCTCACTGGTTGAGAGAATGTCCAACCGTTGATAATTTTAAAACTGCTTTAAAGACATATCTTTTTACTCTGGCTTATCCTTCTTAGTTATGGTTGTTTTAAATGTTTGGATTTTATTATTTTATCTATCTTTGTGCAGCGCCTTGGTTTTGAAAGGCGCTTTATAAATAAACTTGACTTGACTTGACCTCCACCTCCTCAACCTCTGTTTCCATTAACTGGCTACTTATGTTGTTCCTCATTTTTTGGAAGTCAGCTTTTCTGAAATCTAGTACCTTTATGTTGCGAGTGGCTGGTGTCCTGTTATGTTTACCTTAAAGCTTGCCATGTGATGGTCGCTGTTGCCCATATGGCATCCCACTTAGATGTCCTTGATACTTTCCAAGTTTGTGAGTACAAGATCGAGAATGGCATCTCCCCTTCTTGGGGTTTTAACAAGTTGGCACAGTCCTGCGCCTTGTGACAATAAGAAGTCTCTACTTCTTGCTGCTGTTAATGTGCTCCAGTTAATATCTGGTCAGTTGATGTCACCCACCAGTATTACTTCACCTTTAGCAGACATTTTGTGGATTTCCTCTATTAGGTCATTGTCTCCTTTATTTCTTTGATTTGGGGGCCTGTACACAACGCCAATTCTGAAGGGTTTTCCTTGCCCATGCCTACTGTTAGCCACAGTGACTCAAAGTCCCCAGATTGCCCTTTTACTTCTGTAGCTTTAATTTCCTCCCAAATGAAGCAGACTATATGGAGTTGCTCATTAAAGAATTGTTGGTGTGGCCTAAGGGGAACCCCCTTCCAGTAGAGAAGGCTCATAGGGCTGGCTGTGCGACCAACTAATCCCAAGGCATGCCCCAGATTGATGGTGATGAAATTCTTAAACTACAGAGGTAAAATGAAAGTATTACAGATGGCCTTGGGGAAGAAAGTGTTTTTTTGGAAATGCCAGGAGCTGGTTCTACCATGATTATGCTTCCCAAACCATGGTAAAGTGAAGCCGCCTGGTGGCAATCCAGAGATGGCTGAAACAAAAAGTCTAGATGCAGCTATTTGACTTCTGGCCCCAGTGGCAATGGAGATGTAATGTGTGGTATTAAGCTCCGAACCCGAACTCCAGACAAAAGCTTCTGAAATGAAAATAATACAGCTACAAGCAAAGAATAAGATATCCAAGGAGCTTACAAAAGTTGACAGGTAGGAAGAAGCAGGTAGCAACAACAACTGAGACACCAAAACATACGAAAACGCTTCTACCTTGCCAGCCTTCTCCATCATCTGTATCAAGAATGGTATTGGATCAAAGAGACACTCAGCCCTCTAATGCAGTGATCCTGGCAGAGCTGTGGGACTTCAGAAGTATGAGAGTTCAAAATAGACCTGAAGGTGGACCTGGCTAAAATAGAAACCAAGGTACAAGATCTGGAAGCACAGATCGGGGCCACTGACTCGAGGACGGCCTGACTGGAGTGCATCGTGGTACATACCTTACATGAATGCCAGGCTCTAAGCAACACATGTGAGGACCTGAAAAACAGGTCCCAACGTAACAACTTAAGAATTCATGGTCTCCCAGAAGGGGTTGAAACTAGAGAGATGGGAGCCTTTGTGGAAAGTCTGCTTCTGAAGTACTACAGCACGACCTGACATACCCCATAGACATTGAGAGAGCCTGTCGTGACCTTCAGCCATACCCAAAAAAAACAACTGACAAGCCAAGATCCATCATTATTTTTAAGCTACACAACCAAGCAGGATCTTATGATTAGAACTTGGAGAACGGTGTTAGTACACTACAAAAATGCAAGACTGTTTTTGATGACTACTCACTGTGTATTGCAGTGAGATGCTGAGTTTACTCACCCTTTCTAAAGGCACTGCATGTTCAGAAGCTCAAATTCCAAACACCATATTCTATGGATGTGGATATGTTGTTCAATCCACACTTAGTGGCAGGTTTCTTGTTGCTTTAAATCTTGCCGGAAGGTCTTCAAGCTGGCTTCTCCCACCCACCCAGGTGGTAAAACCCTCAGCTCTGCCCCATGACGTCAGATCTTCCTTACCGCTTAGCAGCTCAGGTTCCCTCCTTAGCACTCTGTGTTTTAGGCCTGGATCCAAACTCTTCAGGTTTTCTGAAAATTATTTTAAAGTTTACTAGACTACAGTCTTCATCTTCCCTCGTGGCTGTGATGGACAAATCCACTCCCAGATTCCATCGGTGCCCTTGCAGGCAGAAAATGTCCTGGACTGATCCGCACTCCATGTGCATTTGCTGCCTGGGTCTTGCCCATGATCCGCAGGCCTGCAATCTGTGCAAGTCCTTCTCAGCTTCGGTTTTAGAGGAACGCGCTGCCAGACTACAACTTGGGCGCCCCGAGAAACGGTACTCACCGGTGAAGTCAAAGGAGGCCCGTTGGGCAGTGTCCGTGACTGTGGGCTCTGTGGAGCAGCTGGAGCAGTTGATCGCCTTTGAGGAGGAGGCAGCCAAGGCCGCTTCATCTTCCTCCTCGGCCGCGGCATTTATCCCGCTCTCCTTGGGCTCCTCCTATACTGCTTCTTTTAAAGAGCTTTGCCAGTCCCTCTCCACCAAAGGAGAAGGGCCATCGGGACATACCAGTAGGTCCAAGAAAAAAGAACCAAAAGGTAAGTCCCACCATCGATGTTCGTGGGAGCGGGAGAGATCCCCTTCACCGGACCGTCAGCTCTCGACTTCAGTCGAGGTTGCGGCTAAGGCTGTTGGCTTCACAGTGTCCCTGTCAGGTCAGCTGGCCGAGACGCCCGTCGACGTGGTCAAGATTTTTCTCGACCCATTGGACTGTTTGTTGACTGGAGAAGACGACAACCATTCTTCACCGGTTCCCCTGGTGGTAACCAAAAACTTGCCATGCCTCCTGTGCCGAAGTCCCCAGTCAACTGACCCTGAACCGAGGGATGAGCGGTTTTCCCCCGTCCCCTCTTTGACCCACCCTCGGCGACCCCAAATGTCTCAGTCTCGGTCCTCTTCCAGGTCGAGTAGGTCCCACCGACATCAGCGGTCTCAGTCTCAGCACCATGGAAAGTGGCGTCGCCACCGCGCATCCTCTTCGGAGGGTAGGCTCCAACATTAGTTACGCTGGTGCTACGAGGACATGATGTGGCAGAAACTTTTGTTGACTGGTAACAAGCCAACTCTGTCACCTTCTCCAGCCATTAAGTGGCTGTCACTGGAGCGACCGAAGCAACCCCTCATAGTTGTCGAGGAGCCGACCCCAGCACTGGTTGTTCAGCTGAAACTTGCTGCTCCTCCCATTGTGGTGGAACCACGGCCTCCTCAACCGAAGACTGGAGCCCCAACCTTGGATTCTCGATCGGGTCAGGGCTTGCCCACAGGTTGTCGGTCACCCTCACTCCCGATCGGCCTCAGCAGGTGGAGGGTGGCTCAGGCGCTCGGCAGCTGTTTGCAGACTCCTCGGAGTCTGACGACAACTCCTCCCTGTACTCCAGGTCCATTGACCTGGAATCTCCAGGGGGTCAGTCAGTGGACGAGAGCCCATCCTCTTTCTTGGATATACTTTGACTCATCTTAGAGTCCACTGGGATGCAGCTTGAACCCATTCAGAAACAGGCCAGGTATCCCCTCATGGAGATACTGGACCGAGGAGATTCCCCTACGGAGGCCTTCCCAGTGGCCGAAGCCATTGTTGGCCTGGCCCTGGAGTTGTGGCAGTGGCCTGCATCTTGTCCTGTGCCTTCAGCTAAGATGGCTCACAAGTACGCGGTCCCCACCGGTGCACTCTCCGGTTTCTCGGAGCACCCCTCTGTGGAGGGGCTGGTGACCGACAATGTTTTCTGGTGTTCCGGAAATGCTAGGGACATGGACAAACCGATCGATAAACAATCCAAAAAGCTGGATTATTCGGGATGGAAGGTTTATGCTGCCTCCTCACTAAACCTTTGACAGGCTAGCTCGGCTATACTGATGGCACATTTCTCACACGCCCTTATGGGTTCCCTGGATGAGGTGATTCCCCGTCTCCCAGCTGACCTTCAGACGACAGTCAAGCAGGTGCAGGATCAGGGAAGGGCAGTGGCTAAGCAGCTGCTCCAAACTTCTTTGGACATTGGTGACTCTTGTGCCCAGTCAGTAGTGGCCTCAGTAGCCATGCACCACAGAGCTTGGCTGTGGATCTCCACCTTCATGGCAGACACCCAGCACAAGCTGGCAGATGTTCCCTTCCTGGACACTGACTTGTTCGGACCAGGGGTGGAAGGCCATCTCCAGAGGATCGAGAAGTCCAATGCCACCTTGGACTCGGTCACGTCTGCCCAGAAGAACAAAGGCCGCCAACTGCTGCATAAGCCCTTTCTCTCCTGTGGCATGTCCAGCCCAGCAGCACCAGCAATAGGGCCAGCAGGCTCACACTTGGTGTCCTAAGGCCAAGTCTGCCACTTTCTCCAGTAGGAAGCCTGGAGGGAAGGGTCCAGGAGGCCCCTCGGCCAGCCCTTCTTCCAAGCCTACCCAGTGATGGGTTGTGGGGTGTCTCCCTATCACTGGGTGCTAGAAGTGGTCAGCAGGGGTCTGCCTCAGGAGTTCGAGCAGTTCCTTCCCTCTCGAGCCGTTGCCCCAAGGGGGGGGCAACGGGTTCCACAGCCTCTCTTTTGGCTCGTCGAGCCAACATTGCCCTGCTCCTCCAGAAGGACGTGATTAGTGAGGTGGCAGACCCTCCTCCAGACCCAGGGTTTGAGTCCAGGTACTTCCTGGTCCCAAAGCGGACGGAGGGCTGGCGCCCCATTCTTGACCTGCACAACCTGAACAAGTTCCTAAGGCCATGCACCTTCAGGATGGTGACTCTGGCTCAGATCATTCCATCCTTGGAACTAGGCGTGTGGTTCTGCTCTCTGGATCTCCAGGATGCATTCTTTCATGTCCCAATCCATCCATCTCATCAGTGATTCCTCCACTTGAGAGCAGTGGGATCTCTTTACGAGTTCTGGGCCATGCCCTTCGGCCTTTCTGTAGCTCCCAGGGTCTTCACCAAATGCATGGCAGTGGTGACAGCATTCCTGCATCACCGAGTGGTCCGGGTGTACCCTTACCTGGATGACTGACTGATTGCAGCTCCCTCCAGGTTGGAGGTGGAGCGGTCCAGGGATCTGGCCCTCCAGGTCTGCTCTCAGATTGGCCTCCTCATCAATGAGGCCAAATCAGAACTCGTGCCATCACAGGTGATTCAGTTCATCAGGGCAGAGCTCGACTCTCTTTGAGCCAGAGCTCGACTCCCGGTGGACAGGGCCGAGGTCCTTTTCTCCTTTGCCCAATCATTTCTGGTTGGGAAATTGCACCCTGCCTGGGACTTCCTGCACCTTCTGGGCCTCATGGCTGCCTGCACCAGCATGGTCCACTGGGCCCACTGGCATATGTGCCCCCTGCAATGAGGGCTGGCCATCCAGTGGTCAAAGCACTCCAGTCCTGTGGACCAGCCAGTGACAGTGACCCAGGAGATGTGGGATGACCTGCAGTGGTGACTCATCCCAGCTCATCTGCAGGAGGGTATACCATTTGTCCGCCTCAAGCCGACGGTCACTATAATGACCGACGCCTCTCTGATGGGTTGGGGTGCCCATCTGGGGGATCTCCGGACCCACGGCCGCTGGTCCCCTCAGGAGTCTTGATGCCACATCAACCTGCTGGAGCTTCGAGCAGTTCACTGCCTTCGCTCCATTTGTATGGGGTCAGGTGGTTCAGGTCCAGATGGACAACATCACGACCATGTACTACCTCACCCTCAGGGTGGGATGCACTCCTGGTCTCTGTGCAAGGAGGCTCTCTGCATGTGGTCCCTCATGATCATCCTGGAGGCGAATCTCCTAGCCATCCATGTGGCAGGAGCCTCCAACATTCTGGCTGATGCCCTCAGCCGGATAGGTGCTGCATCTCACGAGTGGTCTCTCCTGCCAGAGGTAATGCAAGACCTGTTCTCCCATTGGAGAACCCCTCAGATGGACCTGTTTGCTTCCAGGGAGAATGCAAAGCTGAGGCTGTTTTACGCCTGCCCTCTCAGCAGGGCTCACTGCAGGGGGATGCCTTCTCGAGGCTGTGGACCCTGGGCCTCTTTTACGCCTTCCCTCCATTTCCCTTGATCCACAAGGTGCTCCTCAAGGTGAGGAGGGACAAGGTGCAGGTGATCCTGGTAGCCCCAGACTAGCCTCACCAAGTTCTGGTACCCATATCTCCTCAGCCTCAGCTCCAGGCTCCCGAGGTGGATTCAGCCCACCCGGACCTGATCTCAGTTGACAAGGGCAAGGTTCTCCATCCAGACCTTCAATCCCTGCACCTGATGGCCTGGTTCTTGGCGCTAGAGTTCCAGGTCTTGGGTCTTTCCGACGAGGTCCTCAATGTCGTTGAGGCGTCCCGTAAGGAGTCGATCAGAAAAATGCTATGCCTTCAAATGGAAGAGATTCTCCATTTGGTGTCAGGACAAGGGGTTGGACCTCTCTTCCTGTCCCTTGGCTAGTATTTTGGACTACCTGTGGTCCCTTTCTCAGCTAGGGCTTTGGTCAACAACCCTCAAGGTGCACCTGGCAGCTATCTCTGCTTACCGGGTGCGGGCCAGCAAGCAGTCTGTGGTGCAGGAGAAGGTGGTCGGGTGCTTTTTCAAAGGCCTTGATCACATATCCCCTCCAGTGCAAGAACCTCCACCTCCGTGGGATTTACTGCTGGTATTGGCTAAGCTCATGGGCAAGGCATTCAAACTGATGCACAGGTGCGATGTCTCCCACCTTTCATGGAAGACTACCTTCTTGGTGGCTATAATGTCAGCCAGAAGGATGAGAGAGCTCAAGGTGCTTTCCATTGAGTCTCCTTATCTGGTCTTCTACAGGGACAAGGTTGTCCTTCGCCCCCACCCAAAATTCCTTCAGAAGGTGGTGTCAGAGTTTCACCTGAACCAGGTGTTGACTCTGCCGGTGTTCTACCCCAGTCATACCTCAGAGGCCAAATATAGGCTGCATACTTTGGACCCTAGAAGAGCGCTCGCTTATTATAAGGAGCGAATGGCTGAAGTTCGGGGAGAGATTCGCCAGCTGTTTGTCACCTACGCTGAAGCCACACCTGGCAGACCTGCAGCCAAGTGGACAATAAGCAGGTGGGTCACCTCCTGCATAGATCTCTGCTATGATAAGAGCTCATTCTACCTGCCATACCGCTGTTTCTAGGGACATCGCTATCCAGGAAATCTGCAGGGCTGCTACCTGGAAGTCAGCACACACCTTTATTTCCCATTACCACATTGATCTAGAGTCATGCCAGGATGCTGGTTTTGGGACCTCGGTTCTCCAGTCCTTATTCCCTAAGTAAGGGGTGCGCACCTTGCCACCCTCCTTCCGGAGAACTGTGAGGAGTCTGCCACAAAGTGTGGATTGAACAACATATACACGTCCCTAGAAATACAGGTTACTCACCTGTAACAGGAGTTCTAGGAGTGTTATATGTTGTTCATCCAGATGACCCACTCGACCTCCCCAGTTTCGACGTGCAACCTGGCTTCCAGTGGCTAGATCTGGTGTCATAGGGTGGAGCCAGGGTTTTACCACCTGGGTGGGTGGAGGGACCAGCCTGAAGACCTTCTGGCAAGATTTAAAGTGGCAAGGAACCTGCCACGAAGTGTGGATGAACAACATATACCACTCCTAGAACTCCTGTTACAGGTGAATGACCTGTATTTATGACAGAGAGATCCTGCCACTCTTAAGGATCAACCTTTAAAACTGTTGCAACAGTTATTCTATTTCTTAGCCTAATCTAGCCTTTATAATTTCTAGTCCATAAGGTTGGCCACCTATGGGCACTCCCTCTCCTATCTTAACTATGCTATGGTGTCCTCTTTAATTTTCTTTTTCCCTCTCAGGTCATCATACAGGAAGGTTATTGTAGTGACCTCCGAGCTGATGTAAAACAACAGGCTGTGTTCCTCATTGTTGGATTTAGTATGCAATAGCACTATGTCATAAAATACCTTGATATATATGCTTTTTGTGTATGAAACCTGTAAATGTTGAAAATACCACAGTACTAGGCATTTTGATAAAAGCAAAAAGTTACTGGGGACTTTATTATAAAAATTAAGTTAGTTGTGTTATTTAAAATGCATGTAAATTACAGATTCTTTGAGAGACCCTTTGGCACCATGCATTCCTGCTTTAAGCTGAACAAACCTAAAATGTCATGGTGATTTGCGTATAGATCCCATTGCATTATGGGGGATATGTGTCATGTATTTCTTTGAAACTTGTTTTATTGCCAATGCCCTTTGGGGTAACCTTTGCTTCAGTGCTTCTACATTGAGGTTCATTGTCTTAAGTTTGTTTTGGGGTATTTTTTGGGGTCTCCCCATCACCCAAACAGAAGACCAACATAGGGGTTAGTTCATTTCCACAGCAAAGATAGATCAGTAGATCACTAGGTCAGTAGGTGCTAAGTGCAGAGGAAGGACATGCATAGTCTGTTGCTGCAAACTGATGTATTGAAGGGATATGCCATTACTTAAGGTTAGCCCGTGTTTTAAATAAACCTCACACAGAGATTGTGTGCTGAACCTGAAGTTCTGTGCTTGGTCCATTAATCCTACAACCCCTCCACACATATCCAGCATGACTGGTGATCTACCAAGATGGGCTGAAGGGATTCTCCACCCCAGAGGTCAAGTGAAGGACATGGCAGTCAGATGAATGAAGTCCCCCTCCCACAGCACCAACTGGAACAGCAAGACACCACTGCTTTTCATGATTCCACTTGGGCCAAAGTAACAAGAATTTTGGAGTGAAGATGACAGGGTCTCGCCACACTGGCCGAAATCTGCCAGCTACTACACTCCTTCAACAGGCCAGCTCTGGTTTGAACATGGTCTCCCTCACACCTTTTCTACTTCATGTTCCCAAGCTTTCGATGCAGTCCAGGATCACAGTTTGAGCCTAGTACCTAGTGAATTGAAAGGCTCCAGCGTGGACATGTTTTACCTTAATCCGCCTTTTACCACAGCTTCACAATTGAAGCAGAGTCCTAAATACGTGAAAAGGGGCCAGTCACAGGCACCACTGCACTCTCCACATGGTCCAGACTGAAACTTTGACTTGGTCAATGCATTAAGAGGATGACGGGAATTTTGACCCACTCTCTCATATGCCTCTATAACAATTCTTGTAAATAAGATTTGCATACAGGAAGAGGATTTCTGGGGGTAACAATGTGGGAGCTGTATGTCGCTGCTTAGTTTTTTCATATTAAAATTAATCCAGAAAGTGAGATCACACATTGTTCTTATCTTGATTTTGAATGGGTGTGGTATGCTTCAGAGATAGGAGAAAACTGGGCTCCCCTCTTGTGTACATAAAATCTGCCACCATAAGTTCTTTGAGGCTGTGGCATACAGTGACTGACCCCCACACCGAGGTCCCTCATCAACTTCAGTTTTAACAGTCCATACAAGGGCACCCCCCACCTACAGCACTCCATATTAGGAGAGATTCCTATTTTCTGATCTGGCATGTGTAAATGTTAGCACTGAGGTCTATCTCTCCTAATGCTATAAGGTGTAAGATCCAAATGGTACAAGGTCATTTTATACAGGAGACAGCTCACATGGACTAATCCTAAAGGCATGGTGAGACTTAGTCCATGGTGAGCAGGAACCTACTGGGGCAACACCCTTCTAAAAATTTGTCTTTTCAGTTTTAGTTAGAGGACCCCACCATCTGAACTGGGGCACCGTGACATGCATAAAAGAATATTTAGGGCTCAATTTATGAAGTCAGCTAAGGAGAAGCTATACTCAAGCTGGACCTTCTCTTGGGTGGTTGGACAGATTCGCTCTAACCATAGCTAGGATTCATTAAAAACTACCACGGAATCCCTGAAACAACCAAAGACACCACCAAGGTCTTTAATTGACAGGCCTTTAGCATGGGACAGAATAAAGCCCACCTACTATTAACTCTCTCGATGGTACGTGCAATTGCACTAACGTCTGACAGGCACTGCTAAGTTTATAAGAGGACTATTCTATAATGAGCATGGGAAAGGCTAAACCTGACATCCTTAGTTTCACTCTGGGGGGGGTCCTCATCTGTCTAGGTCCCAGGAATCCCTTGGTATGCTTAAACTAATGCAGTCAGCCACCTGTGTTGAACTGCCCCGGAGAGAATGGAATGTATATAAATGATGGAACTCTCATTGACTCATGCCAATTTCAAACTGCTGCCCATAGTAACTGCTGTGTTCTTATAACACTCAGATTAATTTCTCTGTCTGCTAGTTTGGACACCTCGGAGAGCAATCCTCAACTTTCTCCTAACTTTGTTTTCATGAAGTAACATTTTTATTACTTTGGCAATTGCGGCCCCTATTCAGGTTAGTTAGCTTAGTTTTAGTGGTTTTTGGTATATTCTGCGGTTCTTCAACAGTTCTGGGGAACCAAGGGGAACTGTTGATCTTCAGGTTTATCTCAGTCATCAGGTACCATCGTAGGAATGTCACCATTGGTGTATGGGAATCCACATGGAAGATTTTCAACAGTACAGCTGGGGCCACCCATGCCGTCAATGTCAGCCTGATGTCTCTAATCCTATATAGGTGTAGGTGGCCCGCTCCCTCCTCAGTTCTTTCCAGCCATCGACTTGCAAGAACAGTCTCCATGGAAGAGCTGTTGCAGTGTTCGCACCTTTTTCGGCCTATGGCCTATTTTTCATCCAACTCTTACCTAAATTTCTTTTACAGATTTTTCTTTTTTGTCAAGAGTTAAACCTTCTACATATCTTTTCCATCACTGAAGTTGTGGAAAGAAGATTGCCGCCAATGACAAGCACTCCATTTGTGTCTGCTGTCTTGGGCCTGACCATAATGCCTCGGATTGTGAGCTCTGTCAGAAGTTTAATCAAACCACTCTTGGCCAATGCAGGAAGGCTCCAAAGATCTTCATAGAACAACAAATAGTCATCTCCAAAGTCGGAGTCCTCTGGGGCACCAGCCGCCCAGTTGCCCTCTAGTTCCAAGAGCTCTGAAGACAAGTCCTCGGGGAAAAGTCATAGAAAAGACAGGGATCATGACTGCTCTCCCCTAGTGACCATCCCGTTCCCCATCAGCTTTGCCTTTGGGGGGCTCCTCATCATCGGCAGCCACCACGATGAAGAGACCAGCTGTCCAGGTCTTTGTACACACCATGCCAATACTGACATCTCCTCTTCCCAACACCGAGGGTGCTCAGCCATCAACCTCCATGTCATTGGCCCCTCCGTTGATGATGAGCTCATTGTCGATGACTACCCTTTCGAAACCTGCTCCTTCTTCTCCAAAGGCTCCGGGCTTGTTGGGTCAGCCAGCTGGGTCATCAACCACTGTGCTGTTGGCCGCTCCTCCATTGTTGGTATCGGACTTGAACAATGTACTTGTCCATTTTTCCAATGTGCTGGTCCAGCAGTTTGCGGACTTCACCTAGCCATCATCGCTGGCTCCTTTAACACTGGCATCATTGTCGTCCCAGAGAACCTACCCAGGAGCCATTGACAGCACATACGTCATTAGATCCTGAGGAGGATGTCGATGTTGAGGTGGAGTATCACCCTGACCTCATCCTTCCAGAGGAGATGGGGGAGGAAGAGGAGGAGGACCAGCACCTCACTTCAGACAAGTCCACTGCCTCTTCAGTAAGTGAAGGAACTGTTAAGCATACCCCCAAGTCCCCACCTGAGGATGCTACCTTCTTCAACATCATGAATCAGCTGTCTTCCATTAAGGGGTTTCAGACAGAGGAGAAGGATGCCACCAGAATCTGGCAGACTACCTGGAGATCCCAGAATCTCTCCGTAAGATTATTCCTACCATGCTTCTGGTACAAGGAAATGCTAACATGGTAGCCTGGAACAGATCAGACATGGTGCCAGCTATGCCCTGCAGGGCTAACAAACTCTACAGTGCCCTTCCGGGCCTTCCTCACTTAGCTGCCTAAGCTGAAACTGACTCCGTAGTCATTAAGGCAGCATTTGACAGGTCTAAGGTACCAGAACACCTTAGATCTTTCTTCAAGAGTCAGCTGTTGCAGCAGGTAACACATATTGGACTGCAGATGGCAGGACCCAATGGAAAACCTCTAGCTAGCAGTCTGTAGTGGAGACCGCCCCTGACATCGGCCTGCCCCCGATGTCACATATGGTATAAAGGGTGGGCAGTCCCCAGTGTGTCCCAGTTTTTTTTCTGCTGTTGACTCATGCTCATCGACTCCATGGATTGCCTCTCGCTAATTCAACCACTATATATGTAGTACGACTTTCTCAAATTTATTTTCTCATTCATAGTTCCACTTTTCAGCGACAGTATTCTGCATGTCATCTTCCCTGATGCCTTCTTCCAAGGGAGACCCATCCAAGTGTTCCTGTGGGAAACAGATCCCGTCCAAAGACTGCCATTTGGCCTGTCTGCTGTGCTGGGGCCCAGACCATGACACCCAGAATTGCCCACACTGCCAGATGTTTAACAGCTGGACGCAGATCCGATGCCAGAAGACACTCCAGGCCTATATCACAGAGCAACGCTTGCTGCCATGAAGCAGGACTCCTCTTCTGAAAAAGGCTCTTCCCACCATAAAAAATCTACAGGGAAGCACAAAGATAAGAGGCAAGAGAAAGAGAAGTCCCCTTCAAGATCGAGGTCCTCAGGCTCCCACTCTGACTCCAAGAGTGGTTTGGATTCCACTTCACAGACCACCCGTTCTCCCTCCAGGCTCACTGTTGTCAAGCCCCCCACCCTGGTTTGGGCATTGGGCACAAAGGACAGAGGATCTGGGTCTTCAGGCCATACTTTCCAGCCTTTAAAAATCATGCCTTCAGACCTTCCATCAGGCCGCTGTGACACCAGTAAGAGTTTGTCAGTACCTTCCCGGTCGGCCTCTGTCTCCAGTGCCAACTCTCAGGATAGGCATAAGACCTCAGGGCACTCCAGGAGATTGGCTTCTTAGCCCCCAGGCATTACAAACCATTGATGGATAAACACAAACCATCATCGAATAAATCGTCGTCATCAAAACACACGTCGGACTAACACTGACGTTAGCCTACTGATGACCAACACTGATGTCAGCCTACCAACGTCAGTACCGTGGCTGCCCAAACACCAGCACTGCTGATACAGTTACCTTCATCACCAGTTTCATCTCCACCACCAGTGGACGATAGGTCAGGAGTCAGCTCTATGGAGGACGGATGGGCGTCGGACTCCCAGCAGACGCTAGATACTGGCACCGGGTCATCTAACACTGCTCTGACATCACCTCTGTCCTGCCCACCATTACCAGACCATTGCACTATGCCATACACAGGTGCTGGACCAGCGTTGGACCGAGCCATGGATTCAGATCCCAAACTGAATCTGTCCCAGGTCAAGGACCTCTTCGGCTACTTGTAGGAGACCATCCGTACTGATCTCCTCCCACCTAAGCCACAAACAGTGGTGTCTACCACCCCAGATGCTGGGGCTCCTTCTGAGGCTCCTACCCCACCTCTGGTTCCTGCCAAGGTCTCTACCCTCCTCCAGACTAGGACACTGGCAAAAAGTCCCCTCCCTCTTCTGATAAAAGAAGAGGAAGACTCCTCACAAACGGCATCAGTCACTGAGCTTAAGATCTTACTTTGAGAGGGCTCTTGCAGTAGGTATTCACGTATAGGACTAAGCCACCAGGCATCAGGACCCCATGGAAAACATTTCTAACTAGCAGTCTGTGGCGGGGGACCGCCCCCACGTCAGGTGACTGGCGTCATATGACGTCGGTATAAAGGGGCAGTCTCCCATGCCCACCTTCCAGTTCTTTCCTGCCATCGACTTGTGAAAGTTCCTCGCAGTACAACAGCGCTTGTCAGTCATTTGTTGGTCTCTAAGTTTTCCAACTTTTCAACCCATTTTCTCTAATTCTCTTCTGCAACAGTTTTCAGAGGACCCTCCACTTCCTCTTTCTCTGTCTCAGCACTTGTTGACCCAGGATCAGGGGACCCTTGTTCATCCAGGTCTCAAATCCCTTCATCTCCATGCATGGTTCCTGCAGTCATAGCTAAAGCCTGCTTTGGAGTCTCTCCTCTAGTAGTGGACATTTTGGTGGAGGCCAGGAAGCCTTCTACGAGGTCCACCTATGCCATGAAGTGGAAGCAATTTTCTATTTGGGCAAACTCGAAAGACTTCAAGCCTGTCTCATGCCCAGTCAATAAAGTCCTGGACTTCATGCATCACCGCTTTGATCTGGGTCTCAGCCATTCCTTGTTGAAAGTCCACATGGCAGCTATCTCAGCCTACCATATTCCTTTTGGAGACAGGACTTTTGTTCAGTTTGGAAGTCTCTAAGACTTTCCTCAGAGGGGTTCTCCATTTGAGACCCCCCATCTGCATTCTTGCTCCTCCATGGGACTTGAATTTCATCCTGGAGAAGCTTACTCTGCCTCTCCTTCGAGCCAACAGCTACAGCAGATTTGAAGTTCCTTTCTTGGAAGACACTATTCCTAGTGGCCATTTCTTTCTTCTGCTCGGTACATTTCCATGCTTCAGGCCTTGATGTATAAAATCCCGGACTTGATTTTCCACAAGGAATGTGTGGCTCTACGCACCATCCCTAAGTTTCTTCCTAAGGTGGTGGCTGAATCTATGCTGAATCAATCCATGGAGCAATCTGCTTTCATTACCCAACATTCCAATCAAGGGAAGTACCTATTGCATACTTTGGATGTTCACAGAATCCTGAGATACTGCACCACTCAGACTAAGGATCTCAGGAAGACTGATCAGCTTTTTGTCTCTTTTGCTCACAAAAGAGAAGGCAATGCCATTTCTAAGCAATGCCTATCAAAATGGTTGCCACATTGTATCACTTTCTGTTATGACAAGTACAACAAGACCCTTCCGGGTGAAGTCAGAGGTCACTCCACCAGTGGAGTAGCTGCCTCTGCGGGGCATCCTGATGCCTGGTGGCTTAGTCCTATATGTGAATACCTACTGCAAGAGCCTCTCTTGAAGATCTACTGTTATGGTAAGTTCTTATGTAACTGTACTTTCATCCTGTTCTCCAGATCATCATAGACACAAGAAGCGATGCCACCGGTCCCATTCCTCCTCTTCCACAGACTCTTATGAGTCCTCTGACACTTTCTACTTGGAGTTGTCTATTGAAGACTTATCTCTTCTGGATCCGAGGGACACAACAAAATCCCCACCTGTTAACCCCTCTTTCACGGAGGTCATGAGTCACATTCAATCAAATATGGGGTGGGAAATGGAGGACTTGGACCCAAAGAGACTCCGCCTGGTGAAATATCTATCCCAGAAGGACCCTAAGCAGGTGGTTATACCATCATTAGTGGACAGCTTCATGGACATCACAAAGGCAGCTTGGAAGCATCCCCACATGTCTGCCACTATCCCTAAGAAGGCATAGGGCTCTATAGGGCTCCCAAGGAACAGACTTTCTTGGTGAAACACCCACTGGCAGACTCAATGATTTCAGCCACTCATGACAGATCCCAGAGGCCAAAAACACCTCAGCACACAACCCCCAGACAAAGAATCCAAGCAATTAGACTCCATGGGGCATAAAATATATTCATCAGCATTCGATGCTTGAATTTTTTAACACACATGGTTCATTTCCAGAACGCTTTCTGGAAACAGGAGGGGGACATCATTAAAGATATGCCTGAGTGCCCGCAGAAGGCAAAACTAGTTAAACTTCCACAGACTGTTTCAGATGTGGGTACTCATGTTCTCTGGACAGCATAAGACTCAGCAGATGTGGCTGTAAGGGCAGCTGCAACAGGAGTATGCTTACACAGACACTTCTGGCTCTGGGTCTCAGGATTCATGCAGGATGTGCAGTCCAACCTGCTAGATGCACCCTTTCAAGGCTCAGTCCTCTTCAGAGATGACACAGACAGGATCATAACCAGACTACAGGACTTGGGCAAAGCTGTTCGGACAGTGCAAGCTATGTACCATCCGAAATAATGGCCATTTCGTAAATCTCATTTTTGAGGCTGTGGGGGACAACAACCACAACCTTGCTTTCAGCACCAACAGCCTCAACGAGGAGGATATAGCTGCAAAGGTGCCCATAGAGGTTCTGCAGGGCCCGCCTCTCACTCGGCCAAGTCGGTCCAAGACGCCCTTCATCTACAGCCTGACTCCCTGTTGGACCCACTACCTTCCGTGACCCTGCAGAGGCGGTGGTCGGAGGCCTCTTTTCACTTTAACGCCAAAGCCTGGTGAAGGATTACCTCCAATCAGTGGGTCCATCAACTAGTAGACAACAGACACTCAATAGAGTTTGCCCCCCCAATCCTGTTATTCACCAGTACATGTGGGACTGATTCAAGCAGAAATACAAGCCCTACTGCTCAAAAACACCATAGAACCAGTCCCCCCCCCCACACAGAGGGGCACAGGCTTCTACTTGCACTTTTTTCTAGTGCCAAAAAAGACAGGTGACCTGTGACCCATTCTGGACCTCAACCAATTTGTAGAGTGCAAGAGATTTGAGATGGTCACCCTCCAGGGCCTGCTCCCCATGATAAATCAAGGGGACTGGCTAGCATCACTGGACATGCAGGATGCCTACCTCCACATCTTAGTGGCAAAGACCCACAGGAGGTTTCTCAGATTCCTCTTCCAAAGGAAGGCATTACCAATTCAGGGTGCTATCTTTCAACCTGTCATCAACCCCAGGGGTCTTCACCAAGTGCCTTGCTGTGGTAGCCTCGTCCCTTGGAAGGAGAGGACACTATGCCTTCCCTTATTTGGACAATTGGCTTCTGACCACACCTTCCAAAGGGCAACTTCAAAGGTCCATTTAGAACACCTGTTCTCTCTTCGAAAAACTAGGTATCATGGTCAACGTCTGGAAATCCTCCCTGATACCATCACAAAACCTCCAGTTTATCAGGACTCTTTTAGATACTACTTGAGGGAGGGCTCATTTGCTTCAGGACAGAGGTCTTCAGCTTCAAGCCTTAGCTCATCGTGTCTCTTCTGCTTCTGTGGTACCAGTCAGGACCCTATTACAACTGCTAGGCCATATGGCAGCGTCCATCATCACAGTCCCCCTAGCGAGGCTGCACATAAGGATGATCCAGTGGACATTACATGTCCAATGGGACCAAAGATGGGATGACTTGGACCAGCTGGTTTCCATCATGAATCCAGTTCATCAAGAACTCCAGTGATAGATGATTTCCCCTTCCCTAAAGGAGGGGATGCCCTTTCAAAAAGCAGCACCGGACCAAGTCCTGACATCTGATGCCTCAGGCACAGGATGGGGTGCACACCTCGGAGTTCACAAGACTCAGAGTTTTTGGTTTGTGAATGAGGAGATCCTCCACATAAATATCCTGGAGATGAGAGCAGTTCTCTATGCCATGCAAGCCTTGGGCACCATGCTGTGAACAGGACATCTCCTCGCACAAACAGACAATACGTCGGTGGTGTTCTACCTCAAAAAGCAGGGAGGCACACTCTCCTACCCCTTTTGCCGGGAAGCAATGAGGGTGTAGAATTGGACAATATCCCACCATCTAGAGATCTCTGCAATTTACATCCCAGGGATCCAAAATACTCTGGCTGATGCTCTCAGTCACACTCAGTCCAGAACACATGAATAGAGTCTCCTTCAATCAGTTGTAGACGCTCTATTTGACAGATGGGGCAAGCCAGATCTGGATCTCTTTGCCTCCCCTATCAACACAAAACTGCCCAGTTTTTGCTCGCTAGATCCAGGGCCTGGTGTTTTCTGGTGAGACGTGTTGTCCATTTCCTGGAAGGGGAGATTTCTCTACACCTTCCCAAACTTTCCGCTCCAGAAGGTCCTTCTCAAGCTGCAAGTGGAGGATGCAGCAATGATCCTCGTGGCACCACTGTGGCCATGACAGATCTGGTTTCCATTGCTGCAACAGTTGTCTGTGGAACCTCCAATTCCCTTGCCATTGAGCACTCATCTGCTCTCCCAGGATGACGGGACTTTGGTTCATCCAAACCTTCAGTCCCTACACCTACATGCATTGGCTCCTGAGGACCTAGCCAGACTCCATTTCAGGGTCTCAGACAGGGTCACTGAAGTTCTGGTGGCTGCCAGGAAACCCTCCACCAGAGTGACTTACGCCATGAGGTGGAAACGCTTTTGTCTCTGCGCTATGGCATGACACCTGGACCCCTTAGCCTGTCTGGTGAACTTGGTCTTCGAGTACCTGTTGTCACTTTTGGACTCAGGATTGGGCTATTCCTCCATCAAAGTGCATTTAGCAGCCATTTCTGCCTACCATCTTTCTGTCCAAGGCAGAACTGTGGCACAGATTTATTTATTTAGTTATTTATTAGGCAATCAGAATTACAACCCTTTGAGTTGAGGACTCTTTTGTAAAGGCTCCACATCAGGAATAAAAGAATACAAACTGTGCAGGACTATAAACAGTGGCAAGTGTACATGCAGTTAAGGCCAGTGACCCAGCATCCAGTAGAATCACAGTACAAAACTATAGATAAAAGCAATAAGAAGTAATTACATAAATTAAGATATCAGAAGGATAGCTTCTGGGAGCACTAATGTGCAAGTCAGGCCACTCCGCTGGTGAGAGGTGTTAGGTTAGCCAGGAAACAGGATATTGAGCCGGGGGACACAAATCCTCATTGTGAAGTTGTGGCTAAGTACAACCACAATTGGAGAAATCAAGGAGGAGGGTCTTTAGACTGGGTTCCAATGAGATAGTGGGTGGTAGGCTGTTTAGCCAGAGGAGGGGCACGATGGCAGAAAGATCTTTGACCAAGGGAGGTCCTACAGTGGGGGACTAGGAGGGTGGTTTTGGCAGAGCATCTGAAGGCCCTTCTGTGAGGGATTATTTAGATGAGGGAGTGGAGGCCAGAGGGACTTCTGAAGTATCTTCTTGGCAAGGAGACAAGTGTGATACTTAAGCCTACCTTCAAAGTTTAGCCATTTGTAAGCTTGTAAAGCTCACAGGTGTGTGTTAATTGATCACATCCTGAGACCAGGTGGCAGGCTTTATTGAGGGCTAGTTTGACATGGTGTAGGGCAGTTTAATCTGCAGTCCCATAGATCACGATGCTGTAGTCCACCAGGGATAAGACAGAGGATGATACAGCAAGTCAGATGGCCTCAGGGGTAGGCAGTGTTTGTCATTATAGGAGCCCAAGTTTGACATTAATGGAGGAGGGGAGGTGATGAAAATGGGTGTGGTAAGTGAAGGAGGTGTCCAGCATGACACCCAGGTATTTGAACAAGGTGACACATTCAAGGGGGGTGCCCAGGGAGTTTGTGATGGCTAACTGTGTGCTACTGTGTGGGCTCTGGCAGTGGGCAAAGACCATGGACTTGATTTTCTTGTAGTTCAGTATTAGGTGGTGATCAGAAAAACATGTTTGAAGTTCCCCAAAGAAACCCTGAACAGCAAGTTGGAGGGATTAAGATGGGGGCATTTCCAAAATACTACAGTATCGTCTGTGTAGAGCAGTAATTTCTCACTGCAGGATTTAGGGAGGGAGTTCAGGAAGAGGGTGAAGAGCAAGGGGCCAAGTATGGATCCTTGTGGCACCCGTGATAGGACTGGTCTACTGGAGGAGACCGTGGTGTTTATTTATTAGAATTTCAGATAAATATCTTTGAGCCAATGGCTCTTTTACAAAGGTTTCATGTCAGTATACAAAGAATAGAAGTACAATTTGTGTGAGATTAGTAGGCAAGCAGTTGGAATTCACATTTCAGTACAGGGTTTACATGGTCTAAAAGCTACAGGTAATATAAATAACAGAACAGCACAACCAAGCATACATTTAAGAATGATGAGTCACAACAAACAATATTTACATGAATTAAAGCTACCAGAAGGACATTGTCAAAGGGAAAGGTGGAGTGGAAAAATTGAGTTGCTGCCCGTTTTGCCAGGTAGCGTAGAAAAGTGCAAGAGAGAGTGGGTGAAGAGGGGTAACTTGGAGGGAGGTAGAAGGAGAGGTGAGTGGGAGGCAATGATCGGGGAACTTGTGCAACAGTGGGTGGGGCTAGAGATTAGAAAAGGGAGAGAAGAAGGGAGCTGATGGAGGGTAAGAGAGGAAGGTGGTGGGCCAGGGCTAGGGAGAGAGGCAGGGGTATAGAGGGGTGGAGGGTGGTGGCAGGCAGAGGTGGGGATAGTAAAGAGGTCCAAAGAACAGGAGTGACTGCCAGGGAGGTTAGCAGAAACAGTCACAGGTGGCTCTGGACACAAGTGTTTGATGTAGCTTGTGTTTGAACGAGCAGGGGGTGCCAAAGTAGGTGAGTTCGCTGCCCAGGAGTTAAACATCTTGGGGGCTCTACCTGCAAAAGACCACTGGCCTTGGGCAGTGTGACAATGGACAATAGTTGTCAGAGCTTCTTGTGTAACAGGAGCAGTTGGCTGGGCTTAAGAGAGACTGAACCCCAGGGGCATGAGTCCCATCAATGACTTTTTTGCTAGCAGGCAGGGTTGGAAAGTAATCCTTCCCTGGTGTTAATTTTGACCTGTTGTGTTCTGCCAAAGAGATCATCTTTGAAACAAGAGGTGGCCTCAGGGGAGATGCCCAGGGATGGAAGGAAATGGAGGAGCAGTGCATGACTGATGGTGTTGAAAGCATTGGTCAAGTCAACGTAGATAGCCCCAGCTAGGTAGCCCTGTTCCAGAGCTGGTCCAAAACAATTTTTTTGAGTGCCTTGGAGATGGGCGATAGGATCAAAATAGACCGATAATTACTGGTGGAAGTGTGGTCACCACTCTTCAGGATAGGGGTTATTACTGCCTGTCTCCAGGGTGTAGGGAATTGGCTGAGGCATAAGGACAGGTTAAGAATTTTGCTGAGCTGGGGCAGGGTCTCATCCAGCATAAGACTGAGGAGTTTGAGATCCAGGGAGTCACTGCTGTAGAGAGAATTCACCAGGACTTTGGTGAGGTAGCATTTTGCTTTACTGCAGGAGATGATTCACAGCTGGAAGGGGGGTCTGTGGTGGCAGATTTGTCCGTAGGGAAATTTTGGATCAGTCAAAAAAATTTTGGGGAAGCTATAACTTGAGGTCTGAGAAGGTGGCATTTAGGGCAGCAGAGATAGTGGGACCCTGGATGATGACCCCATCAACTAGTAGCTGGGTAGGAGCAGGGGCTACAACTTTCCCACTGGGTTCTTTAATATTGCTCCAGAATATTTGCCCAGATCCCCAGGAGGAGGTGAGGGCTTGTTTAAAATAAGTAGCTTTGGCTTGTCTGATGGCCCAGGTGCATTTGTTTCTTGCCTCTCTGTAACACTGTCTGTCCTGGGGGAGTTACGTGTCCAGAGCTCTATACCAGAGGTTATCTCTGAGGTGTATTTGGTCTAGCAGTGACTGGGAGATCCAGGGAGTGTCTCAGAGTTTTACTATTTGCTTGGAAAAGGGGTGAAAATGTCACAAGTAGCATTAAAGGTAGAGATAAAGTAGGAGAGGGTGGCATCTACAGACTGGGCAGTGTCGAGGGGGGACCAGTCACAGGAGATGAGGTAAGTTTTGAGGTGGGAAAGGGACCCTTTTTGAGGTGCCTCTTGAAGGAGACTTTGGGGGGGACTGAGGGAAGTTTATTTGACCACCAACAGGTAACTAGGGAGTGGTCACTTAGCATATGTGGGAGCATGTTGACACAGGAGAGGTTATTAAGGTGGTTAGTGAAGGTGAGGTTGATTACTGTAGAGGTCCCAGTTTTGGTGTCAAGTCTGGAAGGAGACTGGACAACCTGGGTAAGGTCATAAGATAGAACACATTCTTTACAGGAGGAAGATGCAGGGGATAACCAATTCACATTGAAATCTCCCAATACAATGACTTCACTATTGGATGGGAGGTGAGCAATGCTGGTCAATAGTGAATCAAAGGCAGGCTTTTTGTTATGTGGGGGAGATATAGAATACCGTAATGTAAAGCGCTTTACCAGGATTGCCAAAGAGTAACTCGACAGCAAGGGTTTGAGCACCAAGTGCGGGGAGACTGGGAGGGCATGTATGGAGTTTCTTACATAGCGGGCACAGCCACCACCCCTTTTGCTTAGCCTGTCTGCTCAGAAAATGGAGTAATCATTAAGGGCGACAGATGCATCAGGGATGTCTTTGGAGAGCTGGGTCTCTGATAAGGCTAAAATGTCTGGGGAGTGTTGTGCGATCCAGCCTTGGAGAGGAGTGAACTTTTTCTGCAGGCTGCAGATGTTGAGGGAGGCCAGCAGTAGGTTACCAGGCCTGCCCACCTGGGTGACACCTGATGCAGATGGCCCAGGGTTAGGATGCACATTTCCCAATAGGAGGAGGAGGAGGAGAAGGAGTGCATGCTGGAGCAGTGCAAACCTGAGTAATTTAAGTTTTGTGTATAAGGATTGGGATTGGGGTGGGTATTTAGTGGGTGTAACCGGGGTGGGAAGAGTGTGGATGAGGTGGGCTAGTAGAGCAGATGAGAAGGAGTGATAGGGGTCGAGAGGGTAGTGAGTAACTGGGGTAAGGGGGTGGGGTCCAGTGGCGGTCAGGGTTGAGGTTCCGCGCAGGTCACAGGTGTGGGGGCTGGCCAAGGGCTCAAGAGGGAGGTGTGGGTGAACATGATGGGGAAGTGAGAGGAGGGGGTAGCAGTCCAAAAAGCATTCATTAGCCCCAGGAGTGAGTCATTAAGTGTGGGCAGGGTGGGTACCTGGTGTTGGGAAACAACTTAGGTGACCATTCCTTGGGGAGGGTGGAATGAGGGAGAGATGCTGGGGGTAGGAGGGAGGTGACTATTACTAGAACCAGAAGGAGAGGTTGCATGTTGTTGCTGTGTTGGGTTTAGAAAATCAGTTGGACTAGTGGCCACTAGTGGTGAAAGAGTATAAGCTTCTAGCGGGGAAACAGGTTGATTGGTTTTACAGGTCACGTGAGCCTTCCTATAAACTAACTTGCTCATCAGGGGTGGTGGGGTAGCCGACGCATAGCGTCAGCAGGACCAAAAGGCCACAGTTCAGCTGAGAGAGCGGCCACTATTTCAAGTGCTTTTGTGCTGTGAATCTTCCCTGTACCTGAATGCGCTCCGTTTTGGGGAAGAACAGCTACAGAGGGCCCTCACGACCTCCTCTTCTCTTGGGGTGAGCTGCTGTGGAGAGAGAGATGAAGGGACACCAGTTAAAATAAGGTAAAGGAAGGGGGGGCAGCCTGGGGGAGGGACGGAGGTAGGCAAGCTTAACTATCGTCTGTTCAATGATTTCACACTCCTGTGTAATAACCTGGGTTTTCTCTCCAACATCATAAAATGGATATGGTCTTCCATCTTAGCAACTACAGCTGTAATTAATTTAGACAAACAGGAGACCCTTGATTAAGGACTTCCATATAACACATTGTCTCTAAAACTGTGTGTGTATGTGTTATCTTACATGCTGTTTCAGCCTTTTTCTCATGGCTTTCATCTTTCAGCTGATACCTGGGAGAGGTGAGGGAGGTGATATCAAGAGTACCAGATTTATCAGCAGAGACAATCAGTAATATATTTTTATATTTAAAAAAATGATACAGCATTCAGAACTGGCTGTCCACATCACACCTCTTATCCCTTTTGAACTCAGGTTTGGGTTACTCATCCATTAAAATGCATTTGGCTACCCTTTCCATCTATCACACCCCTGTTCAAGGCAGAATGGTGGTACAGTTGGAGGTAACCCTCACTTTCCTTAAGGGCATTTTACATATTAAGCCTCCCATCAGGGACCCTGTCCCCTCTTGGGATTTACTGTTTGTTTTGGAGAAGCTGAACTTACCCCCCCTTTGAACCAGCTGTGGATTGCAAGCTGCATTTTCTATCTTGGAAAACGTTTTTAGTTGCTGTTACTTCTGCTCGAAGAATTTCCGAGTTTCAGGTCCTGATGTGCAAGGAGCCTTATTTGGTGTTACACAAGAACAGGGTGGCTTTGAGAACCAATCCTAAGTTTTTGCCCAAAGTGGTATCTGAGATCACCCTAAATCAGGACATCCAGCTTCCACTTTATTTTCCTAACCATACTAATAGGGGAGAGGCTTTTCTTCACACATTAGACGTACATCGAATTTTATGTTATTATTTGTCCAGAACCAGGGAAAGCAGACGTTCTCCTTTGCCCCTAGAATCCTAGGGGCTCCTGTGACCAAACAGACACTGTCTAAGTGGCTAGTGCATTGTATTTGTTTCTGTTACCAAAAACATGACAAACCCCTACCGGGATCAGACAGGGGTCATTCAACTAGAGGTGTGGTGGCTTCTTTTGCCACACTGAAAAATGTATCTGCATCTGACATTTGTGCAATAGCTACATGGCCCACAGTCCACACCTTCATTTGGCATTACAGTCTGGACATGGCCTTGAAAAGCACAGCAGGCTTAGGCCTCGTAGTTCTGCAAGGTCTCTTCTCATAAGGGATCTTCTCTCCCCTTCTCTCCTGTTTACCTACCTCCCAAGCCATTGTCTTTAGTTTATATTGCTTGGGAATCAGTCCTGATTGTGTTACCTGCTGCAAGAGTCAACTCTTGAAGTAAGATAGTAAAGTTACGTAAAAACTTGCAGTAACAGTAGACTTTCGAGAGAAGCTCTTGCAACAGGTAGACTTCCCACCCTCCTTCCCCCTGGAGGTTTCTTGCTGTGAGCAAATAATATCACTCTGCTCTCACAAATTCTCTGAGGTATTGCCCTAGGTTTTCTGCTTGAATCAGGTTACAGCTGGACACCAGAGTCTCAGACAGAAAAAGAACTGGGGCACACCAGGGACCACCCACCCTTTATACCATACGGAACATCAGGGGCAGTCCTGCCTGGTACTGCTGGCTAGAAGTTTGCCATGGGGTCCTGGTGCCTGACGGCTTCAGTCCTGATTGTGTTACCTGCTACAAGAGCTTCTCTCAAAGATCTACTGTTATGGTAAGTTTCTACATAACTGTACTATTCTATTCCAGGTTTTTCCTGGTCCCCAAAAAGGCCAGCAATCTTGGCCCATTTTGGACTTGAAAGACATCCATCTCTTCATCCAGTACAAAAAGTTCTGGATGGTAACTTTACCAGGCCTCTTGCCCTTCTCATGTCCAGGGATTGGCTCTGCTCACTGGACATGCAGGACACTTACCTGCACATTGAGGTCTTTCCTCCTCACAGGAGATTTCTCCACTTTGCCCTTCAGGGAGAACATTACCAGTTCAAGGTATTGCCCTTTGACTTATCTTTTTGCACCATGTGTTTTGACCAAGTGCTTAGCAGCGGTCACAGCAGCCCTCAGGAGGGAGGGTCTGTATGTCTTCCCTTACCTGGATGATTGGCTTCTCAAGGCCCCATCCAGGGAACAGCTATTAACTCTGGAGTGTACTCTCCAGCTCTTTCAGTCTCTGGGCATAACAGTCAACCTGTCCAAGTCTGTTTTAGTACTGTCCCAGAGACTGCAGTATATCTGGGCAGTTCTGAACTCTGGGCAGGGAAAGGCTTTCTTACCCAAGAACAAGGATGAATGCCTTATAGCTCAGGCTCAGATAGTAGCTCAGAGTCATCACATTCCTGCCAGGTTATACCTCAGGCTCCTAGGTGCAGTGCAATGGCTGGGGCAGCAGTGTTCTGGAAGACATTGTGGAGGCTACGATGCTGCCCTGTTTGCAGGCACCTCTCTGGTCTGAGGGAGGAGGTTGCCCATTTCTAGGCTGACCTGGCTAGGATTTGTGAAACCTCTTCCCCCACCCAGGGGCCACCAGGGCCACCACCGCTATCTCAGAGGTTGCCAAGAAAGAGGAGTGGTTGGAAAAAGGTGGGCTCAGGGAGGGAGAGGGTGGTGGAACAGAGGTCCATCCCTCCAGTTGTACCTCTCCACAATTCATATGCTGTTCTGACAAAGAGTGGTTCCTCTATGGAGGCCCCTGCAGTGGAGACCAAGGAGGATGCTTGAACCTCCACAAAGGAGACCAACAGGAGGGTGGCATGAGTCCCCACAGGAGAAGGAAACAACTCCTGGTGGGGGACTCGATCATTAGGGGATAGAAGTTGGGGAGGAAGGGGATAAGGAGGTAAGGTGCTAGCCTGGTGCCATGGCTCGGAGGGACAGGAAGCGACTCCTCAGGATTGTGGGAACAGCTACATGAGGGAGGGAGCTGGATGTCATTGTCCACCTAGGAACAAATGACCTGACTGTGACTGGGATAAGAGTGGTGCAAGAGGAGTTTGTAGAGTTGGAGAGGGGCCTTAGACAAGTAGCATGTATGGTAACCTTCTCGGAGGTGCTGCCTGTCTATGACAAGGATGATGCTAGGGAATTCAGTTCCATGGGCTTCAAAGAATGGTTGAAAAACTGGTGTGGAACTCAAGGTTTTGGCTTCACTGGGGACTGAGGAGCCACCTGGAGGGATGCAGGCCTATACTAGCATGATGGTCTGCATCTCTCGGAGGAGGGGGCCAGGATCCTAGGTGATAGGTTTAAATGCTTCATTGGCAAACATTTAAACTAGCCAAGGGGGGGGCACTGAAAAGGAGCAGGAAAGTCCCAGCCTTCCCCCACAAAACACAGTAGTTATTGTTTTATTTTTTTATTTATTAAATTCTCGGATTACAAATACCTTTGAGCAGAAACTGCTCGTTTACAAAGGTTCCACGTCAAAGGATGAGGGTCAACATACATACAGAGGTAGTAAAAGAATGCACAATAAACAACCAAAACAACTAAAAGAAAAAATAAAGATACTCAGTTATAACATACTTTGAGATAATATTCATAAAACGAGCAGCTTGAGTAGGCAGCTGACTGCGGTAACAATAAGAGAAAGAGGGCACCATAGGCAGTTAGTTTTGCAGGCATGCGACCGGGAGAGGAAGTTGGCAGGCTAATTGGCCACTGTCTGATGGTAGTGGAAAATGTCTTGTACCAGTGGAGAAGTGAAGCAGGAAAGGAGTCACAAGGAAAGCCCAGTGCCAGAGGGAATGAGATTGGGAAAGGGCGGGCTGTGAGACATGAGTGAGCTGGGAGGTGTTTAGAGAGATCTCTGTTCAACAAAGCAGTCACATTGAGTGGTAGAGGTGAGGTAAAGTTTGAGATTCCTTTTGAAGGGTCCAAGTGTAGTAGAGAAAGTGATTCTTATTGAGGGAATTGAACCATTGAGCAGCTCTATAGATAAAGGACCGCTGACCTATGGAGGTATGACATCTGGGAACCTGAAAGGTTAGAGATTGGGCACCACGTGTTTGTTGAGTGCCACTGTAGGTAGTAAGGAGAGAGCTAACACCAGGTGGCATGAGACCAAGGAGAATCTTTTTGGTAAGTAAGCAGGTCTGGTATTGTATTCTGCTGCGTAGGGGTAGCCAGCTGGCCTGTGCATAGAGGTCACAGGTGTGAGTTAGTTGGGCTGCACCTGTCAGTAGTCTACAGGCTTTGCTGAGAGCAACTGAGATCCTGCAGAGGGCACTTGTTGGGGCAGAGCCATAGATGGCAAGGCCGTAGTCAATGATAGAGGTGACAGAGCTGTAGATGGCTAGTTTAAAGGCAACCGCAGGCATACAGTGCTTGTGTTTGTGTAGGAGTCCAATCCGTATATTATCAGTCTTGGCAACAGTGTCAATATGCCGAGTGTAGGAGAGGGTACTATCCAGGGTAATACCAAGGTACTTGAACTCCTTGACATGTTTGAGTGGGTTCCCAGCATGGTTCTTGATGGTGAGGGACAGAGAGTTGTGCCTGCTCTGTCGGTTACAGAAGGACATGGCTTTAGTCTTGCTGTGGTTCAAGACAAGTTTATGAGAACTGAACCAGTCTTCGATGCGATTGAAGTCGAGCTGCAGCTGGGATTCAAGGACTGTAATGTCATGGTGGCTGGAAAACAGGACTGCATCATCTGTGTATAGTAATATTTTTTGGTGGCAGGCACTGGGGAGATTGTTGATGAAGAGGGAGAAGAGTAGAGGGCCCAGAATAGACTCCTGGGGGACTCCGGAGCGGACAGGTTTGTCATCCGAAGAGATCCCTGTAATCCTTACACGTTGGATCCGATAGTGGGGGGAGGAGTGAGATAGGTCTGTAATTGGTGTGCAGTGTCCTATCTCTGCTTTTGTGAACTGGTGTGACACTGGCTTTCTTCCAGAGAGAGGGGAAATGGCCCAAACTAAGCAAGAGATTAAAGATCTTTGTATGTGGTTCTAAGATTTCGTCGAGGACTTGTGCCAGCAGTTTCAGGTCAAGGGAGTCACCACTGTACCCTTGTTTGCCAATGGCCTTTTGAATGTATTTTCTAGCTACTTGTGGTGGGACCTCCTTAAAAAAAAACTTTGGGGTTGTATGTTCTAGTTGGGGGGTAACTTGGGAGGAGCTGGAGGGGAGGTCGTCGAAAAAATTTGGTGGAAGGACACTGTCCAGGTTTGTAAATTCATTATTAAAAGTGCTGGTGATGATACCTAGGTCGAGTGTAGGAGTGCCATGAAAGTTGAGCATAGTGAGTGGTGCTTTAGAATCCTTGCCTGTGAGTTCTTTCATGTTGTTCCGGAATTTGTTTCCCTGGCCCCAAGAGTTGGTCAGAGCCTCTTTGTAATAGCTGCGTTTAGCATTCCGTATTCTTCGAGTGCAATCATTTCTGGCTGCTTTGTATAATTGTATGTTTACTTGCATCGGAGTTGCACGAGCACAATGCCAGAGGTGGTCTCTGTGCTTGAGCAGAGTTAAAAGGTCAGTAGTAACAGGGGTTGGTCTGTCCTTGACCTTCATCTTTTCACTGTGCATAGATGTCACAGGCTTCGTTGAAACGTTTGATAAATAGGTCCAGAGCTTTGTTGGTGTCATTGAGGGAGTCAAGCACTGCCCAGTTCAGCCTGGTTAGATGGGATTTTAACAGCTGGAGGTGCCCTTGTTTGATAAGCCTGGCATAGATAAGCTTGGGAGGGGGCTTGTGGTATTTGTTTGACCAGGAACAGATGACAGGCGAGTGGTCACTTATTGTATCCGGGAGTACAGAAACATTGGAGATGTGTTCAGGGTGGTTAGATAGAATCCAGTCTAGAAGCGTAAGGGAGCCTGTCCTATAGTTACACCTAGTGGGGGCATTGACCAGTTGAGTGAGGTGATGCGCCACGGCTGCATCTTTATAGGTAGCGGCCTCAGCAGAGAGCCAGTTAATGTTAAAATCACCCATGATTATGGTTTCAGAATTATGTTGCTGGACCCTTAGATATTCCATGATGCTATGGAAGCCAGCAGCCTGGTCTCTTGGGGGTAGGTAAACCGAGATGACAGTGAGTTCCTTGTTACGTGACCAAGGAAGATTTTGATTGTGAGGACCTGAGAGGAGTTGCTCAGGCTGGGGGATGGGATGATGTGACCCATAAGGGTATCCTTAAGATAGATGGCGCAGCCCCCGCCCCGTTTAGCAATCCTGTCTTGCCTGAAAATGCAGTAGCCAGGGATAGAGACTGAGGTATCAGGGATTTTAGGGTTTAGCCATGTTTCCACAACTGAGAGGACATCAGGGTTGTGCTGTAGGATCCATGTTTGAGGAGTCAAGTTTGTTGAGGATGCTGCTGGCATTGATGGATGCCATGGTGAGTGTCCCTGTCCTTCTGCTTGGTGCCACTGCTGGCTGCCCAGGTGGTCCTGGGTTGGGGTGAACATTTCCTGAGAGCAGAAGCAGCATAAGGAGAATTTGTAGGAAAGGATTTCAGCATCTTATAGATACCTGGTGGTTAAGTCATAAGTCAAAAGAAATTATCAACAGCTGAGGTCCAGAGTCACAGAATGTGTTAAGAATTCCTGCAGGTGATGAACTGTGCCTGTGCATATGCAGGATGTGAAACTTTTGTCTGCATATCTTTTGTCATTTAAAGAGGTTGTTGAAAAGCCAACATACAGATCATGGAGCAGGTCAGACGAAAATGTGGATTCAAGCAGACCTAGAGTCACTGAGTTTGTCAGACTTAACTGCTTGACTTATGTTTTGCTTGGGATAGCTTCCAAAAAGTAGATTTTTAAATGAAAAATGCAGATACCTGGTTGTGATGTTTTGCAGAAATCCAGTTCAGGAGACTTTCACGGATGTAGTGAGCAAGAATGGTGTAGTTACTCCAAGCAGAAAACCATGTAAATCCACAAAAACTAAACTACAGACACAGACAAGCAGCCACTACAAACATACCTCCAGCACCACTAACCTTAGAGAGGTAAACACCAAGGTAGAGAAGTCAGTAGGGAGCAGGACAGGGGTAAATGCAGAAAAAGGCAGTAAGGACAGGGATGGGGCTAAAAGGGTAAGTACATAAAAAAAAAATGGAAGGTGATGAGTACCAGTGCCTGCAGTCTGCATAACAAGCTCCCTGAACTAGTGGCCTTGATGGACGAGGGATGCCTGGATATTGTGGCAATCACTGAAATATAGTACACAGGGAACCATGACTGGGATGTCAACATACCAGGATACACAGTCTACAGGAGGGACAGGGTGGGTAAAAGAGGAGGAGGAGTAGCTCTCTATATAAGGGAAGGGATTAAAGCAACAGAACTAAAGAGTAAACAAGAAGTTGATGAGTCACTATGGGTCACCCTGGAGACAGGAAATGGCACCACAATCCATCTCAGGGGGAGGAAATGGACAAGAAAATGATAGAAGGCTTCCTTAAAATTGCAGAAAAAGGGGAGATATTGTTGATGGGGGAACCGAATATGCCAGATGTTAACTGGAGTACCTTTGCTGCAGGCACATCCAAGAGCAGGGTCATTCTTGATGCCCTACGGGGGCATGCCTCAGACAGCTAGTGTTGGAACCCACTCAGGAGGGAGCAATCTTAGACCTGGTACTCTCAAATGGGGAAGGAGAAAGGATCTCAGATTTAGAAGTGGGTAGTCATCTGGGAACAAGTGACCACCAAACAGTGTGGTTCACAATAAACACTGCCATAGAGTCAAGCCACACAAAAACAAGAGTATTGGACTTTAGGAAGGCTGACTTTGGGGAAATGAGAGAGTGCCTCAGAAAAGCACTAGCAAACGGGCAAGAAGGAGGGGTGGAGGAACAATGGGGAATAATCAAAACAGCCATCGCAGAGGCAACAAGCCTTTGTGTGAAGCAAATCAACAAAACAAAACGAAGGAAAAAACATTATGGTTCTTAAAAGAGGTGGAAGGGAATGTTAAGGAGAAAAGGATAGCATTTAAAGCAGGAGGAGGCAGGGAAGGCAGTCAGAATAGCAAAGGCACAAACTGAGGAAAAGATAGCCAAGTCTGTTAAGAAGGGGGATAAAATCTTTTATAGGTACATTAGGTAGCGAAGAATGACCAAGGGAGGGATACAGAGACTTAATAAAGGGGAGAGAATGTGGGCAGAGGGTGACAGTGAAAAAGCACGGATACTGAACGAATATTTCTGTTTAGTATTCACAACGGAAGAAGAGGGGGTGGTACCTAAACCGTAGGGGGGGTCGATACCAGTCCATTCACAGAAGAAAGGGTTTTGAAAGAACTCTTGAACTGAGGGTGGACAAAGCAATGGGGCCTGATGGGATTCACTCAAGAATTCTAAAAGAACTAAGGATAGAACTAGTAACACCACTGACTACTCTCTTTAACAAATCATGGAAAGATGGGGTGGTACCTGAGGACTGGAGGCAGGCAAATGTGATTCCACTTCACAAGAGTGGGAGCAGGGCAGAGGCAGGAAACTACAGACCAGTTAGTTTGACCTCAGTGGTAGGGAAAATGATGGAATCACTTCTGAAGGAAATAATTGTTGATTACCTAGAGGCCAGAGGGGCACAGGACCCAAGGCAGTGTGGTTTCATAGCAGGAAGGTCAAATCAGATTAACCTAATAGATTTCTTTGACTGGGCGACCAAAGTAGTAGACCAGGGAAGGGGCTGTGGATATGGCCTACCTTGATTTTAGCAAGGCATTTGACACAGTCTCACAGAGCAGATTAATATACAAGTTAGCCAGCCTTGGAGTGGATCCCAAGGTGGTAGCCTGGATAGAAAACTGACTGGACAACAGGACACAAAGGGTAATAGTAAACGGAGTTCACAGTGAAGAAAGGAGGGTAACTAGCGAGGTACCACAGGGTTCAGTACTGGGACCAGTCCTCTTTAATGTCTTTATAAGTGACATTGGAGAGCACCTGGAAGGAAAGGTATGTCTCTTTGCAGATGACACAAAGATCTGCAATAGGGGTTGATACACAAGGTGGGGTGGAAAGGATGAAAAGGGACTTGGCAAGGTTGGAAGAATGGTCAAATAAGTGGCAGCTCAGATTCAATGCAAAGAAGTGCAAGGTAATGCATCTGGGAAACAAAATCCAAGGGGAAGAGTACACAATGAGGATGAGTTAATAACAACAACAAAAACTGAAAGCGACCAATGAATAATTATATCAGATGGCCTAAAGGTGGGCAAACAATGTGAGAAGGCAGTAAGGAGGGCTGGGGGGGGGATACTGGGATGCATAGGGAGAGACATCAACAGTAGAAAACAGGAAGTTGTTATCCATCTGTACAGACAGTTGGTGAGACCCCATCTGGAGTACTGCGTGCAATTCTGGAGACCCCATCTCCACAAAGACATAGACAGAGTGGAGGCTGTTCAGAGGAGGGCAACCAAAATGGTGCAGGGTCTGCACCAGAAGACATATGAGGAGAAACTAAAGCAGCTTAATATGTATACCTAGGAGAAAGTAGGGAGAGGGGGACATGATAGAAACTTTCAAGTATCTCCAAGGAATTAACAAAGTACAAGAGGGTAGCATCTTTCAGAAGAAGAGATGTGCAAATCAAGGGGGGCACAATTTGAAGATAGAGGGAGGATGGTTTAGAGGTAATGTTAGAAAGTATTTTTCACAGAGAGGGTTGTGGATTATTGGAACAGCCTTCCTGAGGAGGTTGTGGAGTCAGGAACAGTGGAAGAATTCAAGAATGCATGGGACAGACATAAGGCAATTCTAGTGGTGGGTAGGAGGAAGTAAGCTGTTGATTAACTAGAATCTGCAATTTACCCATCAGGTAGGGGAAATGGGCAGACTAGGTGGGCCAAGTGGTCCTTATCTGCCATCAAATTCTATGTTTCTGTGTTCTATGTTAGACTTGATGACCACAGCCATTCCCACCGTTCCATTGGCCAAGCTTCATATGCACACCCTTCAGTGGACCCTTCAGGTGCAGTGGGACAGGCGCACGAATGAGTTAGATCAAGTAGTCCTGGTCTCCTCCCCATTTTGCAAAGTGTTACAGTGGTGGATAGACTCCTCAAACCACCTTCAGGAAGTTCCCTTCCAAATTGTCTCACTGCATCAGGTTTTAACCACAGATGCATCAGGTCTCAGCTGGGGGGTGCATCTGGGTCCCTTTCAAACCCAGGACCCCTGGTCCCAGTGGGAGGCTGCCCTGCATATCAATGTCCTGGAAATGAAAGCAGTGCTCTATGCCATGCAGGCCTTTCAGGAGCACCTAACCCCGGGTTAATTGTTGGTGCAGTTGGACAATCTAAATGTGGTCTACTACATCAACAAGCAGGATGGGACTCACTCATATCCCCTTTGCAAGGAGGCAATGTGAGTGTGGTATTGAGCTCTGAAGCACAGCCTAACACAGTCTGTGGTCCACGTGCCCGGTGTCCTAAACACGTTTGCAGACAGTCTCAGCGGGACACAGTCCAGCATGCATGAAAGGGAGCATCTGTCATCCATAGCATAAGATCTGTTCGACAGATGGGGATGTCGAGAGTTGGACCTTTTTGCATCCCCACACAATGCAAAACTGCCCAAATTTTGCTCGCTAGATCCTGGGCCTGGAGTTTTCTGGTGAGATGCATTGTCCCTCTCTTGGAGCAGAAGATTTCTATATGCATTCCCTCCATTTCCACTAATACAGAGGGTGCTTCTAAAGCTGCAAGTGGAGGGGACCAACATGATCCTGGTAGCTCCATTCTGACCTTGCCAGATATGGTTAACTTTGCTTCAGCATCTGGTAGAGGAGCCTCCAGATTTTTCTTCGAGAGTCAGCTCTTGCAGCAGGTAACACATATAGGACTGTAGCCAGCAGGCAGCAGGACCCCACAGAAAGTTTCTAGCCAGCAGTCTATGGTGGAGACTGCTCTCCCCATGTCAACCCGCCTCCTGACATCATGTATGGTATAAAGGGTGGTTGTCTCTGGTGTGCCCCAGTTCTTTTCCCACCATTGACTCATGCTCATCGGTTCCAAGGATTGCCTCTCACTAGCTCAGCTTCCATATTTGTCATACGACTTTGTCAAATTTTATTTTTTTCTCAAAAAAGGTCCAACGCCTTCTTCCAAAGAGCACCCTTCCAAGTGTGCTTGTGGGAAACAGATCCTGTCTAAGGATGGCCACTCAGCCTGCCTGCTGTACCTGGGCCCTGACCATGACATCAGTCTGTCATCGACACTCTCTTCAACAGATGGGGCAAACCAGAGCTGGACCTCTTTGCCTCTCCTATCAATGCAAAGCTGCCCAGTTTTTGCTCACTAGATCCAGAGCCTGGGGTTTTCTGGTGAGACGCATTGTCCCTCTCCTGGAGAGGGAGATACCTTCACACCTTCCTGCTCCTTCAGAAGGTCCTTCTCAAGTTGCAAGCAGAGAGCAGCAGCAATGATCCTCGTGGCCCCACTGTGGCCACAACAGATTTGGTTCCCATTGCTGCAACAGTTGGCTGCCGAACCACAGATTCCCTTGCCACTGAGCATCCACCTGCTCTCCCTGGATGACGGGACCTTGGTTCACCTGAACCTTCAGTCTGTGCACCTCCATGCATTAATCCTGAGGACCTAACCAGGATCCATTTTGGGATCTCGGACTCAGGATTGAGCTACTCCTCCATTAAAGAGCATTTAGCAGCCATTTCTGCCTACCATATCCCTGTTCAAGGCAGAACTGTAGCACAGACGGAGGTAACCCGCACCTTTCTCAGGGGAATCCTACATATCAAACCTCCCATAAGGGACCCTGTCTCTCCTTGGGATTTGTTGTTTGTACTGAAAAAGTTGACCTTACCCCCATTTGAGCCAGCCGCAGATTGCGAGCTTCACTTTCTCTCGTGGAAAGCATTATTTTAAGTTGCTATTACTTCAGCTTGAAGAATTTCCGAGTTTCATGCCCTTACATGCAAGGGGCCTTATTTAGTGTTCCACAAGGGTGGCCTTGAGGAGTAATCCTAAGTTCTTACCAAAGCTGGTGTCTGACTTGACTTTAAATCAGGACATCCATCTCCCAGTGTATTACCCTGATCACTCAAACTGGGGGGAGGGTCTTCATGCTGTTGATGTTCATCACATTTTGCAATTTTATTTATCAAAACAAAAGACTTCAGACGTTCTGATCAGCTTTTTGTTTCTTTTGCCCCTAGGATCCAAGGGGCCTCCTGTAGCTGAACAGACTTTCAAAATTGCTTGTCAGTTGCATCTCCTTTTGTTACTAGAAATATGATAAACCCTTGCCAGCTTGGTGAAGGGTCACTCCATGAGAGGAGTAGCGGCCTCCTTTGCCACCCTCAGAAATGTGTCTGTGGCTGACATCTGTGCAGCAGCCACGTGGCATACAGTCCACACATTTATCAGACACTACAATCTAGACCTTGCCTCTCATCGTAGAGCAGGATTCGGCCTTGCAGTTCTGCGGGGACTCCTCTCATGAGGTTATTTCCCTCTTCACTCTTTCCTTTCCTCCACCCAAGACTAGTCTGGTCTCCCGTACTACTTGGACTCAGTCCTATATGTTACCTGCCGCAAGAGCTGACTTTTGAAGTAAGATAGTACAGTTACGTAAGAACATACCGTAACAGTAGATCTTCGAGAGAAGATCTTGTAGCAGGTATGCTTCCGGCCCTCCTTCCCCCTAGAGGTTTCTCTCCTGCAATTGATCCACATTGACTATAGTCTAATTGCTCTGTGAGGTAACAGCCTTGGTTCTCTGGATCTGATCAACGTCCATCCTGATGCACAGTCTCTGGAGAGAGAACTGGGGCACGCTGGAGACCACCCACCCATACTTTCCCCTGCCTCTTTGCAGGAATCTGCCATACCAAGATTCAGGGACCCAGGTCCATCCAAAATTTAGGTCCTTCCATCTGCATCTGTGGCTCCTGAGGAGCCATTGCCAGGTTCGGGGTCTGTAATAGGGCAGCGGACATACTACTGGCCACCTGCAAGCCTTCCACCTGTACCACTTATGCCATGAAATGGAAGCGATTTGCCATCTGGGCTGCCCAGCATTCCCTTGACCCTTTCACCTGTCAAGTGAAGCACGTCCTGAACTACCTGATTCCTTTGTCTGACTCGGGTCTCCAGTATTCCTCCCTCAAGATCCACCTTTTGGCCATTTCAACTTTCCAGGAGCCCATGGATGACCACACTATTGCTCAGCTGGATGTCTCCACACCTTCCTTGTGGCATCCTGCATTTGAAACCCCCAATCCATTCCCCTGTCCTGGCTTGGGACGTGAATTTTATTTTGGAAAAGTTGACCCTGTCTCCTTTTGAACCAGTCGTGACTTGCACTGTCTCTCTTGGAAAGCACTCTTTTTAGTTGCCATTACTTCCACTCAAAGAATTTCAGAGCTTCAGGCCCTCTGGTGCGAGGAGCCTTATTTGATTTTTTACAAAGGCAGGGCATCTTTGCACACAAATCCTAAGTTTCTCCCTAAGGTGGTTTCTGAGTTTACTCTCAGTCAGTCTATCCACCTTCCTGTTTATTTTCCCCAAGCATGCCAGTCCAGGGGAAGCACTGCTCCATACATTAGAAGTGTGCAGAACATTGAAGTATTGTCTGCTCAGGACTGAGGAGCCCAGAAAGTCTAAGCAGTTATTTGTTTCTTTCACCCCAGGTAGAGAGGGCGCCTCAGTTCCTAGCAATGTTTATCCAAATGGTTGGCAAATTGCATTGTGTTCTGCTATAACAAGTACAGCAAAGAGTTGCCTGGAACTGTCAAAGCCAGCACGGGGTCATAATGTTGTAGACGATATAGTGCATGTCAAAACTGCGCACCAAACACAGCGTGCAGCAACACAGTGGTGGCACATAATGCTGATCGCAAAAGAAACGCTGCATACCTGAACGGTTTTATTGTTTTTGTGGGGGGCTTCACTCCCCGCACCCCCCCACACACACATCCCAGTTTATTTATAATCAACTCCAAGGGGATGTGGACACAGGTAAAACAAAAATTCACTGCAGCACTTAGCCATTGGCTCACTGATGGGAATCGCCCAAAAAAAACTCATACCAGGGATTCAAACCCTGGTCTTGCTCTGCTGCCCACTATATGGTTGGGTGTTCTAGCCACTCCACCAGGGAGCAGCATGACTGAGCACCCAACCAGAAGTCACTACATGCATATCCCCTTCCTGTGTAGTGCGACAGGGGTAGTGATACTTGTGTATCGCTCATATACCCCTGTCGTTCTGAAGCACTATGCGCTATATACCGCGTAGTTCTTCATGTTCGGTTTAGTCCATGTTATAATCACCCAGTACTATCGAACTCCATTTCACTAGAGGCATGGCTACCTCAGTGTCTTGTTTCAAAGGGGTCTTGGCCGCTGATATTTGTGTTGCTGCCACCTGGAGTACAGTCCACACTTTCACCAAGCATTACAGTCTGGACATTGCCTCTAGAGCCCGTGATGGTTTCGGCAGGGTTGTGCTGCAAGGACTCTTGTCTTAAGCTTATAGAGTCCCTTGACAGGTTCAGTTTACAACGTCTTCTGTCTTAAGTTTAAGAAGATCCTTGGCTGGGCAGGTTGTTTCGGTGTTACAGCCTCCCAGCTTGTCTATTCCTAACTGTCACTGCTTGCTACTCGTTCCCACGGTGGTACCTGATGACTGAGATGACCCCAAAGAAGATAGAACAATTACATAAGAACTTGCCATAAGAGTTGATCTTCGAGGGGATCTCAGTCATCAGGTATGCTTTTCCTCCGCCCCCTTCTTGGGGCTCCTGTTCAGGACCTATCTGTTGTTTCCATCCTTTTATCTAGAGCTGTCTCTCCTCAGTTCCACAGGGCATGAGGCTTGCTCCCTTCATCTCTGGGGGAAAGAACTGAGGAGGGAGTGGGGCTACCTATGCCTATATAAGGTTGGTAACGTCAGACAACGTTGACGGTGTGAGCGGCCCCAGATGTACTGCTGAAAATATTCTGTGTGTATTCCCATTCACTGATGGTGACGTTCCTATGGTGGTACCTGATGACTGAGATAACCCAGAAGAATATCTACTGTTAAAGTAAGTTCTTACATTTATTTATTTAGTTAGTTTTTGTTGACCGGGTAAGTGCAGTAGACAAATCCTGCCTATTTTCTGGCACGACCCGGGGGAGGGGGGATACAGATGAATGCCAACTGACTTTGAACCAGATTAAGCTGTTGGTGGTATTTTTAGTGAATGAGAGAAATTTGGCCAGGACACTGGGGAAATTCCCCTACTCTTTTCGATAAGTGCCATGGGATCTTTAACATCCACCTGAACTACCACCAATCCAGGCAGATGGGACCTCGGTTTAACGTCTCATCCGAAAGACGGCACCTCAGAAGTGCAGCACCCCTCTCATGCTGCACTACAGTGTCAGTACTGGGATATTAACCCAAGTGCCAGATGTGGGAACTGAACCCACAGCCCTCTGATCTCCCGGCCTCAGAGGCGAGTGTGCTACCTACTGAGCCACTGACACTGTAACTGTTACATAATTGTTCTTCCCAATGTTTTTTTTTTAATCACAAAAATTCTTTATTTACTTATTTGCATTCCGGTTCCTTGCTAGTAACTGTAGCGCTATCTTTAACTGTTTGGGATTGTTACTGGTTCCTTTCCTGTCGGGAACCGAGCGCTTTCATTGGTTCTCTGCATTTAAATTTCTCTTGGGGAACCGATCACTTTTTGGTATTTTACTATATTGTATTGTATTCTGTCGAAGAACTGACCATTTTTTCTTCTGGTATATTTTTCTGTTGTGCCTGACACTCATATCGGAGACACCTAAGCAGAAAAAGAAGACATGACCTACTGGGTTTAAAAATTGTCATTAACTATGGACAAATAGTGGCTAAAGCTGACAGACACGATTAGTGCATTATGTGTTTGGAAACTAGACATATTTTGGCTAACTGTGACATTTGTAAAACATTTTTCCCTAAAACTTTGAAAAAGAGGGCCAGAAAGCTGGATGAAATGGCCACTCTTTCCTCTCCTTTTAAGCCCACTGAAGAGACTTCCCTCTCAAAAAAAGAGATAAAACAAAAGAGCCAGTGGACCCTAAACCCACAGATAAACCTGACTCTTCAAAATCCAAGAGACTGGTGGAACCAGCTACTGAACCGGTTCTTGCAAAAGGAAACAAAAAGAAAAACATGTTGCTGTACCTGCTGCTGAAAAAGCAAAGGAGTTCTCAGCAGACAGACCAACAGAGCCCTCGGCTGAGGACATTGCCAAAGCCTTACAAATCTTACAGGCCCTCCAGCCTGTCGGTCCCTTGGTTCTCTCCTTCATTCAATCGGTTCCTGCTTCAGCTCCCCGTGCTCAGGAACCAGCATACCTGTATGAGGAACCTGAAGAGAGGGGAAACCCATTGAGCATGAAGCTTCCTCAGTGCAGGACTTCGGTATTCACCTCACAATTCTTTTGTGAGATAAATTGTTAATACCCTGAATTTCTCCATCCGGGAAATGGTGAAGGATGAGGAAGAAGTGGACTTCGTGAACTTGATGGGTCTCACCCTCACTAAGAGACTCTTATTACCAATCCATTCTGCAGAACCACTTTTGTGCCGGGGGTAGGCAGGGAAGTCGCAACTGGAATTGAGCATGTTGCTCAGTATGCCTTCCTGGTAAATCTCGTAAATAAATAAATAACAAGTATTAGCTAGATAGATCAAATGCTGATTTTCTTTTAACTCACCCAGACCACAAGGGGGTGGTATAGGCTGCTGCATGTGATAAAGCTAGGGTACCTTTTTGCATTCCACCCTCCTGATAAGGATTCCAGGACGATCATGCCATGAGAAACAAGCATTTGTCAATGCCGAATGTTTGCTTGCTGGCATTGGCAGTGGTAGTGTAGAAGTTACAGAGCTGCGTAATAGCAATGGCAGTGAAGTATTGAACTGAAGCCAACCCCACCACCACCCTGCAGAGAGTGACAGGCATTGGGGTGTGCCTTTGGGTAGTCAGGCATAATGGCCACGCCATTTCACCATACCCCACCCTGCAGACACCGGCAAGTGTCACGGTGTTCCTTGGGGTCTTTGGTCCTTATGCGCACCCCATTCCATTAGGAAATACAGTGGGATGGGTGCGATATAGGAGAATGGGGTGAACTTTGGGGCCGAAGAGTCCAAGGCATACCTCAATGCTTCTCACTGGCTGCAGGGTGTGGAATGGTATGAGCATTACAGGCAAGAATCCAAGTCACATCCCTGATGCCTGTCATTCTCTACAGGGTTGGGCGTTATGGCTGGAAACCCTAATACCTCAGGCATTTGTTGGTATTTTCACTCCAAATGTTCAACATGGTTTTTTTGTGACCCCACCTCATGAACAGGGGGAATATCAGTTTCTTAGCCGAAAGCTGCTTATGCACAGCGACTACGGCATTTAGCACCACAGGTGCACAAACATTCCGAACAGGATGTAAAAAATGACAGCTGTACAGTTCATGGGGAGGTGTAAAAAATGGCAATGTTGTAAATCTGCAGTAAAAATATTTAAAAAAATGGTGAAGTCATGAGCGTACATAGAAACTGTGCAACGCACACCCGTAATATAAGTAGGTTGGGGATTTTTTTACAGCAGATTGTCAACTCAGGCATTTTGGTGCCTCCAATCATGAACAGTGTCACTGTGATTTTCTTTATCTGTCCCGAACAATAATTTCCCACAGCGACCATGCATCTCTGTGCTGAAAGTGTTAAAACACACTTTGGCCATGTTGTGAAAAATGACAGCTGTACTGTAAATAAGGCAGTGTGGAAAAATGCCACTGGTGAAAATCTGGACTTAAAATATTACAATGTTGTGAACTTACGAGTGTGCGTGGAAACTGCTTAATGCTCACTCGTAACACAGTCATTTTATGGACTTTTGTCACCAAATTTTCAACATAGCCATTTTAAGACCTCTGCTCATGAACAGTGTAACTGATTTTCTTAATTTGTCCCAAACATTGCTTTCACACACCAACAGCACCATTGTGCGTTACATGTGCAAAAACACATTTTGGGCGTCATATGAAAAATGGCAACTGTACTGTTCATAAGGAAGTGTAATAAAATGGCAATGTTGAAAATCTGGAGTGAAAATATTAAATTTGCAAACTTATGAGCATGCATAGGAACTGAGCAACGCACGCTCGTGAAAAAGTCATTTTTAGTATTGATTTTACTAAATTTTCAACATAGCCATTTTAAGACCTCTGCTCATGAACAGTGTCACTGGGATTTTCTTAATGTGTCCTATACATTGATTTCGCATATCGACTGCGCCATTGTGCGCTACATTGACGGAAACACATTTTGGGCAAGATGTGAAAAATGACAGCTGTACTACTCATAAGGAGGTGTGGTAAAATGGCAATGTTGAAAATCTGGAGTGTAAATACTGAAAATTCGGGAACTTACGAGCGTATGTAGGAACTGCACAATGCATGCTCGTAAAACAGTCATTTTTTTGAATTTTTTCACCAAATTTTCAACATAGCCATTTTAAGACCTCTGCTCATGAACAGTGTCACTGTGATTTTCTTAATTTGTCCCGTACATTGATTTAGCACACTGACTGCGCCATTGTGCACTACATGGGAGGAAACACGTTTTGGGTGAGATGTGAAAAATGACAGCTGTACTATTTATAAGAAAGTGTGGTAAAATGGCAATGTTGAAAATCTGGAGTGAAAATATTGAAAATTTGCGAACTTACAAGTGTGCATAGGAACTGCGCAACGCACGCTCATAAAACTGTCATTTTTTGACATTTTTCCATCAAATTTTCAAAATAGGCTTCTTGAGACCCCACCTTATGAACACTGGCAGTGTCATTTCATTAATTGGTCCCGAAAGGTGATTTTGTGCAGTGACTGCGAAATCACCCTTCGGGCCCGAATAACGCCATGACAGTGACATCATTCATGAGAAGGGGTCCCAAAAACCCCATGTTGAAAATTTGGTGCAAACATTCCAAATAATGTCTGAGTTGAAAACCCCCTATCTAGCCCATTATACAGCTTACCGGCATTTCCTCAGTTCGCGGTCGGCTTTGAAGAGTGCAGATGTGTTCCCAGTCCACCGAAGATCGTCACGCCGGGGTCCGGAAGTATGGGGTGAGGGGGGTGGGGAGGTATGGTGCGCAGAGGGTGGGTGCGGGTTGTGGGAGGGGGCCAGGGAGACTACGCGGGACCGCTTTTCTTTTACAGGTGTCTCTTTTGTTTCCAACGATGACGAGGGACGCTTTGCCACATTGGGGTGGGCTCCCAGCATGGCACAAGGACGGTTGGGGGGGCATTCAGCCGATGGGAGATTGGGCACCCCCATTGCCCAAAGCATCGATTGCCATGCTGGGGTGGGCTCCCAGCGTGGCACTCAGTATTCGGGGGGTGAGGACAGTGAAGCTGACGGGGGATTGGGCACCCCCCGGGTATATCATGAGTTACCACACTGGGGTGGGCACCCAGCGTGGCATTTGGAAGGCTTTGGGGTGGGGAGTGCAACACAGCCGACGGGGATTGGGCAGCCCTGTCGGCTATACAGTGTGCGCGCATGGTGGGGGCGCGCGCGCCGCGCGTGCATGTGTGTGTGTGGGGAGAGCTGCGATGAGCAAGCGTATCTTATCGCTGTTTCACTGAAGCGTAGCTCCCTTTGAACTGTGTATGCCACTGCATTTTGGAGCTTGTCATAGACAGCTCCAGCATGCATTGGCTTACAGGGCCGCCTCCTGCCAACACACTGATTGAATTGAAGAGTGGGTGACACATCTCCAAATCTCGGATGATGGCACTATGTTTCTTGCACATGTGCAAGCAAACATAACAGACATAATAAATGTATCTTAATTTTTGAAGACCGTTTTGTGCGTGCATATGTGACGATGAATGAGGGATCCACTCACTGTAGATCAAGGGAGGATGTGAAATGGTGGATACATGGGGGGTGAACAAAGTGGTAGACAGTAAGCCCTACCAGAGCTTCAGGCTGATGTAGCACAGTGATACATGGGGGGGGTGAACAAAGTGGTAGACAGTAAGCCCTACCAGAGCTTCAGGCTGATGTAACACAGCTGGACTAAGGCAAGGGAGGATGTGAAATGGTACAGGTACATTGGGGTGAAACAAAGTGGTAGACAGTAAGCCCTACCTGAGCTTCAGGCTGATGTTGCACAGCTGGACTAAGGCACAAGCACCCACGGCATGTTCTTATAGTCCCCATTTATATGTCCATTTATGTTCTTACAGTGCTGATTGCCTAACTGAGCCAAGATGTAAAACAGATACTAAAATGTCAGGTTTATTTCAGGTGACCATGTTCTTATAGTCCCCACTTATATGTCCATTTATGTTCTTACAGCGTTGATTGCCTAACTGAGCCAAGATGTAAAACAGATACTAAAATGTCAGGTTTATTTTAGGTGACCAGGTTCAGTGGGGAGAGGGAGCAAGTGAAACAATGTCCTGAGAATGTGGTTAAACTTATTAACCATTGCTGTGCCACGGAGTGATACACCGGTCCAGAATCCCTACATCTTCAAATTATGTTTGCAGCCTAAAGGTGCTTAGGTGGATTGGCATTTGCATTACTCAGCGGCAAATCTTTTTCATACTTTTTGTGATCATCGGTTAAGATATAACCACTAACTGATGAGACACTTGGGGGCATGAAACTGTGCTACCAGCAAAGTTGCATTTGCAAAGCCCTGAATATGTATCTGTTGATAATGAAATGAAAAGTGTCTGCTGATAACATTCAGCCACTGTCCATTGCACAGAATAGACATCTCGCTGATAGATCTGGAGCAAAGGGACATGCACTTACAAATAACACCACTACAGCTCCAGACACTGAAGAAAGAAGTTCATGCATTTTCATGACTGTTAACTTTTTCAGCATTTTAAAACAGTTACTTAGCATCTGCACTAAGACGTTACATGTCGCTGAACTGAATTGTGACACCAGAATCCCTGCAATCAGCATTTGTCAGCAAAAGTGAATTGAAAAAATCAATAGATGTATAAAATGGTAAGTGACATGAGTCAATAACAACATATCTGCATGTAATACTGGTTTAAAATTTGAGCACCACCATATTCCGCACCACAGCATCAAACAGGGATGCCATTTATAATTCAACTAATGTCAAGCAGTTTTCAAGCCTTAAAAAGTATTACTGTATCAGTATGGTGGCAGCAACGGAATCAGGAAATTATGAAATAAAATGCAACAGCACCCCCGTCAGCCATATGTTGTGCGGGTGGAGGGAGTGCATGAGCACCCAGGGGTGGGCTGTTAGGCAGCTTCAGATTCACCGAAGAAAACGGTGGATTCAATTGTGAGCTACGGTTGAATTTGTGTTTTCTTTTTCTATACCTAGTTTTTGCTATTTTGCTAGGGCACATGTCCAACCCTAAGATGTTTAGGGTCACAAGGTGATGCGACTTCATTGAGCATCTGATTTGAGAAAGAGTTGTGTGATTCTATCTAAATGCCAGCTCACGGCAATTCAGAGAAAAAAAAATATATTGAAGCTGCATTACCAGACTAAGTGTGCAGTTTAGTGAATTACCACACAGGGGTGTGTATATGACAGCACTAAAAGTCATCAAAGTGCTTCAGTCATGAAAACTTCCCCCACTGGCTGCTGCTGAAATGCATAGCAGTATGTTCTCCTTTGTGCATTCTGGCTGTTCTTTGCTTCAGCTGCAGGTAGTACAGTACGCTCAAGTTCGTTTGCATAGGTTTTAGCAGCAGGGAGTTCACATTGACAGAGTCTAGTAAGAGAAAATGCTTGGAATTACACATACAACGAAGTCTGAGTTTTCACATCAAATGCTGAGGTATTTTTTTTCTGGAGGATTAGAACCCATAGAGTCCATGAAGGTGTGCTTTGGAGAGCTGGCGTGTGTGAGGACTGTTAGGCACCCACACATTTTGGTGGTCCTGCTTTGGCAGGGAACAGTTTATTAAAGTAATGATGTGTGGCTTGTCTCTCTAAGCTAGACAAGACTACACCATCCTATCAGGTAACCAACACAGTTGATATGTGCGTGTGTGTATGTGGGGGGAGGAGCTGCTCACTGAAGCGTAGCTCCCTCTTTCAACTGTATGCCACTGCATTTTCAACAGCTGTCATAGACAACTTCAGCAGTGATTGGAGAACTGTGACCATGCCTGCAAACACACTGACTGAATTGGAAGATGCTGACACACCTCTGAAAAACTCAGATGATGGCACTATGTTTCTTGCACATGCATGCAAGCAAACATAAAAAGGGGTACCTAGTAGGTTCCCCCCTTGCCAGACAGGCCAATTATATGGCCTATGCAGCCCAGTACCAGACATCTCTTTGTTCTACTGTACCAGCTGAAGGCACAATTCAGCCTATAAGCTGAAGGCTTCTGACAAAATGTAAGGGGATATAAACTTCAGCCTAACCATTAATAGACATGCGCTGAGGAGCCTGTCTTGAAAGACTTATCTCAAAGCATTCTTCAGCCAAACAGTTCTGCAAAATATCAATTCATATACATGGACATAACCCAGTTGAGAGACTGTGCTTGAAAAATACAAACATTAAAAGAAACCTGTTTTAATAGATCTTTTTCAGGTCTTCCAGCTCAAAAGAATCTTGATAAATAACTGAATATACTTTGGCTTAGACTAATGAAATCTGCTGACAGCTTAATATTGCAGGACTTATTTTCAAAAACTACAAATCTTACTTCATGATGGTTCCTGCAGTAGGTCATAACATGTAGGACTGTGCCTTCTAGCATCAGGACCGCATGGCAGACTTTTGCTAGCAATGTCTGGTGGGGGACCGCCCACCTGATGTTGTGTGACTGACATCAGCGTGACCCTATAAGTGAGTCGTCCCTGCCCCTGCCTTACAGTCCTTTCCTGCCGTTGACCTGCGCAAGGACCTCGCAGTGAATGTTGCTCCAGTAGATCGCCATTTTGATAAGTATTTATACTATTCTACCATTAATAGTTCGCTCTTCTTTACTTTTTATGTCTTCTCCATCCGATCCTCTGAAGACCAAGAAGAAGTGCGGCTCGCAGATCCCTCATAAGGACAGCCATAAGCTCTGCCTCTTCTGCCTAGGCCCAGCCCACAACACTGAGGCCTGCCCGGATTGCAGGCCCTTCAACCAGGCTACATGCAAACGCAGGCAGCAGGCCCTAGAAGCCCATGTTTTGAAACCCAGGATGGCCACTTTAAAGCAAGAAATGCAGAAGCTGAGGGACTCCGCTTCTTCCCCTTCTTCGGAGGCTAAGAAGAAAAAGAAAGAAAAGGAAAAAGAGAAGCACCAGGAGTGGGAGCATCTGTAGTAGTAGTAGTAAAATGTTTTTATTCATAAGAAATGAATAAAGGATAAACTCGATTGAGCATAGCTCATTTTCAACAAGGTCCCATACAATATATTAAAAAAGGAAAATGTTACAGCAACATACAACACTAGTTTTTCATAAAGTACACAAATACAAACAAATATAACATAATTTACTCTAAATTAGTAATAACCTCCTATGTTATAAATAGTTATAAGACCTTTATATATCAGGAGCAGCATTGCCTTTTTTGTTGTGAGCTAATTAGATACCAATGTTGAATCAGAGGCCAATGATTTTTTACATTAGACAAAAACAGAGACTCAGGGATTTCATTCCAACTCATAGCCCCTCTACGATATAAAGAGGACCAGGAGAGGCCCTCTACCAGCAAGGTTGTGTGGCTTAAGCCCGCAAGACCACACCTTTGCCACCCCCCCTAGTGACTATCCAGACCTTGTCATCCAGTTCCTCTGGTTCCTCTGCCTCTCTTAAGCCCATTAAGATGGGCTCCAGAACTGAATCCTCGACCGGTAAGTCACCCACTGGGACCTCTGGCGGATGCCTGGTCAATACCGGTAAGTCAGACTCTGCTCCTTCTGGAGCACACCTGGTCGTGGATAAGTCAGGTTCCCACCCAGAGGGAACCTGCCTGACATCAGCTGATAAGCTAGTCGGGGGTTCCTCCCCTACTTGGCTCATCCTCCATCGACTGATAAGTCAGACGCAAATGACTCTGGCATCCACCCAGTCGAAGCTTGCCTGTCAGGGGCTGACACTGACACACCTGATGTCTGGCTGAGCATGCTGACCTCCCAAGGCCAGCCCTCCTGTCAGGTTTCCCCTGACAGCCTTCCCCGCCACCTTTGCTGGTGGAACCTCCTGTGCCCGACCCTCTACCTGGGACACGGGGAAGTGGATCCCCTGGAAGTGGTCCTTTCCTCACCCACTTCAGTGCTGGTAACCCTCCAGACCCCCACGGATAATCCTCTCGGGGCTCTCAGGTCAGAGTCGGTTCCTCCACCACCTCCTAGGGTCCTTTCTACCCTGACAGGCCCTCCCTCAACCCCAACACTAGGGATCCGTACATTGGGCTTTGAACCTCTGACTCCAGGTCCCTTGGCCCAACTCCCATCACAGCCTCCATCGGGCTCCCTAAGTCTGACACCATCCTTTCCAACGCCTGAGAATCAAACACTAGACTTCCCTGCGCTGACTCCAACACCAGCTAGCCTGACACTGGGACTCCCGATGCTGGCTAACTTACCAAGTCTCTCTGTTCCACCTCCTTTGAGGCCCTTGGGGACCCCCCTTGGACCATCAGGGTATCCACCATGGTCCACCCTTGGGCTACTCTCATTACCCGGGCCTGCCGATGTCAGGCTACCCGACATCAGGCCTGACTTCGTCTCTTTTTTCCCACAGTTTTTACCACAGATATCAGGCACCGGGCTATGGGGCCCCTTTTCAGGCTCCAAGTTCCCACCTTCATTATCCAGGGACGGATTACCAATACTTTCAGCCCCCACCTCAACCTCAGCTGGACTTCCAGGCCATGTTGCAGACCTGGTGGCAGGAGGCCAGATCCGAGTTGGTGGCAGATTTGGATAAGAGACTGCCTGCCCCAGCGGCAACCCCCACCCCACACTCTTTGTCACCCGTGGGTTCTCACAGTTCAGGCTGTTCCACCACATCACACATTCCTAGGGACGATACTTCAGAGGTCCCTCTGACTGAGATAAAAACCTTTGAGAGGGGAGAATCCTCAGACTCAGAGGCTGATTCCTCAGATTTGTCCTCTGGAAACCTTTCGGACGCTACGCTGTCCAAGGGTAAGGAGTCTCCTAAGTCTCCTCCCGAAGACCCTTCCTTCACCAAACTCCTCCATATCCTCCAGCAAGCCAGTGGTTGGAATGCAGAGGAGTAGGACCCAAAAGGCAAGCACCTGGCAGAATACTTGGACTTAGCTGAGGCATCACATATACCGATCCCTCCATGGATGGAGCCACATGAGGATCTCACCTCCACTATCTGGCAGATGCCTCACTCCATCCTGGCTGTCTCCCAAAAGGTGGCCTATCTTTCACCTGAGAGCACTCCTTATCTATGCTTCCTCCCAAAGGCAGACTCTATCGTGATCGCTGCAGCTCACAACTGGACTGCCAAACCTAAACATATAAGCACCTCCTCTCCTGACAAGGAGTCAAGGCAGTTAGATCACTTCGGCTGTAAGATCTACTCCTCATCAACATGTGCCTTACGTTCCTTAAACTATGTGGCACATATGATTTCATACCAAAAATCTACCATGGCTCAGCTCGAGGCCAGACTGGAAATGTTGGAGGACTCAGACCTTAAGTCAGAACTCACCAATGCCCTGAGGCTGTCAAAAATATCTTGCAGGCATGCATTGAGGGCTACCTAAGACTCTGTAGATGCTGTGGCTCGATCTTTGGCTACAGCAGTCTGCCTCAGGCACCACACTTTGCTCCGTATTTCTGGACTCTCTCAGGATGTTCAGGCAGTCATACAGGATGCCCCCTTCCAAGGATCCATCCTCTTTGAGGGCGATACAAAAGACATCATCATGGGCCTCCCAGATAGTGGACAGGCCCTGAGATCAGTTAAGCCCATGTACAAGGTGGGCTTTAAGCCTAAGCAGCTCTTTCAGCAACAGAAAAAGTGCCAAGGCAAGCAGCCGTTTAACAGGTGTCAAAATTAGAGGAGAGCATTGGGACCTGCCATTACCTCTCCCCCTGCCTCCAAGACCCAATGAGCTGCAGGAGGTGCCTTCCCCACCCATTCTTTCACCTCCTATCTCCTTCAGACTCCCTCCTCCTCCACCTCCAAACACTGTGGAGCCAGTGGGGGGAAGATTTGCCCTCCACCTAACAGAGTGGCAGAGCATCACATCAGATTCCTGGGTTATTCAGCTCTTAGCAAGAAGGCACACCATCAAGTTTCTGGAAAAATCTCCAGAGTCTCCTCCAAGACTATCTCATTATCCCTCAGACCACATAACTCTTGTAAGGGACGAGATTAAGGCTGCACTCCAAAAATCCATGATACAGCCAGTTCCCTGGGTGCAGAGGGAAAAAGGGTATTACTCCCATTTCTTCCTCATCCCCAAAAAGATGGCGACCTCAGGCCCATTTTAGACCTTAGCCATCTGAACCTTTATGTAGAATACAAAAGATTCCACATGCTGACACTCCAGGGACTCCTGCCCCTGCTCCTGACAGACCATTGGCTCTGTGCACTGGTTATGCAGGATACATACCTGCACCTACTGGTTTTCCTGGGCCACCGCTGCTTCCTGTGGTTTTCCTTCCAAGGGGAGCACTTCCAGTTCAAAGCCCTCCCCTTTGGCCTGTCCTCAGCACCCAGGGTCTTCACCAAGTGCCTAGTGGCAGTGGCAGTGGCACTTCGTCGCCAGGGAATTTATGTGTTCTCGTATCTAGATGATTGACTCATAGTAGCTCCATCCAGGAGCAGCCCAGTGGATTCCGTGTCCTCCAAGCTGGACCTTTTTACACAACTGGGTATTACTATCAATTACCCCAAGTCATCTCTGGTCCCATCTCAGCGCCTCCAATTCATTGGGGCAGTACTGGACACGGTCCAGGGCAAGGCCTTCTTCCCGGTGAACAGAGTGAATACTTTGCAGGAGCAAGTCAGACTGGTAGCCTCCTCCAGCCGTGCCCCAGCCAGGGTGGTTTTATGCCTCCTTGGCTTGACGGCTGCAGCCATTCCAACAGCACCTCTGGCCAGCCTGCACATGAGAGTCATTCAATGGATCTTACGAGTCCAATGGGATCAGGGTACAGACAACCTGGGTCATCCTATTTTGGTGTCCAGTGTGCTCAAGAAGGACCTCTTGTGGTGGCAGAACCCTCTGAACATGTCTTGGGGACACCATGCAGGCCCTCCCTGCCCTCTTGGACCCTTACCACAGACGTATCGGGTCTGGGTTGGGGAGCTCACCGGGGAGACCACCAAACCCTGGGGAAATGGTCCCAGTTGGAATCCTCGCTCCACATAAACATTCTGGAGATGTGGGTGGTCCTGTACACCCTTCAGGCCTTTCAGCCCCTTCTGACAGTAGGAACACTGTTGATACAGGCCGACAATATGTCTGTGGTCTGGTACATCAACAAGCAAGGAGGCACCCGATCATATCCCTTGTGCAGGGAAGCAATGCGGATCTGGTACTGGGCAGTACAGCATAGCCTACATCTCACAGCTGTGTACATACCAGGAGTGCACAACATCCTGGCAGACAGCCTCAGCTGTTCCTTAACTCTAGCTCATGAATGGGAACTACACCAGGAAGTGGCAGAAAATCTGTTCCGCCACTGGGGGCGTCCAGAGGTAGATCTATTCGCCTCCCCATCCAATGCAAAGTTTCCCAAGCTCTGCTCACTCATTCAATGGCCTGGTGTTATCTGGCTAGATGCATTATCTCTCTGTTGGACAGGGAGATACTTGTACACCTTCCCTCCCTTTCCCATTCTGCAGAAGGTTCTGCTGAAACTTCAGGCAGAAGGGGCACAACTGTTGCTGATCACCCCCTCTGGCCCAGGCAAATTTGGTTTCCACTCCTACAGCAGTTGGCTATGGAACCCCAGTACCTCTGCCTCTTTGGTGCGACTTGTTGATGCAGGATTAGGGCAGACTGGTGCATCTGAGCCTCAGGTCCCTACGCCTCCATGCGTGGTTCCTTCAGGCATAATTACTAACCGTTTTGAAGTCTCTGACAGGGTTGCCCAAGTTCTGGTGGAGGCTAGAAAGCCTTCCACTAGAGCTACTTATGCTATGAAATGGAAACGGTTTTCCATTTGGACAGCCTCAAAAAAGAGGGACCGTCTTTCTTGCCTGGTGCCCCAGGTGATGGAGTACCTCCTGCACCTGTCTGACTCAGGACTCAGCTACTCTTCGCTAAAAGTCCACCTATCCGCTATCTCCATCTACCACTCCCTGGCAGATGGGAAGATGGTTGCTCAATTGGAGGTATCCAAAACATTTCTGAGAAGGATCCTCCATCTGAAACCCACTGTGTGTAACCCCACTCCACCCTGGGATTTGGATTTTATGTTGGAAAAGCTTACTTTACCTCCCTTTGAACCAGCGGTAAGCTGTGGGATGTGCTATCTCTCTTGAAAGGCACCCTTTTGAGTTGCCATACTTTCTGCTCGAAGTATCTCCGAGCTCCAGGCCCTGATGTTTAAGGAGCCTTATCTGATTTTCCAGAGAGACCTGGTGGCTCTGCATACAAATCCTAAGTTTCTTCTCAAGATGATTTCTGAGTTCACTTTAAATCAAACTGTTGAACTCCCAGTCTATTACCTGGCTTACTCTAACAAGGGTGAGGCACTTCTGCACACTCTAGATGTGCACAGAATATTGTGCTACTGCATTAACAGGTCCAAGGACATCTGTAAAGATGATCAACTTTTTGTTTCCTTCACCCCCAAGGCTCTGGGGTTGGCGTTCTCTAAGCAGTGCTTGTCCAAACGGTTGGCTAACTGCATTCATTTCTGCTATCAGAAGCATGACAAGCCTCTTCCAGGAGAGGTCAAAGGTCATTCCACCAGAGGTGTGGCTGCCTTCACTGCTTTTTTCAGGAATGTGTCCGCAGCGGAGATTTGTGCTACACCCATTTGGAGTTCGGTCCATACCTTCACTAAACATTACAGTCTGGACATCGCCTCGAGGTGTAGGGCCAGTTTTGGTCTAGTCATCCTGCAGGGCCTTCTATCATAGACCTGCCCTGGTCATTCTGCAGACTTTCCTTCCTCCCGGGCTTCAGTTTGTCCTGATCAGTTGACTGCTTGGGACTCAGTCCTACATGTTACGACCTACTGGGGATGGGGGATGGATGATAGGGGTTTCTGGAGCACAAGGGATGGGAGGGTCTCGGCACCCAACTAAGGATCTAGGTTCGAGCAGACTTGATAGACCATAAGGCCTAATCTGCTGGCAAATAGTATGTTAGTATGTTAGTACTGCAGAAACCCTCTTGAAGTAAGATAGTACAGTTAAATAAGAACTTACTGTAACAGTATATCTTCGAGAGAGGTTCCTGCAGTAGGCCATCTTTTTCCCTCCCTCTTTCCCCCAGTCTTCTGTTTGCTCTTGCAGGCCTCTTTGGATTGGGCTCCAGGGACAATATCCTTTTCTCTTGTCGCGATCTCTTGGTTCTTCGGCGAGAGAACTGGAAGATGGGCACGAGGGCCGCCCACTTATAGGATCACGCTGACGTCAGTCACATGACATCAGGTGAGCGGTCCCCCGCCAGACATTGCTAGCAAAAGTTTGCCATGTGGGCTTGATGCCATAGGTTGCAGTCCTACATGTTATGACCTACTGCAAGAACCTCTCTCGAAGATCTACTGTTATGGTAAGTTCTTACGTAACTGACTTGCAGCATTAACCCTGTCTCAGGAGTGAAACTACAAACTGCAATGACCCAGACACTTCAGACAGTCATTCTATGGGCAAGTTTCTCAAAGTTGAACCCAACTGTCTATCACCAGTGACAATCTGCTACTACAAACCACAGTCATCTAACCACACGTTCTAGGGATGTGGATATGTTGTTCTTATCCACACGTTATGGCATGTCCTTTCCCTTTAAATATCTTGCCAGAAGTCTTTAAGCTGGCTCCTCCCACCCACCCACCTGGGTGGTATATCCCTCGGCTCCACCCCTTGATGCCAGATCTTTCTTTCCGCTTGGAAGAATCAGGTTCCCTCCTTATCGCTTCCACACGTTGAGTAGGCCCTGGCGCTTTAATCTTAAGATTACTTACCAAAACTTCAACTCATTTGAGTTTCACTGCTTCAATCTTCGATTGCGACCATGATAGAGGATAAGTCCTCACCCGAGTTCCGCCAGTGCCCCTGCAGGCAGATGTCTGGCACTTAGACGCGCGCCACAGAGCCATTATCAGAACTGTTTAGTGACCTAGCGCCTATTGCCTGGGTCATGATTATGATACCCAGGCTTGCGATTTTTGTTCCTCATTCCATCTGAATGTGTTAGATAATCACCTCGCCTGATTACGGCTTGGCTGACTGGAGAAATGGAACCCGCCGGTCAAATCTAAAGATGCCGGTTGGGTGGTCTCCGCAGCTGCGGGGTCTGCTGAGCATAGAAACATAGAAGTTGATGGCAGATTAGGACCGCAAGGCCCATCCAGTCTGCCCATTTTGTCTATCTTATGAGGCCTTTACTCTGTCAGTGGCCTATCTATTCATACTCATCTGTATTGCTTCCTTATGCCTATCCCATGCCTGTTTGAAGCCCTGCACTATATTCATATCCACCACTTCCTGAGGTAGGCCGTTCCATGCATCCACTACCCTTTCTGTGAAAAAGAACTTCCTCACATTCCCCTTAATCAGCCTCCCTCTAATCTCATGCTGTGTCCTCTTGTCCTGCTATTTTACTTACATTGAAACATTAAACTCTTTCACCTTGTTAATGCCCTTAAGATGTTTGAATGTTTCAATCATATCACCTCTCTCCCTCCTTTGCTCTAGGGTATACATATTGAGCTCCGTTAATCTGTCCTCATGTTTTCCTGATGCAGTCCCTGCATAATTTTGGTTGCCCTTCTCTGGGCTGCCTCCATTTTGTTAATGTCCTTGTGCAGGTGCTACCTCCAGTACTGCATGCAGGACTCCAGATGGGGCCTAACCAGTGTCTTGTAAAGAGGGATTATTACCTCCCTCTTATGACTTGCTGTACTCTTACTAATGCACCCTAACATCCCTCTAGCCTTACCTCCTGCTTTAGTGATCTGCTTGGATGATTTCAGGTCATCTGTGATGATAATGCCTAAGTCTCTTTCTTCTCTTGTAATTGCCAGCAACTTCCTTCCCAACTTATAGGTGACTTCAGGGTTTCTCTTCCTTATTTTTGGACTGCTTCCTGCTACATTGGGGGTCTGTGAGGGAGACCAGAGCCACAGTTCCCCTCCCCTTGCATCGGGTGCAACTGAAGGGATTGTCCTCGGGGTAGAGGCACTGGTAACTGGCCAGGCAGACCTCCCCCAATGCCGAAAGGAACTGCAAAACTTTGGGCTTGATTTAAAAAAAAAAAAACTGGGGATCTCCAACCGCAGCGGGAACCTCTGTTGTTTCACCAAGAGCTCCGCACTGAGCTTGAACCGCAACGGGAGGCCTTTGTTGATCTCACTGAGAGTGCCAAATTCAAAAAAGGCTCTTGGTGGTCACTGGTGCTGATACCAGTGATGTTCCAGCAGCTTGGACAAAAAGGTGCTCGGAGCCACGCCAGGATCAGCTCTATTTTTGGACTGCTACCTGCTACATCGTGGGTCTGTGAGGGAGACCAGAGCCGCAGGTCCCCTCCCCCTGCATCGAGCGCAACTGAAGGGATTGTTCTCGGGGTAGAGGCACTGGTAACTGGCCAGTTGGACCTCCCCAATGACAACAGGAAATGCGAACTTCCCACCCACCCGTCCGCTCCCTCCTCCCCTTAAACATGCTAAATCCCATCCCACAAATCCTTATGGACCTATCCTATAATCTGAATCTTTTGACCTTGGGTCTGCTGCTCTGAATTGATTCTCACCATGATAACTTTGACTTGGAACATTGTAATGAAATCTGGCTGATCTGTTAGCTACATCAAAATCAGCATTGCTTAGTCTGTATCTTCAGTTAGTGATTAAGTGTCTCTTTTACAAGCCTTTTTATCCTGTATCATCAGTTTAAGTGACAACCTTGAGCTGGGCTGTGTGTTGAAATAATTATGGCTGACCTAGGATACCCCAGTATTGACACTTGGAGGGGAATGAGGGGTAATAATCTAGGGGGAAGGGAATGGAAAAAGGAGGAAGTGCCGATGAGGAATAGAGAAGGAGAAGGAGAAATGGGGTGACTGCGTTCCACCATGGTAGGCATCTTCGGAAGGGTTGTAGGATGCACAGGCTGTGGGGTGGCAATAATTCTAAAGTGGGTCTGGGGAGAGGGAGGCTGCCCACTCTGTAGACAGCTATCCCAGATTAGGAGTGAAGTTTGTTGGTTAAGGAGTAAGCTGGGAGACTTGTGGGGAGGGGGGGTGACCAGAGATAAGGGGTGGGGGTATGGGCGGCAGAGGGGTGGAGAGGAGGGAAGGCTGGGGCAATGCCCAGAATCGAGAGGAGGTCATGTTATAGCATGTAAGGGGGGATATTAGGAATAGAGGACCCCTGGATAGGGATGTTGATGTGAAGGGGAAAACTTATGGGGCAAACACTCTGAAAATAAAGAGAGTGGAGGGGGAAGAGGCAGAGAGGCTGTTGGGGGGAGACTAGAAGAGCAGACAGTGGGAAGAGAGCTCCAAAGGTGGATAGGGCAAGAGGGGAGAAACAGAGGTGGCTTAGAGGGCCAGTCGGGGGGAACTCAGGACACGTGATGGAGGCTGGCATAGATTGTCATAATAAATTTGAGCTGCTTGGTAACCTAGAAGGGGAGGACGGGGTTAGCGGAAATGAGAAAACCGAGACAGAGGCCATGGGGAGGGAATCGGAGTCTCATAGGGCATCACAGGTAGGAAAAGGAAAGGATAGAAATAGTCCCAGGGAGAGAAGGGGAAACTTCAATGTGAAGCAGAGAGGGGAGATGCAATATATAGTGGAAACAATGGAGGAAAGCATGACTGGAGAGAATCTAGAAGACAAGGAGGTGGGGGAGGGAACTCCCCTCAGGAGGGGAGTCCATCCCAAGGATGGGGACCTAGGTGAACGGGTCCTACAGGGGCCTCTGGATGTAGGGGTACCATTATAACGGGTGAAGATGAGAGTGTGGGGGAAGGGGATATGAGCCGGGCCAGGATAAAAGGCCCGGCAATGAGTGGGATTAAGGGGACATCTATACAGGAGGGAACTGAGCTAAGTGGGCAAAATGTTAAGGGAAACAAAAAGGGGAAGGTGGTAAGGGGGTCTCTCATAATAAGGCCGGAAGACTTCCATGATATTGGGATCATGGATAAAGGGGAGGAGGGTGGGCTGAGAGTGCAGAGAGGTAGTGGAAGTAACCATAAGGACGATGGAGGTGTTAAGGTTCTGTTACTAGGTGACTCAATGATAAAGGGTATCCCGTGGGAGGAACAGGGGGTGGGATGCCACAACCAGGTGAAGGTAGTGAGTGTCTGTGGGCTGACGGTGCACAGAGCTAAGTTCATGGTGTACAAGCTGGTAAGGGATTGTGGAGGAAAATCAGATTTTCTGGTGCACTTGGGGACTAACGATCTAGAGGGGCACAGCGTCTTGGAAATCCAAGCAAGGTTCTGAGAACTTGCTACAGTCTGTCGGGATAATAGATGCAACATTTCCTTTCTGGAAATATTGCCAGTATCTAGGGCCTCAGTGGAGAACAAAAGAAAGATCACAGAGGTAGATGACTGGCTTAGGAAGTGGGGAAGAAGCGGGGGGTCGGGATGTTAGGTAACTGGGAGGGGGTTTGGGAGGATAAGGGACGGTATGCCAAGGACAAGCTTCACCTTACCCCATTAAGGAAGGAAATCCTTAGACAGGGTGATGGACTACATTCAAGAAAGGTGGGGTTAAACTTGTGAGGGGGGAGGGACATGGGAGGAACTGGCCTGAAGCCCCCTCCTCCAGATGAGGGGAGTAGCTGTCAAACCCAGTGGGAGGAGGGGGAAAATAGTCAGGGGGAGGAGGTTCCAGGAGGAGCAGATGGTGGCTGGAGGCACATGGGACGTGGGTGTGGTTCAGCAAAGGGGATCAGGGATAAGGGTTGGGGGTGGTGTTAGTTAATGCCAGGAGCTTGGGTAACAAGTTACCAGAGTTCCAGGCCTTGCTGTTCAGGCGAGGGGAGATGTGGCAGTGGTCATGGAAACATGGGCCAACAACCACCATGACTGGGACCTAAACGTGAAGTGATACTTCTTGCTTAGGAAGGATAGAAAGGAAGGCAGAGGGAGAGGAGTGGCTATGTACATTAGAGAAGGCATAGAAATTGCTAAGGTAGAACAGGCAGAGGGAAACGTGGAGGCCTTATGGGTCACCTTACGAACCCCGACAGGAGGTAAGGTCAAGCTGGGTGCAGTATATAGGCCCCCCAGGATGAGTGATGTTCTGGAGGATGGTTTGCTGGGCAGCATTATTGCCCAAAAGGGGAGAGAGTGGTTTTGATGGGGGATCTTAATATGCCAGGGACATACTGGGGAGTCATATTCTCTACGGTGGCCAAAGAGCAAAGGATGCTAGACAGTTTCCAGGATGTGTTCTTAACACAGCATGTGAGGGAGCCCATGAGGGAGGGTCATGTTCTGGACATAGTTTTGGCAGATGGGGATCTGATAAGGGACCTGGTTGTAAAGGATCCCCTGACTGGGAGCGACCACGACATTGTCTGGTTTCAAATTAACATGGGGAGAGAGATCTAGGACACTGGCAGTGGATTTCAGGGGAGCAGACTTTATGGCATGGGAAATATTCTCAAGGATCACATGAAAGGGATTACAACAATGACGGACGTAGAAAAGAGGTGGGAGGTCATAAAACGGGGACTTCATGAGGCAGTCACGACCTGTGCTAAGGTGAAGCAGAAGGGAGCAAGGTCACATAAACCGTGCTGGTAGACCAGGGAGCAGTCAGGGAGAATAAGGCTGCCTACAAAAAACACAAAACATCGAGAGGGGAAGGGGAAATGGAAATGTACCGTCTTGCATCTAGAAAAGTCAGCCAGATGGTGCAGGGGGCAAAGTACAGTAAAGAGCAGTGGCTGGCACAGGGGAGTCGGGAAGGGGAAAAGGTGTTTTTCCGGTACATTGGAGAGTGTAGAAATACTTAGGACAAGCTCGGCAGACTGAGAACAGATAGTGGGTGGGTGGGTGGAAGAGGCGAGGGAGCAGGTGGAGGTATTAAACATGTACTTCGCCTTGGTGTTCATTAAGGAGGGGGATGGGATATTTGTTAATCAAGGCATGAAGGGGATAGAAGCAAAATTGAGTGGGATCGGGGGAGTAACAGAAATGGTGCACAAGGGAAGGAGAGGCACCCTTGGGGTTTCACATCAGGACAAGGATAGGAAGGCATGCAAGGTGGGGGGGATGGACGAAGCTATCTCCACTGAACAGGTGTGGCAAGCCCTGAAGAAAGATAAATCTCCTGGGTCGGATGGTGTTCATCCAAGGGTACTATGGGAGTTGATGGACATACTGGCCACACCCCTGGTGGAGCTCTTCACCAGGTCGCTTGAGACAGGGACGGTACCTACTGATTGGCATGAGGTGCATGTGGTGCCAATCCATAAAGGGGAATTGAAGGAAGTACCAGGTAACTATAGACCCAATCAGTTTGACCTTGGTAGTGGGAAAAGTAATGGAGAATATACTGAAGGAACGATTGGGGTATTTCTGGAGGAGGAGGGAGGGCTGGATAGTAGACAACATGGGTTTGTGCCACGTAGATCATGTCAAACCAACCTTGTGGAGTTCTACGAATAGGTAACATTGGAACTGGACAGGGGGAAGCCTGTGGATATAATATTCTTGGACTTCAGCAAGGCGTTTGACTCTGTCCCCCACAATGGGCTGGTGGAGAAACTGATGGGAAGGGGAGTGAGCCCTTTGATGGTCAGATGGATACGAAACTGGCTAGCTGGATGCACACAGAGAGTGGTGATTGGTGGGGAGCTCTCAAACCCTAGAGAGGTCATTAGTGGGTTTCCACAGGGCTTGGTCCTGGGGCCGATCCTGTTCAATGCATACATATCTGACATCAGGGTGGGTACAGGGTGTGAAATGAGGCTCTTCACTGATGATTCCAAGGTGGGAACAGTAGTTGAGGGGGAAAAGGGGAGGCTGGCCCTGCAAGAGGACCTGGACACTTTGGAAAGTTGGGCTCTCACAAGGAATTTAAACTTCAATACAACCAAGTGCAAGGTGTTGCATCTTGGGTGGGGAAACTCCAAACACAGGTACACCCTGGGAGGGGTGGTGCTGGAGGCCTCGTCTGGGGAAAAAGACCTAGGGGTCATGGTGGAGGCATGTATAAATAACTGTGAGCAGTGCAGAAGAGTGGCTAGCAAAGCAAACAGGATGTTGGGATGCATTGTAAGGGGGATCACCTCCAGGAGCAGGGAAGTGATTCTGCCACTGTACAATGGTCTGGTGTGACCACACCTTGAGTATTGTGTACAGTACTGGAGACCGCACTTGAAGAAGGACATACAGCTCCTGGAGTGGGTACAGAGGAGGGCTACCAGGATGATTCCAGGACTGGGGGAGTTGACGTACGAGGACAGACTTGATGGGCTCAGCCTGTATACATTGGAGGAGAGTTAGTATGTTAGTATGTGCATGATCTTGCACTTCTTTGCGTTAAACCCCAGTTGCCACTCTTCCAACCATTTTGCCAGTTTATCCAGATCTCTTCTCATTCTACAGACCCCATCTGGATCATCTATTCTGTTGCAGATCTTGGTGTCATCTGCAAACAGACACACCTTACCCTCCAGCCCATCTTCAATGTCACTGAGGAAGATATTGAAGAGGACTGGCCCCAGGACTGATCCCTGAAGTACCCCACTTATGACTTGCATCTCTTCTGACTGTATACCGTTTACCACCACACTCTGTTTTCTGCCCGCCAGCAAGTTTGCCACCCAGTTGACCAACTTCTGACCCACCCCAAGCCTACGCAGCTTATTAATCAATCTTCTATGTGGAACATTATCGAAAGCTTTGCTGAAGTCAAGGTATGCGACATTAATTGCACCCCCTTGGTCCACCACTCTAGTTACCCAATCAAAGAAATCTATGAGATTAGTTTGACAATACCTTCCTGTTGTAAACCCACGCTGTTTTGGATCCTGTGCTCCTATGGATTCCAGGTGTTGCACTATCCTTTCGTTAAGGAGTGCCTCCATAATCTTGCCCACTACTGAGGTAAGACTGACTGGTCTGTAGTTTCCTGCCTCCTTCCTTCTACCACTCTTGCGGAGCGGGATCACATGAGCCCTTCTCTGGTCTCCTGGGACCTCTCCTGTGCTCAGAGACTCACTAAACAGTTCTGATAATGGCTCTGCTAGTTCCATCCTTAGCTCCTTTAGTACTTCGGGATGTATGCCATCACGTCCCATTACTTTGTCCACCCTGAGCTTAGCAAGCTCTTGTAGGATCCTTTCTTTTGTGAAGGGACTATTGCACACCTCCCTCCCTCCCCCGTGTCCATGGTGCTGAGCTGTGGGCCCTGCTCTATCATCTCCTCAGTTAATACTGAGCAGAAGTATCTATTTAGGATAGTTGCTTTTCCTTAGTCCTCCTCCACACACTCCCCCTTATCCCATTTGATCCTAACAATACCACATACTAGGAAAGAATAGGCATACAGAAGGCCGTGGCCCATTGGTGTATGTCTCCAACCATGCTGGTGTAATTTCTCTGGATTTACAACAGATATTTATCGAGGTGTTGTTTAAATGTATCCTGGTTATTACTTTCTAATAATGAACCAAGAATAGTGTTCCATAATGGGATTACTCTCCGAGTAAAATATGATCTCCTTTTGTTATTTTTAGGGTATGTTAGTGCTAGTTGGTAATTATGACTTCTTAAATAATGATCTCGTTTGTTATAGGTCATGTCTAACTAATTTAGTAACTCAGTATCTGTATATATCTTATCCAAAAGTAAGAGTTCCCCTCTCTTTCTTCTCAACTCCAGGGAATTCATGTCCAGCTCATGTAACCTTGTCTCATAACTCTTTTCCTGCATGTTGGCAACCATCTTGGTTACTCTCCTTTCTACTCCCTCTAGTCTGCCAATATCTCTCTTTAGATATGGACTCCAAAGTGGGGAGCAGTAGTCAATAAGTGGTCTCACATATGCCCTGTATAGTGGCAGGACACATTCTCTATTACAGGAGGCAAAACTCCTTTTAATGCAACCTATAAGTCTATTGGCTTTATTAATCATAAAGTTGCAGTGACTACCAAAGGTTAACTCAGAGTTAATAATTATCCCTAGGTCATTATGTTGAAGTGTGGAGGTTAATAGTTGACCATTTAGTGTATACTGGTACTTTCTCCTTTCACTAATGTATCTACAGAAAGTCTTGTCCCCTTCTTTTACTGTTCGTGCTAATGTTTGTTCAGTTTTGGTCTTTGCCTGCTTTCTCTGCTTCCCTTAGGGAAGTTTGGCATGCCTCCCTATCTTCGTCTCGCTGCATTTCCTTATATTTCCTGAAGGTCAGCCTTTTGGCACTGACCTTTCTGCTACTGTTTTTGAGAACCAAAGTGGTTTCCTCCTTTTTCACTCTTGCTTTTCTCTCTAATACAATGGGATGTTGCTTCAAGTATTGCATTCTTAATGCTTGTCCATTGTACCTGTACCCCCTCACCTGCATTTCTTCTTGCCTGGGCTAGCTTAACTCGGTTGGCCAGCTTATCAAAGTCAGCTCCTCTGAAGTCCCATATTTTTGCCTTGGAATGGGATGATTTAGTTCTAGTGGCCAAATTGAACCATACCATGTGATGGTCACTGGCCCCCAGGTGACCTTCTACCTGGAGATCTGTGATCCTTTCCTTATTAGTCAGTACTAGATCTAGGATAGCCCTGTCTCTCGTGGGTTGTTGTACCAGTTGTTTGAGGCCCTCTCCCTGCAGGGAATCCACCATGTGTTTAGTTCTGGCAGATGTTCCTGCTGGTATTGACCAATCTGTATCCGGCATGTTGAAGTCTCCCATTATCAGAACCTCCCCTTTAGCTGTCATCTTTTGTATATCTCCTAACAATAATGTGTCTATGTCCTCCCCCTGGTCTGGAGGCCTGTAGACAACCCCAGTTTGAATGACTGTCCCATTTTCTGTTTCCGGGGTGACCCACAGTCCTTCTGGCTCCTTGTGTGTATTCTGAATTTCTGTAACTTTGATATTTTTATTGGCATAAAGGGCCACTCCACCCCCCCCCTTTTTTGCACCTCGGTCTCTTCTGAACAGTACATAGCCAGGTACTGAAATCTCCCAAGTGTGGTTACTAGTGAACCATGTCTTGCTAATGGCTACTATGTCCAATTTAGCCTCTGTGATTGTTGCCTGCCGGTCTGGGATCTTGTTTCCCAGACTACAGGCATTTGTGTACACGATTTTCCATTGGCCAGATTTCAGTGTGTTAGTTGTTGGGCGAGGTCCAGTGTTTCCCCTGCGCATTGTATGGGGGCCAGATCTTTTTCCTTACCTGGTGATGCAAATAAACTACAAACATGCTGAACTCCTGTTTGATCATTAGTGGAGGGGGGAGGGAAGTTCTTCCCATTCAATGTATCGGGTGCTGCACCCCTCTCCCCATTTGCTAGTTTAAATATTCTGCAAAGACATCAAACTTCTGCCCCAATGCACCAACTCCCTCCTTTGTCAGATGCAGTCCATTGAATTTAAAGAATTTTCACTCTCAAAACTGTTGCCAGTTACCTACAAATGTGTGTCCTTTTTCCTGGCACCAGCCCTTGAGCCACATGTTTAGCTCCCCTATCTCCCCTTCTCTGACCTTCTGTCTGTCTGCCCCCCTCTCCCAGACCATCAGGATCTCAGACAAGGAGATGCCGGATGAAATGGATGACAGTTTGTCTGCCAGCCTGGTCAAGTGTTCCTTGGTCTCCACAACTGACAGGCTGGCGAGATTGTTAATTCCTATGTGCCCCAGGACGTTGATGTTTTCTCCTGCTTCCTGCACAATTTTAGCAATGTGGTCAGTGTCTCTCTACGCTGATGTACCTGGGAGACATCTGACCATTACCCCCCGGCTGTAGGTAGGTATCAACTCCCTGAATCATGGAGTCTCCTATGATCAGCAGTGTTTTGGATTTCCATTTTGCTTTTTTTGTTTTGGTTTCTGTTTTGGGCGAGTTTTGTTATGCTAACTCCAGTGCTGCAGTGTCCTGCTCTGCAGTGCCCTCTGCCCCTTTGTTTGATTTTGGAGATAGAGGCAGATACCTGTTTGTAGTTTTTATATGGTTTGTGGAGATGATACGTTGGAGAGAATTGCGTGATGGGGCACCCGATTTGCCCCTCCTAACCACCTGCCAACCTCCTGGACCACCTACCCTCTGTGGTTGAGGTGCTTCAGTTGGATGTTGGGGAAATGGCGGGCGGTTCTTATATTTCCTCCTGAATATGTGATTTGAGGCATGCAGTCTCTGCCCATGCTGCCTGGAGCTGAGCCCTTAGAACTTCAGTGGCTCAGCATCTAGGACAGCATCCTATATCCTGTATAACTGCCCTTTTGAAAAGTGTCCTGCAGTACCCGCAGTTAATAATACCCATTCCAGATGAGTTGCTGGGTTTATAATCTGGTCTGAGTAATTAGAAGGAGGAAAATGAAAGCAAAAGTTTGATTTTTTGTTTTATTTGTTTGTTTTTGTATAACTTGTTATAACAAGTTAAAAACTCGAGCAAATGAAGGCTTTCAAGGAGGAGGTGGCTTGGGTCGCCGATCAGTCCTGTTCAGCATGAGTCTTCATACCGCTCATACTGGGCTCCACCTTTACAGGCTCCTTCAAGGAGTTTTGGCAGTCTCTTCTGACCAAGGGGGAGGGCCCGTCGGCTTCGCACAACTCCCATTCCTGTAAAAAGGATTCCAAGGAGTCAAGAAAGAAGGAGGAGTTTAATCGACATTGTTCTTGGGTTTGAGGGTGGTCTCATTCCCAGGAATGTCCAGTTTTGACTTCAGTCGAAATTGTGGCCTCGGCCACTGGCTTCACGGTGCCTCCATCAGACCAGCTGGCTAAGACTGAGGAAGACAACCCTGTTGAAATTATTATCGACCCTGTCAACCCATTGTCACTAGATGAGGCCAATAATTCCTTGTTTAGGACTTCGGTCCTGACTGGACCTACCGAGGAGGAGACCCAGCCTACTGGGAACCTCTTCATGCTCCCTGTCCCTGACCTGGAGGAGCCATAGGTCTCTCTGGCTCCTTCTGAGCACCCCCGTTGGTCCCTCTTCCCAATGGTTGAGGACTAGGTCTCAGTCAACTTTTACTGACAGGTCAAAGAGAACTCACTAACACCACCAAGGGCATTCCAAAAAGCAGCACAGCTGCTATTCATCCTTGTCTTCCTTGGAAGAGGAGAGACTTCGATGTAAGTTGCATTGACTCTATGAGGACCTTATGTGGCAACAGTTGGTGCTGGCCAGTCCAAAGTCGACCCTGGCTTCCATGCCAGCCATCACATGGCTTTTGCATTCTAGGCCGACGCTGACTCCTCCAGAGCCGGCCAACACAGTCCTTCTGCCCGTGGCTCAGCTCAGCCAAAACTGGCCTCTCCAATGATTATGGTGGAGCTGCAACCTAAACAGCCTCCCTCCGGGGCTCCTGTCAAGGAGTCTCATCCCACTAAGGGCCTCCTGCACAGGCTATCGGTCACTCTCACTCCCAACTGTCTGCGGTGGGTCGAAGGTGACTCAGGTGGCCAGCTGATCTATCTAGACTCCTCAGAGTCTGAGTACTCCTCTCTGCACTCTTGTTCACTTGACAAAGTTTTGCTTGGAGGTCTCTTGACAGAGGAAGGTCCCACGTCCTTCATGGGCTTTCTCTGTCTCATCTCTGAATCCACAGGGATGCCTCTGGAGCCTGTTCAGAAATGGGCTCGATATCCCTGACAGACATTCTGGATAAGGGTGATTCTCTGACAGAGGCCTTCCCAGTGGCCAAAGCCATTGCTGACCTGGCCCTGGAGCTTTGGCAGCACCCTACCTCCTGCTCTGCGCCATCAGCCTGGATGGCCCGCAAGTATGCGGTTCCCATTGACTCCCTTTCTGGGTTTGCAGAGCACCCCTTGGCTAAGGGGTTGGTGCCTGACTCCATGTTTCAGCACTTGGGCAATTCAGGAGACACCGATAGACCTCCAGACAAAGAGTCCAAATAATTGGACCAGTCTGCCAGAAAAGTCTTTGCTGCCTCTTCGCTTGGTCTCCATCAGGCGAGCTTGGCTGTCATCATGGCACACTTCTCCCATGCTTTCCTAGGCTTTCTAGATGAGGTGCTTCTTCATCTCCCCACAGACCTGGCTGAGGGTCTTGACCTTTACGGTGGACACCCAGCACAAACTGGCGGATGTTACCTTCCTGGGTACCAACTTGTTCAGTTCAGGGGTTGATGGTCAGCTTCAGTGCATTGAGAAGTCCAGTGCCACCTTGGACTCCATTGCTCCCACCCAGATGGAATCTCAGGGTTCCAAAAAGCAGACGTGCAAACCCTTTCAGCCTTCTGCTCCTGTGGCCAAGCAGGCCCAGTGCCAATCTGGGCAGTAGCAGCAGGCTCAATCTTGGTGCCGTCAGCCCAAGTCAGGGGCTTCGGCAGCCCTTAAGCCCGGAGAGAAGGGTCCTGGCAGTCCCACAGCTGGATCCTCCTCCTCCAAGCCTGCACAGTGACAGGATGAGGGTGGCCACCCTTATGCCAGTCATGCCCACTCTGGGTCCTCTCATGGGGGGCCGGATCCGCCACTTCCTTTCCGCCTGGTCAACTGTCATAATGGACAGGTGGGTCTTGGAAGTGGTTGGGCCAGGGGCTGCCTCTGGAATTCAAGCAGTACCCACCAAGCTGAGCCTGCACCCCACGGGAGGAGAAGGTATCCATGGACACTCAGTTGGCTCGCCAAGACTACATCACCCAACTCCTCCACAAGGAGGTAATGGTCAGAGTCATGGATCCCCTGTCAGCCCAGGGTTTGTTTTCAGGTACTTCCTGGTCCTGAAATGGAAGGGGGCTGGTGCCCCATTTTAGATATGCATGACCTGAACCAGTTTCTCAGGTCTTGCACCTTCAGGATGGTAACTCTGACCCAGATCACACCATCTCTCGAGCTGAACATGTTGTTTTGCTCTCTGGATCTGCAGGACGTGTTCTTCCACGTCTTGATCCACCCATCACACTGAAGGTTGTTCCACTTCAGGGAGAAGGGAACCCTTTATGAGTTCCAAGCCATGCCGTTCGGCCTGTCATCAGCCCCCCGGGTCTTCACCAAATGCATTGCAGTGGTGGCAGCCCATCTTCAGCATCTAGGGGTCAGAGTGTACCCCTATCTGTATGATTAGCTTATAGCGGGTCCCTCCAGACTGGAGGTGGAGAGATCCAGGGACCTGGCCTTCCAGACCTACATCGCCCTTGTCCTCCTAGTCAGCAAGGCCAAGTCAGAACTCGTATGTTCGCAGGTGATCTGCTTCATTGGGGCAGAGCTCGACTCTTGCTGAGCCAGAGCCCAGCTCCTGGCGGGCAAGGCGGAGGTTCTCTCCTCAATCATTTCTGGTTGTGCACTTGTGGCTGGCCCGGGAATTACTGTGACTTCTGGGTTACATGGCGGCCTGCACCTCCATGGTCTGATGGGACAGTGGTATATGCATCCCCTTCAATGGGAGCTGGCCAACCAGTGGACTCAACAACTAGGTCATTTCTTTTTTCCTTTTTTTTTATACTTTATTTTATTTTCAAATAGAGATACTTCAACGTTTGAAACTGTTCCATTTCATTTTTCAACAACCACACATTTGAGCTTAAACATTACAGAATATTACAATCTGGAGATTTATCTCATTTTGTTAAATGAAAAAATTAATCTTAATAGTAAAATACTGCATAAATTACAAAGAAAACTTAAAATGAAAAAAAAAGCTTACAAATTTGTAACATAAACTCTAACATAAAAACTATAAAGCTGCCATCCTGATACTTATCAGAATCTCTGCACTACTTTAAGTTCTTTAAATAAACATCCCAAGATATTAATTTATCTCTAAATCTTACCCTTGTTACCCTTAGTTAGTTCCTTGCTATCTCTTTACCTAAAGTCCTCTTTTAATAATTGGGGCAAAGTGAAATACACTTTTTAATTTTTTATTTAGTTTTTGTTGACCGGGTAAGTGCACTAGACAAATCCTGCCTATTTTCAGGCACAACCTGGGGAAGGGGGATACAGGTGAATGTCAACTGACCTTGAACCAGATTAAGCTGTTGGTGGTATTTTTCAGTGAATGAGGGAAATTTGGCCAGGACACCGGGGAAATTCCCCTACTCTTGCAGTAGGTGGACCCCCTGGGACGACTGAATCCTTTTCAGTATGTCCCTGACTACTGAATAAGGACCGCTAGGCCCATCAAGTCTGCCCATTTCCCTACCTACAGGATAGGCTGCAGATCCTAGTTAACCAACAGCCTATATCTTTCTGCCCCCCACAAGAATTGCCTTATGTCTGAACCATTTTGGTTGCCCTTCTCTGGACAGCCTCCACTCTGTCTATGTCTTTGCGGAGATGGGGTCGCCAGAACTGCACACAGTACTCCAGATGGGGTCTCACCAACTGTCTGTACAGAGGGATAACAACTTCCTGTTTTCTACTATTGATGCCTCCTCCTATGCATCCCAGTATACCCCCGGCCCTCCCTACTGCCTTCTCACATTGCTTGCTAACCTTAAGGTCATCTGATATGATTACCCCCAGGTCCCTTTCCTGTTTTGTTGTTGTTACTACCTCCCCACCCATTGTGTATTCTTCCCTGGGTTCTTGTTTCCCAGGTGCATTATTTGCACTTTTTGCATTGAATCCTAGCTGCCATCGTCTGACCATTCCTCCAATCTTGCCAAGTCCCTTTTCATCCTTTCCACGCCTCCTTGTGTATCAACCCTGTTGCAGATCTTTGTGTCATCTGCAAAAGGCATACTTTTCCTTCCAGTCCCTCTGCAATGTCACTGATGAAGACATTAAAAAGGACTAGACCCAATACTGAACCCTGCGGTACCCCACTGGTAACTGCCCTTTCTTCAGAATGGACTCCATTTACAATTACCTTCTGTGTCCTGTTGTCCAGCCAATGTTTCACCCAGGCTACCACTCTGGGACCCACTCCCAGGCTGGTTAATTTGACTAATAATCTTTTGTGTGGGACTGTGTCAAATGCCTTGCTAAAGTCTAGGTAGGCCATGTTCACAGCCCCTCCCTGGTCTACTACTTTGGTCACCCAGTCAAAGAAATCTATTAGAGTCGCCTGACATGACCTTCCGCTGTGAACCCATGCTGCCTTGGATCCTGTGCTCCACTAACCTCTAGGTACTCAACTATCCTTTCCTTCAGAAGTGACTCCATCACTTTCCCTTACCACAGAGGTCAGGACTGACAGGCCTGTAGTTTCCTGCCTCTGTCTTGGTCCCACTTTTGTGAAGGGGAATCACATCCGCCTTCCCTCCAGTCCTCGGTACCACACCATCCTCCCATGATTTATTAAAAGAGTAGCCAGTGGTTTCACTAGTTCCTTCCTTATTCTTTTAGAATTCTGGGTGAATTCCATCAGGACCCATTGCTTTGTCCACCTTCAGTTTTAGGAGTTCTTGCAGAACCCTTCTTCTGTGAAAGGACTGGGATCGACCCCTATCAAGAGTGCTTCTGTTAATTGGATTAGGCACTTCCCTCCTCTTTTGTGAATACTGAGCAGAAATATTCATTCAGTATTCCTGCTTTTTCACTGTCCCCTCTGCCCACCCACTGCTCATTCTATTCAGCATCACTATCCCTCCTTTGTCTTTCACGCTCGCTGATGTACCTATAAAAGGTTTTATCCCTTCTTAACTGAGTTGGCTATCTTTTCCTCAGTTTGGGCCTTTGCTATTCTGACTTCCTCCTGCTTCTTTCTGCCTTAACTGGTACAGCTCTCTGTCCTGCTCCTTCTGTGTTTCCTTATACTTCCGAATGCTATCTTTTCTTCCTGACTTTCACAGCCACCTCGCTTGAGAACCATAGTGGCTTTTTCTTTCATTTTGATTTGTTTATTTGCTTCACACAAAGGCTTGTTGCCTCTGTGATGGCAGTTTTGATAATTCCCATTGTTGCTCCACACCTCCTTCTAACCTGTTTGCTAGTGCTTTCTGAGGCACTCTCCCATCTTCCAAAGTCAGCCCTCCTAAAGTCCAGTACCCTCACTTTTTGTATGGCTTGACTCTGTAGCTGAGTTTAACGTGAACCACACTGTTTGATGGTCACTTGTCCCCAGATGACACCACTTCTAGATCTGACATCCTCGCACTGCCCCCGTTTGAGAGTATGAGGTCTAAGATTGCTCCTCACGAGTGGGTTCCAAACTAGCTGTCTAATGCCTGCCACCTGTAGGGCATCAAGAACCCTGCTCTTGGATGTAGCTGCAGCAAATGTGCTCCAGTTAACATCTGGCATATTCAGGTCTCCCATCAACAGTATCTCCCCTTTCTCTGCCATTCTAAGAATGCCTTCCATCATATCCTTGTCCATTCCTTCCCCCTGACATGGGGGTCTGTACACAACCCCTGTGCAGATTGTGGTGCCCTTTCCAGTCTCCAAGATGACCCACAGTGCCTCCTCTCCTCCCTGTTTACTCTTTTGTTCAGTTGCTTTTATCCCTTCCCTTACATAGAGAGCTACTCCTCTCCCTCTTCTCCCCTGCCTGTCTCTCCTGTAAGTTATGTACCTGGTATGTTAACATCCCAGTCATGGTTCTCTGTGTACCATGTTTCTGTGACTGCCACGATATCCAGGCATCCCTCCTCCATTAAGGCCACCAGCTCAGGGAGCTTGTTGCCCAGACTACGGGCATTGGTACTCATTACCCTCCATTTCCTGATGGCCTTACCCCCTTTTGCCCCATCCCTGTCCTTCTTGCCTTTGTCACTTTCTCCATTTACCCCTGCTCTTCTCCCTATCGACACCTCCATGTTGGTGTTTGCCACACTTACTACTGTTATTGTTTGGGGCTAGATTTTCCTGCTCCTTTCCAGTGCCTCTCCTTGGCTAGTTTAAAAGCTTGCCAATGAAGCATTTAAACCTATCACCTAGGATCCTGGTTCCCTCCGTGACAGATGCAGCCCATCATGCCAGTATAGGCTTGCATCACTCCAGGTGGACCCCCAGTCCCCAATGAAGCCAAATCCCGAGCTCCACACCAGTTTTTCAACCACTGATTGAATCCCATGGTACAGAACACCCTAGCCTCTCCTATGCCATAGATGGGTAGCACCTCCGAAGGTTACTGCAGTGCTACTTGACTCAGGCCCTCCCAATTCCACAAACTCTTCCTGCACTTCTCTAATCCCTTTCTTAGCCAGGTCATTTGTCCCTAGGTGGACAATGACATCCAGCTCCCTCCCTGTGCAGCTGCTCCATGCAATCCTGAGGATTCGCTCCTGTTCCTCAAGCCATGGTGCCAGGCAGGCACCCTCCCTCTCCTTCCTTGCCCAGTTCTACCTTCCCTAACAATGGAGTCCCCCACCAGCAGTTGTTTCTTCCCCTGCAGGGTCCCCTGCCACCCTCCTGTGGGTCTCCTTTGTGGAGGTTCCCAGCATCCTCCTTGGTCTCACTGTAGGTGCCTCCATAGAGGAACCACGCTTGCCAGAATGGCATAGGAATTGTGAGAGGCACAACTGGAGGATGTTTTCTGTTCCACCACCTCACTCCTCCTGAGCCCACTGTGGTCCAACCACCCTCTTTCTTGGCAACCCTGAGGCAACGGCAGTGGCACTGGTGGTCCCTGGATGGAAGAGGAGGTCCCACAAATCCTAGCCAACTCAGCCTGGAGATGAGCAACCTCCTCCTCAGCCCAGAGAGGTGCCTGCAGATGGGACAACACCGCATCCTCCAGAACATCTTCCGAAGACTGCTGCTCCACAGCCACTGCACTGCACCACTCCAATCATGTCTTATTTCTGGCCCCTTAACTGTTTGCAATCCTTACTCTTTCCTCTCTGTTTTTTTCTCTCCCTTACTTTCTGCCTGTGTGCCCTTTAAGCTCCTGATTGTCCTGTTCTGAGACAAGAATATCCTATATTTCTCAGTAGACCACTTACTTGTTCAGAGGCAGACCTCCAGCAGCTAGAGGGGCCAGAGAGCTACTCTTGCCTTTCTAGGATGGTGGGTCCTTGGTGGTTCTGTGATTACTCACTTCCTGCCCCTAAACAGGAAGTTCCTGTTGTCAGTCAAATCCTGTGCCTATAAAAATAGAACTAGCTTTGGGTGGAGGGGAGGGATGGAGGGCAATACAGTCCCAGTAGAGAAGTTCAGTCACACAGCAGTCCTTTTTCCCGGTGTCTTCTGCCAAGCTATTAGCATAATCTTTCTAAGACAGTCTTTAAATGTAGCTTCCTTCTAGCTAAGCCACTCCCCCTACTTACCAGATCTTTCTACAAGTAATTTAAACCTCACAGCAGTTAAGTCCTTTCAGTCACCTGAGATTTACACCTAGATGACTTTTCAGTTACCCATTCAGTTCAGTTAACCCAAACACACACTTTTTTTTTGTTTTGTATGTTAGTTTTTTTACCCTAAATTAAAGGTCCAAATACAAAAGTTCTTCTACTTTAGTCCCAGCAGAGAAGTTCAGTCACACAGCAGTCCTTTCTCCTGGTGTCTTCTGCCAAGCTATATAAGATAACCCCTATGAGCCTTTGCAGAGCTGGGGTGATATTATGAATGAGGATGATCAAGATGGGTCCCTCCCTATTTTTTCTCAGTCAGAGATTTCACTAGTTCTCCTCCCTTTATCTGAGACACCTGGGACTACTTTGAAGAACAGGTCCGCTAGAACTAGGAAAAATAAATTATTTTGAATTTGTTTTTGTTTCTTTCTCCAGTTTTGTTATTTTTTGTTATGGTGTCAACCACCATTAATTTAGCCAGTCTGAATGTTAATAGTATTAGGTCTATCTATAAAAGAAAGGCCACGTTTTCAGCTTTACATTCTTTGCCTTATGATGTTTATTTTTTACAAGATGTGAGATATTATACTACTATGGATATTGATAGGGCTACTCGGGATTGGGGGTTTGGTCCTTCCTATTGGTCCCTTGGTCAAGATCTCTGTTCTGGTCTTGGATTTTGTTTTTCTACTTTGGGGTTTCTTTTTCATAAATTAGTGGATTTGATCCATGGCAGGGTCCTTATTTTGGATATTTTGTGGTGTGATTTGCCCTATAGATTTATTAATATTTATGCTCCCCAACAAAAAGCTGCTAGGGTACGGATTTTTAGGTTGATTAAACCTTATTTGTTTACTAATAGGATAGTCCTTTAGGGAGGGGATTTTAATTCCAGTTTGGATGTTAAGCATGCAGGGAAGGTGTACTGTGACACACATGCTCTACAGGCTGTTATTGCAGAATTAAATCTGGTAGATGCATTTTCCCAAAATCCCTGGCCTACCTTTTGTAAAGGTAAACTGCATTCTAGGATAGATTTCTGGCTCTGCTTCAGAAATGTTGGTGAATATAAGGGAGCGGTTTTGCCATTTGATACCTCTGATCGTAATCTGTTGGGGCTACAAATCCATTTGGAGGGGGTAACTGTCCATGGACCCAGGGTTTGGAGAGCAAATGCAACTTTATTGTTGGATCAGGTGTTTTATACCGCCTTTGGACCTTCTCTCCAATAGACAATCTGTGGTTTTCTTTATGATTCTTTAATTGATTGGTGGGTGGATACTAAGGGTGCCTAAATCGCTTATTTTAGATCCTGTTCTAGAGTTTTGGCTGATAGTAGACACCAACAAACTAGACTTCTTCGGGCTGAGTTGTATGAATTGTTTTCTACGGCCTATCTGTCCCAGTCAGATTATGGAGCCCATATTCGGTCTGTTAAATTGGCCCTGAGAAAATTACAGTATGACAGACAGAAGTCCTTAGATTTTGAACAGCGATTTCGGACTTCTGGAAAGCAGAGTCAATTTAATCCTTATGAAACTAGTAAATTGAAGGGTTTGGATAGGCAAATGTTTCAGCTTTTTGATCTCCAAGGTTGCCCAGTTAAAGGGAAGTCAAATCTTTTGAATTTTGTTGAAACTTTTGTGAAACAGTCTTTTGAAACACCGGTATTGGAATCAGATGATATGTATTTATTGTTACAGGCCTCGGATGTACCTACTTTGACATTGGCTCAGCAGCAAGCTGTTTTGGCCCCTTTTTCCCTAGCAGAAGTGAAAACGGTCATCACTACTTTAAAAGATATGGTGGCATCTGGTTCTGATGGGTTATCTTCAGAAATTTATAAATCTCTCTGGGAAACTATACCTAACCAGTTATTGGCGGTCTTTAATGCTTTTTTATCTGAAGATTGCCTTTCTGACCAGATGTATGAAGGTTGATGCTTTTTTTGTTTAAAAAGGGTGATAGATCCGATTTAGGTAATTGGTGACCAATTACATTGCTCAATACGGATTTTAAAATTTTTGCAAAGCTATTAGATAATAGGATTTTAAAGTTGTTGCCTTTTTTGATTTCCCCTTCTCAATATTGTTCTGTCCCGGGTAGGTCCATCTGAGATGCCTTGATCCTGATACGAGAATTATTTTCTCAAGGACACAGGGGAGTTTTAACTAATTATTTGTTAAATTTTGATTTATCAAAAGCTTTTGATGGGGTGTCACAGGAATTTATCTGGTTAACACTTCGGGTTTATGGTTTTCCTCAGATTTTTGTTAACTGGATTAGTTTATGTTATTCCTTGGCTTATGTTGGGCCTTATGTGAATGGATGGATTGGGTCTCCATGTTACATCCGTCGGGGTGTTCGACAAGGCTGTCCTTTGAGCCCGCTTTTGTTTGTATTGGCTTTGGACCCCATCCTCCGTTTACTTCAAAGGTCTCCTGGACTTCCAGGTATTTCCAGTTTGGGTCTCTATAATCAAAAAATTATATGTTATGCTGATCATTTATTTGTTTTAATCCCTACCATACAGGTTGGACATTTATTATGTCAGTTTCTCACAGTTTTTTTACGCTTTATTGGTTCCTGTTTAAATTTTCTAAAGAGTGTTTGTTTTAATTTGATAGGGCCTTCACATGAAAGTTCTCAATTTTGTGGTATTCGTTTAGTGGACTCTCCACACAAAATTTTGGGTATTTTTTTTGGTGTACCTAATACGGCCCAATATAATTGGGAATTGCGCTTGAATCTAGGTAGAGACAAAGTTTGTAAATGGAATAAATGGTTAATGGGAAAGAAGAAGAGGGTCTTCTTGATTCGGACTTGCTTATTGCCTTTGTTTTTATATGTTGTTCATATCTTTCCTGTGCCTCAACACTATTTTGTTATAAGCTTATGAGTCTTTTTTTTTTCTTGTTTTTAGGAACCTTGATTAAAACCCAGTTGAAGTGGAACATTTTGTTTGCTGACTATTGTCATGGGGGGGGGTAAATATGATTCACCTGATTGTTTTCTTTTTTTCTATTTTCTTTTTCACAAATTTAAAACCTCTAATTCACCAACCATCTAAGCTTTGGGTTCCTTTGGTAAAGGTTTCTCTTGTAGAGGTTCTGCAGGAATGGTTTGCAGCAAGTTTTGTACATAAAAATAAGAGGAAATATGTTTTATCTTCCGATTGGGTTGTGGTGTTTGATATGCTTAAGAAATTGAATATTACAGTTAAAATGATAACACAAGCTTTCTAGGAAAGGTTTGTATACAGCTACAGTAGCTTCTTGGTTTTCAGAGCCAGTCTTTCCAGATTTTACGGCTTCAGAGAAGACCAAGATTGGAAACCGTCTTACGGATACTAGGATTCCTTTGGTTATGTGGCTTATAACTTGGTTGGGTGTACACGGTAAAATTAATGTTCTAGGGAATCATAAACATAAACAGTTATCAGAGTGTTATTGTTTTCGAGATTCCTGTACTGAGTCAATTGAGACTATGGAGCATCTCTACTTTTCCTGTCCCTTTATTGTACAATTTTGGTTTTTATGGCGCTGTCACTATTGGCACCAGGTGTGGAAAGCATGGGACTCCATATCATTGTTTTTTGGTTTATTTCCAGCTTCACTGGATAGGTATAACTCTAGTACATTTAATTTAATAGCTGTTCTTGTATTATATTAGGTTTGGCAAGTTAGGTGTTGGTTTTTATTTCAACAGCGTTCTGTATCCCCTCTGGATTTGTTTCATAAAATTGTTCATCATATTGATTGTATTAAGAATGGCGAAAGGAAAATTCTCAAACAAAACATTTGGGAACGATATTGGGGTTTTAGGTGATTTAATTTTTCACTGTTCTACATCTTATATTTCATTCTCCCTAATTTTTCATAGCTGGAAAATATTTGTTACTTTAAGTATGCATTTGTTTATTCCTATCATTTGTATTATGTTTTTTGGGGGAGGGGTTTTCTTGGATTTTTTTTCTATTTGAAGTGTTTAGACCTTTACCTTTCTGTACTAGTTTTTTATTTACCTGTTTCTTTTATGTATTTATCTCTCTGTTATGATGTGTTTTGATTTAAAAAAAAATGCCCCTACTCTTTTCGATAAGTGCCATGGGATCTTTTAACATCCGCCTGAACTACCACCAGTCCAGGCACTTGCACCCCCTTTTCCTGCTCTTGTCATATAACTTCATTCCATTACTCATAATTTGCCTCCTGTCCCCAGTCTTTATACACCTGGAAAGGAAGGATCTGTTGTTTTCATTCTACTTCTATATTGGTGACATAAAGTTCCCATCTGGCCCACCTATTAACAAACTGATCCTGCCTGTGTTGAATTGCAAAGGTCAGTCTCTCCATCTCCTGTATTGCTATTATTATTTTGACTCATTCCTTTACTGCAGGGCTGTCTTTCTGTAGCCAGCGCTTAGTGAGTGCCTTTAAAGCTGCTGCTGCTCGGAGTGTGCACCAGAGGTATTTACTATCTTTACCTTTTATGGTGAGCCGGATCCACACCCAGTATCATATGTGTAGGGCTCAACCCATCTTCACCCCCCAAAATGGCCCTCAAATGCTCTTGAATCCCTTCCCAGTAAGCCCTTATTTTAGGGCACTGCCATAGTATGTAAGAGTGTCCTGCCATGGTCTCCCCGCATCCCCTCCAACAACTTGAGTTACCCCACTCCTTGAACTTAGCCTGAGTTCTGGGGACCAAGAAGTACCGATTCCTAGCCTTCCAGACAAATTCCCTCCACGACGGGGAGGAAATAGTGTTCCATATTAGACCTCAACTCTTCTCCCATTTGTCTTTATTATTTCTCCCATCTCTTCCTCCCACCTTGCTTTAAGACCAAGCGAATCATGGCCCTGATCCAATATAAAATTAGTGTATAATTCGGTGATTGCTCCTCTTCCAGAGGGGAGATGACCAAATTTTTCCAAAAGGTGGAGAGTGCAGGTGTTGTCCCCATATCACTTTTGAGTTGTTTAGGTTGTCATGAACCCAGTTACTGATCTGATAGTATTTAAATCTGTTGTTTGGTTTTAAATCAAATAGGGGCACAGCTGCCTCGAACGAAATGGGAGTACCTCCATTTATGACCTGCCATGGTGAGTGGAAGCCTTTATGTGCTTGGTCTCTAAACCAGTGGTCTTGGGACGCTGGGATGAATTGTTCCTCCCAGGCCCACCAGCTGTATTTCTACAGGTGTTGCGCTGTCCACCCCCCCTTACTGGTACTCCTTCTCCAACCCTCCAGAACTGTATTGACTCCTGTGAAGAGCTGCATGTTGGCTAGTTGTTGGAGGCATCTATTATGAAGTATGGCCTGTAGGGGCGGACCCCGGCTTTGTTGTAGTTTCATCGTTTTCCAATGGGAGGTATAGTGGGGGTGCTGCCACATCAGTGCAGTTTTCATCTGTGAAGCAGTCCAGGATCCAGGCAGGTATGGGACTGCTAAACCTTCTGCTTTTCTGGGTAGGTATAGTATATTTTTGGATACCCTTGGTTTGTCTGCACCCCAAATAAAATTCATTAGTTGTCTCTGCCAACCCAAAATGGACTATTGCAGGATAACACAGGGTACACACTGAAACAAATACAACAAGCGGGGTAGAACATTCATTTTGGTAGTCTGGACTCGAGAATGCATTGGTAGGGGGAGAAGGGCCCCCCTTTTATAATCTTGCGATATCTCACATATTAGGTTGGGATAATTATCTTGAAAGAGGGTTAGTGGGTTTGTTTCAAGGAATACTCCCAAGTATTTCAGTTTATTTAACCCCCATCTCATCAGATATCTCCCAGAAACAGCAGGATATCATCCGCATAGAGGCCCAGTTTATATTCATATTCCCCTAACTCTATGCCCCGAATGGCCAGGTGCAGGTGGATTGCCTGTGCCAGTGGCTCCACAAAAATGGCGAAGAGAAGAGGAGACAGGGGCAGCCCTGCCTCGTTCCCTTCTCCAATTCAAATGACCTCCCTATATGACCATTCATCCTTACACAACCCTGAGGAGAATGATACAGTCTAGCTATTAGTTTGCGGAAAGCTTACGGAAAGCCAAAGCCTGCCAGGGACCCCTGGAGGAATGACCACTGCACTTTGTCAAATGCTTTTTCTGCATCTAGGCTCATGACCAGTGATGCTTCTCCTGTCTCCCCGACATGTTCTAAGATATTTACAGCACGACAGATACCATCCTGCGCCTGTTGGCCCATGACAAAGCCCGTCTGATCTGAGTGTATAATTTTGGGGATGATATCCTGAAGTCGTGCTGTCATTATTCCTGCCATTATTTATAGTCAGTATTTAGAATGGAAATAGGCCTATATGAGGCACATAATAGAGGGTCCCTCATGGGCTTGGGCAACACTGCAACCTCAGCGTAGTTCCATGATGGGGGGACTACACCTCCTTTAGACATCAGGAAGTTGTAAACTCTGCCAAGGACTGGTGAAACTTGGGCTCTAAAAAGCTTGTAAAATTCGGCTGAATATCCATCCATGCCAGGGCATTTCCTTGTTTTAATTCTGGTTATTTTGGTTATGATTTCAGAATCCCTTATTGGTGCTACCAGGGAGGCAGCATCAGATTTTACAACTTAACAGAGTTGTAGCTTCTCTAAGAAACTTTCTAGTTTATCTGTATCAGGTGCAGTTTCTGCCTTATATAACTCCCTATAGTAGTCTGTGAAGGCTTCTTCCATATCTACTGTGTTTACCAACTGCTGCCTAGTAAATGGATGTGTAATCCTATGGATTGTGGCTCTAGCCTTTCTTTGCCTTAATCTGCTAGCTAATAACCTAGTGACCCTGGGTCCCCCCTCATAATATTTCTGCCTCAAGTACAACATGTTTTGCTCCACTTTGTAGTCCAGGATGGCATGAAGGGCACGTCGATGTTTCTGGACTTCTCTTTCCTTGGTAGTATCATGTTTATCTTTTAAGAATTATTCCAGTTCCCTTATCTTCTGTTGTAAAGTTGTCTTTTGGGCCTCTTTATTCCTTTTATGTTTAACAGCTTTTGCTATCAATTTGCCCCACACTACTGCCTTTACTGTATCCCAAAGAATGGCTGGGGAGATAGCTGGGGTATCATTCATGCTAAGTGCTTCTTTAATCATCTCTCAGACCTGTTCTTGATTTTCTTTTCCCTGAATAAGGGACAAGTTAAGACGCCATAAGGTCTTTTTCTTACTTTGCCCCAATTGCAACTGTAGCCACATAGGGGTATGATCAGAAAGATAAATTTCCCCTATTTCGATGTTCTGCACTTGATATATGGTCTCTTTAGGTACAAAGAAATAACCTATTCTAGTATGTACTTTGTGTACCTGGGAAAAGAAAGTGTAGTCCCGTTTCTGGCCACGAAGGGCTCTCCAAGCATCTATATAGCCTACTTCAGATAAGAATTTATTAACCTTTAGGGCCACTCTCCTGTCCGACATCTCGACCCTAGAAGTGGAGTCAAGATGGTCATTTAAAGTGAGGTTCAGGTCCTCACCCATAATCAATGACCGCTCTGCCCATTCTGTGAGTCTCATATATAACCTCTTGTAAAAGCTATAGTCTGAGCCGGGGGGGGCATAGATCAAGGCTATTGTGATGAGTTCTCCATTATAGTAGCCCTTCAGGGCAGCTAAGCATCCCTTAGAATCTGTTAGGGTATCTCTGATTTCAAAGGCAACTCCTCCTCCCACCATGACCATCACACCTCTGCGACAGCCCCTTCTGTATGAGGATGCTACTACTTTCGAGAAACCAAATTTGTTAATTTTTTCATGCTCTTTTAGTGAAAGGTGAGTCTCTTGAAGCATACAGAAATCCACCCTCCTTTTTTAAATATAGGAGAGGATTTTACTACATTTTACAGGGTTCGTTAACCCATTAACATTAAAAGAAAGGAAACTGGTACCTATCTTGGCCATGTTTATATATTATATTTGTTTTCTTTCAATGTTTCCCTTACTTCCCCTGGCTCACCATCTACAAAGAGTGACCCTAAGATAGGGAGTGCGGTGGCAACAAATTCAGCAGCAATAATAAACATATTAAATGTAGAACATTTAACTACTTTAACATGAACTCTACATGAACAATAAACCAACATATTTTGGAGAAGGTGGGAACGTCACCACCCACTCAAGAACTGACTTCCAAGGTAGAAGGCCTGGTCACTGTAGGCCTCTTTGCCCTTCCCTATCAGGAATGGGCAGAAAGGAGCGAGTAAAAACTTTCCCTCTCTTGAGGGACCCCCTTCTCGAGTTCTCACCTATGTTGTGGAGCTCGATGTGAGAATGCCAACGGACCAAGGCAGTCCAAAAAACTAAGTTCTGGTCTGTAGCGTACACCCCATATTCCCTCTCCAACCTGCTTTAATTTTATATCTGGACTTCCTTTCACAGCTCAGATCAACAGCGAGAGTGTTTCCTCTCTCATTTACCATAGTCCCTGGGAGTCCATATTAATCTCAAAACTTCAATGGGCATATTCCATCCCCCCCCCACCCAAGGCAGAACCTTAGTCATTCAGCTGGGCGAGTTTCCATTAAGTCAATGTATTATTTCTTATTTACCCAGCATTTACACCCAGCTTTGGGAGGTCCTCTAGAGTTCTGCTTATTTCAAAGTAGACATTTTACCCCCCCATCACAGATTCACCATTAAACTTGCATTTTTGATTTTAATTTTTAATTTTGGAGGGCCGAAAGAGACAGGACCCCTCCCTCCCTCCCTGCCACTTCCCCCTAGAATTGCCACAGTACAATATTGGGGAGTGATATAGTCCTTATCCAGCTGGGAGGAAATGAAGAATCGTGAGTACCCACAATCCGTTACAAAATGGTACATGGAGATGTCCTGCAATTTGTCCCTTCCACCTGCTCTGTCGAGGAGTACTTCAGACCCGAAGGGAACCCACCTCGAGTATCGCTAAATTTTTCAGTCCTCTCCCAGATCTTCAAGATCACCTTCTTCCACTCCCGGTAGTTTCTTGATCAAATCTTGTAGTAAGGATGCTGATCGTGATGTACCTTGGTGTACAGATCTTGTGGTTTTCCTTGATGCGCTGAGTTGCCATCCTGTACCTCGCTCTCTCTTTCTCTATGATGCCTTCAGGTGAAGTCCTGGTGTGGGTAGGCCATGTTTCAGCATGGCATCTCTAGCTTTCTGTGGGGAGTCATATACTTTTGGGCCCTCTTCCCAATGTACCCTGAGACAGGTAGGGTAAGGCGTTTGAATTCTAAGCGGTTTTTCTTTTAGAGCTTTTTGGGGGGCCATACATCAACCACTGCTGTTGAATCAATGTCGAGTAGTCCTGGTCAAAATGCAAACGTGAGTCCAAATATTTGACTTCTTTTTTCTGCCAGGCCCATCTTAAAATATCCTCTTTAGTGCGATAGCTGCTGAATTTTATAATAATAGAAAGGGGTCTGGCTGTCTCCCCTTTCGGCTTCGGAAACAAGACCCTATGTGCCCTCTCAATCTTCAGTTCATATAAGGGGGGAAGACTAAGGACATCTTTGAGTAAGTCTTCCATGAAGTCTACCATTGCTCCTGATTCAGCTCCCTCTTTTAGGCCATATACCCGCAGGTCATTGTGGTGGGCTTGACTTTCCAAATCGGTACATTTTTCCTCCAAGTCCATTGTATGGTAGCAAAGGGCCTGAACCTTTCTTCCCAAATGCAGCAGACTGTCTTCTGTTTGAGATATTCGGCCCTCCGCCTCTTGAACCCGGCGTTCCATATGATTACATTTTTGGTTATATTTCCGAACTCCGTTTTGTTTTCGGTCCTCATTTCCTTCAGTTCTTTTAAAATCAGATTGAACCGGCATTAGGAAAGCCTGTCTGCCTTCTCGTCTGTATCATAGGCCATTGCAGGTTCAGCTGCTCGATTTTTCATCGCCATCTGGGTGGGGGAGCCACCGTGGAGTCCCATGGTCTCCTTGTCTCCTTTAGGCTGGGGCGATCGAGATCTGGAATTTTTATCCTTTTGTGTCCCCCTCCAGACATTTTGCATACTTTTATGGTGTGATTTGTTATTTTCTGGGTTTTTTTTAGCAGGTTGTCATGGGAGCTCGCTCTCTAGCTGCTATCCTGAGCCGTGGCGGAACCGGAAGTCCAGTGACTAGGTCATTTTGACCAGCTGGTCACTGTGACCCAAAAGATGTGGGCTGCTCTCCAATGGTGGACCATCCTAGAGCATCTGCAGGAAGGGATCATGTTTTTCCATCCCGAGCCGATAGTCATCTTGACGACCGACACCTCTCCCACAGGCTGGGGTGCCCACATGGGGGACCACAGTGTCCATGGGCTCTGGACCTCTGAGGAATTCTGATGCCACATCAACCTGCTGGAGCTTCTAGCAGTTTGGCTGGTGCTGACTGTATTCACTCCGTTCCTTTGGGGTCAAAGTGGTTCAGGTCCAGATGGACACCACCATGACCATGTACTATCTCAACAAACAGGGTGGCACGCACTCCTGGCCTGTGTGCAGTGAAGTTTTTCACATCTGGACCCTCATGAGGTGACTGGAGGTGGATCTTTTAGCTATTCATGTGGCAGAAGCCTCAAATCCACTGGCGGATGCTCTCAGCTGTGTGGGTGAGGCATCCCATTGGTGGTCTCTCCATCCAGAGGTAGTACGCAGCATGTTCTCCCAGTGGGGCACCCCCTCAGATGGACCTGTTTGCCTCCAGGGAGAATGCAAAGCTGAGGATGTCTTGTGCCCACCTCCCTCAGCAGGGCTCGCTGCAGGGGGAGGCCTTCTTGAGGCCGTGGACCCCAGGCCTCTTTTATGCCTTCCCTCCACTTCCCTTGGTCCACAAGTTGCTCCTCAAGGTCAGGAGGCACAAGGCACATGTGATCCTGGTGGCTCCAGACTGGCCCCACCAGTTTTGGTACCCAGATCTCTTTAGCCTCAGGCTCCCGAGGCATCTTCTAGCACACCCAGATCTGCTCTCAGTCAGTCAGGGGGAGGTCCTCCACTTGGACCTTCCACCCCTGCACCAGACAGCCTGGTTCCTGAATGGCTAGAGTTCCAGGCTTTGGGTCTCTCTGAAGATGTACTCACTGTAGTTGAGGCATCTAGGAAGAATCGACCAGGAAGTGCTATGTCTTCAAGTGGAAGAGATTCTCCATTTGGTGTCAGAGCAAGGGGCTGGACCCTTTGTCCTGTCCGGTGGCTAGTATTCTTGACTACCTTTGGTCTCTCTCTCTCTCCAAAGGGGGTCTCCAGTCAATGACCCTTAAGGTGCACCTGGCAGCCATCTCTGCATATCAAGCGTGGGCTGGGCAGCAGATGGTGGCACATGAGAAGGTGGTCTTGTGTTTCTTCAAGGGCCTCAACCACATTTCCCCTCCGGTGTGTGAACCACCACCACCATGGGATCTACTGCTGGTACTGGCAAAGCTCATGAGCAAGCCATTCAAACCGATGTACAGGTGTGAGATGTCACACTTGTCGTGGAATACCACCTTTCTGGTGGCTATCACGTCAGCCAGAAGGATTGGGGAGCTCCAGGTGCTCTCTAGTAAGTCTCCTTATCTGGTCTTCCACAAGGACAAGGTTGTCCTATGCCTCATCCCGAAGCTCCTTCCGAAGGTTGTGTGTCAGAGTTTCACCTGAACCAGGTGATGACTCTGCCAGTGTATTAAAACAATCACACCTCGGAGGCCAAATACAGGCTCCATACTTTGGACCTGGGATGAGCCCTTACTCATTGCAAGGAGCACACAGCTGAAGTTTGGGGAGAGGTTTGCCACCTACGCTGAAGACACACCTGGCAGACCTGCAGCCAAGTGGACAATTGGCAGATGGATTACATCATGCATTGATCTCTGCTATAGGTTGGGGGGTAGGGAGCCTCCCAGAGGGCTAAGGGCTCATTCTACCTGCTACACCGGTGGCTACTTTTAGGGACATCCCTATCCAGGAAATCAGCATGGCTGCTACCTGAAAGTCAGCAGACACCTTCATTTCTCACTGCCACATCGACCTAGAGTCATGCCGGGATGCTGGTTTTGGGGCCTCAGTTCTCCAATCTCTTTTTCCACAAGTAGGGGTGTTGCCTTGCCTCCCTCCTCCCAGAGAACTGCTAGGAGTCTGCCATAATGTGTGGATAAGAACAACATATCCACATCCCTAGAAACACAGATTACTCACCTGTAACAGTAGATCTTCCATGGGCTGCTCTCTTGCATCAGGTAATACACTTTGGTCATCGCCAGAGGGCACTGTGGTGCACAGCAGCTCTCTTCTAGTAGTCTTTTTCTAGGGGCCACCCACACATGACATCCTCCTCCTGTTTCATATATAAAAGTGGGTGGTCCCTGGTATCCTCAGTTAATTTTCCCGCCGTCTTCAGCTTGCACACAGCAGTTAGTGCAGAGAGCAGCAGTCATCGACGGAATTTTTCCATTTTACTTACTACATCGAACACCTCAGTGGTATATTACCTCAACTGAACAAACAAGGAAGTATGAAGTCCCGCATTCTCTGCAAAGAGATGATGATGGTTTGGCAGGAAGCTATACAGCACCACTTATCATTAACAGCCATCCATATACTGTGACACCACAATACCCTAGCCGACATTCTCAGTCGCCAGTCCTCCTCGCACAAATGAACACTTCATCCAGAAGTTCTTCAGAGAATCTTTCACTCGTGGGGAACCCTGCACCTGGACCTATTTGCCTCCCCCATCAATCACCGTCTCCCAGATACTATTCCATTGTCCTGAGCAAAAAGGGACGGTCTACAGATGCCCTGTCCCAGCCATGAACAGAAACTCTTCTTATATGCTTCCCCCCCACCTCACTCCTACAAAGGACTCTGCTGAAACTACAACTCGAACCTGCCACCATAATCCTCATAGCCCCTCTGTGGTCTTGGCAGGTGTGGTTTCCCCCTACTTTAACAATTCTCAGTGGCAGAATCCATTCCGTTACCAATCAGGCCAGAACTGTTGACTTGGACTCAGGGAACCCTCCTTCATCCCAGCCTGAGATCACTACACCTTCACGCTTGGCTCCTGAGGATGCTGTCATAGCCTGTCTCCAGGTCTCCTCACCTATGCCCAACATTCTATTAGCCTCACGTAAATCAGCAACCAGGGAAATTTATAATGTTAAATGGAAACACTTTTCCATTTGGGCCGCTTCCTGGTCATTGTACCCCCACTCATGTCCACTGACTATTGTTCTGGACTACCTGGCCTTACTTGCCGAGACAGAGTTGAGCTATTCCTCTATTAAGGTCCATTTGGCCTCTATTTCAGCCTTCCATGAACCTCTGGATGGCAGATTACTATATCAACATTATCTAGCCAAAATGTTTCTTAGAGGAATGTTACATACAGTATCAAACCTACCATTAGACGACCCACACCTCCGTGGGATCTGAATTTTCTTTTAGAGAAACTGACCCTTGACCCTCTTGAACCAGCAGCTATTTGTGACCTCCGTTTTCTTTCTTGGAAGACATTATTTGTAGTGGCTGTCACTTCAGCTCGGCGTATCTCTGAGCTTCATGCCCTCATGTGTAAAGAGCCTTACTTAATCTTTCACAAAGACAGAGTGGCACTTTGGACAGATCCTTCCTTTTTACCTAAGGTGGTCTCAAAACACACCCTAAATCAGTCCATAGAGATGCCAGTATATTACCCTGAACACTCCAGTCAGGGAAAATACCTCCTACATACCCTAGACGTCCATTGTATATTACAATATTATACTAATTGTACCAAATCAATTAGAAAGACCTCTCAACTTTTTGTTACCTTTGCCTCAACTAAGGAAGGTCTCCCAGCCACTAAACAGACCCTCTCCAATTGGCTAGCACACTGTACCGTCTTTTGCTATAAGAATATAACAAACCAATACCAGGACCTATCCAAGCCCATTCTACCTGAACTATGGCCACCACAGAGGCCTGCTTCAAGGGGGCTTCTATCACAGATATCTGCAATGCAGCCATGTGGTCCACGATACATACTTTTATGAAGCACTACAACTTAGATGTTGCTTCACACCATAGGATGACCTTTGGCTGAGCTGTCCTACAGGCCTTCTGTCATAATTCCATCTTTATTGGGTTCACTGCTTGGGAATCATCCCAAATGTATTACCTGCTGCAAGAGATCACCCCATGGAAGATAGTACAGTTACATAAGAACTTACTATAACAGTAGATCTTTGAGGGGTATCTCTTGCAGCAGGTATGATCCCTCCTTCCATCCCCCTCCTTCTCTAGGAGAACAACTTCTGATCCAATTATTTATGGGATGGGATACCTATGGTACCTCGGGTCTCCCTTGGTCCTTGCTTAGCGAGCTGAATTCAGATGGGGGAACTGAGGATACCAGGGACCGTCCACTCTTATATAGGAAACAGGAAAAAGATGTCATGTGTGGGTGGCCCCTGGAAAAAGACTGCTAGACAAGAGCTGCCGTGCACCACAAGCCCCTCTGGTGATGACCCAAGTGTATTACCTGCTACAAGAGATAGCCCTCAAAGATCTACTGTTACGGTAAGTTCTTATATAACTGTACTGTCTAGGAGTGGTATGTGTTGTTCATCTACACAGACTCACCTCACCTGACCTCCCCGGCTTCGACGCACAACCACTGCTTCCAGTATGCAAGATCTGTCATCAAGGGGTGGAGCCGAAGAATGTACTGCCTGGGTGGGTGGGAAGGGCCAGCTTAAAGTCTTCCGGCAAGATATTTAAAGGGAAAGGATTTGCCATAACATTTGGATGAACAACATATACCACTCCCAGAACTACTGTTATAGGTGAGTAACCTGTTTTTATAGAACTTACAAACACCTTATCCTGAGCATGTGCACTGCCAGGCCTTGTGGTCATGAATCTATTAATTGCTGTCTGGTGTTTAGGTCAAAAGTACAATAGACATGAAGATGCTGACTGAGGTCTTCTGGTCAGAAAACCCCAACACATAGGCTTCAGGACTTTTCAGTCAGGCAAGGACATGCCTGGAGATATGGCTAGGCCAATGAGAGATTGGCAAGTATCTGTTGCTCAAACCAATGGAAGACACCACATTATCTGCAGTGGGACAGTTCTATAATAAAAGAAGGATGTTGAAAGACAGAAAGCTGTATACCGATCTTGCTTCATCTCTGCTGTACTCCTTGTCTCAAAGAGACATCAGCTATACTTCACCTTCAGACCTCAAGACTCATTTCTCTAACTCTGCAGAACACTTTGGCTACTGCCAAAACAAGAACACATTAAAAGCTCTAACGCTATATTAACTTTGTTCAATCTTACATTAAGCTTTAGAAGGAGAAAAGAAGTACTTCAAACCAAGGAAAGATACAACTCATCCAGCCTCCAAGGAAAATCCAATCTCCGGACAGAAGGGAGAGAAGATAGAAGGACTTTGGCCAAGTATATTTTAAAGACTGTTAAGGTGCTCACTTAATGTGTGTCTTTTGCAAATCAAGGTTCCATATGAATGCATAAAAATATAATGCAATACAGTACTGTTTAAAGTTATAAGAATTATTACTAAAGAATTATGCACATGTGTAAATTGAAATGGTTCCTGCTAAAACACTGCCTTAGAGACATAAGGACAGGTTAAGACTATATGAAGATTACCAGTGAGTAGTTGTAGAAACACACACCAGACTGAGTCTACTCAGGGATCCTAGGATTATTTAGAAAGTTATTGTGTTTATGTTGTCTGTGACATTAGAAAAAACTGCTTTGACTGCAATTCATATCTAAGAGAAGTCTGACGTCTCAGTGATTATCACCACATAATTGATGAGTGCAGTTTACAGTATACTTTTCTAACCAACAGCCAAAAGAGATTTCCCCTTTAAATTTGTACAGAAGCCAAGTTAATTACTAGTAATTGCACCCACATAGCAATGACGGATAAGTTCTCTGGGGAGGTGACAGTAGACCTGACTGAGACAGCTAGAACAGCCTTGGATGCCACAAAATACCAGATCTCACTTCGAGGTGGAGCTCTTGCAGCAGCTAACACCATTAGGACTATGAAGCCAGGCACTAGGACCTCACAAAACATTTTCTAGCTAACAGTTCAAGGTGGGGAACCACCCCCCTGATGCTGGCCCCGCCCTGATGCCATGTATGGTATAAATGGGGCAGTCCCCAGCACCACCTCAATTCTTTTTCCGCCATCGATCCATGCATTTTGGCTCCACAGATGCCTCTTGCTCCAGTCAGCTGCCATTTTTTCAAGCTTTGCACAGTTCTTTTTGTCAGGTTTACCGACAATCGAATCGTTACCCCGTGCATATCCTCTCAACCTTCTTCCTCATCTCAGTGGCAGAAATCAAAGTCTGCATGTGGTAAGCAGATCCCGGCCCGGGACAGCCACTCAGCCTGTGTTATCTGCTTAGTCCTGGACCACAGCTTAGGCGACAGCCTGCACTGCCAGAAATTCAATAGGAGGACCAGAATCTGCCACTTGAAGACTCTCAAGATGTTCCTCCTCGAACAACAAGTGGCCGCCATGCAAAAATCCCACTCGGGGCACAGCTTGTCTTCCTCTTCAGCTAGAGATTCCTCCTCCAGAGAGAATAAATTGAGGGGGAAACACTATCACAGGGACAAGGACAGAGCCAGGTCAGAATCGTGTCCTGGATCACCACATAAGTCTGCTAAGACCTCGACCTCTGATGGCAGGTCGGGTTCAGCACATCCAGTTTCCTTAGCTCTTTCTAGGGTGCCCCTAAGAAGCCTCCCACCTCTTCACTGTCACTTGGTGGGGAGGTCTCTGGGGTTGGGCTGTCTGAAGGCCCCATGTCCCTGGCTATCCAACCCCTCAAGCTTGTGCTAGGGTCTAAGTCAGTAGTACAAGCATCTTCCTCGTCAGGCGACAGGTCAGAACTTGTCTGCAAGGCCTTAGCCTCAGGGTCATCTGACAAGTCCAAGGGGTCAGACGACACCAGCAGGCTCCAGTAGTGTGAATGCCACAAGAAACATCGTTCACCTGCTCCGAAGATGTCAGACAGGAAGCATCGTTCACCTCCACCAAAGACATCAGCCGAGACTTCAGCTACACCCTCAGACTCCAACACAAAGCCAGACCAGATGCCACCTCCAGAGCTGATGCCTGTTACTCCACATCTGAACAATGTACTGGTGACAGGTGACCGATTGCTCACCTCCAAGGACCTCGGAGACCAGGCTCCAGCTCGACCACCCTCACCTCCACCTTGGGAGCCTGACAACCAGACATCAGGGCCCCCAACACTAGAGGATGTGGCTCCACCCAATACAGCAGACCCGCAGCCATAGGGGGTCATCCCAGGAGGGCCAATACCAGGGGCTCCTAATGCCCCCACCCCATCAGTTCCTCAGCCAGGCCCTATCATTCCCCTAGATGAAGTTGTGGCATTATTTAATAGTTGGCAGAATACAATCAAAGGAGACCTTTTACTCAGGGTGCCAGAACCATCCCTGATCACCACTGGGGTCCCGGCTACGGACCCTCCACAGAAGCCCTCTCCCCTACCTACTCTGACTCTAGTTCACCCAGCATCGGGGGGACAAAGGACAAGGGTCTCCAATCCTTAAGCGGCGTTGTCACCACCCATCATCCAGATCCTCCTCCAGGTTGTGCCCAGATTCCTCTTCTGAAGGATCCTCTGGGGACTCCTCCTCTTATGATTCCTTGGACAAGGACCTTTCTGTCCCCTCACTGGATCACAGGAAGGACTCACCAAGATCCACTCCGGATGATCCATCATTTTTAGATTTGATGAGGTACATCCAGTTTTTGAATCAGTTGGAGACAGGGGAGCTGAACCCTGAATGTCGCTGTTTGGTGAAATTCTTGGGGGCAAGTGACCCTAAGCCCTTGTTGGTTCCACTGTTAGTGGAGTCCTTCCAAGATGTAACAGGGGTTGCTTGGAAGTGCCCCTCCATGACTTTGGCAATCCCCAAAAGCTGGGGAGATCTTATACAGGACCCCAAGGGGAGAACCACATTTAAGTGAGCAGCCAAAGGTGGACTCAATGGTGCTCACAGCTGCTCAGGGGAGAGCCCAACAGCTAAGGCATATGAGCTTCCAGCCACCAGACAAAGAGTCAAAAAAATTGGACCAGCTGGGCCGTAAGGTATATTCTTCGGCCACCTGTACAGCCAGGTCACTTAACTTCCTTGCTGCATGGTGATGTATCAGAAGTCACTGTGGAATAAAGCCCTGGACCTGGCTCGTACACAACCAGACTCTGACAATAAGAATGAGCTAATGGTGGTTCTGCAGTCCAGTGCAGACATGGGAAAACATGTCTTGTGGTGCTCATGTGATTCAGCTGACACTGAGGCAAGGGCAGCCACCACAGGGTTACACCTGCGATGCCGTGCCTGGCTGCGGGTCTCTGGCTTCAGGCAGCACTTGCAGGATACAATCCTGGATACCCCTTTCCAAGGGCCGATGTTAATTGGTCAGGAAACAGAAACTTATTACTGTTCTGCAGGACTCAGGCAAAGCTGTGTCAGATGTCCATAGAATGTATAAATTGGAACCAGCAGCTCCTAGATGTTGTTCCTTTTGCAGGCAGTAAGGTCAGCAAGGATGATGCCACAACAGAGAGGGGGTTACAAGAGGAAAGATGCCCCTGTGTCCTCTGGAATTCAAGGCCCCAAAAACACCAAAAGCACCAGGGCCATCTTTCCCACTCTGTCAGCCTCAGCATGACTCCTTGCTTGCCCCCCTTCCTCCAGTGGAAGTGCAAGGGGAGGCAGTTGGTGGGAGATTCTTCCTTTACCACAATGCTGGTTCAATATCACCATGGATCAGTGGGTGCTTCAGATCATAGAAAGAGGCTATGCCTTAGAGTTTACTCAGGTTTCACTGGACAACCCTCCCATTCCCTCACATTGCTCTCCATCCCATGTGGCCCTCATCAGGGCAGAAATCAAGCCCCTTTTGGAGAAGAAAGCAATTCAGGTAGTGCCACCATCACAGAGGGGAAGGGGTTTTTACTCCCATTTCTTCCTTGTCCCAAAAAAGACTGAGGACTTCTGTTCTATCTTGGACCTCAGTCACCTAAAGAACTTTATCAAATACAAAAGATTCAGGATGGTGACCCTGCAAGGATTGCTGCTAGTGCTTCACCAAGGGGACTGACTCTGCTCCCTGGATATGCAGGATGCCTACATGCATATAAAGATTCTGCCATCCTACAGGAGGTACCTCTGCTTTTTCTTCCAGGGAGAGCACTATCAGTTCAGGGCACTGCCATTTGGCCTTTCTTTGGCACCATGGGTGTTCACCAAGTGCCTGACAGTAGTGGCAGCTGCTTTCAGGGGGCAGGGGCCCTACATTTACCCCTGCCTCAATGATTGGCTTCTGAAGGTTCCTACACAGGAACAACTATGCCACTCCTTACAGGAGAATTTCTGCCTCTTCCAAAAGTTGGGGGTTACCCTGAAACTCCCAAAATTGTCCCTATGGCCAACCCAGAGGTTGCAGTACATAGGGGCAGTCTTGGACACTCTCCAGAGAAGAGCCTTTCTTCCTCCCAACAGGGCAGACCGGTTAAGGGTGCTGGTTCGGAGAGTCTTCTCAGAGATTGTGGTCCCAGCCAGAGTGGTGCTGCAGCTGCTGGATCACATGGCAGCAGCAATTGTTATGGTTCCCTTAGCCCATCAACATGAGAGTCCTTCAGTGGAATCTCCGGGTTCAGTGGGATCAATGCTCAGACGATCTCGACCAGCAGGTCAGGATCTCCAAGGCTGTGCACCAGACTGTGGAGTGGTGGCTCACCCCTTCTTGACTAGAGACTAGAGAACAGGGCTCCTTTTTGAGTTCCCAGCCCTCATCAAGTCCTGACAACCGATGCCTCAGGTCTAGGCTGGGGAGCACACTTAGGATCACACCAAACAAGGGGAACTTGGACTTCTGTGGAATGCAATCTTCATATCAATGTTTTTGGAGATGAGAGCCATCCTGTACGCCTTGCAGGCATTTAGGACAGTTCTTCTACCAGGTCCTCTTCTGGTCCAGTCTGACAATATTCTAGTGGTCTTCTACATTAACAAGCAAGGGGGCACTCACTCATATCCCCTATGCAGAGAGGCCATGAGAGTCTGGTACTGGGCAGTGGAGCACAACCTGGATCTCACAGCAGTTCATGTCCCAGGGATTCACAGTGACCTAGCTGACAGCCTGAGCCACTCTCGGTCTCAGGCTCATGAATGGGAGCTGTTGCAGGATGTTATAAAAAACCTTTTTGAAAGGTGGGGTCAGCCAGAACTGGACCTCTTTGTGTCCCCACTCAATGCCAAACTGCCCAATTTCTGCTGACTAGATCCAGGACCTGGTGTTTTCTGGTGAGACAAACTGTCCCTCTATTGGTTAGGGAGGTTTCTGTATGCCTTTCTTCCTTTTCCACTTCTTCAGAGAGTGCTGCTCAAGTTGCAGGCAGAGGATGCAGTCATGATTCTCATAGCTTCCTCCTGGCCTTGGCAAATCTGGATTCTATTGCTTCAACAGTTGGCTTTGTAACCTCCAGTTCCATTGCCCCTCTTGACTCGCTTGCTCTCCCAAGAGCAGGGCACTCTCGTACACCCCAATCTTTGGTCTCTGCATCCGCATGCATGGTTCCTACAGACTTAGGAGTCTAGTCATGAATGGCTGTGGTACAGGGTGCATAGCCACTGTGCAGCCACCCGCGCCCACTTGCGACCTCTCCACCACATTCACCACCAAGATGCACACCCCAATGCACCCGATCTCCCAGCCAATCATGGAGCTCTGCTCAGGGGCGGGTTGGTGGGTGGTGCGGGGGGTGAGCCAGCACTCCATGGCATTTACAACCCCACGGAGTGCTGTGCACGGGCGTTGCCAGATCCACATCTGGGAGGCTGCTGTAAACTACCAGGGCTTGCTATGTGCCCCTTGGGGAGGCTGCTTCCAGATGTGGTGGGCATGGCGGGGGACAACGGCACACCCCACTCAGCTGCCCCTACCGTCGGGGCGCATCTGGAGTCCTGGGTCAGGTGGGCGGGTTGACTGCCCACAATGGTTCAGTTAGTGCTCTGCAAGCTGGCCAGCAATGTGGCACCAGAGGCACATAAGGGATCCACTGAGGGTCCCTACCTGGGCAGCCAATTGTCTGCCCACCACGATCCACGCTCTGCACCTGCCTACCCCCCATGAACCTGTGTGCTGGGGGGGCTCTGTAGGGGAGCTAGGCAGGGGCCAGTGTTCGTGAATGTGGCCCCTGTGTAGTAGTCCCTCGGGTGCGGAGCTCTGCACCCTTATACGTACCTCTTGCGCATTTGTACATGAATAGGCCCATTAGTTGGGGACAGATACGGCATGTCCGATAGAGTGGCAGAGGTGCTAGTGGCAGTGAGAAAAACTTCAACTAGAGCCACGTACGCCTTGAAGTGGAAATGATTCTGCTTGTGGGCATCCTCTCATTCCTTAGACCCTTTCACCTGTCTGGTGGAGACGATGCTGGAGTACCTTCTGTCTTTATCAGATTCAGGACTCGGTTATTCATCCATCAAGGTGCATTTGTCAGCACTTTTTGTGTATCATGCATCAGTGGTGGGAAACCTCTTACACAACTGGACTTGTGCAAGACCTTTCTGAGAGGTATTTTGCACATCAAACCTCCCAGGAGGGACTCTGGGCCCTCATGGGATCTTCTCTTTGTGTTAGAAAAGCTTATGTTGCCTCCCTTTGAGCCAGCTGCAAGATACGAGCTACACCTCCTGTCTTGGAAAGCATTGTTTTTGGTTGCCATTACTTTGGCCTGGAGGATTTCCGAGCTCCAGGCTCTGATGCGTAAACAGCCTTATTTGGTTTTTCACAGGGGCAGAGTAGCCCTGCGTACAAATCCTAAGTTTCTTCTGAAGGTTGTGTCCAAGTTCACTTTCAATCAGGACATTCCAACTTCCAGTTTACTGCCCAGAGTACTCGAATAAAGGGGAGGCCTTGTTGCATACTCTGGACGTACATAGAATTCTTTGTTATTATGTTGACCATACTCATTCTTCTAGGAAAACAGACCAGTTGTTTGTTTCTTTCACCCAAAGAATGTTAGGGGCTCCAGTGACCAAGCGGACATTGGCCAAATGTTTGGTCAATTGCATTGTGTTCTGTTATCAGAAGTATGACAAACCCTTGCCAGGTCCAGTTAACAGGGCTGGGGTTAGGCACCCGCAAACCCCACGGCTGTGGGATGCCCCCACCAACCCCCCAAATGTATGGGCAGCGGCACAGACCCAGTTAGCACTTGAAGCAGGTCTAGTGACTCTGACTTTATTTCCCAAATCCCCGCTGCATTCCCAAGTTCCATTGTATAAACAAAAATACACACAGCAATTTTACAAAAGCAACAGGCAGCAGCATTACATACCTTCCTTCCTTTTGTACGTTTTCAGCTCATCAGCTTGCTGTTCATGCTCACTACTAATGCTGCCTACTGCCGCCTGATTCCTTTCCCTAAAAAGGCAACGGCAAGGTCCGCAAACACTAAAGAAACACTAAGAAGTTTAAGTTATTTAGAAGAAAAAAACAGTCCATCCAGATCCATGCTATCATACAGGGGCCCCACCGGCGTCGACTTTCAGCTGTTCATAAACTCATGCTGCTGATGTCTTCCCATTTGTGCCCACTCAGCCCGCTGCCATCTGCCCGATTTTCGAATCCCCTAAACCCTGAACCACGCTGCAGTTTCCACAGACTGCAAGAATAATCTAGGCTTCCACATGTTCCCCTATTGTGCTGCACACCATGGTGATGTGGAAGGTGCTGTTGAAGCCAATCACAGGGCTTCACTCAGTCCCTTGTTATAATTTGCACCTCCTCCACTTCGGACGAGAAAAATTTAGTCTCCACTCAGGTCCGTAACTGTACCATAAAGATTATCCCTTTGGTGCTCTTCGAACCATTCGGCCGAGGACCAGTTCCAAAGCATCGGGAAGAATTTTGGTGTTGAAGCCGCTAGCTCAGAGGAGAAAGAAGACAACTGCCCTGCCCACTGCATCTAGAAGCCAGCCACCAGAGACGACCTTCCCACCCTGTTCCTGGTCTGACTGCTGCCATCATCTCCACTGCAGATACAGCCCTGCTAGTGCTGCTTGTTGAAAGACTGCTGAGAAAATTTGTAAATCCTTTATTTCTTTTAAGAAATAACTCTCAGCAGCAGCAGCAGACAGCACCTGGCCAGAAGTCTGCAAATCCAGATCAGCGCGCTGTAAACTACTGGTGCCCGGATTTGAGGAGACTGAAGAGAAGAAGAGATTACACCCCCACCCAGAGACCTAGTTTTCTTAGGTATGTTCTGTATTTGTATATGCTTGTGCTAAATGCTAAAACTAATACAATTAAGGTGTTTAATTTAAGGATAGTTGGGAGATGAGATGGCTGCTACTGTTAAAGTTAAGACTCGAGAGGACTGCATAGACAGAGCAGCAGAACTAGAAAAAGTATATTATTCTTGTTTTAGGTGAGGCTGAGTTACTGTGTGACAATGGAGATCAGGGTTTTGCTGTATTTTTGGTTTTTTAGGTACTGAGAAAGTGTAGAAAGATTAGGGTGGGTGGGGGGCCCAGTCATAGAGTTTGCTGGAAGCCCCCAAAGCCTAAAACCGGCCCTGCCAGCAAGGGTGTAGACAGGCATACTCACTGTACACATTTGTGTACAGTTTTGTTGAGTGCCTGTCACAAACCATAAGCCACTCTGTTAATATTATCATTCTAATCTGTAGTATTTGGGTTAGTGTAGGCCACTGAGGAGGGTATGATACATGTATAACCTCTTTAGAGAGTAGAGGAATCATCTGACAACAATCTGACTTGTTTGGAAGGGGGTGCCATTTGGAAGGGATGTATACATTTTTTAATTGGGGGGTGTAACTGTTGGAGATTGTGTACAAAATGGAAATTTCTTGCTACACTCCTGCCTGCCAGTTAAGGGTCCATCATCCAGGAGTGTCGCAACTTCTTTTGCTTCCCTCAAAAACATTTCTGCAGTGGATCTTTGTGCAGCTGCTACTTGGAGTTCAGTCCACACCTTCATTAAACACTACAATCTGGACATTGCTTCCAGAAGGAGAGCAGGTTTTGGCCTTGCTGTCCTCCAAGGACCGCTCACCTGAAGAGCTCTAGGGCCACTGACTATTATAGTCCACCACCCTTCTGACCTGGACTCTGTCCTAATGGTGTTACCTACTGCAAGAGCTCCACCTTTTTTTTTTTTTCTAATGTTTTTCCCTCCGGTCATGACCTGCGGAGCCTCTCGCCTGATCCTGCCCACCTGAGGTCCCCCTGATCCTGTGCATCCTCTCCCCCCACAGCCAACAACCCCAGCTTAACCCCTCCAGGGTGGGTCTGCCCCTCCTCTTTGGGTGCTCTTATACATAGACTCTGGCTGCGGGAGTGGGGCCCGGGTGAAGGACCTGGAAGTCCAGGCAGTGTGGATCCGGAGGTGGGCATGGGGGTCAGGTGCCGTCCCCTGCCCCACAGAGCTGGGTTTTTCCATGTTCTTGGTGCCCCTCCCCCTGCATGGTGCACCCGTGATGTGCTGGTGCACGGCAACCTTGCCAGCGTCATTCATGCTGCTTGACGTGTAGCCGACGCACTGCAGCACCCCGATCTCCACTGGGAGCCACTGATGCACTGAGTTATCCCCTGTCCTCCTCCCTGGGGAGGAGAGCAGCCCTGTGGGTGCTCAATCCTCACCCCATCCCTGCCAAACCCTGGTGCCCAAGATCGCTCCCGAACTTGGGTCGCCAGCGTGGTGTGAGGTGTGGCGTTCAGCGCTTCAACCCTCAGTGCCACCGGGCTGGCAAGAGTTCCACCTTGAAGTAAGACAGTACAGTTACGTAAGAACTTACCTTAACAGTAGATCTTCAAGAGGAGCTCTTGCAACAGGTGGATTTTCCCACCCGACTGTCCCCAGGGTTTTGTAACTGTACTTCTCTCTGGGGGATGGGGGGGAGAGAGAGAGATCCTCTTCAGTTCCCCATCCTTTATGGTAGCTGGGTCTCTGGTGGGCGAACTGAGGTGGTGCTGGACGACTGCCCCCTTTATACCATACATGATCTCAGGGCAGGGCCAGCATCACAGGGGTGGTCCCATGCCTTGGGCTGTTAGCTAGAAATTTTTCTGTGTGGTCCTAGTTCCTGGTGGCATAGTCCTAATGGTGTTACCTGCTGCAAGAGCTCCTCTTGAAGATCTACTGTTATGGTAAGTTCTTACCTAACTTTACTTTTCTTATGGCTGTGGATGACAATGATACTGCAGCCAGGCTTATGGCCCTCACTGTATCTGAGGCAGTTTGCATGGCACAGGGCCACAAACCTCTCCCAAGATACCCAGGATAAGGCCATGAATTTCCCCTGTGAACAACTCTTTTTGGGGACAAGACAGAGGCCTACATGAAAAAAGTAGAAGAGTACAAAACCACTAACAGAAGTAATTCTGCCAGGGACAGACCTTCCACTTCCTACAGATCCCAATTTAGGGGAGGCAGGTGTAGGGGATCCTACTCTGGGCCTTTTTTTCAGGTCCAAGCATTGCCAGACTACCAACAGACCAGGGGGTACTTTAGAAGTAGAAGCAGAACCGTGAGAAGGTCTGAGCCAGAACCTCAGGCTAAGGCCCAGAAAAAACAGAACCCCTGATGTGCTTGCACAAATCACCTCCCTCTTACCACTAGGTGGCAGGCTGGTTCACTTCCTCCAAGAATGGCATACCGTCACCACAGACAAGTGGGTCTTGGAGGTAGTGAGCCAGGGCCCGTCCCTAAGTTTCAAAACACTCCCCAAGCTGAGAAGCAGAATTTTCACTCTAGCTACCTGAACAGAAAGGACTTTACTGGAGTCCAAAGTGGCCAACCTTCTGCTCATCTGAGCAGTAAAGCCTGTCCCTCTATCCCAAAGAGGCAAAGGCTTCTATTCCAGGTATTTCCTCACCCAGAAGAAAAATGTGGACTAGCAACCCATCCTGGATCTCACTTCTGGACTAGTATTTTTCAAAACCAAAGTTCAGAATAGTCACTTTGACTATGATAATCCTGACTCTACAGCAGGGGAACTGGCTGGCATCTTTGGATCTCAAGGATGCCTATTTTTACATCTCAATCCAACCCAGCCACAGAAAGTACCTAAGATTCAGACTTCCCTCAGGCCACTTACCAATTTGCAGCCATACCCTTTGGCCTAACCTCAGCCCCCAGGGCATTCACAAAGTGCCTAGCTGTAGTGGTAGCTCACTTGAGAAGGCAAGTGGAGGTCACGGTATTCCATTACCTAGATGATTAGCTAGTGATCGGACTGTCCCCTCGGCACACCAGAGACTCCCTTGCTCTCACTCAAAGCACTTTAGAATCTCTGGGATTCCTGATAAATGTCCAGAAGCCCTAAAAGTGGAACCTGTTCAGGTCCTGGACTTCATAGGGGCAGAGCTGGACACCCTGCAAGGAAGGGCATTCCTTCTGCAGAACAGGGGAAACAGTATCCTGGAGCTGGCAGGATCCTTCAGGCTAAACATACGCGGGCCAGCAAGGCACTTTCTGCAGCTATTGGGCCACATGGCAGCAGCCATGGCCATAGTACCAGGCTCAGGTTTCCAAATGAGGGACATCTAGTGCCACTTAAGAGCCCACTGATCTCAAAGGAGGGATCCTCTGGCCATGTTGGTGCCTGTCACAAAGACCCTATTACAGGCCCTGCAGTGGTGGTTAGACAGAGAGAACCTCCATCAGTGATACTTACCTCTCTCTTAGGATGGGGGGCACACATTCTCGACCTCACTGCCAGCAGTACATGGTCCACCCAGGACTCACTTCTGCACATCAACCTGTTAAAGCTCTGGGCAGTTTACCTGGCTCTTCATATCTTCCTGGATATAAAGTCTCCACCGCTCATTCACACTAGTGGGACTATGCTGGAGGCATTAGGACCCAGCGGGAGCCCAAAATCTTCAGGAGGGCTGACGCTGAGGTAGAACCATGCATACGTGGCGCCATGAGGCTGGCTTGCGCCGTATAGGCTATCTCGGCATCAGCCCTCCAACCGCCTCAGTTCCTTTTTCCCCGCTGTCGAGTACGCATCAGTGACGATGTCGCTCATCCGCCCTGAGTCAAATCTTCACATCTATACGATAGCACCATAGTCGTTCAATAGTTGAGTAGTATATTTATTTATTTATTTATTTTTTAAAAAAGTTTCTTTATTATTTAACGAAGAAAGGAAGTCTTCTTCAGCCCATCTTCGATGAAGTTGACCACGAACGGGGCAGGTGACGGTAGGGAGACTTCGCTTGAAAGCTGATCTTCCTGGACATAAAGTCTCCACCACTCATTCACACTAATGGGATCTATGCCTGAAGTGCTAGGACTCAGCGGGAGCAAACTTTTTAGCAGGAGGGCTGGTGCCAGAGATGGAGCCACAAGGAGCGGCACCGCGAGCCTCTGCTTGTGCGGCAATGACTATCTTGGTGTCGACCCTCCAACAGCGTCAGTTCCTTTTTTCCCCGCTGTTGAGTGCACTTCATTGACAATGTTGCTCGCCCTCCGGGAGTCAAACTTCAAACTAGCAGCATAGTTTTCAGTTTATTAATTTATAGTATTTTTCAAATAAAGTTCTGCTTACGATAATTTATTCTTGTCAAAGAAAGAAGTCTCAGCTTACATTGACAGAGTTGACCATGAGTGGGTCAGGTGATGGTAGGGAGACTTCGTATGAAAGCTGTTCAGTCAGCCGGGCTGGGTCCTGTCCACTGCCCTCTCTGGAGGGGGAGTCTGACAACGGACAGTCCAGTGTCCCAGGGGATGGGCGGTCCCCTGGAAGCATAAAAGTAAATGGTTGCATTCTCTGCACCATTCGGCCTCAAGCTCTTCTTCAGCCTGTAGGTCAAAAAGAGAAGGTATCACTCAAGGTCGCCCTCTGATATGTCTGCGCATTAACGGTCGGTCATTGGGGTGAGTTGCCAGTCTCCTCATTCAGAGTCACCAGTTTCTGGTTCTGGTCACCAGCCTCTTCGACATCGGAGCCCTTCCCCACCTTCTGGTAGGGCTTCCGATTAGCAGTTTCATCAGTGGGCCACTCTGATGGAGCAATGGGCTCAGAGGCTGGTCCAGCTGCCTGGCCCGGTCACTCTGGGGTTTTCAGGCTCTTCAGGGGATTGGGCAGGGTGACTGGGCCTCCCTAGTCACGTGGCGCCCTCTTCGGTGTCATCGACTCCGTGCTCAGGTGTTTCCCCCCTCACATGACTGCGGTGCAGGGAGCCACACCAATGCCTCTATCTCCTGGTATTCTTCCTTCTTTTCCCTCAAATCATAATTTTTGGGGCCCTGAGTTGGTTTCGGCACCGTCAGCATCTCTGGGTCACTCAACACCATTTTCAGCGCCGATGCGCCAGTCGGCACCATCCTGGGCGCCGTACGGCTCTTTGGTGCCATTGGGGTTCTCGGCACTGTGTGGCCTTTTGGTGCCATCTTTTGGCACCATGTAGCCTTTCGGCACCGTGTTCTTCTTCGGCGCCGAGGCCTGACTTTTCCTCTGCCAATCTTCAGGGTTTCTCCTCTCCGAATTCTTTTCCTTCTTCTTTTCCTGCTGATTTTCATTCCTTTCCTGTCCATGCAGTCCCTCCTGGACTGTCAGGAGATGATATTGAGCCTGACCCAGATCTTAGACTGGGTGATGATGTGGAAGGAGCAGGACCTAATCCTGTTACAGAGCCTTTGCAGATCGTATTGTAGTCTTGGCAGAGAATGATAAGGTCGTCCTTCCTCAGGCTACTACAGCTTGACCTATAAACAAAGAATCTCATAAGATAGATACTTTAGGTAAGAGAGTCTTTGCCGCATCCACCCTGGGTATTCGTATTGCCAGCTACCAGGGCTATTTCTCTCAATATGAGTATATTCTTTGGCATTTGCTCAAACAAATGGTTGAAGCTCTACCAGAGCCGGACACTAATTCAGAGCTTCTTCAAGCAAGAACCATGGGTATCGAGTCCAACAACCAGCAGGTTAAAGCAGCTATGGACGCCTTTGATACCGCCTCCCGAGTGGCAGCGGTGGGTATTTCTACCCGCCGCTATTCCTAGCTACACACTTCAGGTTTCACGAATGATGCCCAGCAACAGGTCATGGCGTTGTCCTTCGATGGTGTGTATCTCTTTGACCCTCAAGTAGAACAGGCTCTAGAGGCCACACAGAACGCTAGGTCAGCCATTAAATTGGTTCGACCTCCTCCCGCCTCTTCTTGGGGGGGTGTTAACAAACATCAGCTTCATAACTGTCAATCCTTTCGAGGCAAAGGCAGGGGAGGTTTTAACAAAAATCAAGCCCCTCAGCCTCAAAAGAAAATGCAACAGAAGGCGCAAGGACCCAAAGCGCCCAGTGCTGCCTTCTGAGTTTCTGGCCCAAGTCCCACCTCAGCTGCCCGAGGGGGATTCCTTAGTGGTAGGAGGTCATCTGACTATTCTACCACCAGTGGAAGTCCATAACTTTGGACAAATGGGTCCTCCAGATAATCTGTGAGGGATATTCCCTCAATTTTTCTGAGAACCCTCTGGATTGTCCCCCCAAACGGCAGCCAAAACTGTCAATACTTCAGTCAGAACTTCTCACTTGCCAGATACAAGGCCTTCTGAACAACAGGGCAGTAGAAGTAGTTCCTCTGGATCAACAGAACACAGGGTTCTACTCCCATTACTTTCTGGTTCCAAAGAAAACCGGGGGCATGTGCCCTATTTTGGACCTCAGAAAATTAAACAAATTTCTTCCCAAAGAGAAACTCAAAATGATATCGCTAGGAACCCTGTTACCTTTGCTTCATCAACACAATTGGGTAGCCTCCCTGGACATGCAGGATGCTTACCAATATATTCCTATTCACCCAAGACAGCACAGATACCTAAGGTTTGTGGCTGTGGGCCAGCATTATCAGTTCAGAATCCTGCTCTTTGTGCTATCCTCGGCGCTGCTAATTTTTATAAAGTGTTGTGCAATCCTCGCAGCATATCTCAGAAAAATCAGAATACAAGTGTTCCCATATCTGGACGACTGGCTTCTAGCAAGCCCTTCCAAGCAAGGAACTCTTGACGCCGTTGCCACAGCCTCAAACTTTCTCATGTCTGTGGGAGTCCTGCTTAATCTCAAGAAATCGCAGCTGCAGCCCTCCCAGAGGCTCCTTTTCATAGGAACCCTTCTGGACACCTCCTGTGTGAAAACTTTTCTACCAGAGGACAAAAGGAGTGATATTCTACAAATGGCCCGATACATCAGAGAGAGCAGCTTGGTTTGAGCTATCTCGATGCAACGGATGCTAGGTCTCATGGCATCTTCGGTATTCACTGTACCCCTAGCACGCCTTCACATGAGATCCTCTCAATGGATGCTCAGTACTCAGTGGTCCCCAACCACTCACCCTCAGTCCTTTCTCAACAAGGTGACAGAACCTCTGAAGAAGTCACTCACCTGGTGGTCGCAAGAGGACACTCTTCTGGAAGGGTATCCCTTTGCTCCTCTGGATCTTCAGATTTCAATTACCATGGATGTGTCCCTGATGGGGTGGGGAGCTCACTGTCAGACTCTCTACACTCAAGGTACGTGGACTCAGGATGAGTCCCAGCTTCACATAAATGTCTTAGAAATGTGAGCCGTCCTTTATGCAGTCCGGGCTTTGAAGGACATTCTCTGTCACAAGAACATTTTCCTTCAAATGGACAACAAAGCAGTGATGTATTGTATCAACAAGCAGGGCGGTGTTCATTCCTACCACTTATGCAGGGAAGCGATGAGAGTGTGGGAATGGTGCTTGGAGCACAACGCTCTAATTCAAGTGGTCTACCTGCCGGGAGTGCAGAATGAACTGGCAGACCGTCTCAGCAGAACAGAGACAGATCCTCACGATTGGTCTCTCGACTCAACCGTAGTTCAGTCACTATTTGCAGAGTGGGGAACTCCAGACCTGGACCTTTTTGCATCCCCACTCAACACAAAACTGCCTCTCTTCTGCTCCAGAAATCCAGGGCCTGGCATTTTCTGTCAGGATGCATTCAGGCTGCAGTGGACAAAACACTTTTTATACGCCTTTCCGCCGCTTCCTCTAATTCAGAGGGTACTTCTCAAGTTTGAGTCCCAGGGGGACAAAATGATCCTCATTGCTCCCTTCTGGCCTCGACAAATATGGTTTCAGTTACTCAACAGTATGTCGGAAACCCTTCCGAAAGCGCTTCCTCTTCAGACAAACTTTCTGACTTAGGGGCCTGTGGTCCATCCCAATCTGAGATTGCTTCACCTTCACGCTTGGCTCCTGAAGAGATAGAAGTGAATAGGTTCAATGTCTCGCAGAGTTTCAGATATTCTTCTGGCTGCACGCAAGCCAGCCACTAGGAAGACTTACACAGCCAAATGGAAGCGTTTTTCACTCTGGTGTGCAAAATCCTCTTTGAATCTTTTTTCCTGCCCACCAAATAATGTTCTAGAGTGCCTTTTAGACCTCTCAAATTCTGGTATGGAATACTCTACAGTCAAGGTTCATCTTTGTGCCATTTCAGCTTATCGTGAGCCAGTACTTTCCTTGTCACTGGCTCAGTTACCTGTGGTTAAGAGATTTCTTAAGGGAATTCTGCATACCAGACCTCCCATCAGACATCCAATCACAGTCTGGGACATTAATCTTGTGCTAGACATGCTCACTCAAAAACCTTTCGAGCCTCAAGCTACCTGTGAGTTGAAATTTCTCACTTGGGAAACGGCCTTCCTAGTGGCCATTACCTTGGCCCGCAGGGTCTCTGAGATACATGCCTTGGTCACAGACCCTCCGTATACTGTTTCATAAAGACAAAGTAGTTCTTAGGATCCATCCTAAGTTTCTTCCTAAGGTTGCTTCAGAATTCCATCTAAACCAACCTTTGGTCCTACCTACTTACTTTGCGAACTTTCAAAATGAAGGGGAGCATTCTCTTCATTCTTTGGATGTCAAAAGAGCTTTGCGTTTCTATTTAGATAGAACAAAAGAATTTCGTAAAGCTCAACAACTACTTGTTTCCTTCAGAGAAACCTGGCTGGATCAACCTGTCACTATCAGATGCATTTCAGCATGGCTGGTGGCATGCCTTTGCCACTGTTATTCCATGGTGCAGGTTAAGCTGGAAGGCAGAGTGTATGCTCACTCTACTAGAGTGGTCGCGGCATCCCTGGTGGAAATCCACGACGTGCCCATTGCAGATATTTGCAATGTGGCTACCTGGAGCTCAGTGCATACTTTCATCAAACGCTATGCCCTGGATGTCCATGCCAGGCAACATATTTCCTTTGGTCTCTCCTGCCGCCCTCTCGGGGGATTATTAGCTCAGTACTCTCCCATTTGTGTGAATGAGTGGTGGAGACTTTATGTCCAGGAAGATATGGAAATTATGTACCTACCGTAATTCTTGATCTTCTTGGATGAAGTCTCCACCACTCATTCACACGCCCACCCACCATCCCCCGAGCTCACCTCTGTTGTTGGTCTTCACTCCCTCAATCTTTAGGCTGTGAGGACTTCTTTCTTGACCATTCTTATATGAGTTTTCTGGACTATCTTATGACCGGTTTTTGGTTAGGCTATCCTTCTAGGTTAGTTACGCTGCATCTCCTCAGAAAAAAAGGTACTGAGGCGGTTGGAGAGTTGATGCCGAGACAGTCATTGCCACACAAGCAGAGGCTCATGGCACCACTCCTTGCGGCTCAATCTCTGGTGCCAGCTGTCCTGCAAAAAAGTTTGCTCCCACTGGGTCCTAGCACCTCCGGTGCAGATCCCATTAGTGTGAATGAGTGGTGGACACTTCGTACAAGAAGATCAAGAATTATGGTAGGTACATAATTTCCATTTTTAGCAGCAGGGCTGGGTCCAGTCCACCACCTTCTTCGGTGAAGGAGTCTGATCATGGGCAGTCCAGTGCTCAGGAGGAAGAGTGGTCCTCGCGAAAGCACAAAAGGAAGCGGGTCTGTTCTTGATTGAGGTCGGGAATCTGGCACCGCTTGGCCTCAAGCTCTTCTTCATCCCACCAGTTGAGGAAGAAGCAGTACCACTCAAGGTCACCCTCTGGTATGTCTGCACGGAGATAGCCACTAGTGGGGGACATGAGGCTGACCCTGGCTCCATTGGGGTCACCTGCGTCCCTGGTTTCTAGTGGCTGCAGTCCTCAGCTCTGGAGCCCCTCCCTGGCCCCTGGTGGGTCTTCTGATGAGCAGTTTCATCATTGGGCCACTCTTATGGAACAATGGGTCCAGCGGTTATCCCGGCTGCCCTTGCCTGTGGACCCGACTCCAGGGCCTTCGGGCTTGGGGGCCATGGACCCATGGGTGGAGTGGTTGGGCTACCCTGGTCATGTGACACCTTTGGTGCCATCAATGCCACTCCCTTGTACTTTTCTCCCCTCACATGGCTGTAGTGCAGGGGATAGTACAGGTACTGTCTTCTTCTAACATACTAACATACTAATGGCCAGCATATTAGGCCTTATGGTCTATCGAGTCTGCTCAAACCTCAGATCCCTAGTTGGGTGCCGAGGCCCTCCTCCCCTCTTGTGTTCCAGAAATCCCTATCATCCATCCCAACCCCCCTGGGTCAGGCCATCATCTGATAAATCCACTTTCTGTGTCTGTCCCACCGTCTCTTGTAGTCCTCCACTGTGGATCTCTGAACCAGCTCACCAGGCAGTGCATTCCAAGGGTCCACCACCATCTTAGTGAAAAACCTCCTCCTCTTTTCCCCCCTCACCCTTCCACCTTCCAACTTCAAACCATGCCCTCTGGTGATACCTCCCTGCTTTAGTCTAAAGAGTCCCTCCATGTTTACCATATTTATTCCCTTGAGGTACTTGAAGACCTCAATCATGTCCCCCATCTCTCCTCTCCTCCAATGAAAACAGGCAGAGCACCTCAAGTCTGTCCTCATACGTCAAATCCCCTAGTCCTTGCATCATCTTAGTTGCCCTCCTCTGTACCCTCTCCAGGAGCTGTATGTCCCTCTTCAAGTGTGGTCTCCAGTACTGTACACAGTACTCAAGGTGTGGTCTAACCAGTCCATTGTACAGTGGCAGAATCACTTCCCTGCTCCTAGAGGTGATCCTCCTCACGATGCATCCCAACATCCTGTTTGCCTTGCAAGCTGCTCTCCTGCACTGCTCAGAATTATTCATACATGCATCCACTATGACCCCCTAGGTCTTTTTCCCCTGTTGAGGCCTCCAGTGCCTCCCCTCCCAGGGTGTACCTGTGTTTAGGGTTTCCCCGCCCAAGATGTAACACCTTGCACTTGGTGATATTAAAATTTAATTTCCATGTGTGAGCCCAGCTTTCTACTTCTTATCATTCTTTCAGATCTCCAGCTTTAGGTGCCCCGGTGTTGAGTTTGATAACCCCAGGTGCTCGGCCGGCACCAGTTGCGGTGCAGCCCTCGGCGTCACTCCCGGTGCTGTGCCGGCGCCACCGTGGGTGCTGGGGTTTTCAACTCTGATTCAGGAGCATCTCATCCTGCTCTTCTTACTCCCTTTCCCTGCTATACTATCCCTTCTGGGTTAGCAGGAGACTATATCGAGTCTGATCCTGGCCTATGATTAGGGCAGGATATGGACAAGGGATTCATCCTTTGGACTGGAAAGTAAGCCCTCCACTTCAGCAGAGCCTTTGGTTGAGGACCTTTCTTTTAAGTCTCTTCTGAGGAATACGAATTCCACCCTTTCTCTTCAGACATCTGAGGTGGATCCTGGTACACTTTTGTGCCTTCAGTATCTTCATGTCCCTGAAATTCCTGTGGAATTGACACCACCAGTGCAACCCTCTTTCGAGACTCTTTCACAAATGGTGTGGGACAAACCAGTGCTCATTCCTTCAGTGGCTAAGTCCATAGACAAGAAATATGCTCCCCTAAGAATAGGCCAATTCTTATCTCTCAAGCCTTTGTGGATGCCATAGTGGTCTTGGCAGAGAATGGCAAAGCCGTTCTTCCCCAGGAATCCACGACCCACCCAGTAAATAAAGAGTCCCAAAAAAAATTGACACTCTGGGAAAGCGAATGTTCATTGCTGCTACCTCAGGCATGCATATTGCTAGCTATCAGGGCTATTTCTCTCAGTATGAGTATACCCTCTGGCATTCGCTCAGTGAAACTGCGGAGGCTCTTCTGGAGTCAGACATTATCTCAGAGCTTCTTCAGACCATTACTAGAGGCATTGAGTCCAACAATAAGCAGCTTAAGGTTGCAATGGATGCCTGCGATACTGTCTCTAGGGCAGCAGCAGCCTCGATATGCACCTGGCGCCACTTATGGCTGAGGACTTTGGGATTCACGAATGATGCTCAACAGAGTAATGAATTTCTCATTTGATAATGTTTTATCTGTTTGGCCCACAGGTGGAGCAAGCACTAGAGACCACTCAGAAAATTAAGACTGCTATTCAGATGGCCAGACCGGCTCCTGCTACCCCTCAGCGGGGTGGGAACAGGCGGTACTTTCATAACCATCAGTCCTTTCGTGGTAAAGGTGGAGGAGCTTTTCACAAGAACCAAGTCCCTCAGTCACAAAAGAAAGTGCAGCTGAAGGCACAGGGCCCGAAGGAACTCAGTGCCACCCTCTATAGAACCGACCTATGTCCCACCTCAACTGGCCGAGGGGGACTCCTCTATAGTGGTAGGAGGATGGTGGTGTCTGACTCAGTTTTATGATCAGTGGAGGTCTGTCACAATGGACAAATGAGTCCTCAGGATTATTTGAGAAGGATACTTTCTCAGTTTATCAGAGACCCCCTGGATCATCCACCCAAACGAAAGCACAAACTGTCTACCACTCAGTCTCTCCTTGCTTCCAAGATTCAGGGCCTTCTGAACAACAGGGCAGTAGAAGTGGTTCCACAAGCAGAACAGAACACAGGGTTCTACTCCCTAGTTCCAAAGAAAACAGGCGGTATGCGCCCTATTCTTGACCTAAGGAAGTTAAACAAATACCTGTTCAAAGAGAAATTCAAGATGATATTGCTAGGAATGCTCCTATCTCTGATTCATCAAAATGATTGGTTGGCTTCCCTGGATATGCAGGACACCTACCAACAAGTCCCAGTGCACCCAAGCTACCACAAGTGCCTACGATTTTGTGGCCCTAGGCCAACACCACCAATTCAGAGTCTATACTCGGTGCCTCGAGTCTTTACAAAGTGCATTGCAGTACTCATGGCACGTCTCAGAAAACTCTGAATCCAAGTTTTCTCGTACCCCGATGATTGGCTTCTATTGAGTTCCTCCAGATGAGGACACAGGAAGTAACTACCATGGCTTCCAAATTCCTCACATCCATGGGAGTTCCCCTGAACCTGGAAAAATTGCAGCTTCAACCACTCAGCAACTTCTCTTCATAGGTGCTCTCCTGGACACCTCCAGGGCAAGATTCTTCCTCCCAGAAGACAGAAGAAATGACATTCTCCAGTTGACTCACTTCATCAAGGAGAACAACTCGGTTCGAGCTCTCTCAATGCAGTGGATGTTGGGCCTTATGGCATCATCTGTGTTCACGGTGCTCCTGGCCCACTTGCACTTGAGAACCACACAGTGGATGCTCAGCACTCAGTGGTCTCTGATCACGCATGTGCAATCCTTCCACATCAAGGTGATGGAGCCTTTAATGAGGTCATTCACCTGGTGGACTCAGGAGGAAAACCTTATTCAAGGTTTCCCCTTTGCCCCACTGGAGACACAGATCCCCATCACCACAGATGCATCTTTGACTGGTTGGGGAGCTCATTGTCAAGATCGCCACACCCAGGTTCTGTGGAATCAGGACGAGTCCCAGCTGCACATAAATGTATGGGAAATGAGAGCTGTCCTGTGTGCTGTCTGAGCCCTGAAGGATGTCCTCTGTCACAAAGTAATTCTCCTTCAGATGGATAGCAAGGCGATGATGTATTACATCAACAAATGGGGTGGAGCACACTCTTATCCTCTGTGCAGGGAAGCCATGAGAGTGTGGGAATGGTGTCTCGAGCAGGAAGCCCTGATCCAGGCACTCTACCTCCTAGGAGTTCAGTGGATTGTCTCAGCAGAACAGAGGCGGATCCACACAAATGGTCTCTCGACTCAAACATTGTGCAGTCACTATTCGAAAAGTGAGGCACTCTGGACCTGGACCTTTTTGCATCCCCACTCAATGCAAAACTGCCTCTGTTCTGCTCCAGAAATCCAGAACGCATTTCCTCCTCTTCCCTTAATTCAGAGGGTGCTGCTCAAGCTGGAGGCATGGAGGCAGCATGATTCTCATCGCTCCATATTGGCCTTGTCAGATATGGTTTCCGTTAATCAACAGATTATCGGAGGATCTTACTTTGAGATACAGCTCTTGCAGCAGGTTGCACCATTAAGACTATAGCCAGCAGGTGGCAGGGCCCCATGGGAAACTTCTAGCTAGCTACATACAGCGGGGGACCACGCCCGATGTTGGCCCAACCCCGACATTCCATGCTTCATAAAAGGGATGGTCCCCTCAGCATCTCTTAATTCTTTTCCCACCGTCGACTCACAAGCATCGGCTACACGGACACCTTCAGCCACCGATCGACACCACACTTTAGTATTTCTTATTTTCTTCGAAAAGTTCATTTTTTCTCACCTTATATTTCATATGTCATCTTCCCCAATGTCCTCCATAGAAAGGCAGTCCTCCAGGTGTGCCTGCGGCAAACAGATTCCATTCAAGGATGACCACTTGGCTTGTGTGCAGAGCCTAGGCCTAGAGCATGACACCAAGACCTGTCCCATTTGCCAAAAACTTAATAGTAGAACCAGGATCCGCTGCCAAAATGTTTTGGAGACTTTCCTCTTAGAACAAAAATTAGCAGCAATGCAGAAAAGCACCTCCTCTGGGGAAGACTCCCCTCATAGGTTGGGGAAACATAAAGAAAAAAGAGGGAAAGGGAGAAAGAGCACTCCCCATCCAAGAAGCGGCAGTGATCCCTGTCAAGGACCCCTTCCCACTCACCAACAGGGCACAAAAAGAAACACCATCACTGGAGGTCAGGCTCTTCTTCTTCAGAAGATTACTCATCCTCTACTTTATCTTCAAGGTCTGCTTCTCCATTTAGCATTCCATCTCCGGACCTGAAGCATTTGCCAAGGTCCCCCCAGATGATCCCACTTTCATGGATATAATGAGACATATCCAAGATAACATGAGATGGGACACAGAGAACTTGGACCCTGAACGGCGCCATCTGGCAAAATATCTGCACCAGAAAGATCCTAAACCAGTAGTGGTCCCACCATTAGTGGATGCCTTTCAGGATGTGACCAAGGCTGCCTGGAAGCACCCCTACACATCTTCAGCGATCCCTTAAAAGGCTGACTGCCTATATAGTGCACTGCTGGAGGACCCCTACCTGGGAGAGCAACCAGTGGTGGACTCTGTGGTTATTACCACCACGCATGATAGGTCACAGAGGCTGAGACAACTGAGCACTCAGCTTCTGGACCGAGAGTCAAAGCAGCTAGAATCTTTAGGTCATAAGCTGTGTGCATCCTCTATATGCTCCATCCACTCCTTAAATTTCTTAACCCACATGGTCCAGTTTCAAAATGCCCTGTGGGAACAAGGACTGGATTTGACCAGAAACCTACCAGAAGGGGAACAAAAAGAAGAATTTGTCAAGCTTTTGTAAACAGGCTCTGACGTGGGCACCCAGGTAATGAGAGAGCCTTATGTTTCTGTGGATTCAGCCACCAGAAGGGCAGCAGTGGGCGTGTGCCTTCAGAGACACTCTTGGCTAAGAGTTTCAGGTTTCATGCCTGATGTTCTGACAGACATTCTGGACTTCCCCTTCAAAGGGACACTACTTTTCAGAGAAGAATCCAAAAAGATTATCACAAAACTACAAGATGCAGGCAGGCCGATCAGTACAAGCCATGTATAAACCCGAGCAATTTTGGAGACAGCAACAGTGCTTTCAGGGGAAACAAGGGCAGCAACACAGATATGGCCAACAGCAGAGAGGTAACTTCACCCATAAAGGCCCCTCTTGAGCTGCACGTGGCACAAATGCACATAACAACTAGTCCCCCCAGGCTAACCTCCCTTCCCCCACCACAGCCTGACTCATTGCAGAGCCCTCCTCTACCACCTGTCTGGGAAGAAGAGGCAGTTGGGGGTCACTTCTCAAAACATCTGGAGGGGTGGCAGTGAATTACCTCCAACCAATGGGTTCTTCAGCTGATTCAAAGAGGCCACTCTATCGAGTTCACTGGGCAGCTGCCGTCCAGGCCACCCCTACTATTCCAGTATTCTCACCATCACGCCAAGCTCATTCAGGATGAAATCCAAGTCCTTTTAGAGAAGGAGGCTATAAAACCTGTCCCGTGGGTACAACAAAGGAGAGGGTACTACTCCCATTTCTTTCTAGTACCCAAAAAGACCAGGGACGTATGCCCCATTCTGGACCTCAGCGATCTCAACACCTTCGTGGCTTACAAACACTTCAGGATGGTCACGCTACTGGGGTTGATCCTGATGCTGTACCCAAATGCCTGGCTAGCATCACCGGATATGCAAGATACATATCTTCACATTCCAATTGCACAACACCACAGAAAGTTTCTGCAGTTTGAATTCAGAGGCCATCATTACCAATTCCGGGCACTGCCATTCAGTCTGTCATCAGCACCCAGAGTCTTTACCAAATGCCTGGCAGTGGTAGCTGTGGTCCTCAGGAGAAGGGGACACTACAGCTTCCCCTACCTGGATGACTGGTTCCTCATGGCATCATCCAGGAGGGGTCTCAGTCAAGTGTTACAAGACACATTTTCCATCTTCGAAGGTATAGGTGTCACCATCAACCTGCAAAAATTGTTTCTCACCCCATGCCAGAGACTACAGTTTATAGGAGCAGTCTTGGACACAACCAGAGGGAAGGCCTTCCTACCAGAAGACAGAGCAGATTGCCTCAGAGGCTTGATCAGACACATCTGGAAACAGAAACAGGTCACAGCGAGGACCATGTTAAGACTGCTGGGCCATATGACAGCCGCCATAGCCATCATACCTCTTTCTCGTCTCCATATGAGAACTGTTCAATGGATCCTTTGATTCCAATGTGACCAATATTGGGACAACCTTGATCTGATGGACTCAGTCCCCATCTCCATACACTGAGTCCTTCAGTGGTGGCTAGTTCCAGAGCACCTAGCAGCAGGAGTCCCTTTCCTGTCAACCATGCCTTCACAGATCCTGACCACAGTCACAGCAGGATCTGGTTGGGGAGCTCATATAGGTGACAGAAGGACACAAGGATTATGGTCCAGCTAAGAAGGAGCTCTACACATAAGCATTCTAGAGATGAGAGCAGTTCTGTACTCCCTTCAAGCCATACAGACAGACCTACACCCAGGACATCTTCTGATTCAAACAGACAACATGTCAGTAGTGTTCTATATCAACAGACAATGAGGTACCCATTCATATCAACTCTGTTGGGAAGTGATGAGGGTATGGTATTGGGCCATAGACCACAACATTACCCTGTTGGCAATTCATGTCCTGGGAGTGCAGAACATGCTGGTGGACATGCTAAGCCAGTCCAGATCCAGCATGCACGAGTGGGAGTTTCTTCAGCAAGTAGCAGAAATGCTGTTCAACAAATGGGGGACTCCAGAGCTAGATCTGTTCACCTTCCCATAATTCTTTATTTATTGAGAAAATTGGAATTACAACCCTTTGAGTCATAGACTCTTTTGCAAAGGCTTCTTGTCAGAAAACGTGGTATACAGGCAATTACAGAGAAGTTAACAGGGTGCACAATACAGACAACAGGTATAAGACAAATAGTAACAGAGGAAAGAGTAACCTGTTCATAAGGATTCTGTGGGTAGAGACAACCCAGAGTTGTGCAAGACCAGTAAAAAATTCAGAGTGCATAGGACAATGAGCCATAGTAGTAAAATACAAAACATAGTACAATGACATTGAACCATAGTAAATACATAAGTACAGTTGTACCAAAAATAATTACATACAGTGTTACAACAGTAGGTTGACTCATCCCAAAATAGTAAATACGTACAATGTAGGATAGAAAGTAGACTTGTTGAGATATGGAGCAGATTACACAGTCCAATTATATCGCACATAATGAGTTTGGGGGGTGGGTTGGGAGGAGCAGAGACAGCACAAAACTGCCCAGTTTTTGCTCACTAGATTCAGGGCCTGGTGTTTTCTGGTGACTCGCATTGTTCCTTTCTTGGATAGGCAGATTTCTTTATGCCTTCCCCTCCTTTCTCACTTATTCAGAGAGTTCTTCTCAAACAACAAGCAGAAGGAGCAGACATGATTTTGGTAGCCCCATTTTGGCCCAGACAGATTTGGTTCCCCTTACTCCAACATCTAGTGAGCAAGCCTCGGTCCCGCTACCTCTCGGCTCGCACTTACTGTACCAGAGCAATGGATCACAAGTCCATCTGATGCTTGGCTCCTGAAGACCTAGCAATTTCTCAGCATGGGGTCTCAACTCAGGTAGCAGATATCCTTGTGGCCACAAAGAAACCCTCTACTAGGGGCCATGTATGCCCACAAAATGGCACTGTTTCTGCATTTAGTCCTCGGCCTATGGCCTGGACCCCTTAACTTGCCCGGTGAACTCGGTACTAGAGTACCTTCTTTCCTCATCAGATACAGGGCTAAGTTACTCCTCTATAAAGGTGCACCTTTCAGCATTATCTGCATACCATGCACCTTTTGGAGATGAGTCTTTGGCCCAATTGGACTTGTCATGCCCTTTTATTTTGGAACAGCTCACACTATCCCCTTTTGAACCAGCCATGGACTGCAAGCTATGCCTTCTCTCTTGGAAGGCATTATTTTTAGTTGCAGTTACTTCTGCCAGAAGGATTTCAGAGCTCCAGACACTTATATGCAAAGAGCCGTATTTGGTTTTCATAAGGAAAGAGTGTCCTTAAGAACTAATCCAAAGTTTTAACCTAAGGTAGTGTCAGAGCTTACTCTTAACCAAAAGATTAACCTCCCTGTTTATTACCCAGAGTATTCCAATAGAGGAGAGGCTCTCCTGCATACCTTGGATGTGCACATGATACTCGGGAACTGTCTGACTAGAACCAAACAGAGTAGGAAGTCAGATCAGTTGTTTGTTTCATTTGCCCCCAGTACGTTAGGGGCACCTGTGTCCAAACAGACATTTTCAAAATGGTTAGTGAACTGCATTGTTTTATGTTACCAGAAGCAGAACAAACCCGTACTGGGACCGGTAAAGGGTCACTTCACCAAGGAGATAGCAGCTCCATTCGCCTCCCTGAGGAATGTTTCAGCTTCAGACATCTGTGCAGCAGCTACTTGGAGTACTGTGCGCACATTCATCAGACATTACAGTCTGGACATTGCCTCCAGACGCAGAGCTGGCTTTGGCATTGCAGTCCTGCAGGGGCTTCTTTCATGAGGGGTTCCCTTTCACCCTTCTCCAGTCCTCCTCCCATATATTTTTAGGGGCTAACGCACACTGCTTGGGACTCAGTCCTAATGGTGTAACCTGCTGCAAGAGCTGTATCTCAAAGTAAAATAATACAATTATGTAAGAACTTATCGTAACAGTAGATCTTCACGAACAGCTCTTGCATCAGGTACATTCCTACCCACCTTCCTCTCAGGAGGTCATCTGCATTTGCACTGGCAACAAGTGTTTAGTCTTCTCTTGGAAGCAAATCCTCGGTCTCTCTTCAGAATTCTATCGCTATACCCAAGTTTCTGGCAGGAGAACTGAGGGATGCTGGGGGACCGCCCCTTTAATGATGCATGGAACGTCGGGGATGGTCCCCCGCTGTATATAACTAGCTAGAAGTTTTCCATGGGGTCCTGCCACATGCAGGCTTCAGTTCTAATGGTGTAACCTGCTGCAAGAGCTGTTCTTGAAGATCTACTGTTACGGTAAGTCCTTATGAAACTGTACTTTCCACCAAGACAGCTTCCACTTCAAATGGACCTCCTGATCCAGGGTTCAGTGGTCCACCCCCACCTCCGGTCCCTTCATCTCCATGCCTGGCTCCTGAGGAGATAGAAGTGGGTAGGATGAACGTCTCTCATTGAATCTCAGACATCCTCCTAGCAGGGTGCAAGCCATCCACTAGGAAGAGCTACACGGTAAAGTGGAAATGATTCTCTATTTGGTGTGCAAAGTCCTCCCTGGACTCCTTTACTTGCTCACCAAGCAAAGTGTTAGAATACCTTCTAGACCTGTTGAATGCAGGACTGCAGTACTCAACAGTGAAAGTACAACTTTGTGCAATTTCGGCCTATCATGAGCCTATCCACAATAAGTCGGTGGCTCAGCTATCCTTGGTTAAGAGGTTCCTTAAAGGTATACTGCACACTAGACCACCAGTCAGGAGATCACTAGCCACTTGGGATATCAACCTTGTGCTAGACATGCTTGCTCATAAACCCTTTGAGCCTCTAGCAGCTTGTGACTTGAAGTTCCTGACCTGGAAGGCTGCCTTCCTTGTGGCAATTACTTCTGCTTGTAGAGTCTCTGAAATACATGCCCTGGTCACAGACCCCCTGTATGCAGAATTTCACAAGGACAAAGTGATTCTCAGAACTCAACCTAAATTCCTTCCCAAAGTAGTCTCGGAATTCCACTTGAACCAGCCCCTGGTTCTTCCGACTTCTTTGCAAATTTTCAGAATGAAGGGGAGTGTACCCCACATTCTTTGGATGTAAAGAGGGTTTTGCGATTCTACATCGACAGAAAAAAAGAGATTCGCAAATCCAAGCAACTCTTTGTCTCATTCAGCATGGCCCGGCTGGGTCAGCCTGTTGCCATCAGATGCATTTCAGCACGGCTGGTAGCATGTCTCTGCTATTGCTATTCAATGGCGCAGGTCAAGCTGGAAGGCAGGGTGTATGCCCACTCTACCAGAGTGGTTGTGGCATCTCTGGCAGAGATTTGAAACATGCCCATTGCAGACATCTGCAACACGGCCACTTGGAGCTCTGTGCACACTTTTGTGAAGAGGAGGCTTGGCTCTCACTGGCCCCCTCTGAGACCCACCATTAATGGCCCCAATGGTCGAGGTTACAGTCCTACTCCTGCAGCTGATTGGGTGAGCGGTGTCACCACTATTCCTCATCCTCTCCATCCTCCTTGGGCAAGGAGAGGCTGTGGTGCAAGTTGCGTCGGTGCTATGAGGATTTGGTGTGGCAACAGGTTTTGTTCACCAAGGTGAAGCCCTTGCTGGCCTCAACCCCAGACATTACATGGCTTTCACCACAGAGGCCATAGTCTTCCCTGCCTTGGCAGGAGCCGACCCGTCAAGTCCTGGCTCAGCCTCCCCCAGCCTCGCCACCAATTTTAGTGGAGCCACCTCCCAAACTGTCAAAGTCCAGCCCTCTAAGGAGGCCCGCCTGGCATCGGGACTTCCCCATTGGCTGTTGGTCACCATTACCACTGACTGACCCTGTAGGGTCAGTGGGGATTCTGGCAGTTGACCTTTATTTAATGATTCCTTGGAATCGGAGGGTTCCTCCTTGCACTCCCATCTGGTGGACTTGAAGTTGGCCAAGGATTTGTTGGCTGAGCAAGGTCCCACTTATTTTATGGGTCTTCTCTACCTGATCTTGGACTCCACGGGTCTCCCAATGGGAGCCTGTTCAGAATCGGGCTAGGTACCCGCTCACCAAGATCCTTGACTGGGGTGACTCTCCTGGGGAAGACTCCCCAGTCACAGGGGCCATTCTTGGCCCTGCCTTGGAGCTGTGGCAGCATCCAGCCTCTTGTTATGCTCCATCGGTCCAGATGGCCTACAAGTATGTGGTCCCTACCGGTTCCCTTCAGGATTCACAGAGCACCCCTTGGCTGAGGGTTTGGTGGCCAGCTCTGTTCCAGTGCATGGGCAATGTGGGTCATGTTGACAAGCCTCCTGACAGGAGTCTAAAAAAACTAGACCACATGGCCAAAAAGGTCTATGCTGCCTCCTCTCTCAGCCTTCAGCAAGCAAGTTCAGCCATTTTTGGTTTCTTTTTGTAAACTTTATTTATTCACCCTTCTTCACTGGACTCTCTCCAGCTGGGTCATGGGGCTTACCTTGGCTGATCCTGTCCACCTAAAGCCCAGATAATCTCCTGGAGGGTTGGCTGTCTTCCCACAGTCCATCCTTGTACCCCTGGATCTACATCCACCAGGGGCAAGGACCGCTAACTCCTACATGGCTCTCTATCTGTGAGTGTCTGGCTGAGTTGGGTGTGGAGAGACCAGGAGGATGCCCCCAGCCCGACATTGGATGTGGTGCCTTGGCACCGCTAGACCTGCCTTTGCCTACCAGTGGAAAGGGAGTATTTCAGGCTTGTTTCAGTCCCCCAAGGAGCTTGGACGTGCAATGGCAGCTGGGCATACATGCTGCCACCCAACAAGCTCCTCCCCTACTGAACGTGCACCAACTGTTTATGCTGCACCTGACTGCTGCCAGGTGCTGCTACAGAGTGGCATGTCCCTGGATCCCTTCCCAGGGAAGGGAGAGCTGTCCTCTCCTGCTGACCCCTAGCATCCCCAGCTCGTTCCCAAACCTGGGTCACCAGTGTGGCATATGGTGTGGCATCCAGTGCCTCAATCCTCAGTGCCACCGGGCTTGCTAAGAGTTCAGTCCTTTTAATGGCTTACTTCTCCCATGTCCTTTTGGGCATGCTTGATGAGGTGTTTTCTCATCTCCCAGCAGACCTACAGACTATAGTCAAGCAGGTCTTGGATCAGGACCGAGCAGTGGCTAAGCAACAGCTCCAGACAGCCATGGACATTGGTGACTCTTGCACCAGATCTGTGGCAGTTGCAGTGGCCATGCGCTGCAGGGCTTGGCTGCTGATCTTGACCTTTATGGCAGATATGCAGCACAAGCTGGCGGATGCCTCCTTCTGGGTACTGATCTGTTCTGGCCCAGGGTCGAGGGGTAAATCACCTGCTTTGAAAAGTCCAGTGCCATCATGGACTCTGTGACCTCTGCCAGAGGGATCCCAGGAGCTCCAAACAACAGAAGAAGAAGCCCTTTTGACCCCTGGCTGCCCCTGTGGCCAAACTGGCCCAGCCTCAGATTGGACAACAGGCTCAGACTTGGCATCCCCAACCAAAGTCAGTCACCATGGTTGTCCGGAAGCCAGGAGGTCGAGGTCCCAGTGGCTCCTCAGCAGGTCCTTCCTCTGCCTTCAAGCCTGCCCAGTGACAGGATGGGGGTGCCTTCCTCATGCCCATCCTGTTTCCCTGGGTCCTCCCATGGGGGGCCTGCTCCACCACTTCCTTTCCACCTGGTCCACTGTCATCATGGACAGTGGGTTCTCGAGGTGGTTGATCAGGGTTTGCCTCCAGATTTTGAAGCTTATCCACCTTACTGAGTCTGTGCCCCATAGGAGGACATAGTGTCTTTCGACATCCTGTCGGCCCTTTGGGATGACATCACCCAGCTGCTCTGCAAGAAGGTCATGGCTCCTGTCTTGGACCCTTCAGAACACCCAAGATTTATCTCCAGGTACTTCCTGGTGCCAAAATGGACAGGAGCCTGGTAACCCATCTTAGATCTGCATGACCTGACCAAAGTTTTTCAGGCTGTGCACCTTCAGGATGGTTATTCTGTCTCAGATCATACCATCTCTTGAGCAGGACATGTGGTTTTGCTCTTTGGATTTTTCAAGACACGTTCTTCCATGTTCCAATCCATCCATCCCACTGCTGGTTCCTCTGGTTCTGGGAAGAGAGGATCCTCTATGAGTTCCAGGCCATGTGGCTTCCCCTTGGCCCCCAGGGTCTTCACTAAATGCATAGCAGTGGTGGCAGCTTACCTGAGGTGCTGAGGAGTTCTGGTATACCCCTACCTGGATGACAGGCTAATTGTGGGTGTCTCCAGGCAGGAGGTGGAGAGGTCCATAGGTTCATAGGTTAACATTGTGACACTCAGACAGCTGGTTCTGATTAATCTATGGTTTTGTAATATAAAAATGTGTTATGGATTGTCTCTCATGAAACATGCTGAAACAGCCTGTGGAATGACACTCCCCTCCCAGGTTTTAGCTACAAGGAGTTACCTGGAAGGCCAGGAGATAATTATAAGCTAGAAGAGGCCTAAATTAAGCATCCCCTGTTTATCTAGCTTAAGTGTAGCTTGCCAGCTGACAGGATAGAAAATATCCATTTTATGACATTTAGAGGAGGAAAACCAGGTTATGTCACACTGGTGACAAGTCATAAATGTTCCTCTGATGTCTGTAAAAGTAGTATGTTGCTCATGGATGAAAGAAGGACTTAGAAATTAACCTTCTGAGTGATGACATCCTGATTGTATAATTTTTAATAAACAGAGGAGGAGGAGCTGGGTGACATCATGGAGATGGCAGGCTCAAGACAGTGTTTTAAATATACTGTGAGTGACCTGTAAAGACACACATGTTTGGACTCTCTTGACATCCGTCTATCAGCACTATTAGAAGAGATATATTAGATATATATCTAAATTGTCTGGTGGTAGGAGTTTTGCACTTTTTAACCCTCGTTCTTTAAATGATTATACGTTTTGTGATATATGGTTCTGTATTTACATTTACATTTTTTATCTATTTTTAAGTAAATCTCTACTTTAGAGACTACTTGGTGTGCCTTTGAAATTCTTTTTCTTTTACAAGTGAAGCATACATGGTTAAAGTTGACACTGTACAGAGCTTACTGGTTTTACCAAACTGGGAAAAGGTAAGAGTTTATTCTGAGGTCTTTAATAGAGTTTTAAGGGTTAATTTTGTATGCCTGGTTAGATGCCCATAGGAAAAGACATCTGGCCCCCAACAGCAGAATTATCTGAGCCTGTACATTGAGTACGCTAGCAAGAGGTTCACAGTTTGAATCCTTCCAGAACTTGAGACCAAAATTTGATTCGAACCCACAAAACAGACAGGAGGGTTACCCTGTTCTGTTAACTGTTCACAAGACTGCACTCGAGAGCTGGCACTGTGAGAGCAGAGGGCCTGACCTGCTGAGTTGGTTTGTGACAGACTGATTGGTAGCGGTGTGCATAAGTTTGGTATTACAATCTTTTCTTGTTCAGTGTGTCAGCTTGAGACCGTAAGCTCACTTGCAAAGAGAGAAAAAGGCAGTGATTTATTTTTAAAAAGGAGACAGAACTATATCACTTGGTGTACAATCAAGTTCCTACCCATTTTATTTTTTTTCTAAAGTGCAAGTCAGAGTAGCCATAGTTAGGGAAGAAGATGGCTTCCAACTACAGCAGGCACACTGTAGACTACTTAAAGCAGTTGTGCGGGGACAGAGGAGTCCTGTTCGAGGTGAAAGCCACCAAACAGAACCTCATGGATGCCCTGATGGTAGCAGATACCCAGAGCACTGAGTCACAGACAGTGACTGAAAAGGACCGAACCTTGAGTGTGGCAGGGCTAGTGGCCAGTGCAGTGTACAGATCCAATGATGAGGGCAACAGGGCTACTGTGAGTGAAAGGCCACAGCAGCAGGGAAGGTCACCAGTATTCTGTATCCAGAAGTGCTCAGGCTGCAAACTGAGTTGCGCAGAATGGAGCTGGAGTTCCAGAGGGAGAGGGACCGTGAACAGCAGGGAGGCAGACCATGAGGCAGAGCGAGAAAGCTGAGAGGCAGACCGTGAGGAGCATGAGTGCCAGAGGCAGCACAAAGTGGAGAAGTTACATCTCCAACCAACAGGCACCAGAGCAGGTAAGTGGCTTGGGTTTAACTGGGACTACAGGACTGGGTTACAAATTGAATTCCAAATTGATAGTCGAATTTAAAGAGGAGAGGATATGGTGCCTTTTAAATTCTTTTGAAAGTTTGTATTCAGGCTAAAATTCCTAGGAGTCTTGGAGCTCAGCTATCCCTGCTACTTACCGGAAAGCTTGGGATGCATTGAGTCAAATGGACAATGAGGACAGTGATGATTAAAGCTAGCTTAAAGCTGCACTGTTAAAGAAATTTGAATTAACTGCTGAATCATACAGAGCTAAATTCTATAAACTCAGGAGAAGCCCTGACATGAGCTATGAGGAGCTAGCCACAAACAACGTCAGTTTTAAAATGTTGGTGGGAAGGAATTGAAGCAAACTCTGTTGATAAAATTGAAAATGTGATTCTGTGAGAACAGTTTTTCTGGGCATGCCCAGCTGAGCTAAAAACCTGGCTGGAGGATGAGATCCCAAAACAGTGCAAGAGGCTGCTGAACTCTCAGACCGCTATGCCAAGAGCAGACCTGCTCTGAGAGTGAATGGGTGGGCATGGCAACGAGAAAGGGAAAAGCCCACCTTCAGGGCAGCTAAAACCCTCACTGCCTCCACCAAACCGGTTAGCCCCAAGTTTTCATAGTAAAGATTTCTCTGAGAAAAAATTGAAGGTTGGTTGTGTAAAGAACTGGGCATATTGCCAGACAGTGTCCCAAATGGATGAGCAATAGTATGCAATGTGGTGCTAGGAAGGAAGTGGGTTGTTTGTGTGTCTCTGGGAGCATGCCAGTGAACATGAGGAACACATGCACCCAGTCATGGAGAATGGTGTATAGACGAAGGATTAAGGGTCACAGGGGCATCCTTGACCTTGGTAAAGGGAGATCTAGTAGAGCCTGGTCAGCTTATACCCAATAAATACATCACTGTACAGGACTTTACTGGTGAGGTGAAAACATTGTCCCTCACTAGTGTTCTCCTAGACTGGGGTGAAACGGGGAACTGTGCAACAGGTAGCTGTGGCCCAAACCTTAGCAGTGGATGTGATCCTGGGCAACAATCTCAAACAGGAGATGGAGTGTGCAGTTACCTGCAGTAGGCCGGCAGGGGAAAATTGTAGTTCCCTGAACCCCACAGAAGCCATTGTGGAAACCACTGAAAGGTTGGTTCCCTAGCCTGTGTCTCCTGATATGGAGACTAATGAAAAGGGGGTGGAAATTTCCCCAGTAGCAAGTAACCACACAGCTACAGAGAGTTACTCTAAAGAGGGAGGAGTGACCCATTGTCAGAGGGTTGGGATTCACAGTGATACTGAGTGCCCCGATGCTAGTGCTAGGGACCCTAGTTTAGTGACTGAAGGGGACCTGTCCCATGCCTTGGGAATGTGTGAGGGGTTTTCAGCTTCTCAGAGAAGTGGCCCTAGTCTAGAGAAGCTGAGGGCTTGGGCAGACCCTGATGGGGCACAGGGAGGTGACAGCAGACATCAGGTTTATTGGGAAAATGGACTGATGTATACTCAGGCTGTGCAGACAGAGGAAGGGGTGCTAGGCAGGCAGTTTGTCATTCCCCAGGGTTATTGTGAGCAGTTGCTCAAGATTGCACATGATATTCCCTTGTCTGGTCATCTGGGAATCACATGCACTATGCAGCGATTGGCCCAGAATTTCTATTAGCCTAACTTCACGCAGCAGGTGAAGGAGTATTGCAGGTCTTGTCACTGGTGCCAAGAAATGGGGAAGGTGGGCAAGGAAACTCAAGCCACCCTGATTCCATTGCCCATAGTGGAGGAGCCATTCCAGAGGGTGGGAATGGATATTGTGGGGCATTTAAATACCCCCGGCTCCTCAGGGAAGAGATTCATCCTGACTGTAGTGGATTATGCCACCGGTACCCAGTGGCAGTCACCCTATCATCACTGAGGACAGACAAAATGGCAGATGCCTTACTTGGGATTTTCTCCTGTGTTGGGTTTATGCAGGAGGCTATCACTGATCAAGGGGGTTCCTTCATGTCGGACCTGATGAAATGTTTATGGGAGAAGTGTGGGGTGGTGCAAAGATGCATGACCCTTATATCACCCACAAGCCAAAGGGCTTGAGGAAAGATTCAATGGTACCCCTGAGTCAATGCTCCATGCGTTTGCTGAACAGCATGGGAGGGACTGGAGAAATACCTTCCCACCTGTTGTTTGCATATAGGAGGTGCCCCAACAGTCGACAGGATTTTGTCCCTTTGAACTCTTATATGGACGCTGGGCATGTGGGACCCTAGACTTGATCTGGGAGGACTGGGAAGGCAAGCATGCCACCCAGGGAACACCCATTGTGGATTACATCCTTAGGTTTAGGGAAAGGCTGAAGGAGCTTATGGGGACAGCCCAGAGCAAACTGGAAGCTGCCCAACAGAAACAAAAAGTGTGGTAGGACCGTAGAGCCAGAGCTCGCTCCTACATAGTGGGTCAGGAAGTCATGGTCCATATCCCGGTCTGGAAAGACAAGCTGCAGGCTGAGTGGGCAGGACAGTACAAAGTGGTTAGGAAGGTAAATGACGTAAACTATATTATAGAGTTACCTGACCGAAGACAGACAGGAAGGATGTGCCATATCAATGTGATGAAGCCATATGCAAATAGGGCTGACATGGTGTCTGCAGTGTGTAATCATGGGAAGGGGATGGACGAAGGAGACCTCCTTCTGGACTTGCTGGAAGAAAGTAAACAGGAGTCCTCTGTGGAGGCAGTTAAATTGTCTTTCCAGCTGACCCTGGACAAGATCCAGGAAGTAAGGGAGGTTTTAGCAGACTTTGTCCCATTGTTTAGCGCCAAGCCTGGACTAACCCCCTTAGCGACTCATGATGTGGAGACAGGAACACAGACGCCCATATGGCGGACAGCGTATCAGGTGTCAGAGGCTGTCCAAAAGGACATTAGGAGGGAAGTGGAGGAGATGCTGAATTTAGGGGTAATCCAGAGATCCCACAGCCCCTAGGCCTCACCCATAGTCCTTGTGCCCAAGCCAGATGGCTCTACTCATTTCTGTGTGGACCATCGTGGACTGAATTCAGTCACGAAGTCAGACACCCACCCGATGCCCCGGACGGACGAACTCCTGAACAAGTTGGGGGGGTGACCTACCTTACAACCATTGACCTGACCAAGGATATTGGCAGTAGAGTTGATGGACAGAGCTAGGGAGAGGTTGGCCTTCATCACTCCGATAGGCTTATTTGAATTTAAAGTAATGCCTTTCAGAATGAAGAATGCCCCAGCCACTTTCCAAAGGTTGGTGAACCAGGTGTTAAATGGTGTTGAGGAGTACGCCATGGCATACCTGGATGACATTGCTGTCTTTAGTACCAGCTGGGAGGAACACCTATCCCACCTTAGGGAAGTGCTGGGTAGGATACAGAGGGACGAGCTCACTGTCAAAGCCGGGCAGTGCCAGGTGGCCATGGGAGAGGTGGCATACCTCAGGCATGTGGTAGGCCGAGGACAGCTCCATCATAACCAAATAAAGATAGAGGTAATCCGGGCATGGCCCAGACCAGAAACGCAGAAGCAGGTCAGGAGTTTTCTTGGGAAAGCAGGGTGTTATAGAAAATTTGTACACAATTACAGTGCCCTGGCTGCTCCCCTATCTGACCTGGCATTTATTTATTTATTTGCTGTTTTACCAGGTAAGCACACTAGACAGTCAAGTGTCTATTTTCAGGTGCAACCGGGAGAGTTACAAAGATACAGACAATAACAGTACAGAGGCTAGCAACAATTTAAACAAGGTACAGTGAGAATACAAGCAAGAAGGACCAGCAGAAACAAAGTACAGAGACATGGTGTAACTGTCATACCTGGTACAGACAGGTATAAGCAAACAACTATAGTCAGGTAACAGGCAGTGAACAATTTCAGTGCAATTCAGTTTGAGGCATGACAACCAGGAGGGCAGCCAAGGAATTAAGACCAGTGTCAGCAGCAACAACATTTGTGGATTTATTTATTTGTTATTTTTTGGAACAAGAGCACACCTGCAGCCAGGATTTTCACAGGCACATCACGGATGGTAGGACGACAGGGACAGAGGCAGCTTGAAGCTTGTTTGAGTAACCCCAGAGGAAACCTGAAGCAGCATAGGAAGGCAGTTCTTACATGAGGAGGAAGGAGGTTCCTGGTTCTAGGGGCAAGAGCTGCAAAGGCACGATCCCCCGCAAGGGAGTGAGTCTTAGGGACCATAAGTGCCTGGGATTCAGTGGACCTCAGCTGATAGCCAGAGGGGGCAGGCTGGAGGAGGTCAGCAAGTGCTGGAGGAGTAGAAGACCAGATGATGTTATCTGTAAAGTTGTCCATTATGAATGATCGATGGTTACTAGGAGAAAGCCAACCCAGTCTAGAGTAAAGTCGACAATGATGGGTGAGACGTGGGGCTGATAGGGCAAAGCACATATGTTGTTATACGAGGTGTCCTATTTGGAGAGCCAGGCTTTGGGGGCATTCATGAAGGAGGCGAGCCCATAGCAAAAGCGAGGGAAGAAAACCCTTTGCCAGGGTGTCTGGCAGCTGGGGTGAGACAACTTTTTGCTCTGTATGCTAGTCCCAGTTTGCAGTCTGTGCCTTGCAGGAGTTAAATATGCAGGAGAGATCCAGTTGGGGGTCAGGGGTCACCCCCAAGTATTTGAATGAGTCCACCACCATCACAAGGATGCCGGCAGTGCCAAAGACTCTGAGATCAGCTGGGCACGCTCTCACCTTGGGAAGGGAGCCAAATAACATTGCCTGCATCTTCTGAAGGTTGATGACAAGCTTCCTGCCTTGAGCCAGGATTGATGCGATCAAAATCAGAGCTGAGTCTAGAGTTTATGTCATCAATATTTTGTGAATCATGAGGAGCACCATATCATCAAGCATATAGGGTAACATGTCCAAAGGTTGGTATTGAAGGCAGCTGGTTGATAAAGAGGAGAACAATAGGGGCCAAGGACCGACTCTAGGGCATCCCACAGAGCTACTTGGTGATAGCCTGGAAATGGCATTTGGAACCTTGTGTACAGTTGCCTGCCGAGCTAACTAGTAAACCAGGCTAGGATGGGGCGGAGGCTGAAAGACTGGAGAACAGAGCCCAGGAGGGTGTGATCAACCAAATCGAAGGCCTTGGACAGGTCGATGAAGACAGCCCCTGTGAGTTTGCCTTGATCAGTCGCAGTTCTGATTTTGGAGGTGACCTGTGCAAGGGCAGTGGAAGTGCTGTGTCCTTTTTGGAACTCATGCTGCTCAGGGGAGAGAAGGCCATTGGTTTGGAGGAAGAGGGCACTCTGGGAGGCCACTACTTTTTGAAGCAGCTTATTAACTGCAGATAGAGTCGCTATGGGTCGATAGTTTTTGAGTAATTTAGGATTGCCATGCTTCAGGACTGGGATCACACGGGCCACCTTCCAAGTGGTAGGGACAGACCACGGTATGAGCGAGGAGTTAAGAATGTGGGAGATCAGACGGGCCAAGAAGGGGGCCCCTAGGTTGAGCAGTTTGGGCACAAGGTTGTCATGCCCAGTGCTGGAGTAAGGGGAGAGACCTACTAGAAGCTTCTGAGTTTCTTTGAAGGAGACAGACTTAAAGTAGAAGGGAGGCGGGTGGGGTACAGCACCAGGAGTAGGACCCAGATCCTTTGAAATTGAAGGCATAGAGGTATAATCAGACAGGTCAGAGATCAGGCAATTAAATGCATTTGCTATTGTGTGGGCATTATTGTAACTGACTCCATTTATTAGCAAATCAGGAACCTGCTGGCAGGCCGGACCATTTACGGTGTGTTTAATAGTGCACCAGAAACTCCTCGGGTTCTTGGCAGACACTTCAAGGGATGATTTGCAGAAATCACTCTTAAACGAGTGAAATGCCCATTTGCATGAGTTCCTGAGTTGCCTGTAGACCTCAAGATCAGATCTGTTCCCAGAGGCCTTATATTTTAGCCAACTTTTGTCCCTAAGCTTCATCAGGGAAAACAGTTCCACTTGTAACCATTTTGTGACTGTGCCCCCACTCTTCTTTTATTGAGTGGGGCATGTCTATCTTGTAATGGGATAAAAATGGTTAGGAAGCTGTCAAGAGCAACTGAGGGGTCACGGTCTGCATATACCGGGGACCAGTCCATCAGGCTGAGGTCGGTGCGGATGTTGTTTAAGTCAAAGTTTGAGTAATCTCCATCTGTATGACTTTTGGTGGGACCCTGGAAGTAAGAATCTTCCAGAAACAGTATGTAGGGGAATGGTCTGAGATCAAATCAGGAGGAGGCCAGAGGCTGAGATTCAGTCTGGCCTATTACACAGCATCCAGTCAAGGAGAGAGGCATTTTCCTGGAGGAAGAGGGTCTGGTGGGTTTGGTGATGAGTTGGCTGAGTGCAGGCCAGATAGAAGGGCTTGAGGGTTTTGCATTCCCACTCAGCCAGTTGAGGTTAAAGTCTCCAAACATTAGAGTTCACTAGTCTCACCTTGGAGCTGAGGCAGTCAAGGAGATAGGAGAGGCCACGAACACCACCTTTTGGTGGATTATATACGCAGGCCAGGTGAAGCTTCTTAGTGTTACCTAATAGGAGGAGGGCATGTATAAACTCCCAAGAGGGGGAGGAGGGGTGGAGTATGTCAGTCACTTTTAGATGAGATTTATAGTAGAGGAACAACCCACCCCCACGTTTTATACCCGCCCTGTCCTGTCTGATCGCAAGGTAGCCATGGAGAGCACAGGCAGAGTTGGGGTGTACAGGCTTGAGCCAGGTTCCGGAGACCCCTAGGGTGTCCGGTTTTTAGTAGGTGACCCATGCCATTAAGTCTGAGTGATTGGCAAGGATGCTATGAATATTGAGGTGGGCACCCTTTAGGCCCTTTACCTCCTGCCACAGAGGAAGTGACATGATGAGTTGAGAGGGGTTGGATAGCAGGTTTAAGGTTGTAACCACAAGCACCAGTCAGCTGGGTTAAGGAGCAGCAATAGTAAGTGAGATCAAACAGTAATTTTGCTGTAACTGATTTGGTAGGATAAGGATTGGGGTACTATAGGCAGGGATCAGGTTAGGTTGGGCTAGGTATATGCAGTTTGGCCATCACAGGGAGGTCAGAGGAGAGTGGAACAGGCTGACACAGTAAATTACTCAGTTCAGAACAATAATTTGCACAGGTCCCTAATGAGGACAGGGCATGGGGCCATGAAGAGCTGAGTTTGTTCAGGGTAGTTTTACAGACTTTTCCCCCACCTGCTCTGATGAGCCAAGCTACAGCCTGATTAGGGCAGAAAAAGGCCCTTACTTTCAGCCAGCTAATGAGTATACAAAGGAGAGAAAAAGTGAAATGCAACCACTAGTGGAGAAAGCTGAAAACCTGCCAATGGGAAAGTGAGCTGATAGGATATAGAACGCATGTGATCTCAACTATATAACTTGATGTTCACCAAGGGCAGTGGTGGGGATGGTGGGGAGCCGGCGCAGAGCGCCGCCGGGGCTTCTACTAGCTAGTAAAGAAATAGGCACAGCTGTTGCTCCGTGATTTCATCCGTACCTGTTTCCTCTCAGGGAGTCGAGTTGGTGGAGGGGAGCTTGGGGGGAGGGCAAGGCAAACGAGTGCCCTCATGACCACCACAGCTAAGAGAAGGAAGAGAAAAGCACCGAATTTATACACAGGTAGGCAGAGGGAGGGGTTGACAAAAACAGAGCATGTTCAAGTGTACTGATTCGAATGGGGCAGGAATTAAGCTGGCAAAGAAAGAAATTGTGCAGTAGTGACTGTGGCCAAGTTCAGGAGCATTTACTCAAATTTTTATTTGCTAATATATTTACTCAATTTTTATTTGCTAATATGTGGTCAAATTTGAATTGGCACAGGATTTAGGCTGGCAAACAAAGACATTTGCAGTAATTACTGGGCCAGATTCAAGCTGCTACTACACAAGCATAGGGCTCTGAGATCTAAGTGAGCTCCCAAATATAGTGGGTAAATTAATTAAATTACGACTTACTTCACATTAGAGCTCCTGATGCAAACAAAGTTATGATCTGCTGCTTTAACTTAAGGCTCCTGGAGGCAAACAGAGAATTTCTACAGCTTGATTTAACAATATTGTTTTAAACTTATTTAAATGGGTAAAGAAAAGGATGGCAAAGAAAATTACCTAGGGACCAGCCTGTGAAGACGTCTTTATCAGATTGAAGGAGACACTGTGCAGTGCTCCTGTTTTGACAAGTCCTCCCTATAGCAGACCCTTTATAGTTCAGACTGATGCCTCAGACATAGGTATTGGGGCAGTACTGAGTCAGACATCCAGCCAAGGGAAAGATCACCCTGTAGTGTATCTGAGTAAGAAGTTACTTCACAGGGAGCAGGCATACTCCACTGTGAAAAAAGAGTGTCTTGCCATAGTGTGGGCCCTAAAGTAATTAGAGCCATATTTGTATGGGCAGCATTTTGTGGTACAGACTGACCACAACCCCCTGGTTTGGCTGATGCAAATGGGAAAGATGAATGGTAGATTGCTAAAATGGAGTCTTGCTTTGCAAGGGTATGATATGACAATATTCCATAGGGCTGGAGCCAAAAATCAGAACTCTGATGGGCTATCTCGTGTCTACGAGGAGTGAACTAATTTGGGAAGCTCATCCCATGCAGGGGATAGAGCCCCCAAATTCAGTCTAGGTGGGGAGGAATTGTGACACTCAGACAGCTGGTTCTGATTAATCTATGATTTTTGTAATAAAAAAATGTGTTATTGAGTGTCTCTCATGAAACATGCTGAAACAGCCTGTGGAATGACATCCCCTCCCAGGTTTTAGCTACAAGGTGTTACCTGGAAGGCCAGGAGATAATTACAGGCTAGAAGAGGCCTAAATTAAGCATCTCCTTTTTATCTAACTTAAGTGTAGCATACCAGCTGACAGGATAGAAAATATCCATTTTATGACGTCTAGAGGAGGAAAACCAGGTTATGTCACACTGGTACAAAGTCATAAATGTTCCTCTGATGTCTGTAAAAGCAGGATGTTGCTCATGGATGAAAAAAGGACTTAGAAATTAACCTTCTGAGTGATGACATCCTGATTGTATAATTTTTAATAAACAGGAGGAGCTGGGTGACATCATGGAGAAGGCAGGCTCAATACAGTGTTTTAATTATGCTGTGAGTGACCTGTAAAGACATACATGTTTGACTCTCTTGACATCTATCGGCACTATTAGAAGAGATACATCAGATATACAAGTCTAATTGTCTGGTGGTATGAATGTTGCACTTTTTTTAACCCTTGTTCTTTTAAATGACTGTATGTTTTTGTGATATATGGTTCTGTATTTACATTTTACATTTTTTTATCTATTTTTAAGTAAACCTCTACTATAGAGACTACTTGGTTGCCTTTGAAATTATTTTTCTTTTACAAGTAAAGCATACATGGTTAAAGTTGTCACTGTACAAAGCTTACTGGCTTTACCAAACTGGGAAAAGGTAAGAGTTTATTCTGAGGTCTTTAATAGAGTTTTTAAGGGTTCATTTTGTATGCCTGGTTAGGTTCCCATAGGCGAGAGATATCTGGCCCCCCTGAAGAGCAGAATTATCTGAGCCTGTACATTGGGTACATGAGAGGATCACAGTTTGAATCCCTCCAGAACGTGAGGCCAAAGTTTGATTCGAACCCACAAATCAGACAGGAGGATTACCCTGTTCTGTTAACTGTTTACAAGACTGCGCTTGGAGGTTGGCACTGTGGGAGCAGAGGGCCTGACCTGCTGAGTGGGTTTGTGACAAACATTACAAGTCCTGCAGCTATAAAAGTCATAATTGGACTTTTCAGGGACAAAAGCTCATTTTTTTCCCTCTCGTGAACTGATCCAACAAACTTTTAAAAGTAGTTAGGTTAGCAACACTAACCACTTTGATAGGGAGTGCATTCCATATTTTGGCTATTCATTGATTGAACTACCTACCCCTTTTGGTGGTTCTGAATTTTTAACCAAACAATTGATATGGATGAGCCCTAGTTTCCCTACCCAAGTTCTCTTTTTTGATTAGACCTGCAGATTCCCATAATATCTCATTGTGGAAGATGTTATACACATAACAAAGATCTCCTCTGTTTTTTTCTGTATGCCATCAAATACAGACCCAGGTCTTTCAGTTTGTTTTGATTGTTTTTATTTTTGACCTTATTTACTCTCTGAGTTAGTCTTCTCTGAACCCTTTCCACTTGTTTTATACTCCCTATACTCTGTGGGACACTAATGGATGATCCATACTCCAATATAGGCCTCACCAAGGATCTGTACAAGGGGACGAGAACTTTTTCACTCCTACTCTTAATGTTCCTCATTATGTTACCGATCACTTTGTTGGCTCTTTTTACTGCCTCATTATTATGTTTATCAAATGTTAGTGTGTTTGATATTATTGACCCAGGTCTTTTTTGTTTTCTGTACTTTTTATAGTCATGTTATTTATTGTATAATTGGCATTTTTGTTATTGTGTCCAAAGTGCATAACCCTGCACTTTAGTTTATTAAATTTCAGCTTATGTTGTCTTGCCCATTCCTCCAATTTTTGTAGTTGTTCTTGAAACACTTATGTTGATGTCTCATTGTTCACAGTTGCCTCCACCTTATTGTCATCGGCATACTTGCATAGCCATGCCCCTTGTGACACCTGCATAGTGGAGATAAAGGTATTAAAAGCATGGGTCCCAAAATTGAGCCCTGCTGCACTACACTAGTAACCTCAGCCCACTCAGACATAAATCCTCTGATATCTGTTGTAAAGCCACAAACTTATCCATGCCCTGAGATGTTCATTTACCCCATTTCCTGTAGGGACTGTAATAAAATGTCATAGGGTACTGAATCAAAGGGTGGTTTCCGTATTGAAGTGTGTCAGCTGTTGCATCCCATAATCTCTCCAGTATTGCAACAAGTATTTATTGAGTCATTGCAAACAGGGTCTCTCCCTTCATCCCTTAGGGAGGTGACTATTACTATCCTACCAAGAAAAGGTAAAGATCCTCTTAAAGCATCCAGCTACCACCCTATTTCATTATTGAATGCTGACAGCAAGTTGCTAGCTAAGATACTAGCTCCTCTCCTTCCCAGTTTGATCCACCCATCCCAAGTAGGCACTGTTAAGGGCTGCTTTAGCACGGACCATATTAGATTGTTGGTAAATTTAATCCATAAGGTCCAAACATTATCTTCCCCCGCTGATGCCATTGCAATAGATTTGAAAAAGGCCTTTGATTCTCTGGAATGGGACTATGTCCAACAAGTACTTTCCACTATGGGCTTGGGGGTGGTGTTTTGGGCCTGGACTGGGACAATATATTCATCCCCAGCTGCACGGATACTCACCAATGCAATGCTGTCTCCCCCATTCATACTGGGTAGGGGTACCCATCAGGGCAGCCCACTTTCCCCACTACTTTTTGTATTGGCAGTAGAACCCCTGGTGGCCGCTATTAGGCAAAATCCTCTAATTTCTGGGGTCCAGGTGGGAACAAGGGCATACCCTACTCTTATGTATGCGGATGACCTGTTGCTCCCTATAGCCAATATTGTCACCTCCCTCCCTCCCCTACTGTCCTCCTTGTCAAATTTCTCTACATTTTCAGGGCTCGAGATTAACCAGGCCAAGACGGCGGTCCTACCTTTAAACTCTTAAGTGTACCTCTCAAATGGTTACTCAGCATGGGCTCCGATGGGCCCCGGAGGGGATTACTTACTTGGGCATTACTATCTCTCCTAATCTGCATAAAATCTGGGACCTGAATATGAAACCACTTTTTGCATCCATTCGTACAGAACTGGACAGATGGAAATCTCTTCGACTGTCGCTTGTAGGTAAAATATCCGCAATTAAAATTGTCACAGCACCAAAAATGATGTATCTTCTCTCCCACATTGCTTAGAAAATACTTCATTTTTGGTTTACTAAGTTAGACTCCCTGCTGGGATCTTTTTTGTGGGAGGGTAAGAAACCTAGGTACAGTAGAAATAAGCTCAGAGCTCATTGGTTGGAAGAGGGCTGGGATCTTCTGTGGTCAGAGGGGTATAAATGGGCCTTTCAGGTGGCTCAGACGTTAAAATGGTTCCATTTCCCTGAACACAATGCTCCTCAGCGGCTGGATATGGAGAGAGAGGTATGTCAGTGTACTCACTTGGTACTATTGTTATTTAAGCATCCCCCTAAGGGCACTTGCTCTCATCCTACTATAGGTCTCTCTCTCTGGAATATTGGGCCAAGGTGCATAAGAAGTTGGCGCCTCCCCATCTCCCCTAAGACTTACCCCTCTATGGGGCAATAACGAGATTACCATCAATAAACAACCAATTTCTTGGCCCTCATGGGAACATGGTGGTATCTCATTTCTTTGAGATATGCTCATTCCTGATACAGATACCCTTAATTCTTTTGAGGGCCTGCAGAGCTCTTATGGGATCTCTCCCAAAGACTTCTGGTGATTCCTTCAAATAAGAAGTGCCATCCTTACATACAGGCATAAGCAGCACCAAGAACAACAAATCTCCCAGGTAGAGTCATGGCTGGCTCAGGAAAGAGGACGTTCAAGCCGGGTATATGCGGCCATTCAGAGCACCATCCTGTCCCAAGCAGAGGAATCCAAGTATAAATGGGAGAAAGCACTGCATGCCCTATTACAAACCTGGAGTGGAAGTCTTGTCTAAACTAGCTCACAGGGCATATCCTGACACTAGTAATCAATTAATACAGAATAAGATAATTCACTTCTGGTATAGGACTCCTGTCATTCTCGCCAAGGCAAAGCTGGCTCAGTGTGACCTGTGTTGGAGGTGTCAGGAACTCCCAGGTGACCTGTTCCATATACTTTGGTTCTGCAGGCTGATCCAGCCACTATGGCAGGCTACCTGTGAAATGGGGTCCAAAATACTTAGAAAGCCTGTGCCTCAGTCCCCTGAGTTGCTGTTATTAGGACTCCAGACCCCGGCCCCTCACCTTTGCCTCTTCGAGTTGAAACTACTTCTGACACTCAGTATGCAGGTTTAAAAGACTCCTACTGTGTAAATAGTAGTCCCAGATAATCCCCTCCCTGGGGGAGGTATTTAACCTCCATGGCTCAAGTTGCCAACTGGGCCAGAATATCACATACTGTGACCAATACCCTCTTTAAATATACTGCCCACTGGACTCCCTTCCTTCTGTTTTTGAAACCTACGGAGGGAATCGGCTGAATAGGCACAACCATGCTACTATAATGGTCTCCTCTCATGGTGCATTTAGGGGCAAGTGCTGGACAGATTGTTACTGAGTTATAGGGGACCCTGCTCTATGGATGACATGGTATAATATCAGTAAAGGATAGTATCTTCTCTGTCAATGAAGACCTGTTTGCTTTTGTGTGTGATCTCTTGTATTTTGTAGGTGTAAAGTAGAGGACAGCGCCCTGGACCTCTCATAATTTCTGATGCTTTGTCAAATACTGCAGAAACTAGCAGGATGGGGCCAGGTAAGATATGTTTGTATGAGTTAGCCATAATGCAATGCACCAACTACTAATACTTTCAAAGTTAATCTCCAGCTGGATAGGTGTTGTACATCCAGGCACAGAGTATTATCCTACTGCTTACCTGGCTAGTATATTCAGTTCATTACTATTTGGCCAGCATGTTCTGTTCTTTGCTTCTACAGACATAAGTAACAGTCTGTAAGATCTTTGCAATGTATCCAACTGTTTTAATGTTTGTATCGTCTTATTAAGTCAAATCAATAAAATGTATTAACCCCAGAAAAATTGAGCTCATCAGATTCTGAAGGGACTTCATAAAATTGCAGTTGCATTACAATTACACCACTAGAGGCACTTTTTTTTTCTGTTTGAAAATATAAAGAAGCATTTTTTCTTTCACTCTGCCAGTGTTTTTAAGTTTTGATGGGAAATGCTCACTAACAGTACTTGTATTTCAGTCTTAATTTGTGCATAACAGGACTTGTATGATAACATGGTTACTAGCGTCAATCTGAGCAGTATTCTCTTCAAGAAAGATCCATAGTTTGTGGTCTTTAGTAAGCATGTTAATGATAAGTTTCCCAGCCATAAACTGTAATTTTATTTTTTTAATTTTTTATTTATTAAGAGTTTAACCAGGAAAGCATACTGAGCGGGGACCGCTCGATTCCAGATGCGCCCTCGGGGTAGGGGGCAGGGAGCATACAGTACATATATATAATATATAGAAGCACACAAAGTAAGCAAAAATTACAGTACGTGCAGTTGGCCATAATTACAATTGATTAGAAGAGAATAGTAATTACAAACAGAAGAGAAAGCAGTACTTGCATAACAGACAGATGATATAATTACACTGTTAGAGGGAGAACAGTTAGCCCAGGCTGAGAGGGAGCAGCCATAATAGTCTGAGTTAGCGAAGTTAGGGATGGGAACAGGCAGTGGGGTCTATGTAACAGTAGCAGAGCTGGGAGGAAGTACTGAATGGCAGTGACAACCAAGTCCCAGTAGAGTGGCATGTTATATGGTGCATGAATCATATGCACTGGTGGCTTGCTTGAGCTAGGTGCAAGTGCTGCTGTGGAAAATGGGCATTGAGGAGGAGGTTGAGATGCTGAGAGTTTGTGGTATGTCTAATGTTCATAGGCAAAGCATTCCAAAGTTTGGGCATGCGGTATTTGAAAGCAGCTTGACCTTTGGATGAGCCCATGAAAGGGACATGGAGAAGCCTGGAATCCACGCTCCTGAGGGAGTATGCAGGCGGAGGCTGTGTTGAGAGGGTGGATTCGAGGTGTGGGGGAAGGGACTGAGTCCAGTATTTAGCTATAAACCTATTGTAGTGGACCTGCCTGTGGGCCTGGAGTGAGGTCAGGGCTAGGGAGCTGTAGAGGTCACAATGATGAGTCATTTGTGGGCATTCCAGAATGAAGCGACAGAAAGAGTGGAAAAGGGTGTCCAGACTGGCTAGGGGGGAGGAGGAGGGGGGAGCAGAGCCATAGACTATATCACCATAGTCAAGTAATGGGAGAATCATTTTTTGGACAATTTCCTTCCTGGACAATATGGGAATACATCCTTTATTGTGATATAAGGTGCCAATTTTGGGGTGCAGTTTCTTGTGAATTGATTCAATGCACATGGAGAAATCCAGGTGCTGACTGAGCCAGACCCCTAAGTATCTGAAGGCAGTACATGCCTGCAAGGGGGTCCCATCCAAGGTTTGGTATGTGGGGCAATCGGCTAGGCAGGAGAGTCGTGCCTGCGAGCCAAAGGTTAGCGAGATGGTTTTCTTGGTGTTTAGGAACAATTGGTTGGAACAGAACCAATGCTGAGCCACGTTGAAGTCCTGTTGCAGTACATTTGCCACTTCAGCAGTGATGGGGCCTGTGGCATACAGTACGGTATCATCTGCGTACATGTGGATGGATGTGTGTGGGCAGGCTGATGGGAGATCATTTAAGAAAACAGAGAAAAGTAACAGTCCTAGGACTGAGCCTTGGGCGACACCAGTAGTGACTGGCAGGGGACTAGAGGCATGAGGGCTGATTTTTACAGATTGGTATCCGTCTACCAGGTATGAACGAAACCAGCTGGTGGCAGGCCAGAGAGTCTGGCATTGTCTAATTTGGCTAATAGCAGGGTGTGGGAGACAGACGAAGGCCTTAGCCAGGTCAAAGAAAATGACTGAGGTGAGGTGTGGTGCTCTTTATCCATGCTGGTGAAGATGGCATTGGTGATCCTCATTAAGGAGGTGATGGTTGAGTGCAGTTTGCGAAACCCAGACTGGTAGGGGGTGAAGAAGGAGGAAATGTCTAGATAGGAGGAGAGTTGGGCGAGAGCAAAATGTTCCTGCAGTTTGGCCAGGATGGGGAGGGAGAGAGATGGAGTGGTAATTTTCCAGTGAGGAGGGGTCACTCCCTTTGGGGAGGAGGATGACAATTCCCTGCTTCCAGTTGGCTGAGATATTGGCTGATGAAAAGGAGAGATTGAAAAGGTCAGTCAACGGGGCAGCTATGGCAGGGGCAGACAGGTGTAACATTTTGGTGTCCAGGCCCATGGGACATTTGCCTTTGTTGGGATTGAGAGCCTGCAGTGCTTTTGGTACATCGGCTGGGGAGACTGGGTGAAAAGAGAAACTGGAGGGTTGGGATGTGGGCAGCATTTTCGAGGAGGTACGCGGCTTGGGGTGTGTGGAAGAGCTGATAGGAGAGAGTCCGCACAGCTAGTAAGGAAGGACTTGAAGGCAGAGGCCACTTTGCCAGGGTCAGAGACAGTAAAGCCTTGGATAGTTAGGGTTGGGGTCGGTGGTTGGCGGGGGAGAGTAAGGATTTGATAGTTTTCCAGAAATTTGTTGAGTGATTGAGGTTTGAGTTAAATGCCGCCTTGAAGTAATTCTTTTGGCCTGGTGTATAAGTTTGGTGCAGGAGTTGCAGAGGACACGTAGCATTGGAGAGATGTTTGGCTGCTCTGTTATGTTGTGTGTTTTCTCTGCCTGATCTCTGGTGTGGAATTGGCCAATGATTGTGGCAGAGACCCAGGAAGGTGGGAGCCCCTGAGCCTTTTTTTTTCTTAGAGGAGCATGGGTGTCCCACACTGCACGGAATCTGGCCTTGAAGTTTTGAGTGCATAGTCAATGGAAGATGCCTCGGTATGAAGGACCACTCAACATGTGTCAGGTCATACAGGGTGCCACAAGAGGCAGTGATGCAAAGAACTGTTTGCCCTGAGTGAAAGGAGGGAGGCAGAATGTTTGCACCAATAACCCAATTGTACAAGGGGCATGGGGCATTTGTTCTAGGGTGGAGGTAGAACAAAGGGTGGGGAGCTGTGCAGGGGTAGGTGGGGGTTAGGCTGCACGCCATAGATAGCTGGAGGGAGGCTAGTGGAAATGACAGGAAAAATAGTGAGAGATACAAAGGCATCATTGTGCCTGTTGATTAATACAGCTAGGAGCTGGGTGTAGTGGCCACTAGAGGTGACAGCTGATAAGCTACTAATGGGAGAGTGGGCTGATTGGCTGTGGCGAGTCACGTGGATAGCTCTATATAACTCTATGTTGACCAAGGGTGGTGGTGGGGTAGCCAGCGTGCAGTGCAGGAGGGGCAACACTGTCGCTGATTGAAAAATGCTGGCACTACTGCTGAGAGCGTGTGGTCTCTCACTGTACCTTGCTGGGTCTCTCTGGGGGGGTGTAGCAGCATTGCTCTGGCTGGGGAGGGCTGGCTTCCGATGGTCCTTGCGACTCTGTTTTGCTGGGTCTCTCGGGGGGGGGGGGTTTGTAGCAGCGTTGTCTGCTGGAAGGGCTGGCTTCCAATGGTCCTTGCGACCCTGTCTGAGAAGGAGAGAGAAGAGGGGAAATTATAAGCAACAGTCAGAGGAGGAGGAGTCCTAAGGTACAGTCTGGAGATTAGTACAGCCCACTGTGAATCCCTGGCTTTACAAAATAAATCAATGCAGGTAAACTAAGACTTAATTATGCACTGTACAAGCTCTTAAAGCTACGATTGGTATCTAATGTGAGCACTGGGGCTTTGCAGAATAAGGTGATGCAAATAAACTAAGACTTAATTTTGCAGTACACAAGCTCTCAAGGCTATGATTGGTATCTGATGTGAGCACTGGGGCTTTACAAAATAAGGCAATGCAAATAAACTATCTGTAAAGCTATGTCGACAGATAAGTGGAAAGTCCATTTTTGTTTGAAATGATATTTGGCACCAAAACACTCCCGATGATTGATAAATGCTGGTGCTACTGCTGAGAGTGCGTGGTCTCTCACCGTACCTTGCTGGGTCTCTTGTGGGGGGTGTGTGGGGCAGCATTGATCCGGCTGGGGAGGGATGGCCTCCGATGGTCCTCACGACCCTGTCTGAGAAGGAGAGAGAAGAGGGGAGATTATAAGCAACAGTCGGAGGAGGAGTCTTAAGGTACAGTCTTGAAATTAGTACAGCCCACTGTGAATCCCTGACTTCACAAAATAAATCAATGCAGGTAAACTAAGACTTAATTATGCACTGCACAAGCTCTTAAAGCTACGATTGGTATCTAATGTGAGCACTGGGGCTTTACAGAATAAGACGATGCAAATAAACTAAGACTTAATTTTGCAGTAACAAGCTCTTAAAGCTATGATTGGTATCTAATGTGAGCACTGGGGCTTTACAAAATAAGGCAGTGCAAATAAACTATCTGTAAAGCAATGCCGACAGATAAGTGGAAAGTCTGTTTTGTTTGAAATGATATTTGCGCCAAAACATTCTCACCTTTTGAAAATGCTGGCGCTACTGCTGAGAGCTCATGGACTCTCACCGCATCTTGCTGGGTCTCTCGTGGGGAGAAGCATTGCTCTGGCTGGGAGGGCTGGCTTCTGATGGCTCCTCACGACCCCATCTGAGAAGGGAAAGAGAAGAGGAGATTATAAGCAACAGTCGGAGGAGGAGTCTTAAGGTACAGTCTGAAATTAGTACAGCCCATCATAATCCCTGACTTTACAAAATAAATCAATGCAGGTAGACTAAGACTTAATTATGCACTGCACAATCTCTTAAAGCTACGATTGGTATCTCGTGTGAGCACTGGGGCTTTACAGAATAAGGCAATGCAAATAAACTAAGACTTAGTTTTGCAGTACACAAGCTCTTAAGGCTATGATTGGTATCTAATGTGAGCACTGGGACTTTACAAAATAAGGCAATGCAAATAAACTATCTGTAAAGCTATGTCAACAGATAAGTAGAAAGTCCGTTTTTGTTTGAAGTGATATTTGGCACCAAAACAGTCTCGCTGATTGATAAATGCTGGTGCTACTGCTGAGAGCGCGTGGTCTCTCACCGTACCTTGCTGGATCTCTCGGGGTGGGGATATAGCAGCATTGCTTCGGCTGGGGGCTGGGTTCGATGGCCCTCGTGACCCCATCTTGCTGGATCTCTCAGGGGGTGTCGCAGGGTTGCTCCAGCTGGAGAGGGCTGACTTTTGATGGCCCCTCGAACTCTGTCTGAGAAGGAGAGAAAGAGGGAAATTATAAGCAACAGTCGGAGGAGGATTCTTAAGGTACAGTCTGAAATTAATACAGCCCACTCTGAATCCCTGGCTTTAGAAAATAAATCAATGCAGGTAAACTAAGACTTCATTATGCACTGCACAAGCTCTTAAAGCTACGATTGGTATCTAAATTGGTCTCTCACTGTACCTTGCTGGGTCTCTCTGTGGGGGGTAGCAGCGTTGCTCCAGCTAGAAAGGGCTGGCTTCCAATGTCCCTGTGACCCCTGCCTTGCTGGGTCTCTCGGGGTGTAGCAGCATTACTCCAGCTGTTGAGGGCTGGCTTCTGATGGCCCTCAGCGACCTGTCATTGAGGAATGAGGTTCATATTTTAGAACACAGAGTAAAGTGTTGCTATCAGTTCAGAAGATCTGCAAGAGTTAAAAAAAAAAAAAGACAGCAGTAAATAATGCACTATCTTATGTAAATCACTTAATGAGTTTTATATTGGTTATTCTGGTTATTGTTTATATTTTGAAATTAATTGGTGAAAGTTAGTACAACAAAGAAGGCCAAGAAAGGAATGTTGCATGCAGGTAGAGACAACAAGCTCTGTGTGTGTGTTTCCCTATATGGGAGTGTGTGTCTGTGTGTGTACGTAGCGCACCTATGTGGCACTGCTGTTAACTCTTTCCTGATACATGAACCTTTCCTGGTCAGTTTGCAAATGACTGTAATGCTATATTGTAGAGTGTGCACTGTTCAGAACATGAAGCAGGGCATGTGTGTTAATGTGTCACGGTGTTTATCCTAAATACAATAAAAGTTAGATTTATATGTATTAGTAAATAAATGCCATATAAGGCAGTGTATTGTAGTAGCAGTAGTAGTAGTAAAATATGTTATTCATTAAATGAATCGGATACTCAGTTGAGCAAAGCTCATTTTCAGTGAAGTCCCATACATTCACATAGTGAATACAATTACAAAGGTTGTCAACATTTCTTACAGTGTTACACATATAGAGAAAAGAGGAAGTTGTTTTATAACAGTGCAGACACTAAAAGATGTTATCCCAGGCAATTATATGGTAAATTGAGCAGTTGTCTGCTCAGCATGCCTTCCTGGTAAAACTTTTAAATAAATATAATTTACTTTAATCAATTAGATTAATACAGTATCATCCTGTTTCTGAGGGTAAACAACAAGACAACACATTATTTTTTACTGTTCTAAGTGCCATTTTTTGATGTTATGTAGACCAATAAACGTGTCTACCGATCACAGGTGGAAGTGAGCACTGGGATAGTGGTGCAGCACACAAATAATCGTTGATGTAGAGAAATGTGACAGGAGCACTCACCCCTGCCAAAAAGGATACTCAAAGTAAACTTTTTAGTTCACCTCACATACTGGGGCTTCGTCAGAGAATGAGATGAGCTGTCAGTCAGTGAGCACATACTGTATAATACAGTACGCGTTCAATGACAGGTCAATCAGCAGCTAGCCATGGTGGTGAGAGGAGTGATGTGCTGGTTACTGGCTCAGAGTTTAGGATGGGGGGATGTGGGGTGGTGGGCAGTACCTGCCAGGATAGGGGGAGTGAGGTTCACTATATCACCATCAATGGGTTCCGTTCTTTTCTTTACGTGTAGGGTGACATCGGGATCTGGATGGGTGGTTCACTATACCACCACCAATAGATTGCTGCTATTATTTACATATAGGGTGACATCGAAATGGGGCAGGGTCCGCTATACCACCAGGGTGATTATACCACTGGATAATGGGGCTTGGGAGGGCTGTCCTGGATTGGTACACGGCCACTCCATGGCTTGCAGCAACCCTCGGATGTGCCTCATTTTTAGTGCATGGCCAGGGTTGCCCAAGACGGGGACTATGCTACCAGGACCCTGCCTGATAGCGAATCGGTGCAGGGTCCCTGGTGCACTGGGCATTGACGCAAGCTAATGTTTGCTGCAGCTTGCGTCAGTCACAGGCTCTTGAGAATCGTGCTTGTATATTTATTTCAAAAGTTTCACCAGGAAAGGCATACTGAACTGAAAAATAGCTCATTTCTAGATGTGTTCTGGGGAGAGTGGGAAGAGAGATGTAAGAACAACATAGAACAATAACTTATACAATAAAAGGTCATATAGAGATATCAATTAAACAGTACAAAAAGATTGATTGATTGATTGATTGATTGATATGTAGGTAAGCATCCTTCATATTGAGGGAACAAATCCAATCCCCTGCTTACAGCAGGGTAGTAGGCCCTGCAAGGTGACATTCTGAACTTCTTGAACTCTATTGAAGAGGTTCAGCTCCCAGAGATCCAAGATAGGCTACAGGTCACCTGTCCACTTTGGGACCAGGAAATACCGACAGTAAAAACACATGTGCCATTGTTCTAGGGGCATTGGTTCTATGGCCCTGTTTTGTAGGAAGGTCTATGTCTCCTCCAAAAGCAGGGGTAGGCATTCTGGAGTATAATGGATCACTAGTGGGGGGTGATCTGGAGGTATGTCTAGAAGTTCCAGAGCATGTCTCTGTTCTATGATTCCTAGAACCTATGCATCTGTTGTGACCTCTTTCCACTTGTTCAAGTGGAGGCAGAGGCAACCCCCTACAACCACCCCTGGAGGTAAAGGTGGTTGGGTGTACAAGAGTCAGGCAGAGTTGGTTGGGGTGGTTCCCTCAAACAACCACCTCTAGGGGTTTTTTTAGTGGGCAAGGCTCTTGCTCCCTTGCCCCTGCCTGACTGCCTGACTGTCTGGCTGTTGAATGCTGTCTGACACCAGCTGGATGGAAAGGGCCCCTACTCCTACACCCAGGCTGGGTATGGTACAGGGAATGTACAGACTTCAGGGTTTTGCCTGAGGCCTCAAGAGTGGACAGGATATCTTGAACCTTGGCACCAAACAGTTTATGTCCTCGCAAAGCTGCATTGTGAATGGACTGTTGCATGTCATTCGTAAAGCCTGGCACCCTAAGCCAAGAACATCTCCTGAGACAGATGCCAGAGGCCACAACACTGACAGAAGCATCTGAGACATCACAGGCTGTGCATAGCAAATGCTTGCTCACACCAGCCCCAGCAGAAAGGGCTTTGAGAAGCTCTTTTTTTTGGGATGCCCTCTGACAAGACTTGTGCAGCGCCTTGGCCTTCCTCCAGAGGGTGCTCTGGTACTTTATCATGTGGGACTGATAGCAATGCAAAGGCCCAGTGATACTGAGGCAAAAATTATTTTGCCCAACACACTCACCCACCTGGACTCTTTATCAGGATGGAGGGAACTTAGGTGCCCTGAATCTGTCATGGGCAGCATTAATGACTACTGAATCTATCTCAGGCTCGGTGGCAAAAAATGTTTTCCCAGAGGGGATCATGTACATTATATCTGCCTTCCTGGGTACAGTTGGGATATTGTTAAGTCTGTACCAGGCAGCAAAGATGGCATCCTCCAAAGCAGGAAGCAGAGGTGGCACCACAACTACAGGAAATTCTGGCAGCTCCAGAGACTCTATGAGGTTTTTTTTGGTTGTGTCCTGTTCTTCCAGGTCAAAGCCTATGGCAGCTTGTAACTGCTGCATCATGGTGAGGAAAGTGAGATCCTTGGTAGGGGACCTTGGTGTGTTTATCACCAAGTCCTCACTACAAGTGGACACCAGGGAGCTGGTGCCCCATCATAAGGGCTTTCAGCATAGTTCTCAGCATTCTCCTCCTCATCCTGCATCAAGTCAGGATTATATTCATACTTATCATTGAGCAGGTTGACCAAGAGAAGGGAGCAGGCTGGTGACATCGGTGGCACTCTAGGAGGTGGCCGCAGCAAAAGTGTACCTTGTGGCATCAAGGGGAAAGTAGTAGCCACATGGCTGGACCCCCTAGAACTTGGAGGTTAGATAGCAGGTGTCAAATCACATCCGAAAAAGAGGATAGGATTGCTTGAGCATCAGTGCCCCTGTGGTCGATTGGTGTGACTGGAGGAGTCGATGAAGGAGGCTGAATCCTGACAGTGAGCCATGCTAGCTAGGCCTGGTAGTGTCTGCATCAAGCCCCAATCCTAGTGTCATGTTAATGGTCGGGGGTGAGCAGAGGCAAAAAAAAGAAAGAAAATTGTGTCAAATCAGGTACATTTCACCTTTTCTACTGCTGGAGAATCAGTGTGTCAGTGCCACAAAATACAAAGAAAACAGAAAAAGTATGCCTGTTTACTCTATGTCTGCTCAACATAAGCTTGTAATCACTAAGAGACCAGCCAATATGCTAGTGTAAGTTTTATAAAAATTAAAAAAAGAAACAATCATGACATTAGAAAAGACCCATGGTCAATCAAGACTGCCTAAGTTCCCTACTGGTCTACAGTTAGACCGGGAAGTTACCCCGTGCTCCAATCCACCCATTAACCTGCTGCCTCTCTACCCCTTTCACCTCAACTATATCCTTCCCCTCCTTTAAGAAATTCCAACCCCTCCCAATTTTTTTGCATCTTCCTTGAAACTCATCAGCTCCCCTCACAACATCTTCAACAAGCGATTTCATTTTCACCGCTTCAGTAGAGGGGTACTTCCTGATGTCCTTTTTAAATATCTCCCCGAACAACCGCCACCCTGAACTTTTGTCACAGTGTTATCATTCCTGGTGAACAGATCCCCATTGCCTGCCTTGTTAATCCCTTCAGGAATTTGTAGATCTCAAATCATATCCCCTCTCCATCTCCTAGCCTCTAGAGTGCACATGTTCCAATCTACCAACCTTTCCTTGCAGGATCTGCCCAGCTACTCGTAGATTATTTTGGTGACCCTGCACTGCACTCTTTCAAGTCCATCCCCATTCTTTCTCAGATGTAATGTGCCTAGTTTTGGAGTCCACCTCAGCTGGAGCCTAACCAGGAACCTGTACACAGGCAATATGATGTTATTCCTCCAGCAGTCAAACCTCTATACATCTAAGCATCTTTTGTCACTTTGCTGTACTCCCTAACCTACAGATTTGCAGTATTGAGATTGTTACTGATAACCCCAAGATTCTTGCCTGTGTTATTGTGGCTACCATGACTTGCCAATCATGTAGTTTGTATGGGTCTTTTTGCCAATCTGTCTCAAGTTATATGCCACATTTTTTGGCATAGAACTTGAACTGCCAGACGCTGACCTCCTGCTCCATCTCTCTTCACATCCTTCCTCAGTCTCTATGACTCTCCTCGCTGTCAACTCTCTGCTACAAATGCATCATATGACAAAATGCAGCAGTATCAGTTAGGAACCATTTTGACTAAATGGCATTTTCTTCAGGGTACAGTTCAGTACAGAAAAATATTTAGGTCGGTCTAACTTTAAAGTGTAAAGTTTTAAAGCTAATTTCCGTTTCTCATAGTTATGGCTTTTATGGCCTATTACACCCTGCCACAGTGATGGTCTGTGGGTGGTAAATGTTAGAGGAAAGGGGTTATAATTTTTGATAGTTTGCTGTCAGCCAATCCTTTCTAAGCTCGTTCAGCATACGTCAGATTGGAAGTTTAGGATGTCTTAGGGGGCGTGAGCAAGTCTCATTGAATCTCTGGGGCGATTTTGTTTCATAATGCATGTTTAAGCTGAGTTCACACAATGAAAGCCACCACTCAGCTAACAGGGCTCCTGCTGGCTAATTGAGTGGTGGCTTTCTACTTGTGTGAAAGGTAGCTGCAATATGGTTAGTAATTTTATAAAATCGCCCCCTAGGGATTCAATGGGGTACTTCACCTGCTCTCCTGGACGTCATAAAACATCCAAGCACGGGGCATGGTGCAGATCGGTGTTGAAAGGATCGCTGGCAGGCAGTAGCTAGGGTTACGATCCTCTGCTCTATAACAGGACTGTATTAAATTTTAATATTTTACCACCCACAGACTTTCGTTATGCAGGGTAATGGACTTGGAAGATGAAACTAGTTTGTAAAAGGTTGGCACACAGTTGGTATTGCTTCATCTGTTAATTAGAGGTTGTTTTGTAGGATATAGTCAGGGGCTTTGATTTGTTTTAAATATTTAACTATGCAATAAAGTAAAAAAAAATATATATATATGTTATGTTACATATGCCCTAGATCCTGAAGAAGTAGTGGGCCACTACTAAATGCTGATTATTTTTTGTGTATGTAAGTAAGTGTCATTCTGAATACATTTTAATATATGTACTGTTAGTGGGTCTGTCTCCATGTCTTGACAGATTCATAGTGAATTATAAATGTTCCAATATACGTGTTTTGAATGAACTCAGTAACATTTATACTATGCCGCTTTGATACCTGTGTTTTCAACTATGATTTTGTGCATGTCTTATGCATATTTATTCAACTGGTAATTTTTCAGTAATTTACGTGTAATTTGATTCTTATGTGCTTTCTATATGGTCTGTGGTGAGTTTATTTATTTTAGTTATTGTGTGAGCTCTTTTCTCTTTAGTGCACATTTTAGTAATTTTGCATGCAATAGTACTTTAGAGCTTTATTATAACACACTGCATCTTTTGCATTTTATTTATTTATTTAGTTTTTGTACTGGATAGGTGTGCTAGCTAAAGTTGACTATTTTCAGGACTACCTGGGATAATACATAAAATGATGAGATTATACAATATATAGTATATAGTATAGGTGTTAGAATACAGACAAGTAGACAGTACTAGAGATAATACATATAGCTATGCAGAGATGATAAAAGTGACATTAGTACATGCAACTAACTGAAACTGGGCTAAGTGGCAGCTATAAAGACATTTTATAGTAAAGATTGTTTAGAAGTGTAGCAGTGTCTTGGGCGAAATAGGGTGGTTAGTTGTGAGGCATTAAGTGGGATCAAAGCATGTGCAGGGGTCCCAGGATAGGTGGCGATATAGTTCTTTTTTGTAGATTGGGTTGGAATTAGCCTGCCTCAGGGCAGGAGGGAGTTCCAGGTGACTGGGGCTGTGCAGTGAAATGCTCCAGAGTTTTTTGAAGTAAGACACCTGGGTATGGTGAGTAGAAATTTGTTTACCGGGCGTAGTCCGTGGGCAGGTGTCTATGGTACAAGTAGAGCTGCAAGGGAGGAGGGGATTTGGTTACGGATTACAGTCTCTGAGGGTCCCTAGGGAGTATAGTTGGTAGGCAGTTGGGGAGAGCCAGCCTAGGTCACTACACAGTGTGCAGTGGTGCTTGAGGCGATGGGAAGAGGAGGCATACTGACATATGTTGTTATACGCGACATCCCATTTATGGAGAGCAATCGTATGAGCATTAGCAAAAGTGGAGACACCATATGTCAGCGCTGGAAGCAGAATACCCTTGGCAATTGCCAAATTTGGCAGATGGTGTTAGCAGGTGACAAGTCTTATAGGCGATTCCAAGTTTGGCATTTGTTGCTTTACAGGTTGACTGGATGTGCAGACTGAAATCAAGGGATTTATCATCAAGGAGGACTCTCAGGTATTTGAAGGATGTGACACAGTCGATGAGAGACCCACCAGAGTCATGGACTAGGAGGGGTTCCTTACAGGCCCCGAGTTTGGGGGCAGTGCCAAATAGCATGGCTTGGGTCTTTTTTTTGTGTTGAGGATGAGCTTATTAGCATTTAGCCATGTTTGCACATTCCTGAAATCCGAGTAGAGGTTTTTGTTAATGATGTTAACTTTGTCAGCACTGGAGTAGAGGACGAGATCATCAGTGTATAAGATAGCTGAGCAGGAGAGTATGGCATAATCTATGTTGTTAATTTATAATGAGAAAAGAAGGGGTCCCAGGATGGAGCCCTGAGGTACTCAGATGTCAGTGCTGGTCACATCCGAGAGAGAGGAGTTGAATTTAACAAGTTGTAATCTGTTTGACAGATAGTTGTTAAACCAGTCAACTACTGAGGATGAGAAGTTAAGTCTATGCATGGTTGAGAGAAGCAGGGGATGATCAACAAGATCGGAAAGCTTTGGTAAGATCAATAAATACTGCTCCAGTGAGTAGGCCTTTGTCCATGTTGCAGAGTACATCGGTGGAGAATTTGAGAAGAGCAGTTGAGTTACTGTGCCCTTTTCTGAAACCATGCTGAGTTTCTGAGAGAAGGTTGTTTTTTGTAAGATAGTCAGTGGTTTGGGTTGCAACAAGCTTCTCCAGTAGCTTGCTTAGCACAGAGAGGATGGCTATGGGCCTGTAGCTGTTGATATCCTTTGGTCTCCTTTTTTTAAGGATAGGCATAACTCGGGCAATCTTCCAGAGATCTGGGACAACGCCAAGAGAGACAGAGTGAAAATCTTGGCCAGTGGCGAGGCAATCAATGGTGCCGCTAGCTTCAGGAGTCGTGGCTCGAGTGAATCCGAGCCGGGGCTAGTGTTGTCGGATATGTTTTACAATAGCCTTTGGACCTCGGAGGACAAGGTGTACTGAGACAGGTCCGTGAATAATCTGTTAAAGGCATTCGCTATAGTGTTCGAGTCGTTGCAATGTACACCATTTAGATCATATCCCCTGGGGTCGATGACTGGGTAGCCCCAAGAAAGGTCTTGATGTGTGTCCAGAATTTTCTAAGGCCACCAGCAGAGTTTGTGAGCAGTTCTTTGCAGTAGATGCTCTTTGCTGTTCCGATTTGTTGTTTTTTTTTTTTTTTTTTACAGGCGCTCTGAGAGGCCCTGTAGGTATTGTAATCCTACGGCAGTCTGGACACTTTATACTTCTTCCAGAGTTTGTCACGTATGCGCAGGTTAGCCAGCACTTCCTTGTGTAGCCATCTTGTTCGTTTACCCCGACCCTTCTGGTGACCTTCGGGGTATGTTTATCCTGAAGTGCTGTGAAATTATCAATGAAGATATCAAGGGCTATTTGAACATCATGGGAGTGACAGATGTCAGACCAGTTGATACAGAATACATCATACAGGAAAGCTTCCATGTCCAGTTTGGCAAAGTTGGTAATTGTGATGTAGCATGGAGGGGGGGTGGGGGGAGCAGTCTCCGGGCTCCATATGAGTGGTCTGTGATAGCATCTGCCAAGATGCCTGCAGTCTGCACATGGTCAAGGCGATTTACCAGTATCCAGTCTATGAGGGTGGAGGTAGTTACAGAAGGGGTGGTTCTAGTGGGTTCAGTTAAGATCTGGTGCAGGTTATAGCTCTGCATTAGTGTTAGCAGTGTGCTGTGAGTTGGTCCCAGCCAGTTTAGGTTAAAGTCACCTAAGATTATGACCTCGTTTTGCTTGGCGCTTGTGACGGTTTGATTAAGTGAATCCTGAAGACTCGCGATACCTCCAGTGGGTGGGTTGTGCAGCAGATAACGTGGGAGTTTTTTTTTCACCAAGGCAATGGTTGTGTGTAGGGACTCACAGAGTGAGGGTGAGCCAGTGGGTGGGCAGACCGTAACATCAAGATGTTTTTATAGAGGATAGCGACCCCCTTCACGCTTTGGGGAAGGCCAATCTCTCCGTATCAAGGAATAATTGGGCAAGGAACATAAGGAGTTCGAATGTGAGGCTTGAGCCATGTTTCAGATAGCACAGTAGGTCAGACTGTACACTTTTGTCCATGCCTCGAGATCAGCAAAGTGCCTGGTAATGCTCCTAATATTCGTATGGACAATGAGAAGTCCTTTTCCTGAGACAGCCAATAGGTCAGTGGAGAGGGGCACAGAGGGGCCAGGGTTAAGTTCTACGTCCCCCGACAATAGGATGATGAGGAGTAGGAGAAACCACAGTTTAATAGTGTGGAATGGGAGATGAACCAGTTGTGTCATTTTGTATTTTCTGAGCATACGAAACGAGTTGTAGGTACAACCCTTCAGAAGATAAGGGAGGTGTAAGCACGCACATGTTGTGTTTCAGCAATTTGGTTGGAGAAAGTAAAGTCATTGTGTTGTGAGGTATTCTCTCCATAGTGGTTGTTGATTGGAACAGAAGTAGATACCCCATGTAAGCATAATAGCAGTATCAGAAGCAGGATTGCTCCTCCCAATCTACGAGTTGCCAGTTTTGGCAGGAGACTGCAAATGTTTACTGTAGCAAGAGTGAGTGTTCGAGTGACTCATGGTGAGCTACTGTGACCAGAAAATTGATTGTTACTGTAGATCAAAGACCCAGAAAGTGTTAAATTCCTGAAGGTGATAAACATTAGCATAGGGCATATGCAGGATGTAAAATCTTTTGTTAGAATCTTCCTTTGTTCTCCAAACAGTTGTGAATAGACCTCAAAGACAAGCACACATCCTTTAAGAAAGTCAAACAGAAATGTGGATTCAATGCAGCACTCCACAACCTAGAAACTTGTATAAAAGATTTACTGACCTCACTTTTGCTTTTTGATGTCTTCCAAAAACTTGGATTTATGATGAGAATGCCTATACCTGGTGGTGATGTTTTGTAGTTTCTTAGTCCAGGAAATGTTCATATTTGTTATGTCCAAGAATGGTCCAGTTCTTCCAAGAAGAAACACATGAAAAACTAAACTACTGACAGAGACAAACACAAACAGCCAGCCACACTATATTTAAATAATTTCTTCTATTTATATTGTCTCCTTAAATGTGGTGTTCTTAAAGAGATTCGTGAAGATTAGCCCCTGCTAATGAGTAAACAGCGACTTACTGCCACAGGAGTCTGACTATGTAAAGCTTTCCCAAGAAAATGCAGCCTATAAAAAGTTATATTCTCCATAAAATTGTGGAAACCAGGTCCCATAGACTTCCCATTTTTTTTTCTGCCGCCCCCGCGCTCACTAGCGTGATGACGAAATGCCAGCAAGAGCGCGGGGGCGCACCCCATTATATTCAATGGGTGGCAGCTTTTCAAAATTGATTTTTTAACAACATCATGGCCACTTGCTAATGAAACATGGGCACTGGTCGACTACCAAGGGCCTTGGTAGTCAACCAGAGGCAGAGCTGGGCAGCAGACCAAAAAACACACACGGGAAGTCAATGGGACCCAGTTGCTACAGTTTTACAGAGAATATAAAAACTTTTTATAGGCTGCATTCTCTTGGGAAAGCTTTACATATTCAGACTCCTGTGGCGGTAAGTCACGGTTTACTCAGTTGCAGAACAGTACAGGATATATTGGTGGATCTCTCTCTAAGGATTGGCTTTACACATGACTGTCACTCTGAGGAAGACTTCATTTTGACATTGAATCATAACTGACATGTTTTTCTGAGTTTCAGGAAGTGTGGCAATTTAAAGTTTGCCACACATAAGTGACCACATTAGCTACAGCTATTATACTCAGATATTGCTCTAGAACGATGCTGCTGCGGCACTGAAGTGAAGTTTAATAAGGAATAAAAATGATGGCATAAAGTCACAGTAAGCCATTTTTATTTTCTTAACTGTTGACCTTTCTGCTACAGCAGGTGTGGAGTTTCCATTCAAGGAGAGCTCTGTACGTGTACCCAACTGCTTGGTTTCTATAAAATTAAAAGCTACTGTGTTTGTGCTGATATCACACAGGACACTCTTCTTCTTGGGGAGCTATGGCTGCAGAGCCCACTATTTTACTGCCGTCTTGGTGACCACAGGTAGTAATAGCAGGAAACAAGAGGAACAGAGGAGGCCGACCATGTGTCATGAGGCAGTACATAACAGCCTGCACTTGACACTCCAAGTGTGCCAGTCTCTATGTGAGAAAGAACTAGACCACACAATGAAATGAAGCAGAAAAGAACACATGATGGCAAGATGAAGGCCATGCCTGGCCTGGACTCTGGCAAGTGGACATTCTCCTCCCTTCTTTGGAGGTTCCCATCAGGAACGACCAACTGCTCCTCTAACCTTGCCCCAAGGGTGGGGGGCAGTGGGGTTTAAAGGTGGTAATGTCAATTATGTCAGGAAAGTGGGCTGGGTAGTTGCTACTGAGGTGTGCTGCCTGGAAGCAGAAGCATAAACCATAATGGAAACACAAACAAACAAAAAAAAAGCAACAATATTTTTGTGTTTGTTTTTTACCTATACAGTTATTAGACTTGGTCATCATAAAAAAGCTAGATTGGAAAGATTTTACAACCATAAATTTAAAACCCACCATAAAGAAGAGGACTAGAAATGAACAACACTTCTGCCATAGTAAAACAGATTTTAGGTAACCTATGCCATGTTTTTACAGTTTTTATCAAAACTAGTAAAATAAGTGGAAATGCAAATCATTCCCTAGAAACAATCTATGTGCACCAAAAAGCATCCAGCCTTCTTACTTTGTTACTTCAGTATCAAAATGTGGCTTTTGTAACCATTCAGTGCCCGCACTAAGCTGAAATCACTGCAGACAAAACAACTGAACTCCATTTAAACCAGATAAACGCATTTGCATTTAACTGCCTCTTGCTGTGAGTAGCCCGAGCACTCCAATGTTACAGTTCCATTAGATAGCATCTGTGCCACCTTTCTGGGTCACCAGCGTGCACAACCTAACCCCATCCTTTTTACTCCAACAGCACTTGCGTACTACCTCAAGCCTGCTCCTGGTACACTCGTGCACTATAAATGGTTCTATCGCATTATTACTGTTTTGTATGTTTATATGTTCTTTTGTATGATTTTGGACATGTACTGTAATTTACCCAATGTTCCATTACTGTATATTGTACAATAACTTGTGTTCTAACTGTTGCACAATCTTACAATGTTGTATTGTTTGTACTACCTGTGATGTGGACAGCCAGTTCTGAGTGCTGTAGTATCATTTTTTTGTAATATCAAAAATGGGTTATGGACTGTCTGTCATGAGAGATGCTGAAATCTGGTGCTCTAGGAGTGACCTCACCTCCCCCAGGTTTCAGCTGAAAGATGAAAGCCATGAGAAAATGCTGAAACAGCATGTGAGATCACACACACACACACACACACACACACACACACACACACAGTTTTAGATACCAGGTGTTACATGTCAGGCCAGAAGCTATTTACAGACTTTCCTAAGTTAATTATAGATGTTGTTGTTAAGAGGGAAATCATATATAAAAAAATGGTTTATGACATTAGACGGGGAAACCAGGTTTAGCAAACTGGCACAAAGTTGTAAATGTTCCTCTGATGCCTGTGTGAGAGAATACTGATTAAGATCAAAGAGATGTAACTTGAAGAACATACGAGTATGCTGAGGTTGCAGAATTTAATTCTTGAAAAAGACATCTTTTTTTTTTATTAAAAATACACATTTTTTTATATATTCTGACAGAGGAGGAGCTAGGTGACCTCACCCAAAAAGGGGTTAGCAAATACAGTTTGCTTTAAGGAATATTCTGTTTTACTTCAGAGATACTTTTATCTAGACTCTGACAATGAAACATCTGTGAGCACTTTTAAACAGGTATTTAGAAAGATAGACAAAATCTAAATATTGTTGTAGGAATTTATACTGTTTAAACCTTGTTCTTTTAAAAGATTTGTATGTCTCGTGATACAACAGTTCTGTATTTTGAGTTTTACATATTTTTATCTATTTTAGTAAAATTCTTTTTAGAGCATACTTGGTCTGTCTTTGAATTTTCTTCCACGTGTAAGAAAAGTATATATGGTTATAGCAGACACCAGGCATAAGCTTGAATGGTGATACCAAACTGGAAAGCGAAGAGTTTTAAAATCTGAGGTCTTTATTAAAGTTTATAAGGTTTCATCTCTGTATACCTGGTTAGGTGCTGAGGCAAAGATATCTGGCCCCGCAAGACAGAACTATTGAAGCCTGTGCATTAGGTATGCTAGCAAGAGGTTCACAGTTTGAATCCCTCCAAGACTTGAGACCAAAGGTTAATCCGAACTCACAAAACAGACAAGGGGGTTACCTTGTTCTGTTAAACTGTTCACAAGACTGCGCTCGGAGGTTGGCACTTTGGGAGTAGAGGGCCTGACCTGCTGAGTGGGTTTGTCACACTACCCACATACTATTGTAACTGATCATCCTTCACAACCCTATGTAACCCCTCCCCCCAGGTTGCACTGTGAGATAAGCAACTTTTTGTTCAGTGTGCTCTCCTAGTGAAACATTTAAAATCAAATCAATCAATCAATAAAAACACAGAATTTGTTGTCAGAAAAGAACTACTTGGCCCACTAAGTCTGCCCAGACGGTCCCTTCCTAGTCAGTCTCTGTAGACCCTAACTCGGCTTAGTGACCCTCCCTCCTCCTGCCCATTTCCTAATACTCTCTTCTGAGGACCCCCACTTCCTCCTTTCTCACTGCTACAGGTGCCTCCTCCAGGCTGCCCCATCCCACCAGTATGGCAAAGTAATTCTGCAGTTGTACAGGCAGAAGTGTGTGTACCCTTCCTGCCACCCCCCACACTCTGTGAGAGTGGCGGCAGACCTGGCTGCCTGTGGGTGGGGCAGAAGATTCTCTGCAACCTTATCTATTCAGCCCAGAATTCAGCAGCCTCTGCTCTCAACCCTGAGATGTGAATACAAATGAGGCAGCACCTCAGTCTCCAGAAAGAGTCCCAAAAGATTGTGGCTCCACACCTGCACTATTCCCATGTTCTTTCCTTCTTTTACCCTAGTGGCTGTTGAAACTTCCCTTTACCTTACTGCCTCCTTTCTATGCCTGCTGATTTCCTACCTGTCCATTTGCTTGTTTAAAACTTATTTGGCACCCTGCCCTAAATAAGGTCTCCAGTGTTTTCCCTTTTTAACCCACCTACCTGTACCTAACTTGCTCTGGGTGTCTACTACTTCTTACCCCCCTTGCCTGAACCTCAAAAGACTTTTCAGAGCAGCATGTCCAGGTAACTTGGTTTCTGGCCACCCTTGACCCAGTTCTCAATAGTGGGGATGGGGGTCATTCTCTAGTGTGAAAGTCAAAGAACCAGAGAGAGGTAGTGACCACAACTGGGAACCTTCCTCCTGGTGAAAGGGAAAAATAGCCAGACTTTAGCTACCAGTATCAGAAATGTAAGATTAACTTTGTTGTGATGATGGAACTGGTGTCCAAGGGTCTAGAGTGGCTGCACGAGGATGGTAATGCATATCACATGTGGTGTTCCATGAAGTACTGACAGAGGTCTGCATTCCCATAAGCAATAAGGTAAAAGAGTTAAAATGTGACTCCCTAGCTTAATAGGGACCCAAGGCAACTCATACAGAACAAAAGAAGGTCTATGACTGCTGGAAAGAGACAGGTTGCTTCCAGCCCAGCAGAGTACAGAGCAGCATTGAGGAACTAGAGAACTAGAATTAAGATAAAGGCCTGAAGCCAGGGTGGCAGCAGGAGCTACAGACAACACCAAAGCCTTCATCCTCTAAATGGAAGGAGGAAGGTGAAGGAGTGGATTGGGCCCTTAAAAACAAGGCTAGAGTGGGAAGAACCTATGAGAGATCTAGAGGTGATTGAAGAGATGCCTCAGTGTTTACCAAGGGGCTTCTGGTGGGGAGGGAGATGACTCGTTGCAAGGCAAGGGTCAATAACATCAGGGGCAGGCACAATGTGGCCAACTACCTGGCAAGAATCAAGCCAGGTCAGTACCAAGAAATGGACAGAATACACACAAGACCATGGTGGAGCTAAAGGAACAATTGGAAAAGTCGCAACAATTTTTCATAACTCTGTCTAGACATGTGCAGTGCTAGAGGACAGGAATGGGCCAATACCATTCTCCTCCTCCTATTCTTCTTCAAAAAAGGAAAAAAAAAGAGGGCAGGGTCAGATCCAGGAATTTTCGGGTTGGTCATCCAGACAATAGTGTTGGGCAAGATCCTTAAGACCATAATCAAGGACAGAACGAATGGAGCA